>OX439483.1:466241390-467594794 GCA_949320155.1 Melangyna quadrimaculata | reverse complement strand
AAATTAAAATGGAAAACACAGATAAACTTACACCATCATTGGGAAAATTAGAAGGAAATCTAATAAAGAAGTTTTTTCGACAAAATACCAACTTTAAACGCAGACTAGAGGAGGCACACAGAGAAGACCAAATCTCATCCTGAGATGAAAAAGAAGTTGTGGATAAGCTCAGTGCGCTGAAATTATTCTACAATAAACTCACAGTAGACCTCGGATATTATGACGAAGAGTCAGAAAAGAGTGTTTGCAACTTTCAAAGAAACAACAAATCCCGAGATCCAAACCAAGACGCCTCAATTCAAACTGGAGGAATTTAAAATTCCAGTATTCAATGACACTTTAGAGAAGTGCATGGACATTCAACAAAATGTATCCAGAGAACTTACAAGGTATGGGTTAATTTTGAGGAAATGGTTGGCAAACGATGTTGAAATACCAACAGCATTCCTAATTGTGGCAACAACCAACTGATTGAAATTAAATACAACGAAGCTGTTAATACCCTGGGGTTAAATTGGGACCCAACAATGGATGTAAACTGTGGGCGATGATGAACAAGATGTTGAAAAAACCAACAGCATTCCTAATTGTGGCAACAACCAACGGATAACCCTACGATTAAATTGGGATCCAACAATGGAATCTAAACTGTGGAGATGATGAACAAGATTTCGTAAAACTGCATTTACATCAGGATGTAAGGCACTATTCGAGGGAATCAAAATAGCATCTGGAATAATCGGACATCCACATCCTAAAACGGTTAGTAAGAAACAGTTTACTGCCGTTACAAATCTGGAGCAGTTCATTGAAGAGGTGTTATAGAATGATTCTAATTCAAAAACGGAAGATCAACTATGTCTGGAAACCTACACAAAACATAAACAAGTTGACATCGATGGACGGTGTATTGTAACGCTTCCTCTCAAAGAAGACAAGGAAATTGGAAACAATCTGGACAAGAAATTTGAAGCTGACAAAATTCGAAAAGAAGAATATTCCTAATTTATGAAAGAATATTTGGAATTAGGTCACATGCAAGAAGTCAAAGAAGCTAACATGAGGAAATACTATCTGCCTCATCAAGCTATAATTCGGGCGAAAGGCCTAAAAACAAACTTGCGGGTGGTCTTTGATGCATCTGCTAAAACAGCAACCAACATTTTAAAGAAAACGACTGATGATATCGAAAATGCTGAAAAATTAACTTTGCAATTTCAGTCAGTGGTAATACAAGTTAATACTTTGAATGATATAAATCATGGTAACGTAAATGCACATCTATTGACACCATCGGAACTCGTGAAAGAAATGACTTTGGTACCAGGATGTAAGGCACTATTCAAGGGAATCGAAATAAAATCTGGTTATCAATTAAAATATTATGTGAAGGATGATCCTCTTACAACAACATGGACAAAGAATATATAACTTCTAAATGAGAGTCAACTTACAGCCCTTTTATGGTTATCAAATATCAAGACGATATTTGATAATATTTGATATTTATCAACAAAATTGATGAATCGGTATTATGGTGATCAATTATCAATATTTTTGATAAACTGTGATTTGTAAGATCTATTGTAAATAGTTTTACTGATAAAGTTGGTATTACGGCTGTCAAACATATTGATATCCATCAAATATTCTATCAGCCACAAATTCTACGTTGACAATGTATCAAATATTCACAGGTGCTAATCAATTCCAATTTAAATACAATTTATAAGTTTTTTTGTAGTTTTTACTGAAAATACAAATTGAAGAACAAAATGTCTTCAGTAGAATTGTTTTTTGAAGCCAATTGTGATGAGGGAGGACGTGTTATCGTGCAAGCTAACATACACAGAGATTTTTCAAACACACTGAATAATTATAAATTAATGAATCAAAATTAGCCAAATTAAATCGCTCACTCTTTGCCACTATTCTATTCTATTTGTTCCAGAGTTATGTCCTCCGATTTCTTGGTAAATACTGGCTTATTTCCTTTGCAACGTCTCGATGTTCCTCTATCAGTTTTATCAGCCTTTCAATTTGTCTTGTGGTGTTTACTATTCTACTCCTGAATAAACAGAGCCGAACGGCTCGGAGCCTATTGGATCCGAACATTTTGTACTGAATAAATGTCAAAAAGGTTCGGTACCGAACCATTTGGATATTCAGCCAGTCGGAAAACCACGAACCAAATTGGTTTCGGCAAATGACATCTTAGTTATCATAAAAAAGTCATCAAACTAATTTTAGGCTGCGTGCGATTTTCAGTGTTAGTTTTTCGCCATTCACTCTCAAATTGAAATTTACAAATAAACAAATAAGACGGAATAAATCTATTTGTTTATTTTGATTACCTTATTAGTTTTATAGCTTTGCAACAAAATTCACGAACAAGCAATTTAATTCAATTGTAAGCGACAAACATAGAGGATAAGGGTAATTATTTTTCTCCTTTGCTTTTCAGAATGACAGCACAAACGTGGCGTTTCGTTTACACCTAATCACGAGTTTAAACATGCGTTTCTTTACTCTTACATTTAAAGTGACGTTTAGCGTTAAGCTGACTATTAAATTGATTATTGGTATGGTTCATTATTTAGAGTCCACTTAAATATTTAACTGATCTCTGAATTTGATTATTGGTAAGGCCCACTGTCTTCAATTGAAGAGATTTGCGGTTTTTGTTTATTATATAAAAATATTTAAATATTGAGAAAGTTATTGTCCAATCGGCTTGATAATGTTTTCTTACTTGAAAAATTCTAAAATACGTTAATGTGATAGACAAATTCACTTGGGTAATCCAGTTGTTCCAGATGAATTTAATATTGCAACAGTGTCAAATTCGTCGTTTAAACAATCTCTCGGGCTGTTGATGATAACGAAGACTATAATAACGAGGTGTTTTTTTAAAGATACGTATCTTGAAAAATTACCAAAACATGTCTTAATTGCCATTTTTTCAAAATTGTGAAATAAAGTGCTAAATTGGCTTCTAGTGGTCAATGCTTTTATAAATGAATCGAACACAAAAACCGAATAATTTTATGTCTTCAAGTTTTTGGGAAAATTGAAAATTACTAAAAGTAGGTACTTTTTTATGATATTGTTATCTTTTGCTTTCTTACATAAATAGAGTATACTGGCACCCAGCATGCCGGCGCGGGGGCGTATATACAGTGAGGTATGTCGCCCAAGTATTTTGAGTGTAAATTGTTTGGGTTCTTTTATCAATTTTGGGCGAATTTTCCAAACCAAATTTTAACGGAATTAACTGTCAATAGTTTTCTTTGACAAAAGGTATCATGAGTGGCCTGCTTCGCGGGTTCAAAGATTTTAAACCTTTTTGGGTTCTCCCGCTTACGCGACTCCGTCGCTGCGCTTAGGGTATGCTCAGTCGCTAGGCAGGCGCCTATGTGCTTTCAGTTTATTTGTAATAAACAGTACCTTGGGTTGCCCAAACAAGTTATTATAAAAAGTGAGTTAAGTAGTCATGTTTAGCTGAGAAGATATCAGCCAAGGGACCACCGTTCCCGCTATCAAATAATTTGAAGACTTTCCTCCACCAGAGGTAAGGGATCTCAAATATTAAAATATTAATATTAAAATACGTCCGTTCGATTGTTGCCGGATACACCCGTTTGATTGTTGTCTGATACGTCAGTTGATTGTTGCCGGATACGTCTGTTTGATTGTTACCGGATAGGTCCGTTTGAGTGTTGCCTGATACGCCTGTATTTGTCTAGATCCAGAGGAAGACTCCTGTGTACGTCAGGCGCCACTACCGATGAACCGAATTGAAGCTTAAGGCACATCACGAGCGGCTTATCAAATACCCTATCCCAGGTAGCGTTGCCAGATTTATCTTACAGCTAGGCGGCACAAATGGCTAAAATAATGAGAAATCACAGGATTTCAGCAGTTTGCTTGGGACAAAATGAAAAATCATAAAATGCATGTATATTAAAATAAATAATTTCTTTCATTAATAGCTAATTAAATACATTTTTTGAATATTACGTTGCATAGCATAGGTAAGGAACGAGTATTTTGTTAAAAAATAAAATTCATTGATTAAACTTTAAAATTAAAACTTTTATTTCAAAATGAATATTTTATTATAGGTTGCCGCATTTTTTGAGAGAGTGATTAGCAACTCAGCAAAACAATAACAAACAAAATTATTATACAGAATTTTATTTGTGTTTTTCGTGTAAACAGGAACAATGGAAGCTTAATGAAAATACGGAAAGATTTAAAAGAAGATACCGATGCACTTAGGTTTTGAAGTTCTGAATATCAAAATGGGAGACAAAATAGGGACTGTTAATGCATTCCACATTCCTGTTGTGCGACAAAAGAAAAAATCCCTATAACTCAAAACTACTTCCGAATTTGGACATAAGGGTGAACTGAGCATTTCTTAAAGCGCGAGTATTAAGGTTGAACTGTTTAAGAGGGGGAATTCAACAACAACTGACTACTGCACTAGAACACTATGTATAAAAATAGCGATAAACAGTGGCAGTGACATGTGGCATTTCGGCGCTGTTCTAGGGATGTAATTTTTGACGTTATTGTGCTATCAGCTGTCATTTGTAGAGCTCTTTTTCGAATTTTATCAACAAACATATAAATGAGTTATCTGTAGGAGTGCCTGTCCATTGTATGTGAATTATACTCAAGCCTTGGAGGAATTAATCCTCTATAGATTACAGCCAGATCTTTCTTACATTTTCGGAGAAAACCTAAACACTTTTTTGGTGTCGTCAAACATGTGGTCATTCCACAAAAAGTGGTCTGTGACACACACACACAGTTCAGTTTCTTTTGCATGTACCGTTCATGGCAGGCGCGAACGCAGGGGGGTTTTGGGGGTTCAAACCCCCCTAAATGTATGAATTTAACTTCCTCGCCATACAATTTCACTCTTTATTTTGAGTTTTCAGTTTAAAACCGCCCCGAAATTTGTTCAACCCCCCCCCCCCCGGAATTTTTTCCTGCGTTCGCTCCTGGTTCATGGACATCGGCATTGGGGGTGAGTTTCCCTTTAACGACATTGTGTTTTTGTACATAACAGTTTAATGGATAAGAAGTTTAAAAAAACTTTAACTGAGTATTGTTGGCACCAGAAATTAGTAGATAAAAAAAATGACTATCTGAGGTTTAACTGACTATTAGAAAATTTGCCGTAAGAACATTAAATTGGAAAAATAAAACTGAAAAAATACGCATTTGTATACAGTAATCTTTGCTTATTTGCACCTCGCTTAATTGAACATCCCTCTTAATTGACCGACAAAATTGCGTTTGAAAATTTACCGTATAAGTAGAGTAGCTTTTCATATGCATAATTGAACCCGCTTAATTGAATTACTTGCTTAATTGATCTTAAAAAAATGCAGCTGCAAAACTAAAAACATGAACATTTTTCGGTTAATTGAACGGCCAATAAATATCATTATGAAACAAACCTAAAAATAAAAAATAGTTACGTGGAAGCATTAAAATTGGCACTGGACTTTGTATATCGAATTCCTTAGATGACGAATATTATATCTTTTATTTGACCGACTCGTGCAATTATACGGGTTTCGCTTAATTGAACAGGTCAGTCAATAAAGCGGGGTTTCGTTAATTGAACCACCCTTATAACCAATCAAAAGTTCTGACAAAATGGTCACTACAATTAAGCGGGGAATACTGTAGCTACTTTTATAATACGAGTACATTTTAAATCTAAGTGGTAATTTCTTCTCTCAATAATAATTGCTTTTATGATCCCTTTAAAATAAATCCGAACGTTCACCACAAGATACTGCTACATCTTTGAATTGTTGAAAAAAAAGAGCAACTTCCCAGAGACGTCTTTCTATATCATCATTTTAAATCGAACTCCCAAAAAACGACAACCATCAACAACCAAGTTCATTCAAAATGCAATTTATATTTTTTTTTTGTTTTGGAACTGCCGAATATATGAAAAGGAAGAAATGAACGAAAGGGAGAGAGAGGGAGAAAAAAAATAAAAATCGTTTACCATGTCTTTTCCAAAGCAAAGATTTGGCAAGATGATTTTTTTTTTATCATCGATGTTGATTTTGAACTCCGGATGTACGTAAGTATGTAGGCACATGTATGCTGCTAGAATAGGGCAAACACTACTCTGTTGCTTTCCAAGTGGTTTCACATGATTTGCCTGATGCTTCTGCTGCTGCTTCTGAGATTTGATTTTCGTTTTTTTTTTCATGTTTTTTTTTTGGAAAAGGGATTTTCTCAAGAGCTGCAGTGTTGTTGCTTTAATACTTTTTTCTCTTTAGTAGGCTCCTTGTGGATCTGATTTAATCGTCCTCTACTTGACTGTATCAACACCAGCATCATGAACACACCAGCAAACGATGAAGTCTTGGCAAAGACCAACAAAAAAAAACATTGATTTGTTTTCGCTGCCGCAAGAGAAATTGCCAAAAAGTTTAAACCAAAAATTCTTTAGTGGTTTCCGGTATAGGAATACTGGAGATCTGTGACCTGATTGATTTTATTTTTAAGTTCTTGGCTACTGTTTGCTGTCAATGAAAAATTTTATATAATGCAGTAAATGTTCAAGGTTATATGAGTTATATTCATTGCCGGGTAAGATAAACGATTTTAAATTTTTATTATTTGACTTTTTATAGTATAGAAAGAATTTTTTTAGAAATTTGAATCCAGAAAGAGCTTGATAACTTCATTGAAACATTTGATTTTATAAATTAAAATTGCATTTTGTAAATTTGTTTTTCAGAGACCGCCACCAAGACTATTGGTAAAATTTAGTCCATTAAATAATGTGGTCTCGTCACGAATTTTATGGAAGTAGAAGAAGTAATAATACAAATGTTAAGACAACACTTTATGAGGTGGTCGGCCTCGGGATGATTGGAAAATCAATCCACTTTGCATACAAGTGGCCTTTAATTATGTCAGAAATAACGCAATTTGACCAGCTACATTCAAGTCAAAGACATCGATACGATGCGAATTGGCGAAGAACGATCCAAACCGAATCGTCAGAACTGATGCCACCCAACAATCATACCATTTACAAAGAAAAGACTTCTGTCACGCATGAACACTATTAGGTTAGCTGGTGAAGTAATTGATACTCAGAAGGAGGTAAAATATCTAGGAATTACACTAGCATTACACTCTGGGAATAAACATGTCGTAATAAATTTCGGGAAAGTCACAGAAGGCCTAATGATATAGAAATAATGGGGTTACAAACCATACATCATTATCTATGGTACTGTTGCATGACACAAAAGCACCGAATTACACCGAACTTGTCCAACTGCAGCGATGGAGGTTATCTTTCACCTAACCGCACTTAATATGGTGCTAGAAAGCGCAGCAAAGGGGTAGCCATCCTAAGATTCGCCAGAGAAGGTACTGCGGAGGGAAATGTATAGGAATTAGAGAAAGAAAATCGATTTCCAGGTCTTCAGTATCAAGATTACTTGACATTCCAAAAGATAGCATGAGTAAAAAGTACAACTTCGAGAAAAAATTCAGAACGGAGTTAAGTAGCAAGAAAGAGTGGTCAGGCGAAACAGTAAACTACCCAACTAACATTTCAGCTTCGGTTCGGCTTAAGAGAATAGGCTTTAGAAGTTCCATTAGATATTTGTAAAGTTAACTTAAGCATAAAAAGGAAAATGTTATACAAGCAAATATAGCTTGTATACGTGATTTCGGAAAATCTTCTTATAAACGTATTCGCAGATCTTTTAAAAGTAGCAGGTTGTATAATAGCCTAAAGAAGCCGATACGAAGTTTTAACGAGCGATATTGGTAATTTGAATGACACTTCAACTTGACGGATAGCTTCGGACATGTTTGTATAAAAGTGAAATACAAGTCCATGGTGTCCACTATTTTTTCAAAATAAATTTCCCTGACTTTCCCTGACCAATTTCAAAATTTTCCCTGACCAAAAAATTAAAAAAAAATATTTTTTCATGAGAAGGTACGTATTAAATAAATATTGCACAAAGTGGTGGAAAATGTACATATTTGAATGGAGTTAATTAAACCTTAGGAAAAAAGAACTCAAATTGTATTTTTCAAAGATCTATCTGAAGGTATACATTACCGATTGTATTGAAAGTGAAAAATAATAACTGCATGAATTTAAAAAAAAAAATGTTTTGCAATGCGGTTCATAGTATAATGATAAATGACCATTTAAATAAAATCCTTTTACGCTGTGATTATTTAGGCTCTTTTGGTCTTTTTGCGAAAATGCGTATAAAAACAATATTATTCCATTATTTTCCCAACGTTATATATTTTTTTCAATTTGATTGTTAAAAAAACTACATACTCTGCTTCTTATTCTTCACATACGGTTCGATTGTATGGTGGCCTGCACTTAACAAAAAATATAACATCGATAGACTTAGGAAGGTTCAAAGAACTGCTAGCATTGGCACGACAGGGGCTATAAGATCCTGCCCGACTGATGCCTTAAGTGTTTTTCTGCACCTTCTTCCACTTGATTTACATATTAAATATCTAGTATCTTGCAGCGCTTTAAGACTTAAAGAATCAAACTCTTGGTTTGCCAAGCCCTATGGTCACAGCAATAACACAGACTTGATTCCAATGGAAATGTTTTCGACTCCCACTGACTACTGCACCTCTACAATGAGTATCAGTAAGGATTTCAAATTTAAATTTCCATCCAGGAAGGATTGGAATGATAACGTCGTGACGAAAGATTTCAACACAACTATCTTTACTGATGGCTCAAAGATGGAGTGTGGCGTTGGTGCAGGAATCTTCTCTGAGTCTCTAAATGTATCTAGGTCCTTTCGGCTACCTGACCTTGCTAGCGTCTTTCAAGCTGAATTGCTGGCAATCAGGGAAGCTTGCAAGTTACTTAAAGCAGATCCAAACCAGAACCGTAATGCAGCTATTATTACAGACAGTCAAGCGGCTGTTAAAGCCTTTAATTCAGCTACAGCATCCTCCAAACTGGTCCAGCAATGCCGGGATGAGCTTGCGGGGCTGAACAATGACCTCAATGTCACTCTTATCTGGGTTCCGGGTCACAGTGGTATTGAGGGCAATGAACGGGCAGACGAGCTGGCCAGGCAAGGTTCAGCCCTTCATGGCTCACTTGTGGAAAGAGTCAACATTCCGCTTGGAGTTATGAAGAGCAACATTCTCTCAATTTATCTTACTAAAGCAAACCGTAGGTGGAGCAGTTTATCAAACTGTATTATATCTAGGAAGATTCGGCCCACCTATGAAAAAAACCGAACAATTGATCTTATACGCAGACCCAGGCAAGACATAGCCAGGGTAGTTGCAACCTGTAGTGGACACTGGCCAATAGGAGAGCATGCAGCGAAGCTGGGCATACCTCACAATACTTACTGTCGGAGCTGTGAGGACCAGCAGGAAAAGGAAACAGTAGTTCATTTCCTCTGCAAATGCCCTGCTCTGGCCAAAGCTAGAAAACAGTCACTCGGAAGAGCATTTTTTGACGACATTAACGAACTTTCTGAAATGAAGATCAAAGACTTGATTTCTTTTCTCAACGCGACGAAATAGCTCTAGAACAAATTTCGGCTACTTCTGCATTATACCTTCCGTCGATTCCCTATGATCACAAGATAGTGGACTAGGGGTCTGGTGGGGGTTTGTGGTGCACAGCGGCCGGATGATCATCCAATCAGATCAGTGGACGCTCCAGTGCCAGCCAACGAACTTCCTAGTGGGCTAACTGTGGATGGTACGGGTGCGGGTGCTGATTGTAAACTCAAATAAAAAGCGAAGATATCCTGAGGATATGCCCATATTCTCTCTCTTTAATTTCATCCACAGGTTAAAACGAGTTATGTTATCAAAACGACGCACTTCAGCGCTAATTGTGCTATGGGCTAGACTGCCTGTGGCCGCCATTTCTTCCTACCTACCTACCTAACACACACCTCAATAACGTCAGCACTAATCAAACGAAAAACCTTAACATCGCATTCATACAAGCTACTCAAAAACTCCCACTCCACCAGCAGAATAACCATCATTTCCATTTGCATACAAATTATAACCATGAATATTGTATTCATTGATTGCAGAAGAATATATCCAAATTTCTGATATAAAAATTGTTTGAGACAAAGTAACGAATGCTTCAAGATTTGCAACCAATAAATCGAAATTTTGACGCAAACCGCGAACATTTTGATGAGTTATAAAAACGATTTGTTATCCGAATTACATCTTAAGTAGTTATAATCGTAAATACAGGTAGGTTTTAGTACTGAGGCTATCGTATGACAATTGTCGGTCATTTTTTTTTTTTAAATTATTCCAAACAAATACAAGACTATGATTGCAAATATTCCTTACAATGACGCCGATGCGTTGCCAAAACTTTTTTCGTCAATAATTCTTTTTTTTTTTTGTATGCCAACTTTAAACCAAAACAATGCATGCAAATTTTGTGCTACTCTGGTTATTGCATTATTTCCGACATAAAACGCCGGACGAAAACAATGAGACACATTTTCTCGCTGGAATTTTTTTTTCATTTTAAAAGAAATTCTTCACTAGAAATTCCGGTGTACTTTCACTGTGGGCCTGGGACACATGGGGAAATTAATTGAAAACGAACTTTTGTCATGACACTATTGTATGCCAGCGGCAAGGCAAGCCAAATATTGCTTGCTTTGGGGATTCCCTTTTGTGTATTCATTTTTTTTTTGCAGTCGAATATTGTTCTTGGTTGATTTGTGCCTTACGAGTAAACTACTTTGAAAACAAATACGACTTTTATGAAAGACTTAATTTAAGACTATTGAGGATATTCTACCTACATATAAAATATATACCTAGTATCTAGTTGTTGTACATTTAAATTACTGTTTGTTTATGTTAACTCAATAACAAGTGTTTTAATTGAAATGTCCTTTATTTTAGAAAAAGAGGTCGATGAAAATAACGCCGCCGCGCTAGTATTTCTTAACGGATGTTAAACTTTATGTTCCAAGTAGGCAGGTACAAATTGATCAAAAATATCGGGTTTTTCAATAAAAAAAAAATCGGGTGGCACAACGGCTCATGAAGAACCAGGGCCTAGTGACTAACAACTCGCAACCATTTCTGTGTGCGCCTTTCGACAGGAATGGAAGGGACCTACAATTGTATACCGAATCCGAACGGCTAGACGAGAAGCACTTATTCATGACAAGTGATACTCTTGGACGATTTGTCAATTCCTCGCCATAGGCAGTAGCCCTGAAAAAAACTTTTTAGTTTTAAGGTGGACGAGGCTGGGAAGCGATCCCAGACCTCCAGCGTGACGGTCGAACGCACTAACCATTACGCTACGGGCTACGGTTTTTCAATAAGAGCACCACAAAAGTTTTTTTAAATAACGGTTTCGCATATCAATGAAATTCTTTATTTCTGTAAAAGTACGTTCGATGCCATTTATGTATAGAACTCGATTTCTTTTGAATAGCCACCCGGGGCACGCTTGCAGAAGTCGTCCAGACACTGAACCCAATTTTCGACGGTTTTCAAGCATAAATAGGCCGATACTGCTGCAATTTCACGTTCGATATTCGTACGAAGTTCATCAATCGTCGCTGGCTTATTGCCACGACCGAGGCGGCCAAGCGAATGAACCATTTCGTGAGATAACACGTTCTCCAATCTTGGTTTCCAATAAATTGATTGTGACATTCGCTGTGTGGTTTGTGGCGCCGTCCTGTTGGAACAACATGTCCTCCAAGTCGATATCATCCAATTGGGGCCAAAAATATTCGGTTATCATTGAACGGTAGCGATCCCCATTCACAGTAACGTGCCGGTCTTGATCATCACGGTAGCAGTACGGCCCAATGACGCCGCCGGCCCATAAACCACACCAAACCGTAATTTTTTCGGGATGCAATGATGACTCATGGAGTACGTGTGGATTGCTGCCTGACCAATACCGCATATTTTTGCCTCATCGCTGAAGATGATTTTTCGATGAAAATCCGAATCATTTTCAAGTTGTTGCTCAGCCCAATTCACGAACATACGACGCTTCTGGTGGTCAAACGGCTTCAGTTCTTGCGTCAATTTAATCCTGTAAGGATGTAGGCCGAGATCTTTTCGCAAAATTCGCCACAACGACGTCACAGAGATGCCCAACGCTTGAGAACGACGTGTGAGAGACACATTTGGACTTTCTGCAACTGAAGCCTCAGCGGCAGAAATATTCTCAACACTACGGGCACTTCTTTATCTCACTGGCACGGGAACATTTTGTAATGTGCCTGTGAATTCAAATTTTTCCACTAGACGCTCAATTGTTGATCTGCTAGGACGGTTATGACGACCATAAATTGGACGTAGCGCTCTTAACGTTGAAGCCACTGACTCCGAATTTCGGTAGTAAATTTTAATAACTTCGACTCGTTGTTGGCCCGTATATCTTTCCATCATGAAATGGCAAACCTTACTGAAAAGAAATGTCAAAAGAGCGGCAAGAAGTATGGCGTCGTTTGCTGTCCCTGTTGCTCTACTTTTGTAGCGTCGCTGTTGAAAAACCCTTTAGTTTTTGAAAGGAAATGCTTTACCTATGTTAATTTAGGACAGGTAGAACTAACAATATATTTTAATATTGGGCGACCCACATTATTTCCTTGTATTGAATTCCGAACGAACTCTGCATTAAAAATTTAATAAGCAGACATTGCATGGTGTGACAACCTAAAAAATTAATGCAATCAACCGTTTGTAAACGGTTTTCCAATAGGGACGGGTTGATTTTGACAGCTCGTGGCGGCCATATTGTTTCTTTTACTTTCTTTAAAAATATCGTCTTTTCATCAGTTACTAAAGACAAATCATCATGGTAAGTTACAGCGTCGACACGTGCAAGTGATAAAACTTTATTATCAAAATGGGTGTTCTGTTTCTGTTGATCCCAATTTTGGTCGAAAAGTCATCTTTAGCGATAAGGCCCATTTTTGGATGAATGGGTACGTGAATAAGGAAAATTGCCGGATTTGGGACGACACCAATCCACGCAAGATTCACGAGTTGCCAATGCACCCAAATAAAGTTACTGTTTGGTGTGGATTTTGGGTTGGAGGTGCCATAGGTCCTTACTTCTTCGAAAATGATGCTGGCCAGGCCATCACCGTCAACGGCGATCTCCTATGTCAATGATCACCAACTTATTGTGGCCTAAATTGGATGATATACATCGAAGCCATATGGTTTTAATAGGATGGCGCTTCGTGCTACACAGCTTAAGACACAATCGATATTCTGCACGAGCAGTTTTATGGCATGGTTATCTCGCGCCGAGGCGACGCGACGTGAATTGACCACCAAGATCGTGTGTCTATGCGAATAAGCCGCAAACCACGCGGCCCTCGTATACAACATAATCGATGCCATCATCGACCATATTCAGCCCGATTTATGCGCCAAAGTCATCGAAAACTGGACCTCTCGGATCCGCGCCACCCAGCGAAGCCGCGGCGACCATTTGAACAATGTTATATTTCACACATTATGTCACTGATAGGGCTCTCAAATAAAGATAAAATCTTATTGATATCTCATATACAACTTGTCCGTCCGCCCTTAATGGAAAACCCTTTACAAGAAAGACTCCCATGGTGTGATTAGTTCATGTAGGTAAGCTTTGGTATGCGCAAGCAAATCTCTTCGGATCACTTGCTACAAAATGTATACACTCGGTACTAAAATTTGTACATATGTACAATCTAGTCTGGGAGCCCGCTGTAGGACTACCTACCCTCATCTCTTTACCAGATAAGCGGTATACAGTTTTTAAGATGGTGTCAAAACAAACAGTTTGCGCATTAGTTGCCTATAAGAAAGTCGGCCCTTCATAGGGTTGCCATAGGATTTTTTGAAATTTTTAAGCAGGGTAAATTATTAGGGTGAACGTATTTAAAGGTCGAAAACTTAGTTTCTAAACGGTTAGTCATAGGGAAATTAGATTAGATAGATTTAATTAAATACAAGCATGTTATACATGACAAAGAAAAATTTTCAAAAATTTATAACTAGAGATAAGAACGTTTGAAAGTTAAAAATGGCGAAGTAGTTGTTTGAGAAAAATGTACTATAAAATCAAAATTTATACAGCCTTATTTATTAACTCGGTTTAGCGGCAGCATAAAGTTACTCCGACTTTACAACGCCTCTAAACCTGGAAAGCTTATTTAAAAAAATATACCAGGAATAGAGGCCGAGTAAGCTTAAACTGGTTAATAGGAGGTTTAAAGCCGGAGTAAAGCCGTTTTAGTATCTAAATATCATTTTGACATGACATCGTGTGAAATTTACAAAGAGGAGTGCAAACTTCTTACCTTTTTGTTACTACGATAAAATGGATATTTATTTCATATAAATACATCATTTAAATTTTTTAAACGGTTTAACATATAACTGGAAGAAAGAGAAGGCCAAAGCAGAACAAAATTTGTTTAGATCCCATGACACTGAGGGATGATTAATTGTCGAAGAAATATCAATGTATGAGCATAGACAAAATTTTTATTTTATCTGTTGTAATCTGGAAATTATATTCATTTACAAATTAACATATCTCTCGAGAACTATCCTAGTTCTTCAGAACGTTTTCTTTTATTTTAATTATCTATTAGTAAATTTTTTTTCTAATAATGGAAATCAGCTGAGGTTTGTTTACGTTTATAATAACCAGAGTTTTAGATTGGTGATTTTTTTGATAAAATATTTGACATAAGGCAGGCGTTACTAAAACGGCTGAGAAAATATTTTATAAATACGGAATAGTTTGACGTGGCGTAAGTGCTTCGACTCGGTTTAACTATTCCGAGGTTGAACCGAGTATTTGTGAAATCTAATAATTACGGCTGATAGTATGTTGTTCTAAAACTGATCAATAAAAAATTAAGAGGTATCTGCGAAATTTTATAATTAATGTTTTGGTTTTGGCAAAGTGAATTGTTAAGAAATACTTTTTGTTTAAATTTATAGGTTGTTTTATTTTTATTTTTGTACCCTTTGGTATTTTCATTGAAATTAACTTCAAAATGCGAAAAATTCTCCTATATATAGTCATTTGTACATATAAAACATAAATAAAAATAAAAACTATTCTTAGCGGTTTAAAGTGGGGTACACATTATGAATCCTGTTTGATGTCAAACACTCAACAGTATCAAAAAATTTGTGAACAAAGAACATGTTTGTCAAACAGAGAGTACACACTATCAAACGTGAACAGATTTGTCAAACAGGTTTGATAATGTGTAGCTCACTTAACAATGGGTACGTTCGATGGAAAAAATATGACAACAGCTGAATATAAAGTAAGTACTTACTTTTGTCGTTGAACGCAAAATTATATAAAATGCCAGTTTTGTATAGAGAGCCTGCTGTCAGCTGATTTTTTAGTCGGGATTCGGGAATTTCTCGCTGAAAATTCAGATGCAACGTAACTAAACTTCACTAAACGTAACTAAATGTCATCTTACTTTTTATTACAGCTGGCCAATCGGAAGCTCGATCTGAACATAAAGTACCTACTTAAAAATTTGATGCGTTGAACTTACAGATTATTTCTTTTAAACTGCTGACTCTCAATGACACTGACACTCAATAGCTTAAATTTATTCTCTTTTATGTAATTATTCAAATTTTCTCGAAATAGATAATAAAATAATATAAAATAAAATATCCATTTTTCAGAATGTAGTAATGTAATGTTATCTTCCCAGCCTCGTCCACCTAAAAACTAAAAAGTTTTTTCAGGGCTACTGCCTCTTGCGAGGAATTGACAAATCCTCCAAGAGTATCACTTGTCATGAATAACTGCCTCTCGTCTAGCCGTTCGGATCTGGCATTAAATTGTAGATCTCTTCCATTCCCATCGACACGCGCACACAGGAATGGTTGCGAGTTGTTAGTCACTAGGCCCTGGTTCTTCATGAGCCGTTACGCCGCCCAATTTATTTTATTTTTAGTATTGTAATGTAATAGTGAAATAAAAATATAAAAAACCCCAACAACTTTTCCCTCATTCGAGCTTGGTTTTAGCCGCTTCTTCTCTTCTTCAATCTGACGATTTATGTAATGGTTAATTACTGTTCTAATATCAGTTTTAAATATTCTGAAAAATTTACAAAAACCTAAGAATGAAGGCTAAAATTCCATTTAACTTGAAGTATTTCTCTCGAACAAAACTCACATGACACGATCTAAAGATTCATCTGAGGAACACTCAAATTATATAAATTTTAACAAGAAAAACACAAACAAAATTTTTATAATACATAATTTGTTTTATTATTGTTTTTCGCATACATTTTTTGCTGAGTTGCTATACGGCTCCTAACCTTTAGCACCTCATATATGGGATATTCGCAAATAAACTATGCCATCTAAAAGGTCAGTAATTGGTCAGAAACGGTCAACTAGTTTCAGAAATTGGTCAGCCATAGGAAATTTGTAATCAATGGTTAAAGTTTTTCAAGGTCACCAACTATTTTTGGCACCTCATTTATGGGATATTCGCAAAAAAAGTGTACCATTCAAAAGGCCACCTACTTGTGATAAAAGGTCAGCTAGTTTCTCTGGTTGGTCATCATTTATATTAATTTTTGAAGTTTCTTGTTTTTCAAGGCCGTATAAGACTTTTAACTGCTCATTTGCCGAATTTTCCTCATAAAAGGTCAACATGTTTCAGAAATTGGTCAGCCATAGGTTTTTTTTTAATGATTTTTTAAAGATTGTTTCAAGGTTACAGTATAAGAGTCTTCATTCCGAAAAACCTATGCCTGAACAATTACTGAAACCAGCTGACCCTTTATCATGACTCAGTGGCCTTTCAATTGGTATACTTTATAATGAGGTGCTAAAAGTATTATACGACCTTGAAAAAATAAATGTTAAAAATTCAATTAAACAAAAACTATGGCTGACCAATTACTGAAATAATTAGTTGACCTTTTATGAGGTCTAGGTAACCTTTCAGATGGTGAATATTTCCCTCAGATGTTGTATATTTTTTTCGAATATCCCATAAGTAAGGTGCTAAAAATAGTTTTGAGCTTGAAACTTGAACATTTTTAAAAAAAGTTATTAAAAAAAATCTATGGCTGACCAATTGCTGAAAGTAGCTGACCTTTTTTGAGTAATTATACTGACCTTTTAGATGGCATACTCATTTTTTAAAAATTGTATAAATGAGGTGCTTTCGAATGGTACACTTTTTTTGCGAATATACCATAAATGAGGTGCCAAATATAGTTGGTGACCTTGAAAAACTTTAATTATTGATTACAAATTTAATATGACTGACCAATTTCTGAAACTAGTTGACCTTTTTTGACCAATTACTGACCTTTCAGATGGTATACTTTTTTTGCGAATATCCCATATATGAGGTTAGGAGCCGTTGCTATACACTCTCTTAAAAAACACAGCTATTATTCGCTCAATAAGAAATATTTCATGCTTATAAATGCGTATCCTTATAAAAACCAATTTTTTTTTCGTATCCCTGTGAAAATAAGTTAAATTTTCAACAACAACTGATAATACAAAGTTTATTTCCTCTCTTGAATTTTGAATACTTAATTATATTGCTCGCTAAATGAGATGATTGTAACCTTTTTTAATCCACTTTTACTTTAAATAATCATCCATTAAATTCAAAATTAACGCCTAATCCCACAATTATCTTAATGAAAAGATTTCCTAAAAAAAGGTCTATTTTAATATTAAAAAAAAAAGAAATTCAATTTAAAAAGGATCGAAAATTGTTCAAGTAAAAAGAATAGGTATTTCGTTTGCATTGGTGTATCTGACGTACATTTTGGATTTTTTTTGTTCATTCCAATTTGATGAACAAAATAAACAAACTGAATTTTAATATTTAAATCCATATTTTTTTGTTGTATTATTTATCATCAATCAATTCAAAAACAAAGGAAACCAACAATGACAGCAAAACATAATTCAAGAGAATAATGTATCTATCTAATGCATAAGGCGCAGAGTAAGCAGCTAATTTAATCACTTTAATCCCAAATATCTATGAGTTTATTGCTGGGTATACAGTATACTTAGCTTAATTAATTCGGCAGGCAGGTGATTTTCACAAATGAGATATTTAGAAAGACTTCTGGGTTCTTGGTTTATTGTTAAATTATTCATTGTCGTTGGGATAAATGCGCAGAATGTTCCTTATAATCATGTTTTTGTTTGTTTTCAATTAATAAAATATCAATTCAAAGCTCACTAGAGATTAAACAGATATCTTATTTGTATAATTTTAAGATAATATGGTTCCTATGGCAACAATTTTCTTGAAGAACCCTTGAAAAATGTGTTCGGTTTCTATTGGTGTTGCTTATTCAAGTTTCTCGCAAAAAGAGACAATATAAGACTTAATGGGAAGAAAAAGCAACAACTTCAGTGTACCCATACATAAACTAGCAACGTGATGTTGATGCAAGGCCATAACCGGGGGTAATCACAGGGGCTGACCTGACACTGAAGTTTTCATCCTGGTTTTACTGTAGTTTTTGTCGCCCACCAAGCAGCACTAATTTTATGACTTTAAAGTTTAAATTGACAAATTGTATTAAGTATTAACTGAAATAAATTAATGGAATCTGGTAAACATTATTTCAACAAGTCCTTTTAATTGCTTGTTTTATTTTATTAAGCAAAAATTAAATTTCCGGAATTATTAATAAAATCATTGCATACCATTGGTATCGGTGGCCGTTAATGATCATTCATAAAATAAATCGTATAGGTATGCAAATCAGAATGCAAATCAGTATGCCAGTGAATATACAGAATATAAATACAAAATAATTAACAATATCCTTTCGTGAATTAAAAACAATAATTGTAACGGATAATGTGCCATAAAATCCGTAATTAATCGTTTTCATACGTTTAAATTAGTGTATATTCGATGTTCATTTTATTAAAAAAAAAAAACACAAATCAGAAATCACACGTCATCACCACATGCACTTTGCACATGAACATTCACACTACAGTTTAATTATTATTCGCCTTGCTCATTTGGGATGATTAAAATAATTGCGTTAATTTATTTGTTTGGAATGTCAACTATATACTTATCGTACATTTGGCAAAAAATTAAATGAAGTGTTGTATCTCATTGCATGATTATTTGTAAAGTAGGTATTCATAATTATTACACACACACAGTGGCGGAATAAGCTTGTTGGAGGCCCGGGGCGGCAATGATAAATGAGGGTGCTTGTGTGATCAGATATATTTGTAGTCTTAATAACGTCAGCTTTTACGACAGAAAAAACATAAATCATAGTACATAATTATGGTGACGTGAAATAAGGCCCAACGAAATAGGACCAAATCTCAAATTTGGCCGAATTTCGCTTTGAAAATGGAAATAAGGCCAAATTGGCTTTATTTCTATTTTCAAAACGAAATAAGGCCAAATTTCATTTGGAAATAAGACCAAATTTTGTTTTACGAAAACATTCAGTCATAACACCCCGACTCCACAGGCCATGAACGATGTCCATAATCCAATCTACAATGCAACCCACAATCAGATTTGTATGGATATGTCACTGCTTGGACATGGATTTTTGCGACTCCATGGGATTTTTTTTAGACATGTTCTATAGTCCGGCCATCGTTCATGGCCTGTGGAGTCGGGGTGTAACGGAAGCTTTGAAAGCAGACCAACTGACAACATAGGCACCCGCCAGGCGATTTAGCATACCCTAAGCGGAGCGACGGAGTGGCGTGAGCGGGACAGAAGACCCATCAAATTTGATTACAGATCAACTGACAACATAGGCTCCTGCCAGACGACTGAGCATACCCTAAGCGGAGCGACGGAGTAGCGTGAGCGGGACAGAGGACCCGAAAAGGGATTTAAAAATCCTTGAACCCGCGAAGCGGGCCATCAAAAGTACTGTTTAGTTCAAAAACTTTGAAGCATAGGCGCCGGCGCCTGCCAGTTCGGGGATTAGTTCTCCAAAAAAAAAGAATCAAACCCCATCTGGCAGGCACCTATGTTATCAGTCGGTCTGCTTTCAAAGTGTTTGTACTAAATAGTAATTTTTTGGGTGGCCCGCTTCGCGGGATCAAGGATTTTAACTCCCTTTTCGGGTCCTCTGTCCCGCTCACGCGACTCCGTCGCTCCGCGTAGGGTATGCTCAGTTGTCTGGCAGACGCCTATGTTGTCAGTTGATCTGTCATCAAAGTTTTTTGTATACTAAACAGTACTTTGTGTGACCCGCTTCACGTGTTCAAGGATTTTAACTCCCTTTTCGGGTCCTCTGTCCCGCTCACGCGACGCCGTCGCTCCAATAAGGGTATGCTCAGTCGTCTGGCTTGCGCCTATGTTGTCAGTCGATCTGTAATCAAAGTTTTTTGTACTAAACAGTACTTTGGGTGGCCCCCTTCGCCAATTCTCAAAAGCACCTGCGGGTCTTAGTTCTTTTTTGTGGTGGAATTAACCCAAGAGGGTTCTTTTTTGGGAAATAACAACCATGTGGGCTAGTTCCGTGGGCGTTTATGCATTGCACTGAATGAAAATAACATAACGGCGATTTGGTTTACAGTTTTCTAAAAAAAAACATGAAAACGAAATAAGGCGAAATAAAGCGAAATAAAGCCAAAACTAAAATTTGGCGTTATTTCTATATTAAAAGCGAAATAAGGCCAAATGTTTGACATTTGGCTTTATTTCGTTGGGCATTATTTCACGTCACCCATAATTATAATACACTCCTCGTCACTTGTTTGAGGCCATTCTTTTCGTAATCTTTTTTCGCTATTTATATTGCATACCTTGATACCTACCTAACAAATTTTGTTCCAAAATAAATTTACTACATATTTTACTTAAATAAAGACAAAAAACTAAAGAGTATCTTGGAATATTTAAAAAAAATTCACGCATTTTGTTAATTAACTGAAAAAAAAAAACGTATAAAAAGTTGTATCACTTGATTGAGGTCACGGTTAATTACACATTGAAAAATTTAACAGAATGATTTTTTCTAAACAAAAATTTGAAATAGTTTATAAAGGGAAACAAAACTATATTTTGTATTCTTTAAATACAAATTAAGTTTAGAAACACTTATACTGGAGCAGAAAAAGTAAAAGCACATAAATGCTTTAAAAAAACTTTAATTGTAAGGACGAGAAAAATCAAATAAGATTAAACTTAAATTACGCAAAGTCAAGGATATATGTAAGAGATTGCGAATGAATTTTCCTATGGATAATGTCGTTTCGAGTTACTTTCGAGAACTTTTACCGGGATCGCCCTTTAAACCTGGCTTGAATCTAGTCGAAAACGTTTCAAAAGAGTTTTTGAGCTCAGTAGACATTTTGAAGATGGTGACGTCTTATTCTTAATAGAAGCTTTCAGTGATGACTGGGTGGAGAATGGAGATTGGTCTTGATTATTTAAAAAATCTGAATCATTTGTAGCTGCCTTCTAATAGAGATTTTGTCACAGAATAGTGGCCCTACAAAATTAAATATTTTTTTTTAAATTTTTTCTTATATTTTTTTGAAATATTTCTGAAGGGTCCTCAATCAAGTGAGGTATAACTTTTTATTCCCTATTGTTGCAGTTCTTTCACAAGCCCGACAGATTTCGATGGGGAATGAGTGCTCCCGTCAAAAAAAAATGAAGTTTGAACAAAAAAAAATGTTTGAGTTTGAGATGAGGGGCTCCATACAATTTTCCTTCATGTGTGATTTAGAAAAATTACGAAAATAATTACAATTAGCATATTTTTCTTAAAATCTTAAAATAAATACCAATGAATTTTTTTTTTTGTCCAATGAACAGTTACGACAGAATTTTATGGAGGTTGAATTGGATTTGAAGCCCCCAGGCACCGGAGGCCCGGGCCCTTTGTTTAAAATGAAAAATATTTATTAATGTGGGTTTTTAAAGAGCTTGGTAGTGCGGTGTTGAATTTTTTATGGTGAAACATAATTGGCTATTATGAACCTCAGTTAATCACCCAGTTAATGGGTAATTTAAATCTTCAACTTCATAATGGTTCAAAGGGTGAACCATGTTTGTTACTGCCCCTATAACGGACTAAATACTCCCTAATTAGTACTCACTTTATAGAAGTAGGCTTAGTTTTCATGCAGAATAAATACAAAATTAACGAAAAGCTGAAGCTGATGGGAGTTATTTGTCAGACCCTCTTGAGAAAATCAGGTGTCCGTGGATTGTTTTCAATTTTTTTTTTTTTTTTGAATACTTTAATATTAGTGAGGGTGTTAAGGGCGCATTTTAGGTAAAACCTTGTTCTTCATCCTTACGGAATTGCCACCATGGCAGCACTTCTTAAAAGTAAAGTTAGGACATGGACTATTAGTGTACCAAAGTTCATCCTGTCATGATGAAGTCCAAGGTTGATGCCCTTAAGGCCCTGACTATAAGGAATTGGAAGTGAAAACAAGCTATTTTTCTAAAAAGAACTGATTAAAGAATTTTTTTTAATTTATAAAACAGTCATTTGTCTTTTTAGTTCCTAAAAAAAAAACAAATTGCACCAGATAAATTTCAACTGCCCCCGTTGCTTTCGACCTTGGCGGGTACAACGCCCCTTGAATGGAAAATCTTAAATTTTCGATTTTATCCTTTGTATAAAAGATTATAGGTCAGGAAGTGCTCCATAATTTTGATGATCTGTCAGTCAGTCAGTCAATCAGTCAGTTATACAGTTTTTGCGATTTTTGTAGTCTAATATCTCGGGAATCCCTAGTGCTTAAGAATTGAAAGTTGGTTAGTTGCCTAAGCCTGGTGTGCTTAGCAACTGCTGGGAGCTTGAAGTTTCTGACTTTATTGGTACTGAAGTTAGTGTAAAAAGGGTGTAGTGCCAGAAATTGGCTCGGCACTACAGTGCCCTTTGATACCATTGATATCCGTCATCGTCCATACGGCAATGTCTATCTAGCTACATTTAAGCTGGTTATAACAAGAGCAAGTTCATGCGACAGAGATCGTGCATTTTATTTTAATTAACTTCCTTTCATGTTCCAAACACTTCCATACACATAAATAAAATAAGGCCGTCCGTCGTTCAAGAACTACAAAAACTTCAATGTCTTTCTTTTCAAATGTCAAGCCAAAAACAAAAAGTGGAAAATGCAAAGAGATTCCCCTGATTGTCAGTGCACCGAAAAATGTTTAAATAATTTAAAAGTTTTGTTTCATGAATCAGGAAAGTAAATAATTTCGCGAGAAACTTTTTCGATTAAGTACTACACAAAACAGCAGGGGTATCTTTTGATATTTTTTTTTTTTTTTTTTTTTTTTTTTTTTTTTTGAAGTATCATAGATAACTTTTGTAATGAATTTATTTGAAAAGGAAAATATAGAAGAACAAAGTTTATAGTTCTCAGATTACTCAAAATTGTTTTTTTATTTATCTGGAAAACTTACACTTTTATCATACATACTACATACTTATTATTGATCTGAATATTTCTTGGCCCTGACCCCTGACCATTAATTCTGTTCGAAAAAGAGTAGAGTCTTCTCCAAATCATCTGCTGCATTATCCATTTAGCTCATTTAACAGTGTTCCTTCTGCAAAACGTTTATAATTTCGCTGTGTCATTTTTGTATGGTGTTTTTCGGCAGCTCCAGTGTGAATTTCATTACTTTCTTCAACGAACAAATTAAATTCTAATTAAATAAAACGGAGTTTCAACGACATTTATTTCTCAATAAACACATCACAGAAACATTATTTCGAATTGAAAAGTTAAATTTTTCTTTCCAAGCTTGTTCAATTTATACAGGCATTAGGTATCCTTGCCTTGACTTCTTTGCAATAAGACACTTGGCATTCTGCCCAGTTAAATATACTGACTTTGAAGAACATTTTCCGCATGCAGACAATGTCCTTCATCTAGGTAAGAAACACACATCCTGATGCATATGTGCACAGTTATCAAGATTCCTTAGGAAATTCAATTTATTACCATGAAAAATGTTGTTTCTGAGTTTTTTTGTTCTTACAATAATTTCAAATGGGAGGATTATTTCTTATGTTTTCTAGAACATTGAAATTTAAATAAAACCTTCGGAGAAATGTTCATTTTTATGAGAGTCATTGAATTTTTTGGCACCTGCATTTGTATGTACAATGTACATATTATTTTAACTTTAGATTCAAATAGCCCAGGAAAATTAAACCAAATAAAATGAACGACTACGTCATACAAACTAAGTCCTATATTAGAGTAGCTTAATATTTTAAAGATTGTAGGTATATGTATACCAGAGGGGACCCTTAATTTCTCAATAATATTTTAGGGAAGCGGTTCCCAAACCTTTAAAGCTGTGCAATCCTTAACAAGGTCAAAATTTAATTCGGAACCCCAACTCTTAACCATCGCAAAGATTGAAAAATAACACGATCACATTTCAATGTGAGTGTGGCTCGTAATTTTCTTTGAAAATTGATTGTTGTAACATTTTTGTTTTTTTAATTATGAGAAGCTCAAACTTCAATATAAAAAATGAAAACGTCAACATGTTTGTTAAAAAAAACATCAATTGAGGCATTATTTCGTCGAAAAAGGCATTATTTTTTTTTTCAAATGAGGCATGGTTTTGCCTAAACGAGTTGGCAACGCTGGGTGAGTTTCACTCATCTAATCTCTTATCTAAGAGAGTCTGCAAAATCATGTACAGGCTCGATCGAAAAGCCTTTCGTTTTCATTCTTTCACTTGGATCTTGATTCTTGACCTCAGCAGCAACCACACCTTTGGCCACAAGACAGCGATAAGTATCATTTATAATATTTGTACATATTATAATAATTAATAATTAAGGAGATAGAAAAAAAAGGAAATACCTTCAATTTTCAGCCACGTCAAGCTTGTACGTCAGTCTAGAGGGACTGCAAATATTCACACGCATGATTTTCTGAGTGGCCAGAGAAAACTCAGATTTTGATTTGTTGTTCCCAAATTCTTCACGGGTTGTAGCCCCAATTTGGTTTTTTTGCAAAGTTAGCGAAATTCATAGGGTGAATTATTTTTTCGTTTGGCATGTTAATTGTTAAGCCCCGACCCCGTTTTTTTTTCAATTATCTCTTTAAGCCTTAGCCCCAACTTGGACTTGGCAGTCGCTTGAGTCAAGCGCAAAAATTTCCTGGAATAAGGTAAGTTTTAAAGGAATTATTTGCTTAGCCCCGACCACGTTTTTTTGTCCAATTCTTGTCAAGCCCTACTCGCGAGCTGATTTTCTTTCGTCCCAATTTTCTGTCAATTATCCGTAGCCCCGAACTTGTTTTTTTGTACAAATACCTTCAGAATTCAGCACCAACCTAATTAATTTGGGGCTTATAAAAAAATACGTAGCATACAAATTGCGTAGCCCCAGCCTCGTTATTTTTTCTTACTCCTGATTCTGATTTCTATATTTCAATCAATTTTAAGAACCGCCTGTGGGGGGGGACCTTTAGCCCCTACAGCCACCCCCCTGGATCCGCCACTGTTACTAACCACTTTTCTACTAGCTGAACTATCGACAGACTTATAAAGATTGACGAGTGAAAGCCTTCGGCTTTTGGAAGCTCTACCTATAACTTTTTGGTGACAATTTTTTTAGTGACAAAAAAAAAAGATAAATGATGAATATAAAAAATCAACAAATTTCTCTTTTCTTTTCTTAGATAATTAAATTTGCTGCAAGTTTGTCGCACAACTTTTTTGTCTAGGAGCAAGGATACGTAAGTCACGCAAGTCAAGACGACCGTTAAAAACAAAATGGTGGCTTAGCGACACTAGGTAACAGTTGTACAAAATGTGGTTTTCGCTTAGTGTCCCAATACTCTGCGAATGTTAAATTCCAGAGCCCCATATAACAACGAATTCTAAAATCCCCGTAGTAAGGGCTGGCCACGAGATGAGACTCTGCGAGACTTTTGTAATTCGCGTCTCAGTCTCTTGTCGGTCTCGTATAATTAAGTCTCGTCTCGGTCTCGTCTCTGAAAAATACGATTTCCGGACAAACTTTTGATTATTTGAACGAAATATTTTCGATTATCGTTTGAATATGTGCAGAAGAAAATAAATATTTAACTGAATTATACAGTCTCGTCTCGGTTGCTTAAAAGGCAGTCTCGTCTCGGTCTCGTCATGGGAGACCGAGATAGAGACCGAGACTTTTCTCGTCTCGTGGCCAGCCCTACCCGTAGGTATTACCTTCCTTTTGATAAATTCACGTTCACTGCAAAAATCAAATGAAAATTATTTTGTTTTTGTTTGCTTATCTATGTTAATTATATAATGTCCATAAAATTAATTATGCTTGCTAATTTAAAGTGTAATTGATTGTGATTATTTTATGATTTACTTGTTTATGTCTCGGCATAGTTATACATTTGTATACCTACAAACATAAATAGGGATTAGGTGGGTTTCTATTTTTATTGCTAAAACACTTCAACACCAATAATTGCTTGAGGGAATAAACCCTTAAGTTTTAGTTTAAGTGGCACTAACTTGAACAAATTGTTAAGATCCTTGTAATCATGCTTACAACCACATACAGTTTCACAATTATTATAAATAATGACAACATTTATGAGTTCATTATGTACCTATACCGTTTACACCTACATAGTACATCCATAGGTAATTGAAAAATTTATTTTCTTTTCTGCAAAATAGAAACACATGCGTTTCGTTAACTTAAGTCTTAATATGTTAATTAATTTAGTCACGTAATTCGCCACACACTTAGGTAATTTAAAAACATGCTTAAAGATGAAAAATCCCTTAGAAGAAGAAGTATAAAACTCTTTGTATTATTACATACATAATGCTGCTCGTGTTGCCTTGTTTGCTCCTTGGTTGTTACCATTAAAAGTTAATTAACTCTGCGGCGGGCGTCTTCAAGATATTTTTTGTATTTTTGTATGTTCATTTCTATAACATGACATTTTTTTTTGATGTCAAGTCCAGCCAAGGGAACTTAAAGGAAGTAGATTGACATGCCTACAATTATTTAAAAAAAAAAGAAAGATTTAATATCATCATAACCCTTTTTAACGTTTGTTTGTCTATGTTTTATAACATTATAAAAATTTAAAAAAAAATGTTGGCTCATTGTCAGTTTTAGTTTCTTTAATATCATTTTATGAAGATAGGTGTCGACGTCACAGTAGCCCGTAGCGTAATGGTAAGTGCGATGGACTGTCACGCTGGAGGTCTGGGTTCAATTCCCAGCCTCGTCCACCTAAAACTAACAAGCCTCTGCCAAGGAATTGACAAATCGTCCAAGAGTATTACTTGTCATCAATAAGTGCTTCTCGTCTAGCCGT
Source organism: Melangyna quadrimaculata (assembly GCA_949320155.1). NCBI lineage: Eukaryota > Metazoa > Arthropoda > Insecta > Diptera > Syrphidae > Melangyna > Melangyna quadrimaculata. Next base: position 467,567,377 of record OX439483.1, on the reverse strand, counting down.
TCAGATTCGGCATAAAATTGGAGGTTCTTCACGAGCCGTTGCGCCACCCAGTTATTTTATTTATTTATTTTTATCGACGTCACATGCTCACATGCAAAAGAAATCTGTACTTCAATGAAATGTATATGTATGCAAACATTTCTTTGAACACTATGATTTCTTTATACATAGCCTTGACATCTGTCAAAAAAGTGAGAAGTTTTTGTTTAAAATTTATTCTGTTTCCTGGTCGAGCTGCGGGGAGCGAGAAATGGCACAACAAACCTATCGATGTTGTAAAAGTATTTAGGAATAACTATTACTAGCAATCTAAGCATGGAAACTCCCCTCAAAAACAAGCTTGTAACAGCGAAAAATACTTTTAAAGCAACATGGAAGAATTGTTTTTCGAATAAAGTAATAGCACATAATGTTAATATTATGAGGTGTTTGTTGTAGTGGCCGAGTCTATGCTACATATATGGAGCCCAAAACATTCCTAGTTTTACTTGAAATAAGAAGGGATTATTCGCACAGCACCTTTAAATCTTTCCTTCCTTCTATTCCTTCTAACTAGTGCCGTACATTGCACTTAAAAGACCTGAGGTCATACAGGCATATAGATAAAATTTAAAAGAATCAGAAAAAGAAGTACTGGTCTTACTTAACTGCGAATCTAATAATATTAAACTTTTCAATTATTATCAAACAGCGATGACTCATTGTACTCAAGTAATAAATGAAGCCTTTTAAAATAAACAAACTATGTTATTTAAAAATTTAAATTCAGAAAAGATGTCAATCGACAGGCGGCAAATCCAAGCTTTAACGATTGCTGTAAAATTATTTTGTAAATTGTAAACCTACTTAAATATAATAATAGCCGTGTTTTTTGAGAGAGTGGCTAGTCAGTAAAAGTCTTACACGGAAAACAAAAACAAAATTCTCTATAATAATTTGTTTTGTTATTGTTTTGCGTGCAAACATTTTGCTGATTTGAAATAAAAAAATAAATCTAAATCTAAAAAAAAAATCAAAGCCTTTAGAAAAACTTTTTATAGGAATAGGCTTATATCAACAAGTGAAAGAACTTACTTACCTACTAAAGTTGGCGCTACAGACCGATGTATAGACCAGGGCCTCAACCAACAAAGCCATTTCCAGCCAGATTTATCTCTAGCTAGCTGCTAGCTGTCTCCAGTTTCGCAAGTCAAGTTGGTCAAGGTCCTCTCCCACTTGCCTTCGCCACCTGTTTCGCGGTTTTTCCTTACTGCGCCGCATCACTCGAGAACAAACTCAAAGACTTTTCCTCATCCTGGCCGCTTCCTTCCCAATGGTCCAAAGACATCTTGATTTGTTCTTCCAATAATTGTCAATATAGACGATATATGCAAGTAACTAAACGCTTTTTTGAAAGATTGTGCCTCTAGTGTTGTTGTGAGAGTTTAGCACTATTCTTCATCAAATATGATGTTAAGCTTTTGATAGGGTTGATATCGGTCTGTTAACTTTTAAATTACAGAAAATTGGAGTTCGAGGGCGTTTACTAAATTGGATATTTTCGTATCTATCAGATAGAAAACAGTATGTGAAATTTTGTGATATATCTTCACGTGCAATAAATGTTACGTCTGGTGTTCCTCAAGGGAGCCACCTTGGTCCTCTATTCTTTTTGATATTTATTAATGACTTGACTAAATTGTTTGAATATAGTCGGTTTCTGTTATTTGTAGACGATCTCAAGCTATTAAATGTAGTCAACAATGGGAATGACGGGTTCAAAGTACAAGAAGATATTAATACTTTAGTTAAATGGTGCAATATAAATGGTATGTCATTAAATGTCTCTAAATGTAATGTTGTTTCTTTTGCTAGAAGAAAGGATTTATGTCTTATTAACTACACAATAGACGACAAAAACTTGGAAAGAAGCTATGTTTAAAAGACCTGGGCATACTTGTCGACTCTCGCCTCACTTTTAGGCCCCAAATTGACAAAATTTGCTCAAAGAGCAACGGCATGCTAGGATTTATGAAGCGCAGGCCAAAAGAATTCAATGATCCTTACATTACTAAAGCAATTCATTGTTCCCTAGTCCGACCTCTCTTGAAGTACTGCAGTATAGTTTGGTCACCTTTATTCGATGTCGACGTTTAGAAGCTTGAATCCGTTCAAAAACAATTTTTTTTATTTTCACTGAGAGATTTCAATTGGAATCGTGAGAATTTTCAATTACCACCATACGAAAGCCGTTTAAAACTTATAAATTTGAGTCTTGCCAACCGTAGGAAACTTTCTGAAGCACTTTTTGTTTATGATATCCTGAATGATAATATAGCTTCAACAGTTTTATGTTCAAAAATAAGTCTTAATCCTAATGTTCGCTGTCTGAGGTTTACCAAATTTTTGAAAGATGTTATTCACAAAACAAGCTATGGAAATAATGAACAATTCAACTATTATTTAATAAATACGCTGATATATTTAATATAAATATGTATAGAGACACTTTCAAAAAAAATATTATGTCACAAATGATTGAGAATTCAAGTTTCTTCTGTTTCTTAGTTTCTTTTTTAAATATTTTTATCTTTTTACATTTTTATTGTTGTACATGCATATTATATTTTTCTTATTTGTTATATTTTTTATTTACTCTTATAGTTAAATTTATTGTATTAATGTAAAGCCATTTTAAAAATGTTGTCTGATATTGACAAGAAAATAAAACTAAAACTAAAGAAGTTGCCTCGCCTTGTCTTAATCATTTTTTTGAAATCAATCAGTGGTGTGCGTCGCTCGGTAAGGTCTTGATGGAGGAGCGTGCGGTCTTTATTGGCTTTCTTCACAATAGGCCGAGCTATCCAAAGATTCCAACATTTTTTCTATGTAGGTCGTTTGTCTCATACGGGAGACGTGACCATTCCTGTTTTTTTTCAAGATCTGCCTTATTCTTGCTTTGAATAGCTCGGCAGGCCGTCGCGTTGGCACCAGACGCATTGTTGGGCTTAAGCTTCGATATTGCTATCATTTCTTCGTGGAGGCCGAATTGTTAGCCTGCATCGTATAGGTTGTAAAATGAAATTTGCTTGAGAGCGTAGCTAGATTCGTCATCGCCATTATAAATCTTAATAAGCATTAATTGCGAATCCACTTTAATTTTCCCTTGCTCGTCCTTGCAGGATTCTATTTTACGTTTTGGTAAAACTTTCGAATCTCATTCCAGTTATGACATCCCTCAATTTCCTCGATCGCGTGCTTCTCATGCTCATTCTTTTTCTTTCTGAAAAGCTACTGTTCCTCTCCTCTTCTGCTCGTAGAGCGCTCGCAAGCACCTCTGGTTCTTGTGTGCAGCGACGCTTAGTATGCCCTCTGCTAAGCTGGCCACCCCATGGGCTTCCTTGTGGTGATCAAAAGAAACCTAGTACTTTAGATGAGACATCTCTGATGGCTTTTTGGCAATGTTGCCATTAGCTTGCAACACTTGATGCTGGCGGCATAGTACCTCTTAAGAGGTTATTCGAGACTTGACTGCAGAAGGAACTAGCAATCACTTGCAATTGTAGCCGTCCAACGTCAAACTTCCTCAGTCATCACATCATTTCTTCGGTTCGGCTGCGTTCCTGATATCTGAAGCCATACCTCGGCTACAACAAGGTAATGGTCCAAGTCAACGTTGGCTCCTCGCAACGTTCGGATATCCCTGATACTGGGAGTAGAGGAGTGCCTTGCGTCGATCTCAAAATGATCAATCGGTTGACTATTCATTGATCAAACGATTTCCAGGTCCCTTTGTAGATATTGAGCTGGGGGAATTGTGTTGATACTTGCTACCACAATGTTTCATCCTACAGAGAAGTCGATCAGCCTGATTCATTTGTCGGAGGTGGTGTCGGTCATGCAGGTTGTGCTTTGCGACACTGTCGCCAAAAACGTCCTCTCTTACTAGCTGCGCATTAAAATCGCCTAGGACAGTTTTAATTTCATAGCTAGGGGCTAGGGCACTGCTCGTTTGTGTTATCCAAGAGCTCGTAGAACTCGTCTTTGGTGTCTTCAATTTTTTTCTCATGTGGGGTATGCATGCATTTGAGGCTTATATTGGCGGATTAAGCCTTGATGCGGATTGTCATGAGGCACTCCTTCAAATAAATGAAGCTCAAGTTGCTTAAGTCTGCCTCCTATAACGAATCCACATCCAAATATAAACCGTAATTTTGTACGCGGTAGCGGTCGTCGTAGTAAATATGCTTTGTAGCATACTGAGGGCCTCTAATTAGGGCTGCCAGATTAAAATTGGTTAATATCGGGACGCCATGGCCCAAAAATCGGGACAAATCGGGACATTACAAAAAATCTATTTATACAAATCTAAAATGCAATGGCAAAAAATTTTAGTCGATTTAGTACGACGTTAAATTATTTTTAATAAGTAAATATAAAACGAGTTGAGCATCGTACTATCTCATTACATACATAACACTTTACTTAAATTAAAATCTTCTTTTGTTTATTTAGTATCGTACTGAATCCATATGACAAGACAACTCTTTACATTTCTAAATGTCAAAATGCGGTATGATTGTGAATTTCTTACACGAGCGGCAATTTTTAGACGTGTTCTACAAGTTACAAAATATTTAAAAGTTATATAATTTTACTAATTTGTTTTAAGTTTAGAAAAATAATAATACTATCATGCCATGCTTAACCCTTAATATTAGACTGTTTAAAATCTTGGCCAATATTTTTTGACTAACTTTTAAACTTTTTAAAATTTTGACGGCATCGAAAAAGTCAATAAGGAGATATTTGGCAATATCTCAAAATAAGTAAGAAACCGGTGATTTGTTCAAAAAGACAAAACATTTATTTCAGTTCTTCGATTTTGTTTCGTTTTATCAAAACCATTACAGACGATTTTTCTTAGAAAACTTGATACAACTGACATTTTTGTATGGCCGTTCTATCCAGATGAGCTAAAGCAAAAAATTGAAACTCATTCCTAGGGAATTTGGTACATAGAATGTTTCACACCAAATTTGAAGCAGATCCACCGATTCGCTTATGCTCTAGCTCGACATAAATCGGGATCTACAGACAATCAAACCGACGCACACTGGGGCAAGATACCCCAATAACCGGAATTAATTCAGGAGATGGGTCTGCTTTACTGAAAAAATGATTTTTTAGTTGAAGTACCATACAAATTAATAGGAAACCCAAAATTGAGTTTAAGAATTTTGTTTTGATGCTTATTATTATTACCGACTGCGTAAATGGTGTTTTTGTAGGTATCTATATATTTTTTTTTGTCCGCACGTAACTCCTCAACCACTGAACCGATTTTAACAAATGATACGGCATTGGATTTGGCTGGACGGCATGAGTAACAAATTAAAATGGCGGATTTTTGGCGGGAAATAGTGATTTTAGGAATGTATGTGTATTCGAGTGTCCGTTAGGCCGATTTTGAAAAATTATACCTCATTGGATTTGTCTTGTTGACGCGAGTAAAACTTAGTATATGAAATTCTTGATTTTTGGCGGCAAATTGTGAGCATATGTTCGTCTATTCGTTTGTCCTTTCGAAACAATTCGACTACAAAACCGATTATTGTGATGAATGATTTGGCGTTGAATTCGGCTTGGTGACCCGAGTAACACTAAGGTCATAGAGTTATTGAAAAATAAAAATTGCAGAAATTATATAATTTAGGCCTTCAGCTTGTAATATATGTTGTTAAACCATAAGAGAGCTTACAAGGCCTAAGTAGTTCGATTCCTAATCATAACTCGGTATTACGCATATTTGGTAACGTTGCAGTTAGTTTTTTTTAATAATTTGTTGGTTTATAGTTTGTTTGTATGAAAGAATTAAATCATTTTTCAAAAATCATGAAACCCACTTTTATTTAAATTTGCTGCTTAATTTCTAAGCATATTAATTTAATCTAAAAGTCATTTTCGTCAGACTCAATTTCATCGCCGCTGTAACAGTGTAAGAGTTTTCTTCATTAAAAACATTTGGGGCAATGATTAAGTCAAATACTTCTTTAGGGAATGTTCTGATGGTTTTTTTAGGCATTTGCCTTAAGCTGGTTATTTTTGAATTTTGTTTTCAGTGTTTGGAGCCATGAATCTCCCATGAACTCATACAACTCCATTCGAGTGTAAAATATACTGTTCGAATGTGAACCTACACAAAAAAGGCTTTTTAGTGAAAAAACATTAAAAATTTTCTGATATACTCTTCTAAAGAAATCTCAATAAAAAAAATGGTGTACATATGAGCACCAGATTCTTTTTTTGCACAATACAAGATACATTAAACTATTTTTACAAATAAAAATCTCGACATAGAAACGTCTACAAACCTACTTTTGCTCTAACTATACGTAAAATATGTCCTTAATTATAAATATCACATTAATTATATTCCATTTATATTGAAAAAGGAAAAATAGAACCTTTAAATATATTTAAAAATAAAGTACATACTTGAAACTATTGATTCCATATTGTTTTTTAGTTTTCACGTTATTAAAATATATATAAACAAAAGCCAACTAATAACACTACTTATTTAACACTTTTCTTAAGAGTGAATGAAATGTGACTTACAATTCAGCTTTACGGAGTAAAAAAATTACTTAAAAATATAACTGTTTAAGCTAATGAAAGCTTAGAATGTGTGCTTACGGGAAAACCAGTTTTCATTTTCATCTCTTACAATTTTTTTCCTTCATATGAGTGGGCCAACTGTGCGACGGCGACGGACGTCTTTAGTCGAAAATCAGTATTTTGACTTCTGCATTATCATATCTAATGTTAGTTTTGATTTAAACCTCGAATTTTGTTTTTGACTCGGAACCAATAATTGCCCTATATTATAGAAGTAAAAAAGAAAAGTCGGTACAAAATCGGGACAAAATCGGGACAAATATCGGGACAGGGTTCAAATATCGGGACTATCCCGCCAAAATCGGGACGTCTGGCAGCCCTACCTCTAATTGTTCGGCTGCACGAGGCCTTTATAGGGACAGTACGTTCCTAGAACAAATCTGAAATTCGTTGTCCTTATTTCGTTTGCTTGCTTAGTCATCAGTAATCCTACCGTATTAGAAACTTATTGTTGCTTCGCAACTAGTTAGCTTTACGTGGCCGGAAAGTCACCCCGAGCGACGCATGAGACGACCCCATCCTGGAAGACCAGTTCCTTAGTAAAACTCCAAGGACGGGGAGGCGGATTAACCGCTCCTTATTGGCCCTAGCTCTGAATATGTCGAAGTAGCAAGTTTAAGGTGTTCACTATAAGTAGTTCAGTCCGAGTGGAGCTACGACTACGAGCACCTACATACCTGAACTTTAATAAGAATCTCATCATCCCCATGGATGCTTACTTTATGATCTTGAACATGAAAATCGAATTACTTCCCAGTTGCAAAAGCCATCACAATATTATTTTTGTCGTGGTGTTTAGGTAATATTAAATTACTTCCATCTTGACGATTGGTATACACGAATACATTGAGATGGAAACGCAAATAATTCAAGCATGAAATGAAATTCACTTTAAGAGATGCAAGCAAGAAGTCAGAAGGCAACTGATGGATGTCACATAAAGTTACCGCACAATCTGGCAACCATAAACCACAACTGTTCCTATAAAATGTATATACAGGTATAAAGATCAATAGAAAAGGCGGAGACCCTTCGAACTTGAATTTATCTTTAAATCGATTTAAGAGAAAATTGACTTTGAGGCAAATATATTTACATATTAGCTTGTGCTGTACAACGTACATTCAATACAATAAATTACTCTGGAAGGATATTTATAGGTAAAGATGAAAGTGATTTTGTGGAGAAGTTGATTAGCACACAAAAAAAATTATAATCTGTCAAAATGGAGATATACATTTTAAGCAAAATAAAAATAAAGACAACGTTAAACTAAATTAAGGAAAATTTAATACGTAGATCTTTAAACAAGCTTAAAGAAGTTTTTGGCAATGAGGAAGAACAAAGCCTTACTTGTATTTCCTCCAGGAGCAGGTAGTGCGTCGGGGTAACTTCTTAATGAATTAACAAAACTCGACGACCACAGCAAACGAAACAAGGACTCAACGAATTTGGGATATTCACGTGGAAAACCTGTCGTCGTACAGAACACGGGCAGCAGAACAATTAATGGAGAACCTGGACAGGCTGACGTAACCGACAATCAGGAAGTACAATGGGATGAAAAGGGCATACAGAAGGCTGAAATTTTGTTGCATCTACTACGGGGAGCGTTTAAAGGAGAGTTTGTAGTTTTGTGATAAGAGCAAGACTAAGGCAAGAAGTCTTGGGCAACCAAAGTGTAAGTGAAACCTTGGCATCAAAGTAAAATTTAAGAACATTACGCTGATCTGTGTTTACGCCCCTCAAAAACAGAGTGATGAATCAACCAAGAAAGTTTTCTACGATCTCCTGGAGACAACGTATATTTGATATTTGCCCGAAGTATTTATGACGTGAAGAAGGCATCTTTGGTTCGATAGTGGGAGGACACAGACTGCATGAAGAAACTTCATCATCAGTGTAATGTCATCATCTGAACCACCTATTTCCCATACCTTAATATACATAAGGGGACTTAGATGTCTCGTGATCAAAAAAGCGTCAACGAAATTGACCAGACCATCATGTGCGTGAAGTAAGCACGACCCATTTTGGATTTTCGTAAAAAAAAATGTTGTGCTGCAATGTGCCCAACTTGTGCTGCCATGTGCCGTAAATATTAAGAAAAAACTCGCACATTTGCAGATTTTAAGAACGTACTTTTTTTTGTTTTTTTACGATTTTGCAAAAAATAAAACTTGCGCTGCATTGTGCTCAGTTAGAGCTACCATTATACGAAGAGATGATAATGAAAATATTCGAACATACGTTCCTAGATGGTATCACTAACTGCTGGAGTACCTACGTATGCAGATATCCATGACACCATCACAATACCCAAAGAACAAGAGCGGTAGAGAAAGCAGCCGGGAACTCTACGGGCTGAAAGGTCTAGAGGGACGCTAACTGCTCAGGAGGAAGAAGAGAGAGCACAATTAGCGGGTGGTCGATTCTAATGATGGTTGTACCGCCAGGGGTGATGTTTGAAAATTCTACCAAAGGGTGGAACGATCTACCCAAGGATACAAAGCCATTCCGGAAGTCTGCTGAAATGAGCGTGGGGTATGGTCACACAGTCAGTTCTGAGGATCTGAAAAAAATACTTCTTTGGACTCTAGAGTCTAGAAGATACCGCTGCTGGGCAGAACACTCCATTCAACTTGGCCGATGATGGCCAACAGTTCCGTACATTCGACTTAACCGAGGTGCGGCTGACTATATCCAAACTTAAGTCGTTTAAGGCTGCTTGTTTAGTCATCTATATTTGTATATTTGTATTTATGTATGTATACGAGTATTACTCATAGGTACTTTTATGACTGTAGAAACATATTGTAAATATCTAGGATCAAAGTCGACGGCGACGCTGTGTTGCGTCGATCCCTTTTCATAGAAACAGTAAATGATCTCCCAGATTGTGTTTCTGACACACATCTGCGAGCATTATGTTTTATGAGCAAGGGATGCGTCGCATCGTCGTTATCCACCTTGAAACTTTGTTAATGTTAGTTTAGAATAATAACAAACTAGAGATAAGATAAGTTAAGAAAATGTATATACATATATCAAATCTAGGTATAAGAAAGAATTGTAATGTAGATAAAGTTTATTGGAATAAAGCAGTCAGTTTAAGACTTTAAAGTGTACGGGTGTTTTGTTTTCTTTGCTCGTGAGTTCGTTTGAAAGGGTGTTTAGATTTTTCACTGCTGGTGCGAAACGAGCATACACCAACCCATCTGCAAAATTTTGTCGGATGAAAGTATGCGCGATGAATGGAACCTCGATCTCGGTATAGTGTGCTCCATCCAAAAAGGAGTTTTTTTTTTTTTTTTTTTTTTAAACATGCCGCGCACTAAAGGGGTTCTTACTACCCTTAATTATGACTAGCACAGTGCGAGCCTTAGGAAAACAAGGAAGGATTTAAAAGGAGATACCGATGCACATTGGTTTTGAAGTTCTGAATATCAAAATGGGGGGGAAAAATAGGGTCAGGTAAAGCATTCCACATTCTTGTTGTGCGACTAAAGAAGGAATCCCTATACTTAACGGTACGTCCGAAATTGGGCTCAAGGGTAAACTGATGAGCATTCCTAAAAGTGCGAGTATTGCGGTTGAATTGTTTAAGGGGAGGAATGCAACTGGCTATTTCACTTGAACACTGTTTATAAAAATAGCGATAGAACAGTGAGAGACAGGTGACATTGCGGCGATGTTCGAGGGGTGCTATTGTTGACGTTATTGTTCGATCACCTATCATTTTTAGGGCCCTTTTTTGTATTCGGTCCAACAAGCTTAGATGAGTTATAGGAGCACCTGCCCATATATGTGAATTATACTCAAGCTTTGGACGAATAAATGCTTTGTAGATCATAGCCAGATCAGAGGGGGTAAAGAATTTCTTGCATCTTCGGAGAAAACCTAAGCACTTAGCAGCGTTTTTGGCGACGTCAAATATGTGGTCATTCCACATTAGGTGGTCTGTGACACACATACCGAGAACTGAGAGCTGTTCGGTTTCCTCGATGCAAGTGCCGTCCATGGAAAGCGGCATTGGAGGTGGGTTTCGCTTTAATGACAGAAGGCAGCATTGAGTTTTTGAAGCATTAAATTCTACGCGGTTTTTGTTTCCCCATTGGACAATGCTGCTTAGATCAGAATTTAATGAGCTTATCATACGCTGCCGTTCAAGTTCCACATCCGAAGGACATGGGTGTGAATCTGTAAACGAATATGAGAAGCTGAGGGTACTGTCGTCAGCGAAACAGTTTAATGGATTAGAAGTTTCAGATAAAAGATCGTTTATGAATATAAGGAAGAGAGTCGGAGACAAAACGGAGCCCTGGGGCACACCAGCATTTATTTTATGGATTTCAGACTTGAAACCATCCAATACAACTTGAATTGAACGGTCCGAAAGGTAGTTTCTAATCCAGCGAAGTAGAGATTCGTCGATGCCAAATGCACGCATTTTCGATAAGAGAGCTTGGTGCCAAACTCTATCAAATGCTTTTGAAATATCAAGTGCAATAATCTTACTTTCTCCAAAACGATGTAAAGATTTGTGCCACTGTTCGGTGAGATAAACCATCAGATCACCAGTGGACCTATTGCTGCGAAAGCCGTACTGCCGGTCATTAAGAAGCTTTCGATCTTCGAGATATTTCTTTAGCTGAAAATTAATCAGCGTTTCCATGACCTTGGAAAGAAGGGACGTAAGTGCAATCGGTCGATAGTTAGAGGGTGAAGAAGATACGCCTTTTTTAGGGACAGGCTAGACAAATGCTGTTTTCCATCCACTCGGAAAGAGACCAGTAGAGTAGGACAGATGGAAAAGCTTACGCAGTGGTTTTGCCAGCGTTGAAGAACACCTCTTCAGAACAATGGGAGGGATACTATCCGGGCCAGCGGATTTGTGTATATCAAGATCTTTCAGGACTCTGGCAACTGCACGAGTGCGAAAGAAGATTTGTCCCATAAAATCATTTACGCTCTCAAGTACAGGAGGAGTCATAACACTTTCTGGCAGCGTCGAATTAACAGCAAACTGTGCTGCAAGCAAATTGGCTTTATCTATCGAGCTGACAAAAGGGGTGTCATTGAAGACGAGCGTTGGAACCGACGACGAAGTAGAATTTCGTATATTTTTTGCAAATGACCAAAAATTTTTACTACCTGTGGGACATTGTAGTATTTTTTGCCTTAATTTCTGGTCATGCAAAAATTTGGTTCGTCGAATATGAACATTACAGGTCTTTCTAGCTTGTTTGAACTTATTCCGGTTTTCCTCAGTAGGGTTGGCCTTATAACATCGGAAATTTACTTCTCTAACCCTAATAACCTCTTTACAGATCGAATCAAACCATGAGTTTTCTTTGGGTTTGATAGATTTTACCCTATTCGGGATAAAATTTCTCATTCCACAAAGAATTAAATTTGTGATCATATCTGCACTGGCGTCTACGTCACTATCGAGGAAGCATAGTGACCAGTTAAAGTTACTGAAGAAACCGTTGAGACCGTCCCAGTTGGCTTTCTCGTACTGCCAAACGGTTCTCGTTGGTGCTTTCTCTTTAACTGTGTTTTGTTGGCACGAGAAATTCGCAGATATGACACAATGGTCTGATGTGCCTAGAGGCGATAATACACTAATTGAGTATTTATTAGGATCAGAGGTGAGAAACAAGTCTAGGGTGTTGGCGGATTGACCTGCAATGTCCGGTATTCGAGTGGGCTCGTCAACAAGCTGAGTTAGTAGGTTTAACTCAGCGAAGAGCTCAACATACCTTCCTTCGGGTGTTGTCTGGCCTGAAAAGCGAAGCCAACTAGAATTGTGTACATTGAAATCGCCCGCAATGACGATTTCAGTGCAAGGATAAAGGGCAACAATTCTTTGGATGGAGTCGGACAGAGCATCAAATTCGTTAAAAGTTAAATTTCTGTCCAGGTTCGGGCTCCGATAAATAAAACATGAATGAATGATGTGCTTATTGACCGAAAATTTGAACCACATGAAGTTAAAATATGTGTTTGAGCACAAACCATATTGTGGTTGAAGTTGGTACGCAACATCATTTCTTATATAAATGGCGAGTCCATGGTGAGCAAAGAATAGAGGCACTAAGCTATACCCATATAGGTTAAATTCTGAATGATCAGAATTTTCACCTATTTGTGTTTCACTCAGTGCCAAAACAGCTGGCCTGTACTGTACAGTATGAACGTATGCAGAATAGAAATTCTGTCTAAGCCCACGAATGTTGCTAAAATCCACCCTAAATCTACCACCCATTTAAAATATTCCTAACTTGCAAAAACACAAGTCAGACAATTACCTAAGAAGAACGTTTAATCTAGATCCCAATTTGAGCTTTTCAATAACAATTTGCCACTAGTGTTATGCCTAAGTGACAATCTGAAATTGAACCGCCCCTGGTTAACTAGATAAAACAAACAACTATCTATCTGACGTCATAATTAATTTGTTCAATGCAAGCACTGTGAGGGAGCAGTACCATGCACATCACACAGTGCTTTCAATAGTCAAACCAATTTGACTGCGAGAGATGATGGGGGAAGGAAATTGGGAGGAATACCACTCGCTGCTGCTGTTAGCTCTTAATTTCTCATTTAGCTTTTTATTTTTGTTTTTTTTTTTTGTTTTTTTATATATATAGGTTTATGTCTATTGCAATGCACTGATGTGCTTTGGTGATGGACTGGACTGTTGGTTGCACATTAACTATCACAGACACTAAAACCGGTTTATTGTTTTTTTTTTTTTTTTGCGCGACGTAGATTTGGGGATATTTATTTTTTGATGATTATTTTTTTTAAAACACAAGCACTGATTGATGATTAATAATGGGGGTGTAATGATTTTTTTTTTTGTATTATTATTAAAGAAAAGGACGTTATAAAGCAGTTTTTTTTTTTTTTTATTTTTTTTTTTAATTATTTAGACTAAACACGAGACAATAATAAATATAAACAGGGATGGACGAAAGCGAGGGGACTTTTACTTCCGCAGAGACTTAACAAAACGTGTGTGCAGCCAATGGACGGCGGATCGGCACTAAAATGCACCAACTACTGAGGAATAACTCTCCTAAACGTCGCTTATAAAATCTTGTCGGCTTTTCTGTGTGACCGCTTAAAACCTTTTGTCAACGATCTGATCGTCCCCTATCAGTTTTATTTCAAGCCAGACAAGTAAACTGTCTACAGATTTTAGAAAAACCTAGAATTCCATATCGATACACCACCACCTCCTTATCGATTTTAAAGTCGCGTATGATAGAGTGAATAGAGACGAATTATGCAGATCCATTTTATATCTCGGCATCCCTGTCAACTCGTCCGCTTGTGCAGGATGTCGATAGAGAAATCTCCCTGCTCCGTCAAAATCGGTTAGAAACCTTTGATGTTGAGAAAGGTCTGAGCCAAGGCGACGCGTTAACATGCAACCTATTTCACATCGTTCTCAATCAATTGTACGCAACGCACAAGTTAACACCAGCGGTACAATTTATCAAAAGTCCATTCAATTACTTGCGTATGCAGATGACATAGACATTGTCGGCAGAACGAAGCGAACTTAGACAGGCGCGTTTGCGAGCATTGAATCGGAGGCGGCTAAAATGGGACACAAGACGAATTATATGCTGTCATCGAGAACTAATCTCAACATCGTCGACTCGGGCAAAATGGACAGATATAACTTCGAAGTTGTCAAGGACTTTGTCTACCTGGGCTCTATTACCTCGCAAAATGACATCAATGATCAATGCAGAGATCAAATAAAGGATTACTTTCGAAAATCGCTGTTTCTTCGTGCTAAGAAGGCATTTAATTAGTAAGGCCCTCTCTCTCTCAGAAAACAAAAGAGACCGGACCTGCTCTATGGGGCAGACGCATGGTCATTAATAAAATGGAATGAAATACTGCTAGGGTACTTGAGAGGAAGATTCATCAAGTGATTTTGGGTCCGGTGTGTATGGAAGGAGTGTGGAGGAAAAGATTCAACAACGAGCTTTATGGGCTGTACTGTACAGCGCCGGCCGTTGGCCTGTTCAAAAAGTTGAAAACACAGCGGCTGAGATGGCTCGGTAACGTGGAGCGTATGGACATCGGCGCATCTGCCCCACAAGTCTTCGAAGCCAACCCCGATGGTGTACGCACGCAGCAGAGAAAGAACCTAGGTGGCGCTCACAGGAGACTACAGGACTACAGGCAGTAGTCCATCCTGGGCTGTAAGCGCAATCTACAGTAAAGTAAGTTAGACATCAAAGGATATCATATCACATGATCTTGTGATTCATTTAAACTTAAGGTTCAACTAATAGTGGTTAGAGTAGAGATGAGCTCCATAAAGCTACAAAATTTTGTCGTGAGTATTGGGTACAGGGGACTCAAACTCATAAGTAAAATGTTTGTGATAAGTTTTGCTGTTATGACTTGTCTTGGCCTGAGTTATGTGTCTTGGTATATTAGTTGCCTTTTTTGAATGAATTGCCTCGAGATGAGCCTTACGAAGAATTGAGAGGAATGTTTTTTTTTGTTTAATTAGGCTGGAATGAACTGCACCCAACCCAAACCACGCATTTTTTTTGTTTATCTTGTGAGCAGTTTTGAATTAAAATGTTACTTGTCATTGAATTTATTTTTTAATTCTTACGTAGGAAAACAGTTTGATAAGATAACATTACTCATCAAAAAAGCTTCGTGTTAAAAAATTTTTTGTTGTCAGCTCGATCAATTTTAATCCTAAAATCTTAAAATTTTTGTTGTCTGCTAGTGATAAATTCTGTTACGATTGCAAGAGCACATTTCCCATAACTTTTCCATCAAGAATAATACTGTTAACAATTTTTTTTGAAAATGTTCTTATACGCAAAGAATGGAAGCTAATTTGGTTTCAGTTTTTGATCGGTTAACATGGAGTGGGGATTCAAAGAAAATCGAGACAACCATGATAACCGCTTTGCATAAATGTGGAAAAAATTCGAAAACAATTTTTGAACTCTTAAAACGACTCGGTACATCGAGAATTTTTGTTTATCTGGCCATAAGTCAGTTTAGTGTACTTTCAAAAGTAGAGAACAGACCAAGAAGTGGTCATCTACGCGTACGTCGCTCAAACAAGTGCAAGAGTTAAAGCTGTGCGTGAACGAATTTGAAGAAATCCTCCCCGGAAGCAGAAGATCATGTCCAGAGAACTGGCTATATCCGCTAGATCCATGTCAAGGTTGATTCAAGATGATCTTCATATAAAAGCCTATTGTCAGTCAACAGGAGACCTATTAACTTCAAGCCTTTAAAAAGTTCAACTTTAAAGAAGCAAAATCCTTTTGCAGTGGCACGCGGTGAAAGACCAGAAAAATATTTTGTTTAGTGATGAAACAATTTTAATAATAGAAGAAGTTTTCAACAAGAAAAATGACAAAATGTATGCGTCCACTATCAGCAAAAACAACATACAAATAAATCCGCCATTTTGAAACCCGTTTTTTCGGGGTGTTCCCATGGACCGATTTTGTCCGATATTAGATATGTTGTTCAGTAGTGGTTAATGATCAAAATTCAAATAAAAAAGCTTCTTTTGCAATTTTGCCCACGTTTACTATATTTTAATCTTAATTTGCCTGTACTAATGCTTAACAATTTTTCTTATAAAAAATTGAAATTTCTTTCCGGACACTTTTAAATTTATTTATGTATGTCGTCTTCAAACTGTCCCGAATTAACACAATTGAAACCGAGACACAATAGATTATACACACTGAATGAGGCTTACCCATATTAAATTGCATTTCCCAATACTCGTATGCTCTAGTATGTACTTTACATGCTCTTGTTTCCCATCATTTCAATAGAGAAGAGGACACTGCATTTCTGGTGAGAGAGTCCTCGTTTTCTATAAGGACCATTATACGAGACAAAAGCATTTGGACATTGGACGGACATGGTTCCGATTTAATTGTAACTCAGTCAACCAAATAGCTTCGACTTTTGTGAAGCTGGAATTTGAAACGTGATGCATATCTATAACAAATCTACCACACAGAGAGGTATACAAGCTACAAGGGAATGAAATACTTTTCCACATGTTATCAGGACATTTGTTAGTTTTTTTTTCTTTTTTTTACAGTGTATATCTCTTAGAATTTAATTGTAGATGTTGTGATTTCAATGGATTTATTAAATATGTGAATTGTTTCAAAAGCTTAATAGTGATACAGAATTTCATTGGATTGAAAAAGATATGGATACAGTTTTTTTTTTTTTTATTTCAAATATTTAGCTAACACAAAGTAGTGTAAGGGTGCTCTTAATAATCTTTATAATCTAACTGTGGGAGGGAGGATACTGTCTACTTTGAGTAATCGTTGGGCAGGGCACGAGTGCCATAGGCGTCTGCCAAAAGATGAGAAACAATGTTGAGGTGTGTGATCACAAATTAAATCTTATTTTATTCTTTCTATTCGAACTGCTTAAATACAATTTTTCATATTCTATTTACAATTCTATACTTTAGTATCTAGGTCTTAATATCTAGTGTCATATGTTGCACTTCGGTGAACTAACGGGTGATTTTTAAAGAGCTTGAGAACTTTTTTAAAAAAAAAAACGCATAAAATTTGCAAAATCTCATCGATTCTTTATTTGAAACGTTAGATTGGTTCATGACATTTACTTTTTGAAGATAATTTCATTTAAATGTTGACCGCGGCTGCGTCTTAGGTGGTCCATTCGGAAAGTCCAATTTTGGGTAACTTTTTCGAGCATTTCGGCCGGAATAGCCCGAATTTCTTCGGAAATGTTGTCTTCCAAAGCTGGAATAGTTGCTGGCTTATTTGTGTAGACTTTAGACTTGACGTAGCCCCACAAAAAATAGTCTAAAGGCGTCAAATCGCATGATCTTGGTGGCCAACTTACCGGTCCATTCCTTGAGATGAATTGTTCTCCGAAGTTTTCCCTCAAAATGGCCATAGAATCGCGAGCTGTGTGGCATGTAGCGCCATCTTGTTGAAACCACATGTCAACCAAGTTCAGTTCTTCCATTTTTGGCAACAAAAAGTTTGTTAGCATTGAACGATAGCGATCGCCATTCACCGTAACGTTGCGTCCAACAGCATCTTTGAAAAAATACGGTCCAATGATTCCACCAGCGTACAAACCACACCAAACAGTGCATTTTTCGGGATGCATGGGCAGTTCTTGAACGGCTTCTGGTTGCTCTTCACTCCAAATGCGGCAATTTTGTTTATTTACGTAGCCATTCAACCAGAAATGAGCCTCATCGCTGAACAAAATTTGTCGATAAAAAAGCGGATTTTCTGCCAACTTTTCTAGGGCCCATTCACTGAAAATTCGACGTTGTGGCAGATCGTTCGGCTTCAGTTCTTGCACGAGCTGTATTTTATACGGTTTTACACCAAGATCTTTGCGTAAAATCTTCCATGTGGTCGAATAACACAAACCCAATTGCTGCGAACGGCGACGAATCGACATTTCACGGTCTTCAGCAACACTCTCAGAAACAGACGCAATATTCTCTTCTGTACGCACTGTACGCATTCGTGTGGTTGGTTTAATGTCCAATAAAGTAAACTGAGTGCGAAACTTGGTCACAATCGCATTAATTGTTTGCTCACTTGGTCGATTATGTAGACCATAAATCGGACGTAAAGCGCGAAACACATTTCGAACCGAACACTGATTTTGGTAATAAAATTCAATGATTTGCAAGCGTTGCTCGTTAGTAAGTCTATTCATGATGAAATGTCAAAGCATACTGAGCATCTTTCTCTTTGACACCATGTCTGAAATCCCGCGTGATCTGTCAAATACTAATGCATGAAAATCCTAACCTCAAAAAAATCACCCGTTATTTACAGTTCAATAATATTAGTCATGTGTCAGCAGTTTATGTAGTCATCGTAGTCATCGTGGACGTGTAGTCATAGCGTGGCGGTTTCTGATTATATGTCATGTCGTCGACTTGTTTCGTTTTCGTTTATTTTTGTTTATTTCGTTTGTTAAATTATTTGGGTTTAGGTTGAGGTAGGTGAGCTACACTACAGTATTTAAAAGAAAAAAAAATAATGTATGCCAAAATGCATGAGTGGACCGCACAAACCTGCTCTCGTAGTTGACAACTTAAAAGTCTAGAAATCAAATCAAATGTATCCACTGAACGGTCTGCTAATAAAGTGACAATCACATACTGTTATCTTCCGTCTAACATAAATATTTGTAGGTTTTTGGCTAAGCTGCCTTACCTTAAGCTCTCTGCAATTAACCTCTCTTCAATTGTGCTAGACCCTAGATCTATGTTGGAGGTATCTACCGCTCGGTTAGAGGCTTTATATCTCAGTTTTAGGTTTCTATACCTTTCTTGAAAGAAAGAACCTAGAGCTCTGTTGAAGACCTCTACAGCTCTGTTAGAGGTCCTAGAGCACAGGTGCCGCCTCTTACACCTTTTTTTTAGGACCCTAGATCCATGTTGGAGGCCTCTACAGCTATGTTGGACACCCTACAGCTCTGTTGGAAGCCTTTACAGCTCTATTAAGGGCCCTTTAGCTCATTCAGCGGCCCTTACACCTTTCTTGAAGGACCCTATACCTCCTACGGTACAACATAGACATCTTGGGTCTGAGTGAAGTAAGATGGTTGAGCGCAGGGCAGGTGGATTCACCTTCGAAAAGCACTTTCTTTATTTACTCTGGAAAACCAGTTGGAAGCTCCCGATGTTCCGGCGTAGGTTTAATGTTGACTCCTAAAGCGCGGCAAAGTCTTATAACCTGGAAACCCATCAACGACAGGATATTGACAGCCAGGTTCCAGAGTAAATTAAGAAAAATCACCATCAGCCAGTGCTATGCCTCAACTGAGGAAGCGTCGGACGCCGAGAAGGACGAATTTTACAGCCAACTTAGCGCGGTTTTCTGAAGCTCGCCAAATGGAGACATCACTATCGTAATGGGATCAAATGCTAATGTTGGTCAGGACAACACAGCGTTGAAGCACGTTCTGGGTAACCATGGTATCGAGGAACGGAACGACAATGGAGAGCGGTTTGTTGACTTCTGTAACGCAAATCAGCTTGTCATTGGAGGTACTCTGTTCGAGCATAGGATCTCGCACAAGATAAGTTGGTTATCCACAGATCGTCAATGTACAGCGAACTTAATCGATCACTTTGCTATTAGCAAGCGCTTTAAAAATTGTCTTCTCGACGTCCGAAACAGACGCGGTGCTGATGTAGGGTTAGCTCGCGATCACATCTTGTGCTTGCCTACGTTCGACTTCGAATTGCTTCAGTACATGGAAATCGACAAAACTTCCTGCGTACACCCAGGTACAATACCGACAGATTACGGGATCCTACAGTGCACCAAAGATATAAGGACCACCTCGCCGCAGAAGCAGAAGTTATCAGCATTGCCACACCAGAAAATGCAGACCAACACTGGAGCAATGTGAAAAAGGACTTTGCAACTGCTGCAACTGAGTCTGTGGGTATAAGGCAGAGCAGCCAAAGCACATGGCTTTATGCAGATACATGGAGTAAGATCGATGAAAGGAATGCGATTAGATCCCAACTTGCGGCTGCCCTAGTAGGTGAGAGATTTAACATCGAGTCTCAGTACCATAGGAAAAGGAAAGAAGTGCAGTGTAGTGTCAGACGTGACAAAAGGAGGCGCATAAATGTCCTCGCAGAACAGGCAGAGGAAGCAGCATCTAGGTGCGACAGTGGTACCGTCAACAAAATAACCAAGGAATTGGTTGGAAACAACAACTCCCGAAAACAACACCTCGTCAAGGATGTAGACGGCACCCTGCTAGTTACGGATGAGGATCAGCTCAGGAGATGGATAGCGGAGGTGTTCCAGCCCATAACCCAAATGAGCTATTCGTAGAAACTAGTTCCCGTATTCGCACCTGCCCTCCCAGTTTAGCCGAGATAACATCAGCAATCAAATCCCTCAAGAATAACAAAGCGGTAGGTTTGGACGGCATTCCCACTGAGCTCTACCAAGCAGATCCACAAACATCAGCGAAGTTGCTACACCCTTAATAGCACAGGCATGGGAGAACGAAAGTTTCCCCATTGAATGGAAAAAAGGGATGATCGTCAAACTACCAAAAAAGGGAAATCTTACGGATTGCGGAAACTGGAGAGGGATCTGTGTCCTCCCCGCGGTGGCAAAGATAATGGCGAAAATAATCTTGGAACGAATCAAAGAACATCTCGATTCTACTATCGACAAAGAGCAAGCGGGATTTTGTGCAGGCTCATCCTGCATTGATCATATCAACACCTTGATGATCATAATAGAACATTGCGTGGAGTTCCGCTCCCCTCTTCATTTGCTCTTCATCGACTTCGAAAAGGCTTTCGATAGTTTGAATCAAGATTTCATTTGGTCAGCTTTACGTAGGAGAGGAGTACCCGAGAAGATTATCGCCATTATAAAGGCTACCTACGAGGGTGCATTGTGTCAAGTCTTACAAAACGGAAAGGTATCAGAGGACTTCGATATCTATAGCGGAGTTCGTCAAGGATGTTTGCTATCTCCACTACTTTTCCTGGTGATTAAAGGGGATGTCCTTCATGCAGCTCTAGCCGTGGAATTCGATGGACGATGTTTTCGTTGCTGCAACATCTTGATTACGCTGACGATATTTGTTTGCTCTCGCACAACATTATGTATCGTCATCATATGGTGAAAGTGGCAGTGGATTGGTCACACCTTACGTCGTGGTGCAGACTCTATTGCAAGACATGCAATGGAGTGATGGGATCCACTCATCCAAGATGCCAGAAGACCTGGAGGCCAGAGAAAATCTTGGCGCAAAACAGTCGACAAGGAATCACAAAAGATCGGTAAAAGTTGGGGAGAGCTAAAATACATTTCCAGAAACCGAATGAGATGGCGTGTAGCGGTAGTTGACGCCCTGTGTCCCTTAGAGGGGTCAAGGATCTAAGTAAGTAAGTATAGCTCTGTTGAAGGCCCTTAATTTCTTTTGGAGGGCTCAACAGCACTGTTACAGGCCCAATAGCTTTGATGCAGGTCCCTACACCCTTTTTGAAGCACCCAATATCACTATTTGAGGCTTCTACAGCTCTGTTAGAGCTTGGAGACCCGAAAGCGCTGTTAGAGGTTCCTACAGCTCGGTTAGGGGACCTACAATAATGAACATTGAGGTGTTGGGGCCCAAGATTGGCCCCACAAATTTCTTTGATAATTTAAACTGAAACTATTGTTTAAAAAATATTTTGACCGCAAAAATTAAACAAAACATTATTTAAAAAAAAAAAGCATGTATCCAGATGTATTGCAAATACCTTCAAAAAGATGTTAAGAAAAGTATTTCCGTGTCTCAATAAAAACAATGAAAAAACTAAAAAGATAAATACAAACCTCAATATCTGCAGCGCAATATCCAGAACTTTCTCAAAAAAAAAAATCCCAATTTAAATCTTGTATTCCAAACATCAACTCCAAACCAACCCATATAAATCTCCCAATAAATTATTTTTGGCGCCTAATTTCGATTTTTTGTAGATTTTCCTTAAATTTCATACAGATAAACAATTTGGAGATGACAAATTACCATTTCCCAACTTGAATTCCAAAACTCAAGAAGGCAGCACTAGAAAATGGAAGCCTGTTTGTTTTGTTCATTTTATTTGGCATTTGGGACCAAATCAGTAGCGGATCTAGGATGAGGCTGTGCGGGGGTGGGGGGGCTTGGTAGATCCAGTTTGAGACATAAATGGCCAGTTTTACAAGTTAAACTACAATTTATGTTTAAACTTAAGTTCAGCACTTGATTCGGTTTCAAAGTAAACCTTGAACTTAGATAATTGTGTAGTTCTAGTTAAATGAATGTATTCTGCCATTTAAACTTCATAGCCTAAGAGCGGGCAGCAAATTTTGGGAGTGGATTTATAACCATTTATGATGGTTTGTAGGTGCATATATCGCGGTATCAAAAACCACCGTCTCTCAGGTTTCTTTTTCAACCTTTTGCGGGGGTGGGGGTTCCAGTTTATTTGTCAGAGATTCTCCAGTTTATATTGTCAGAGGTATTACCACTTCAATAAATTTAAAAAAACATATAATGTGATGTTGTCATTAAGTCAAAAGGTTATAATCTTGGCAATTCGACCAATAGAACTCAAAATATAAGCTTTTTAAGAGGACCTTATCATCTTTTTCTTGGAGAATTATAAAACACAAAAAATCAACAAAACAAAGTCTCCAAAAAAATCGATTAAGGTTCGCTTAAAATATCTTGAGTTCTATTGGTCGGATTGCCAAGATTTTGACGTTTTGACTAAAAGAAAATGACAGAGCATCACATTATATATTTTTTAAATTTATTGAAGTGGTAATACCTCTGACAATATAAACTGGAAAATCGCTATTTTCAAACTGCCACCCCCACTAAAGGCTGAAAAAGAAACCTGCCAGACGGTTGTTTTTGATACCGCGATATTTGCACCTACAAACCATCATACTCATATTTTGGTTAGCAATCCACTCCCAAAATTTGCTGTAGGCTCTTAGTCTATCAGTGCGGCGTTCAGAACACTTTATCGTTATAATCATTCTAAAATCTTATTGATAACTGCCATTTTATAATAATAATAAATTAAAATATTTCTTTCTATTTGAAATTATTATTTTTTTTTTGTTTTCGAGTGACGAGGAAATTCGTTGTGAGAGTGAAAAGAGAAAAACGCTTCCCTTGAAGAACAAATTATTTTAACTATTGTGACGATGTTGATTTTATTTTATAGTTTATATATTTTTAGAATTTATACATAACTAATATAAAAAAGTTTTAGTTTAGGTTAAAGGTTTTTTTTTTGTGAAAATCTACAGTTATATAAATAATTGAATTTTGGCATTCCCACTTTTCCTTTTAGAATAACCTTGTTTTTTGTGCATTTATATCAGCTTCTATACCCGTTTTAAAATGATTTCAATATCACATAAAATAACAACTGTAGTATTTAACATTTAAAATATTTTTAGGTGGAGATAGAAAAAAAAATTTATATACCTTCAATTTTCAGCCAGTCTAGAAAAAAAAAAATAAATCAGGTAACAACTCGCAACCATTCCTGTGTGCGCCCTTAGACAGGAATGGAAGGGACCTACAATTTTATACCGAATCCGAACGGCTAGACGAGAAGCACTTATTCGTGACAAGTGATACTCTTGGAGGATTTGTCAATTCCTCGCAAGAGGCAGTAGCCCTGAAAAAAAAACTTTTTAGTTTTTAGGTGGACGAGGCTGGGAATCGATCCCAGATCTCCAGCGTGACAGTCGAACACACTAACCATTACGCTACGGGCTACTACCAGTCTAGAGGGACTGCAAATATTCACACGCATGATTTTCTGAGTGGCCAGAGAAAACTCAGATTTTGATTTGTTGTTAACAAATTCTTCACCGGTTTTAGCCCCAATTTGTTTTTTTTTGCAAAGTTAGCGAAGTTCATAGGGTGAATTATTTTTTCGTTTGGCATGTTAATTGTTAAGCCCCGACCCCGTTTTTTTCAATTATCTCTTTAAGCTTTAGCCCTTACTTGGACTTGACAGTCGCTTGAGTCAAGCGCAAAAATTTCCTGGAATAAGGTAAGTTTTAAAGAAATTATTTGCTTAGCCCCGACCACATTTTTTTGTCCAATTCTTGTCAAGCCCTACTCGCGAGATGTTTTTTTTTCGTCCCAATTTTCTGTCAACTATCCGTAGCCCCGAACTTGTTTTTTGTACAATTCCCTGCAGAATTCAGCCCCAACCTAATTAATTTGGGGCTTATAAAAAAAATACGTAGCATACAAATTGCGTAGCCCCAGCCTCGTTATTTTTTCTGACTCCTGATTCTGATTTCTATATTTCAATCAATTTTAAGAACCGCCTGTGGGGGGGGGGCTTAAGCCCTTATAGCCACTCCCCTGGATCCACCACTGGACCAAATTACAGGCCAGATAAAACATGGAATAGTGTTTAAAGTTCAAAATATTGCCTGTTCAAATGTATTTGAAATTAATATTTCAATTGATTCAAAAAAGTCGCTGGGGTAAATCCAGCATTAATGGCTTAACTAATGCAGAAGTAACGTTTGAAGAAAAGAGTGAAGAAATAATGTTCAACAAAATTTGATTTTAACTAATTCTGCAAATAATAAAAGAAAACTTTTTTCTTATTAATTGCAGAATTCAGTAAACCAGAAATATGTAAGCCAGATCATTTTTTTTTTAAATTAAAGGAGATTTAAAAGAAGAATTTTGACCCATTTAGAATTATAACATCGCGTCAAAACTGTGAAATTGCGTGGAAACATGTATCGAATGTTTTTAATAGAAGTGCAGTCTATGGAAAACATTCAGCGAGATTGGAACAACGTAAAGATATTTGAAGGTTAATTTTCTTTTTTTTTTGTGAGTATTCTTTTTTTCAATTTTTTTTTTTAGAAAATGCAAATTTTAAAAAATTCAGCCTTTAAAATGTAGCTATTCAAAATTCTGTTTTAAGAAATATTTCAAATAATAGACAATTTGTGTATCTATTTTTACTTTTTTTATAAATATGTTATTTGTGATCCTTTTTCTTAAAGTCTCGGGAGGCCCTTTTAGCCCCAGTCTGTCCCTGTAAGAGGGAACATTAAAATATGTTTAGCTCCAAAAATAACGGTACCTACCTGTCATACTTCCACTTAAAACAGAAGTAATTTCAATATTTTAATATTTAAATTTCTTCGTCATCTTATTACCCTTCATACAACCAATATATAAAATATCATTTATCTCAAAAAAAGTGCTCAAACGATTTTAATAACAAAAATTATCAATTATTTTTAAGGGTATTGTTAATATTTTTGTAAATTGGTGTGGTAAGTTTCCGTCCGTTGTCCAACTTTTTTTTGTGACTTCCGTTTATTTTTTTTTGAAAACCGGCCTGATTTGTGTTCATGTTCGTGCTGCTGGTGAGGTCTAATTCCGGGAACAAGATCCCCCCATCCGGCGAACTAAGCTGTACAAGCAGGCCATATTCTCGGGATTAGACATTCCTTTCCTGATGTCCTGTCCTCCTCAGATCATTTCGGTGCATGGCGGTTGCGGAGCGGATGTGCCGTTCTGCCGCTTCGCTAGTGTCAGCATACTCCCTCCTGTTAGTCTAAGAGCCGGCAGCAAATTTTGGGAGTGGAGTGATAACCAAAATTTATATACATGTATGTGTAGATATATGCAGTATTATGCTAAATTCGACCGTTTGGCAGGTTTCTTTTTCAGCCGGGGGGGGGGGTCGAAGTGATAACCACTTAAATTAATATACTCGTATAAACCATAGAAGATGGTGTACCTACTGATGTCAAAAAAGTCGGTCCAAGACATTTTACTATTAGCCTTCCCCTTGCCAGACGCCCACCAAAATGCGCGAAAATCAACTTTTGGGGTGGAGGTTATAACCACAAGAATGCTAGACCAAAAAACAGAAATATCCCCCTGATTATAAAAAAGTGTGTCCAAGACGTTTTGGTTTCAGCCTTTTGCTTGCCAGACACACACCAAAATGCGCGAAAATCAACTTTTGGGGTCGAAGTGATAACCACAAGAGAGCTATATCAAAAAATCAGAAAAATTCTCCTGATTAAAAAATGTGTGCCCAAGACGTTTTGGTTTGAGCCTTGTGCTTGCCAGACGCACTTTAGCTTTTCACAAATGCATTTTTGTATGTATATACATTTTGGTTATCACTCCACTCCCAAAATAAGCTGCCGGCTCTTGATCTATGTCCCCTTCTATCCATTTGCCAGCAACAAGATGGCAAAGATAGTTAAAGCTATTTTAAACAATAATTGTTATTATAACGGTAGATTTCTGTGGGGTTGGCTTCGAAATCTCGCAAACTAAAATCTCGCACCCGAATTCTCGCAATTCGAAATCTCGCAATTACAGAAACTCGCTCTTCATAATCTCGCAATTACAAAAACCCGCTTTTTATCATCTCGCAATTACAAAAACCCGCAAACTAAAATCTCGAAAACTAAAATTTCGCATTAAAAAACAGAAAGGACTTGTATAAATAACGTTATAATAGGGTTTTCGTTTGTATATGTTGTCAGTTGGTGTGCTTTCTGTTTATGTGCAATAAACAGTACATTGGGTGGCCCGCTTCGCGGGTTCAAGGATTTTAACTCCCTTTTTGGGTCCTCTGTCCCGCTCACGTGACTCCGTCGCTCCGCTTAGGGTATGCTCAGTCGCCAGGCAGGCGCCTATGTTGTCAGTTGGTGTGTTTTCAGTTTATTTGTAATAAAAAGTACTTTGGGTCGCCGGCCTCTGATTTTTCATTTTCTATTCGCAGGATTTTATTTTTCAGTTCGGAATTTTCCAACTTCACGTGTTTATGCGAGATTTTAGTTTGCGAGATTTAAGTTGAAATTTTCGAGATTTTTGGCTGTGAAATGTAAATGCGAGATTGTTAAAAGCGAGATTTTGTTATTGCGAATTTATGAAAATCGGGTTTATGAGTTTGCGAGATTTCGTATTTCGAGATTTTTAAAAAAATGCGAGATTTCGTTATTCGAGATTTTAGTTTGCGAGATATCGTAGCGCTCCCATTTCTGTCACCGATTCCGACCAAATTTTGTATACAGGAGGTAGTTAACAATTTTTTACAATTCTGGTTAGGTATTCAAATTTTCGTAAAAATAAGTTTTGTAATTTTAAAGAAATTAACATTTCAATATACATTATTGGCATGGAAAGGGGAATAGGTGGTTTCGTTCAATTATTGTAACATTCTTTGTGTCTTTCCGCAAGAGATGGCGCGCAGTAAAGGAACAGTGAGAAACTGGTGGTGTAGGCAAGTTTAAGAGGACCTCGACAAACTTGGCGTGCGAAACAGGAGACAGCGCTATCTAGGGACAGAGTTGCCTGGAAAAGGCTTCCTGGTTGAGGCCCTGTTCCATACCGGACTGTAGCGCCACCTTAAGTAAGTAAGTGTTAACAAAACTGCTTGATTTTTCATACACAATTGTACCATACTCTGCATTTAAATTTAAAAAAGATTTAAATTGTTCACAATGGAAGTTCATTTTAATTGAACGAACTATTCAGCTTAAAACATGCATAACGATCGGTGTAAGTTAAATATAACCATGCGTATGTAAATGAATGAAAAATTTTTCTTTTGTCATTGCTGTGAATTGTGCCTTTTATTTTATTAAACTCACCAACCGCCATGATGATGCACAGGCACAGGAGACAGGACATATTACATTTTTTGAAAGGACACTCGCTTCATGAAAATGTTCATGTTCATGCTTCGTGAGCAAGCATGTGTGCAAATGTAAATGGGGCAGATATGCAGACTGTTAAATGATTCAACGAATTGTTTTATCAAAGCTTGTGCGGGAATCGTTTCGTTTACGAAATAATTGAATGCAGATAGTAATAAAATATCAACGCCACCATAGCATAGCATTGCATCGTAATCGTATAGCGATGACCGCTGTCAAAGATTTATTGATTTTTCATTCCACAAAGGAAACCAACATCTGAAAGAGGATTAAATTTACAAGGATTTACTTTTTGAACAGCTGCATCAGAAAACAATTAAAATAATGTACCTGCCGTATGTAATATGAAGGTATTTTGACATCTCTGACACAGCATAAGGTGCGGGGGGCTGCTGAGTGAATACTTAATATTTCAACAGCTTTCTTGTGGATCAACAAAAAAAATATGTTTCATGAAATTGATTAATGTTTGTAGGTAATTGAAATACAAAGTTTATTTTTGTTTCAGTTAAAAAAGATGGTATCGCCTTGAATACTGTTCATAACTAAAAATAAATAAATCATGAGAAGGACACGCCTATGCTAATGGTCAGGTCATCATATAGTCCTTGTTGTGGACCTGGACAAATTAATGTAGGTATAGGTTGGTATTCCAAAGAGAAAACGAACACAAATTCTGGTTTGGGAATTAATTAATGATTGTCTGACTAGGTATAAGCTAATGAGTCAAGGTCTTATCCTAAACGATTTGTCGAATACTATTATAGCATAGCACGAACAACACAAATCCTACCTATATGAAAAATATAAACAAAAATGAAAAATTAGTAGTTTCGAATGTCAGGGTGAAATAAAATTTGCGAATGAAGAATTTTGTCTTAGACATTAATTCAAAAAACCATGAGTAGGCAGGTAGGTATAATTTCTTTAAAAGTGTTTCTTAGCACGGAATGAATTTGTATACCTATTTATTTAATTAAAAATAATGCAAAAAAACATTAAGAAATCTAAATTAAAATAATGTACTACATAATATCTAGGATCTTTCTAAGAAGTTGGAGCATACATGAAGAAAAAAACAAAGTTTATTTTTTGAATATTCAAATATTGTATGAAACCTTAAATAATCATCATACAATAACAATTATAATCTTAAAATGTTGGGCTTTTTGATCATTGATTCTTTAAAGCAATTGCATGTTTAATTCATTAATTTTCCCGACGTTTCGTTTGGTTTTTTGCCAACATCTTCAGGGGTGTTTTGTTTAGTCTTTTTTGACCTTTAATACAAATTACATTTTTTGAGAAAATTTTTATTTTTGCTTGGGCTATAGATTTAAATAGGTCTATTCACTTTTGTCGTCAAGTTACATTTTTTTAAATTTTAACAAGTTAACAATTTTAATAAGTTAACATTTAAAAAAAGATGCAGTAACCCTGAAAAAAAACTTTTTAGCTTTTAGGTGGACGAGGCTGGGAAGTGAAACCAAACTTCCAGCGCAGCGTGACAGTCCAACGCACTAACCATTACGCTACGGGCTACTACCTGAAAAATCATCTATACAAACATAATTTTAAGAACAAACGCACCTGTGGAGTGAATGAATATATATTCAATTCAAAAGTACAAGTGACTTCAACTTAAGAAATTAATGTGTTTCGCCCAGATATGGAAGTGGGCTGTTCAGTTGTTCTGTCATATTCTTCTAAGACACAAGTTTTTGTCGATGTTTTACCGTTTCTTATACATACATATATAAAAATAACATTAAGAAGATACTGTGAATTTTGTTATTCTAGGTGGAAAGGCAAGTTGTAGGTTCGTCCTAAGCCTCATGTTTCCTTATTGTATTGCTACTAATTTAAAAATTCTCGTAGTAAAATAGCCAGTTGAAAAAACTCCCTTAAAACGTTCCTTTATGTCCAACCGCCTTCCTAGCCGTATGGGAGACTGGGTACGGTTGAATTTCGCTTATATCGTCTATAGCAGTGTTTCCCAACCTTTTGTGTGCTATGCCACACAGAACCTTTCCAAAATCCTCATGTCCCCCTAACAGCACATGAAGATAACAAAATAATGTTTAACATCAAAAATCTGAAATGTCCAGTGCAAAAATTAAATAGATGACATAAGGAAGAAATAATTTAATAATATTATGTAATTGTAACTTTTATGTTAGGTAATTGTTATTATTTAAATGCCTTGGGCTTGGTGCGTCATTCAATTCAGCTACAACGGTTTTTTATATCCAGGTAATTTCTTTTTTGTTATATATCAGCAAATTAATTATGGCACTAAATCCATATTCAGTTAAATACCAAGATGGAAAAGGTAATTAAACAGGTCCCATGCATATTTGGTTGCATTGGAATCTTTGATGTCGGTTAAAAATCAACGTGAGAAAAATGATTTATATTTCTCGTCAAGTGTCATTGAGTGAAGTGAAGTTGGTAACAGTTGATACAATTGATTAATAAAGAAGCAGATCCTGGGTACGTCCAGATATATCTTTAAGGGTGGAAGCACAAGAAGCATAGATTTTTCGGAGAGAAGTGTAATGCAGCATAACTTTGAACTGCCCCCCTATAATATCAAATTGCCCCCCTGTGGGGCGTGGGCCTCACGTTGGGAAACACTGGTCGATAGTATTGTCATTTGAACGCCGAGCGATTTTGATGGTATGTCAAATAAAAGATCATATTTCTATTTACATATGGTTAGTGTTATTTTAGTACCATGTGCATTGTCTTAAGTGAACGTCAAAAATCCAATTTGTTTCCACACTGAGGGAAGGAATCGTTTGCGGCAAACGTAAAAATTGCCCAAACGACTTTTTCGTTTGCCAGCCAGTTTAAGCAGTTCGTTTGCAGCAAACTCTTAAATTGTTGTAGTGTTTCTGTCAGACGAATAAAGGTGTTTTGTAAACATATTAACTGTTCGTGGCAAACGAATCGTGCTTTTAGAGTAAACGTTAATACTTTAACGACAAGCGAATGCTCAATTGTTATAGAAGATCAAAGTGGTTGTGACAAATGAATAAACACGTTTGTTGCTAATGACTTGTACGTTTGTCACAATTAATGCAGTGACTGCTGGTTTTCCCTTAATTTTGAAATCTGAAATTATATTATTTTATTTAAAAAAAAAATGTCATGTTTTACTTACCTGGATTTGAACTGGTATCATTCCGTTCCGAGAGCTAATTTGCAACATAAAATTCTCCGGCAAAATGTTAATCAGTTGAAAACTTCACACATTTTCCTTTTATTTCGTTGGATTGAGATTGAAATGTACAGAGTCTATAGCGCGTGTGCTAAGTAAGCCTTGGTGATGCAATTTTTTGAAAATTTCTTGCGAAGGAACTAAACATGATAACCAGAACCGGTTTTATGCTTTTTGTTCATATGTATATCTTTTGATTTTAAAAATCTAAGATTATTTTGAAAACAAAACAAAATTTAAGAAATGTGGCTAAGACCATTTCATGTATTTTAATTAGTTTTGGCAACACTATGACGACCGAAGTATTTAAAATATCGGGTCAGTTTTTGTTTTAAACTATTACTACGTAGATGTGCTCCTAGGAGTTTTAAAATTAGCAAAACACAATTTTTAACCTAGTATCATACTAAAATTGATTTAACATCGTACTTAATCATCTAAAATTTTGCACCATTGTTTTTCGAAATGAACAACGGAGATGTAGGTAATTTTTAAAATTGAACTTTTATTTTGAATGTTATTATTTCAACAATTATTTTTAATGCAAAGATTTTTAAACTAGCAATTATTTTATTTTTTAATGCAAATATTTTTGAATTTTGACTTTGCTATTTTTTAAAGCAACAAATTTTCAATTTTGAAATTTGATTTTTTGTACAAGTAGTGCTGAACTTCAGAACAATACCAATTTGATAAAGCAAAACATGTATGGAAACGTACCCAATACTTGCCCTATAGATTACCTGAAATTGGTAAGATAGGAATTAAACAAATAAAATACTTTTTCCAAAATAGGAAATTTATTGCTGCAAGCGAATTTCTTTTAAAAAAACCTAAAATCAAAAATTCTTTCGGCTCAAAAGCATGAAATGTTTACCACAAGCATTTAATTAATTTGTAGAAATAAGATTTAAAAACATAATACCCTGCAATCATTCAATCGTTTGCTACAAATTAGTTTACTTTCTACGAATTAACCATTTGTCCCAAATGTTCGATTCATTAGTTGCAAACAATTGTAATTTATATAGTAAACGTAAAACTTTTTGCAGCAAACTGCATTTCAAAAGCTTAATTCGCAATCGATTCATTCGTTTGCCATAAGCAATTACACTTGCTTGCAAACATCATGTCGTTTGAATTTAGTAAACATTGTCATTTACTGTAATCAACCCAGGAAAATTGAGCTCCGAACTAATGGGTTATTTGTTATATGTTTGATGCAATGGAATTACTTTTTGCCGCGACTGTAATACAATTGCTACAAATGAAGTACGTTTGCAGGGATTGTATTACATTTCCAGCAAATGTATTACAATTACAGCAAACGAAATTCGTTAACCGCAAACTCAAAAAAAAAATATTAATTTTCTCAGTGCACCTACCGTACCCATGGCAGGGGCTGTTGAAACAGTGATTGGGGTCAGTTGAAGCAAATATAAATAGTGCATAATATTACATAGTTAGATGCTTATCAATTTTTTAGTAATTATTACATAAATTATGGCAATGTTTGTAAATTTATTAGTGTTCAGTGTTTCTATGTTTATCAAAAAAAAAAAATAAAACAACAAACAATAAAGATGAAATAATTTAAAAATAAAACGAAACTTTTTTAAATAATTTAAAAGAAACTAAAAAAAACGTTTCTTCGATTTTGATTGGGCAGAAATTAAAAAAATGACTATTTCGGAATATTCCAAGTTGCAATTGTGGTAATCAGATACATTGCTACAACCGTCCTTAACCCCTCCGGTAGGTAAAGAAATGTAAATAGTGTCGGTTACAATACTGACACACTGAAAATAGTCACCATGTTGTGTTCTAAGTTCTTTACTTCGATCTGAAAAACATACTCAATATTTTCCAACGAATAGAAAACAGGGTAATAGTAAATAATATCCGAACAAAAAAACTTACTTTTGGATGTCAAAAAACAAAATGGCCTCCCATATACAACTGAAGAGTGCTACGACCTAAGCAAGATTGAAGTAAGGTTCTTAAACTGTTACCGCTTCGTGCGGCTCTGAGACCCATCCACCCACCACCCACTGTTTGCAAGATATTTGCGTTGTTTCAACCGTACTCAGTCTCGTCTAAAACACACAATTCTATTTGAAATAAAGAAAATTAAAGCTTGGCAATAAAGCCTACTGTATATACATACATAACATTATACATGTTTACTAAAGGGTCCGCCAAATAACTTTTTTTTTTGGAAAATGCATCATCAACATCGAGTGTAGCTTCGGCTGTGTGGCACGTAGCGCCGTTCTGTTGAAACAAAATATTGTCAATATCCTCCTCTTCAATTTTTGTGAACAAAAATTCGTATAACTTGGCCCGATAACGACCGCCATTGACTGTAACGGCCACTCCTTGCTCAGTGGAAGAAAAATGGCCCAATAATGCCTCTGGACCAAAATCCGCACCAAACAGTGACTCGTTTTGGGTGTATCGGCTTTTCAATGTATGCGTGCGGGTTTTCTGTGCCCCAAATGTGACAATTTTGCTTGTTTACATACCCGCCAAGATCAAAATGAGCTTCAGATGATTTTTTTGACAAAATCGGCAAAGTAATGTCGCAATATTTCCCAGCATGGTTCAAGCGTATACACAACCATATTCGTTCAGCGGAAGGATAAAACTAAATATCTGTCAAATCAGACATGAGCTAAGTGTTACCATTCACGAAATAAGCACTAATTGAAAAAAAAACCTAAGATGGCGGACCCTTTATAATACATAAATAAATTAATCTACGATTGTCGCGTCCAAAATAAAAATGGGCCGCTTCGCCAGCCGTCTAGTGAAAATTTTACAAAACATAATAAATACTTTTGTCTGGTAATTGGTATAGAAATAGAAATATAAACTGGTCTTACGTAAATAATGAAAATATATTTTAAGACACACAAACAAACACACACCAAAAAAAAGAACTCAATTGAAATTCTTTATTTACCACAAATCCGCTCATTTTTTTCTCATCCGAAAACCAAAATGTGCACAACTCACACCACAAAGATAAAATTAACAACTCGATGATAAGATGAAGGCAATCACTTGAGATCACCCACTTAGCAATAGGTCGCTGATTTCCAAGTGCAAAACGAAGGGTTTCAAACGAAATTAATGTTTCGAGACAGCCAAAAGATTGAAAAAGCTTTATCCTTAGAAGTTAGTTGGTAAAAGTATACACAGCGCACATCTCCTTGAGAATATGAAATGTGTTCCGCTTTCAGGAACGGAAATAGTTTTCCATCGCACATCCTGCTGGTATACGTATATACAGAATACTTTCACACAGAGTGAAATAAACACTCTAAGTATCTAAGTTATTTATATTTTTCTTCTACATTTCTCAATCCAAACTGAAGCCAAAGAACTTTGTGTGTATACTTTCGAAGAGTTCTTATTCAAATTTTAGTTTCAGCGCGATGACTTTTGTGGCAAAAAGGACGAGCAGGAAATTTCGTATTATCCTGGTCATACATATATAATATTGAATGTAGACACTTGTAATCCAAGGGTTAACCAAAATATAGCACTTTGCTCCGAGTCTCTGCAGGAATATCTATACCAATGGAGGACAACCGAATATGAAATTTCTCACTCCTTTAAAAGATAAATAGTGAATTTACAGACCGAACTAGACGACTTATGCAGATTACCTCGAAGTATTCTTTCTCTATCTCTCCCTCTCTCTCTCTCTCTCTGTCGCTCTAGATTAACTAAATATTTCATTTCATCTTGACAATAAGAAGAGATTCAACAAACCGAAAGCATCAAGATAGCAACTCATATGATAGTAGATATTTTTTGATAGAGGTTTTGTTACGATTATAAGATGCGAATTCGAATTTATCTTAAATCTGATGTGAATATAGTTTCAGAAGATTTCCTAGGGAAGATTTAAGAAGATGTACACACGAAGTAGAAATCGTTAGTTTTAATGAAGGTATATCTCTTCCTTTTCGAGGAAGAACAGTGCCTCGCTCAACCACTTTGTGAGAGTTAATTGAGCGAAGGGGATTAGGTTGGTATTGCAAAAGTGAAAACGAGTATTAACTATAACTAGGTTCAATTCAACAGAAATAAAATTAAAGTGAAAGTAATTAAACACCAAATTAATGAAGATTGGAAAATATATGTAATTTTTACTTTTGTTTATTATTTCGATTATAGACCCGGACATGAGTTGGTGTGTGCTTAGTTTTCATACAAATTTAGTAGAACATTATAATGTAAGATGTTTAGATAATACAAATCATAACCTAAACATATAAATAAAATGCACTACTGATCTTGTGATTGAAGACAAATTTAAAATGTCTCAAAAAAGATGAGACAAAAATGGATAATAATTGGCGTTAGTTAGTCGTTAATAAGTTATGACGAATTCGAATGTGTCTTTCAATGTTTTATGTGTTTTTTGTGTACTTCGATAACTTGACAGCAGACGCCAATGTCACAGCGATAGCAGCACATGATTGTCATTGATAAAATTCACTTAAGCCACCGACCAGTAAAGGCGATTCGTACTTTTTTTAGCCCAGTGTGCCCAGCAATTTCATGTTGTAGACTTCCCCCTACTCAAGGTAAGGAGTCTTGGTTAGAAGATAATAGTGTCCTTATTGCCATCAGGAGATTTCGTACCTGATGATCCACCGGCTTTGTCTCCATTTAAATAGACACCAGGTTCAATAAACCTGCTGATTTACATGCTATTCCGAAAGCCACTAGGGGCGTAGAACCTGTTGATCAGATGCCATTAGTGGCCATTCATTTACCTTTAAGGGCTAAGGATTGTATTGTAAAGGGTTTTACAACAGGGACGCTACAAAAGTAGAGCAACAGGGACAGCAAACGACGTCATATTTCTTGCCGTTCTTTTGACATTTCTCTTCAGTAAGGTTTGCCATTTCATGGTGGAAAGATATACGAGCCAACTACGAGTCAAAATTATTAAAATTTACTACCGAAATTCGAAGTCAGTGGCCTCAACGTTAAGAGCACTACGTCCAATTTCTGAAAAAAAAAAAATGGCTTCGTCAATAAACAAAATATGCGGTATTGGTCAGGCAGCAATCCACACGTACTCCATGAGTCATCATTGCATCCCAAAAAAATTACGGTTTGGTCATTGGGCCGTACTTCTTCCATGATGAACAAGACCGGCACGTTACTGTGAATGGGGATCGCTTCCGTTCAATGATAACCGAATATTTTTGGCCCCAATTGGATGATATGATTCCAACAGGACGGCCGGCGCCACAAGCCACACAGCGAATGTCACAATCAATTTATTGGAAACCAAGTTTGGAGAACGTGTTATCTCACGAAATGGTCCAGTCGCTTGGCCGCCTCGGTCGTGCGATTTGACGCCGTTAGACTATTTACTGTGGAGCTAAGTCAAGTCTATGGCCAGCGACGATTGATGAACTTCGTACGAATATCGAACGTGAAATTGCAGCAGTATCGGCCGATTTATGGTTGAAAACCTTCGAAAATTGGGTTCAGCGTCTGGACCTCTGCAAAGCGTGCCCGTGGTGGCCATGCAAATGAAATGGAGTTTCATACATAATGGCATTGAACGTACTTTCACAAAAATAAAGAATTTCGTTAATATCTTAAATCGTTTTTGTTTTATTTTAAAAAACTTTTGTAGCGCTCTTATTGAAAAACCCGATATATATAACCCGAATACCAGATAAACCAGAATACCAGATAACTCAAGCACCTGAATACCAGTTTACCAGAATACCGAATAACTAGAATATCAGACAAGTAAATTACTATTAAAATATTTAAAATATAAACCGAATTGAATTATTTTTTTAAGAGTTGATTGAATAGAAACGACCGCAGGAACTGCTTGCCCTTGTACATCATCAAACTTCACTCACATTGACTGTGTACTCAAATGATATCCTCACCTAATTCACGTCTACCATAATATGGTCACATTCCATCCGTCGAATACTAACAGCTTTTTTTGGAATTTTTGATCCAAATAAGGGAATAGCCCAGGCAAAATGTACAAAAAAATGGCCAATCTGCCAAATAAATCTAAGTGAAGTTTTTAAATGCAATTGTCTTAATTTTGGCATAAAAAATACTGTCGCGTCAATAGTTATCCAAGGTTAAATGTCAAAAATATCAGTTTTACACATAAAACTCGGAAACGGTAAATGCTATCGAAAAGTGTTTCATCCAAAACTTGTAGATTATGTCATTTGCCAACAAAAAAGTTATAACTATTTTTTTCCTTTAACCCACCGTTAAGAAGATATCGAAATTTCAAAAAACGTAAAATGTCGAAAATGGTCGTTTTTCACGTATAACTCCTTAACGGTTCAAATTCTTGAAAACATCTGAATACAAAGTTGTTACATTATGAAAATATCTACAAGAAAAAAATATTATTTTTTTCTTAAAAACAACCGTTTTAAAGATATAATTTTTTTAAAAGTTTGACAAAAAGTTCAAATTTCTGTTTTTTTTGCTTTTTACTCTTAAAATCACAAGTTGTCGAAAAAAATCGTACGCTCAGTTTAAAGATCGTAATATTATCTTGAAAAAAATATGATATTTTTTTCAACACGTGTCATAAGTCACAAGAAATTGTGACTTCAATAGTGTCAACTGTCAAAAGAAACCCGTATTTCGAATATAGCTTTTAAACCCTAAGCTTAATCGAAAAATTACACTAACAAAATTTTTCCATTATGTAATATTATATAACAGATAAAATTATTTGTCTCACGTCCAAAAAAACGAAGACTCACACAACAAGAACATGGTAACTTAAATCAATCACAAATTGTCTCTTCTACTCGCTCTTCTTTGAAGGACTTTCTGATATATTATCAAAATACCGGTGGACCAAACTCCAACAAGTTCTTCTCTTTTCAACATCAACCCAGTATGACATAATTGCTCTAACGGAGACTTGGCTAAGTATTAGCCCGTAGCGTAATGGTTAGTGCGTTCGACTGTCACGCTGGAGGTCTGGGATCGCTTCCCAGCCTCGTCCACCTAAAAACTAAAAAAGTTTTTTTTTCAGGGCTACTGCCTCTTGCGAGGAATTGACAAATCCTCCAAGAGTATCACTTGTCACGAATAAGTGCTTCTCGTCTAGCCGTTCGGATTCGGCATACAATTGTAGGTCCCTTCCATTCCTGTCGAAAACGCACAAAGGAATGGTTGCGAGTTTTTAGTCACTAGGCCCTGGTTCTTCATGAGCCGTTGTGCCACCCGATTTATTTATTTATA
Organism: Melangyna quadrimaculata; assembly: GCA_949320155.1. Lineage (NCBI taxonomy): Eukaryota > Metazoa > Arthropoda > Insecta > Diptera > Syrphidae > Melangyna > Melangyna quadrimaculata. The sequence continues at coordinate 467,528,911 of OX439483.1, read as the reverse complement.
TTAGACTTGGCTAAACGATAAACACCACGATGCCGAGATGTTTAATGATAATCAGTATGCTGTTTTTCGCAAAGATCGTTATTATGAATTACTTGGTTGTAAAAGAGGAGGTGGTGTGCTGGCAGCCGGGCATACATCACTTCATTGCACTAAAGTTGAATTGCCTTCACAAGATTCTGCTCTCGATATCGACCAATTAGTGCTGAATATAAAATTTGATTGTGTAAATGAAATTTTTCTTATTATCTCTTACATTCCATCAAGTAGTTCTCTTGAATTATATAAAGCTCATGAAATAATTGCAGTTTAATATTAAAAAATCGTAAAGATAATCAAAGTATAATTATTTTAGGATATATGATCAAGATGAGAAAATATTAATTCATTTCAATGTTATATTTAACCATGATTGTGAAGTTGTGGATACCTTCGCACAATTTGACCCGCGGCAAATCAATTCATTTCAATATAGAATTAAATGAGTGCTATAATATATTCTTAAATATTTTCAATAGTGCGATGGATTTGCACATACCCAAAACTAAATCAATTAACGGCCAGAAACCTGTGTGGTTTAATAAAGGAATCATAAATCTTAATAACAAAAAAAAATAGGGTTTACAAGAAGTTTCGCAAGTCCAATAATGATCGTGAATTGTATAAACAACATCGAATATTACAAAAAGAATTCGATACTTTAATTAAATTTCTGTACAATCAATATCTGTTTTGTATCGAGTGTGACTTAAAGACAAATAGCAGTAGTTTTTGGAGGTTTATAAATAGTAAGAAAAAATCAAATAGAATTCCTAATCGTATGCGCCATGAAGGCATTACATCTTCTGACCTCTCTGTTGTATGTAACTTGTTTGCTAAACATTTTCAGTCTGTTTATTTAGACAGTTGTCCTAATGTACCCTATGTTACTAACATTAACTCTGCAGATACTCTTTTAAATATTGGTAGTTTAAGTCTTTCTTCGTCTTCTGAGATTGAATTAGCGTTGTCTAAACATAAGGCTGATAAGCGACGTGACGTAGATGGAATATCACCAATCATTTTACGAATGTGTGCGAATGCCTTGGCTGTTTCTTTGAAAATTATTTTTAATCGTTTACTTGCAAATGGCGAGTTTATAAATACTTGGAAACGTTCAACAATTAGACCCACTTACAAATCAGGAAGTTAGCAAGATATTTCAAACTATCGTCCAATTTGTAAAATTGCTACAATTCCCAAATTGTTTGAAAAAATAATATATGATAAATTAGCTCCTTCTCTCAAACCAATAATTTCTCCATACCAACATGGTTTTGTAGCTAGTAGATCAACTGCAACTAACCTTACTATTTTTTGTAATTTAGTTTTGAATGCACTTGAGAAAGGTTATCAGTACGATGTTGTCTACACAGCTTCTCTAAAGCATTTGACAGAGTTAATCATGATGCTTTACAGATGAAGATAATTAAATTAGTTATTCACTCAAATTTCATAAAATGGCTTAATTCTTACTTAAGGGATCGTATTCAATACGTTCGTATAAATAATATTCTTTCTGCACTGGTATACGTTACGTCGGGTGTTCCGCAAGGAAGCCATCTTGGCCCCCTTCTTTTTTTGCTGTTTATAAACGATATTCCTGATATTTTCTTAAATTCAAAGTGCTTGATGTACGCGGATGATCTAAAAGTCTTTCGTTGTATAAAATCTGAATATGATTGTTTTCTTTTGCAAGAAGATCTTGATCCTATATCGAACTGGTGTATAACTAACTCTTTAAATTTAAACATCTCTAAATGCAAAAGCTTAACGTTCTGTTGCAACCGTTGTCCAAACAATTGTATCTTTAAGATAAATCATATGCCACTGTCCGTTATAACCTTTAAAAAAGATCTTGGTGTGATTTTTGACAAAAAACTTGACTTCTTAAAGCATATAGATTTTTTGGTTGCTAAAGGCATTTCAATGTTAGGTTTAATCTTGCGTAACTCTAAGGAGTACTCCGATCCACACACCTTAAAGTGTTTATATTTTGCGTTTGTAAGATCTAGCCTTGAATACTGTTGTGTTATCTGGAATCCTTCATATTTTGTTCATTTAGAATCGATAAAATCCAAAAACGTTTTACGAGAATTGTGGTGAAAAGACTTCAATGGGACATAGATCTTCCTTCCTATAAAACGACATATAAGTTACTTAGTATTTTGCCTCTAGACATTCGTAGAAAGTTCACCGAGATTATGTTCATTCGCGACATATTAGCGGACCATGTTGATTGTGCACAAATTTTAGCTTTAATTGGGATCAATGTTCCTGCGAGAATGCTTAAAAACCAATCTTTTTTTAATGTTCCATACCACAGAACTGTGTAGGTGTTTAAGAGAAACAAATACTGTTTGCGATATGATTGATTTGAGTCTTAGTAGATATTTATTTAAATCAAATTTATTGTTAATTTTAAATAACTTTGCTGGTGGTATTGTTTAAAATTAAAAAAAAAAAAATGTATATATTTAATATCAAGTAATCACTAAAGTACCTATTGTAACTTTGTTTGATGAATAAACTAAACTAAAATAAAAAACCTAAAAAAAGCATGCATTCAGTTTTTTCTATAAGCCATAATTTTAACGATATCGTTATTAGTCTATAATACCGGTTTTTGGCTCTTTACTCTTAAATTACGAAATTTTCGGCAAATATTTTATTTTATATTTTATCGCAGATTTTAATATTCCCTAGAGGAAACATTATTACACTTTTTTGCGTATAACACATCAATTGCAAGGTATTGCAACTTCAAAAATGGACAACTTCGAATAAACAGGATTTTGTAAGAAAATGTATGTACAATTTTATTTTTGAAGTTTGACCATTTTTGAAGTCGCAATATCTTACAACTGATGCCGTTATACGCAAAAAAATGTGATAATATTTCCTCTAGGGAATATTAAAATCTGCAAAATATTTTCCAAAAATCTCGTCATTTAAGAGTAAGCAGCCAAAAACCAGTATTTTAGACTTTTGGTGTTTTTATTTAAATAATGCTATCGTAAAAATTATGGCTTATTGAAAAAAACTGTTAATGCATGCTTTTATAATATATTATAATGTAAACATTTTGGTAATATAGATTAGATTAGATTTTTATTCAAACAAAATAACAATTTTACATTTCCATAATTGATTTATACATGAATATATAACGGCTTGGCAAATTATGCCGTCAGCCTAAGTGGCTTCAATATAAATTAATTTCATACATTTAAGTGTTTTCTTTAAAAAAATTTAATAAAAAGTATTTACACATATCATTTCATTGTAAGGACTTTTTTAAGTGAGGCAAAATTTAATTTAAACTATTTTTCAAGTTGTGAATTTAAAAGACTTTGAGTTTAGCTAAAACGAAAAAATCAAATACTTAAAGTATTCTTGAATTATTTTGGAGCGATATAACGAAGCATTTTTACAGTATCCAAAGAGCTGCATCAAATTGGCTCCATTCAGCAGGTTAAATATCTCTATCTCTTCTAAGATGTTTTTTCCAAAGTACATTCTTCTTATTTTCTGCAGAATAGGGCAAACGCCAAGGAAATTACCAATGTCTTCCCTTGTTCGCAAATTGCAAAGGCAGCAAACATTTATTAAATCATTTCTATGTGGCATAAAGTTCAGATGTAACATTTCCCCTCGTACTCTAAAAATATCTCCGATAGCTCCACTTGGGAGGTTGGTGTTGAAATAATTGAGTTCCCTGAGATTATAATTAACTTTGGCGTAGTAATATCTTTCTGTCGAGAATCTGGCTTTTTCTATCAAAGTATACCTTTAATTTTCATCAGTAGTTCTTATCACTTCATATAACAGTTTTTGTATCTGTAATGCATTTTGTTCTTTTACGTTTAAAGTAAAACCACCGTCAGCCGCCAGTCTTGACCAATCCTCATACCAGATTTTCTTATACTGCACTGCATAAAGCCAGATCAATTTTGGAAGCCTTGAGTTATGCATTTCTGCAATTCTAGATACATAGTCCGCATTTAGTTTTAAAATTGTAACGAAAAGAGTAGAAAGTCCTGTCTCCAGGTTAAACATGTATTTTGGTGAGTTACTCGGTAGGTAAAATATTTTTCTTAAAAAGAAGAGCAGCAAATTTTCCACAGTATCATATTTTTTTAAGCCCCAGGCTTGTGCCCCGTAGAAAAGTATCGATCTTGCGGAAGCGTTAAAAACTTTATACTTCGTTTTAATTGAAACAAGTTTATTATTAAATACTCTTTTCCAAATAGTACAGATAGCCGATTTAGCTTTGTTTGCTTTTAGTTTCAGGTGCTTTTCAATATTAAGATTAAAAGTGAAGACTATTCCCAAAAAAGACTATCTCCAAAGGGTTTCCGTTGAATTTCAGTCTTTCTTTTCTCGAAACTCCTCCGCGACCGTTTATGGCATCTTTTAATTTTCCTTTAAAGATATCGGAATAGTATTTAAAAAAAACTCTAAAGGGATTCCATTGGATCCAGCTGCTTTTCCATCTTTGGGGGAGTTCAAGGCCCAATCTAGTTCCTCCTTCCCTATATCTGCGTCTAAAACATCGATGTGTTGATATGGTCTAGTATAATTAAAATAAACTGGCTCATTGTAGTCGCTCAAGAGACTGGAAAAGTGCTTATGAGTAACACTCAGGTCTATGAACACCCCTTCACCTTTTGTTTCATTGCCATTTATTTTCCTTGTCAATGCCCAAAACTCCTTTGAATCCCTACATTGACTTATGGACAGCGCGAGGTTCTCTTCATATTTGGTTGTCTTCTGTTTGCAGCATCTTTTAAATTCTTTATTTGCCTCCACATAAGCTGACCTGAGACTTTGTACGTCATGCTTTCTTATGAATTTCAAAACTGCTAAAGATTTTTTTCTCAATTTTTCACAGTGAAAATCATACCACTCATTTTGAATTTTTACAGTAGCTGGTTTTTTCATCCATTTCGCCGCCTCTATAATTATTGTTTCCAGCTCACGTAAGGGAAAAAATTGAGCAAGCGAAAGTAATTCCTTTTCTCGTATACGCGTATCTATTCTTTCCTGAAACTCACTTTTATAATAATCTTTCCATTTCAATTTTTGTGGGTTAGTTATTAACCTTTCACCAGTGAGATCTTGTATATTCAGGGCTCCTATTTTCACCGAAATCGGGAGGTGATCCGAGTGTATAATATTTCCAACTTCGAAAGATTTGATGGAGAATTGTAAATCCCCTCCAACAAGAGCATAGTCGATTGTGGAACTACCTTGTTTCCCTATAAAAGTCAGCTCGCCTTCTAAGTCACCAGAAACAGATCCGTTTAAAATTCCTAATCCAAAATCATTGCACAGATCCAACAGTTTTTTTCCTTCAGAATTTATTTTCATATCTTTAGCCTTTCTTTGTTGAATTCCTATTTTGGCCGAAGGTTCACAGTCTGCAATTCGGCCATTTAAATCTCCTATTACCATAATGTTGTGAGTTTTAAGTGAACACAATAGGTCATACATATTATCATAGTCTTGCTGCCACCTTGTACAATTTAAATAAATGGGGATAATATAAAATGTTGGCTTATTCTTCACTTCAACATAAACGTAGTTTTCTATGTGATGCACTTTATATTGAACTTCAATGTCTTTTTTCAGAGCAAGAAGAGCGCCTCCACTTGCCCTTCCTCTTGATGCATTTTTCTTAGCCGAAATCCAAGAACAATTATAAGCAGTAAAATATTTTTCAAAACCTTCACATTTATCGCCCAACAAGTGAGTTTCAAATAAACATATAATATCAAATACATAAAGAAATGCTTTCGGTAATATAATTTTTTGATTAAGCTTAGGGTTTAAAAGCTATATTCGAAAAACCTTTTTTTTACAGGTGACACTATTGAAGTCACATTATCTTGCGACTTATGACTCGTATTCAAAAATAATTCATATTTTTTAAAGAGAATATTATGATCTTATCTTATCTTAATCGTAAACTGAGCGTACGATTCTTTTCGACAACTTGGGATTTTAAGAGTAAAAAGCAAAAAACCAGAAATTTTAACTTTTTGTCAAACATTTAAAAAAATTATATCTTTAAAACGGTTGTTTAAAAAAAAAAAATAATTTTTTCTTTTAGAAATTTACATGATGTACAAGCTTTGTGTTCAGATGTTTTCAACAATTTGAACCGTTAAGGAGTTATACGTGAAAAACGACCATTTCCGACACTTTACGTTTTTTGAAATGTCGATATCTTCTTAACGGTGGGTCGTAAGAAAAGAATAGTCATAACTTTTTTGTTGGCAAATGACAAAATCTACAAGTTTTGTATGAAACACTTTTCGATAGCATTTACCGTTTCCTAGTTTTATGTGTAAAACTGATATTTTCGACATTTAACCTTGGATAACTATTGACGCGCACACGATTTCGCAATAGACTTTCGCGACAGTATTTCTTATGCTAAAATAAAGACAATTGCGTTTAAAAGCCTTCACTTGGATTTTTTTGACAGAAAAAGTACAATTTGCCTGGGCTAGAATGGATTGTTGGTTTAAAAGAAATGAGTCGTTTGATAAAAGCTATATGTAGGTATAGAAAAAAAAGTATTTGAAAATATGTCGTTGTAAATAAATTTTCTTTCTCAATGATGATTAGATTAACTCTTATTTCCCATTTAAAAAACATCTTGTTATTAAATTTTAGAATTTGTATTAAAAGTCTTTGATATTTTCACCAGTTTACATTTTACTTAATTTGCTTTGAAAATATTTTCCAAAACATCACCGATACTTCCATTTCCGATGCAATCCACTGCATTGTACAGCCATAAATCCTTATTATCTGTTTTCGAATCTTCATTGCATTCTTGGACAGCTTTTACAATTTTGCTACGATCTCTGTGTCCCTCTAACATTTCACCAATTCGTTCATCTCGAAAGCCATTCTTTTCGTTCCACAATTCCAAATTCTCAAAAACACATTTCATGTAACTATATGTTTCCTGAGTATCAGGATAATCATAGTGCTGAATTCTATTTAGAATTTCACCCGATATGCCAGTGGTTTGAAGACACTTATGGCGGGTTATATTCATTTGTTGACCTATAGGAATAGCCCATCCTAAGTCCTGGCAAGGAAAAAATGTTAAAATAAACTTGAACTTAAGAAATACAAAAAAAAAAAAAAGAATTGAAATACTTCTGTGATAGCGAAAGTTGTCAATAACAAGAACTTCATTGTGCAAAGGCTTAGATTCAACTAACTGCAACATTTAGCTTGTGAACATTTTTTTATTTATGTATATAAAGAACACATAAGCGAGGAAGTCAAATATGGATGAAATGGAAAACGGAGTGACAACGAATTTTTAAATTATTGCCTATTACTGTCATCATTCCAAACAAAGCAAGTGTTACCTACAAACTTATTGTCTACGATGGAATTTTTTAAAGATAAGAATAAATTTACTTATAGCCTTAGGTAAGCTATAATTTTCAGAATGGAATGCTTAATGGTTGGAAAGACATTAAACTTTAAGATAAATATAAATTTCGTCATGCAGTCATAGTTTTTATCTGGTGCTCAGTTTAAATCAATTAGAATAAATTTATTGAATTAACTTCCCTTATTTTGCCGTAGGCTTTTTGGTGGACACTTCTTGGGGGAATCAAATAAATTTCATATCCAGATTTGTAATTAAATTTAAATTTGAAGCTCACATAGTTGTTGAGTTATTGAAGTTTCCGGTAAAATAGCTCTGAAGTAAGCTGACGAAATCTAAAAAAAGTATCAAGTTTTAAGTAAGCATAATTGGCACCCATTCAATCCAATGTAATCAGGCGCGGATCCGGGGGGGGGGCAACGGGTGCGATTGCCCCCCTGGGAAATCTCAAACTTCGTCTCGAATGGTGTGTGGGAAAAGGACGGATGCGTTGTTATGCTTTCGGAAGTTCGAGACTTGTGTTGAGTTGAATATTCTTCGTATCACACGTCATGGTGGACGCGAAATATACCGACCCAATTTTGACACAAATTCAGCTAAAGAGTACTACAGAATATCCTTATATGCACCTCTACTTGACTTTGTCCTAAACTATTTGCGTGAAAGATTTCAACCCGAAACCTTAGATGTGTTTAAACTAACGATTTTCGTCCCGGAAAATACAGTCAGATATAATACTGATGAGTTTGATATCTCTGTTAAGTCCTTATTGGGTCGCTTAGGACAACCATTAGACTTAAATATATAGCCCGTTTACATGAGGTATTCGAGCGAGCTTCAAGCTCGCTTGGCTCCTTTGTATACCTGCGTTGACTTGAAATGAGCTTCAACCGACTCGATTCCACTTCAGGAGCAGAGTTGAGTCAAAATTCTTGATAAAAACCTGGGTCGAAGAGTCGGTCTTGAGGATGTGTTGACCACAGTGTTTTTGCTTATGTTCGAGTAAAATTATTTATTTGTTTTGATAGCTATGTAAAGTATGCACCAAAATTCATTAAGTTTTAACTGTTTTCGTGTAAAATAAATATATTGTTGCCATTCCATTAAATGTAATCTCAACACCATAACAACTCAACTTCAAATGGGGCTCTCAACTCACGCGACGAAACACCTGGGTCGAAAATCCGACCCTAATCCAACTCGAGCTCTCGATTCTGTTTGTAAACGGGGTAATAGAAACTGACTTTTTTACTTAAAAACGACTTGGTGGCGCCAAAAATGGGTAAGAGAACAGGAGCAGAACAATTATCTTAGCGTTACTGCTCTGGATTTGATTCATGAATTTAATAAGGATGTTTTAGGAACAATACAAAGTTTTCTTCGTATTATTGCAACGCTTCCGGTAACGAATTCCTCGGCAGAGATGTATTTTTCTTCATTGCGGTGCCTTAAAACATATTTAGGATTGACAATGGATGAAAAACGCCTCCGCGGTCTGGAACTCATGCATATTCACAGACAAATCCCGATCGATGTCGAAAAAGGTAATTACTAGGTTTACTAAAAACAGGCCCCACCAATAGATTAGAATTAATTTAAGAACTGTATGTCATGTACAATGTACATATGTACATACCTTATTTTATTTAAATTAATTTTTTTTTTGTTTAATACGTACTGTACTGGTTCCTATTTAAAGCTTTAAGCATTGAGTTTATACACATAGAGAAACCACCTCAGTGTTAGTTATCAGTTATCACCAATCTAGGTGGCGCCCTTATTTGCATCTAGAATATGAACCAGTGATAATCAATACAAGAACCATTTTCGCCTAAGGGTAGACCATTTCTAAGGATACAGAGCAATATTTAAAGAGGCTTACTTCATTTAAATTTAAAAAAATGTTTTTTTATAAACTCCAATTCACTCGTTTAAATGTAGATTTCTTTTCAATAAACTTTTAACGATTTCTCTATAACCTTTTATAATTATGACAAATCTTATTATAGAATTTATAAAGTGTAATATGGGGGTTAAGATTCAGGAAGAATTTTGAACCTAACAAATTGTTAGTATTATTGCTCTTTGAACAATTTTAGTCAAAAAATCGACCTTATTTTTTGTGTCAGTCGTTTAAATACACCTTGAAAAACAACCAAGTAGCTCTGAAAATCGTTAAAATAGTATGCAAAAAATTAAATAATCATCAGTTAAAGACATTTTCTCATAAGTTTAAAAATTTTTCCAAATGGAAGTGCTCTAACCGAAGAGAAAAATGCTCAAGACTATCAGGACAATGGTCATAGCAGATGTGAAGGTCCCAACATTGGACTTAGTATGCAGCTACCTTCGATATGGGGAAAACGATGAAAAAACAACATCAACATAGCATATCTATATATATATATCTTCGTCTTCAGGCTTATTCCGATCCTGCGTCTCATCAGTAAGTTGAGTCAGTCGAAGGCCTTGTTAGCTACTTTGAGCACATTTCGTAGTGCGGGTTGAACTATTTGAAGTGGTCGCATTGGTACTTTACTTTCTTTTTGAATGGTATCGTTAGAGCTGGGCACGAGACGACACCCTGCGAGACTTTTGTAAGTCTCGTCTCGGTCTCGTTAAAATCGAACATTTTTGTATAAAAATACGATTTCCGGACAACCTGTTGACTATTGGAACGATTATAATTTGAATACGTGCGAAGAAAATAAATATTTAACTGAAATTTTATTTTTTTTAATTTATTAGACTCTGTAAATTTAAGTCCAAATATACAGTCTCGTCTTGGTTGCTTAAAAGGCAGTCTCGTCTCGTGTCGTCTCGAGACCGAGACTTTTCTCGTCTCGTGGCCAGCCCTAGGTATCGTAGATCTCAGGCGCGAACGCAGGAAAAAATTTCGGGGGGGGGGGGGGGTTTAAACTGAAAACTCAAAAATTAAGAGTGAAATTGTATGGCGAGGATGTTAAATTCATAAATTTTGGAGGGGGGGGGGTTGAACCCCCGTTGTTAACTTGTTCTCCTGTTAATGTGGTACTAAGTTTTGCTTACAGCTACCAGAGGAGAAATGTAACTGGTGTATGTAAAGGAATCATCAGCATACAGGAAATATTCACAGGCTGCTTAGGTGTCATCAGGCTGCAGAAAAAGGGGCCTCAGCTTCGCACCTTGAGCATCTGCGGCCTTGATATTCTTCACCTGTGATTTGCAGTTCTCCAGTTCAATGTAGAATTGCCTGAAAGAGAGAAAAGAAAAAAGAAAGAGAAGGTAAATGTATTAGATGAAGCTTATATGAAGCTTATAAGTGTTTTGTATTAGAAATTGGTACGATTGATAGACTGCTTTCACACAAGGAAACTGAGTTGCCAGAAGCTAGGTAGTTTGTAAGCGAGAAGGGTGAGAGGGGAGATTTTTTTCATTCCCTTACCCTCGCCTACAAACTCCTAGTTGCCGGCAACTAAGTTTCCTTGTGTGAAAGGGGTCATAGTTGAATTGAGTCTCAACGGATGTGTCCATGGAGTAGTTATAAATATTAATTTCCATTGGACAGAAAGGTCGATCTTTTTTTTGGTTTGCCAGTTTATATTAATAAGATGTCAGAGAACTCCTTATTTTCATAAATATAAAAGCTATACCTCTAAAAAGTTTCTTTCTTTTAAAAAGTGAGAATACATTTTTTTGCACTCTGATCGATTATTTTCTTTCGCACGTCTAAAATTCCACCTTTCTCTGGAGTTTTGCATACACCCGCTACCGTAAACGTTATTCAATAAGTAATTAGTTTGCAAAATATGTTTTTATTTATCCTGCAAAATTGAACGCAATCTACTGCATGTGTCGGAAACGAGGACATTTTATTTTGACTATAGTCTACGAACAAACCCCTTAAGTGTTTCCTTTTACTTTGTGCCCTACCCTTGTGTCCTTCCTTGTGGCTTTTTTTTGTGCAATCAATAGTACCTAATATGGAATAGAAAACTAAGTCCCCTTTTACACAGGGAAACCAGTTGCTGGAGATTTTTTGACGTTTTCCTTTAATTGCCTTGTAGCATTCACACAAGGAAACTGAATTGCCGGAGATTTCTGTTTTTTTCCATACAAAGTCTATTGACTGAACGCACATTACGGACAGTGTGAGAAGGAATGTGATAAAAATCTCCCCAAACGTTGACCGGGGAGATTTACTTCTTGCCCTTCTCGCCTACAAACTGCCAGTTGCCAGCAACTCAGTTTCCTTGTGTGAAAGCAGTCTAAGCTATGGTGCGTTTTGGGAGTTTCTTACTGTACTATGTATAGATTCCCAATAAAACACGCCTAATTTCCCACTAAAGTCATTTCTGATAAAAACTTTATAAATGCATTACTTGCCAAATAATGGTGCTAGCTGAAAAGTTCACTAAACTTACACACTAAAAACCAAACCTTGCCTGTATTATTTTAAATTTTTTTCTTATTTTTGGTTCAAATGTGATATTTTTGGAAATTACTGTGAAATACATTAAAATTAAGTTTTCCTGCTTTTTTCTCTTGTCATCATAGCGCCTAATTATAAGCATTATCAAATGGCTTATAGAATAATTTGAGCAAGCAAATTCGCAATTCTGATGATGTGGATTTTAATTTATCTGCTCAAACGGAAACAGAATAAAACCTCACCAATTATTTTTTTTCAAGTGACAGATACAAATTTATACTTTTTTTTTTTGAAAGATTTATCTCAACCCTTGCATCGTTTTCTTTTTCCAGGATTTATCTAAGTAAAAAAGCTTGCTCATTTAAATAATGGGCACAGCACAATGTTCCTCCCATTTTTTTTTTCTACAGAACTGAACAAGTAAACGAAAAAAAAAAAACAACAAACACTTCCTGCTGCATAGCTAGCCCGTTAGTAGCTTTAAATATTTAATTTTATGTGAAGTTTTTGGTCGACAACAACTGGACTGGAGTGGAATGTGATAAAAAATTATTATTATCCTAAGCCCTAAGGTAACATAAAATGAGAAGACACTTCGCCTTTATTTAGTTTGTTACTGAATTGATGGGTCATGTCTTTGGGTAAATTTTAAAGTAGGTAGTTAGGTAGGTACTCGTATCTAAGGATTGGAAAAAGAAAAGACAACAACAAAAAAAAAAAGTAAAATAAATATTTTTCCACCCGAAATGGGGCTATAAGCTATAACCTATATAAAATGCTTTTATTAGTTTGACCCTTTTTCCCAAATTTTCTCAGTCTCAGTACTCAGTGTGATAGGAAAATAGAAAGCTTGGGAATTATGATGTGGTAAATAATTTATTCAAAATATTATTCAAAATTTCAAATTCGTGTTGTTTGATTTATGTATGTATGTACAAAAAAGCTACAGAGGTATTAGGGTAGATTCAAATCATTTTAAAAGGATTTTTGTTTTGTTGGAAGAGTATTAAATAAAATTTTAAGGACATTTATTTGAAGATACCTTTTTATAGAAATGTATGAAATCTTAAAGTGTTTGAATTACCGAAAATACAATTTTCTAGGGACCTTCGTATACATAAATGATTTTGATTCTTAGAAAATGTTCATCTAAGATACGGGTCTACTATGACAACAGATTTATGGTTCAGGGAATTAATGTAGGATGTTTCTTTTTATAAATGCAATAAAATGAACAAAATTAAATTTTATCCATGTATTAAGGCTTTAAGAGCAAACATTCCCATTAATTATGGCTGGCTAAGCAGTAGCGCATTCTGACACTCCACTTGGTTTCGGGCTGTAGCTCACGGATTACTTCGATTATATTGGCCTTAAGTGCTTGAATTGTTGCCGGATTGTTGTTCCAGATTGTTGGCATAAAATCGGTCCTTCACGGTTATCCACAAAAAAGGGGTCCAATCGCAGCAGGGGTCAAATGAGATCTCCAGAGGGCTCATACTGCCAGAACACGTATGACTTTCAAGCCCTCCCCCCACAGCCAAGGTTATTAGAGCAGTTTTTGAAATAAATACATTTTTGTATATTGGTACGACAGAATCCGTTATTTCTAGGCTAGAAAAAAAAAATTAGATTTCTGCTCTAGGGAATCGCCAAAAAATCTTAAGTCCAAAGTTTGAAGGAAATCGCTTCAGTGGTTTAGGCTGCAGGTCAGGGTACAGACAGACAGACATACAAAACTGCGGGACCACTTTTTTCGCGTTTTCTATCATCGTAATGTTAGGGAAAATTATTATTTCGAGTTTGATATTGTCTACGAATCCAAAACTTGCCTTAAGTAGCTTCATACACAGAGAAAAAAACAACGTAAAATCAAAGCAAAAAACTTTGATTCTAATATTTTTCGGAACGATTTGGCGCCAACGCCGAAAATTTTCAAATCAAAGTGGAGCGACTTTATTTCAAAGTGATTTCATACTTAAAAACGAACTAGATTTTACTTCGTTTATATGTTGATTTAAAGTGGAATCAAGGTTAAATCAAATTAATCCATCTTTTAAAACAACATTTATCTACTTCGAATCAACGTAGATTGAACTTCGCTTGGTTAGGTATTGATTCAAAATGGCTACCCACGCCACGCTTCTTTGTTTAAAATTATGTAAGATAAAGAGAAATGTATATTCATGCACGATGCATTTCATTTTTTTTTGTGCCGCCTTAAAGTGAATCGTTTAATGCTATGAGAAATGCATAGTAATATATATAGGAAAAATAATTAAATATTGATTTTGGATTATATGATAGTGAATTTTGAGTGCGCGTTTAATTTGTTCACAAATGTAAGGGAGGTACCTCGAAAAAAAACAACGCGCTCTCGAAATTCTTTATATTAAGCTTACAAATACAAACAAATTGAGGTTAACTTGACAATGCAACACTTTGAAACTACGTTGATGGCACTTTAAATGCCATAAAAGTGGATCGCAATGTAAAATACGGATTTCAATGTAAAAATGAATACGTTTCACTTTGATACAAGGTTTAGCGCACTTTAAATGTGGATCTCAATGTAAAAATGATAACATTTCACTTTAAAACAACGTTGAACGGAATGTAAATGTACAAAAGTTGATGTCAATATATAAATAAAAATGTTTTACTTTGAAACTAGGTTGAATCTCTTAAAATTACGTCGCATATTAAAATTAACATTGTTTCAACGTAAAAATAAAAATGCGCCACTTCATTTAAAATACTTTAGATCAAATACGGTCGTATTTAATTTTAGATCGCAATTTTTCACTCAGTGACATACATACATTCATACATGTCAGGCCGTGAGTGCAACTGCAATTTTATCGAAATTGAGTTTATTACGAAAATTGAATCTGTATCTACTAACCAAATTTTCTGCATTTAAATATTTTAAATTTTCGGCTTCATGCCTAGTAACAGGCCATTTGTACTTAGGCCAAACACCAAAAAAATGAAAAACCTGAGTGCAAGAGTGGCCTATCTACCACTTATTCCACTTTTGCACTCTCATATTAGTACGGGGTACTTAGATTTCATTATATGGTGCTCTGGGAAATAATTCCGAGGTGAAGTTTGACTTTGCCATTCGAAAGAGCATCAGTGCACGAGCCGGAAACCACATTTTTCACAACTGTACCTAGAGTCATTATGCCGCCATTTTGTTTTTAACGGTAACTTTTGTTTTCTTTTCTGTAGTAGCCCGTAGCGTAATGGTTAGTGCGTTCGACTGTCACACTGGAGGTCTGGGATCGCTTCCCAGCCTCGTCCTCCTAAAAAAAAAACTAAAAAGTTTTTTTTCAGGGCTAGTGCCTCTTGCGAGGAATTGACAAATCCTCCAAGAGTATCACTTGTCACGAATAAGTGCTTCTCGTCTAGCCTTTCGGATTCGGCATACAATTGTAGGTCCCTTCCATTCCTGTCGAAAGGCGCACACAGGAATGGTTGCGAGTTGTTAGTCACTAGGCCCTGGTTCTTCATGAGCCGTTGTGCCACCCGATTTATTTTATTTTTATTTGTTTTCTGCATAACTCTTGTATTTTTGATCGTAGAGAAAAAAGTTATACCACAAAGTTGTAGCAAATGTCCTACAAAAAATTTTTCGAAACTTTTTTCGAAAAATCATACTGTTTAAAAGTTAGAGTGCATTTTGTGAAAAAAGTTAAGGGTTTAATTTTTGTATTCGTCATAACTTTTTTTTTGTCACTAAAATCAAAAAACAACTTAGACAAAAATTATAGAGCTTTTAATTATCTATACTTTTTGTTAAAGAAGTTTCTAATTACGAATTATGGTTCTCGCTCTACAGCGCATATAAGTTCGAGAAAACCGTGCAGCATCATTTTCATCGAATATTAAGATACGAGTTTGGCCTTAGATTTTCGAAATGTAAGCAGTACACGACCTAGGAGTAAGTATCTAATTTTGCACAAATCTTTTCAGTGGTGAAGAGGCTTCATATTTTGTGTTTTAAGGGTTATTTAGTTTTTAATGAAAAAGACATAATTTATGTAAATTTATTTTGGTAATTTGATTATTCCCTATCGTGAATTTTAAATCGGTTGTTTTCATGTGTTTTTCATACAAATTTCAGACATTACCTACTGGAAAGTCTTAACTCTTATCCACACCACCCATGAGGTAGAGTTTTTCACTGCAAACCGATTAGCGTTTGTTTTGCAACGTTAGGTACGTTTTTTTTGCGTCGTTTCCCCTGGAGGCCTAATCTACAAGTCACTAACGGGATTAATGACTATATTTACATATCCATACATACATAAATATGGCTTTTTAGGAAAAAAGCAATATATCTCTTTTTCATAGCTTCTAAACGTCAAATCGAAATTTTGGGTTAATGACGTTTAAGTGCTTGGCGGTATTTGTTTTAGTGGTGCGTTCTTTATTGTTGCTATGGTCAAAAACAAGAGTTGCAATGTCAAAGTTAAAAAAGTTACTTTTTATTTAAGAACGATCAAAGTTAAAAAATTGGGAAGGGGTTGAAAAAAAAACGAAAAAAATAAGAAATAATAAGCAAAAGACAAAATTTTGGTTGCGTTAAATTTATTGATAAATAATTCACAAAATACATGGTTCTTTCAAATTAAATCACTATCAACTTCATTTTTGCATGAAATCGAATCGTAATAGGTATAAGACATCTGTAATTTGTTTTTGCTTTTTTTGTTAATTTTTTATGAGCCACACATTTCTTTATTAAAAAGTTGACCCAATCGGTAGAATAAAATTTCAATGAAAAGTGAATTATTCAGAAAACAATTCCAAATATCAAAATGAATAATAAAAGAATTAAATTTATAATAAATTATTACAAAATTAAAAACAATTCCAAATCGGAAGACGAAAAGCAAACACAATCCAACCCCAAAACTAGAACTCAAAGTAACTTTTTCTTATTAAAAGAACGATGAAGGTAAACTAGTTAGAAACAAAAAGAACGCACAAATGTCATTAACCCAAAATTTTATTTCTCTACTTTTAGTAGGTATTATATCCTTCTTTTCTTTTTGGAAGGGCCTTAGGTATACGGTGATTTCTTCATTTTCTTGGTATCCTTCATTTCCAGTGTTGGAGAAATTCTTTCGGTATGTAAACGAACCCTCCTTGGGAGTGTCTTTAGCCACTGCATCGTCATCACCTTCTATTTCTTCTCTAAACTCTACCTCATGGGTGGTGTGGAAAAGAGTTAAGCCTTGTTAAGACTTGTGGATTAGGCCTCCAGGGGAAACCACGCAAAAAAAAAACGCGCCTAACATTGCAAAACAAACGCTATATTTGCAGTAAAATACTCTACCTCTTGGGTGTTGTGGAAAAGAGTTAAGCCTTTCCAGTAGGTAATGTCTGAAATTTGTATGAATAGGTATAACAAAAACACATGTAAACAACCGATTTAAAATTCACGTTAGGGAATAATCAAATTACCAAACAAAATTTACATAAGTTATGTCTTTTTCATTAAAAATCTAAAACTACGCAAATAATTATATACAATTGTAAAATACTTAAATAACCCTTAAAACAAAATATGAAGCCTCTTTACCACTGAAAAGATCTGTGCAAAATTAGATACATACTCCTAAGTCGTGTACTGCTTACATTTCGAAAATCGAAGGCCAAACTCGTATCTTAATATTCGATGAAAATGATGCTGCACGGTTTTCTCGAACTTGTATGCGCTGTAGAGCGAGAACCGTACTTCGTAATTAGAAACTATATTAGCAAAAAATATAGATAATTAAAAGCTCTATAATTTTTGTTTGAGTTTTTTTTCGATTTTAGTGACAAAAAAAAGTTATGACGAATACAAAAAATAAACCCCTAGTTTTTTCACAAAATGCACTCTAACTTTTAAAAAGTACGAGTTTTCGTAAAAAGTTTCGAAATATTTTTTGTAGGAAATTTGATTTGCTACATTTTTGTGATTTAACTTTTTTCTCTAAGATCAAAAATACAAGAGTTATGCAGAAAACAAAAATTACCGTTAAAAACAAAATGGTGGAATGATGACTCTAGCTACAGTTTTGAAAAATATGGTTTTCAGCTCGTGTACTAATGCTCTTTCGAATGGCAAATTCAAACTTCACCTAGGAATTATTTCCCAGCAAAAGTCTAATTGCCCTGGACTTTATTTGTTTTTATTGTTTGAAACCTTAAGTTAGGCCAATTATTTAACATTTGCTCACAATCAATGCAATGAACTGAACGTAAGTGGTACTCTGATAATGTGACCAGGATTATGGCTCAGCGAGGAAAAACCCATTCAATGTCATAAATATGACGAAAGACCACTTTTTCGCCACTCCGAAATTGGAAAAAAAAACATTTCACATAGAAAGATCTCTACAAAAGGACTTAAGGTTAACTGGCTCAAGATTCTTGAGCTTTAGTATTTAAAGACCAACCCCTTCTTAATATTTTTACTTGCTCTATAGGGCAAGTATTGGTTTTGTGTCCAAAAAATTCGATGTTTTTATCAAAACCAACATTACGATGACGGAGAAGTCCAAGAAAGTGATTTTCTTCAAGACTTCCGTCGGTATGTTTATCTGTGAGTCTGTGCGTTTTTATGTACATCGAATGGACGGATTTGTTTCAGGTGTGAAGCATTTTTGCGTGATTCCCTAGAGGAGAAATTCGATTTTTTATTTTAGCTTTTGTAGATGTAATTTCTAGAACAGTTCTAATAACTCTGCATACCACGTTTCTACCAAAAAATTCGAATAATGGAAATAAAGCTATGTGGTTTTTTTTAATTTACTTTTATTATTATTGTGCGATTTGGTACTTTCGGTACTAGTCAAAAAACCTTGCATTTAAAATTGGTATGAATAATTTTTTTTTCGAAAAAATAAATTCAAAGAAAAAATTATTGATTTTTTTTTTAACGTTTTTTTTCATATTTTTTTGTATTTATTGAGAAAATCTCAAAATTATTATTTTTACATGTTTTTTTAGTTTATCCTTAACGATAAATAAATAGTAGCAAACCATTTAGGTACTATATCTACGCCGGCCGTCAATGTCTGGCTACGAGAGCAAGTTTTTGCGATCCAATCGTGCATATTTTTTAAATATATTCCCTCAAGAAATTTTTCCAAAGTGTTCGTATTTCGAAAAGAATAAGTCGCAAGCATCAACCTAAAAACTTTATACCCCGATAGAAAACCTAAGGATTTTGAAAAGAATAAGGAACTTCTGCACTTTATACCGCCAATACATCACAATTTTTACACTGATATTAGAAATAAAAATTCTATTGCAAATACCGCAAAGGCTTTTATGGAGTCTAATACTGCTGAAAGTGAATAAAAATGTCAAATTTCAACTTAATTAAAAAATAAAATAAAATAAAAAAAAATGGTTTTATTTACAAATCTTTGGCCTATCTTTACAGATTTTTAGTTTTTTTTACAATTTTCCCCTGTGCAATAGTGGCCTATCTGTGTAATACTTATCGCACTTGAAATAAAAATATTATTTGTTAAATATTAATTATCACTTTATTTGTCCGTACACCATGAGGAGTTAGAAAAAATAATGTCTGCCTAGATGGATGGATGCGTTAATAAAGTAATAGTAGTGGGTGCGTTCATAAGTAATGCAACGTAAACACTACCCCATTATTATTACAATCTGACTTTAAAATTATAACGATATTTTGAAGAATGATGAATACAAAATAAAAACTTTGTTGTTTTTTTCAGCTTATTGCAAAAAGAAAACCAAAGCTATGTTTCTTTGTTTCAAAACTACAAGAGTTTGAAAATAACCTGTTTCTTATTGAAAAAAAAAAATAATGAAAAATGCAATCAGGGAGTGCACTAACGGGCTCATATGCCTTTATACATTTTACACCTTCATACAAGGAAAAAATACTAAAATTACTCCTGGTAGTACCGTTGTAATTAAAAATCTTATTTTAGACTTTTTTCCTTGTACTGTGTTTGCCTCTCTACTTTTGCCTTTTGAATCGTTGTAAAAGACAACATTATGGGAAACTGAAATTTAAATGGGATACAATTTTACCTCAAATATATTATTAAAAATTCACTTTAATGATGTCAAGTAATTTTCCACTACAGAAATAAAATAATGACTTTTTAAGTTTTTGTGGAAATTAATTTCATTTTTTTTTGTCTATAGTTTGAAAAACCAGGTACGGATTTAAGAATAAGCTCACTCATGGATTGCTAGTAACAATCTCTGAGTGAGCTTCATTGGGAAGTAATATAAGTCCTTAATTAAATACGAAATCACACCAAATTTGTTTAGCTAAATGGGTGTTAAATAAGATTTAATTGGACCTAAATATTGCCTAGCTTAATTTTTGGTAGCGGAGATAGGTTTATTGACTTAAAGCAGAAAATAACGTGGTTTTGATTTATACTATTATGATCGACCCTGCAAGCAAAAAACATGTTTGATGTTGTGATGCACATAATTTAGTTAGTGCGAAATGGATTGAGCAACTATCTCCAAATTATAAAAATCAGCCACGAGAAAGAATAATTTCCAAACTGACTTAAAACTACAAATTACGGTGTTTTTTTTGTATTGATAAACAATTATTACAATACTTCTTTTCCTGGCAGCATATATACGAAAACCGTTGAAAAATGTCCAAGAAATAAGAATCTCTTCTGCATGTAGGCAGGCACTCATGTGAATTGTTTTGCTCCTGGCATAATTCTAACGACTTAACTTACCTACTTGGACGCATTCAACGAGACAACAAAAAACCTAATGGCTGAAACCAACTGTTTGAAAAATTGTATAGATGTTTATATCTATTTCCAGGATACGGAAGGGAATAGACAAAAAAAATAAAGAAAAGAAAAAATCAGCAATAGCAGAAAGCACTGCATGAAAAGGATAACGAACTGTCTCTGCAAAGCAGCACGTTCAACGTTCAAGTATAAAGATACTTAATTGCATATAAACCAGCTTTTGTTTCCTGTGAAAAATAAAATTTTAACGAAAAACACCATTATGCTTTCCCTTTCAGTTCCTGGATGGAAACGAAACGTATAGAGCTCTAAGACAAAAATGAGAATTTTTTTTTTCCTTCGAAATGATTGTAACAAAGTAAATAGGCAAGACATAAAAGCAAAAACAAGAAGAATTTATTTTTATTGTTCGTTTTCATTTTGCAGGAGGCGTTATAAATTCGACTTCTAAAGAAAAATGTAAGGGTGCATTTGGATAGGTACATTCATTTTTAGTAGTCCAGTTAATATTATATGTAGTCCAGTCATTTGGTAGTTTTGCCTGGAAAGTTTTGGAGTAGTTTTGAAAATTTTTCATTTTTATAGATTTTGGGGTGCTCTTTCGGAATTTTCATTTTACCACCTCGCACCTTTGCCGCTATCGCCGCCATTCGAGGTTAAATGTCGAAAATATCAGGTTTTCGCATATAACTCCGAAACGGTAAATGCTATCGAAAAGTATTTCATGCAAAACTTGTAGGTTTTGTGATCCCAAAGAAAAAAGTTTCTCGCGAAACTGTTTTTGGTCGCCATTTTTTCTAAATGGCGGCGTTAGCGGCAAGGGTGCGAGGTGGCAAAACGAAAATTTGGAAAGAGCATCCCAAAATCTATAAAAATGAAAAGTTTTCAAAACTATTCCAAAACTTTCCAAGCGAACCACTTTTTTTCGCCCAAATGACTGGACTAATATGTAATGTACATATATAATATCTAATAATATGTTCAAACTTTTTGACATGAAAAGTAATTCTTTAATTATGATTGTGATCTTTTATAAAAATATAATAATTTCTTCACCTATAGCCTACAAAACAAGAAATTATTATGAAAAGTAATTCTTTGCGTGGACGCACTGCAGGCCCGTAGCCAGCATTTTGTTTCGGGGGGGGGGGGGCTTGCTTTGAAGAATAACGTGCAATTTTATAAACAAAGAATATAAAACTGTGAACATAATAATTTTTTTTATTGATTTTTATATTTTTTTAAATGAACTTAGATAGATTCAATTATTTCAAAGTTGTTACAAATAATTTTTTTTTGGTTCAACAACAAGTTACAGTGTTATAATTTTAGTTCGTTTTCTTTTTTAAATTAAATTAAATTAACAGCCCTATTCTGCCGTTGTGAGGCTCACAGGTCACAATTTTGTGTGAACTTGTTTTTGTATCACTCGGTTACAATTTTGTATTCTGTGGAAGCCCTCATAAGAAACCTCACAAGAACAGCGGGAATTGTGATCTGCCAAGGAGCAGATCATAATTTTTAAGATTTTATGAGTCGAGTTCATCACGAGTTATGAGGTTATTGTGACTTGTGAGGCATCAGTGAGGTTGCCAGAATAAGGCTGTAAATTACATTTTTAAACTTTTACTTATTACAAATAAAACTTCGTAATTAGTATGCAATATAATTAACTTTATACACAATCAAGCAGATACAAATATATGTTTATCGTTACACTTGACTTTTAGTTTAGTTAAAACAAAAGAGCTTTGAGTTTGACGAAAACGAACATTTTAATTACTTTAAGTTTATATAAAACAAAAGAAAAATTAGGGCTTTTAATTAAGCTAAAACAAAATAATATGACTTAACTCATAATTTCTTACAATTTTTTTTTTAGAGTAGAAGTAGACGCCTTGATTTTTTTTCGACATGAGATCGATTACCTCATCTGGATCCACATTAATATCCGAATGGATAAATATCATAGCAAATCCACTTAGTCTTTGATTTCCCATAACGCTTCGGGACACCGTTTTTATTCGTTTCATCGTTGAAGAGGTTCTCTCAACACTAGCTGTTGTCACTGGAAGGGTGGCCAAAACTGTTCGCCGCAACGAATGTTTCGCATTGGTTTGGGAGAGCCTAAATTCATTTGGGTATGCCTCGATTCATTCAAGTTTTTTGGAACCGTTTTGGATTCCATTTGGTTTCGGTTCTCGGAGTACGGCGAATTGGAAAAATCTCTCTCTCTCTACTCTTTCCCTTTCTACCTTACCCTTTCTATTCGACAAAAAAAAAAGAAAAAACAAACAGAGATTTTTTCATTTCAAAACTTTTTATTTATTATTCATAAAAGTTTTCTAAATACTATTTTACACTAATAAACATAACATATTTCCACAATTATGCATATAATAAACGGCAAACTTGTATTTTTGATTGGAAATTTCTTAAAGTTTGCACAAGAAAAAAAAAGATAAAAAGCAATCATCTTCGCCGCGCTACCTACAAAACTGAAGTAAAAAAAAAGTTGTGGAAATTAAAACAAAATGGCTGTTTGGGTACTTGGCCTTCTCTCCCTATTTCTCGGTGCATATGAAAAAAAAACTCGATTCTTCTTCTTCTTTTTACATGCGTACACAGAAAATTTGTTAATGTGTGTGAGCCCCTCAGTTTTTTGGATTTTAAAGTGATTTCAAAGTGAACCAAGAAATTTGGGTCCGTGATTTTGCTTGAAGTGTAGTCTTCTCATATTAAATAAATACCTAAACAGTCTCTTGTTTTTAAAACATTAAACTTTACCTAGATATTCTCCTTATTTTTAAAGATTTTTTTCCAAAAAGCTTAAACTCTTTATATTTAATTTTAATTACAAATTATTATGGAGGGGGGCTTGAAGGGCTGAAGCCCCTCAATCCCCCCTCCCTGGCTACGTGCCGGCATACAGCAGACACTTTGCGATTTGGTGATGGAAAAAAAATCGGGTGGCACAACGGCTCATGAAGAACCAGGGCCTAGTGACTAACGACTCGCAACCATTCCTGTGTGCGCCTTTCGACAGGAATGGAAGGGACCTACAATTTTTATACCGAATCCGAACAGCTAGACGAGAAGCACTTATTCGTGACAAGTGATACTCTTGGAGGATTTGTCAATTCCTCGCAAGAGGCAGTAGCCCTGAAAAAAAAACTTTTTAGTTTTTAGGTGGACGAGGCTGGGAAGCGATCCCAGACCTCCAGCGTGACAGTCGAACGCACTAACCATTACGCTACGGGCTACTATTTGGTGATGGAATATTTCATGAAAAGGAAACTTATTGCTGTTGTTAGCGTAGCCGTAGCGGCCATTTGGCTGATATTGTTTTCCATTATTAATGACATACTTTCTTGTTTACATTGAAATAAACATCCGATCATTTATCTCAAAAAATGCCGTTTTTCTTTGAATATCAAAATAAGACCTCTTATTCGAAATCCCCTAACAAAAATTAAATGCATCGTTAAATCCATCACACTCTTCAATTTAAATAGTGGCAGTGGTTAACTCAAAATAACACCAAAGCCCGTTTAAATTGATTGTATCTCATTTAGATATATCAAGTACTATAGATTTCACTTCATTTACTTGCTATAAACTCTGCGGGCAAATCATTTCAATCATTAAATCACGTTAGCAACCCATCACCGGGTGCCGAAAATGCATCATTTATATAATTCACATGAAATATCTATATAGAAGGGTTTTCCGCTCTATTTAATATTGTGGCCCGTGCATTCAGTAAAACCATACCTCAAGCATTATATGCGCAGATATACGCAACCGTGAAATAAACCAATAATACTCTAGGATTTTATATAGGATTCGCATTGGAGCTTGGAGCGTGCAATTCTAACTTTGAAAATTTAAAATACTTTAATTACTTGCTGTAGGTAAATCCTAAAATACGTACAATTTCTAAATCTCTTTGAATGTATATAATATGTTGTTACATGAAATACATTTCGAATAATAAATGTAATCGACAGGGATTATTTACCTTATTTGAATTTCAATCAATTGAAATGAATGTTATCTAGAATTCATATAATGGATTTTCGGATAATATTTAGCAGGTTGTCATCTAAAAGTTAAATGAATAGTTTTGCTTGTAACCAGTCGTACCCCCCCCCCCCGGACTTTTTACGCATTGGTTTATGGATAAAATAGGAACGTTAATTAACAATTTCATCGTTTCCATTTTTAAAATATTTTTTTTCTTATTTTCTATACCTCAACATAAAACAAGATAACCTCATTCATCGTTCTCCCTGCTAAGCGCCTTTAAATTCATTGAGCTCGAGTTCAGTTGGAAAATGAACAGAACATCAAAGCGGAATGGTGCTGTAGAACGCGGAAAGTCACTAAGCGGCGTCAAAATGGCGATGACTAGTCGTGCATCCAAATGGTTACCACCGAACCGTGTACGGGTCCCGCCCAACCAGACCTGAATTACTTACCTTACTTTATATGGCGCTCACAGTCCAGGGTGGACTAAGGCCTAATCCAACAAACCCCTCCAGCTTGCTCGGTCCCTAGCTAGCTGCCTCCAGTTACGCACTCCAAGTTGGTTGTGATCGTTCTCTACTTGTGCACGCCACTTAAGGTGGGGTCTTCCTCTGCTTCGCACACCATCAGGAGTAGCGGAGACTTGTAGGGCTGGTGCGTCGGTGTCCATACGCTCTACGTGTCCCTGTCCATCTCATTCTCTGTATTTTCGTCTTTTTGACTAGTTCAACGTCGCCGTAAGGGTAGGGTGTCCATCTGGGTACTTTACAAAAAGAGGACATTTTCCTATAAAAGCCAAAAAAAAGAGAACATTCAGAGCAAATAAAAGGGAACAAAAAAGAGCACACAACAAAATAAGAAAATGTTTTTAAATACAAAATATGAATAACATATACAAAAATAAAATTTTATAAAATAATAAAACAGAATATGTATCTACAGTACATCGATGCACCCTACCCAGTCAAGTGTCCTAATTTCCAAGAATCATACAAACGAATCATACAACTAAAATGTAAAATACAAAATTTGGTTAGTTTGGCGCCAGTTATAGCTTTCATTGAAAACCATCATTGAAAATTTTGTCTTTCAATTTTGATGCACTTAAACAAATAAAACTGATGGCGTTTTGGTACCAAAATGATGGTTGTCAGTTATATAATTTTTTTAGTGAAAAAAATCTTTAGTTTTCTTTACAACTTTCATATAAAATCATTTTTTGTTTTTCAATGATGAAAATCGTTTTCAATGAACAGCTGATACTTTGTTCCCAAAAGTGAACACATTCGTTCCAATGAAATGTATGCCTTTCTCTTCCTGTTCTCGTCTGTCAGTTTTTCGTTCAATGATCGACTTTAACCTCAAAGTTGTTTTTTGTATGGGGAATGGAATTTTCAATGAAATAAAATTTCATGATACCGACTTATCAGTAAATATTCCACTGTTTCACTGATTTGTGTTTCAATGATGGATTTCAATGAAAGCTATAACTGGCGCCTTTGTAAGAAATGTGGTCTGCTCGTTTTGATGAGGGCTAGAGTTGTCTTTATCATCATTAATATCGTCTTGATATTTTTCTTTTGTACTTTTTCTTATATAACTTTATCGTTTAAAAATTGTACAGAAGTTCTGACACCGCCGTGAATTTTATTAAAAAAAAATAAGAGAACAAAAAAGATCGCTAAGGAAAAAGATAGTGTAAAAAAAATCGGAGTGAAAAAAAGAGAACATGTTCTCTTTTAAAGAGCTAAGATGGACACCCTATACTAAATAAATACAGACTGGACCGAAAATAACCCGAAGGATTTTCCTTTCATAGCACCCAAGCAGATTCTCATGTCCGGACCAGATCTGAGTTCCTAAGCTTATAAGCGCTAATGTTGAGAAAATGAAAATAGCAACACTTTAGCAACACAGAGGCCTCAGACGAGCCCATCAAAAAATGGCGTACGGCACGGCCACAGTGTGGGAATTTGCTTATCTAGCAGAATTAAATTAATAGCGTTTACAGCTTAACCTCTTTGAAATTTTTTTTTCACAAGATTTATCATAAATATGTGAATAATGAAATTTAACTATAATTATTTATATACTCCGCCAAATTTTTGATGTACAGAGCTCTGAAAGTACCAGATTTTGGCAGTTTGGTAGACCAATTTACGGTTACAAAAAAAACTTTTTGTTTTTTTTTTTTTTTGTATGAGACTCATAATGAATATATACAAAAAAAAAAATAGAACTACAATTACTTATATATCTATACAATTTTTTCATTTACAGAGCTCTGAAAGTAGACGTTTTTTGCACATTGGAAGACCCTTTTTAAAAAATGAATTTCACTCACAAAAAAGCTTTGTTGCTAATTTTGTTTGTAATATTTATTGTAAATATATACAAAAATTAATTTAAACTACAATGACGTATATACCTAGCCAAATTTTTGATTAACGAAGGTCTGAAAATACGCGTTTTATGCACTAAGGTATACCCATCTTAAACAAATTATTTACACTGACAAAAAAACTTGCGGTATCTTTTTTGCTTATATTTATTAAGAATGGACATAAATACTAACCGTTAAAACCACATTTAAGTTGAGTTGATATGTGTTTAGGGTTGCCAGATACTCCATTTTAAATGGTACTCAATTTTTCTTGCCCAGCAAAATTATGACTTTGAGGTCAATTTTTTTCAAAAATTGCGTAATAAACATAAAGTGTTCTTATTTTTACCTGGTATTAATAAGAAAGCTTTATGTTTATTACACATTTTTGAAAAAAAATTTACCTCAAAGTCAAATTTTGCTCGGGCAACCCTAAAAACCTATCAGCTCAACTTAAACGTAGTTTTAAAGGATAGTATTTCTACTACAGAAAAAAGTAAAAAAGTACAAAAGTACCTACCATTAGCACTGACAGAGAAATTGACCTTAACATGGGTCACGGTACACCAAAGTTAGACTTTTTTTAAATCGTCAAAAAGTGATGTCAAATTTGAAAATCTGACTTTACTGTAGAACATTTTTGTTCTTATAATATGACCAAGAATCACATCTCAAAGTATAGAACACGAATTACCGGACACCCTGTATAGCACTCTTTTTTTTTGAAGGCCAAATCGAAAATGAAAAAACAAAATGTGTGGGCGTCGTCGCACCTATGCGCAGCAACTTAAAGCGGGTAATTATAGCAGACATATCAGGCTTTAAAATGCGTATAGTCTTACGTCCGAATAACACTGACTAATTTAATTTTTTCTCTAATGAATGTACAAATTGAATCAAATTACGCTTTTTTTTGTACCCCATCCACCAACAAATATATTTAAACACCATATAAATTAAAATTTTACTTACTTTTTAATTCTCTGATATCATGTTAATGAAATAAAAGCAAAACTTTCAATAAAAATTAAACCACGCACTCACAAAAAAATAAATAGCTTAACCACCTTCACTCGCCAATTGCCACCGACAAAATGACAATTTGCAACTTTGACATCAACTATCTTTGTTCTACATCGCTCCCGCATAACAGTTCTTTCTAAATCGGTTAGTAGAAGGTTTAGGCTCCAAGTAAAACCAACTTTTACATCAGTTTGTGCATATCATTTTTTTAATTAAATTCCGCTAGATTTGCGAATTCTCACACTGTGCGGCGTGTCGGATGAATTCAATACAGTGAATCAACGTTGTCGCCAACTGTATGAAAATTAGAGAACTTGGCACTTTAGCAATGAGACATTAATAGCGAAATGGTGGTGTCTGCAGTTTCTGTTTGGGCGAACTACTTGGTGAACATCTTATATCTATTCGGAGCTCAGTCCTCAGTCGGTTTATCTGACTCTCCAGTTTTGGAGCTTTATTAAAATCAGGCCTTCCAGAATGGAGATTGTACGTTGGGGTAACTTCGCTTCCATGTAACAAAAATCCGGGTCAACAACAAAAAGGCGCGGATATGAAAAGTTTTAATGTTGATGATCTCAGCGAACGAAACAGGGACAGCGAATTTGACAGCCGAAGAATGAGTGGGGAACAGGATGAAGGCTGACGTAACAGCCACCAAGAAAGTGCAAGGGCATACTCAAATCTACTATGGCGCGGCGGGCGTGTGCTTCATGAAGCAGGATCATCGGTTCTTTGTTTACGATTTTGAGATAATGAGAAGACTTAAGCCAGAAGTCTTGGACTTTCAGAGTGTAAGCGAGCGACTGGTCACAATCCACATCAAAGGAAAATGCAAGAACATAACGCTGATCTGTGTTCACGGACGATCTCCTGGAGAACCATATATGAAATGTGCCCGAAGTACGTTAAGGGTTAAGTTCATAATTGGTGACTTCAGCGTCAGATTCGGAAAGGAGGGCATCTTTGGTTCGAGAGTTGGAGCCTGCACGAAGAAACTTCCGGTATCTGATACAGCCTTGGATAAAAGTCATCATCTCAAGTATCTGTTTCTCACACCTCAATATAGACAAGAAGATCAAATTCACCACTTTGCGATAGACGTGAGAAATGCTTCCAAGTATCTTCGATGTCCGATCCGAATGTGCCAAAGGGCTCACTCTGGTGGTAGCAAGGCTACGCATGACGCGACAATGGTGAACAGATGCTGTAAAAAGGTTTGATTTCACGAAGCTAAAATCGCAAACGACTGCCAGAACTTTTGCTGATAACGTAATGTTAGTCTTAATCCCCAAGAAGACGCGTTATCATGCGACCTTCTTAACATTGTTCTGAAATCAGCTTTACGCAACACAAAAGTCAACAACACCTGTATAATTTATTAAAAGTCGTTCAACTACTTCATTATGCAGGTGACATAGCAGAACGAAGCCAGCTGTGACTGGTGCATTTGCGAGTATTGATTCGTAGTCGGATAAAATTGGGTTGGCGGTTAATGGGAACAGGACGAAGTATTATGCTGCCATCGAGAAAAGAATCTTAGCATCGTCGACTCGAGTGGAATATAACGATGAACAGAAATGTAACTTTGAAGTAATCAAGGACTTTGTCTACCTGGGCTTCCACTATTACCTCGCAAAATGATATCGGTGCAGCGATCAGACTAACAGCAGTTTCTTCGGGTGAAAACCTTAATCATCCCGGTCCTGCCCTATGGGTCAGAAGCATGGACATTGAAAAAATTGAATGAAAGTCTGCTAGAGTGCTCTGAGAGAAGGATTCTTCGTTTGAGTTTCTGTACGGTGTGTATCGAAGGAGTGTGGAGGAGAAGATTCAACCACGAGCTTTACGGGCTATACAGCGACGTTGAAATGTATACTGTGGGTTCCGACCTAAGAATTTAAAAATATGAAGTTGAAAATTTCTGTCTAAACACAGAAATAAAGCTTAAAGTCGATTTTTGTTAATTGGTTATTTATTTCATTGTTCTTATTAAGAATGATTAAGAAACTAACGTGGCTTCAATGTGTATGGCAATTTCATTGCCTTGAAATTCATAAAATTTTTTTTCTGAAAACGTGTCCTCATATAAAAATTCAGATTCATATAAATGAATGTTGTTGTAACAAGGTTAAGGTAAACATCAGAAACAGAAATTTATAGAGAAACATTTCTATGCGTCTCTTATGCGATAAACAATATCGATGTATCGCATATTCTCGAAATATTATACATCTTCATCCCTGCTTGTGCTTATGTAGGTCCATATATCTAAAAGACAAATATTATCTCTCTAATTCATTTGTATTCAAACAACAACTGTTAATTCTAATAGCATCGTTGACTTATACGTAAACCAATAGCATAAATAATATATGAATGGATACCCTGTTGACGACCCTAACCCTTAAAGCAAAGGACGTTCAGAGAATTCCATTCTATACTGTGCGTCAATGTTTCGATTTATCTTTAAGCATGTGGATTATGGATGTGGGGATGAGGATCTTTTTGGTGTATATGTACCAACAAAAAATTGTTTTTCTTAATGTAGGTACATAGGTATATGATTTATGAATATTATATGGATTTGTCCTCTAAGCTAAGGAATCGTCTATCCATATTCCTTATTTTTTTTTGGGTAGAATTTCTTCGATAAAAAAATCTTTTACATTTATTTGCTGGCCAAACTTTGTGTATGTTGTTCGTAGGTATAATAAAACATTATTGCGCTGCTCATTTAGAATTATCTGATAAACCTGTATTGTGCATATAGAACTCTCATTGTGTATACCTTTCAGTTTTAAGGGGAGCTTTGGAAATAAATTTGGAGATACGTACATAAAATTGGGAGCTTGAAAAAAGGTTTATCATTAAAGTGTATGGATGGATGCCTGCAATAGCATATTTGAAATATTTAGGAAACTACCCGTGAAGAAAAATAATCTAGTTCTCGACAAGGCACTAGTAGAGAGTTTTACATATATTCTGCCAAGGGGCTAGTAAGGATAAGCAAAGGTTAGAACAAGGACCTTGGCAATTGGGAACACTTTTGTCTCGTCCGGCAAACAAAAAGATTGGCGTATGTGGGACTTACTAGTAGTAGTAGTAGCCCGTAACATAATGGTTAGTGCGTTGGACTGTCACGCTCGAGGTCTGGGTTCACTTCCTATCCTCGTCCACCTTAATACTTAAGTGTTTTTTTCAGGGCTACTGCCTCTTGCGAGGAGTTGACAAGTCCTCATATAGTATCACTTGTCATGAATAAGTTGTTCTTGACTAGCCGTTCGGATTCGGCATAAAATTGTAGGTCATTTCCATTCCTCTCGACACGCGCACACAGGAATGGTTGCGAGTTGTTAGTCACTAGGCCCTGGTTCTTCACGAGCCGTCGGGCCACCCAATTTATTTATACCACCCATAGTGAAAAGTGTGATATACAAAGGAAAAGGAAGGCAAAGGAAAAAGAAAAAAATGGACACGACTGGATCGCACAAACTTGCTCTCGTAGCTAACAATTTTTAAGTAGCTAAAAATTGATGATGATGTATACAAGTACATAGGGGAGAGAAGGGCAAAACGGAAAACGAAGCAAAAAGGACTAAACCGTTTTTAACTTTATTTAACCTTATTTTACTTTCAATGATGAGAACTTATTAAGAACCTCCTTACGGACCTCTTTCCTTAGTTTCATATGCACAGTTAAGTTCGTTTTATTTTTAACAATTAAGTGTTGAAAATAGACGTTTTACTAAAAAAAACATCAACTTCTTAAAAGACATCCAACCACACAACTTTATTCGTGCGTAAATTTCGTTTTTAATCAAGTGCTTGATTTTATTTGGTTATGTTGGTTTAATAAAAACCGAAACTTAAAAGATTTTGTTTTGTATAAAAAAAAAATATTTTTTTAAAAAAACTCATTGTGGGACAAGAAAGACCAGAGCAGCAGTAAAATGGACTATGATTAATTTATTTATTTTTACGAAATTTTCAGCTGATGTCTTATTTTTTGTTATGATAAATCCATACACTGTTTTGGTCATAGTTTCTTTTGGTCTGTTTATGCATTTTGTTAATTTTTGGCTTAAAACGTACCTATTGTTGCTTTTCAGTTGAATAGTAAGTTTATTTTCAATTAATCAAATTTAAAACTTTGTAGAAGAAATTTATTTGTTCATTATGCTTTCAATACAATATACAAATACAAAATGTTGTTTTTTGTGTAAACATTTCGTTTGTCATCGCTAAAAAAATATTGTTCTATTTTACCCTATTCAAAAGTTTGTTTTACCCAGCGTGGGGTAAAACAGACTTTTGAGATCGAGTTGTGATCTTGGTCTTTATATACTTTTCTCTTACTATAATGATCTTTCACTATGGTGAAGTCCAAATGTTAAGCTATTATTAGCAAATAAAATGGTTCGATTTATAACAATATTAAAAAAATTTAGGAATATCTAAAGCTTAAGAAGTCTTTCTTGCCCCCTTCTCCCCTATACACAGAAAAAAACAACGTAAAATCAAAGGAAAATACCTTAAATTAAATATAGTAATAAATTCTTTGATTCTTATACTTTTCGGAACGATTTGGTGCCAACGCCGAAAATTCTTAAATCAAAGAGCGACTTTATTTCAAAGTGATTCCATACTTAAAAACGAACTAGACTTTACTACGTTTATATTTTGATTTAAAGTGGAATCATAGGTAAATCAAATTCATCCATCTTTTAAAACAACATTTAGGTATCTACTTCGAATCAACGTAGATTGAACTACGATTAGGTTAGGTTAGGTTAAAATGGCTTCCAGCAAAAATCTGACATACTTAGACCATTTGTTGGTCCGTTGTGATACCACATGAATTTAAAGTTTTCTCCCTACTCGTTAAAACCAATTGGAGCTCTTTACAAAGCGCGCGAGACTGTTAATGTCCATGCTTGATAGATCAATAGAATCATTGAAGAAGAAATCTACAAGATGAGTTTACGACTGTGTGATAAGGCAGGACACGTACAGAGAAAATGAGAAATAGATTCTTCCTCCTCTTCATCCAAGCAGCTTCTGAAAAAATCATTTCCAAAAACTCCCAGCCGCATAGCGTGATAACCTATGAGGCAGTGTCCGGTAATGACACCAATTATGGAGCTGTCTGTTCAAAGATAACAAGTAGAGAAGAGAGAAGTTTTTGAAATAAATAAACTTTTGTATATTGGTTGTTTGGCAGGTACCGTTATTTTTTGAGCTAAAAAAATAAATTCAATTTCCCCTCTAGGAAATTACCTAAGAACTTTAAGTCCAAAGTTTGAACCAAATCGCTTTAGCGGCTAATGCTGCAGGTCGACAGACAGACAGACGGACGGACAGACAGACGGATAGACAGACAGACAGACAGAATTGTGAGACCCACTTTTTTCGCGTTCTCTATCATCGTAATGTTAGGGAAAATTATTATCTCGAATTTTCTTTTTTTTCACGAATCCTAAACTTGCCCTGTACTCCGTATATCGCAAGTAAAAATCATAAAACATGTATTATAATGAAAGTAGTTATTGCTTCCTCGTGGTGTTGAGATTGGTTGCCTGAAGGGGTTTCTAGCTAACCAATCAGAATACCAAGTCAATTGTTCAGAGAGTGGGTAAGGAAGGTGGTTATTGCTTCCTCGTGGTGTTGTGTTGCTGAGATTGGTTGCCTGAAGGGGCTTCTAGCTAACCAATTTCAATGCCAAGTAGAGATGGGCAAAGTCGTGATTTTTCAATCACAGGTGGGATTGTGATTTACAATTCATTGTGAGTTTAACCTGTGATTGTGATTTATGAATTTAAAATATTTTAAAGGGGCCATACAAGAGTAAAACGATCAGTTTCAGACCAAATTTGAAACAGAAAAATTAAGAGCACTGGAAAAAAGTGTTCGTAACCAAAATCACTATCACCAAAAATTACAAGAAATCCTAACCACGAGGAAAGTAAGTAAAGGATGAAAAACTGACTCATTGATTCTGACTGTATAAAGCTGCAAGCGATTTTACAAAATAAATAAACTTTTGTATAAAAAAAATTAACTTTTCAACAAAAAAAAAAAATAACTATTTTACAAAAAAAAAAATAACTTTTTTTCAAAAAAATATGTATAAGTTTTTTACAAAAAAAAAAAACATAGCTTTCTTGCAAAATAATCTAACATTTTCATAAACAAAGAATAACTTTTTTACAAAAAATACTTTCTTACAAAAAAAACTTATCAGTTTACACTAGAAGGGTTGCAAAACATGGTTTTGTCGGCCTAAGGTTGGCTATGGTAGTCGCAATGTCAAAGCTAAAAATGTTACTTTTCATTTAAGAACGATCAAAGTTGAAAAAATGGGAAGAGGTTGACAAGAAATAAGAAATAATAAACAAGACAAAATTTTGATTGCGTTAAATTTACTGGTAAATAATTCACTACCAGTTCAAAAATACATTTTTTTTTTTACAAATTAAATCATTATCAACTTTTTTTCGAATCGAATGATAAAATAAAATATTAAACATTATAATTCTTTTTTATAATAAAGAAACGATGAAGGTTAACTATAGCCAGAGTTCCAATATGTTGGCTGTCAGTTTTGAGTTTGACAATTTAGTAAAAATCTCCATAGACTTTATACCAAAATCTCTGGCAATTTTGTTTATTTGTGTGAAAGGTACAAGGCAGTTAAAGGAAAACTTCAAAATAATCTCCAGGAAAAGGGGACTAAGTGTTTGACTAAGAACTAAAAGAGCATTGAATTTTGAAAACAAAAATACATAGGTAGTACTTAATTTCAAATTACAAAAAAAAAAAAAAAATGTGTTTCATTTCGTTTTCAAAAGTTTGTGTATTTTTTTGGAAAAATGTTTTTTTCTGTTAAAAAGTTATTTTTTTTGTAAAAAAAATTTACTTTTTTACAAAAAAAAATAACTTTTTTCCAAACTAAAATTAACTTTTTGTAAAAAAGTTATTTTTTTTTTGTAAAAAAGTTAATTTTTTTTTTTTGTAAAATGTTAATTTTTTTTTTGGTAAAAAAGTTTAATTTTTTATGTAAAAAAGTTATTTTTTTTTTTGTAAAAAAGTTAATTTTATTTTGTAAAAAGTTTATCTTTTTCTGTAAAAAAGTTTTATTTGTAAGATCGCATTGCAGCGTTATACAATCAGTGAGCCAGTGAACAATCACACCATGCGTTCTTCTTCTACCTTTTATTCTGTTTTATACTTCACTTACTTTCGTCGTGATTTGAGATTGAGATATCTTGTGATTTTTGTGTGGCAGTGATTTTGGTAACGAACATTTTTTTTTTCGAGTTCTAGTCTTCACTGTTTCGTCTTGATGTCGTTGTAAACCATCGACGGTTGACTTGCCTGGCCTAAAACCGAACTGATAGAGGCCGATCAGATCGTTGACAAAAGGTTTTAAGCGGTCACACAGGATGGCAGACAAGATTTTATAAGCGACGTTTAGGAGACTAATTCCTCTGTAGTTGGTACATTTCAGAACATCTCCCTTTTTATGGATGGGACACACTATACCGAGGTTCCATTCATCGGGCATACTTTCATCCGACCAAATTTTGCAGATGAGCTGGTGTATGCTCCTAGCCAATTCATCTCCCGCTGATTTAAATAGTTCGGCTTGTAAGTCATCCGCACCAGCAGCCTTGTACGACTTAAGTTTGGATATCGCCAGCCGCACTTCGGTTAGGTCGGGTGGACGGAACTCTTGGCCATTATCGTCCAAGTTGAATGGAGCGTTCTGCCTATTAGCGGCATCTTGGCTGTCTTCGCCATTAAGCAATCTAGAGAAGTGTTCTTTCCAGATCCTCAGCACTGACTGTGTGTCTACTACCATATTCCCACTCTCATCTCGGCAGGATTCCGTTCTAGCCTTGAATCCTTGGGTGGATCGCTTCACCCTCTGATAAAATTTTCGAACATCTCCCCTACCGCTACAACCCTCAATAGACTCTACCGCCCGATTCTCGTTGCCTCTCTTTTTCCTCCTGAGAATTCGGCGTTCCTCTTTTCGTTTCAGCCCGTAGATCTCCCGAGCCACTCCCTCAGCAGCTCTTGGTCGAGTCTGCATTTGAAACTACATTGATGGCACTCCAAATGCCACAAAAGTGGATCGCAATGTAAAATGTAGATTTCAATGTAAAAATTAATACGTTTCACTTCGAAACAAGGTTGAACGCACTTTAAATGTGGATCTCAATTTAGAAATGATAACGTTTCACTTTCAAAAGGGTAGTTATTTGCATTCAAGAGGACACAAGCGTCCACGGGTTTTTCTCAAAACCCACCTCTGTCTACCAACTCCTACTCTCACCTCCTAGTGGTGAACATCGGGTGTCTAGTACCTCAGCTGGAGACGGGGTTTAAATCCCCGTGGAAAGCTGTTGGGGACAGCCAACGAGAGAGGGGGGGGAGGCACTTCTCCTTTCATCGAGGCGGCAGCGGACGAATTCTCTAGATGGAATCAACGGTGGCGTCTACAGTTCCAGTTAGGTTGAACTACTTAGTGAACACCTTATATGGGCTACTACGACATATTTGTAGCTCAGGCCTATAAGGAGCGGTTTATCCGGCTCCCTACCCTTGGAGTTATACGAAGGGTCTGGTCCTCCGGGTCGGGGGTTGTGCGTCGGGGTAACTTCCCTACCACGTAAAAAAAAGTTGTTCCGAAACAACAACAAGCCTCGGATATCGATGATTTTCAAGTTGACGACCCCAGCAAACGAAACAAGGACAATGAATTTCGGATCTGCACGTGGAACGTCCTGTCCTTATACAGAACACGTGCAGCCGAACAATTAGTGGAGAACCTGGACAGGCTAAAGGCTGACGTAACAGCCATCCAGGAAGTGCGATGGGATGGAGAGGGCATACGGAGACTGAAAACGTGTGACATCTACTAAAGCGGGTGCTTGAAGGAACAGGGTCAGCGGCTCTTTGGTTGTGGTTTTGTGATAAGGGGAAGACTTAGGCAAGAAGTCTTGGGCTTCCGAAGTGTAAGCGAGCGCCTGGTCACAATCCGCATCAACGGCAAATTTAAGAACATTTCGCTGATCTGTGTTCATGCCCCCCATGAAGGGAGAGATGACTCAACCAAAGAAGCATTCTACGATCTCCTGGAGACAACGTATGATATATGGCCGAAGTACGACGTGAAGATCATTCTTGGTGACTTCAACGCAAGATTCGGAAAGGAGGGCATCTTTGGTTCGATAGTCGGAGGACACAGCCTACACGACGAAACTTCCGGCAACGGACACAGGCTGGCAGACTTTGCGGCGGGGCGAAATGTCATCATCTCAAGCACCTACTTCCCACACCTCAATATACACAAGGGGACTTGGCGGTCGCGTGATCAAGTAACCGTCAACCAAATCGACCACGTTGCGATAGACGCGAGACATGCTTCCAGTATCTTGGACGTCCGAACGTTCCGAGGGGCCAACATTGATTCGGATCACTACCTGGTGGTAGCTAGACTACGTATGCGGATGGCTTACAAGCCGAACTATTTAAATCAGCGGGAGATGAATTGGCTAGGAGCATACACCAGCTCATCTGCAAAGTTTGGTCGGAGGAAAGTATGCCCGATGAATGGAACCTCGGTATAGTGTGCCCCATCCATAAAAAGGGAGATGTTCTGAAATGTACCAACTACAGAGGAATTAGTCTCCTAAACGTCGCTTATAAAATCTTGTCGGCCATGCTGTGTGACCGCTTAAAACCTTTTGTCAACGATCTGATCGGCCCTTATCAGTGCGGTTTAAGGCCAGGCAAGTCAACCGTCGATCAAATGTTCACACTCCGACAGATTTTAGAAAAATCCCGGGAATTCCAGATCGATACACACCACCTTTTTATCGATTTTAAAGTCGCGTATGATAGCGTGAAAAGGGACGAATTATACAGAGCCATGTCGAGTCTCGGCATCCCTGCCAAACTCGTCCGCTTGTGCAGGATGACGATGGAGAAATCTCGCTGCTCCGATTAAACGACGAGCTATACGGGCTATACAGCGACGTTGACCTGGTCAAAAAGCTGAAAATACAGCGGCTGAGATGGCTGGGGCACGTGGAGCGTATGGACAGCAACGCACCTGCCCGACGAGTCTTCGAATCCAACGCCGATGGGGTACGCAGCAGAGGAAGAACCCGTAACAGGTGGCGCAATCAAGTGAATGACGACATCAAAGCACTCGGTGTGCGCAACTGGAAGCGGCTAGCTAAGGACAGAGCTGGCTGGAGGGGCTTGTTAGTTGAGGCCGAAGCCCATCCTGGGCTGTGAGCGCCATCAAAAGTAAAGTAAGTAAGTAACGTTTCACTTTGAAATAACATAAAAGGGATTGTAAATGTACAAAAGTTGATAAAAATATGTTTTTCAAACGGTTTTAAAAATTCGTATAACCTACCTATGTTCAGAAAACTTAAGACTTTTTGTATTTCATTTGACCAATGTAAATTCAATCCCAAATAAAAATGTCTTTCAAATTGAACCTTCCATGCATTTTTTCAATTTTGTAAACAAAATATTAATTTTATATAGGCACCTAAATATTATCTTCTATTTGACTTGTGAACAAATTCACAAAACAATCATCATCTTCAGCAGACATTTTCAATCATAGCGGTGTACCGAAAAAAAAATTCTTTCCTCACGTTTGAAATTGTTATCCTTTCTAAAGGATGAATTGAAAATTGTTTGACAACAACAGAGAAAAAACAAACATTACTGAAATATTTAAATTGACTGTTTCTGTTCCAGTTCGACTGTCAAAGTGTTACGGATGTGTGAGCATTCAGTCAAGTTGAAGAACCTGATTTGCGTCAATTGGTTTCAGTTTTTTGTTTGAATTGAGTCTTAGAGGACGTATGTACCTACATATACATACGTGTAGGTATGGATCATTTTACACAGAGCGAAAAATCAACAAGAAACAAAAATAAAAACAATTAAAAGGTTTGTAAACTGCATGTGACCTGTAACATTATTCCTTTCTCTGATGACAAAAAGTTCGATTTCAACAGACCTGCTTGATTTAACATGCGTTTTTCAGAGAACTGCAAAGTTTTAATTGTTTTTATTTCTTCGTTAAGGCTTAAGGAGGGATGTTTCTTTTGAAATTTTTATATCATTTGAACTTTAATTATACTCCGGAATGTAGAAGTAGGTCCCTGCACTTAACTTAGATTGTAACAGTAAAAGCTGATTACTAATGCCGGATTTACACGACTGGCAAAGTTGCCAATATTTCTGCCAAAAAAATGGTAAAATAATGGCAGAAATAATTTTTGTATGACATGCATTTACACGATATCAAATAATGGCAGATTTCAAAATACTGGAAACATGCCATAAAAGAATGAGCAAGTTCATTCTTATCTAGAATGGCATAATTTCGGAAAATGGCGTCAGTAAAGTGTTTACACTTACTTCACTTCACTTAGGTCCTCGGACCTATTACGTCCGTGATGTTTCCCTTACGGGACATAGGGCCTCCACTACACCTACGCGCCATCGTGTACGATTTCTTGAAATATATTTCAGCTCTCTCCAACTTTTCCCCAGTCGTGCCGATTCCTGTTCGACCGTTCTTCGCCATGTACTTCTAGGCCGGCCCACTTGTCTTCCCTCCTGTGTGAGCGGGTTCCACTGCATTGCTTGAGATGCAATGCACCGATCGCCTTTTCGAAGCGTATGGCCAATCCACTGCCACTTTCTTCTTCGTATAATGGAGTCTATGGGCTCCTGACCCGTTCTCGCATGAAGTTCGGCATTGGAGATACGGTTGGGCCAGAAAATCCTCAAGATGTTTCGTAGACATCTATTAACGAAGGTTTGCAGCTTTCTAGTGACAATTTCAGTGACTTTCCAAGTGCTGCAGCCGTAAAGCAGAACGGATTCAACATTGGAGCGGAACAGTCGTAGCTTGGTCTTTAAGCTAAAAGAGTTGTTTCTCCATATTTTGGACAGCATTCCGAACGCAGCCTTTGCTTTTCTGATTCGGCTGTTTACGTCCAGTTCAGTTCCGCCACCCGTAGAGACAATACTCCCAAGATATTGGAAATCCTCTACCATCTCTACCGGTTGTCCAGAAATATTTACTTGGATTGATGAGGAAGTTCCAAGGCTGATCCTTTTAGTTTTTGCCGAGTTGATCTTAAGCCCTACGATTTCTGCTTCTCTCTCCACCCTTGTTGTCATTTGATGGAGATCCATGATCCTATGAGAGAGTAAGCATACGTCGTCCGCGTAGTCCAGATGTTTGAGGTGAGATTGCAGAGTCCACTGAATTCCTCCATTTCCATTTGACAAAGCTGCGTGCAATACGTCACTTATCACCAACAGGAACAGTATTGGTGACAGTATACAGCCTTGCCTAACTCCACTTTGGATTTCAAACTCCTCTGACAGCCTACCTTTGTGCAAAACGTGACACTTGGATCCATCATATGTAGCCTTGATAATAGCAATCAATTTTTCTGGGATACCCCTCCTGCGCAAAGCAAGCCAAATAAATTCTCTATTGACACTGTCGAACGCCTTTTCAAAATCGATGAACAGCAGGTGAAGTGGTGATCAATATTCAACGCACTGTTCGATGATGATCCGCAAGGTGTTGATGTGATCCACACAGGAAGATCCAGTGCGGAAACCTGCTTGTTCGGCGTCGAGTGTGTCTTCGAGGTGGTCTTTAATTCGGTCCAATATTATCCTTGCTATTATCTTGGCTACTGCAGGCAGAACGCATATTCCTCTCCAGTTTTCGCACTGTGTGAGATCTCCTTTCTTTGGGAGCTTGACAATCATTCCTTTTTTCCACTCTTCAGGAAAGCTCTCTGTTTCCCAAGCTCTCTTAATAAGTGGGTGCAGTAGCTCGCTCGATGTCGTTGGGGCTGCTCCTAAGAGCTCTGCAGGAATACCGTCAAGTCCAACCGCTTTGTTGTTCTTCAGTGCTTTGATGGCGGTGATAATTTCTTCTTTACTGGGGGGTACGGTGCGTATTCGGGAAATTGTTACTTCGGGTAGCTCAGTGGGAATAGGGTTCACTTCACTTGTGAAAACGCGGTTTAAAACCGCAGAAAAGTGTTCCCTCCACCTTATGAGCTGGTCCTCATCCGAAATTAGCAGGGATCCGTTTGTGTCTTTAACCAGGTGTTGTTTAGAGCTCTGGACACCAGTGAGCTCTTTGGTAATTCTGTAGACGGTCCTACTGTCACACCTACTAGCGGCTTCTTCTGCTTCTGTGGCCAGTGCGTTGATGAAGTTACGCTTATCACGTCGCACACTACGGTGAACTTCCCTCATCTTCATGCGGTACGTAGACTCAAGCTCGTTTCTCCCTGCTGCTGAGGTAGCTGCGATGCGAGCTTTAAGGTGTTTCCTTTCTTCGATCCTTGCCCAAGTTTCGTCGGAAAGCCAAGCACTATTTCTTCCTTGCGCCCGGCCGACTATACTTTCAGCACCGGATATGAACACATTTTTCACAGCACACCAATGATTTTCGATGGATGTGGTTTCCGTGCTGCTGATTGCGTTCAATCCTTGTGAAAGGTGGTCCCCTAGTTGTTGGCGCACTGCGGGATCCTTTAGTCTATCTGTATTAAACTTGGGCATTCGAGTGTTTCCTTGGGATCTACGAACTGCAGCTGTACGCAATCTTACGGTAGCAACCATCAGATGGTGGTCCCGGGCCATTCCCATGTCAGCACCTCTTCTGTTACGGACGTCCTGGAGACTGCTTCTAAAACGCCGGCTGATCGCGAAGTGGTCAATTTGGTTGGAAGTTGCTTGTCTGTCAGTCGACACCCAACTGACTTTGTGGCACGTCTTATGCTCGAACATGGTCCCTCCAATAACAAGGCCGTTGGCGTTGCAGAAATCGACAAATCGTTCGCCATTGTCGTTTCGGTTACCAACACCATGTTTTCCCATGACATGCCTTAGCCCAGTGTTGTCATTGCCAACCTTGGCATTTAAGTCTCCCATCACCATAACTATATCACCTCGTGGAACGCTATCATAAGCAGCACTCAGCCGGTTATAAAAGGCCTCCTTCTCCTCGTCAGAAGAGAGCAAAGTTGGGGCGTGACACTGTTTGATGGTGACGCGACGTACTCTAGTCCGGAACCTGGCTTTCAGGATCCTGTCACCTAAAGGCTCCCAGGAAATTAGGCTTTTGAGAGCTGTTTTGGAAAGCAGCAATCCAACGCCAGATTCCCGAGCGCTTCCAGGTGTTTTTCCGGAATAGAATAGTACAGTGTTACGGGTTGGTGACTTGAACTTCCCTGAACCCAGCCATCTAACTTCACTTATCCCTAAGATGTCCATCCTATACCGCATGAATTCCTTCTCTAGTTGCAGGAATCTGGCATTCTGAGGACCTTCTTTTCCATTGTCAAGAAGCGTCTTTACATTCCAGAAACCAATCTTTGTCCGGGTACAATAGCCAAAAGTCGTCAACGAGTTATCATTAATTATCCGAGGCGTAGTGTTGGTTTCGGTAGCGGGTTGATTTCAGTTACGGAGAATGCTAACCTCCGTAACCTATCCTAGAAAGCTAGGCCTTTTCGCACTTGTAATTTTGGCCTATTTATGTATATTGGGATACATAAATAGTTGCCCGGGGACCACCACGAGGAGGTAAAACAAGCACTTCATCGTGACTGATTGTTGCGCTACTGGCCCAGACCAAGTTCTGAGCAATCAATAGTTTCCCGATCAGGCACGATGCAGGTCGCCACACATAGTCATATTAATGGCAGCATTTTATGCCAAATTATCTGCCATTTTATTTTGGAAAAAATATTGCCAGTATTTAGAGCGTTTACACGACGAAAAGAAAAATGGCTATAATTTGACAGATATAATGGCATTTTGCCATTCGTGTAAATGCAGCATAAGACATCATTTTTTTTTTAAATATTCGTCTGTCACTTGCGAATGAAGCACATTTTGTCATCGTTTATTTCATATCATCCATCACCAAATTTTTGTTTTTTCTCCTGTGTATATATTCAGTTGACGGGGGTGTCTAAGTTTCAGTTCATAAAAACGAGTGGAATTTTTTCGACGTCCAAAAAAGTCAGAGGAGTCAGTCGAATGTGAACACCGGACCGTCGGCGTCGTTGATTTCAATACATTACTTTTTTGACTGACTGGTCTCGTGCAGTAGGCTCCGTATTCATAAAAATACGAATTCAATTCTGCAGAGTACCTACATGAATGCAGAAATTATCTTGATTTTGAATCATTAACCTCTCTCTTCTTGATTCGTCTGTATAATCGGGTGAGAAATTTTTGTGACATTTCAGAAACAGTACCGGGTAGGAATTTTTAATTCTGCAAATATTCATTTCATATGATTTTTAATCGTTATTGATATTTTTCTCTAAGTGTAAAATTTAAGAGTAAGACTTGTGCACTTCCAGAAACATTTTTATTTCCGAATCATTGGCTTACTTATTCTTCTCTTTTATGTTAAAATAATGCTGCCATCTTTTAGGTAATAGGTATTCATTTTGAGTCACTGGTTATAATCGTGTAAATGCTATGATAACCTTGGCATTTAATGTATAGGTACCTTATATTATTGGAAAATTGTAAAGTAATTGAAAGAGAGATTTATAAAAAAATACTCGTAGTTATTAAATTCCTTAATAAAGCGTGGTTCATAACAAGCGATGTGATATCCTTATCGTTATTGAATCATTTTGTTTTTAGGATTAACTTTGAAAACTTGGTGGGAGGAC
The DNA here is from genome assembly GCA_949320155.1 of Melangyna quadrimaculata. NCBI lineage: Eukaryota > Metazoa > Arthropoda > Insecta > Diptera > Syrphidae > Melangyna > Melangyna quadrimaculata. The sequence continues at coordinate 467,485,053 of OX439483.1, read as the reverse complement.
TTACCGCAGAACAACCAACCAAAGTTTAGGGCTGGCCACGAGACGAGACTCGGTAAGTCTCGTCCCGGTCTCGTCTACAAAAAAATACGATTTCCGGACAACCTGTTGATTATTGGAACGAGATATTTTCGATAATTTTGAATTATGTGCTGGATTGTTAATTTATTAGACTCTCTGTGAATTTCAGTCCAAATATACAGTCTCGTCTCGTCTCGTCTCGTCTCGTCTCGTCTCGTCTCGTCTCGTCTCGTCTCGTCTCGTCTCGTCTCGTCTCGTCTCGTCTCGTCTCGTCTCGTCTCGTCTCGTCTCGTCTCGTCTCGTCTCGTCTCGTCTCGTCTCGTCTCGTCTCGTCTCGTCTCGTCTCGTCTCGTCTCGTCTCGTCTCGTCTCGTCTCGTCTCGTCTCGTCTCGTCTCGTCTCGTCTCGTCTCGTCTCGTCTCGTCTCGTCTCGTCTAGTCTAGTCTCGTCTCGTCTCGTCTCGTCTAGTCTCGTCTCGTGTCGTCTCGTCTCGTCTCGTCTCGTCTCGTCTCGTCTCGTCTCGTCTCGTCTCGTCTCGTCTCGTCTCGTCTCGTCTCGTCTCGTCTCGTCTCGTCTCGTCTCGTCTCGTCTCGTCTCGTCTCGTCTCGTCTCGTCTCGTCTCGTCTCGTCTCGTCTCGTCTCGTCTCGTCTCGTCTCGTCTCGTCTCGTCTCGTCTCGTCTCGTCTCGTCTCGTCTCGTCTCGTCTCGTCTCGTCTCGTCTCGTCTCGTCTCGTCTCGTCTCGTCTCGTCTCGTCTCGTCTCGTCTCGTCTCGTCTCGTCTCGTCTCGTCTCGTGTCGTCTTGTCTCGTCTCATCTCATCTCGTCTCGTCTCGTCTCGTCTCGTCTCGTCTCGTCTCGTCTCGTCTCGTCTCGTCTCGTCTCGTCTCGTCTCGTCTCGTCTCGTCTCGTCTCGTCTCGTCTCGTCTCGTCTCGTCTCGTCTCGTCTCGTCTCGTCTCGTCTCGTCTCGTCTCGTCTCGTCTCGTCTCGTCTCGTCTCGTCTCGTGTCGTCTCGTCTCGTCTCGTCTCGTCTCGTCTCGTCTCGTCTCGTCTCGTCTCGTCTCGTCTCGTCTCGTCTCGACTCGTCTCGACTCTTCTCGTCTCGTCTCGTCTCGTCTCGTCTCGTCTCGTCTCGTCTCGTCTCGTCTCGTCTCGTCTCGTCTCGTCTCGTCTCGTCTCGTCTCGTCTCGTCTCGTCTCGTCTCGTCTCGTCTCGTCTCGTGTCGTCTCGTCTCGTCTCGTCTCGTCTCGTCTCGTCTCGTCTCGTCTCGTCTCGTCTCGTCTCGTCTCGTCTCGTCTCGTCTCGTCTCGTCTCGTCTCGTCTCGTCTCGTCTCGTCTCGTCTCGTCTCGTCTCGTCTCGTCTCGTCTCGTCTCGTCTCGTCTCGTCTCGTCACGTCTCGTCTCGTCTCGTCTCGTCTCGACTCGTCTCGACTCTTCTCGTCTCGTCTCGTCTCGTCTCGTCTCGTCTCGTCTTTTTCCGTCATGTAAACCGGGACCGAGACTTTTCTCGTCTCGTGGCTAGCCCTAGCCATATAACTTTAGTCAAAATTAAAATATGTTCTTTGGTGTGTTTTCAGTACAAATATAAAAATTTATATATGTATTTACATCGACTGTTATTTATTTATTTATTATTATTTTAATCTTCATTGTCAGTTCCAGATTTTTCTTAAAAAAATTTTGTTTTCAAATTCTCGTCCTTCGGAAGAAAATTCTTTAATTGAATTCTTACACTCTTATAAAAGCGACCTCTTCTTCTATATGTACATATATATTTTTTTTTCGATATCCTTGAATTTCCATTCTCTTTTCTTTCCAATCCCATCACCATTCCTCATCAAATACAGCAGCAGCAGATATAAGTTCAGTGTGATGAAAATAAAATTTCAATTTGTCACCACTTGACATGCTTCCAAGATAAATGCACCCTCTGAGTGCAGTCTCTCCCGAAAAATTCATTTCCAATTTTATGTGTATGTATTGTATATGTATATTCTCTCAAACCAAAAGTCATCCTGCAAAAATGTGATTGCATTTAAATTGGATTTCTGTCGTCAGCCTTTGATCCAAAGCCGCCTATCGATGTCTTCATCTGTTTATACCTACACCTGACTGGGCCTTGGTTCACCTTCACATTGTCAATAGTAGCTCAGGAACTTCTCTCTATACATATGTAGATCTTTTGGGTCTTTCGATAAAATCTGTTCATGTGCTTAAGAAAACATAAGACTGACGACGACACCGAACGTCGTCGCCTTAATTTTTGTCCTGTAACACGATTGGTGTCATGAACATTCAGGCGTACCTATACCTATAACAATAGAGATGTTTCAGCCCCTTGGTGGAAAGTCGATCTGCCTGGATGGGAAAAAGGAAGGTGAATGGATGAAGAATAAGTTGCAACAGATAGCATTGGTTTTTTGCACAAAATCGAATAAAGTCAATTCGTATACAAAGCACGAGGCAGAATATAAAAATATAGTCCTTTGGGAAGGTCCTTGGCCTTATTCTGGAACCTGTTGGTGTTGGTACAGAAAAAGTCAGCAAGATGCTGTGTGATAAAAAGAACAATAAGTGTCTTTTGATTGAGTCCTATGAAGAAGCGCTATTGTATTCTATATTCATTGGCGTATATGTATATGCTAAGCTACATACAGATGGAAAAACAACAAAAATTTGTGGCCTGCCATGAAAATATTCAACAATTTATCTGGATTTATATCAGTGTGCGGCAGCTGTGTCTGCGTCTTCAAGCTCAAACTCTGCACTGATTTTCTTTGAACGAAGCTCTTAAAAAAAAAAAATTGCAGTCAGAATAAAGCACGCAGTTCACACTTTCCTTATATAAATAGACTTTTAAAACTATGTATATTTGTATGTTTTAGAGCTTGTTTGGTTGCAGCGAATAATATTTATACATAAATGATCAATTATGCAATTTTCACCTGGAAAAATGGAATTTGTTGACTCAAAGATTTAATGAATTTTCGTTAAATCAATGAAATATATTCATTAGTCAACGTAAAAACCCATATTAACGAAATTTTTCAGTCTGTCAATTAATTTATTTCATTTATTTATTAACGAAATTTTTCGTTGAGTCAATGAATTTATTTCTTTAATTAACGTACCTAAAATGTATTCGTTCGAAAAACTTAATTTTCATTATTGAATGAAATTTTTCATCAACATATTTTCATGAATTTTTTTTTTCATAATATTATTAAAGCTTTCATCAAACAAAATAAACAATGACGTGAAATAAGGCCCAACGAAATAAGACCAAATCTCAAATTTGTCCTAATTTCGCTTTGTTTTTACGAAAACATTCAGTGATAACGGAAGCTTTGAAAGCAGGGCTTTAATCGCGTAAGACCCTGCTTAGCTTGGGAAGATTGAGAACGGACTGGTGAGTACCATAGTGCTTACATTACAAACTGTGAGGCGCCTCAAAATGCATTGAAACAACAACAGCATCAACAACTTCCACATTGAAAGAACAACAAAGCAGAGTCATGAGTCCAGTGTTTATATTTTCTACATGCCTCACGAGATCTCTTACCCCGCACTTCTCTTGCCTACAAACTGGCGTGAGTCCGTACACAAACTTCCCAATCTTAACACGGTCTAAGACGATGATCGTCTGACGACGTGAAACTCAAAAAAAAATGAATCGTCTTAACGACGGACGTCTTTTAGACGATTCAATTATTGATTCGTATAACAGCTGAAACTGTCAAGTAAGATCGTTGAGACGATTCGTTCAATCGTCGATTGTTATTTTGCAATCGCCCCATACATTATGGTGTAGTTTTTATGATTTCTTTAAAAAAGCTTTTTAAAAAAATTAGCAGACATATTTATAATTAGTTTTTAAAGGGCTAAATAGCGAGTAGTGGGTTGCGAAGGTCATATCGCATACTCCTTTAGTGCAAATATTTTGTTTATAAATCCGGCAGTTCACTTACCCACATGCAGACAATGGGTAGGTTCAGAGAACTTAGGAGACATGCAAGTAAGGCAAATTTCTAGACTGGTCACTACGCATTTCCAACACTTCGAATTTTTGTTCATACTGAACCACAATTTTATCACGTTTTTTGATAAAATTCGCGCTGATCAACGGCATTTTAGAAACCAACTGACGCTGCGGCAGCGGGAGCCACAGCCGCGGCCGGCGCGGCGGAAGACACGACGCATTTTAGTCGACGAACATATTCACTGATAAGAACAGGCTGATAGAGAGAAATGGTATTCACACTCGCTGACTACGTTTTGTACATTTGGTCCATAGATTTTCACCCGTTTACTTTTTGAAAGAACTTCGAATATACTAAAATACCAAATTTGAATGACAACTATAATTAATTTCTAATTTTTGACATTATTAATTAAATTATGTATACTTTTTGATGTTTTAGTTGTTCTCAAACTGCAAACATTTGAGACGGTGAACGACACAATTAAGGTCAGACCGCACACAACTGCAGCGGAACTACACTTCACGACGCGGCAAAAAATTATTTGTATGAAATTGTGTGAGCTATATCGCACTAAGCGGCAACTGAACTTCATAAAATTTCATACAAATTATTTTGAATCGCAGTTCCGCTGCAGTGCAGTTCCGCCTAGTGCGGTCTAACCTTTAACGATAAGATTGTGATATTATACAAAGCAAACTTTGGACGACGTCGTTCAATACAATCGTTTAAACGACGATCGTCTTCAAAATTACGCGATGAGAGCCCAGACCAACTGACAACATAGGCGTCTGCCAGGTGACTGAGCATACCCTAAGCGGAGCGACGGAGTCGCTTGAGCGGGACAGAGGACCCGAAAGCGGAAAAGGGAGTTAAAATCCTTGAACCCGCGAAGCGGGCCACCCAAAGTTCTGCTTAGTTCAAAAACTTTGAAGCATAGGTGCCTGCCAGTTGGGGTATTAGTTCCCCCCCCCCCAAAAAAAAGGAATCAAACCCCATCTGGCAGGTACCTACGTTATCAGTCAGTCTGCTTTAAAAGTTTTTGTATACTAAATCGTACTTTGAGTGGGACGCTTCGCGGGATCAAGTATTTTAACTCTCTTTTCGGGTCCTCTTTTTTTTTTTTTTTTTTTTTTTGATTTAGCGCGCACTAAAGGGATTTGGCTGCCCTTAAAATGTTTAAACACAGTGCGAGCGTTGGGAAAATAGGGAAGGATTTAAGAGGAGATACCGATGCACATTGGTTTTGAACCTCTGAATATTAAAATGGTCGGGAAAGATAGAGCCGGGTAAAGCATTCCACATTCGGGTAGTGCGGCTAAAAAAAGAATCTCTATACTTGACAGTACGTCCGAAGTTGGACTCGAGGGTAAACTGATGTGCATTCCTAGAAGTACGAGTATTACGGTTGAATTGTCTTAGGGGAGGAATGCAGCTGGCTATTTCACTAGAACAGTGTTTATAAAAGTAACGGTAAAATAATGTTAGACATGAAACATCGCGGCGGCGGTGTTCGAGGGATGCAAATGTTTCTGTTATATTTCTGTCACCTATCATTTTCAAAGCTCTTTTTTGAATCCTATCTAAGATACTCAAGTGCGTTATTGGGGCACCTGCCCAAATATGAGAATTGTACTCAAGTTTCGGACGGATAAATGCTTTATAGATTACAGCCAGATCAGAAGGGGAGACAAATTTCTTGCATCGCCGAAGAAAGCCTAAGCATTTCGCTGCATTTTTGGTGACGTCGAATATGTGTTCGTTCCACAGAAGGTGGTCTGTGATACACATACCGAGGACTGAAAGCTTTTCGGTTTCTTCAATACAAATGCCGCTCATGGATAGCGGCATGGGAGGTGTGTTTTGTTTTGATGACAGAAGACAGCATTGAGTTTTCGTCCAATACAACTTGTATTGATCGGTCCGAAAGGTAATTTCTAATCCAACGAAGAAGAGATTCATCGAAACCAAATGGTCGCATTTTCGATAAGAGAGCTTGGTGCCAAACTCTATCAAACGCCTTAGAAATATCAAGCGCAATAATCTTACTTTCTCCAAAGCGATGTAAAGATTTGTTCCACTGTTCGGTGAGATATACCATCAGATCACCAGTGGACCTATTGCTACGAAAGCCGTACTGCCGGTCATTAAGAAGCTTTCGTTCTTCAAGATATTTTTTGAGCTGAAAACTAATCAGCGTTTCCATGACCTTGGAAAGAAGGGACGTTAATGCAATTGGCCGATAGTTTGAGGGTGAAGAAGATACGCCTTTTTTAGGGACAGGCTGGACAAATGCTGTTTTCCATCCACTCGGAAAGAGACCAGTAGAATAGGACAGATGGAAAAGCTTACGCAGTGGTTTTGCCAGCGTTGAAGAACACCTCTTCAGAACAATGGGCGGGATACTATCCGGGCCAGCGGATTTGTGTATGTCGAGGTCTTTTAGAACTCTGGCAACTGCACGAGTGCGAAAGAAGATTTGACCCATAGAATCGTTTACGCTCTCAAGTACAGGCGGAGTTCTATCACTTGCTGGCAGCGTCGAATTAACAGCAAACTGTGCTGCAAGCAAATTGGCTTTATCTTGCGAGCTGACAGCAGGTGTGTCGTTGAAGACGAGTGTTGGAACCGAAGACGAAGTAGTGTTTCGAATATTTTTTACAAATGACCAAAAATTTTTACTACTATTGGGACATTGTAGTATTTTTTGCCTTAATTTTTGGTCATGCAAAAATTTGGTTCGTCGAATATGAGCGTTACAGGTCTTCCTGGCTTGTTGAAACTTCTTCCGGTTTTCCTCAGTAGGGTTGGCTTTGTAACTACGGAAACTTACTTCTCTGACCCTAATAACCTCTTTACAGCTCGAATCAAACCACGAGTTTTCTTTGGGTTTGATAGATTTTACCCTATTCGGGATAAAATTTCTCATTCCACAAAGAATTAAGTTTGTTATCATATCTGCACTGGCATCTACGTCACTATCGAGGAAGCACAGTGACCAGTTAAAGTTACTGAAGAAACCGTTGAGACCGTCCCAGTTGGCTTTCTCGTATTGCCAAACGGTTCTCGTTGGTACTTTCTCTTTAACTGAGTTTTGTTGGCACGAGAAATTAGCAGATATGACACAATGGTCTGATGTGCCTAGAGGCGATAATACACTAACAGTGTATTTATCAGGGTCAGAGGTAAGAAACAAGTCAAGTGTGTTGGCGGATTGACCTGCAACATCAGGGATTCGAGTTGGCTCGTCAACAAGCTGAGTCAGGTGGTTTTACTCAGCAAAGAGCTCAACATACCTTCCTTCGGGTGTTGTCTGGCCAGAAAAGCGAAGCCAACTAGAATTGTGTACATTGAAATCGCCCGCAATGACGATTTCAGTGTGAGGATAATGGGCAACAATTCTTTGGATGGAGTCGGACAGAGCATCAAACTCGTTACAAGTTGAATTTCTGTCCAGATTGGGGCTTCGATAAACGAAACAAGTGTGAATGATGTGCTTATTTACCGTAAATTTTAACCACATGAAATTAAAGTTTGTGTTAGAACACAAACCATATTGTGGTTGAAGTTGGTATGCTACATCATTTCTTATATAAACGGCAAGACCATGGTGGGGAAAGAATAATGGCACTAAGTTGTACCCAAATAAATTAAATTCCGAATGATCAGAATTTTCACCTATCTGAGTTTCACTCAGTGCCAAAACAGCTGGCCTGTTTTGCACAGTATAGACATACGCAGCATAGAAATTTTTCCTAAGCCCACGAATGTTGCTATAATCAACCCTACACTTACCCGCCATTAAAAAATTCAAAACTAACTAAAAACCAACTCGGACAATTACCTAAATTCAACGTCACCTCTAAATTCCAATTTGAACTTTTCAATTACAATTTATCACCAGTGTTATGCCTTAGTGACAAATTGCACTGAACCGCCCCTGGTTATTTAGAGAGACGAACAATTATCTATCCGAGATCATGTTAACTTAATCCCTGCGCGCAGTGTGCGGGGTTACACGCACAATGCTGCAACGATTTAGTTAACTCAACTGCGAGAGAAGATGGGAAGGAAAGGGAAGGATTAAACCACTCGTTGTGCTTAGGTGTTGTTATTGTTTTTTTTTTTTCTTTCTCTTTTAAATATATTGATGGCACATGCACTAGAGGTGTGTCAATCGTTCATTTTAAAAGATTCAATCGTTCATATATCGTTCAGTTCAATGATTCGTTCTTTTCAATCGTTCATTTTTTCAATCATTTTGGTTTCTGTTTCATTTTGGCTGCGAATAAATGGGGAAATTTCATTCTGTTCCAATCGTTCACTTTTTCAATCATTTAGGTTTCTGTTTCATTTTGGTTTTGAATGAAATGGGAAAACTTCATTATTTTCAATCGTTCATTCTTTCTTTTGGTATTTGGTTTTTGGTTGCGAATTGCGATTCAAAATTTCATAAAATACCTACCTACCTATGGCTCAGGCAGCAAATTAATGCTTATGCTTACAAAAAATTAAATCAAGGGAATTTTATTTTAATTTTACAGGTAGCTTTCTTTTTTCAGCTGAATAGAAAATTTAAATAAGCATAATTTTTTTAACTTTCTAAAGAGTAAAGACAAATTTAATAATGGATCTCACAAACAAACGCAGTCCAGTTTGGATGCATTTTTCTCAGACAACAGAGAAAAAGGCAAAATGCCTCTATTGCCAAAAATTTATTAGTTTCAGCGGAGGTGCCACCGGAAATCTAGGTAGGCATTTAAAAACCAAACACGTTGGCGTAACAATTGAAAAGGCGCGATATATTCAGGAGCGAAATATACCCCACAACAACAGCCCATCTTCATCTTTATCTTCTATCAACCAACAACAAGAAAATTCTCAACCACCTACGATCGCAATAGAAGTTCCATCCACAGCAACATCCACCACCTCTTCACACAAAACTACTCCATTCACAATTGCAACAACAGAACATCCTTCAACTCCAGCCTCAGCATGTATAGTAGCAACATCAACCTCTAATCAAACGCCCGGACTTACAGCACAACGACAGCAAACAATTTCCAGTTATATTAAAAAACCCATTTCTTTAAACTACTCAAAACAATTAGACGAACAAATCGTCAAAACTATGGTTAAGCAATATTATCCATTTTGTATGGTTGACGACCAGGAATTCAAGAAATTTGCTTAATCCAAGTTACCAGCTCCCTACAAGGAAAACCGTTTCTCTATGAAGAGACGAAAGTAAAACAAACGCAGTCCAGTTTGGATGCATTTTTCTCAGACAACAGAGAAAAAGGCAAAATGCCTCTATTGCCAAAAATTTATTAGTTTCAGCGGAGGTGCCACCGGAAATCTAGGTAGGCATTTAAAAACCAAACACGTTGGCGTAACAATTGAAAAGGCGCGATATATTCAGGAGCGAAATATACCCCACAACAACAGCCCATCTTCATCTTTATCTTCTATCAACCAACAACAAGAAAATTCTCAACCACCTACGATCGCAATAGAAGTTCCATCCACAGCAACATCCACCACCTCTTCACACAAAACTACTCCATTCACAATTGCAACAACAGAACATCCTTCAACTCCAGCCTCAGCATGTATAGTAGCAACATCAACCTCTAATCAAACGCCCGGACTTACAGCACAACGACAGCAAACAATTTCCAGTTATATTAAAAAACCCATTTCTTTAAACTACTCAAAACAATTAGACGAACAAATCGTCAAAACTATGGTTAAGCAATATTATCCATTTTGTATGGTTGACGACCAGGAATTCAAGAAATTTGCTTAATCCAAGTTACCAGCTCCCTACAAGGAAAACCGTTTCTCTATGAAGAGACGAAAGTAAAGGTACAAGACGCATTAGCTACAGTTACAGCTGTTTGTGTCACAACAGACGCTTGGACATCCAATACGCAGCAAAGTTATATCGGAATTACGGTCCACTTCATTCAAGAGCAGCAAGACACTTTATCCCTTGAGTCACGTCTCCTAGGATGCATTCCTTATAACGAAAGCCACACCATCATTAACTTGGGAAACATGCTCAGCTCGGAATTGAAGAAATGGAACCTCGAAGAAAAAGTGTGTTGTGTTGTGACAGACAATGCTTCCAATGTCGTTGGTGCTGTGAAATTTAAAAAGTGGAACCATTTCCCGTGTTTTGCACATAGCCTTAATTTGGTTGTTGGTGAAGGACTTGCTATTATCGAGTCGAAAATAGTGAAGGTAAAAAATATTGTTGCATTTTTTAAAAAAAGCTCAAAAGCAACAGTCAAACTTGCAAGCATGGAAAGGGAGCTCAATTTGCCAGAACTTAAGCTTAAGCAATCCTGCATAACGCGGTGGAATTCTACCTACGAAATGCTCAGCAGAATTCTAACTGTTAGATCCGCAGTGCTTGCAGTTCTGGCAATTGAAAATCCCGACCTAAATTGCTTGTCGGCCAGCGACTGGACAATTTTGGAGAGGGCAACAAATATTTTCAAAATTTTTCATGCTATAACGGAACAAATGTCGGCTGAAAAAATGTAACCATTTCAAAAACGATGCTTATGATCAAAGCGATAAGATCGCATTTAAATAAAATGTCTATGGAAAATAATAATGAAATCGACGAAATTAATTTCATTATTAATACTCTTGCAAATTCCATTAAAAACAGATTTAAACAAGTAGATCAATTTGTTGATAACAGAGTGGCACAAGCTACATTTTTGGATCCAAGATTCAAAAAACATGGGTTTTCTAACCAAACAGCCTATGAAAAATATTTGAAGGATTTGAAGACTAAGACGTTATGGTTCACAACGCAAACACCACCGGCAGATCCAGATACTATTACTGCAACAACTTCAACTAATTCCGAATCATCGTGGCGTCAAGAAAACGATGCACTGATCTGGGGAGATTTCGATTCTCATTTGGATTTAATCGTTTCCAACCCAAACCAACATGCTGGAAGTATATTAGAAATTGATAAGTACATCAATGAAACACCTATTCGACGCAACGATGATCCCCTTAAATGGTGGAAGGAAAGAAAAAACATATACCCACGACTCTACAACCTTGCCCTTAAGAGGCTTTGCATTGTCGCAACAAGTGTACCATGCGAGAGAGTTTTTTCAAAAGCAGGTCTTACAATTTCAAATAGGCATAGCAGCTTAAAGCCCACAAAAGCAGCTGAATGTCTTTTTTTAAATTATAACTTGTAGGCTTTGTCGGATAATACTTTTTCCTCTTAAAATTTAATAAGACTTACAAATGTACCTTTCATTACTGTACTCGTATTAAGAGTCCAATCGAGTGCAATAACTTCGATTTAAAAAAAAAAGTTCCTCGTACCTATCTTATCTTAATAAACTTTCCATAATAAATTATAAAGACATTATGTGTTTTATTTCAAATAGAATTATTTTGATCTTGTTAATTTCACTTTATTTGACTTGGTTTCTCAGCGTTTTGCGCGGTACATTTTTTCGTTACACAAAAATTCAACCTTGAAGTTTCACTCTCAACACGCCCAAAGAAGTTTCACTTCAAAAATACCCATCTCATCAATAAATTCCTACGTATTACGTATAAAATAATATATAAAATAATTCAAAACAAATGTATGTATGTATGTATGTAATTTTTATTGAGATTTTTTTTTCACATTTGCTTATTAGATAATACACTTTTTCTTATACTTATAATAATATTATTTGCCGACTTTGAATTGGCCAGGCTATACTCTTAATTTATGATGAATAATTCTTTTTAAAATTAAACAATTTAATTAATTATTAATTATTCAATAAAAATAATCATTCACCTTTAATTCGAAAAGTCGGTTTGGTTTTCTTAAATGCCTGGTATTCTTTGTTGGTTTTTTAAATTAATAAATGGTGCATCTTTTTCGTGCTAAATTTTTGAAAATGTTAGAATAAATAAGCTGTTTTTCGATTACATTTTGCCATTGACTCGGCGAAAAGAACCAAAACGTCTTTCTTAATAAGGGTAATTATGATTCATATAACAATAAAATCTTTTTCTTTTTTAATGAGTATGTGAAATTACATTTAATACGCAATTTGTATATACATATATACAATAAGATTAATTTTCCTTTGGTAATGAGATCGACCAGCCGAGTACTCTTCTGTCGAATCCACAAGAGAATAAATTACAGTTGAAAACAGGCTCTTCAGCCCAAGCAACTGATGACACCATACGACGATGGCCCTAAATAAGGTTAATAAGCAATCTTAATAATAAAACAAAATTGTCAGTTGGATGTATTACTTGTCGGCTTGTTCGGGGTAAACGAGCTACACGTTGACCGTTTAGATCAAACAAACGAATTTGTCGATTGTCGTGTGGAATCGCAATTACTCCTGTCGATGAAACAGCTAATCTGTTGACAGCTGAATCGGTACGAATTGTAGCCAATGCTGATCTCATGTTACGAAGTTCCCATACTTTACTTTAACAGGACGGTCATCCGATCCGGATACAACTTTGTCATCTTTGGTAAAAACCGTTGAAGTAACGCTCCTAGAGAATACAAAAATATTATGCAAAACAAGTATTTTTTTTTTTAATAAACTGAATAAAATTAACACCATTTGAAATCGTGTAAATATTTTCTAAAACGGTTTAGTAAGTTGAAGAAATGTGTTGAATAAGAAAGTTCTCACTCTGTATGGCCTTGAAAAACTGATACTGCTGGTATAGCATCTCTGAAATCCCACAAACGAAATGTCGAATCTCTTGAAGCAGTTATCACTAAGCGTTGACTGGAATGTGCAGACACATGTGTCAACTCGTGATCGTGTCCCGTCAATGGTTGAATGGGTTCTTTAGTTTCCACATCCCATAGCATAGCAGTTCTATCCCAAATTCCTGTGATTATTTGGTCCATGTTCGGCAGCCAATCGGCGGCAACAACCACCGATGTGTGACCTGCTGGTCCTGAAAATTCACATAATGGTGTTCGTAATGTATCAACTCTATCACGATCCTCGACTTGTTCGTCACTATCATCAAGTTCTTCTTCAGATGAATGTTCTTTTCTAGAAAATGAACCAAGAAATTGCAAAGAAATTATGATGATCGAAAATATATCTGCAGCCATATGTACTTGGACACTTCCCAGCTTACAGCAGCTTGCCAGATGTGAGCAGTGCCATCGCCACTACCAGTTAAAACTAGGTCACGGTTTTGGTGGAATTTAATTGAATTTACCGAACCAGCATGTCCCTGATATTGCAAAAGACAACGACCACTTTCAATTCCCCAAATGCATGCAGTGTGATCAGCTGATGCTGTTCCAATTATTGGCTGCCCAGACTTGGCTGCCCAGACTTGGCTGCCCAGACTTGGCTGCAATTTGCCAAACTCCGTCCTTATCCTTATGACCACAGAAATCTCGCACTAACGACACTCAATCGAAACCATACTTGCAATTCAAATCAAAACAAATAACAAAACAAAAGCAAATCTGACAATGACACTTGTTGACAGTGAAACATTCAGGAATCAAAACGAAAAATACGTTCACTGGTTCAGCTAATAAGGATTCGTTCGGCTCAGTTGTTTATTCTACGTTTTCCTTGGAGCCAAAATGAGATCAATTTTCGAATACGTTAAGTGTTTTTTCGTCTAAAATGTTCTTATTTTGTTTGATAGCTCATTTCATTTGAGGGATTTGGCAGATAAATGCTATTTTTGTTTTTTCTCTTTCTATTTTCATACTAAAGATTTTCATGCTTTTAAAATATGTTCGGATTGGGTGCGTTTGTTAAATCTTCACCTAATACAATGCAAATTTTGTTGAATTCATCTTATTTCGAAATATGTATTTGTACACGGATTTTTAAATGATGTAATTTCGGATCTCATTTGTTAATTTTCAACGAAATATAATCACTGGGACTAGTGAAAATGTGGTATTACTTAATTATGTGGTATTCATAGTCTACTATTACACAATAATGCAATTTTTCTGAAAAAGTCAACAAACTCCAACAACTTAATCTGTATTTTTGGAATTATATTTGAATTCAATTTATTTACAACGATTTTCATAAGACTGTCATACACATTTTTTCTTAATTTGTGAAGAATTTTCTGTAAAATTTTCTAGACAAATTAAAAAATATTGTTTAGGCAAGACTGCACTCAATTTCAGTGGAACTACACTTCATGACAAGGCAAAACAATATTCGCAAGAATTCGTGTGAAGTCTGAAGTGAGGTAATTAGGCCGCAGTGTAGTTCCATCGAGTGCGGTCTAGTCTAACCTTTACTGGTAAAACTATTCACCCCTATTTCGAGTTGCGATTGTTGATTGATAGTTGATAAACATTGAAATTCGATATTAAACCACCCAACCGAAAAAAGTTTTGGTCATTGGGAATAATGCAGACCGTTGTGAATTATAAAAAAAATTGACAACTATCAATGAATAGTTGATTAAATATTCAGTAAATTGAGTTCTTAAAAATCCAAAATGTCAATATTTATCAACTATCAATCAACAATCACAACTCGCAATAGGAGTGATTATGTACATAGGTAAAGTTAGTTATAAAACATACAGGCTCTCCCAAACCAACGCGGAACATTCGCTATATAGGCGGAATCATTCACAATGATAACAAAAATGAAAAATAAACAATGCTAAACAACAACAAAAACCGCCGCCGAGTCGGCGAAATCGGCACATTCACGTTGGTTAGGGAGAGCCTTACTAGGAAATTTTCAATTTTCTTCATAAATAAATTATATTTATTTATATATTATATATTTTTCAATATTTTGGCTGAATAATTTAATACAGTAGCTTACCAACCAACGCTTATTAAGTTAATTGATTTATTGTTTTGGTAACAGAAATAAAAGCATGGATACTAAAATAAATACCTTTTTCAAATATATTCTGTATTTTCAATTTAATTTCTAATCTTTCTTATTGTTTATAGTCTGAGCGTATTTTACTTACAAAAATTCATCTCCACTCCATGCGATTGTGGACTGAATTTAAGTGTAAGCGAACCTTAGGAAATTGGAAAATAAGTGAATGGAACCATATGGAACTTTTTGCAGTAGGTACTTCATTTTCATTCAGTTTCGGTTTGAATTTTTGAATGAGAATAAGTTGGATGAACGAAACATATTTCTTTTCTTTTCCTTTGAAACGAAAGACAGCTGGATGGGATGAAACGATTGACATTGAGAACGATTGATTTGGTTTACTGCGATTGCAATCACTCAATCTTTTTGATGAACGGGTCATAAAGACCGAATCAATCACGATTGACACAGGTCTAAATGTATGGCTTATTATATTTTTTTTTTTTTAATTTGAACAAGAAACACAGAATTATTTAGATTGTAACAGTGACACCAGAAAGAAAACAGATTAAGCAAAACGAAGGGACTTTGACTTCCGACGGGACTAAACAGCGTGTGCAGCCGATGGGAGGCAGCTCGGTACTTTTCGGTACTTGTCTAGAAACTGTCCAACAGTAGTAAAAGCCTCACCATTTTAAGCCTCTGTCCCGTTCACGCGACTCCATCGCTCCGCTTAGGGTATGCTCAGTCGTCTGGTTTGCGCCTATGTTGTCAGTCGATCTGTAATCAAAGTTTTTTGTAGTTTTAGTTTTTTAGTTTTTTGGGTGGCCCCCTTCGCCAATTCTCAAAAGAACCTGTGGGTCTAAGTTCTTTTTTGTGGTGGAATTAACCCACGGCCACGCGGGTTCTTTTTTGGGAAATAACAACCGCGGGGCTATGCACTGCTACTAAAGAAAACAACATAACGGCGATTCGTTTTACAGTTTTCTGAAAAAAATCATGAAAACGAATTAAAGCCAGATTGGCCTTATTTCGTTTTCTTAAGCGAAATTAACCCAAAACTAAAATTTGGCGTTATTTCCATTTTTAAAGCGAAATAAGGCCAATTTTTTGATTTTTGGCTTTATTTCGTTGGGCCTTATTTCACGTCACCAAAATAAACAAGTGGCTTCAGAGTAAAGGTAAAAAGTGTATGAATCCAGCTATCAAGCTACTTATTGGGGGATGTATACGATTTTTTGATTTTGGGGAGTTTCTATAAAAAAGAAAAGCTTAATAATTTTTTCCTGAGGGTGGACAAACGATTTTTTTGGTTGGTCAAACGTGGACAAACGAGTCTGATAATCCCTATCCAAAAATGTTGAGTTCGGGGTTCCCACTTCACACAGCTGTGTTTGGTACATCTACTTACTTTATTTTAAAAACACATACCGTGTTTAAAAATCGAATTTTATTTATTGCTGCAAGTGCAGTGAAATTATTATAAACGTGTACGAACTTGTTTTGTTATGCAGTGAATAAGGATTTATGTAGCCTCTACCTCTATACAACGTTGCATAAATAGTTATTTATAAAACATTTCCTCACCCAGTATAGATATACAGACTTTGTGTCAAATAAAGTACCAAAAAGTAGAAATCTATTACGTTTTGCTTTCAAAACTGACAACGAGACACAGCTGTTTGTGAAAAACCAAAAAAATAATGTGTAGCTATTTGTTCATTTTTTGAATGAATTATTCCATTCACTCACAGCGTGATATTTTATTTTGTTTTATATGTATGTTAAATTTTATATAAAAGATAAACTTTAATTAGTTCACTATAATTTATTAAATTTATTTTAAATTTTTTTTTAATATTTTTAATAATTTTCACAACTTTATTTAATTTATAATAATAATATTTAGCGACGCGTTTCGGAGTGTTTCTCCATCATCGGGCGAAATGTATTTTACTTTGCTTCTTTGATGTTGATTAATGTAAAGCCTTAGTCTCTTTATTTCTCTTGTTGTGTTGTTATTGGGCTATTAGAGTGAGCTTTATTTTGATTTTTGTTTTTATTTTAAGTTAAGGTTTGGGTTTGCTATGTTTGTCTTCTTCTGTCTCTTTGGTTTTGGATTGCTGTATCGTATAGTGCGTTTTGTTTAAATGTTAATTTGTCGTTGAATAGTCTGTCTTGTTCTTGTTTATTGGCTTTATATATTTCGTACTCTTCAGTTGCGTCTAGTATTTTGCCTGTTTTGCAAATATGTAATGCTTTCACGTTGGTGTCGAAATCTGTGTAATTATGGTTTGTGTCGATTAAATGCTGCGCGAATGTGGATTTGGTGTTTGGTTTGGGTTTATGTTCTATGAATCTGTCATAGAAAGTCCTGACTGTTTGTCCAATATAAAATTTGTTACAATCGTTGCAACTTACAGCCTTTTTCTGGCAACCTCACTGATGCCTCACAAGTCACAATAACCTCATAACTGGAGGTGAATTCGATTTTGTGACTTTTTTCGTATTCTGGCAAAAACCTCACAACTTGTGAGCCTCATAAAAACTTGAAAATTATGATCTGGTCCTTGGCAGATCACAACTAACGTACTTGACACATCTTTCCCTCAAAACTATACAAAAATAGCAAAATAAGAAGAAATATGGAATTGAATTTGATTTTAATACATCTTTTGGAGGAAGTTTCATCTACAAATGAAAAGTAAGAATTTACGTATGTACATATTAACAAAAGTAAAAAAAATATTTTTTTTTTGATAAATGACTTGCAGCGAAGGAGAAT
This sequence comes from Melangyna quadrimaculata, assembly GCA_949320155.1. Taxonomy (NCBI): domain Eukaryota; kingdom Metazoa; phylum Arthropoda; class Insecta; order Diptera; family Syrphidae; genus Melangyna; species Melangyna quadrimaculata. The sequence goes on along the minus strand of OX439483.1, from coordinate 467,467,411 downwards.
GCTAAGAAAATAAATTAAGAAATACGAATGATCCATTTGCCCTTCAAAACATAACTTTTATTAAATTTTTCGGTTTCCAAAAACTTTGTGCCTGTAGGTACATTATCAAGATCGATGAAATACTCGAGCTGCTGCCGCGACGCTCGTTTGATTTCCTGATCATCTAGAATATAAAATAACAATTATTAAATATAAACATCAATGTTTGAACGAATTGCTTACCAATAGAATTTATTATTATTATAAGGTATTTAATTCCGCCAAATTTTTTTTTTTGAAATCTGTTTGTTTTCAAGCTCGATTCACAATGCAACGTGAAAACGTGACGAGAGCGTGACGTGAATCGCTGTCATTTTTTTTTCTAGTTATAAAATCGTTCCCCAATTCACAATGCGACGAGTTTTTTGACAGGGTTTTTTTTTTTTTTTTTTTTTTTTTTTTATTTGTGCGCGCACTAAAGGGGTTGTGACTACCCTTAATATGTTGAACACAGTGCGAGCGTTAGGAAAATAGGGAAGGATTTAAGAGGAGGAACCGATGCACATTGGTTTTGAAGTTCTGAATATTAAAATGGGAGGGAAAGATAGAGTCGGGTAAAGCATTCCACATTCGCGTGGTGCGGGAAAAGAAAGAATCCCTGAACTTGACAGTACGTCCGAAGTTGGGCTCAAGGGTAAACTGATGGGCATTCCTAGCAGCGTGAGTATTACGGTTGAATTGTTTAAGGGGAGGAATGCAACTGGCTATTTCGCTAGAGCACTGTTTATGAAAATAACGATAAAATAATGAAATACAAGAAACATTGCGGCGGTGTTCTAGAGAAGCAAATGTATCAGTTATATTTCTTTCACCTATCATTTTCATAGCTCTTCTTTGAATTCTATCCAATAGGCTTAAATGGGTTATTGGAGCACCTGCCCAAACATGAGAGTTGTACTCGAGTTTTGGACGAATAAAGGCTTTATAGATTACAGCCAGATCAGAAGGGGAGAAAAATTTCTTGCATCGCCGAAGAAAACCTAAGCACTTAGCAGCATTTTTGGCGACGTCGAATATGTGGTCATTCCACAGAAGGTGGTCTGTTATACACATACCGAGGACTGAAAGCTTTTCGGTTTCCTCAATGCAAGTGCCACTCATGGATAGTGGCATGGGGGGTGGGTTTCTCTTAGACGACAGTAGACAGCATTGGGTTTTTGAAGCATTAAATTCCACTCAGTTTTTGATTCCCCATTGGACAATGCTGTCAAGATCGGAATTTAATGAGCTAATCATACGCTGCCGTTCAAGTTCCACATCAGAAGGACATGGATGTGAATCTGAAAACGAATATGAGAAGCTGAGGGTGCTGTCATCAGCGAAACAGTTTAATTAATTAGACGTTTCAGACAGAAGATCATTTATGAATATAAGGAAGAGAGTCGGAGACAAAACGGAGCCCTGGGGCACACCAGCATTTATTTTGTGAATTTCAGATTTGAAACCATCCAATACAACTTGTATTGAACGGTCCGAAAGGTAATTTCTAATCCAACGAAGAAAAGATTAATCGATACCAAATGCACGCATTTTCGATAAGAGAGCTTGATGCCAAACTATATCAAATGCTTTAGAAATATCAAGCGCAATAATCTTACTTTCTCCAAAACGATGTAAAGATGTGTTCCACTGCTCGGTGAGATATACCATCAGATCACCAGTGGACCTATTGCTACGAAAGCCGTACTGCCGGTCATTAAGAAGCTTTCGTTCCTCGAGATATTTCTTTAGCTGGAAATTAATCAGCGTTTCCATGACCTTGGAAAGAAGGGACGTAAGTGCAATTGGTCGATAGTTTGAGGGTGAGGAAGATACGCCTTTTTTAGGGACAGGCTGGACAAATGCTGTTTTCCATCCACTCGGAAAGAGACCAGTAGAATAGGACATATGGAAAAGCTTACGCAGTGGTTTTGCCAGCGTTGAAGAACACCTCTTCAGAACAATGGGAGGGATACTATCCGGGCCAGCGGATTTGTGTACGTCGAGATCTTTTAGAACTCTAGCAACTGCACGAGTGCGAAAGAAGATTTGTCCCATGAAATCATTTACGCTCTCAAGTACAGGAGGAGTCATAACACTTTCTGGCAGCGTCGAATTAACAGCAAACTGTGCTGCAAGCAAATTGGCTTTATCTATCGAGCTGACAAAAGGTGTATCGTTGAAGACGAGCGTTGGAACCGACGACGAAGTAGTATTTCGTATATTCTTTGCAAATTACCAAAAATTTTTACTACCTGTGGGACATTGTAGTATTTTTTGCCTTAATTTCTGGTCATGCAAAAATTTGGTTCGTCGAATATGAACATTACAGGTCTTTCTAGCTTGTTTGAACTTATTCCGGTTTTCCTCAGTAGGGTTGGCTTTATAACATCGGAAACTTACTTCTCTGACCCTAATAACCTCTTTACAGCTCGAATCAAACCATGAGTTTTCCTTGGGTTTGATAGATTTTACCCTATTCGGGATAAAATTTCTCATTCCACAAAGAATTAAATTTGTGATCATATCTGCACTGGCATCTACGTCACTATCGAGGAAGCATAGTGACCAGTTAAAGTTACTGAAGAAACCGTTGAGACCGTCCCAGTTGGCTTTCTCGTATTGCCAAACGGTTCTCGTTGGTACTTTCTCTTTAACTGAGTTTTGTTGGCGTTAAATTATTTATTATTTTTGTTCTTGCTGTGCAGTGTGCGTTCAATATAATGAAAAAAGTCAAACTGAAATAACTTTAATTATTTAAATATTGTAATTGTGTTTGTCCATTGGGCTGGTGAAATGATTTTCGGCTAAAAATGCAAAGAAATTAAAACAATAAAATATTATAATATTGTCAACACAAATAGATCTATAAATATAATTTCATTGTCAACAAAATTTATATTTATTTTTGTTAATTTACACTTATCTGTTGTTTTCTTTATTCTTTTCTACAATTTCACAAAATTCACCATCAGTCAAATATAAAAAAAAACATAAAAAACGTCGACGAGAGCGTTTTTTTCAATCTTCCCAACTCCGGCGTGACGTGACGACGAGAAACGTTTCATTGTGCATACCCCGGCGTTTCCTCGTATACTTACATGATTTGAAATCGGCTTGACAACTACGACGAGTTCTCGTCACGCTCAAGTCGCGTTTTCACGTCGCATTGTGAATCGAGCATCAGAAATCAGCCGGCCATCCTCACAATAAAAAATTCACCTTCCTGTGGTGAGTTTTCTTGTAAGGTTTCTTATGAGGGCTTAAACAGAATACGAAAATGTGACCGCCTCATAAGAAACCTCACAAAAACAACCTCACAAAAAATTGTGACCTGTAGCCTCACAACGGCAGAATAGGGCTGTTAATTTGTATACGCCTGAACATGTTTTTGTTTCGTTTCTTGTTTTGTGTTTGAAAATATTTTGAATGTTGTTATTTGCTTTGAAAGAAATGTTGATGTTTAGTTTTTTAAATTCGTATTGTAAAGTTTGTGAAATTAAGTTGGTGTATGTTATTGATGTGTATTTGTTCTGACTTCCTGTATCTTGGTTCAATTTGTTGTTGTTTATTTTCTTTTTTCTTTTGGTGAGAAGTCTATCTATTATTGAGGTGTTGTAGCCGTTTGCGTATGCAGTGCATTTAATTGTGTTGATTTCATTTTTATAATCACTATTGTTCATTGGTATATTGATTAGTCTATTGATAAATGTGTTGTATGCTGCCATTTTCTGTGAATATGGGTGATGTGATTCGTTATGAATTGTGATGTCTGTTGTTGTTGGTTTCCTATATATTTTGTAATTTAATTTATTGTTGTTTTTTGTGATGTTTAAGTCTAGAAAGTTTATGCTTTTATTGTTTTCTGTTTCTGCAGTAACTTTGATTTTCGTGTTTATATTGTTGATGTATTTAGTTAGAATATCAATTTGTCTGTGTGTTCCGTCGAATATGACGAATGTGTCATCGACATATCTTGTATATGATATGACTTTTTGTTTTTGTGGGTTATGTGTTGATAATATAAATTTATTTTCGTAGTCGTTGAGATATATGTCAGTCATTAGTCCACTTAGGGGTGATCCCATTGCTAATCCTTCTGTTTGGATGTAATATTCGTTGTTGAATGTGAAGTAATTTTGTCTAAGTAATATTTCTAATATATACAGGGTGTCCAGTAAAAAATGGATAACCATGGAATGCCTCATAATAGACTTTATGACCGTCCAGAAAACTAATAAAAAAAAAGTCTATCCCAACCACAAACAAAGATATGTGCATTTTTTTGTTCAGTGCATTATTTTTTGCGTTACTTTACGTTTTTGAATACCACGACTACAAGTGAATGAATTCTACCGTTTTTTTTTTCGTAGCAATATTTAACATTGCTTGTGCCAAAACATAAGAAGACAAAAATTATAATAACTGTTGGAATTCTTAGAGAAAAAAATTATTGAACTTTGATTTTCGATGCAAATTGTGAAAGAAAATAATTTTTGAAAAAGTTAAATCATCTCTGGTATGAAAAAATGCATGAATACCTAAGTGGCCAACTATTTTAAAAATGTGCGCGTTAAATGCGGATTTTAAAATGGTATAATTTATTATTGCATCTTGAACCAATAGGAAGTTATTGGTAAAAATCAGCAACAAGAGAGTCAGTTTAGCAAAAACAAATGTTTTAAAAATTAGCAAATTAAACGTGAAAATAATATCATGCGTCCAACATGGTAGATTTTTGATTGATTGCCTGTTTTTATGATATTATCCTTGCTTTTAACTTCTAAGGCCGATTGCAACATCACCAAAAATGTCAACAAAGTGCAAAAAACGGTTACATTTTTAAGCTTGTTTTGAATTATACCTGGTCTATTGGGCCCTAACAAAACCATAAAATATTTTCGCAGTTGCTTTTAGTTTATTTATTTGTTACTTTCTTCAAACAAATAGCTAGGTTTTTGAGTTTTGACCCAACTTTCAATCACTTGATCACTTAGTTAGAAAAGAAAAACAAAAGTAGATATTTTTGTTTTAATTTAAAGCAAATGCTCAAACTGTTTTTCACCCATTCTAATCCAGGTTCTGCACCTCCGAATAAATGAAAATCTTATAATAATCTTGTTAAGTTTTGCTCAGAATCTTGTAATGCAGCTGCCTCCCCAAGATTTCTCATCTCCTTTAAGGACCTGATGGGCTTGCTGTACACGATTTTCTCAATGCAGCCCCAATAAAAAAATCAAGTTGAATTAGGTCTGGTGAACAGGGTTGGCCATAAAGGCCTCATGTCCATCTGCCTGTACCTCTGGCATATTTGTAATGCAGCGGCTTGCACAAGATTGCATACCTCCTCCGAGAAGCTGATCGGCTTGCTGTATTCGATTTATTTAATGCACCTCTTATAAGAAAATTAATTTGGTAATAACCACTACAAAAACATTTGATGGTTTTTTAAAAGGCCAATTGAAGAGGTATAATTCAAAACAAGCTCGAAAATGTAGCCGTTTCCTTGCACTTTGTTAACATTTTTGGTAATGTTGCATTTGGCCCTAGAAGTTAAAAGCTTGGATTTATCATTAGGACAGCATTATAAACACATGCAATCAATCAAAAATCTACCATGTTCAACGCATAGTATTATTTTCACGTTTACTGTGCTAATTTTTAAAACTTTTGTTTTTGCTAAATTGCCTCTAGTATTGCATATTTTTACAATTAACTTGCTATTGATTCTAGATACAATAATAAACTATACCATTTTGAAATCCGCATTCGACACGCATATTTTAAAAATAGTTGGGCACTTAGGCATTCATGCATTTTTCATACCGCAGATGATTTAACTTTTTCAAAAATTATTTTCTTTCAAATTTTGCATCGAAAATCGAAGTTCAATAATTTTTTTCTCTAAGATTTCCAACAGTTATAATAATTTTTGTCTTCTTATGTTTTGGCACAAACAATGTTTAATATTGCTACAAAAAAAAAACCGTAGAATTCATTCACTTGTATTTGTGGTATTCAAAATCGTAAAGTAACGCAAAAAATAATGCACTGAAAAAAAATATGCACATATCTTTTCTTGTGGTTGGGATAGACTTTTTTTATTAGTTTTCAGGACGGTCATAAGGTCTACTATGAGGCATTCCAAGGTTATCCATTATTTACTGGACACCCTGTATATTAGTTCGTCTATTTGTTGTTTGTTGGTGGTTGCAGTGATTGTGAGGCTGTCTTCTAATATTTTGATGGTTTCGTTGATGGGTGTACATGTTTGTAACGTCAAAAGAGATCAATTTATAGTTCGGTTTTATATCGATGTTTTTTAATTTATCTATTAAGTGTGTTTTGTATGCTATTGTTGTTTTTTAGGTTGATATAAAAAACAATTTTAATGATTTTTTGTAGAATTTTAGCTACTTTGTATTCTGGTGCAGTTGTATAATTAATTAAAGGTCGTGTAGGTGTTCCTTGCTTATGGATTTTGGGTAGGCCTGTAAATAATGGAGCTTTTGCATTTGGTTGTTTAAGTGTGTATTTGTTTAGGTAAGTGAATATATGATTGCACTTGTTGATGGCGTTGTTGATTTCTTTGGCGTAAGTTTTGGTGGGGTCATTTTGGATATTTTGTATGTTATTGTCGTTGAAGAAGGTTTTTGTTTTGGTTATGTATTCTTGTTGGTCGATTATGACCATTGTGTTGCCTTTGTCGGCTTTCGTGATTATTGCATTATTATCATGTAATTTTTGTTTAATGTTTTTTCTGTTGATTTTGTCTTCTTTATATTTATTGTGGAGTATATTATTTATTTTATTGTTTTTAACTTATTGTTTGAGTTTTTTTGTTGATAACTATTCTTGTGTCGTTTTGCATTTCAATGGTTGGAATTGTTTTGATGGCTGCTTCTGCATTGATGACTTCTTGATCGATGTTATTATTGTTGAATTTGAAGCCTTTGTTAAGTGTATTAATTTCTGTGTTCGTGAATAAAATATTTGTGTTGTTTATTAATCTAGGGTAGAAAGTGTGTGTGCTTATTGGTTTTGTATCATGGTTATGTTGATATATTAGTTTTTGTAATTTGTTGTTTTATATTTTACTTGTTTCTATTGCAATTTTCTGTATATATTGGTATATTCCGTGAATGTATAGGTTGGCGACAATGTGATGTAATTTATTGTATAATTGTAAATGTAGTTCATATAAACTGTTATTAAATTTAAATTTTTTACTGCAGAGAAATTTAATTTCTTCTCTCATACGTATGATCTGGGCTATTTTTTGTGTTTTATGTGCGGCTATTGAGGGATTTTTAGTTTTTATCTGTGCATATTTGGGTGTTATATTGTTTTTGAGACATTTTTTGTTAAATTTGATGTTCAAGTTGGCTTTTGTTAGCTTTAGTTTTGTTCGTTGGAATTTGTAGACAATGGTTGCTTGTTCAGCTGTTAGATGCGTTTGTTGATATTTTTGTTGAGACAAACATAAGGGTGGCTCTTATTTGGCAATGCTTAAATTTAATTTGTATTTCTCCGTAAAGTGATCAACGTGATATTATGTAAAATTGTATCGAAACTGGTTAACGTTAACATACAAGCCATATCAGATGAAGAGTTGTAAAATTTTGATAGAAGTTCTTCAAATTTTGCACGTGTATTATGCAGAATCTATAATATAAAGAGTGTACAAAAGATATTCCTTGTCTTTTTAAAACAATATATCAACAAAATTAACAATAAATACACAAAATATATTTAGACTGCTTTCACACAAGAAAACTGAGTTGCCGGCAACTGGGAGTTTGTAGGCCAGAAGGGCAAGAAGTAAGGGGAATGAAAAATATCTCCCTGATCAACGTTTGATTAGATTTGTATGGCATTCCTTCTCACACTGTCCGTAATGTGCATTCAAGCAATAGACTTCATATGGAAACAAACAAAAATCTCCGGAAATTTTGTTTCCTTGTATGAAAGGTACAAGGCAATTAAAGGAAAATGTCAAAAAAATCTCCAGCAACTGGTTTCCCTGTTGTTATATTGATTTATATTAAAATTATGTGAGTGAGATTTCAACACAAACATTGCACAAATAAGCACCCGCCTAATATCCATCTACATAATTGATGTTGTGTGTAAGACAAAATGACATTTTGATACTAAACAGCTTTTATGTAGGTTCTAAACAACCTCCAAACGCGTTTAGCTTATATTGCCTCTATATAACGTTGCATAAGTTTTATAAGTCACGTGTTTGCGTTCAGAGGCATTTAAAAGCATGCATAGCTCTATGCAAGCGTTCAACTGTGTTTATATATAACACTATGTGTATTTAAAATCATTATTATTTTTTTTTTCATGTAAAGAAGATAGGTAAATTATATAAAAATTAAGAACATGATCAAGATTTAATTTTAATTTTTGTTATATCATTACCTGATTTTAAGAACTGGTAACTTGATTTGTAAAATGTTTGATATTGCAAATTTCTTCTATATCAAGCTACCTGAGAACGATAAAAGTTTGTATTTATCTCTTGTTTACTTTTAGGCAAAATGCTATTCTCAATAAATACATCTTCGATGAGATATTTAAAAAGTGGAAAATCCAGTCACCTACAGTTCTTGCATTCCTGGCGTTTTTCGAACTTTTTTCTATAGTGTATTTATAATTTTTTTTAAAGATTTTAGAACTTTAAGGGTCAGTTTTTCAGTGCGGGTTAAAGTTTAACCCGCGTTAATTCACCAAATTTTGTAAGTTCACTTTGGATTAACACAAAAAATGTTTATGATATTCTGCATTCATCATTAATAATAAAAAACAGCTTCCTGAAGTACCTAAATGTAGACAGATCTATTGCCAGAGTAAACTAACTCGTGCTTAACCCAATACTGAAAAACTGGGCATAAAAGGTTTAAAAATACATGGTAGCATAGCAATGTTTTGTTTGTTTTTGAGCAAAAAAGGAGTGATAATTGCGCAAAAAGCAAAAACGGAAATAATTACAATTTAACTGCCGAGGTTTTCCCTCCGCGGCCAACAGGCAAACCTTCATACCATCAGCTTCCAAGAGGCAAGAAACAACGTCAAAGTAAATAATTGAATAATTTTATTGAATCCGGAAATCGATATTTTTCATCATCTACTTGTATTTCTTAAATTTCTTTTTCGTTTCGGGTTTTATTGGCCAAACAGATTTATTTTTATTTTTTTTTTATTTATTTATTTATTCATCAAGCAAATTGATATAATATTATTTACAAATAAAATATAATCCTACAGACTAATTGAAACAGGTTAATAACTTTAACAATAACTTATAAATTTAAATAAATGCATTAACTAATGACTACTCGCTAGTACCTAAACCACCAGTGTAGGAGTTAAGTAATAAATATATTAAATATGTTTTAAAAAAATCTCTACTTTGGTAGGAAAAGAAGTCAACATGATTACAAATGAAATTTCTCTAATGCAACGAGTTAGAGGCTCATTGAAACCATAGTTTACCCGATGATAGGATTCATGAAATAGAATACAGTACCGCGTTTGCCTATACGGTGCATATATATCAACTAACGACAAGAGTAGAGGACAATTTATGTGAGATGTAATAACATCGAGTAAAAATACAATAGAAATATACCGACGACGAATATCAAGCGGTTAAGCCCAAGCAATTTACATCTGGTCTCATAAGAAGGCATTTCAATATTCCGGTTTAAACGATGTAATACAATTCGCGTTGTATTATCTCTGGACCTTTTCAATCCTTAAATAATGAGTTTTATAAAAAGGATTCCAAATTACTGAGCAGTATTCGAGGGAAGACCTTACATAAGCATAGAATAGTGATCGAAGGGTAAATGGATCTTTAAACTCTTTTGAGTTGCGAACCACAAATCCCAACATACTATTCGCTTTAGCAACCACAAAATCAATGTGGGAGGTGAAACTTAGTTTGGGATCGAATATTACACCAAGGTCTTTCTTTTCTCTAAGTTTAATAAGCTTTGACTTGTTAATTTCATATTCAAAGTCGATTGGTCTAACACAACGAGAGAAAGATAATGATTGACATTTGGAGACATTTAAAAAGAGCTGGTTAGCAATGCACCATTCAGATAAGCGCTCAAGATCACTTTGAAGTAAAAGGCAATAATCCAAGGATTTAATAAAACGGAAAATTTTGATGTCATCCGCAAACATTAAACAGAGAGCATTGTTGATAAGAGTTGGTATGTCATTGATCAACAACAGGAACAGAAGGGGCCCCAAGTGACTGCCTTGAGGAACACCAGACGTTACATGAATTTTTTCAGAAAATAAGTCGTTTATGCGGACTAATTGTGTTTTACCATTGAGATACGATTTAAACCATTTTAAAATAATTGAATGGAAGCCAATGCATTCCATCTTTTTTATTAATATTAAATGATTGACCCTATCGAAAGCCTTCGAAAAGTCTGTAAATATAACATCCGTTTGAAAACCATTTTCAAGATTTCTAGTTATATGATTACAAAAAATTGCTGGGTTTGTCGTAGTGGATCTACCAGCTATAAATCCATGTTGAGATGGCGAAATCATTTCTTTCAGAAAGAGGTTAGTTTTTCATAGACAATTTTCTCAAAAATCTTAGGAATGGTAGACAATTTACTTATGGGGCGGTTATTAGAAACATCTTGTCTGGAGCCGGATTAATGAATAGGAAATTTTTCAATCGTCAAAAAAAAGACCCTTTTCAAGAGAAACATTGAACAGTAGAGTTATTGGACCTGAAAGAGCAACAGCACAGTTTTTCAACACAATTGGTGGAATGCCGTCAGGTCCCGGTTGTTTATCATCATTGAGATCCCTTAAGGCTTGCTCAACATCTTTGCAACTTAAGTTTAAGCTGCCTATATTGATGAAATTATCACTTACATTAGATGAAAAATTTTGAGGAACACATTGAGGGGAGTATACCGATTGAAAAAAATTTGCAAATAAGTTGCATATAGTATTTATGTTAGTAGATGTTGTTCCCAAATACTGCATGCAATAAGGTATCCCATTTGAGCATTTTCTGTCATTTATGTAAGACCAAAAATGCTTACTGTTATGTTTTAAGCAAGATTCAGTACGACACAGATAATTTTTATACAAGAATTTATGTAAAAAATCGATTTAAATTCACAATCAAAATCATTTGGATATCTCTGTCCCCCATTAACAGCCAGTTTCTTAGTTCGATAAAACAACAAACTTACCAATTGCTTTGAAGAAACGTTTCGACTTTGATAGAATCAAAAAAACCTCTGAAAACTATATTTGCGTAGTTTCGAAAAAACTGTTCTAAGGAATTAGGGTAATATTTGGAATGCAATATTTTAATAAAGCTACACTATCCAAACACTTCCAAACATCAAACAAAAATTTTAGTATACTCGCTAGGTCAATTATTAGTCTAGCTTTAGCAGAAGGTCCTTCTCTACGCTTCATCCATTGATAATTTGTTTGCGGGCTGGCAGAAAACCAACTCACAGTTATCCCTCTGTAAGGTGGTTTTCAACCAACCAATCCTGCACATTTCCACAAAGCTTTATCAGTAGATGCAGCGCACAAGAAGTAACTGACCGATTCGCAAAACTAAAAAAAAGATGGGCACGACTGAAACGCACAAACTTGCTCTCGTAGCTAACAACTTTAACGTAGCAAGAAATTGATGATTTACAAGTACATAGGTATTGGTTCCAAAGTATTGTGACATCACTAAAAAAAATTAAATTAATTTTTACTATTTATTATTTATTATTATTTCAAAGGCTTTGAAAGTAAGAGCTCAAAATCAAGTATGCCATCTGTTTTGTTTGTTAAATATGAATTAATAAAAAAAAAAAAAAATCGTCGCAGCGGTCTTCTTAGAAATTTTTCGTTTTTATATATAAAACCGTTCGCTCATTTTCAAAAATTAAATCTGGTATTAGTCCAGTCAAATTAGACAAAAAAAAAAGCCCTAACCTGGACAAAATTTTTTACAGGTATATTTTTTAGTGGAAATGTTCAGAACAGTGTCCTTAATCAACTGTTAAAAGTCCCAAGCAAACCACGTTGGCGTACGACCACAATCTTGAAAAAATGCAGCCATCTTGCACTCTTTGTTTGTCAATGATAGCCACAATTGGACCCTATGACAGGTACCTGTAATTAACCGTTATTGGTAAAATTTGATTTCATCAAAATATTGACCATACCTTAAATAGTAAACGCACATCTTTTTATCAAAATTCTTGAAGCCATTTTCGATAAAAATAAGTGTTTTCTTAACGGTTTTTCAACATTTTTGTATGGAAGGTACCGTTATTTTTGAATTTAGAAACATGATTTTTTTGCGTATTCTATCGTATAAGATAATAAAAAAATATTTTACGCCTAGTTTTGAAAATATTGACCAAGTCGTTTTCAAAATATTCAGTTTTCCAAAAAAAGAAATTTTTTGATTTCTTTTTTTTTTTAATTTTCAATTTTTTTTTTTTAATTTTGGTTCACAATAATGTTTATACTTTTTAAAAGTTTTACCAAAAAAAATAAATGAAAAATTTCATCTTTCATCTGGTTTTTGAAAATCAAAAACCAAAAAAATGCCTGTAGCGGAGGTACATAAAACATCCAATTTTTGAAAATAAAAAAAGTAGTTTTTTCTTAGATATTTTTTTTTGAATTTTGATTCAACAAAATCCTCGGATCTGTTTTTGAGATAAACATCATTTTCCTTTTTGGCGAAAAAAAAAATTGTATGGCTACCGTTATTTTTGGTCCCAAAAAAATTTAAAAAAACGTGTGGGCATATAAGTCAAAAAACACTATGTACCAAGTTTGAAGAAAATCCCTCTAGCCGTTTAGGCTGTAGGGGTGAGGATAGACAGACAGACAGAATTGCAAAACCCACTTTTCTTGCGTAACATTACGATTATAGAGCTTATAATGTCCGTAACTTACTCGTAGTACCTACATAGTATATCGCAAGTAAAAATTTATCCATACTTTAAGGAAAAATTAACATAGAAATTAAACTTTTAAAAGCCAAAGACATAGGTACCTAAATTTAAAAGTAAATTTAAAAACAAAAAGTAGGTTTCATTAAAATACAAAAATTGAAGTAATTTAAAATAATAGGTGTCATGTGACCCCCCTTGGCTGAAAGTCTGAATCCGCTCTTGATATGCATATTAATACAAACCTAGAAAGCCTCAATCCTAAAGCAACTTTGAACTGAATTGGAGTGATTAGAAATCTTTATTATATTATTCCAGATTCAATGTACGTGTTGAATACTGATTTGTTATGTTGGATCATGATACTGTATTTATAGCTCTACAAAAAAAAATATAATTTCAACCTGATTCTGTCTATAAAATCGTTTTTGTTTTTAACTTACCTTTAATCTACTCGTTACAATCCATTCCATTAAAAATTCTTTGATACAAAATAAAAAAAAATATTTTTATACAAATATAAATTTCACTTTTTATTTCAAATAGGAATTTTATAATTTACATTCTTCGCTATTATATATCTATCCTAAATATATAAATATATTTTCTTATTTTTAATTTTATCATTAAAAATACATTTTAGCTTGTTTTATTTTTTATTTGGTTTGTTTTTCTTAAATACATATATACAAAAAATATAGAATATAATAATTACCTACATTAATTTAATTTAGAGCAGAATGTAAAAATAGTATTTTACTCCTGTGGCCTTCATGCTTTGAGGGCAGAAGAAAATCGTTTCAATTTTAAATATTATTTTTTTTTTGTTGGTTGTCTAAGTAAAGTCCTTATTCTTTTCATCGAATTTTTGTATTGACTTTCCTTAAAGAAATAATAAATAGACGTTAAAGAAAAATTCCAATGAGCCCTAGAAGTTCTCTTTTTTGAGTCCTTGTGACCTCAAAGCATTACATGTTCAAGCATTTTTTAGGAGAACTTAAGTGTACTAATTATTTTACTAAAACTAAGACTAGTTTATTTACTATCTTAAAATACTATCTTAAAATATACAAACTACATGTTAAATTTAATTAATTTTTAAAATGTTGTAATGATACAATCATAGAATTATATAAATGTTTGCTTGTTTGTTTATGTTTAAAAATTGTAATTAAGTTGAATTTACATTTAAATAACTATGTAAATAATTTTAATTTCAGACTGCATCAGCGGGGTCTCACTCAACAATTTACTATTAGGTTTTAACATAATTTAGATATTTGTTTGTACAAAAACATTTCATATAGAGGAACATACAATATTTAATTAACAGAATTATAGAGTTTTAAGAGAATTCACAACGGATTTTGAATATTGTTATAGGTAAAGCATTTGAATTGAGTTTAAGAAATAGTTAACAAATTTACAAAAAGAACAATAAAATTATTGATATTTTTAGAATACATATTATTGCTCTTATATGCTTAAATATACTTTTGATGGACAATTAAACAAGTAGGAAAACAAATAAAAAACTTTTGAATATTTACAAAACTTAAATAATGTATACATTTTTTTTATCGAAAACTTGCTTCAAATAAAATAATTGATGAAACTGAAAAATAAAAAAAATAATTTAGTATTAAAAGTATTAAAATATTAATAGTATTAAAAAAGAAAGAATGAATGCAAATAACGAAAGCTTCAAAGTGCCCTATTTCCTTTATCGAAAGTAGTATCGCAGTTCTTCCGATTTATTTATTTATGAGCGTTTCCAAAAATGTTAAACAAAAACGAATTTTTACCTTTAATTCAGTTTGGTGTCAGGAATACAAAATTCAGACTTAATAAAAAGGTTAAAAGTAGCCAAGGAAATAAAGTACCCTCTTTAGACTGGGTGAGAAATGAGATTAATTGATGTCGAATTTGATCTCTAGGTTAGTTTTTTGAAGTTTGTCTGTCAGCTTTTAGGTAAAGGTAGAAAATTGTTTTAATTTTAGGATTTTTGAGGCGATTTATTTACCATTTAACGTAAGGCGTTTGTTATTTTAACGCACAAAATTTTAGTTTTTCTTTCTTAATTTCTATTCATTTCTTTTTAAATTCTGTGTTTTTTTTTAATATGAAAAGAAGAACTGGGTTCGTTCCATTAAATTAACACATGTGTGCTATTTATAAAAACAGCAAAAAACTGGCAAAAGCAGATGTTAAATCGAGGTTTTAAATAAATAATCTGAAATTGGTTTTCGCCACAACGATTGTTTGTCTTTACGTCCGTGGGTTCACTAGAGCTTTTCATTTGTCTTAATAGCATTTTAAATAGCGATATACGTACTATAGGTCAAGTTAAGGATTCGTGCAAAAAAAAACTCGGGATAATAATTTTCCTTAACATTTAACATTACGATTATAGAGAACGCGAAAAAATTGGGCCTCGCAATTCTGTCTGTTTGTCTGTCCGTCTGTATGTACCTCGTCCTGCAGCCTAAACGGCTGAAGCGATTTTCTACAAACTTTGGACTCAAGGTTCTTATGGGATTCCCTAGAGGGGAAATTGTAATTTTTTGTTTAGCTCAAAAAATAACGGTACTTGCCATGCAACCCATATACAAAAATTGATTTATTTCAAAATGGCTCTAACGATTTTGAAAAAAAAATTTAGAAACTAAAATTACTACAGTTAATATTTCAGTAGAAACGGTGATTAACGGAAACGATTTTTCGGTTTTAAAATTTCTCATTAACGGCTGCGACGATTTCAACCAAATTTTGTATGTTAAAGGTCCCTTACAATTTTAACAATTTTGCATATACAATTTTTCCAAAAAAATAATTTTTGGATTTTTAAAAAAATATCGAAATTCTTTTTTTAAAAATTCAATATATATTTTTTTAGTTTTGTGTAAAATTGTATTTTATTTAATTCTTAAAGTTGGCATACCAAATTTATTTTTAAAGAAAACCGCTCTAACGATTTGTGAAATTTTTTTTCATAACTTCATATATATCAAGCAAATCAGATGGCATACTTTTTTTAGCTCTAACTGTTTTAGCTATTTAAATAAAAAATTTATAGTTATTTTATTGTAAGAGGTCCTTTGTTTTTAATAACTTTTTTTTAATCATATCATAATGTTATGGAACTAATACCTATGCAGATTATCAACTTCAAGCTACGTTAAAGTTGTTAGCTACGAGAGCAAGTTAAATTAAAAAAAAAAAGTTAATTAAAAAAATGGACCCGACTGGAACGCCCAAAACTTGTTCTCGGAGCTAACAACTTTAACGTAGCTTGAAATAGACAATGTACATATTTATTGGTTCCATAACATTATGATATCATAAAACAAAAGTTGTAAAAACAATTTAAAATATTACTATGAATTATTATAAATTAGTTATTTTAATACCTAAAACAGATAGAGCTCAAAAAAAAGTATGCCATCTGATTTGTTTAATAAATATGAATTTATAAAAAAAAATTCAAAAATCGTTAGAGCGGTTTTTTTTTAAATTAATTTTTTATATATAAAAAATCTTGAATATTTTTTAAAATAAAATTTGGTATGCCAACATTTAGTATTTAATAAAATACGATTTTTCACAAAACTAAAAAAAATTAATTAGCCCGTTTTCAAGATATGGAATTTTCAAAAATTCAATATATTTTTAAAAATCCAAAAATAATTTTTTTGAAAATTTTCATATGCTTAATTGTTCAAATTGTTAGTGACATTTTGTAAAAAAATTTTGGTTGAAATATGTGTAGTAGTAAATGAGAAATTTAAAAACGAAACAAATCGGTTGAAGACAGGTACCGTTAATAACCGTTATTAATTTTAATAACCGTTAAATTTTTTTTTTTTTCACCAAAATATTAATTTTAGTAATTTTAGTACCTCGTAATTTTTTTTTGAAAATCGTTAGAGGCGTTTTTGAAATAAATCAATTTTTGTATATTGGTTGTATGACATGTACCGTTATTTTTTGAGCTAAAAAATAAATTTCGATTCCCCTCTAGGGAATCACATAAGAACCTTAAGTCCAAAGTTTGAAGAAAAACGCTTCAGTCCTTTAGGCTGCAGGTCGAGGTACAGACAGACGGACAGACAGACAGACGGGCAGACGGACAGACAGAATTACGAGACCCACTTTTTTTGCGTTCTCTATCATCGTAATGTTAGGGAAAATTATTATGTCGAATTTTTTTTTGCACGAATCCTTAACTTGCATACTACGTATGTATATCCCAAGTTTCCAAGCAAAAAACTAGCTACGTGTCAGATGTATGTAGTCATACCTTAGCATAACTACTGTTTTAATAATTTTTCATAAATAAATTTTTAAGGAAATTGAAGTTAAGGTTTCTGTGTAGCCAAGCCATTCAAAATAATATGTAGGTAAGACTAGAATTAGTCCCGATATTGCGAAGAGAATTCAAATATCAAAGATTTCTTACAATTACACGCTCGTGAAGTACCTATTTTAAAATGAGGTGAATGTTTAGCAACTATGTACATATTATATTTTATTTTTCCTAAGAAGCATTTATTTAATTAATATTATTTAATTTTCATACGGCAAAGGAATTTACATCATAACCTTAATTTAATTATATTGTTATAACTCAGTTTTTGATACATTTTACAAATGTAGCTGTTATTTTTTAGATGGGTATATTTGTGTCAATTTAAATCAAAATCCTGTTCTTACTTGAATTTAAATATGTCTTGCGTTTATATTTGCACAAACAAAAAGTTAAGAGCAATTTTTTTTTACAAAATTTAAGATCAATGTTAAATTTTACTGATTAATTTTTTTTTATATTTCTTTTGTTCATCTATTTTGGTTAGAAAATCTTATTTGCATCAAAAAAGCATTTAATATAAATTCTCAAATTCGGCTTTGTTTTCGAGTTTTATAAACAAAATTTAAAAAGTGTCTCAGAAATTCATGGGTGAATTTTGTGTTTTAAGGAAAATTTTGTGATTTAAATTGAAACATTTTATTAAAAAAATTTTTTTATTCACGTCTAGATACCTTACTTGGGGCTTTGACATTTAAGACCCCAATAACATTTTACCGGAATATGAAATGATGAAAGGAATAAAGATATATATTTGTATGGAACACAAATATATATCTTTATTCCTTTCATCATTTCATATTCCGGTATAGCCTTTTTTAAAAGCTGGGGTTTGAATATGTTTCATGACTTTCTTCTGCACGAGTAAATCATTCCATACGGTTTTTCGAGGTCGTTCCACTAGGTATATGTATGTACGTATAAAATATGTATATGAAAATACTATTGGGGTCTTAAATGTCAAAGCCCCATGTAAGGTATCTAGACGTGAATTTGTTTTTTTAATACAATGTTTCAATTTAAATCACCAAAGAGGTCACTTAAAAATTTGAATACATAATAATTTATACTTCGAGATAAAAAAAATCGAATTCCACGGCTCCTAACCTTTAGCACCTCATATATGGGATATTCTCAAAAAAGTATGCCATCTAAATGGTCAGTGATTGGTCAGAGAAGGTCAACTAGTTTCAGAAATTGGTCAGCCATAGGAAATTTTTAATCAATGGTTAAAGTTTTTCAAGGTCACCCACTATTTTTGGCACCTCATTTATGGGATATTCGCAAAAAAAATAGTACCCTTCGAAAGGCCACCGACTTGTGATAAAAGGTGGCTCCGCGAAATAAGGCCCCAGCAAATAAGGCCCAAAAAAAATGAAATAAGGCCCCGAAACAAAGTACACAAAACAAAAACAACGAAATTTCTAAAATTTTGGGGTGCTATTTCATTTTTTGGGGCCTTGTTTCATTTTTTTGTTGGGGCATAATGAAATAAGATGAAATAAGACTCCAACACTAGTTTTGGGGGTTAATTTCATTTTATTTAAAAAAAAAACAATTTTGGGCATTATTTCATTTTTCATAATTTACATGAAAATGATAAATAACATTGTCTTTCACAAACAAATTATTGAAAATTCGCTTATCGGGGACCCAGAGCTGGTAAGATACCGCAAACTGTTAAACAAATACTTGGATTGTATCGCGCGATTTCTTGCAGCTATTCTGTTACTTACTAATGCTTTTCAATGTAAATATCGTGCTGCAAACCATCAGGGAGTAACAGAATAGCTGCAAAAAATCACACGATTTTTTTGCTGCTAATCTGTTACTCCCTGAGCAGCATGATCTTTACATTGAAAATCATTAGTAAGTAGCAAAATAGCTGAACAAAATTGGGTGAGTTTTTGTTTAACTGTTTGCGGTACTTTACCAGCTATGGGTCGCCGATAAGCGGATCTTCACACATTTTTTTGTGAAAAACAATGTTATTTTAGTATTTTCATGTAAATTATGAAAAATGCAATAATGCCAGAATAGCTGCAAAAAATCCCGCGATACAATTCAAGTATATTTGTTTAACATTTTGGGGTATTATTTCATTTTCTAAAATAAAGTTCAATATGAAAAAGAAAAATTGTGGTTTTATTTCATTTTTCTAAAAAAAAATCAAAACAAATTGGGGCTTTATTTCATTTATTTTTGGGCCATTTTTTTCATTTCAGTGGGGCATTATTTCTTTGGGGCGTATTTTCATTATGAAAAATACCCCAAGTTGGGGCCTTATTCCATTTTTTATTTTGGGGCCTTATTACCTGGGGCCTAATTTCGCGGAGCCATAAAAGGTCAGCTAGTTTCGGTAATTGGTCAGCCATAGATTTTTTTTTTGAAGAATCTTCTACTGTAACCTTGAAACAATCCTTACAACTTCATTAAAAAAAACTATGGCTGACCAATTATTGAAATTAGTTGACCTTTTATGAGGTCTAGGTAACCTTTCAGATGGTGTATATTTATTTTTATTTTCCATAAATTAGGTGCTAAAAATAGTTTTGACCTTGAACATTAAAAAAAAAAATTATTAAAACAAATCTATGGCCGACCAATTACTGAAAGTAGCTGACCTTTATTAACCAATTACTGACCTTTTAGATGGCATACCTCATATACGAGGTGCTAAAGGTTTGGAGCCGAATTCCACCCCTAAGACATGAAGAAAACAACGTAGACAATTTCAAGCAAATCGGCTGTTGCAGAGCCGCCGCATAATGGTCAGTTTGTTAAATTCTGTGGGCAAAAATCTTTTCCCACGCCAATTGATTTGGGGAATCAGAATTCAGTGGCACTGCCTACTGTTTTTGAAATAGGGGCTTCACAATTTAGGCTAGAACATAGTTTGAAGTGTACAAAATCCAAAGAAAGCCTGCTTAAGATTATGTGCCCGAATGTGTACTAAAATATAAAAATGGTGTTTGTGCACCCGCGTGCAAGAACCCAAAATGCCGCCCATGTACCAGGGGGGGAGGGGCGGTCTTACGTTCTATAGTGGAGCGAATTCGAATACTTATATGTATAAGAAGTGTTTGAAAAATAATCAAACCAGTTCTTTAGTAACAGTAAGAAGGTGAAATGAAAACTGTACCTAATAGTCCTTTTGATTGTTTCTGTATTTTCCTAAACCAATTTACAAAAATCAAAAAACACAACATTATTTAAAATAAAATAAATAAAGAAAATATTAAAATTTAAATAGTTATGACATAATTATTATTTGTACTTGAGAGTGCTCTAGCTAAAAACTTAAAATAAAAATTAAACATTTGAGCAAGTTTTCAATTCTAGTTTTAGTTAAAAAAAAATGATGATTTAAATAATGCATTGAAGGCTTCAATACTAAAAATTATATTCCCAGAATAAAATTAATATTTATTTTTGTATATACAATTAAAAATATTTAAACATAAATTAAAATAATATAAACAAATCAATATTAAAGTTCTTTACAAATTAATAATTTTATAATGAGAAAAACGTACTAAAATTAGTCAACAGAGATAATATTTATATTTTTCGAAAAATTTGTACTAAAATAAATAAATTGATAAATATAGATCTAAATGTTTAGTTTAATATAAAATATCATTTGCTTTTAAAGCATATATAAGTGTTTTCGAGGGAAGAGAAATCGCAATGTTTGAAGTTATAAAACTTGTTAAAATAGAAACACATGCAATTTGTCCATATTATAAGCTCACCCCAAAATGAGGGAGTTGCTCTGTGTGAATGGGTTGGGTTCCTAAATAAAAATATGCTGTTTTTATTGTCTCTCAAAATGATGATGATTGTGTTGTGACAATAAATATTGTTGGAGGAGTGTGATGCCTTTAATTCACCCAATAACAGCCATCACAGACGAATCTTCACTACTCTCGGTGCTAATTTGACTCTGCAGACTCTCCCGCAACTCGAGGGACTGATGCGAACGAGAGGCTTTCACATTTGGCACTTCACATGATGGCGGCGGAGTGGTGGCAGTAAGCGTTAGACAACTACTGCTGGTAATTCGAGTTTTTGGCAACTGCTGTTGTAGTTGTTGTTTCTGTTGTTGCAACCTCGGACGATAACGATTCGTTGCCATAAAGGAAACATGACTTCCGCTCCCTCCGGATGTTGACGAAATGGGCGGTGGTGGAATTGCTGTAGCTATGGCCGCAAATGTACAATGCTTAGCCAGAGGCACATTAGCACACACTGACTTGCCATTACTCTTCGCCATGGGAATACTAACAATGGCTTTTGTTGTCATTGCCATTGGGGAGCAGCTGGAATTTGCACTGCCTGTTGTCGAAAAGGAGCCCCTAAATTGATTGCTACTGCTGCGGCGTCTTTGCCGATGGTGATGACGATGGAAGCTTTGGCATCGAGTACATGATCGTTCACGATTCTGATGCTGTTGTTGATGTTGTTGTTGGTTATGCTGGCCGTGTCCATTGCGGCCGCAGTTGCTGCTCCCACTACAAGAGCTGCAACTGCTTAGTTGTCGTCACATCATGCCTCGATTGCCACCATCCAGTTGATTAACCGACGAATATCCGAAGGAAGTAGATGCTGCCACCATTGCTGCAGCAACGTGACACTGAAATAAACGAAAGAGATTAAGGATTAAACTAGAGATTTTCCATTTTATATAATTAGGCGACAAGAAGGAAAACAATTTAATTTCATCGGAAATTATTTAATCTGGGCTCACTCAATTAAGTTAAAATTAGCTTCTTGAAAATTTTCAAAATTAAGATAGCCATTAAATAAAGAACAGTAAAACAAAAACAAAGCATGCTGAAAATGTATGTACGTACAAATAAAATATATGTGTTGATGACAAATAAATTTATATGATATGAGGATTTCTTTTAGTTTGATAAAATGAATGTATTTTCACTCATTTATTTTGTTGTGAAAAAAATATAAAAATAAATAATTGATATATAGATAAATTTACAACACAAACATATGCAAATAACAGCAACATTTTATTTTGGTACAAATTTTGTATTAAATTATTTAAGATGCAGAACTCAATCGCACGAACTTGCTCTTCTGGCTTAGGGCTGTATTTTTTTAATATAAAGACGTACGTATCATAAGACTATGGGAAGTGTGGAAAAAGTTACAAGTACTACAAAATGAATATTTTTTTTAAATTGTATAATGCAATATTATAGTCTAAGAGCCAGCAGAAAATTTTGGGAGTGGAGTGATAACCAAAATTTATATACATGTATGTGTAGATATACGCAGTATTATGCTCAATTCGACCGTCTGTCTGGCAAGTTTCTTTTTCAGCAGGGGGCTGAAAAGGGGCTGAAAAGGTCGAAGTGATAACCATTTAAATTAATATATAAACCATAGAGGATGGTGTACTGTTTTCTAAAAGTCGGTCCAAGACGTTTTACTTTCAGCCTTCCTCTTGCCACACGCCCACCAAAATGTGCGAAAATCAACTTTTGGGGTTGAGGAGATAACCACAAAAATGCTACACAAAAACAATACCCCCCTGATTATAAAAAAGTGTGTCCAAGACGTTTTGGTTTCAGCCTTGTGCTTGCCAGACGCTCGTTAACTTTTTTCAAATGCATTTTTGAACTTAAAACCTTAATAACTTTTTTCCTATGAGATATAACCAAAAGAATGGTACGCCGAAAAATCCACTCTGCCTTCTCTTGGTCTATTATGTATACTTTTTGAAAGTAGGTAGGTACATAGGTACTTGTGTGTGAAATTTTAACATTAGATAAGAAACAAAATTCCAATTTCCGCAAATAAATAGGATAGATAGTCTAGTATTTTTTTTTTCTTAAAAAAAATTTGAAATGCAGTCACTTTTTAAATAAAAGCCACGAAATTAAATAAAAATCGTTAAATTAATTTTTGAGACATTTTTGAAAAAAATTACAAATATTAAAATGACTCCTAAAGTAAATCACATACAAATGAAGGGTCCAGGGGAAAAACGGTCCGCTCAAATTGATTCCGAGAAAATATAAGTTTAGGTACTTTCTAAAGAAACGCTGAATTTTAAGGAAAATTAAATAAACGATGAAAATATTTTTTCCAATTAAATGTACTTATTTATACAACGCAAATTGATTTTAATTTTATGAATTATATTCTAATAAAATGATATGCGTTAAGGGAGACTTCCATCTACGACATACATGGTAGCTGAAAACTTGAGGATATTTTTTGAAAATTTCTTGCGAAGGAACTAATCATGATAATTAGAAACGGTTTATTGCTTTTTGTTCATACGTCCTTCGATTTTAAAACTCTGTATTTGAAAAAGAAAAAAAAAATTATTACGAAACGCGGTGTTAGACCGTTTCATTTATTTCAATTTGTTTTGGCATCACTACGAAAAAAGTATTTAAAATATCGGGTAAATTTTTGTTTTGAACTATTACTACGTAGATGTGCTACAAGGACTGGAAACAAACTTTTTCAAAAAATTATTTTGTTTAAGTTTTGTAGCCAAAACAAAACTTTTGAAAAAAAATTTGTTTACAAAAGGTGTCATTTCGAAAGGTACCCAAAATTTGTATGGAAATTTTATTATTCTATCAAATAGTACTTATAGAAACCTACAAGATTTCATCATTTGTTTCATTTTTCAAAAAAATGGACTTTATCCGTTTTTTCCCTGGACCCCTCTAATACTAAGAAACAGTTTCACAGTTAACACTTAGTTTAGTTAAGTTTAGTTTATTTCATCAAACAGATAATTCATTTACATAATAATCCTTAAGACTACTAGATATAATTTATATAAAATAAAGTACCACCAAGGTTACCTATAGTAAATAACAATTGTTTTTGAATCCATCCCGATTAATACAATTGAAGAAATCTATATAGTTACAAACTAAATTAGATTCTCTTAAACATCTTGTAATAGGCTCATTAAGCCCATAATTGGTTTTATGAAAAGGTTCACAAAATAAACTTCTTGTTCTAAAATCTCTAGAGGGAGCATATATATCAACCAAAGATAATAAAAAGGGGCAATTGATATGATTTAATAAGTCTCTAACAAAAATTATTGAAAAATATTTACGACGATCAAATAATTTTAATAAACCAATAAGTTGAATTCGTGAATCATACGAGGGCATTCGAATATTCCAATTTAAACGATAAACTACGAGACGTGTGAAACGTTTTTGGATATTTTCAATCCTTTGCGAACTTGATTTATAGAATGGACTCCATATAACAGAACAGTATTCTAAAACTGATCGAACAAAAGCAATGTAAAGGGATTTAAGAGTACAAGGGTCAGTGAATTCCTTAGAATTTCTGGAAATAAACCCTAACATGGAATTAGCTTTAGCTACTATATAGTCAATGTGAAGATTAAAGTTAAGTTTGGGATCAAATAAAACACCAAGGTCTTTCTTTTCTTCAATTCTTAAAGGAGTTACACCATCAATTTTATAAGTATAAAACAGAGAAGACTTGTTACGAAAAAATGACATAATTTGACATTTAGAAATATTTAGAAATAGATTATTTATCTTACACCACTCACCAAGTCTATGAAGGTCATCTTAAAGAAGATCACAATCTGAAACGCTTTTTATTTGACAAAAGATTTTTAAGTCATCAGCAAACAACAATTTTTGAGAAAACGAGATGTAGAGAAGAAAATCATTTATAAGGATTAAGAACAAAAGCGGACCCAAGTGACTTCCTTGTGGAACACCGGATGAAACATGAATTTGATGGGAGTTAATGTTACTTATGTGAACATATTGAATACGATCACATAAATAAGATTGAAACCATTCTAATAAATAAGAATGCAAACCAAAATTTTCTAACTTTTGCATCAAAATTTAATGATTGACTCGATCGAAAGCTTTGGCAAAATCAGTGTATATAACATCGCATTGAGTTACTCTTTCAATACAACTAAAAGCATAGTTACTAAAAACCATAAGATTTGTAGAGGTGGATTTACCACTGACAAACCCATGTTGATACGGTGAAATAATTTCTTTGAGAAGAAAAGATAGTTTTTTATACAAAATTTTTTCAAATATTTTTGGAATAGCAGAGAGTTTGCAGATCGGTCGATAATTTGAAACATCCTGTTTAGATCCGGCTTTATGAATAGGAATAATGAAAGAAATCTTCCAGTCATTCAAAAATTCACCGGTTTTTAAAGAAGCGTTAAACAGAAGTTTCAATGGAACACAAAGGGAACTTGCGCAATGTTTTAAACCAAAAGGAGATAATTCATCGGGACCAGGTTGCTTATCCAAATTCAGGCTATACAAAGCTTCAAAAACATCAGAAACACTTATATTAAGTGAACAATTTTTGCAATCGTGAACAAGAGAAACAGGAAGGTCATACGTCGAATACACCGATTGAAAAAAGTCAGCAAAATAATTAGTGATTGTTTGAATGTCGATGTAACTTTCATTATTGTAAAACATTTTATTAGGTATACCATTAATATAACTCCAGAAAGATTTGCTATTTACTTTTAAATTCGATTCTGTTCGTAGCAAATATTCTTTATATAAAAATTTATTAAGTACTTCGAAATCTTTTTGAATACCCCTATATTTCCGTAGTAAAATGTTATCGTTATTGGAACAGCGAAATAGCTTGTATACATACAGGCTTTCCCAACGTCACAAATCCAGACCAAAACTATGGGTTTCTGAAGTGATTTTAAGTCAAGCAACTTAAAAGTTAATTTTGTCGTTTTCGCATCATTTTCGACTTAAACGGTTTTTATGATTTTTAGTCTCATTTTTTAACTAATTTTAATTTTGCCAAAACACAACCGATTCTCCAATTTGTTTGTATTAAAACAAGAGCATCCAGCAGTTTTTATCCAGTTTTAACAGTTTTCCCGCAATTTATTATCAAACCCATTTTCTTGCATTTATGTGCCGTTTTTTTTTAGCTTAGGTATACTATGTTTTTTACAAAAAAACGTTAATTAGTATCATTTTTTCTTTTATATTATGTAAACCCAATTCGTTCTCTTAAAAATACTTAATCTTTTTAACGTGAAGTCTGGTTTACCTCCAATATTTCTTAGAAATTTAAAATCAAACGCTATATCAGCAGAGTTATGGGCCGGTCGGATCAGAACCTACAAAAAAGAATTTTATTGGTATCATTTCAAGATGGATATAGTCCAATCAATAATTGATATTGAATAAACAACAACCACTTATGTTGGCTACCACCGAATATTACATTTTCGCTGGAATTATTGCAATTTCATGGCTGCTATACCAATTATCAGATTCCTTTTTAGTGGTGCTTAGTCTGTAGTTCCAATTTTAATTTATAAATTGTTTTTGCCGTCAACCTAGGCCAAGCTACCTCAGAGGCCGTTGCACTACGTATTGCACCACCGAGCAGTAGCGGATCAAGGATTTGGCTGTGGGGGGGCCTTGCAATTTGGAGAACCATTTTGAGACCTTAAGTAATACAATTTGCTTGTCCCAAGATAAATTCTATAATTTATAAACAAATAATAGAGATCAGTTTAGGTTTAATGCAAGAATATACTCAACTTCAGTCGAACTAAACTTCACGACAATTTTTTATGAAATTTAAGGAGCTATATCGCACTTAGCGGCAACTGAACTTCATACAAATTCATACGAATTCGTGTGAAGTGTAGTTCCGATGCAGTGCAGTTCCGGCGAGTGCGGTCTAACCTTTAAGGCTCAAGTATTTTTTTTCCTTTTCCTTTAATGATATCCGTTTTTTGTGTGCCTTTATATCCGCTCCTGTTGCGCTTCAAAATGTTTTCAATACAATAATTCATAATTGCTGTAGCGGAGATAGAAGCAAATTCAAAGGCGCACAATCATTTTTAGCCATATATGCTTGAACCACGCGTACAAATTCGTTTATTTATATTATTTAAAAATTGATTAGGTACCTACATTATGTAGTTATATTTTTAAATTAGCTGTGGGTATGTTTTGAACTTCCCATTTTTGACAAGATTTGAAAACAGTTTTTAATAGGCTAGTTCAGAAAAATTATATTTAAGTGTTCGTACTGGCAAAAGCTCATATATGTGCTTTGACACGGTATTAGTCCTCTAAGATCTCACTTTTGCTGAATTATCCAAATCAAAGAGAAACTATTTTGTTCAAACTGCCACTTTAGGACATAAGACAAAGCTGCTCTAAGAAAAAAGCCACAGCCCAATTCTGCCAGCGTGAATGAGTTTTCGTGTATACGCTGCATACGCTTTATAGGTATTCTACTAAAAAAATATGTCGGCAAATTTGCACGTCACTCTAGAGTCTAGAGGGATTGCAAATATTCATTTGCTTTTGCATGATTATCTGAGCGCACACAGAGAAAACTCACGCTTTTGGAATTTCTATGTTTTGTATGTACAATTGCCTTTGACCTTTCAAATTTTAAAAACATAGCCCCTAAAATTTTTAAGCCCAGCCAAGGCCGCCAAGGCCGTAAGAAACAATTCCTGTTGTATTAAACATACCCTAAACTTGACATCCCGTTGTCCTCCAATGGGTTAAGCCTCAAATGCATTTCTTTCGGTAAATTAGCTTTGTTTTTAGTATATACAGTTGGAGCATTTGACACGTTAATGTAAAGCCCCGACCATTTTTATCTCTTTTTACTTATCTCTTCAAGCCTTAGCCCCAACTTCGGACCTTGACAGTCCCTAGACTTGAGCCCCCAAAACTCTCTGGAATAAGGTTAGTTTTTAGGAAGTAAATTGCTTAACCCTGGCTAGGTTTTTTGTCCAATATTCTCAGACATTATTGCGCCAAAGTTGTTTTTTTCGTCCCAATTTTCTGGGTTTAATTTTTAGGGAAAGATTGTCGTTGCATTAAAAATATCCATATTCATAGCCCCCAACTTAGATTTTGTCCAATTCGCTTCAGGCTTTAGCCCCAATCTTAGGGCCTAGAAAAAAATAACATAACATGTATGCAAATAGTTCAGCCCCAACCACGTTATTTTGTCCATCAAATTTCATATCTTAACAATATTTTACACGGAATATAAAATTCTACACGTTGTAATGTATTGCTTTCTATATTTCAAATTATTTTATGATTCGGCTGTGGAGGGGGGGGGGGGCTTTAGCCCCTATAGCCACCCTCCGCTACTGCCACTGAGGTCACCTGATCGTGCACATCCAAAAAAGTTTTTCTAATTTACAATTGCATTTGGACAACTAGCATTTTTACAAGTTAGATGTAAGATGTAGATTAGATGTTATAAAAAGGAATCTGATGATTGGTGTGGCAGCCATAAAATTGCAATAATTCCAGCCAAAATGTAATATTCGGTGGTAGCCAACATAAGTGGTTGTTGTTCATTCAAAACCTTCAATGTTAAATATGACGGAGCGAAAGCTATGCAGCCTAACTGCAAGTGTTATCACGAGAAAACACCTTTGAATAATTGGTATGATTTTGCCGTAACTCATAAGTTTGCTGTGTGGAAAATCTTGAAGATCTGAAAAATGCTTTCTATGTCTCAAGTAGATGATAAAATATATCGATGTTGCCTTGAAAGGGCAAGACTATCAGGATCTCGATCTATTTATAGACAACTTAATCTAAGACTCGGTGAGAATAACTATTTTAGAGACGAGAGAGAGAGCTTTTGAAATGGGTTTAATTTTCAAAATTCGAACAGAAATGTTGGAACTCAATTCTAGACCGTAACTGATATAAACCCCATTTACTCACTTAGTAACCTTCATCAGAAGGAAGACGTTTTACATTTTTTAGCGATGTGTCCGATTCGAAGGATCCGAAGATTCCGAAGGCTTTATCTAATATCCAGTTTTCTAACTTTTGAAGAATGTATTAGTTCTAAATGGAGATCATGGCTGGAAATCATTTATACGCTTTGTGTTAATTGCAAGAAGTTACCGAAAACGTATTTGAATTTGTTTTAAGTCCCGATCGATAATACAAATTTTGTTTTAGCTAAACTAAAAGCCCCTTACTTTTTAATGTGTCTCACATTTATGATGCAGTTCTTTTGTAACTTCCCTACAGAAATTTAGGTCACCTTTGTTTTTGTTTTAGCTAAACCAAAAGCCAAATTAAAATTCATATTGTTGAAATTGTACCACTCAAGTAATCTCTCCATTTTTTTCTTAAATTGTTTTAAGAATAATCCTTTGTTTTTAATTTCTTATATAGAAAAAACATTGTAAATTAAATAGGTATTTTCTTTTTTTTATTAATATTCCTTTTTAATGCTTAAATTTTTTTAACCGGCAGACGGCTCATAAAGCCATACTACTGTAAATCTTTATAACTACGTAATGTAACATTTTAATATGAGCAACAAAAATAAAGAACATAATAATAATAATAAAATAACAAAAAGTGGACTCTCGCTTCAAAAAAAAAAGGTTTTTAGAGCCGTCTCCCGTTTTAAAAGTATTTAGAGCCAGTTTCAATTGCTTAGAATTTTGTTAAGAATACAAACAAAATAGTTTTTCTTTGGTTTTATTTTTCGTTATCAAAATTATTCATACAAATTTTAAATGCAATTATGTTTGAATAACTTGGAAGTACCGAATTACAAAACAATGAAAAAATCCACCAAACCAATGCAGCGATATTCGAGAATATTCCAATAGAAGTTTTAAAAAACTGCAAATTGCGGCTGATGAAAACACTCCAAAGCCTTATTTTCGATATTTGAATTTTTCGGAAAAAAAACTTGAATACAGTATTATTAAAACTATTCTTGGGATCACACGTACGAAGTTTAATAAAAATCATTAGAACCGTTTTTGAGAAAACCGAAATGGTTGTATTGCACGTACTCATTCTAAGTGAACTAAGATACAAATTTGAATTCCACCTCTAGGAAATCACATACAAATGCCTCAAAGCTTTAAACAAAATTTAAAATAAATCTATATCAATTCGTTTAGGCCATATAGATGAATATCAGGACGCAAAAACGAATAGACCTACTGATGTCCTATCAAATTAACTTTTTTGGAATTCTCTATCATCGTAATGTTGATGTCGATTATATACTCGATACTTTGCCCTATAGACTAAAGAGAAATTTCAAAAATTGTAAGAACGTTTAATTTTTTGTATATAAAATTTCTAGAACATTTTTAAAAATTACATTTTGTAAGAAAATTTTTAATATTAATTTAACAAAATTTAAAAACAATCCTCAAACTGTTTTCAAGACATCAAATTTTGTGTATTTGTTTTTTTAAACGCCAAAACAATTTGTCTAAAAATTTGTTTATGCCAACGTTGTAAAGGACCTGTGGTTTAAGTTTGGTTAAAATCAGTGAACCTGTTAACGAGAAATTTACAAATGAAAAAAAAAATGCTTCTATAAGAATTAAATTTATTCAGGGGTTTTGTACAACCGATTCTTTTACGCTTTAACTAACGACTTCATTACGAACACAGGAAAAACCAGGGTTCCATAATTTTTGCGCCAAAAATGTAAAAAATATATATAAATACCCATACCGAGAGCTAAGATGTTTACTTACACATCAATAACATCGCTTCATTCGCATGGGGTTAGTCTTGAACAATATCTTGTTCAAAAACCACTTTCAAAAATTAATAGAAAAAAAACTTTATTTGATAAGAAAAAGAATTTAAAAACATTAAAAAATAAAAAAATTTAATATTTTGAAAAATCTAAATATATAATTTATAATTTGTTTTCATTATTTTTTTTTAATGCAGTGTTTTTAAAAATCTTATAACCTAATGATAATCAATACAAAAAAAACCAACAAAAACTGCTGAAGATCGAGAAATAAAAAATAAAAGAGATATATATAATATTAAAGTATTTATTAAATTCAAAATCGAAATAAATTACAATACAAACTTTTTTAATACATTTTTAAATCCAGATTCTTAAAGAACCAATAAATAAATCAGAATTCTCAAAAAAATTTAGAATAACTGTTATAGTTCCAGACAGAAAAGAAGTAAAGTAAAAAGAAAAAAAAAATAAATTGTGAAGAGTGTAGAATTCCCATACAAATTTGTATGGGAAAAGTATGACCTTAGAAGCACGGGTTAAGGACCTCGGAAAAAAATGTTGGTCAATAATTTTATCTATTGGCATAAACTTTCGATTGACGGGGTGTACTGTAAAAGAAATTACTTTGGGAAATAACGGACATCCTTACTGTATAATGTTTCCTAACAATGTATAATGTTTCAGTCTTTCTTTCAATCACTCAACAATATACAACATCTTATTTATAAGATTTCTGCTAGAAAACTGCAGTCCTGTGGTGATGTAACTTGTACGTTGTACGAGTAACATTCCCTTTCTCATTTAATGAAAATCGAAAATCAATTAAAATGAGAAAACAAAGTTAAGTAATTTTACTTCCAACAACCACTGCTTCCTTCTATACATATAAATCATCAATGAATAAGAGCAAACATACATAAGTGAAACAGAAAAAACTATTTATAAAAGAACCACATCCATTTGGCAAACCTTAACCTAAATGTAATAGCTGCAGGATAACATCATGCCAACAGTGAAATGCACTATTACTTAGTGTTTCTTCAGCAAAAATATGTAGGTACCATGACTCCATCACCATTTCACCATCCAGCATCTTATGTATCGAGTATAGTTTTCATTTCCATCCGCACTCTCGCATAAAGTCATTTAGCAAAACGTGGGGCTGTATCTAAATAACTTCATTATTCTTTTCTATATCGATTGAGTTAAGAAAAATCTATTTCTGACATGATTTTCTCATATAAGACTTGACATCAAACAGAGCAGTGTGATTGGGTTTTTATCCGTTTACGAAGATCTAATCCTGGACCCCAAATCAGTTATTTTTGTCAGATGATTTTCGGGTAGGTTAGGTACCTATATACTATAATTTGTTTCTTTTTTATCATTCAGCTGTAAGTATCTTATAACAGTACCTATAAATATGTAGACGTGGGTATACCATCAGTCGGAACGCATATACATAAATAGATAAAATAGGTTTTCGGAGATTGATCGATGGATGTAATTTTGTTATAGCACGGGCCAAACACGGGTAGAACACGTACAGTTCAACCCTCGTTATATGGGACAGTGGATGACCTGTCCATGGTGATGTTGATGCTATTAACACGAAATGTCGAGCAATGGATTGAACTTTTAACAGCTTTCCATTTTGCGAGTTCTTTTTCAATTCGATTGAGTGCAATCAACAATAATTTTTAAATTGATTTCAATGAGAATGGAATAAACGTTATAATGTACAATGAACACACACATATGCAGTTATGTACTTTTTTGTACTTACATACATTATCTCTAAAATACTGGGTATATTTTTGTTTTAAATCAACAATTCATTATTTAAATTTAATTAATTTTGTTCACACATCGGCCAATGCCTTAACCGAAGACATTTTAAGATTTTTACCCATGCTGATGCTGAATGTGTTGTTTTCGTTTGTTTAATAGAATTGTGGTTTCTTAGATGTTCCAATAACCTTAAATGTATTTGCCTAATTTATTTGATGGTGATTCAGTATGGAATAAACCACGGCTCTAACAACAATAAATTTTAAAAATCCTTCTCAGTGAGCTTAGTTCTTAGTTTACTGGCTCCAGTTTCACACACAAAGGCCGTGTGTCAATTGCCTAACATTTTTGGTTAAATTTGATCCTAGTTAAATTTTATTCGTTTATATAGGGGTGAATAAAATTGAAGAGTTTTGCTGTGTCAATTGCATAAAATGGGATTTTTTTAAAATATACATTTCCCATTGACATTCCTTGCGTTAAGAAACCTATCCGAGACGGTGTCAACCTACCTAGGGAAAAAGTGACGTTTTTGGGCCGAATCCAAATTTTCGGTATACCTTTACAAAATGTTTTGATGGTATCTTTATGGAAAAAGGGTTCTGAATCCGAAAATACCGGGTATACCTCTGGCAACATTGAGGATTTTTAGATATGACGTCATCAATAAAGGACTTCTTATAAAAAAGCGACAACTGGTGCACCGAGAAAAGTCTCGGTCTCGCATGACGAGACCGAGACCAGACGAGACGAGACTGCCTTTTAAGCAATTGAGACGAGTACGAGACGCGACTATATATTTGGACCGAAATTTACAGAAATTCTAATAAATTAAAAATACCAGTTAAATAATTATTTTCTTCTGCACGTATTCAAACTATAATCGAGAACATTTCGTTCCAATAATCAACAGGTTGTCCGGAAATCGTATTTTTCGAAGACGAGACTTAATTATACGAGACCGACAAGAGACTGCAAATTTTCGATTTCAACGAGACCGAGACGAGACTTACAAAAGTCTCGCAGAGTCCCGTCTCGTGGCCAGCCCTTCTCTTGTCAACATTGTGTCTGAAAAAACAGCGTTACCTACTGTTGACGTTGATTCTTCAGTTCAATCAGACACGCAATCAATGAAATAATATCAAGCTAATTTGCCATCTAGTTCTGGAGGTAGAATAACAAAGACTGTACAATATGAAGGAAAACGTAAAGAGTATCAAGTCAGGTAAAACAAAAGTAATAGATTTGTACTGAACTAATTTATACCCACGTGCTATGGTTTTGCGAATGTCGAGGTACTTGAATGACGAAGACATCTTAAAATTTGAGTTGACACGCAAACAAAATCTACAATGAAAATCGCTCTTCGAGTAGAATTATCTATTGGACTACTTGAAAGCGAAATACATTATTAATCGTGTCATTTTTATTGATGGTTGCGCAGTTATATGGACGGAACATGGAACTGATCGATCATACCGTAGTGTGTTTGAATTTTGAAGCTTATATATATTTCGAATTGTGTCCCAAAAGTGGGACATGTATTTTGTACTCACATTAAACACCCAATTACCTGCACAGCAGGTGGTTTTAACCGTAACATTTAACAAAAAACATGGACATCTATTGACATCTTAATGGACAAAGCTGTTAGTATACAGCCAACTCCGCTTAACTGCACTGCGCTTAATTGCAATCTCCGGATAATTGAAACAAAATTGTTTGACTCAAATGAACATTTTTCACTTATTCAACTCCCCATAAGTGAAACGACCGTTTTTTTAAATGTAAATACGTTTGTTGTTTGAATTGCTTATATGACCATATAACTATTTCGACACAATACAAAAAATCATACCTTCATTTTTGTTGGATTTTCATGCTAAATGAAATTTATTTAGTTTTGACAAAACACCGCTTATTTGGAATAAGTTTCAGTTATCCGAAGTTCGGTTAACTGAAAACTGCGCTTAACTGAAACAAATGGTCTGCAATTATGGTGTTCCAGTTAAGCGGAGTCGACTGTAGAAATAAGCTAGTTGTTACATCTTGAAGAAGACGTGATTCTTATTTCACAAGCTATTTTGACAGCTTTGATGAATAGTGCATATTAAAGCAGTATCTGCTAACGCAGATGTATTTCTCCTTTTGATGCACCATGCCCATTATAACTTAAACTGCACATTTGTTATGAAACCTACACAAGCAAAAAGATAATCTAAAGACATTAAGGCAAATGTAAAAAATATATTTATTGATATTGTGGATCAATTCTCCCAACGCATGCTCAGTGTTGTGCCATGTAGACTACATGAATGTCTACATGTAGACATTTCAATGTAGACAATTCACAATTGTCGACATAAATTTGTCGACAATGTAGACAATTAGTAAAACCATCATAATTCATAATTTTTCCTACCAACATTTATCAAACCAAAAACAAAAATTTTAAAAAGGAACCAAGTTCAACACAAAATTATGTGTGTAACAGTAAGACAGTAGTGAAAAATCATTAGATCTAAACCTAAATGCATACCTATACTCTGTCCAACAAAAATAGTCAGTACAGGCCTTATGGGATAGCTTTTTGCAATACACTGGTGCCTGTTGCTAAATTCCCACTGACAAAACCACTTGTTAAAACTCACGTATATTCCACCATGAGCTACCTACTGCTACTACACATCCAAGTGCACACTACTGCTTCTGCTTTGCTTGTGCGTCCTCCATCCCTCCATGCAATCAACACTCATTTTGGGTGCTTTTAAAATAAACACATTGAATCAGAGTTACCACTGCTACGTTTATACATATCGCTGAGGCTTTTTCTTTGGTTTTTGGTAAGGAGCTTTGTGAATGTATGCTTTTTTAAAGCTTTTGAAAACAAATAATTTGTGGTAATTTAGTATGCTTACTACGGAAACCATTACAACAGTACGAACTTATTGGCATCTATTACAGTCAGAGTGAGAGGCAAAGCGTCCTGTCCTCCCTGTACTGACTATTTTTGTTGGACAGAGTATAGTTTTTAAAGGTTTTAGTTTCAAATATTTTAATTGGAGATATCGAACAACTTTGAACTATGTGAGAAATTTGTAATGATAACCTATTCACTAAAATTTGGTAGATCCGCTCAATCAATTCAATGGTTTACTGGTAAAGTTTTAAAAATCTTCAAAATTTTGGGGAATTAAGTAATAAAATGAACAAATTCCACATGCCAGTAAATCTTGCAATTTTGTTTTAGTAATCTAATCATTAACACTAACAAATTTCTCACATAATTTGAAGTTGTTTTTTTTTTTTGATCCGATTTCACTCCTTCTTGCAAAGATATTCATAGTCATTTTAGAGCTGTGTCTAAGTTAAACATAGGTTTAGTTGAATTTTCGGACGTTGATTCAATTTCAAGATTATCATTTCAAAATATTTGAAGCTATTTGTGTTTGTACTATACCAAGTTAATTATTTATGAAAATATAAAACCAACAATTTGTAATTAAAATCAGTCAGTATTGATTGAACCAAAATTGTCTTGAACTGTAGTTTAGTTAAACCTGGGTCTATCTGCGACATGAATATGCCCCATTGTTTTTATTCGATGCACTATGAACACGAACACCTCTATAGTCAAAAGGCATCATTCAACGTCAAAGTAACTAACCCATATAATTGATACAAAAATCTGGGGTAGGTGCCACTCCCCCTGAATGGAAAATCTCCAGTTTTCATTTTTTACTTTTATACTATGTATATGAACTTCAAATCATATCACTCTACCGAATTTCATTTTACTACAGGAATCGGAAGTGCATACCAATTTTAAGAGAGTTGTCGGATACCACGTTTCAAAAGGAAAACCTCAACTTTTCAAGACCTACCGTTCTACCGTATTCATAATCCTACAGCATCCGAAGAGCTCGTTTTAATTGAAGAAGGGAATAAGTTTCAAAGATTCCAACAATTTAATTTTGATGCAAATGTCATCTCTGTACGTAGACGTAACTGTTACGTCGAAGAAAGAAACAAAATCCGTTTTGATAACAGCTATTTATGTGATTTTAAAAAGCATTTAGTTGGAAGAAGGAAACAATTCCCAGTTTTATTTACACCCAATAATAGGGCTATTCATGCGACGCACGACGACGGTGTGAGACCCAGATAAACCTGGTAAACCAGATAATTTTATCTTGGTAGAAATGAATTGTCAACATTTGTATGGGAAAGATATTCAACAAAACAGATAATTTTATCTCACGTATATGTTGCGGAAAGTGCAGAAATGAACCTGATAAACTGTGATAAGTCATTTGTGACGTTTAATTTGATTATTTCTCATATTTACGCAAGTATTCTTTAAAAAGGGTTTTCATGTAAACATTTTGCGGAAATTTATAATTTTCTGCAAAGCGAAAAAATTATCTCGTTCCATGAATTCCCTTATTATAAATTTTCCAACCACGTGCCTATCGGTTATAGCAGGACTTTTTAGAATGATTTTATTTGTGACATTTAAGTAATTGTTTACATTGTCGACACATTGTCTACATTGTTTACATTGTCGACATTGTCGACCGATTGTCTACGTTGAAATATAGACAATTGAAGTCTACACGTAGAGGAACAACACTGCGCATGCTCTTTCTGATTGCGATCGGTGGTAGGATTTTATGTGAAGGGAAAAAAATAATAATAATTGAAGGTGCTTAGATCTGGAAACAAACTTTATATGCTAGGCAGCGAAAATGTAAGTATTGACGATATTCTATTTGAAGCTACAAGATCCGTACTTGTGCTATGGTATAAAGGACAATACTTGAATGAAATGGTTTAGTTTGAAGTTTGGAATATGAAAGTGTCCGATAAGAATGTGTCATCAATGCCCAACTCTTCCACCAACGAACGGCAGAAACATTTCGGGAAAATGTTAAGCGTGCACACTACCAAGTCCGTGTCTGGACTCTGGAAGGAAGCATTGAGCAAGCACCCACCTTATGTTGAACTAACAAACTATGGTCGGACTAAGGACAATACTCAAAGCCACTAATTGCTACATCATTAGCAAAAGGAGCAATTGTAGCATCATAATGCCTT
Source organism: Melangyna quadrimaculata (assembly GCA_949320155.1). Classification (NCBI taxonomy): domain Eukaryota; kingdom Metazoa; phylum Arthropoda; class Insecta; order Diptera; family Syrphidae; genus Melangyna; species Melangyna quadrimaculata. Next base: position 467,429,587 of record OX439483.1, on the reverse strand, counting down.
TTAGAAAGTTATTGTAACTGTTCTACAGACAGAATGTGCCTTAAACATTGTGAATGCGCAATTGCAAATCTATCACGTACAGCCCTTCTACAAATTAAGAGTGTTGTTGATATTAGAAACTATTAAGCTTTAAGTGGGTAATATAAATTTTTATTTTTGATACCTATAATAAAAGGAATGTAAAAGTAAATTATTAATATACGTATTACATTATCATAGTTAATAAATGCTTTATTTATTTTTAAGAACATGGTGTTTCGTTGAAATTAATCCACTCATATTTAAAAATTAATATTAAAATAACAGAAAAATGGATATATTTTATTAAGATCCATTCCTTTAAACACAAATATATCTTAAATATAAACAAAATGAATCGTAAAAATTAAAAAAAAATGATCAAAAAAGAAATGTTAGTTCTGTAATTGGATTCAGCTTTAAACATTACATTAAAACGATACCCCAATCGACCTAGTAGCAAAAATATTTTTTTCTTTCAGTAACCACCCCTTCTCCTAATCAATTTTGACCCCCCTCCACCAAAATCTGGTAAAAGTATTTCTTTATTTGGCGAATCATTAAAACTGCATACTATAAAATTATTTTGTGAATCCCAATTTTTCGTGAATGCACACCAGCTGCCGCCTTTTTATTAGAAGTCCTTTATTGATGACCATATCCAAAAATCCTCAAGGTTGCCAGAGGTATACCAATCATTTTCGGATTCAGTACACTTTTTCCATAAAGATATCATCAAAACATTTTGTATATACAGAAATTATGGGTTCTGGTCTATTTTCCCCAGACTATATCCAAAAATGAATGAATTAACATTTAACTTGTGTGGGGATTGTAAAAATGCTAGTTGGCTTAATGCAATTGTAAATGAAAAAACCTTCATTTGGATGGCCACAATCAGGTGACCGCGGTGGTGCAATGCGTAGTGCAACGGCCTCCCAGGTAGATTGGTCTAGATTCAACTCCAGTTGACGGCAAAATAATTTATAAATTAAAATTGGAACTATAGACTGAGCACCACTAAAGAGGGAATCTGATGATTGATGTGGCAGCTATGAAATTGCAATAATTCCAGCTAAATGTAATACTTGGTGGTAGCCAACACAAGTGCCCAACTAACAATTCAGCTTCTTTTAGCTTAAAATATTGATGTGCCGCAGGTTTCACATTATATAAAGCTTCGGTACGACCTTCGGCGGAATAAAATTTCTTATACATGTAACGAGTTGGATAACTAATTCTTTAAAGCCGAATAGAAATAAGAAAAACAAGACTTAACGAGTTTGCGAGCTGTCACTCGAATAGGCTTCTAAAATTGACATTACAGAAGATGATCGAAGATGTCACTTTAAAAAGGCTGCATGAAATTTTTATATAAGTTGCTGCCTTTAAAAGTTTTCTGTAACCATTTTCAATAAGCTTTATTGAATACTTCGATACGGCTTGTTAAGTCTTACTAAAGAATCATAAAAGAATGGCCACGTTCGGGTGGTAGGCTACTTTAGCATGTGAAACGTTTTCGAACGACCAAAACCGTGTATGTAACCAAACCAAACGAAAACCAAGAGAATAAATAGGTGAGATATCAGCTGTTAGTATGAAGTATCGCTCCCAAACCAACGCGAAAGCGGCGCGGAACATTCGCCGACAGCAGTTTTTTTTTTGTTGTTTAGCATTATTTATTTTTTATGATTGTGAATGATTCGCCCTGCATAGCGAATGTTCCGCGTTGGTTTGGGAGAGCCTTAATTCAAACAAATCCGGGATAGCCTTAGATTTCTTTCTGATATCAGCTGTTTGGTTCGTCGGCTGGTTTTTTCTTTAGGCAATACAACAACACGAACAAATCTAGATACCATTGGCAACTTACCCGAACGCGGCCAATATGTCAATCCATAATAAAGAAGCTCGAATTTGTATAAGTCATTTTAAAGAAGCTTTTTAAAAAAACTCTATTCACATTTATAATTATATGTGTATATTGATTAAATTGAACACGTGGAGAGAAATATAATTCATTTTACTTGATTTGTGTTTTTGAGCATTCGGAAAGCTACTTTGCGTTGGTTTAAGACATAAGCTTCAATGCACGATAAACATGAACGAGGTTTATGCTCATCAGATAAACATACATTCGGCATTTTCGTATAACTGGGTATTTATGTGACGTCACGGGCAGCTTTTATGTTTTTGTTCTATTTAAAGTGAAAACCATATCGTCACACCCCTAATGAGCATACCTTATTTCTGTTAATCGTGCTTAAGTGGCCGTGTTTTTTCGGATTGAAATTATCAAAACTATGCATTACTACTTAGTTTATTTTAAGACTATTGATATTAATTAAAGACTATTGAAATGAACCTGGAGCAAGGGGACTGCTAAACAAATCGTTTAGGTATATTTGTTTCCTCACGTGAAATGTATAAGAGAGTTAAAGAAATCTTGTTCATGTGTGTAAAATTTTTAAAGAAGCTCGGATTTATTTAAGAAAAATTTAAAGTTTTAAAAAAGGAAAACGCTGATTAAGTTTTTGCATCTTCCAAATTATATCTAAGATGGCTGCGTGGTAAGAGTGATGGACTGTCACGTAGGAGTTCCTGAGTTCGATCCTTAGTGAGGTAAAAATATAATTTATGTTTTATAACTGTTTCCAATACTATAATTAATAAATAATTGAATTTGATACTTGATTTCAGATAAAATGCAGTAAAAATCACATTAAAAAATAAAGAGGTATCTTTCTTTTTTTTATTTATTTTTGTTCACCTTCTATAAGACTTGTATTTTACTTTTATACAACCATGTCCGAAGCTATCTGTCAAGTTGAAGTGTCATTCAAATTTCCAATATCGCTCGTTAAAACTTCTTATCGGCTTCTTTAGGCTTTTATACAATCTGCTACTTTGAAAAGATCTGCCAATAAGTTTATAAGAAGATTTTCCGAAATCACGTATACAAGCTATATTTGCTTGTATAACATTTTCCTTTTTATGCTTAAGTAAACTTTACAAATGTCTTATGGAACTTCTAAAGCCTATTCTATTAAGCCGAACCGAAATTGAAATGTTAGTTGGGTGGTTGCTATTCATTCATTTTATTTTTTCAAAAATTTGACTTTTTGTGTATTTGTAAAAATTTTTCAACGTATTTATTTATTATTTAGGAAAAAACAATTATCAATCATTTGACTTACCAATCTTGTTCTAAACCAATTTTAACCAAAGATATAGCTATTTTAATGAAACGAAGAATTCCCAAAAATTAAAAAAAATATCACACTAAATTACCGTTACTTTTTTTTGCTCAACAGCTACGGTCGGGTATATTTCTATGCTAGTATTAGGTACAGATATGTAAGTATCAAAGCTATTACCAAAATTTAAAAACTTGTATGGAGCCATGTTTTTGTTTCCTCGGCTATAATACAAAACCAGATTTTTTGCAAATTGAATAACGGAACTAAAGTTTTGGTTTTTGTTTAGCAAACTGTCGTTATTTCCTTGTTTTCGGATATTACCGATTGTCTTATCATTGGCTTGGTTGATTTTGTCATAATTTTCGTCAACATAAAAAACAAAATTTGTTGTACGAAAAAAACAAAATTAAAAAAAAAAAAACAATTAGTTTTAAGTTTTTTTTTGTATTAAACATTAAACATCATTTACAATATAAAAATTTTAATCCTATTTTATATTGTTATTTTTGTTCATATTGATAATGTTATATTTGAGGCTGTGAGTGCAAAAGTAGCGTAACCCTTTTTTGAAAAATTTGCTTATTTTGTCTCTTATATTTTTATCTTATAGCCTAAGAGCCCACAGCAAATTAAGTGAACCAAAAAAAAGTATATGAGTCAAAAGGTGTGGTTATGCTTATGAAAGAAATGCAAGTCTTGCAGTCCCTGGAGGCGGCTTAAGATGCGTTATAGAAATTTGAAAACCTTAAAAAATCAGCTTTGAGGATGATTGCGTGAACCAAACAAAATGATTATCCATTCCTAGGTATTGATCCCCTGATTACAGATCCGTATGTCCAAGACCGATTGGAGGCGGCATTTAACCTGCCAGACCGTTTGAAAAGTAAAAGTCCTAGAACCATCCGGTTTTCAGTATTTGACTATGATTTGATCAGAGCATTGAATTTTGAAAGTAAAAATAGTACCTAATTACGTGAAATTTTGAAAAAAAAAGTATTTTGAACATTAATTTTTATTTTTTTTTTATCAAAATTTTGAGTTTGAAAATTAATATTTCAAAAACTGTTCACTAAAAGAACTTTATTTAAAAAGGAAATGATAGAAGGGACTTCTGACTTTACATACAAAAATAAAAGGGCGTTTTAGTTCTTAAAGTTGTTTTTTAATAATTTTTTTACTCATTTCTTTTAAATTTGTCGGGTTCTATAAACGGTCTGGCAGGGCAAATGCCGCCTCCAAACGGTCTTGGACATACGAATCTGTAATCAGGGGCTCAATACCTTGGAATGGCAAAAAAATTTTCTGATTCATACAATCATCCTAAAAGTTGATTTTTAGGGTTTTTCCAGCGGTCCGGCAGGGTAAATGCCGCCTCCAAACGGTCCTTGACATACGGAAATATAATCAGGGGCTCAATACCTTGGAATGTGTAAAAAATTGTCTGGTTCATACAATTATCCTCAAAGTTGATTTTAAGGGTTTTTCAAGCGGTCTGGCAGGGTAAATGCCGCCTCCAAACGGTCTTGGACATACGGATCTGTAATCAGGGGATCAATACCTAGGAATGGATAAACATTTTGTTTGGTTCACACAATCATCCTCAAAGTTGATTTTTTAAGGTTTTTAAATTGCTATAACGCATCATAAGCCGCCTCCAGGGACTGCAAGACTTATATTTCTTTCATAAGCATTACCACACCATTCGACTCATATACTTTTTTTTTGGTTTACTTTCACACCCCTAAATTTGCTGTGGGCTCTTGGTCTATTAGGGACATAAATTATTTTAAACATAGTTTTATATTCTTGAGTATCTAATCTTTCCCAAAAAATATAACATTGATTTTTAAAAGCATTATGTGCTTCTTGTGGTCGATTTAAAAATAATTTCAAAAAGTGTGTTACGCCACTTTTGCACTCTAGCCTCATTTATAAGTTAAATCAAAACCTATAACTCTTTTTCAAAATAACTTAAGATATAATGTCTGTATACTTGTTTTTTACTTCCAATACATGCTATCCAATCAAGCTAATGGATATTGACATAGTAATATAAAAAACTCAACATTAAATAGTAACGAGGCAATGAAAACACACAATTCATATTCCGTTATAATGTTCAGAACTCTTTTCAGCAGGGTTCATGTTATGCTCAGTTCATGTGTAATTGTTTTCTTTCATAGAAACTTTTACATGATTTTTTTAACTCGCGATATGTAGGTTGGTTCTAGATAAGGGTCAGTTATCGATTAAAAAAACAACGTGCTTTTCCTTGAAACCGCAAATATCTAGAATTCTTTGATGACTTAAAGAAATCATTTCCTTAAGACTTTAAGACTCACTTGTTAAATAAACCACCGAAAACACTTTTGAGAACAATAATTGATTTTTGCTTGTTACACCAAATGCGCCTGGGAATCCTATTCACAATAAATTTACCTGATAAATGTACCTGATGTATTAGAATAAGTTATGCATATTATTTAACATTTAACATTTTCTATAAAAGTGTTATCCCAGACTCATCCACCTAAAAACTAGAAAACAGGGCTACTGCCTCTTGCGAGGAATGGACAAATCCTCCAAGAGTATCACTTGTCATGAATAAGTGCTTCTCGTCTAGACGTTCGGATTTGGCATATAATTGTAGATTCCTTGCATTCCTGTCGACACGCGCTCATAGGAATGGTTGCGAGTTGTAAGTCACTAGGCCCTGGTTCTTCACGAGCCGTTGCATCCTAATTTATTTATTTATTTTTATAAAAGTGTTAAGAAATCAATAAATTAAATATTTATAATAATAAATTCAATAAAATTGACATATTTAGCTGAAATTTTTATAATTGTTTTATTTATTAATATATTTTAATAATAAGTACCTAAATATTTATAAGAAACAAATTTTGGTTTTCATAAAGAAACAATTTTAAATTTGAACAGTAAGAGCAAGTTCGTGCGACCTAAACTGTTTATGAAAAAGCTTAAAATTAAAAAAAATGTAAATGCACATTGCAATGAATGGGAATGTATAGAAATATTGTTAAAGTGTTTTAATTTTACGAGGTAAAAACTTTGCTGAAATGTGCGATATAAGTAAATATGTATAAAGTGAGAGTTGATGTGAAATTGTGATTAATAAATAAAATCAAACAAAAAAAAAAAAACAAAAAACAGAACAACAAGAAAAAAACAAAACATGTTTACAAACAATTTATAACAAATGGTGTATATTAATAAAAAAAGAATTATTATTTTTTGTTTTAATAAATTTTTATTTATATTAGCAACGAACATGTTACAAACAGAAAAAAACAACAAACGAATAATATTTAACTCAACACAAAGGCATCAACGCAACGACTTTTGGTTGTTTTATTTTGTACTGTTCAAAATGTTGGGTTATTTTTTTTTTTTATTTTTTTGGAAACAACGAATATTTATTTAAATCTTAAACGTTGTTGTTGATTATAATATTTATTAAAAAAACAAATATTTAAATATGAATTTTAACGAAGCAGAAGTGCAGAAAAACACACAGACAGTTATACAATATTAACAAAAAAAAATACTTTTAAAATATAGCAAATTGAATAATTTTTTGAAGAGAACAAAATGTTGAAAAACATTAATTTTTGGTTTGAAACGAGAGACAACTATTATTGACACTCAATTAAGGGAAACGAAAATATAACTAACTGTTACATATATAATGTATACTATGCAGGAAACAAGAATTTATTATGATTGGATTGTTTTGAGCAAATAAGGATTTCAATTTGTTTGCATTTCAAGCAATTAAGGAAACACAACATTCCCCTTAATTGCTAGAGCGATTTCAAATGTAGTATATGCACTCTTGTTGTGTAATGTGAACCGTGTAGTGAACCTATCAATAAGGAAAGAAAGACAAGGCACAAGGACATGTATGTTGTGCAATGTATTGTGCATGTAGGTAGATATAGTTTAAGTGTATCAAACTAGTAAGACTCAGATAACGGGATGTAATTTCCATCAGATTTTGGGTACCATGTCATTTAGGCAAAATCGGAAAAATGTTATTATACGATTTTTTTAACGATAATAGCGAATTCATTTAAAAAATGTCAAATATGTTACTCCAATAGATATGGTCGTTTTGACAAAACTCATAAGTTTCTGTTAATGGATGGCCGACCTTTTATAAATCGAGAAATATTTTAAAATTAAATACTTAAAATGGGTATCATGGATCATGAAGAGGATACCCACACAAGTATTTCTACGTCCCGGAAATTGTTTAAAATGATACTTCCAGACCCCGCGCCCGTTTTTTATGTAAAAACCAAGTTTATTTTTCATAGTCAACAAATGATCAAGAAGTTCGCGTATTAATTAGTATACCGATTTGAAAAGATTTCTTTTGACTCTCTAGAGATGCTTATAATAAAAAAGCACAAGCAATTGCCCCTTAAAATTTCAAAATATGCCTTTTTACTCAATAACTGGCGGAAACCCCCACAAAATCGGTTGATTTTTAAGCTTTTCTCGATTTCTCGAAAAGTTCTCATCAATAATGTTAAAAGTGTTGCAAGGTCACAAAAGATTTGTAGGACCTAATTTTTGGGATATTTGAAAAGTAGTTTAAATTTGATGGCGATCAATAGGTCAGTTTGTTTGCAAACTATTCAACCGTTATACTCGCGCTTCTAGGAATGTCCATCAGTTTACCCTCGATCCGAACTTCGGACGTACTGTTAAGTACAGAGATTGTTAGTTCAGTCGCAGTTCAGTCGCCCTCTCATTTCGATATGCAGACATTCAAAACTAATGTGCATCGGTATCTCCTTCTTAATCCTCTCCTACTTACCTTATCGCTCGTGCAGTGTCAAGAACATTTTCAAGGTAGTCATAACCCCTTTTGTGCGAACGGAATTTAAAAAAAAAAAAGCAAGGGTATGTTAAGTATCTGACAAGTTTTCCTCGTCTAGATTTTCTCTACTGCAATCTTACTAGGGCCTTGCCTAAATTAAACAGAAATTTGTAATTTTTCCAGCAGAGTTGTACATTAAAATTTGAAAACAGAAGTAGTACTTTAGTACTTCAATGTTTTGAGTTTTAATATTAATTCTTCAACAACTATTCATTGAAAGAACTTTGTTTGAAAAGAAAACTAAAGAAAGGTCATCTGGATTTACAAAAAGGTACAGCAGGGCGTTGAAGAGCTATTCTGTTTTAAGTCAATTTTTTTTTTTAGAAAATTGCCCATTACGTCTACTCCTGTACGTTTTTTATTATTGTCTCGACCCAAGACGCTCAAGCCTTTTGCTCCTTTAGGTAAATCCTTATGTATGTAATGCTAAAAAAACAGATGATTCTTAAAATCAAATCTTTTCGTTAAAGTTTAAAGTGTCAGAACATATTCTTTTTTACACAAAACCTTGAATCTGAAAAATGTTTGTACATCTAATTTCCGCAAGCAACGCGGAAGTAATTTTCTATACAAAGTAACTATAAGCAAATATTTTAAACGTGAATCCAAAACAATGTATTCATAACTTTGCTAAAGTTTCTACAAATTATTATGGAAGCCACCACATTACAACAAGTGGAGTAAATTATTATAAATTAAATTTTCTGAATTTCCTAAAAGCAAAAAGAAATACAATAAATCCTAACGAGTTAAGACCGCTGAAAAGGAGTGTCATATAAAAATGTGTTTACTCAAAATGTAATTAGGTGTAGGTACAAAGAAGTGCAGGAAACAACAAATAACAAAAAAAAAAAACATTTTGCAACCCAATCATAAATGCTTGCCCCGAAAACCCAGCCAAAAAAGCTGAACAGCGAACAGTGAACAACATGAAACATCATCTATCAGTATAACAATATTTCGATGAAAACGAGAGTGCGTTTGATTTTATTTTGCAATTGCGAAACAGCAGGAACATTTTTGTTACACAGAAAAATTCAAAATGTTGCTCTACATACCTTAGATGGAAATTGAACAACATTGTCTACTTCGAAACTATGCAATAATGTCAAAATAAGTCCTCCTTATAGTCGGTTGACAGTGCCATTTCCTCTTGCACTGTTTATCTCATTCAGTTCATGTTGCAGTGTTTTTGTTTGAGTATATAAACACATATGTGTTTATATACGTAAATTCCTTTCAGGATATTTCGAAGGATATTACTTAAACAGGATGATTTCAAATTGCATTTGGATTAGGCGAATATACAAAACTTAAGGAAACTTGTCTTCTTGACACATTTGTATGAAAATCTTATATGTGGAAAAAATATTGGATCGTGTTCATGGAAGCCTTGAGGATTCTTTCGAAATTTTCCCCGTCAAAAGGAAAATTACGTTTAAAAGTGTTTTTATATTATTTTCTTTTTTTAAGATTTTATTTGCTCTTTGCTTAAAGGTAGAAGGAAGGATGAAAGGATACAACTATATGTACGTTTGTTCGCAGGAATTATGCCTCACATGTTGGATGCCGTGTAAGGAACACGTCGAGTAACATCGTCTCGTTGCAAATCTCTGTAAAAGTTTGATTAAGATTTTTGATTTAGAAAATTAAATTAAAATTATAAAAAAAAAAATATGTAAAAAAATAACTTTGTGTCAATGTGTGTTTGCACGTTAACAGAAAAATGTAATTAAAATTAATAACAAATTAATTAAGATGTATAGTGGTATATTAAATGAGTGGAAAATAACTCACCTGTGATTTTGAGCGCATAGTTGGCTGATATTTTCTTCGAATTTTTCGCGGGCAACACATGCAGAGTAATCGCACAAATGCTCTGAAATTGAGAAGAGTGTAGGAAATATTGAGCAAAATGTTAATAAATTTAAAATTCATATTAATAAAGGACATAAGATAAAAATACTTTAAAAATAGTTATGTTATTAATTAAATTATTATGTATAAGTTACCTATCATCAAATTGTTTTTAGAAATTGTAGTATAGGAAAATTAGTCAAAAAAAAATAGTTCTATGGAACGAAATATAGAACGGCGGAATTTTGTATACCTGGAAGAAGGCTATTAGAAAAGCTTAAGGCATGTTTTTCGGGACGCCATACCAGTACTATCACTTTACTTCAATTGAATTAGATCTACTTCTTTTTTTAAATTAATTTTAAAATCTACTTCCTACTTCGCACCATCGCCAAAATATTGAAAACTACTTCTTTTTAAGAATCTTTGCTTCAACCTACTTCAATTTTACAAAAAGAAGGCCAAATCTACTTATTTTTTCTCTGGAAAATATTTTTTATGGTTAAATTTGAGCAAGATCAAACTGAAAATGAAATTCATCAACTTGATGAAGTAAAAAAAAATTGCTTACAATTTTATTTTATTTTGTGCAAGCAAATTCTTAACCAATCCAATGTTTCAGGAACTTTCTGAGTTTATGCTAAAATTGGCAGTTTTGCCCCACATTTTCGCAGCAGCAGCAGAGCGAAAGTTCGCTGAAATGCACTTCATTAAATACGAAACAACCAATAAAACTCCTCTGCGGAATTGTGGAAAGCATTATGCTCTGCAAAGAACTGATCAAACAGGAAAATGTATTAAAAAACGAAATATTCGAACCCCAAAACAATTGTTAGCTTTTTTTCAAAAATATAAGTTGGTATATGGAAAATATAAAACTAAATGAAAAACCAATATCAATGCCAATTTATAGCTTTTTTTTGTTCCTTAAAATTTTTTAAAGACTGAAATCTTTTTCATTTATTTTTAATGACGTGTTCTTAAGTTTGTAAGAACATATGTTTTATAACGAAAAAAATAATTACTTAATAATTACCTTAACATGAAGTCTGAGATGTTATTAAATAATATACAAGAATTTATGTATGTACAAAAAAATATAGTATTATATAAATTTAATTTGAATCACTTTTTTGTTTAATTAAATTATACGTAATTAAATTAATTGCAATGCTCCTCTTTTGTTTAATTAAATTCAATTTAATTGAAATTTTTTTTAAAATATGCATTCATAGAAAAAAAAGTTAATTTTGGAATCTACTTCGACTTTTGTCAATCTACTTCCCTTTTTTCTTCAAATCTACTTCCACTTTTTTTCCGGAAGTGGTAACGCTGCGCCATACCCCTGGGGAAATCCGCCATTTTGGAAAACGCAAATTTTTCTATATCTGCGAAACTATCGATTTGCAGTGAAAAGTTGTCATAATCAAATTCGTTGGATATAAAATTATCTTTTGATTTTATAAACTAACAAGGTAATCGATATAAGCAAACACAAAGAAAACATAACAAACATACAAAAAATACTAAAAATGAACAATTATCCAAACTATATAATAAATGAAATAATAAATAATAAAATAAATCAAGGTAAAACTAATAATAATAATAAAACTAACAATAACAACAAAAAACCAACAACTGAAAATGATGCTGGCAACACCAAAACATTTTGCAGTATTCCATATATTCCCAAATTGACACATAGCAAAATCCTACACGAAGTAATAGAACAAGGCAGAATTCAAATGACATTTGCATACAAGGCAAATTGCACTTTGGGAAAGCTTTTTTACTAACACGAAAGCACCAATAAAAAAAGAACAACAACACAACGTGGTGTATCGTGGTGTATATACGTAGAGGACACTCGGAGTGAGGATAGCCGAACACAAAGCAGACATTAGGAAAAAGAAAACAACTACAGGCTTATCTCAACACATAGACGAAACCAAACACACAGCTGATTTTGATAATGTCAAAATATTGGACAAGGAGAAGAGGGGAAATTCAAGATACACACTAGAAAGCTTGAGAATACAAGAAAGACTGACCAAAGCAATGAACACGAAAGAAGACAAAGACAACATTAAGTCAAATTACAGTGTGGCACTGAAGAAAGTTCTGTGATATTAGCATTTAAGTTCTTGTCTGTTTATTTAGTGTTAATTTATTTATTTAATTTTTCGTTGTGTATTAATGTACCAAATGAACGTACAACAAAAATATTTAATTGTTCTACAAATAATGTAAACAAAAAGTAAGAAAATGGATATAAGAAAATTGTTCATTGTGTAATAAAATATTGTTTTTAGCTAAATAAATTCCTTGATAAAGTTCGAAAATACCAACGAAACGTCGGAAAAGAATGAAATAGTTTTATTTGCATTCGGAATCAACAGATCTGTAAGCCTGTTATACATATAAATATACATTCAAAATTATCTTTTATTTGTGATCAAAATTTTTTTTTTGCGTGGACAAAATTATTGATGTTATGTCATTTTAATTTTTGTTTTTACTTTTTCACATTTTTCTCATTTCGTAAGAAACTTAGGTAAATTGCTCTCATAAAACAAGTTGTAGACCACAAAGATTAACAAATTTTCATATATTTTTGAAGATGATACGATATCCCAGTCCAAAGTAAGAGCTTTTGGAAATAGGCTGCTTAATAAACTGAGCCGATAAAGAGCAATAATGATAGACTTTTTCGTGGAATGAAATATTGGTAAGCTGATTTCTTTTAAAATGAAAGAGGGCTATTAGAAAAGCTCATGTCCGGGTATTCGAGACGCCATGACCCTGGCGAAATCCAATATTTTGGAAAACGCGAATGGACCTATATCTCCGAAACTATTGATCTTAAAGGAAAAATTGTAAGGCCATGGTTGTAGGCAATTAAACCATCTTTTGTTTATATATACATTTTTTTCGGTGTAGGCAATATTTTCGAGATTGAAAAAAGTTTATGTACGAACGAAAGATAATTTAATTGCCTACAAGCTCGGCCTTACAATTTTTCCTCTAGTTTACCAATAGCTTCGGAAATATAGATCAATTGGCATTTTCCAACATGGCGGATTTCCCCAGGGGTATGGAGTCCCAAGAAACAGGACTTAAAATTTTCAAATAGTCTTCTTTCAGCCGTCCTTTACTTCGTTCTACAAAAAAAATCTATCTTTCCTGTGCTATTGTGCAAAACGCCAACAAAATTCATTAAAAAGGAAGCAGAACTTCATCAAATAGCTTTGATATCAAATTCCAAGACTCATGTGAACTTGATTTTCAGGCGAAAAATTAAAATTTAAATATTTTTTTTCTTGTATGAGGTATTTAAATTCCAGTGAAAGTTTATTGCGAGGTTAAATTAACCAATATACTGAATTCTGACGCACAATTCTTTGAAATAAAATGCTACACGTGCTGAAGGAATTATTCCCAAGAATCGTCCTCCAAAAAAATCACTCAAATAAAACTTTAATTTTCAATCGAATTCATTTTTAATTAGTTTCTTTCCTGGCACTTTAATACATAGTAGGTCTTATTACCTTCTACTACTACGGAAGTGCATTTCGAGTTTACAAGCTTTCGGGCAAACTTTTTGATGAGATTTTTTCCAAACAACTATAAAATTAATAACAAATAAATTATTTATTTGTATTTTCATATTTCAGAACACATACTTTCCTTTCATGGAAAAAGTAGGGTAAGTGTAGGTGTAAATTATATAGATTTATCGATTGGTTGTATATGGAATCAATTGACTCACGATAGTTGTTCTCATAGTCAAACACCTTTTTCGATTAAAAATTAATAATTAAAGGCTGAATTGAAAAATAATTATAACCAATAAGGTGATACAAAATTAACTACCTGAAAGACATTAAATAAAAATCTCGCAGAACCGTATATGGAGCTGGTAGGACCCCGGGGTAAAACCAAATATGGGGCTCAATTACTTCTTAAATGTTGGTCAAATGAATATCATGTATAAATAATTTGTTTCTACTATAACAAAAATAAAAGTTAACTTAATTTTTTTTTGTCTGGATTTAAAAGAAGGGAACTCATCAATTTACTAAAATTTATTTGTAGCGTTCTTCGATTTTCAGTTGATATCAATGATTTGGGCCTACTAATTAAAGATTTTAATAAAACATCGAAAACATAAGCGGTTAGAACCAACCTTTTGAAGATAAACTTGCTACTTTTTTTAACACAAAAATATGAGTTTCATGTTCAAAAATTAAATTTTTTTTTAATTCTAAGGGATTCAGGTGCAGTAAAATTAGTCTATAAAATAAATAAATCGGGTGGCACAACGGCTCATGAAGAACCAGGGCCTAGTGACTAACAACTCGCAACCATTCCTGTGTGCGCCTTTCGACAGGAATGGAAGGGACCTACAATTTTATGCCGAATCCGAACGGCTAGACGAGAAGCACTTATTCGTGACAAGTGATACTCTTTGAGGATTTGTTAATTCCTCGCAAGAGGCAGTAGCCCTGAAATAAAACTTTTTAGTTTTAAGGTGGACCAGGCTGGGAAGCGATCCCAGACCTCCAGCGTGACAGTCGAACGCACTAACCATTACGCTACGGGCTACTTCAGTAAAATTAGTCTACGAAGGCCCAATTTTTCTGTGCGATATCATCCCATTTTCTAACTCTTTAGATTTTTGACAACACTGAAAGTTAAAAGAATACAAACAATACAATACACACAATACAAATACAAACATTAGTATTGTGAATCAAATATTTTAAGCTATGGATTTAACCGAATTAACTAAGGTTCAACCACGGTTTAAGTTTTAAATTGGCTATGAACCTAAGTTAATCTGTCGGAATGGTTGAGTTAAAACTTCAACTTCATAATGGTTCAAAGGCTGAACCATGTTTTGGACTAAATACTCACTCCCTTTATCGAAGTGGGCTTAGTTATCATGCAAAAAACAATACAAAATTATCAAAAAGCTGAAGCTGCAGGGAAAGAATTCTTAGATCAGATCAAGAAAAATAAACTACAAATAAAGAAAATTGATTCCAGTTTTGGACCTAGGTTTGGAACTTACTAAATTAAGACTTTTAGTTTGCGAATTAAAATATGAGCGAAATGAAGATATTGACACTCAAAAATTATATTTCAACACTTTTGAGTATCAATAATTTAATCGGAAAAAAAAAGTATTGCCATTAGCCAATAGTAATTTGATCAGTCAGCGGACGTGACGATATAAAGGGACTATGTTGAAACTTAATCACTTCAAAAATGTATTCACTTGTTCATTGGTTCAAATCACCATATAAATATTAAAATTATTCCATTGAAGTATTAGATACGCCTAAAAAACTTGTAATTTAAGTTTTTTGCTCTTAAATCAGCAAATAGCTATTTTTGTAAATTGCGATCGGGTGGGGTCAATATTTATATCGTATACCTACTTACATTTTGTTGGTTTAAAAAAAATAAAAATCACCATTTAAATTTGGAAAAACAAAATTAATAAGTTGTCAAATTAAATTATTATTAGTATATTTAGCAGATTGCAGTTCAAAAACTTGTAATTTACTTACATTTATGACAATTATGACTTTTAATAATAAATATCGAATTATAAAATTTTGCTCTGTACAAAGATTTGATTTAATGAAAGCGCCTTTATTTACTTAAAAAAAAAAAAAGAGTTTCGTAAATTACAACCTAAAATTTCGCAATTAGTGATTTTTCAATTCTTTCCGTGTGGTAGTTATTGGTCATACCCCCTTGAGAAAACCTGATAATCGTCGGAATGTTTTCTATTTTATTTCGAATACTTTAATATTAGCTAGGGTGTATAGAAGGGCACATTTTATGTCAAGCCTTGCACTTCATCCTGACGGGCTTGCCTCTGTGGCAGCCCTTATTAACAACAGTTCACCCTGTCAGAACTATAAGGAATTGGAAGTGAAAACAAGCGATTTTTCTAAAACGAACTGATTAAAGAAATTTTGTAATATATAAAACAGTCATTTAAAGTCTTTTTAGTTCCTAAAAAAAAAATTGTGCCAGATAAATTTCAACTAGGGGGGCAGCGGCCCCTTTGCCCCTTCTTGCGTATACTCTTGTTTCTTTTAAGAAGATTTGCCACGTGTTTCTTGGTTAACATAATAAGTTTCAAACTTCTTAAAAAATTCAGTTTTTTGTCAAAAAAAAAAAAAATAAAAAAATAAGTTCAAAAATATTGAGGTTTTTCAAAACATGGATTTTTGAACTAAGCTAAAATTCCAAAGTGCAGGAATTTTTGAAAACATTTTGACAATTTTTGAATTTTTGTTCCAGATTTTTATAAAAATAAAGATTTCTACATCCAAATATTAAAAATAGGGAAAGTTACTTTCGAATCGAGATAATGTAGAAAGCTTACCTTCGAAAGTCTCGACTCCAACAGGCATATATCACTGGATTCATGCACGAATTTATCCAACCCAGCCATGTGACGACCGCTGACACGATCTCCTCGTGCTCTATACATTCTATACAAAAACCGGACAACAGGTTGACCACAAAAAACGGCAGCCAACAAACAATGAAAACGCCCATCACAATTCCGAGCGTCTTCGCAGCCTTTTTCTCTTTGGCGAACTTCGCCAGCTTCCGTGATAGCGAGAAGTTCTTGCCCATGTGCCGGTGACGGGCTAGGCCGTTATTGTGCAATGCCGACAACGGTTCGTCTTCTGGCTCTTCGGGTGTTGATGTCGTCGTTCCAGATGCACTGTGGTTATGATGATGGTGGTTATGGCTGGCACCAAGACCGCCTAATCCAACACCACCGCCGCCCGTGCTTCCGTGATGTACGGCCGGATGATGTGCTGAGGTGGTGGTTTCTCGGGTGGTGCCACCACGATGAATACGAAGCGTTAGTTGCAGCTCCCCTGATGCCATTAGGACTTGTTTGGTGCCGATTTTGAGCGACCGTGTTTGTATAACGGCAGCACGGTAAATACGGCAATATGTAAAGACCATAACTAATAACGGAAGATAGAAGGAGATTGTGGAGGAGAATACTAAGTAGCCTAGGTGCTCGGTGAATGTACATTTAAAGGCTGGCATTTCGCCGTCTCGGGCCGCTCGCCACCACACGATCGCCGGGAAGCTTATTGCCCCCGAACACACCCACACGGCGCAGATGAGTCCGGCTGCTCGTTTCACGGTCATCCTCATCGGATAGGAAAACGGATCTGTTATGGCCCAATAGCGGTCCAGAGATATTACACAGAGATTGAGAATTGACGCTGTGCTGAAGAGTACGTCCAGTGATCGCCAGATGTCGCACCAGTCCGTACCGAAAAACCACGTGTTCTCGAGGACTTCGTAGAGTGCTGAAAACGGCATCACCACCAGCCCGACCAAACAGTCGGCCACAGCCAATGAGGTTATGAAGTAGTTGGTCGCCGTGTGAAGATACCGTTCCCTTATAACGGCGAGGATCACGAGTGAGTTGCCGAAGACGGTCGCAAACGAGAACAGGAACAAAAATGACAGCAGACTAACGCGGTCATTTGGCAGGGCCTCGAGGAACTCCGACAGATCGGGCTGCGGTGTTTGGCCCAGTGTGTAGTTGAGGTTGGCGTCCGTTGTGAGATAGCCATTGAAGTAGTTGTTGATCAGCTGATCTTCACTGAGGTTGTACGTTATTAATGAGGACAATGGTGTGTGATTGGAATGCCCGGCGGAATGATTTAATGCTGTGGCGGTTAAATTGTAAATAGGCGGAGGCACGACAGCAGCTATTTCCCAGTAGACCTCTGTGTTTGCATTATTCATTCTTAGTTCGCTTTGAATGCGGCAATTAGTTTAAAAGCCAACATAGATATAGGAAAGTTTTGTTCTTTTTTTTTGTTGTTGGTTTAAGAATTAAGCTAAAGATATGTGTGGGAAGATTGAAGATTGACTTTTTGGTATTCACACTTTCAAAAAATATAGTTTGTCAAGCCCTGTTCTTGTGAAACGATGATGACTGCTTGAGGCTTGAGATTGGCGTTTGTGTGTGTATTTTTCTTTTCTTTGAGTTCAATGATATTTGTATGATGGGGAATAACAGTTAACACTATATGCTTTTCGAGATGTGGTGTTACGTTTATTATGTGACTCCTTGTTCTATTATTGACCGCTGATCATGTCACACGATCACGATCGGACATTTTATCACAGTTAATAAAGTTATTTCGCGTGGCAAATACTGGTTGATGTTTAAGCAGATGACCATGTTGTATTTGAGTTTTATTGGATGAGTTTAGCTGACACATGTATGATGTTTGAAACTGGTACGGATGATGATTGCCAGGTGAGTAATTGTACATTGCCAGTCCATTACCAAGAAAAAGTTCTGAGAAATCTGAAAGAGAACAGAACAAGTGCATTAAAACAAAATTGTATTAGCTAGCCTGCCCATAAGCAGGTTACACTCGGTTACACAAAACTTTAAAAATTTCAAAAAATAAATATCTATATACGATAAAAAAAATTAGTCGGATACCATTACAACTGCCCCCCTCCCCTCCCCATTAATAGCAAAATGAATTTAAAAAAAAATATAGATCCTATAAGTGATTCTCGAAGACCATCTATACTTAATAAATATTATAGGTAGTTGTTATAAATTTGTCCGTGTTTACCCCATTTCCCCCATTTTTGAAAAGATCGGTAACCGGATTTTTTAAATCAGATATCACTTTTTTATTAAAAAAACTACATTTTGAAAACTATCCATCCTTAATTGATGCTTGAAGCTCCTTCTTTATGGTTCACCGTTCAAATAGAATAGAATTTCTTAAATCGTATTCTAATCGGAAAGGAATTATTCTTAAATGGGACAAATGGTGAAATAAAAAAACTGTTTTAATTTGCGATGGATTTTTTCTTTTAATTTTCATGTTCATTTAGCTTATGTTTTATTTTATAAAAAAAAAAACATAGCTTTCACAATTTTTGACCAATTTTGATAAGTGATAGCTCATTTGATTCAAAATAAAAAGGGCATCAAAATTGAATCTAAAAAAAAAGAAATTCAGAATATTACTTATAACGGTTCTCAAATTCTAGTATCACTTTTGTTATTATGCGAAAAATAGTGCTTTCTTTAACCCTGTGCGCTCACACTATGGATGAAAATAACAAAACAAAACTTTAAGAAATTAAAGCTGAAGCTACAAGCTAAGTAATGCAAAAAATAGTGATATTATGGCCTTAAAAATACAATTTTTTAAAATATGGATTTTTAAAGCTGCGATATTTTATATAAAGGGTGAGAAAAATGAGTCAATTTTGTTTCTTTGAAAATATGTGTTCTAAGTATTTGAGAAATATTATCACGTTAAATTTAACAGTCGGCAAACGGAAGGCAGTTAAAATTCAAGAAAAAACTGTAAAAAAACACGTTTTTTCAGCGCCGTGCTTGATACTGTTTGGCTATTATATTGTAAATTAAAATACTTTTTTCAAAAACTACCATTTTTTATCTTTAAAACGACACCTCAAACGTATTGATATCTTTAAAAATATCATTTCTAAAAATAAAATAAAAAACCATTAAAATGATGATTTTTAAATTTTTTAAGGGAGTTAGAGGGGGAACGGTGAATGCGAAAATTAAATCCAGCTGGACTTCCATCTTTTGGAATCTAGAGATGAATACCACAAAGTTTGAAAAAAATCAAAAATGTGATGACCTTGCGAATAGACGTTTTCATATGGAATGACTCCTCTACATTATGTCCGTTCAATTCAAACATACAAATATTTTTTTAAAATCAGATATCATATTTTGTTTATTCTTACCCCATTTCACCCTTTAAATACGAGTATCTAAATGTTCATAAACATTCTATTTTAAATATAACAATATTTTGTTTGTTGTTTGAAAGATTATAATCTTTCAAACACCAAAAATCGGAACATGTTGTTCCTCGAACATACAATAAAACGAAATTCTCATACAATTACTTTTACATTTTCCCTCGTTTCTTTAGAATTTACCAAATTAAAATTTTGTCCACACCACTCCAGTACCAGCACTTAAACAAACAAACCAAGATTCATCCAATTCAGTCGAGGTGTTCTCGAGTTATTGTGAGATGAACGCATGGCAATTATTTTTGTATACCTACATAAATGGATATAAGTTCATCCGAGTAGATAGATAGATTTCACACAATGTTTAAACAGTCTGTAAACTTCTTTCTAAAGTTCTTTAGTTTTTTGTTTGCTTACTTAACTAAACATATGAGTATCTCAGCCGAACAGGAACAAAATTCGTACACAATATTTCTACAGTCATACATACAAAAAATAATCTAATAAGGTCGAAATGAACTAATTTTTTTCTTCTTTAAGCTTTGCACACAGTCTACGATTAACTAAATTTTATCTCCACGATTTGTTGGCTCCAAATGCTTGCACAAATGTTTTGTTATTTTGAGACAAATATATAAAATTTCTTTCTCCCAGTGGCGTTACCAGCAAATTTAAGGCACCGATCTTGGAAAGAGTTTGGGCAGGAGCTCCAAAAACTCACTTGAGTTTGTTGGACAGAATTCAAAAGAGAGCTTTAAAAATGATAGGCGAAAGATCTATAACAGAAACAATTACATCTCTCGAACACCGCCGTAAAGTTTCGTGTCTTTCTCTATTTTATCGCTATTATTATAATCAGTGTTCTAGTGAAATAGCCAGTTGCATTCCCCCCTTAAAAAATTCAACCGTAATACTCGCGCTTCTAGGAATGCCCATCAGTTCACCCTCGAGCCCAACTTCGTACGTACTGTAATATACAGAGATTCTTTCTTCAGTCGCACCACACGAATGTGGAATGCTTTACCTGACTCGACTTTCCCCTCCCATTTCGATGTGCAAACGTTCAAAACCAATGTGCATCGGTATCTCCTTCTAAATCCTCTCCTACTTACCTAATCGCTCGTGCTGTGTTAAAAACATTTTAAGGGTAGCCATAACTCCTTTTGCGCGCGTGGAATATAAAAAAAAAAAAAAAAAATTATCTAGGTACTTAATAATCGTTTAAAAATTTAAGTTAGTAACACGAATATTTGGCAATGTTTACAATGGAAAAATGCAACCAAAAATGTCCATAAATGGAATACAACAAAAACAAAACAATGTTAAAATTTGTAAATTACGATAATGTTTCATGTTTTTTGGGCCCTTTTCCTACCTACCTAACGGCAGCGTATGATAAGCTCATTAAATTCTGATCTCGACAGTATTGTCCAGTGGGGAATAAAAAACCGTGTAGAATTTAATGTTCTAAAACTCAATGCTGTCTCATGTCGTTAAAGCGGAACCCACCCACAATGCTGCTATCCATGAGCGGCACTTGCATAATGGAAACTGAACAGCTTTCAGTCCTCGGTATGTGCGTCACAGACCACCTTTTGTGGAATGACCACATATTTGACATCGCCAAAAATGCTGCTAGGTGTTTAGGTTTTCTCCGTCGATGCAAGAAATTTTTCTCCTGCTCTGATCTGGCTGTGATCTACAAAGCCTTTATTCGTCCAAAACTTGAGTACAACTCCCATATTTGGGCAGTTGCTCCAATAACCCAATTGAGTGTATTGGATAGAATTCAAAAGCGCTCTTAAAATGCTAGGTGAAAGAACTATAACGGAAACGTTTACATCTCTGGAGCACCGTCGAAATGTTTCATGCCTTTCGTTGTTTTACCGTTCTTTTAACAAACATTGCTCTAGTGAAATAGCCAGTTGCATTCCTCCCCTTAAACAATTCAACCGTAATACTCGCGCTTCTAGGAATGCCCATCAGTTTACCCTTGAGCCCAACTTCAGACGTACTGTTAAGTACAGAGATTCTTTCTTTAGTCGCACTACACGAATGTGGAATGCTCTACTCAGCTCTATCTTCCCCTCCCATTGTGATCTACATTCATTTAAAACCAATGTACATCGGTTTCTCCTTTCAAATCCCCTGCAACCTACCTAATCGCTCGTGCTGTGTTTTTCACTTTAAGGGTATTCACAACCCCTTTAGCGCGCGCTAAATATATAAAAAAAAAAAAAACCCTACCTACGACAGAACTTATATCTAAAATATTATCAGGCGCAGCTTGTCAAATTTTAAGATGGCTGCCCTTGTGCACAGTACAGTACAAAGTAAACCAAAACAAATTTGTGATGATTGTCTGAAATTCAATTTTTTTACTACTTATTTTGCCAACAAGTGCAGAATTTTATTACCATTATTTTCTGACAAATAAGAACCCTTATACACCAAGGGTATTTTGCCGGCCCCAGTGCACAAGGGTGGGAAAGGGGCCACAAATTTAACGTATTTCTATGGCTGCAATTATTCTTAATCCAACGAAACATTCCATGACATTAACCGGTTTATAGGCTAATTTATGTGAAATTTCGTGTTAAAACATGGTCAGAAAGCAACCCTTATATCTCTGGTCTGTCAGTGCTGCCACTGTAGAACACTTCTTAAAAGTAAATTTAGAATGTGGACTATAAATGTACCAAAGCTCATCCCGTCAGAATGAAGTGCC
The DNA here is from genome assembly GCA_949320155.1 of Melangyna quadrimaculata. NCBI lineage: Eukaryota > Metazoa > Arthropoda > Insecta > Diptera > Syrphidae > Melangyna > Melangyna quadrimaculata. Next base: position 467,407,041 of record OX439483.1, on the reverse strand, counting down.
TTAATGCGCCGTTACTACCAGGGCCATTACATAAAACAATTAGTATTTGCGTGTCGAAACTCACAAATGCTTACCTTCAAAAGTCGCTAGAAATAATCTAGCGACATAAAATATTTTTTGTCGCGGATGAAATTGAAATGTCGCTAGACTAGATCTAACGGCAACCCTGATGGTGAAATGACAGATGGCAACCTTACTGAGAGTATTTTTCCAAACAAAACAAAAATATCCCGGGTCTGTGTACTGTTACTGTGTTCAGAACCAAACAGTCAATGAAGGTCTGAATCATAATAATTGCTGCGACCTTTCGTGAAAAAAAATTTAATTATTATCTGAATTGTATTTCTTTGCTCTGCGTATTTGAACAATTGGTTGAAATAATACACGAACTTGCAGACACGAGACACCAAATACTTTCTACCTATTTAATGAAAGCTTCTGAAACAATTGAAGCGCTTAGAAGATGAAGGACGTAAGCGACATTTTTAAACATTTGAGTTATAAGCATTTAAAGTTTATTGCCTATAACTTTTGTATGAAAATAATAAAAATACTGTATAGATAATTTAAAGTCAATAAAACTCAGGTGAATTTAATTTTAGGAATCTTTTTTATTTAACGCAAATAGATGTTGAGATATTTATACTTTTGTGCATTTAACACCTTTGTCTAGGAACTTTTTTGTATTTAATTAATTTTGTTTTTATAAAGGTGTTTAGTGACTTTTTGATATGTTGTAATTTACTTATTTTTTGTTTGTTTTTTTCTTTCCCTTCTCCAGGATCTGCTGAAATTGCATTTAAATAAAACCATTGATGTTCTACACAAACGAAATTCATCTGTTATTTTAAATTTTTAATTTTTTTCTGCAGAAAGTTGTTTCAATTTGTTGTCTCTTGGCATAAAATCTTGATTATAATCAGGACGTTTGTTACTTTTGGCTATAATAACCTTACTATAAGGAACATATTCATCATAGCATTCTTTGTAAAGGTAAGAACCGTACTCCCTGCGAATCCATTTTATTAAGTCCCTAAATTGAACCTTGTAATAAAGTAAAAATAAAATTAGTCTGCTGGGGTATTCGTGAAGGATATTTCGTCTGTTTTTTTGCAGAGTCACTTCCGGTTAGGTTTTGAAACAAAAACGTTACACAAACGAATTGCCCGTTATTATTCTAAGGCTGTTCCTGATGAGATTTATGAAGGCTTTGTAGCGTTTTTGGTTGTAGTTCCCAAGTAGTAGTTTGGCCTGCTTCAGTTTTGGGAGTTCATTTCCAAATTTTGTATCTTTTTGCCTCCTCTTCTAATTTGATCTTGTTTTTGATCACATTTTCACCTAATCCATAATATGGCTCAGCCCTGTTAGGGAGGTTTTTGCTCCTATTTTGGCTAGGGAGTCTGCCTTTTCTTTACCCGCGTGACCCGGTACCCAATAGAGTTAGACATTATTATTTTTGCCCAGTTCATTTAACCTCCGCAAGCATTCCCATACGAGTTTTGAGCTAATGGCATAGGAGTTTAACGCTTCAAGCACGGCTTGGCTATCTGACATGATGTCAATGTTACGATTTCAGCAGTTTCTTTCAAGGTTACGTTTTGCACATTTACCTATGGCATTTACTTCCGCTTGGAAAATGCTTGTGGACTGTCCCATCGGTACAGATAGTTTGATTCTTGGACCAAATATACTCGCCCCAGTCAGACGTCCTCGATCCATCAGTATACCATTTGACTATAAAAGTTTTTTGCTGGGGTGTTCTTCACGGAATTTCGGTCTGCGTTTTTGAACTCAAGCCTGTGAGAGTGTCCTGAAGCTTCTTCTGTCATTTTGTCACGCCTATAAGGTTAATTTATCACCCATTCGTCAAGGGTATCGGCTATAATTTGGCATGGGTTACAACATTACGCAAATGACTTGACTTTTAATGTCTTTGGCTCTTAGACTAAAGCCTTGTACGCTGCTGATGCGAAACGAAAAATCCGATACAAAAATGACATGATGAAATTATAAACGAAAAATTTCGTTGTGATTTTCGTTCTGTGGTACGCTGTTCGACCAGCGAAATTGATCATTATAACAGATTGTGTTGACAAGTCTCCACTCTTTTTTCGCAATAAATTAATTGCCCGGGCCATTAATTGTGTGCGGAAAAATGACATTTGGGTTTGTTCGTGTTTTTATTTGTTGTTTCTTCATTACAGCACTGTTTTTGTTTGATTTTTTCGTTAAATTTCGTTTTATTAATTCGCAATTTATTTAAACTCTCCATGAATATTTATCCGCTGTGTTTTCGTAAGCATTTTGTTATCTTTTTGGAGACCGCAGGAAAATTTCGTTTCGCATCAGCAGCGTACTAGGCTTAATAGATGTGTGTGAAAAATAACGCTTTCAAATTGTGCGTAAAACTATACAAAATTAAGCCGTCATGTTATTCAAATTTGAAGTAGTGTGTGTTGACTGGTGCCTCTTGCCTGCACATGCACTGATTTTTGTGGTGTTCACCTGTAATGTCTTATCTTAAAGTGCCCACTTAACACCTTTATGCACGAAATGAAAAGTTCAGACAAAATTATTTTTGTATAAATTAAATATAAAGGACTTAAGCGCATTTAACACATTCATCCACAAAGTTTATTATTAAAGTGATTGCATATAACACCTTCATCTTTGGCTAAATATGAATCTAAAAGCGATAGAAGAGTACAGACGAGTCAGAAATTCAAGTTTTCATATAACACTTTCATCTGTAGGTAAAAAGCCAAATTTCAAAAAATTTCACTTAACACCTACATATTCTAAGCGCTTCAATTATTTACCCCGTTTACATGAGGTATTCGAGCAACATTCAAGCTCGCTTCGCCCCTTTGTATACCTGCGTTGACTTGAAATGAGCTTCAACCGACTCGATTCCACTTCAGGAGCGGAGTCGAGTCGAAATTGTTGATAAAAAACCTGGGTCGAAGAGTTGGTCTTGAGGATGTGTTGACCACAGCGTTTTCGCACATTTGCCAGTAAAATTATTTATTTAATTAAACAAAGTATGTACTAAAATTCATTAAATTTTAACTGTTTTTGTGTCAAATAAATATATTGTTGCCATTCCATCAGATGTTATCTCAACACCATATCAACTCAACTTCAAATGGGGCTCTCAACTCACGTGACGAAAAACTTGGGTCTAAAATCCGACCCTAATCCAACTCGGGCTTTCGATACTGCTTGTAAACGGGGTAATAATAATATACGATTTGCTATGAGCTAATAGGAAGTTCTTAGGAAACAGGCACCTAGCCAGAGTGGTGGCTTGAGGGCCAATAATAATAGTTATGTTCATAGTTTTGTATTCATTGCTTATAGAAAAAAATGGTGGCTACATTTTAACATTTTATTTGTGTATCCAAAATAACATCAATATTGTGAAATTTCGACCAATTAAATTGCAGGGAACTGGAAATAAGTTTTCCTCCTTTGAAATTCCTAAAAAAAAAATAAAAAAAAGGTTTTATTCTTTGTCTTGTTTTACAAAATGTTTCCGTTATTTTACTCAAAGGGTATTATGAACGGTATCGATATGTGCTTTTTGATTTCAATGTACGTACATACATAGCTTTTGAATTTTATACCTAAATTCACAAATTCCCAATGCCTCTCGATTTAATAATGATAAATTGGTAAGCCTGTACAAATAGATAAAAGAACCTTAAATGTAATTTCGTTTTCTGTATCCGTAGACCGGAAACATCTATACAATATGTCTCGCATTTGCCAATAAAAGCACAAAAGTACCTATGTCACTACATACCTACCTTCAGAATTTCGGCAGAACGCAAACATAAAAGTAAAAGACTGTTATATAGCTACGTCCATTATTTCTAAAACTGTATAACAGTGATGATGGTGACTGCGCAAATATGAAAATAAATTGCTGATGAAGCAAAGTTATTTTCGAACTTTCTCCAACCCCAAAACGAAACCATATATGAAATCTAACATCGAAATTGGATTCAATGGGTAAAGTTGTTTGTTTGTTTTTTTTTCTTGTGTGTTGCCGCGCTATTGTGTAATAATAATGGCACATCATATAGGAATGGATCATCTGTGTACCAAAAGACAAAGGATAAAGTTTTATTTGAGTAAAGTTTTTTTTGAAAATTCATTCAGTACGTGTGGTGAAATTTAATACAATTAGTGCAGTTAAACTTCAATAAAAAGCTAAAATGCATAAACAAAAAATAAGTTTCAAAGTTTTATTTGTTTTTAGATGAAAAACGTTACTATTATATATTATTTGGAGGATAATAAAATCTCACTTTGATCAATTTTTTCTTTCAGAAAATTTCATTTCTGAGCGAGAAGTGAGGTAATAGTACAGGTAAAATAGTACACAAAATCGGTCCAAAAAAGGAAAAAAATTCGTCCCCTCATGAAATTTGGTGGAAACGTTACTTACGACGTTACCTTAAACGTTACCATAAAAATGAAGAATCAAAAGAGTCTATAAAAATATCTCGCGACGAAGGGTGTTTTTTTGAAGAGGAAAGGGGGGGAGGTTGCAGTGTATGAAAAGGAAAAATTTACTTTAGCGCAATCTTAACATGTGACACATGACTTAGAGGTAGTTTTCAATGCTGAATCTAATGAAACCAAAACCAAAACAATTCCACTCTCCTGAAAAAGTTATAGTAACAATTGTGTACGGAATATTATATTTTCAACACAACAGGTAAATGGTACAGAAATACTTTTGAAAATAATGACTCATTGATGAAACTTAGTATACGTGATTAATTTGGCATGGGAATCATGATTAAAAATGGTTCATGCAAATATCTACAGTAAAAGGGTGTTTTTTTGAGGGTGAGAGGAAGATAGGGAATCGATGCAAAATCTTACCTTGATGAAACTTGGTTAAAATCTTAAAAAGGATATTGTCATCAAGAATCAAAAGAGTCTATACAAATAAAATGCAGGGAAGGGTGTTTTTTTTGAGCGCCACAGAAAAGAGGCTATCGTTATCGAGCTGAAAAATTTGCTTTGGTAAAATAAATGCATATGACACATGATTTAAGGGTAACTTTTAATGGTGAATCCAACAAAACAAAAATCAAAACGATACAGTTCCCCGTAAAAAAGTTAGTCCTTTTAACATGTAAAGATCATTATATTTTCAGTACAACAGGTAAATTTCATCGAAATCCTTTTAAAAATAATGACCCATTGATCTAACTTAGTGTAAATGTTGCATTTGTCATTATAATCATGAATCAAAAAAGTTTACAAAAATAACTACTTTTAAAGGGTTTTTTTTTATACCAAATGCATGTATTTTCGATAAGAGAGCTTGATGCCAAACTCTATCAAATGCTTTTGAAATATCAAGCGCAATGATCTTACTTTCTCCAAAACGATGTAAAGATTTTTTCCACTGTTCGATGAGATATACCATCAAATCAAATCACCACTATCTATTGCTACGAAAACCGTACTGCCGGTCATTAAGCAGCTTTCGTTCTTCACGATATTTCTTGATCAGCGGTTCCATGTAATTGGAAAGAAGGGACGTAAGTGCAATTGCACGACAGTTTGAGGGTGAAGAAGATACGGCTTTTTTAGGGACAGGCTGGACAAATGCAGTTTTCCATCCACTTTGAAGGAGACCAGTAGAATAGGACAGATGGAAAAGCTAACGCAGTGGTTATAACAGCGTTGAAGAACACCTCTTCAGAACAATGGGAGGGATACTATCCGGGCCAGCGGATTGTGTATACCAAGATCTTTTAGGACTCTGGCAACTGCACGAGTGATAAAGAAGATTCGTCCCATAAAATCGTTTGTGATCCTTAATACAGGACGAGTCATAACACTTTCTGACAGCGTCGAATTAACAGCGAACTGTGCTGTAAGTAAATTGGCTTTCTCTAGTGAGCTGTCAAAAGGAAGACGAGCGTTGAACCCAACGACGAAGAAGCACTACGTATGTTCTTTGCAAATGACCAAAAAATGTTACTACTATTGGGACATTGTACTATTTTATGCCTTAATTTTTGGTCATGTAAAAATTTATATCTTCGAATATGACCGTTACAGGTCTTCCTGGTTTGTTGAAACTTCGTTCGATTTTTGTCAGTAGGGTTGGCTTTGTAACAACGGAAACTTACTTCTCTGACCCTAATAACAGCTCGAATTAAACCATGAGTTCTCTTTGGGTTTGATAAATTTTTCCCTATTTGGGATAAAATTTCTCATTCCACAAGGAATTAATATTGTGATCATTTCTGCACTGGCGTCCACGTCACTATCGAGAAGTCATATTGACCAGTTAAAGCTCCTGAAAAAATCGTTGAGACCGTGCCAGTTAGCTTTGTCATATTGCCAAATGGTTCTTTAGGTAGTTTTTCTCTAACTGGATATTTGGTCCGGTGTGTATTGGAGGAGTGAGGAGGAGGAACTTTATGGGCTATACAGCGACGTCGACCTGGTCAAAAAGCTGCAAATAGAGCGGCTGAAATTACTGGGACTCATAGGGAGTATAGATAACAACGACCTACCCAAAATTATAGAATTCAACCCCGATGGTGTATATGCAGCAGAGAAAGAATCCATAAAAAGAAGCGCCCACAGTGCAGTAAGACCTCAACAAAATTGGTGTGCGCAACTGAAAGCGAATAGCTAGGGACGAAACTGGCTAGAAGTGCTTGTAGTACAGGAAAATTAGCAAAAAAACAATCGTTTTATGGGACGAAATATAGGACAGCTGAATGTTGTATACGTGAAAGAGGGCTATTAGAAAAGCTTATGTCAAGTTTTTCGGGAGGCCATCCCCCTGGGGAAATCCGCCATTTTGGAAAACGCGAATTGATCTATATCTCCGAAACTATGGATTTAAAGTAAAAAGTTGTCATAATCAAATTTGTTGGAAATAAAATTATCCTTTATTTGTTACCATAACTTTCTTCTGCGTGAAAAATATTTTTTAAGGTTATGTCGTTTTATTTTTTTTATTTTTACTGTTTTTACTTTTTCATATTTTTCTCATTTCGTAAGAAACTTACGTAGATTGTTCTCATGATACAAATTGTAGACCACAGAGCTTAACAAATGTTCATATATTTTTGAAAATGATGCGATATCCCAGTCCAAAGTTAGAGCTTTTGAAAAATTAGCTGCTAAATCAATTGAGCCGATAAAGTACAATAAAGATAGACTTTTTTGTGGAATGAAACATTGGTAAGCTGATTTCTTTATAAATGAAAGAGGACTATTAGAAAAGCTAATGTCCGTGTATTCGAGATGCCATCACCATGGCAAAATCCACCATTTTGGAAAATGCGAATGGACCTATATCTCGGAAACTGTTGATCATAGAGGAAAAACTATAAGGCCAAGGTTGTAGGCAATTAAAACTTCTTTCGTTTATGTAGAGATTTGTTTTGGTGCGGGCAATAATTTCGAGGTTATGTCGTTTTATTTTTAATTTGTTTGCAATGACACATATTTGACGTTCCCGAGAAAACTAACGTGAATTACTTTAGGAATCTTAGGACACTAAATTTCCAACATTTTGATATATTTTTGAAGATGATGCGATACCGCAGTCAAAAGTTACAGGCATTTTGGTATTTGAAATAATTTTAATAACAATTTAGTATTTTATTTACTCCGGAGTTTTGAATTTAGCGTAACCAAAATGGCTGCAACTTTTGACTATGATATTTTTTTTTTTTTTTTTTTTTATATATTTAGCGCGTGCAAAAGGGGTTGTGACTACCCTTAAGATGATATACACAGCACGAGCGATTAGGTAGATTGGAGGGGATTTAAAAGGATACCGATGCACATTGGTTTTGAACGTCTGTAGATCACAATGGGAGGGGAAAATTGAGCTGGGTAGAGCATTCCACATTCGAGTAGTGCGACTAAAGAAAGAATCTCTCTTCCATCGACGGAGAAAACCTAAACACTTAGCAGCATTTTTGGCGATGTCGAATATGTGGTCGTTCCATAAAAGGTGGTCTGTGACACACATACCGAGGACTGAAAGCTTTTCGGTTTCCTCAATGAAAGTGACACTCATGGATAGTTGCATGGGGGTGGGTTTCGTTTTAACGACAGTAGACAGCATTGAGTTTTTGAAGCATTAAATTCTACACGATTTTTGATTCCCCATTGGACAATGCTGTCGAGATCAGAATTTAATGAGCTTATCATACGCCGCCGTTCGAGTTCCTCATCCGAAGGACATGGATGTGAATCTAAGAACGAATATGAAAAGCTGAGGGTACTGTCGTCAGCAAAATGATTTTTGTATGAATATAAAGAAGAGAGTCGGAGACAGAACGGAGCCCTGGGGCACACCAGCATTTATTTTGTGAATTTCAGACTTGAAACCATCCAATATAACTTGTATTGAACGGTCCGAAAGGTAATTTCTAATCCAACGAAGAAGAGATTCATCAATACCAAATGCACGCATTTTCGATAAGAGAGCTTGATGCCAAACTCTATCAAATGCTTTAGAAAAATCAAGCGCAATAATCTTACTTTCTCCAAAACGATGTAAAGATTTGTGCCACTGTTCGGTGAGATATACTATCAGATCACCAGTGGCTTTAATTCTTCGAGATATTTCTTTAGCTGAAAATTAATCAGCGTTTCCATGACCTTGGAAAGAAGGGACGTAAGAGCAATTGGCCGATAGTTGGAGGGGAAGAAGACACGCCTTTTTTAGGGACAGGCTGGACAAATGCTGATTTCCATCCACTCGGAAAGAGACCAGTAGAGTAGGACAGATGGAAAAGCTTACGCAGTGGTTTCTCCAGCGTTGAAGAACACCTCTTCAGAACAATGGGAGGGATACTATCCGGGCCAGCGGATTTGTGTGTATCGAGCTCTTTCAGAACTCTGGCGACTGCACGAGTGCGGAAGAAGATTTGCCCCATAGAATCATTTGCGCTCTCAAGTACAGGAGGAGTCGTAACACTTTCAGGCAGCGACGAATTAACAGCAAACTGTGCTGCAAGCAAATTGGCTTTATCGATTGAGCTCACAAAAGGAGTATCGTTGAAGACGAGTGTTGGGACCGAGGACGATGTGGTATTTCGTATGTTTTTTATAAATGACCTAAAAATTTTACTACCTTTGGGACATTGTAGAATTTTTTGCCGTAATTTTTGATCATGTAAAAATTTGGTTCGTCGAATATGAACGTTACAGGTCTTTCTAGCTTGTTGAAACTTTTTCCGGTTTTCCTCAGTAGGGTTGGCTTTATAACTTCGGAAGCTTACTTCTCTAACCCTAATAACCTCCTTACTGCTTGAATCAAACCATGAGTTTTCTTTGGGTTTGATAGATTTCACCCTATTCGGGATAAATTTTCTCATTCCACAAAGAATTAAGTTTGTAATCATATCTGCACTGGAATCTACGTCACTATCGAGGAAGCATAGTGACCAGTTAAAGTTCCTGAAGAAAACATTGAGACCGTCCCAGTTGGCTTTCTCGTACTGCCAAACGGTTCTCTTGGGAGTTTTTTCTTTAACTGTGTTTTGGTGGCACAAGAAATTCACAGATATGACACAATGGTCTGATGTGCCTAGAGGCGATAATACACTTATAGTGTATTTATCAGGGTCAGAGGTAAGAAACATATCGCATCATCTTTAAATATATATCAAAACTTTGTGAATTTATTGTTTTATGTTCTATGTTCTATGTTCAAAGTAGCTTATTCGAGAACGACAAAAAATGTGTTAATGTGAACAAAACAAATAATTAGACAACATAACCTAGAAAATATCCTCGCACCGAAAATAATGTATGAATGAACGAAAGATAATTCAATTGCCTTCAAGCTTAGGCTTACAATTTTTCGTCTAAGATCAATAGTTTCGGAGATAAAAATCACTTCGCATTTTCCAAACTGGCGGATTTCCCCAGGGGGATGGCGTTCCGAAAAACTGGACATAAGCTTTTCTAATAGCCCTCTTTCAGCTATACAAAATTCAGCCATCCTATATTTCGTTCCACAAAAAAATCTATTTTTCCTGTACTATTGTTCGTTGAGGCTGTAGTACATCCTGGCCCGTAAGCGCCATCTTACGTGAAAGTAAGTAAAGAAATATGGAGTAAGGTTAAGCATTACACATTCTTGTAGTGCGACTAATGTCTGAATGTCTGTTCTTAACAGTAAACTGATGGGCATTCAGTTGAATGCCAAGTATTACGGTTGAATCGTTTAAGGAGAGGAATTCAAATGGCTATTGTACTAGCAAAGTTGTTTTTTGTTTTAAACTGTTGTACACAAATGAAAGACATGAAACATTACGGTGCGGTATGGTTTTCAAGAGATGTAAATGTTTCCATTATAGTTCTTTCGTCCATCATTTGTAAATCGTCTTTTTTGTATTCTATCCAAAAGACTTAAGTGAGATACTGCAGCACCTGCCCAAATATGAGAATTGAACTCGAGATTTGGATGAATAAAGGATTTGTAGATCACAGCCTGATCAAAAGGAGAGACAATTTGTGTCGCCGGAGAAAAACTAAACACTTATAAGCAGCGTTTATGGTGATACGTCCGTCGTATATGCAATTATTCCACAAAAAGAGATCTGGGATACAAATACAGAGAACTGAAAGCTGTTCAGCTTCCTCGATGCAAGTGCCATGCATGGATACGGATAGTGGCATTGTGGCATCCTTCGTGATTTTAGATTCCCCATTGGACAATGCTTCAGAGATACGAATTTAATGAGCTTATTATAGGCTTGCGTAACAGCTCCACATCCGAGGGATGAATATGAATGCATGAACGAATATGAAAAGCTAAGATAACTGGTTGTCTACAAAACAGTTTTTTTAATAAGAAGTTTCAGACAAGAGATTGTTTATGAATATGAGCAAAAGATTCGGAGACAAAACGAGGCCATGCACACCAGCATTTATTTTGTGAATTTCAGACTTGAAACTGTACAAGTCGAATACAGCTTGTATTGATAAGGTGGAGAGGTAATTTCTAATTCAGCGAAATAATATTAAATGCACACAGTTTTTATAAGAGAGCTTGGTGCCAAAGTCTATCAGATCTTTTGGAAATATCAAGTGCATGGGCATCAGTCCCAGTTTTTCCAGAACGAGAAAGATGCAAATATTTTTACCACTACTCGGTGAGATATACCATAAGTTCATCAGAGGACCTATTGGCTATTGCTGCGAAAGCCTTACTTCCATTCATTAGGATGCTTTCTTTCTTTGAGATATTTCGTAAGCTGAAAATTAGTCACCGTTTCCATGACCTTGGAAAGAAGGGACGTAGATGCAGTGGGATTGACTTTGTAAGTACAGTTAAACATTTACGGTCTAACAGTAAAATTATGGAGAATGGATTGAAAATAAGTTTTCCGGCTTTAAGAAAATATTTCAAAAAATCTATCCACCCCATCGGACAGCTTTTCTGACACCTGACATTAAAGGGCGTTCAGTTTTTCTATAAACTACATATACTATCAAGATTATCGCCCCTATAGTGACGATAATTTGCAATCGTACAAAGAAGGCCACGTACATCAGGTATTTACACTAATTAAGACCTTACAAATATGTATATCAGATAATTTTCGTACGCCCATCTTGATTGAAGTGTGTTAAACTATATAGCCTTTTCCATAAGATGGCATGGAAAAATAGCAGACCACTTTAATCTGACATAGTAAAGTGCATTAGCATAAACTTCAGGGTCTTCTCAAAATCAATCATTCTGCCATTTAACCAACAATAAGTACTTCCACATAAAGTCAATAATGACCGAGAAAGACAACATCTAATTGTTAAAACAAATAATAGTTCTGCCCCTTTAGAAACCCATTTTTGTAAACCTACCTTTACATAAATTCAAATCAATGAACTGAACCTACCTTCTATGTATGCAGGTATGGAGGTACTTCTTTGCCATCGGAACAAGGCAAATACAGCATTTAAACAATTTTCGAACTTGTGGTGCATGCCACTTGATATTCCATCGTAACAACGACACCATGCAACTAGATAACTAGGTATGAAAATAACAAAACAAAGAACTTTAAGTCCTATGGTATAGAGGTAACCTTTTGTAGCCAGGCCTTCTAATACTTTATAATACCTCTACCTCTACATAGCCTTGCCAAGCAAATTTGCGTGCACAAGCACATTTCAAGTTCCAAACGTCAAGCTCGCTACTGCCCCGCATTAAGCTCTTTCCGGTTGGTTGGTAGGTCGTTGGGTTGGTCGGTCCGGTCGGTCGGTCTGATGGGTGAATGAAAAAGTATTCAATCTGGACGTTCGTGTTGTCCTATCCATCGTGTTCCTTAACCCATACAAACTAAAAAAAAACACGACGACTTATTCGTATAAACCATCAGGAATGTAGTTCTCCATTCAGATGCAAAATTCAACTGAAAAGCATGCACCACTCTGAAATGCAATTACAAGGGGTAAGCTCGATGTAGTATGAATAGCTTTGCTGTGCTGTGATGCATCGAGAAGGTCCTTAGTACTTGTATTTGCTTTTTCTTCCAAGTAGGGTGTGTATAGAAATGGACTTACATTCGTTAATTAAATTTTTAACAGACACGGTTTTTTGTTCTGTTCTCTTCTGTTGTATTGTGTTATTTTTGTACAGGTAGGTAGGTAAGTTTGAGTGAGGACTTTCATGATTTCTTCCATAAGGTTAACTTTTGGATGGAGAGTATTGACTTGGAGTTTTTTCCTCAATGAAAAGCCTTTGAAATTAAAATATGTATATACATCGGTGGTGTATCTTATATGCCTGCTACTTCAATACGAACAATTTTTATGTTTTAATTAATAGAATTGTGTTGAAAATAATTATTAAAACTGTAAATACTTAGAAGGTAGGTCAGGTAAAATTAGAATGATATTTGAAGTAAAGAATTATTACTATTATTAGAAGATTGTTGGAGGAGAAGCTAGGAGGAATAATTGCTATCATGAAACCAATCTAGAGAAACTAGATCTTGACCTAGTTTGGCTAGTTGTTGACTTTTAAATGTCTTAAGAAATGAGTCAGAAGGAAAAATGGCTTAAGAACTCATCAGCTTATGTTCTACGTCAGCTTGTGAGACGCATAAGACAAAATTTAAAAGTGTTAAATTGCAATACTCAAAATGAACACTCGCGTGCTCGGCAGACAAGAAAAAGCGTCCCCCTTTTAAGAGGATTGATTTCACAGTAGTGAGGCATCTTGCGGTATGACTACTTTATTGAAGCTGAGAGCAAGAGTCGTTCGCAGAAGTCGTTTCTGCAGCAGAGATAGGCATAGTCGTCAATCCAAAGTGGGGTAGGTTTGCACTACTAATTACCCTTGAAAAAACGTGGTTACCATCAATGAAGTTACAAAAAGACGGTGATGGAAGAATTCTCTACTTAGAATCAACGGTGCTAATTCGACATAATTAGAGTTTATAGGTCAGTGCCTATGTTCTGTAACTTGGTCGAGAACTTCTCGCATCGACAAAAAGTGGAACAAGAAATCCCAACGTTTCTCGATCTGGAAAAATGATCTGTTTCTGTATCTCGATGTGAGAAACAAACATTTTGAACTCGCATTCCGCTGGAGTATTGGAAACTAAAAGTCAAATATCAAAAAAATGTGGGAAAATGAATAACGGTATGTCAAGGTTGCATACGCTTGCTTTTATTATCTATCTACTAGTCAATAATGCTGCATTTACACGAATGGCAAAATGCCATTATATCTGTCAAATTATAGCCATTTTTATTTTCAACGTGTAAACGCTCTAGATACTGACAATATTTTTGCCAAAATAAAATGGCAGAGATAATTTGGCATAAAATGCTGCCATTAATATGACTATGTGTAAACACTTTACTGACGCCATTTTCCGAAATTATGCCATTCTAGATAAGAATGAACTTGCTCATTCTTTTATGGCATGTTGCCAGTATTTTGAAATCTGCCATTATTTGAACTCGTGTAAATGCATGTCATAAAAAAATTATTTCTGCCATTATTTTACCATTTTTTTGGCAGAAATATTGGCAACTTTGCCAGTCGTGTAAATTCGGCATTAAATATTACAAAATTTTGGCTGAACCTTGCATTTTCAGTATAACTAGATATTTTTAATTTTATGTGAAGGGGGGTTCTGTGCGAGTATATAATTGAGTTTTTGGGGCCGAAAGCCCTCCGCATTGGCCGCCATCTTGGAAATAGTAGTGTAACAAGTTTTCGGTGATATCTTGAGAATCGTTAGTAACATGAAAAACATTTTAACATAATTTTGTTAGGTATAAAGTGCTTGTCAGGGTTGCATAAAATCGCTTTTATATCTACTGGTCAGCAATGAAATTTTGGCCGAACCTCGCATTTTCGGTATAACAAGATATGTTTAATTATATGTAGGGAGGGATTCAGTGCGAGTATAAAATTCAGTTTTTGGGGTCAAAACCCTTTCCGCGATGGCAACTATCTTGGAAACAGTAGTGGAAGCAGTTTTTGGTGATAATGGAAGTGTTCTGATATATGCCCCCTATATACTGTTGAAATTTCAATGGTCCTTGACTAATGGTTCTTAATATATCACAAAAAACCTGCTTACACTGCCTTTTCCAAGATCGTGGCCAACGCCAAAGGCTTTCGACCCCGAAAACTCAATTTTATACTCGCACTGAAACCCCCTACACATAAAATTAAAAACATCTTGTTATACCGAAACTGTGAGGTTCGACCAAAATTTACTTGCTGACATGTAGATATAAAAGCAATTTTATACAACTGTTGCAAGCACTTAATACTTACCAAATTGTGTTAAAATTTGTTTCATGTTACTAACGGTTCTCAAGATATACCGGAAAAATTGTTAAAATACTTTTTCATAAATGGCGGCCAATGCGGAGGGCTTTCGACCCCGAAAACTCAATTTTATACTTGCACTAAACTCCTTTACACATCAAATACAAAATATCTTGGTCTACCCAAAATTCAAGGTTTGGCCAACATTTTCTGATATTTTATTGCTAATAGAAGCAAGTTTATGCAACTCCCACATACACTGTTAAGTGGACTCTGATACAAAATTTGTATGCATCATTCACATCGTTTTTGTCCTGATTCGCGTGTTTCATGCGAGAAATTTCTCGATGCGAGAGTTACAGAACGTAGGCACAGTAATGTACTTTCATATATTTTCATATATTTCATATATTGGTAGAGTTTGTACTTCCCCGTAGTGGAATATTGTGATCGAACGATCAAGTCTACGGCTCGCGTACACATAACGCGTTATCGGCCGAATTATGTTCTTCCGTCGTCGGCCGAACTCGGGCGTTTGAATCGAACGTATGGTAAAAGGAAGAGAGCGCGTACACCACTACAACCGACATCGTCCGATGTCGGCCATTCAACCGACAAATCCGAACTTGTTTGGATTTTACGTCAGTTTGTAAGTTATTTCTTGACAGAATTTAATGAAATTAAAAATTAAAATAAGATAACGTTAATAGTGAATAGCTTATTTATTGTGTTATAATAGAGCCGTGTCTACTTTTTACGTTTCACACTCCGACTGGCATCCTTTAAAATCGGCATTGTTAAAAACAGGCATCGTGCGAGAAGGGCAGAAGTGTATGCAGACTAACGTCCGAGACATTCGTCCGTGTAGCTCCGATCCAAAATCAGCCGGTTAATCGGTTTCAGTGTACGCGAACCGTAAGGTTTAAAAAGATCAGGTATTTCTTGTTTAAGGCTTACATAATCGTTGAGTTTACTTCAATTTATTTGTAAAAAGACCTGGGGAAAGCCATTGTATAAATATTTGAGAGCATGTATCTAATGAGGCATATAATACCATAATTCGAGGTACGATAGATATGATCCATCATTAGAAATGGTGAAAGAAATGGACATTTGGATGACTGGAAGTATAGCTTGCTCGGAATCGTAAAAGTTGAAAACCCATTTTTCCACAGGCTTTGATGAAAAGCTACATATGTTGTATAAATGTATAGGAAGAGCTTACATACTTATCAGAGTCTTATAATCCATGAACAATCGCTGCTTGAGACATACGATGGCTTTCAATTCATTATAATGCTGAGCACGCTGCTACTTGGCATTTTAATCCTATTTGTTTTGCCAAATCGAAGTAGAAAGAGTTTCCAGTAGGTTAATACTTCGCTGGATCTCACTTAGGTGTCTTCGAGGAGTTTATGATTTCTTCTTAGTAAAAGATAGGTAACTCCTTAAAAACATTGAAGTTGTGGCTGCATAAATAGTG
This sequence comes from Melangyna quadrimaculata, assembly GCA_949320155.1. Taxonomy (NCBI): domain Eukaryota; kingdom Metazoa; phylum Arthropoda; class Insecta; order Diptera; family Syrphidae; genus Melangyna; species Melangyna quadrimaculata. The sequence continues at coordinate 467,390,746 of OX439483.1, read as the reverse complement.
ACATTTTGTCCTTTTGTTTGTTTGATTGTTAATAACAAGCATTGGGTCTTCCAGGCCAACTTTACTTAAAGGCAAACCCACCTGTTCTTCAATTGGTGTGAATGGCTCTCTAAAGTTGGGCGTGCACCCAAATATGTCGATATCGTCCACATACCTTAGGAGTTGCATGCATCTTTTGAAAAAAGATTCTTTTCGGGTTAACGTTAAACACTAAGGTATCTGCTGAAGGATTCACGTCAAAGGAGTACCAAATTTTCAATTCCTGAAAACTAGCGCAATAGTTCGGAAGACATAGTTCTTATTTGTACATTTGTACTTTGTACCTTTTAAATAGATTTAGGCTCTTGTTAATTCGATTTAGTCTTTGTTTATTCTCGATCTGCTGGGCCGGAATCCCGATTGTTGTAATGGTTTGCGTACCAAGTCAATTCTAACAAACTCATGACAACATTGTTCAAGTTCTTTAAATACAAATGGTCTGTTGTTTTAATTCTCTTTTACATCTGATTGAAACACTGCAATTAGCTGCAATAAAATCTGATGGTAAGCGAAATTTTTGGTCAGAGACACGATAGGTTGCTCTAAGCCCCATTAATACATGCGGTAGTTTTCTAGACCATTAAATATCATCGCAACATTTCAGTGCTGTTTCGAGGGTAGGATGACAACGTTCGAGCAAATAATGTTCCTTAGGGTTGTTGTAATCCGTAGTACAGTAGTGTTTAAGTTTATTAAGTTTATTAAATTCAATGTATGCCTGTACACATTAAGAATATACTTCTTATAAATTAGTGTAAAGCTATTTATTACATAAATGCTACGAAAAGAACTACTTTATCATTAAATGCTACGAAAAGAACTACTTTATCATTATTATTATAACTTCATAAATATATTTCTGAGAAATTAACAAAAGAAGAGAGAAAACAAAAAAAAATTAAAATAAAGAAAAGATAATTATAATTATAACTTTAATTTTGTGTTTGATTCCCAATTGCCTGCATAGCTCAGTATACAAACCGGATTCAATTTTTTTTTTTATAATATACGCGCACTTAGGGGGTCTTTGATATCCTTAAAATGTAAAATTAAACACGATACAAAATAGGGAAAGTTTAAAGAGGATACACATTGCATTTAAACCTTTGAATATCAAATGAAGGGGGAAAATGGAGCCGGGTAAAGCATTCCACATTCGGGTAGTGTGACTAAAAAAAGATTTTCTATACTTTACAGTATGACCGAAATTGGGGTCAAGGGTAAACTGGTGTGCATTCCTAGAAATCCGAGAATAACAGTTGGATAGTTTTAGGGGACAAATGCAACGGGATATTTCATTAGAACACTGTTTTGTAAAAACAACAGTAAAATAATGAAAAACAAGAAACATTGTGGCGGTATTCTAGAGATGCAAAAACTTCCATGATATTTCTATCGCCTATCGTTTTCATAGCTCTTCTTTCAATTATCTTCAATAGACTCAATTGGGTTGTTGGAGCACCTGCAAAAATATGAGAATTGTCCTTAATGTGGGACGAATAAAGGCTTTGTAGATCACAGCCAGATCAGAAGGGGAGCGAAAGTGTGTGTCTTATGATCTGTGAACCCATGGTATTCGATTGGGACGGTAACTGCACTGAGGGAAAAAATGCTTTCTAAAGTTAAATACGAGCGTATTTGATCTTAAGTTTTTCAAATGAAGTGGATCATTTTCATTTTTACGTTGAAACAATGTTAATTTGAATATGCGACGCAATTTTAAGAGATTCAACCTAGTTTAAAAGTAAAACGTGTTTATTTATACATCGAAATCAACTTTTGTACATTTACATTTCGTTCAACGTTGTTGTAAAGTGAAACGTTATCATTTTTAAATTGAGATCCACATTTAAAGTGCGCTCAACCTTGTTTCAAAGTGAAACGTATTCATTTTTACTTGAAATCCACATTTTACTTTGCGATCCACTTTTATGGCATTTAAAGTGCCATCAACGTAGTTTCAAAGTGTTGCATAATTAAGTAAACCTCTATTTTTTTGTATTTGTAAGCTTAATATAAAGAATTTTAAGAGCGCGTTGTTGTTTTTCGAAGTAGCTCCCTTACATTTGTGAACAGATTAAACGAGCACTCAAAATTCTGTTTCATATTATCGAAAAAGAATATTTAATTACTTTTCCTATATCTATTACTATGATATACTCATAGCATCAAACGATTCACTTAAGACGTCACAAATAAATGATTCACCACAAAAATGAAATGCGTCGAGCATGAACATATACATTTGTCTTTGTGTTACATAAATTTAAACAAAGAAGCGTGGCGTGGGTATCCATTTTGAATCAATACCTAACCGAGCGAAGTTAAATCTTCGTTGATTCGAAGTAGATAAATGTTGTTTTAAAAGATGGATGAATTTGATTTACCTTTGATTCCACTTTAAATCAACATGTAAACGTAGTAAAATCTAGTTCGTTTTTAAGTATGGAATCACTTTGAAATAAAGTCGCTCCACTTTGATTTAAGAATTTTCGGCGTTGGCGCCAAATCGTTACGAAAAATATTAGAATCAAAGTTTTTTGCTTTGATTATACGTTGTTTTTTTCTCTGTGTGTGGGACACCCTTCAAGAAAACTTCAAGTTACATCTTCAATTCATTCTTAATAAGATAAACGCATTTATTTTATTCGTCTTCGAGCTTCATTTAACTTCCTTAAGTAATAAGAAATACGATTAAATATGTCTGCCACAAGACAGCACATTCGGTTTGAACGGGTAAAGCATTCCACATTCGGGTAGTGTGACTAAAAAAAGATTTTCTATACTTTACAGTATGACCGAAATTGGGGTCAAGGGTAAACTGGTGTGCATTCCTAGAAATCCGAGAATAACAGTTGGATAGTTTTAGGGGACAAATGCAACGGGATATTTCATTAGAACACTGTTTTGTAAAAACAACAGTAAAATAATGAAAAACAAGAAACATTGTGGCGGTATTCTAGAGATGCAAAAACTTCCATGATATTTCTATCGCCTATCGTTTTCATAGCTCTTCTTTCAATTATCTTCAATAGACTCAATTGGGTTGTTGGAGCACCTGCAAAAATATGAGAATTGTCCTTAATGTGGGACGAATAAAGGCTTTGTAGATCACAGCCAGATCAGAAGGGGAGCGAAAGTGTGTGTCTTATGATCTGTGAACCCATGGTATTCGATTGGGACGGTAACTGCACTGAGGGAAAAAATGCTTTCTAAAGTTAAATACGAGCGTATTTGATCTTAAGTTTTTCAAATGAAGTGGATCATTTTCATTTTTACGTTGAAACAATGTTAATTTGAATATGCGACGCAATTTTAAGAGATTCAACCTAGTTTAAAAGTAAAACGTGTTTATTTATACATCGAAATCAACTTTTGTACATTTACATTTCGTTCAACGTTGTTGTAAAGTGAAACGTTATCATTTTTAAATTGAGATCCACATTTAAAGTGCGCTCAACCTTGTTTCAAAGTGAAACGTATTCATTTTTACTTGAAATCCACATTTTACTTTGCGATCCACTTTTATGGCATTTAAAGTGCCATCAACGTAGTTTCAAAGTGTTGCATAATTAAGTAAACCTCTATTTTTTTGTATTTGTAAGCTTAATATAAAGAATTTTAAGAGCGCGTTGTTGTTTTTCGAAGTAGCTCCCTTACATTTGTGAACAGATTAAACGAGCACTCAAAATTCTGTTTCATATTATCGAAAAAGAATATTTAATTACTTTTCCTATATCTATTACTATGATATACTCATAGCATCAAACGATTCACTTAAGACGTCACAAATAAATGATTCACCACAAAAATGAAATGCGTCGAGCATGAACATATACATTTGTCTTTGTGTTACATAAATTTAAACAAAGAAGCGTGGCGTGGGTATCCATTTTGAATCAATACCTAACCGAGCGAAGTTAAATCTTCGTTGATTCGAAGTAGATAAATGTTGTTTTAAAAGATGGATGAATTTGATTTACCTTTGATTCCACTTTAAATCAACATGTAAACGTAGTAAAATCTAGTTCGTTTTTAAGTATGGAATCACTTTGAAATAAAGTCGCTCCACTTTGATTTAAGAATTTTCGGCGTTGGCGCCAAATCGTTACGAAAAATATTAGAATCAAAGTTTTTTGCTTTGATTATACGTTGTTTTTTTCTCTGTGTGTGGGACACCCTTCAAGAAAACTTCAAGTTACATCTTCAATTCATTCTTAATAAGATAAACGCATTTATTTTATTCGTCTTCGAGCTTCATTTAACTTCCTTAAGTAATAAGAAATACGATTAAATATGTCTGCCACAAGACAGCACATTCGGTTTGAACTTTCGTTTCCACATGGAAGTAAACCACTTAAAACGAAATGTTTTAGTTTTTTTCTACTAAAATGTTCCTGTTCCTTTCCACTGCAATAAACAACCTCAGTTCTGAAACCAACTTACAGAGAAATGTACTAAAATGATTTCTTGGAATAAGAAACAACTGAATGTTGTATATAAATTACATTCACATTCACATCCTTGATGTCGTACTTACGAGTACGAGTACATAGTAGTTCCTCATATAAACTTTCGGATAGTTAATATCCCACAATTCATACACACAATATAAATTTACGTTTTGAAAAGAGGGACTCTGTGGCCCCGAATACTCTCAAAAAGCCACTAGGTAGGTACCTACAACAAGGATAAATGTTTACTGCTTTTCTGTGCATTTTACTGTTTGTTCACCTGCGGCATTATACACTCACTCAATGAGGTGTAGTGTATCCATTTCTTGAATTTATATATTTTCTCTCTCAAGTCCATATAAAGAGCATACATCTAGAGCAGAGCTTTAATGCTATTACACACATTTTAGCTGTCATCTAAATCCTTTGATTAATTCCTACACATTGATTAACAGCAAGAGATTCTCAAAGTTGTTGCTTGTGGTTAAATTCAACTCGTTCAAATAGGATATAAAAGCAGCTTAGAGCACAAATGGATATGGAATGGGTATGACGTATGAGGAAGGAGGTATAACTATAGGTACATCTCTTTGGCAACATTGGAGGATTTTATGGTGACCATTTGTGCTTTATTTTCTTCAATTTCATATTTCGAATAAAAGTCTTGTTCAGGAAAGGAAAGATTTGAAACCTTTTTTACGGCATGTAAACCTTAGATGAATTTCTCACTACTAAAAAAAATAAATAAAAAGAAAAAACTATTTGGCTGTCTTAAAAAACATCCGAATAACACGAGGCTTAAGTTTCTCTATAAAAAAATTTTGTAACGAGCTTAAAACTGAAATTCCCCTTTGCAGAGACACTTTTTATGGTTTTATGGCTGAGAATTTAGTTAACTCGAAAAAAGAATGGGAAATAGTAAATGGTATTCTGAACAGAAATAAAGCCGAGGTGAATATTATAATAGAAACTGAAAACTATACTGAGACAGATTCTGAAAAAGTTGCAAACCTGTTTAATGATTTTTTCGCAAACATTAGTGAGAATTTATCAAATTTTCCAACTTTTGAAAATGTGTGGTGTTGTAATAACACTATCATTGATGTTAGTTTTCAATCCAGAAGTTTTTTTTTTGCCAATTTTAGTTCGGAAGAAATCCATAAAATCATAATGTCATTAAAAAAATAAATCAAAAAAATCAGAAGAAGAGTTTGACTCTTCTTCTGATGATTTGATTTCCAGTATAACTCTGGAAAAAATTCATTTTACGTTTCTGATATTTGAAGCTTCATTTTTAATCTCTGCTTGCAAAAAGGAGTTTTTGATGCCTTGAAAAAGCCTTAGTTATACCACTTCATAAAACAGGTGTCACCTCAAGCCTAAATAATTACCGTCCCATATCCCTCCTACCAGTTTTTTCAAAAATTTTTGAAAATGGGATGTAGTCCAGAATGCTAACTTTTTTGAAAAAAAAAAACAAACTTTTTTAGTGACTATCAATACGGCTTTATGACTGGAAGGTCTACGGAGGATGCCGTTTTAAAACTCTCTGGTGAAATTTATAGCAGCCTGAACAATTCTGAGGTATATATAACTAAGGCTTTTGATACGGTGGATCATGTTTTGTTGCTTGTTATAGAGCTGGCTTTAGAGGTACCGTTTATGATTGGTTAGAATCCTATTTAATGAACAGAAAACAAAGGGTCCTGGGCCCTATCCTTTCTTTAATCTTTTTAAACTCTCTTTTTGTTCAACCTTTTAATGGCAGTATCACAGCTTTTGCTGATGATACTGCTTTGTCATATTCTTCGAAAAATTATTTCCTCTTATTTATTGATATAAGTAATGATCTTGAAATACTGCTTAAATGGTTTTATATTCATCGACTTATCATAAGGATAAGTCATAACATAAGGAGTAAAATCTGTGAAGATATTTCAATAAGTTATTATTCACCTTTCTGTCTTCGATATCGGCTTAAAAGGCCTCCACCCAAAATTTTGAGAAAAACGTGAAATTCGGCAAATGGCCGTAACGTTTAAGCAGTCAATACAACACGTATTGTAAAAAACTTAATTGTTTATGAAAGAATGTTATTATATCTTGAAAACCGTCGAGCCACTTTTTTATTTTTTTATTTTATCATATATAATTTTAATATTTTAGTTGCCTCTCTCTCTAAATTTCACAAAACGTCTCAGAGAACTACGCAGTTTGTGAAAAATTGAAATGGGAAATACATATTATTCTAACGTCATTTTATAGGTAATGAGCAGAACTTGAAATCGCTTGGAGCGGATTTTTAATTTTGGACCCTATTTTTGAATCATCATCTTTTGAAAAACACAATTTCTAATGCATTTTTGAGTATGTAATTATATAAAAGGAGCAACATAACTTTCTCTAAATACCATATTTGTTTTCTAAAACCGTTTCAATAAAAAAAAATTGCAAAATATAACTTATTATTACAAAATACCACATTTTCTAAAGGTCTTTTATCCAATAAAATGTCGTTATTTTCAAATATTTCGAATTTTTAGTACATCTCTTTGCCACAAGATGACTTTTCTTCGAAAATCAACAAAAAAAAAGTGTTGGAATGCGAATGGTTGTTTGTGTGAATGAAGTATGAATGGTTCATATGAAAGGCTGTGGAGAACAGAGAAGAACCACGGTGACGGTGATTGATTGCTATTTGGATTTTATGCATCAGGTTTTTTTTTGTTGCTTAGTGAGCTATATGCGAGAATAGAAGCTATATGCGAGTAATAGACCGTGTATAGTAAGAAAGTGTACATAAGCTCAGCTGCTTGCGTCGTCGTCAACGTTGTAGCAAGGGATGTATGTAGCTTTTTTTATAGCTAGATTTTTTTGCGGGAAAGAATAATTTGTATAGGTTGCATTTGTGGGTATGCATTTTTGTTTATTATCAATGGTTGGTAGGTGGATTTTTATGCGGGAAAGAAAAGCATGGTCATGTGTAGGTTCATACATTATGTATGTAGGTAGGCAATGGAGGGTAGTTTTTGGTATGGAAATCATTTAATTTTAAATAAGTGAGAATTTCTATGCAATGTTGGGATAAGTAAGTGTTTGATACAGAAAATAAAAAAAAAATTCCTTGTCTAGGTAGGTACCTATGGCTTGAAATTTGTTTGTTTGATTTTCATGGTAGGTAACTACCTATTTAGGTTTATTTGCGTTGACTGTTAATTATATCATGTGGGTGATATTCTAGTAGGTAGGTAGTAGGGGTGTCTAAAATTTTTTTTTTTGTCAGATATTCAAAATGGGTATCGTGGATCTTGTAGAGGATACCCACACAAGTATTTCTACGTCCCGGAAATTTTTTAAAATGGTACTTCCAGACCCCGCGGCCGTTTTGTATGTAAAAAACACGTTTTTTTTTTCAAAGTCAACAAATGATCAAGAATTTCGCGTATCAAACGTGGTTTCACCGACTTTAAAAGATTTCTTTTGACTCTCTAGGGATGCTAATAACAAAATATCACAAGTAACTGCCCCTTAGAATTTCAAAATATGCATTTTTTACTCGATAAATGGCTGAAAACCCCCAAAAAATCGGTTGCTTTTTAAGGTTTTCTCGATTTTAAAGACCCACATGAGTTCAGGAACGAGCAAGTAAGACTCGTATCATAGGTAATTTCGTGTGCCTAACTCAAATCTATCATCCGTTTTTAGTATGAAGCGGTGCATTTTTTTTTTTGAAAAAAAGCATTTCGAATTTTTCCAGAATCTCAAAAATAGGTGAAAAAATGGTTATATTCCTTTTTCAGACTGTAATATCTCAAAAACTAGAACTGATGGCGAAAAACGGATGATAGTTCTGAGTTCAGCACACGAAATTACCTAATAACCGAGTCTTACTTGCTCGTTCCTGAACTCACGTAGGTCTTTAAAATCGAGAAAATCTTAAAAAGCAACCGATTTTTTGGGGGTTTTCAGCCATTTATCGAGTAAAAAATGCATATTTTGAAATTCTAAGGGGCAGTTACTTGTGCTATTTTGTTATTAGCATCCCTAGAGAGTCAAAAGAAATCTTTTAAAGTCGGTGAAACCACGTTTGATACGCGAAATTCTTGATCATTTGTTGACTTTGAAAAAAAAAACGTGTTTTTTACATAAAAAACGGCCGCGGGGTCTGGAAGTACCATTTTAAAAAATTTCCGGGACGTAGAAATACTTGTGTGGGTATCCTCTACAAGATCCATGATACCCATTTTGAATATCTGACAAGAAAAAATTATTAGACACCCCTAAGGTAGGTATCAAAATAAACTGGTTTAAAAAAGTTATTAAATCAAATAAAAATAGTTTTATTTTTTATTCTTGAGTGTAGCAATTTTTTAAAAAATGTAGGTAAAAAACTAAATAAGTTTTTTTTTTCAGGGTATCACTTGTCACGAATAAGTCCCTTGCATTCCTGTCGAAAGGCGCACACAGGAATGGTTGCGAGTTGTTAGTCACTAGGCCCTGGTTCTTCATGAGCCGTTGTGCCACGCGATTTATTTATTTTTTTAGGTAAATACATAGGTATGTTGTAGGTAACTATACCTTTGTACAACTTTTTTAAAAAGTCGTCTTAACTAAAACTACCTATGTAGGTAACTACCTATGTACCTACCTACTTTGGTTGTTTTCTTGTAATATAGAACCTATGTATGTTATGTACATACATATGTATGTTATATGAACAAAATTGTTTTCCTTCCGTTTATGGGAGAGGTGCAATTTTCTAAAACATTTGCTTTGAATGGATTGCAAATTATTACAAATCAACTATAGAACCTACTTACATTATAATGCAATAGTTTCTTTTTTAAAGCCAAAAGTCTATTCTTTTTATTTATTTAAAAATAAAATTGAATGAAAAGTTTTGATCGTTTTTGAAACAAAATGTTCAAAAGTCAAAATTTAGAAGAACAAATTTATTGGGTATAGAAATGATTTTTTTGTTTTCAAATTTCTCGTTGACGGCTGCTTCGATGTCAACCAAAATTTTTATTCAAGAGCTCCTTTACAGTTCAAATAATTTTGCATGTACAAATTTTCAAAAAAATTATTTTTGGATTTTTAAAAAAATATTGAATTTTTTTTTGCAAATTCAGTATCTTGGAAATGGGCTTTTGAATTTTTTTTTTATTTTGTGTAAAATTGTATTTTATAAATACTAATGGTGGCATACTTAATTTTATTTTTGAAAATGAGCGCAAAATTTTATATATAAAAAATTAATTTTAAGAAAACCGCTCCAACGATTTTTTATTATTTTTTTTTTCATAAATTCATATTTATCAAACAAATCAGATGGCATAGTTGATTTTGAACTCCTACTCTCAAATCCATTAAAATAATAAATTTATAGTAACTTATAGTTATAATTTATTTAATTTTTTTTAATGCTTTCATAGTATTTTTGAACCTATAGCTATGTACTTGTACATCATCGATTTCTATCTACGTTCAAGTTGTTATCTACGAGAGCAAGTTTGTGCGATCCAGTCGTGCCAATTTTTTAAATTTTAATTTGGATTTTTTTCTTTCTTTCAATAAAAAATATATAGGTACATACATAGGTATTCGAAAGTAATTAGGTGGTTTGTTTTTTTTTTTTTTTTTTTTTTTTTTTTAATTAAGCGCGCACTAAAGGGGTTAAGCGCGCACTAAAGGGTTAAGCGCGCACTAAAGGTTTGTAGTGCGACTAAAGAAAGAATCTCTGTACTTAACAGTACGTCCGAAATTGGGCTCGAAGGTAAACTGATGTGCATTCCTAGAAATACGAGTATTACGGTTGAATTGTTTTAGGGGAGGAATGCAACTGGCTATTTCGCTAGAGCACTGGTTATGAAAATAACGGTAAAATAACGAAAGACATGAAACATTGCGTCGGTGTTGGAGAGGTGCAAATGCTTCCGTTATATTTCTATCACCTATCATTTTCATAGCTCTTCTTTGAATTCTATCCAATAGACTCAAGTGAGTTATTGGAGCACCTGCCCAAACATGAGAATTGTACTCGAGTTTTGGGCGAATAAAGGCTTTATAGATAACAGCCAGATCAGAAGGGGTGAAAAATTTCGTGCATCGCCGAAGAAAACATATTGTGTGTACATATTTATTTTTAATATATAGGTACTTATTTATATTGCTTTTTTTGTAACTACATATCAATCTTACTATGTAGGTACTTTCCTTACTATTTTTATTTATATATTTATTTATTCATTATTTCCTCAAGAACCAATAATTCACAATTCGGGAAATTTCTAACATAAGTTTTATAAAATAAATCACAAATAACTAGTTTATGTATCTTTTTAAATTAATCGCTTTTGTTATTTTGAATAGAAAAGAAAAAACTAATTTTAATTTATTTAAAAAACTTTTATTATTTATTAATAATTTAAATTTATTTATTGCACACCTAATTAATTTATTTCACAACATTTATAGTTTAGATATCAAATCAAAATCTTTGCAAGAGCAACATCACGTATCACGTAGCCCGAAGATGGTTATTTAAAACCGAAACGCGTCGCCTTTTATCTAAGCTATAAATGTTGTGAAATAATTAAATTGTTAAATAAATAAATTTAAATCATTTTTTTTTTTAATTAAAGTTTTTTTAAATAAATTAAAATTTGTTTTTTCTTTTCTATTCAAACTAGGTAGGTACTACACAACATGGAGACTTCACCACAAAAAAATGTCATAGCTTTTGTTATCTTCACTAAAATACCTCAAAGAAAAAAATTCTTGAAACCACAAGAAAAATAAAAAAAACACCCTACATTTAAAGTTGCCACTTCCTAACTACCTATCTGAAATTATAAAAAAAATATACATATGCACCTACCTACCTACCCATCTTATCCCTTACCTACCATAACAATATCTATCCTAGAATATAAAATAATTCAAGTTCAACACAAGCCGCGTAAAGTTAGCATGACAACAAAATGATAAAATTTTTAGGTAGCTAGATACCAACCACAAACTATCCTCTACCTACTACAACAATAACTCTACTCTAATTTAATTTTCTATGCCAGTTTGTGCTTCAAGGTAGAGTAAATACTTTTTTAATTGCTCAAATATTCTATTGATCTCGCAATGACCCAGCGGTAAAATTGAAAAATTCATTGAAGAAAGATCAGCTTTTTCCTTGAGGAATGGCAGCTGCACCGTCCACTTTTCAGCTGATTCCTTTGATGAAATTAACATGGGCATGTCTTAGGCGGGAAGCACATGCTGAAAATCCGATGCAAATTCGCCAACGAAATCACTTCTTCGTTGGAAGTTGTTTATTCACCGACCGAGATGATGAAAAACATGGTGGTTGCATAATCTATGAATTCACTGCATAAATATATGTGGTTTATTCATCAGTTCAATATTTTCGATGAAAATGGTTATGAAAATTCAATTATCAAATCACAAGATTAGTGGTAGTTGTTTATTCAGCCAATATAGTTAATTCAAATGAAAAATGTGAAGAAAATTAAATAAATAGTGAATTCATTACTCTGTTGTGTATGTGTTGTGAATTTGTTATTGGTCAATTAAAATAAAATATAGAACTAAAACTTTAAATTTAATTAAAGTGAAATCACTAGGTCAGTGGTTGTTGGTTAATCACCACTTCATATGCGAAGTGGTGATTAACCAACAACCTGAAATACTTTGAGACAATCCGAGATTTCCTCATTTTAATAGAAATTCACAAGTCCTCTTATAATATTTACTGTCAGTAGACAATGTCAACACAGAGAACACAAAAAAAATCAACTTCTATCAAATCACACAATGGCGGTGCACACTTTACAAAACATATGAGTGGACATAGACGATGAACTGATGACTTTTCAACAGTTTTTTCATCTTATAATTTTCCATATCAAAAGCAATTTTTAATTCAACGACAGAAAGGGTTGTTTTATAAACACAAAGCAGAAAGTGGGTTCAAATCTATGAACTGAGGAAACCTTGCATGACTCTTCACTTACTAAATCATTACATGTCGTTTCCTTGTATTATCTGGCTAGTGAATTGATTGAAGAATTCAGCTATAAAATTCATTGGGGACGATATTTCCCGCTGGGAATGACAAAAGAATACAAACCAATTCTTCACATACAACGTAAGCGTTGAATTTACAGGTATGTACATCCCAACAAGTAAATATATACCTAAACATTTACATACAACTCTTTACTTCCAAGCTTTGTATACATCGCAGAGATCAGACAGATCTGACGCCGACTGACGATGCAAACAAAAAAAACAACAAAATGAAAGAAGGTTCAGTGTGTACCTTTTATTTTGTGTTCTTTTTTCCTCCTCTTCAACACAAACGCAACTCTTTCGAAGTTCAAACATGTTGAATGAACACAAACAGAGTGACCTTTTTTTGTTTTTATTTTAATTCGAAGTTATGAATCTTCGAATCTGAGTTCGACATTTTGGGTGGAGGCCTCTTAATAATGATTGATTGCATGATTCCACTACTTCCTATAATGAAAACCTGCTATGCTCTGATGGTTGTTTTAGAATTGAGAGAGTTGAAAGTTTTTTGATAGATTTACAGATGAGTTGGTTAAACCACACTTCTAACTTAAAAAATTATCTAAACAAAGTTGTTAAGCAAATCTACCATCTTAGTCTGTATTGTAGTCTGCCTATTTTTAAATTGGTTTACAATGGTTTATTTAAATCTTCAATTAAAGCTTCAATATGGACTTTCTTATCCTTTACTTATCAAGCAAAAACATGCTATCAGAATTATTGCAAGGGTTAATCGTAGAACCCCAAGTTTTGATTTATTCAAGAACCTTAATATTCTGCCACTAAAGCACTTATATTTCTATAAAGTATTAAAAATATTCTTTGAAAATTCTGGATATACGGCTGCTAGATTGTATGGATCTCACAGTTTGCTTGTCAATGGCATGAATTTGGTAACTGTACCTAACATTAAAAAAGCACACTTTTGTCACTTTTATTTAGTTATTGCACCTCGTTTATTCAATAACCTGCCTGAATATATTAGATGCGAGAGAGTCGAACCAACATTCCTAAGAAATATTAAGTGTTTCTATTTTCTTTGAACTACAGTGAAATAGATACATTATTGCAGGTAATTATTTGAGAATTAAAAAAAATAATGTGTTTAGTTTCCTTGCTTGTATTTTTCATTTTGCTTTTGAATTGCTTACTTGAATTTTTCACTTTGTTTTTTTACTTGCTTTATTATAATATTAATAATTTTCTTACATTATAATTGATCCCCATCAATTGTTTTAAACATTTTTTTTTTTTTGTAACTTAAGGGTACATTAACCTCTTGCCTTTTGGGCAACGGGATGTTCCTAATTATTTTATTTGATTGCTTATTTAATTTTTGCTTATTTAATTATTGCTTATGAATTGTAAATTTTGTTAGCCTTAATTCTTCATCTAAAATAAAGTCAAAGTACAAAAAAAAAAAACTGACTGATAAGTGAAACTAAATGGAGAGGAAGAGCTGAATACAGATCTGACACTGGGCAAATGAGAATGCTGTATTCCGGGGAAGATGAAAGAGAGGGTGGGCAAAGACTGAATGGGGTTGGAATTATGTTGAACGAAGAAGCGGAACGTTGCTTTATTTCTTGGGTGCCCATATCTGCAAGAATAATGACAGCAAGGTTTCGTTCAAAAATTCGCAACATTACAATTATTCAGTGCTACGCCCCCACAGATGAAGCGACTGAAGAAGACAAAACCGCGTTCTACAATCATCTTAGCTCGGTTTATAGAAGTGTTCCGAATGCTGATATCGTCATGGGAGACCTCAATGCCCAAGTCGGAACAGACAATTACGGCCTGGAACGTGTGATGGGAAAAAATGGCATAGGGTAACGAAATGAAAATGGCGATTTGCTTGTCGACTTTTGTAACGCAAATCGTCTTGTACTCAATGGGACTGTATTTAAACATAAGACGTGCAACAAAGTAACATGGCTACATCCGGATGGTCAAACTGAAAACCAAACTGACCATATCATGATACAGCAGCGATGGAGAAAGTCATTGTGTGATGTCCGAAGTGTTAGAAATGCCGATGTGGGAAGCGACCACCATTTGGTTCTCTTGAGTCTCAAGCTCCGAACCGCAGCTGTACAATCACAGGATGCAGCAAGGAATCCAAAATTCAATACGAATGCTTTAATTGATCCGTACATTTGTCGAAACTATATCACCAACTTTAATGACAGAGCTTCATCATTAAATGAAACTCAACATTCAGGGATTGACGAGATGTGGGATGAAATAAAAAGTGGTTTTATGGAAGCTGGAGCCGCAACTATACCTAGGCGGACGAGAGCTAGTGACTCTTGGATATCTCGAGACACCTGGGATAGAATTGAGCGTCGTTAATCGTTAAAGTTGCAAATAAATGCCGAGGCAGATGTTCAACGCAAGGAAGAATTGCGAAGCGATTATCGGATTGCACATAAGTTGGTCTATCGTTGTGTGAGACGTGATAGGAGGGTAACGTTGGACGGAGATATCAGACAGTTGTACCAAATATCCAAGGAAGTTGTCGGGAAAAAAAAGCAACACCAGTCATCCTGTAATGGATGTGGATGGGACACTTTTGGTGTCAATTGAGGATCAGCTACTTAGATGGGGGGATCATTTCTGTGCCCTGCTGAATGATGATTCTGCCGGGCAGGTGCACAGTGCTGAAGTGCCCCAGCTTAACGAGATGCGCAGGTCCTGTAGAAGTATATTGACATCGAACCTCCATCAGTAGCAGAAATCCAATATTCGATAAATCTCCTCAAAAATAACAAAGCAGTTGGACTTGATGGAGTACCAGCTGAATTCCTGAAGGCCGATCCTGTCACAACGGCTAGTATTCTTCAGCCGTTAATGCAAACTGTTTGGGAAAATGAAACCTATCCCAGGGACTGGAAGGATGGAGTGATTGTTAAGCTGCCAAGGAAAGGTGACCTTAAAAATTGCAACAATTGGCGTGGTATTACCGTTTTGTCCGTTTTCGCAAAACTAATGGCAACCATTGTTCTTAAACGGATAAAGGCTAAAATCGAGGCTACACTCAAGAGGCACCAAGCTGGCTTCCGGAGCGTTCGATCGTGTGTCGACCATATCAACACCCTACGTATTGTCCTCGAGCAGTCTGCGGAATTTCAATCACCGCTTCATCTCATGTTCGTTGATTTTGAGAAGGCATTTGACCGAGTTGATCGCGATTGTGTATGGAGATTACTTCTTGGTAGATGAATTCCTCCAAAACTTGTTGCCATTATAAGAGAGTCCTATAACAATGCTAGGTGTTTTGTTTTGAACAATGGTCAGCTATCCGACTCTTTCGAAGTGCGGCAGGGTGTAAGACAAGGTGATATTCTATCGCCAATTCTTCTTCTGATCGCGATAGATGACGTATTGACGTGTTGGTACAGCAGAGAGACAGGGCATTCAATGGAGACCGTTTGAAAAGCAGATGATATATGTCTCATGGCAAACAACATCAGTGGGCTGAACGGGATGTGTCAAACACTGCAGGTGAAAGGAGAGTCTATTGGTCTAAGAATTAATAGCAAAAAGACAAAAATAATGCTTACAGGCCGATCCACACATCAGCGTATAATTCTGCAGGGGACACCAGTTAATGAGGTCGAACAGTTTAAATACCTTGGAAGTACTGTATCAGCAAACGGTGGTACAGATCTGGACGTTCAAGGTAGAATTAGTTAAGCTCGTGCTGCCTTCGGTGCCCTGTCTCAAATTTGGAAGTCAAGTCAAATCTCCTTACGCACTAAGTTGAGGTTCTTCGAATCCAACGTCAAATCCGTGCTCCTTTATGCTTGCGAAACCTGGAAAGTCTCGGTCACCATGTCGAGAAAATTGTAGACTTTTGTAAATCGCTGTCTACGTCACATCCTTAAGATTCGCTGGCCACAAATTATTTCTTTGAATGGAATCCTCAAGGTGCACGGCGGGTTGGAAGACTAAGAACAACATGGAAATCAACAGTCTTAGCAGGAGCAAATACCCAGAGAAAGACGTGGCCCAAGTTAAAATATCTAGATCGTGAAGGATGGCGACGATTTGTTGGTGCCCTATGCCCCGATCGGGGTTACAGGAATTGATGATGAAATACTGACTGTAAGAATTTTTATTTGCGGAATATTGGACTTCAGAATTTTAGACAAAAATTATTCCAGGAGCAGTTGTCATAGATGTCGTCTCTGTCCTGCTTACCCGGCCCCAATAATAAAATACATTTTTTCACGATCAGCTCCGGAAATCACATGTTAGGTATAACAGAAAGCAAACATACCTTTATACCACAACATCATGTTCTTCAATTTAATTTTTTGGCCATCTCTAATTAAATACGAGTAGGGTAAAACCTAATAAATACTCCTTTTCTTTGATATTTTCGGTATTGGGAATAAGGTCACCGTATCAATCACATTTTCACTCAGTATTCTGGATACTAAATGGCTGTTGAATGGTTAAATGGCAAAGTGAACATGCACAAGGACTTTTGGGCAATAACCGAACCATTAATAATTGCCATACCTACTACTTATATAATATCTGGAGGATTGTTAAAGGTTGAAGCTGCATGAGTGGTTACCATATTATTACCACAAATCCATATCTATATCCATATCTTGAATCCTTTGAGTTCAAATAAACCCATGACATTTTTACTTTCTATAAGCAAATAACAAAAATAAAAAAAGACGAAACGACGACGACGATGATGGAGAATGTGGTTGGGTTAACCTTTATTCAAAACAAATAGCTATGATATTATGACTAAAAAAGACTAAAGAATACCATCATTCTATTTTTAGCCCCAAAGTTTTTTTCTGTGTGTGTGTGGGAGTGCTTAATGAATATACAGTGTGCTTTGGTATAATATTTATATACAATATCCTTTTTGCCTTGTGTTGTACTTTGGATTTAAAATAGCTCTGAAAGACCATCGGATTAAATTATCAGGCATATAATACTTCGTGTTAATATGCCGGAAAAGAATATCAACGTAGATAGGAGAATGAATTTCATAATCAAATGAATTATATGAAAGGAAAGCGAATCGTATTGCTGGGATGATAGTAAGCAGAAAATAAGCTTGATAAAAGGATGATTCGTTAGGTTTATTAAATAGATTGTTTAATTAAAAACTCACAAGGATTTTACTATTTTAGGGTAGTATGAAAAGTGTTATCCTATAGATATGCATTATAATATCAAGATTAGTTATTCAGACGATTATTTGATTTTTAGAAATGCACCGTCAAAATTGAAATTAGAGGTTTGAATGAAACGATTTCTCGTCCATATAGAAGTGAAATATTTTGAAGTGTGGGACTACCACACCAGAAATTTAAAAAAAATCAAATGATTCAGGATTTGAGGCCTTCTTTTAATTAACATGGTTATATGATTTTTTTATAGGAAAATAAAATCCCTTATAACGCCTGAAAGTCGTGGTGGACTCAGCTTCACGTCAAGCTATGACCACCAGCCACCACGCCTTCAGGACAAAATTTTCAACAACAAAAAATAATAATAGAGGTTTTTAGGTCCATTTTGGTTTTGGGTCCATTAATTTGGTAGAACTCCAAAATTAATAATGTACTAATTGGCATTGAATTTTAGTTCTGAAATAAACACACAAGGCGAATATGAGTACTTAGATGATAAAACAGTATGGAGTTCTTTCATTTGAGTAAGGAAGTGATGGCGGCCACAAGCATATTTAAACAAGGGTTTTAAAGAATAGAAGAGATTTGGAGATAGACCTCCCAGTTAGGGCTGGCCGCGAGACGAGACTCGGCGAGACTTTTGTAAGTCTCGTCTCAGTCGTTACAAAATGTTTAGTCTCGTTTCGGTCTCTTATAATTAAGTATCTATCGTCCGGTCTGGCCTTTTTCGAGAGAAAACTTAAATTTGCAGTCTCGTCTCGGTCTCATATCTGAATGTCCAAACCTCCAAACAAATCGCCTTCTCTACTGCGGACTCAGGTTTGTTGGAGAACTGGACGATCTAGCGCAGGTCTCGATAGCAAATATGAGAAGGTTCATAGAAAAAACAGGCTGGTGCACAAATGAACCAGTCTACGTGAACCATTAGTTAGGAACATCTCTGTTTTAATTTTTGTAAGGGGATCACAATGGACAAAATAGGCCCCCGTGTACGTAACAGCCTTGGCTGTGCACACCTCTCTTTACCTAACCTAACCATCTGTGAAGCCAATAACTGTCAAATTCCATTGAAGGATGGCTACGCTTTCGATGGGTAACATTTTTGATTTTTATTTTTTGTTACGGAAAAATATGATTTAAGGGCAACCTGTTCAATATTGTAACGATAAATGTCCTCAATACGTCAAAATATACTTTGTCGCCCATATTATTTGAATATGTGCAAAGGAAAACAAATATTGAAACGAAATTAGATTTTAAAATTTATTAGCCTTTTTTTTCGGCCGAGACAACCAAGACCGAGGAGAATCTCGTTAAATTTCGGTCCAAATATTCAGTCTCGTCTCGGTCTCGTCTCGGATGCTTAAAAGGCAGTCTGGTCTTGTCTCGTCTCGGTCTCTTCATGCGAGACCGAGACCGAGTTTTTTCTCGTCTCATGGCCAGATTTACTCCTAGTGGATCATACCGCTTATGCCTTGAATTTACCTGCAATATGCCAAGGTAGGCCAATTGCTGATTTGGTTAAGACGCATGCGATCGGATCTCTAAGGGTGATCATCTAGTATCACATTTGGATGTGGCAATCTCTGTAACCTCCGCTTTCTCAGCTCAACGTGCGGTCACTAGAGCAAGTTTCACCCGCTCGTCGGACCAGACATTTTGCTTGGATTGATTTGCATGTGTGGGTGTGAGTTTTAACAGTCAATTGGGGCCATAAGAAAAACACTCAATAAGATACCAGTTCGCATCCCAAACACCAAACATTGTGCCAAACTAGGCAGCTTTTCGACTGGTATTTGAAGCGAACACCGACCCTCATCCGTGTGATCGTCCGGCTCTCATGCCCCATGAGCTTCCTTCAAAAACCAATAGTTTGCCTGCAGTCATAGAAAATTCGACGAAGAATATCGTGCAAAAAAAAAACGGAATAAAGCAAATTTTTGATCTTCATTTCGGTAAGTTCGTTAAGGTCATCAAGAATACCTTACCAAAATATTGTGCTCCCATTCTGGCCAGAGCGGGATATTTACAGAGGAAATGAAATAATATTTCATTTTCCTCCCCACAACTATGACAGTGAGTAATGTAGGGGATACACTTCAGCTTCGTCGCATGATCTATTGGTAAGTGTGTCCAGTATATGTGGCAATGTACCTGGCTTTGTCACGCCTGGGTCTGGATAATAGATTAATAGCTAATCCGTTCGTCAATCTTAAGTTTTCAGATTAATTTAGTTTCAGTTAAATTTTTAAATGTAAAAGTACATACTTTGTTTTTAATTCAATTAAAAAGTATTTTTTTGGTTTTAGAAAACAGCCCCGCCTAAACGGAGGGGGTATAGAACATAAAGTAACGCAATAAAAATATATTCACGAAACTGATACTCCAAAGAATAACAATTATGTGGGACTTTATATTTTTTCTTGGTTTTTCAGGTGGCAAAATAATTAGAGAGACTACTGTGGAATAATTAAAAATAAAATGAAGGATGGGCACAAAAGTATTAAATACATATCTATACTTATAAATATACATTTTTTTTAAATATATGTTGGATGTTAAATACCTCTGAACACGCTGGTAAGCAATTTATGATATAGATTACTTTAATTAAACAATAATGGCACACTGGGCGTATACGTACTTTTTTTGCTAATAGGAGATTTATTTCGGGCAAAAATTAAAATTCATGTTTGAAAGAAATTTAAAACGTTGATGATTGGGAAGTCTAAAAATAAACACAGCCATATCGTGGCATGTTTTTGTGGGCGTTTGTGGGCAAATAGCTTAACAATTTGCCTAATTTTGTAGGAAATTAGATTTATATCAAAAGTATTAGTTTACAAAATTTTATAAACAAAATCAGCAACAAAATTAAAATTATTGGTAACTGTGCTTCTAGTTTATATCTCAATAAGTGCATCTTAGCTAGGGTTAAGGTCAGTGATATGCAGTAGCGTACGCAGGATTTTGTGTGGGGTGGGGGGGGGGGGGCAAAGTCTCAATTTTGGTGAAATTCTTTTAAGGTATCACAAAATAGCAAACAAAATTAAAACCTTTTGTTTTATCAACCACCTTATAGATATGTATAAGAAGTTTATAATTTAAAAAAAAAAAAACAAAAAATATTCCATAGTTATTAAATAATTAACTTTACTTTTCTTTCTTTGTAAATAAATACGTATTTTTCGTAATTTTTTTTTGGTTTGAAACAACAAATTCGGGTATTAGAATTTGGTGCCAAAATAAAATCCATCCATCTTTTTTTATTTGAAAATTTATTCACGCTCAAATTTATTTATTCTCCAACCGTTTAGCCTGGTATCTAGTTGCGACATTTAACCGTCTCAAAGTGGAACTTAAATTGTTTTTCTTAAATTAGGATACAAATCCGGATTACAAAATGTAATTTCGGTTTCATTTTCCACATTTGTTTCCATATCTAAATATGTATTGATATTGAAAGCAAAACGTGTTACCCTTTTTCACCAACATTGTCTAAACTTTTACTACAGCTGTTTTTTTTTATGAATGAAACTTTAACTGTCAAATAATACATGTTAAAAATCCACTTTTATCGACTCGCTTAAAACAACGTCAACGGTAATAGGGGTAGGAGAAAAGTGTATTCACATTAAAATAAATAAAATGTCCATTTTTTCTTTAAGTAAGCTCATACCTGTGTTATAATAACATATCATAATTTAAAGTAGCAGAAGCAGTACCTAAAACAATAAAAACAAATGGTAATATATTTTTCAAAGGAAATTCTTTTAATTTACAAATTATTATTGAGGCATTCTCATAGTGGATTCGCTAAACTCATGCTTTTTTTACAAATTAAAGGCAGCTTTTCAAAATGTCATCAATTGACTACAACTTTCTTAATGCCTAATGTCGTAGCATCAATAATAACATTCGGTAAAAAATTATGCAGTTGACAGATGTTTAAAAATATTTTATGAATATTTGATGTTCCAAAACGTTCACTGAACTCGAAGATACTGGTGGAAGCATAATCAAAACATTTGACCGCACTGAAAAGTAATAATATTAAGAGTGTATTATATTTATAAATGCACTGCATTCGTTATTTTATTCCGGCTTGTTTTTTTTTTTTTTTGTATGGAAAAAAAAGGAAAAAATTAAATTTGTGAAATCATTTTGCGAATTTTGATTGATTGCAAGGAAACTATTGGGTTTGGGTTTCTATGAATATTGGAATATGTTTGAAATGTCTAACAAAATCTAGATTCCGTGTGGTATGAACTAATGATTTAAATACGGTATCCATGTCTATAGTTTTTTTTAAATTAAAATTGAAAAATATTGTTAAAGTTTAAAATTAACCAATAAATTTAATAAAATTTGAACTAAAAAATAATTAAAGCTTTCTTCAATGACATATGAAATCTTAGCACAGTATGCCATATTGCTTGGGGCCCCCCCCCTGCGTACGTCATTGGTGATATGGTACGGGCGATATGACACATTTCTTTCAATATTTCCCACTAAGTGACTTCTTTTTAAAACAATAATTTCAGAATACCTTTACGTTTCTCGCAAAGCTTCAACTGTAGTTACACATATGTTAGTAGCTTGTTGAATATTTGATCAAGAACAGGTTAGAGGTTAGACCGCACTCGCCGGAACTGAAATGCATCGGAACTACACTTCACACGAGTTCGTAGGAATTTATATGAAGTTCAGTTGCCGCTTAGTGCGATATAGCTCCTTAAATTTAATACAAAATTATGTTTTGCCGCGTTGTCGTGAAGTTTAGTTCGACTGAAGTTGAGTACGGTCTTGCATTTAACCTAAACTGATCTCTATTATTTGTTATAAATTATAAAATTTATCTTGGGACAAGCAAATTTTATTACTTAAGGTCTCAAAATGGATCTCCAAACTGCAAGCCCCTACGACAGCCAAATCCTAGATCCACTACTGGATACAGGGTTACCTTTTGACGTCAAGTTAGCAGGTTAACTTAGTCAAAAATGTAAATAAGCGACCCAAGAGTGGATGAGTGTTTAAAAATAATTTATTTCCATTTTATTGCGGAGAAAAAATATTACTTTTTTGCTGCGTTCGCGAGATACAGGCCTACCTGCTAACTTGGTCAAGTAAGCTGGTAATCCTGTATCTCGCAAACGAAACAAAGAATTATAATATTTTTTCTCCGCAATAAATTAGCAATAAATTATTTTTAAACACTTATCCACTCCCGGGTCGTTTATCTACATTTTTGAGAAAGTTGAGCTGATAACTTGACGTCAAGTTAGCAGGTAACCCCGTATCTTGAAATCCAACAGCGCAATAAATTAGCTACTCAGAGCTTATATTTTTTTTAATGAATTTTCAGAATTGCCCTGTAAACTTTATACACATTAAAACCTTTGTTGTAATAGAAAATATTTTCCGAATATAACTGACAAAAAAATCCCCAGCCAAAAAATTAATTTTATAATTTTTTTTTTTTTTTTTTTTTGATACTTAACAAAACCAATTCAACATGAAGCGTTGAAACGCTTTTTTCATCTTTTTATAGCAAACATTTCCTACGGACATACAGCACTTTCAAAAATAATTAAAAACTATTTAGTGCCTTTTATAATTGAATATAGTGTATTGTATGTAGTTTCAGCAATAAATTCTTGTACTGGCACCAAGAGTTTCAGTAGCTATCAGTTTTGTGAATGTCAAATTTTATCTGGCATATAGTCATGATAAGTCTTGTAAACTGTCTCAAAGGTTCTTTTATAAACACATATTAAAGACCTCCAGATGAAGCCTGAGTTTTCCACCTAATGAACTTGCTGTCAGATTTCCCTCGGAATTTCATTTGGGAGATGTCCTTTTTCAAAACTCCCACCTACCGTTCTCTATATTCAAATCCATAAGTTCTTTTGTTTGGTTAGGAAACCAAATCATAATTTATGTAATCAAGAAACTGAATAAATTAGATGTTGACCCAAGTGTCAGTCATTGATTTGTTTTCCTCTCAAGTAATACATATTTTTCTAAGAAAAACATTGTATTTGAATATATTTTCTTTGAATTAAGTTTTCCCAGCATAGCAAATGAGAACCACATTTTCATCTTAGTTAAGGCAAGGCATCACACACATTAACTTATTGCTATATAAGCTGATGGTAACAAAAGATAACAATCACAAGAAAAAAAAGTAAAAAAAAAATCCTTGTTGTATGTCCTTCGGATTCGGAAACAAAAGATAACTCAAAATACTCTCCTGATAATAATTTATTCGACCCTCAATGTTTTGTCAGTTTTATGTAGGAGATGGAGAATACATACAGATATTTAGGTATGTATGCACGAATATTATGCCAACAGCATTATTTTAATTTAAAGTCACCAAATATTATGGACCGAGTCCTTGTAAGCATTAAATAAGTCCTAAAAAGGAAAAGGTCCCATAAAAGTTCAATCTGAAGTTCCTTGAAGACTTGATGAGATTAAGAAAAATGAATGAACAAATCACCCATGTCCTGAAGAGTGTTTTTGATTGGTATGTATTTTCTATCAAAATATGGCAACCTTTCAATAAATCAATCAAATATAAAATTCAGTGACACATATCTGCATAATGGCAAAAAGGTTTCATGGCCTTAAATAACATTCAATTCAAACAGACCGACAACATATAGGAAATAAGGACCATAAATCGATTTAGCAGTAAATTTTGAAAAAAAAAAAAGATTTTCACTGATGATCCCCTTATGAACAATGCAGAAGCGGATCTCAACATTTGCTCAATTAAATCAAATCCGATTACTGACATAAAGAGTTTTTTTTATACTAGTAAATGTTTTCCTTTCGCCATCCAGAACAAGAGAGAAAATGCAAATTGCTGACTGTGATAACATGACAAAGGTGGTCGGTACCTACTGCACATCAATGTCCTGATGCATGTCGGCAGCTCCTCCAGGATGGTGTTGACATTGTCAGGGTATTTTCACTTTTCTACAAAGGACAACATATGCTCACGGAAATGTGGTGTGTTTACATAGAATTATTATATTAAACACACTCGTATATGGGTAGTGGAAAATGTGCAATCCTTTTTGCAGGCAATTGAGGACAGAGAGCAGATAACACGTGTGGCAAAGCTCAATTTTACATGGTTTAAGAGAAAGGATAATATCATCAGTTGTGTATACAAAAAATAATACTTTCAATGGCTAATGGAAGTTGTCCGGTTTCGTCCTTTAAGGGATTTTATATTTTTTTTCTTCCGTTTTTATTAAAATGTCCTGAGGCGATTCTATTTTTGAAATTCTGTTTTTTACTGTAATCTCTCTTTTTCACATTTTGTGCCATGGGTGCTTAAGAAATCTAATTTATAATAAATTGAAATTTAATTTTGCACATATGGGAGAGGAACTTTAAAATACTTAAGCGCATAAGTTCTATACAAAAAATTGAAAATATAGATTTACATTATATTAGTAAGTCCTATGGTATACGGTTTGTTAAATATTCGACAAAATCGTCCGAAATGAAAAAAAAAATCTTGTAATCATGAAACTTGGTGGGAACATTGAATGTAACATAAGATTTGAAAATCAAAGAAGTTCATAAATGTATTTGTTTTCCACAGGTGTTTTTTGAAGAGTGAAGAGCCAGGTTAGGGTTATCGAATTAAAAAATTAATACAATTTAAACATTATAATTGATACATGAAAGGGTACCTATTTTTAAATTCTGAGTCTAATAGGGGGGGGGGGGGCAGGGGAGCACAGGCACACAAAAATGTTTGAGTGCCGGTAGGGCTGGCCACGAGACGAGACTCTGCGAGACTTTTGTAAGTCTCGTCTCGGTCTCGTTAAAATCGAAAATTTTCAGTCTCGTCTCGGTCTCGTGTCGGTCTCGTATAATTAAGTATCGTCTCGGTCTCGTCTCCGAAAAATACGATTTCCGACCAACATGTAGATTATTGGAACGAAATATTTTCGATTATAGTTTAAATACGTGCAGAAGAAAATAAATATTTAACTGAAATTGACTTTTTTAATTTATTAGACTCTCTGTAACTTTCGGTCCAAATATACAGTCTCGTCTCGGTCTCGTCTGGGATACTTAAAATTCAGTCTCGTCTCGTCTCGGTCTCGTAATCCGAGACCGAGATCGAGACCGAGACTTTGCTCGTCTCGTGGCCAGCCCAAATGCCGGGACTCAAGGGGAGGATGTGTAAGCAAGGCATACCAAACTTCCAGTATTTACTTAGTTTTAGAAAAAAACTGCCTATACGCTATACCACATTGACATTACCGACCTACCACATTACATCAATTTACTCTGTTCAATACCAAACTTCCAGTTGCTTGCTTGGTTTTCGAAAGAAAACTGCCTATACGCTATACCACATTATAACGACCTGTACCACATTACCTCAATTTACTCTGTTCAATCGACGAACCATTGGCTTCCATGAGTCACAAATGTTTGGTAAATAAAATGCTGCGGACCGGATATGTAATGCTGTATCTGTATTCGTGAATATCCTTCTTTTTTCAATTTTACCCATACCAAGAGCTAAGCTGTTTACACATTAAAAAAAAAAGTTGAAGCTTTGATCTCCGTTGAAGTTTGTATGCATTTTTATTTCAATCGCTTCTCGAACTAATCTTGGTACATAGAACCTTTCTGTGGCAATTAATTGAGATCTCCGAAAGATAGCTTGAAGCTGTGGTTCCTCTTACATCGGCGAAACCAAGCGAGGAATCAAAACACGGCTTAATGAACACATAAAAGCCATACAAAAGAACCAAGTCACCAAGTCCGCAATTTTTGAACATTTAGCATATAATGTTGATTACTACATATATGTCTGTCAAGTTGGCATTACCACTTCAAAATTTCAGGAATCTAATAATTGGATTAATTGTCGTGAATTTGTGGTAAATTTGTCGTGAAAGAAAACAATTTGTCGCGCCTTTTATTTTTAAATTAACCCTGGGTAATGCTTACTTGACAGTCAAGTTAGTATTACCCACCCTCAAAAAAAATTCTAAAGAAAAAATTAAAAAGCAGTTAATTTTCGTAAATTTGTCGTGAGAGAAAAAATTTTGTCCGACCTTTTTTTTTAAAATAACAAGTTAGCCTTACCCACCCTAAAAAACAATTCTAAAAAAAAAAAGATGCCAATAATTGTCGTGAATTCGTCGTAAATTTGTCGTGAAACAAAAAATTTTGTACCACTTGTATTTTCTGAGAAAAAATAAAAAACCCCTAACCCTCTAAAATCGCATTTTTTCCAATAAATCTAGCACTACCATACCACAACTTTTTTCCTAGAAGATTAAAAAAAAAATGTATCCAAACAATTGTCGTAAGACGTCCTCAGATAAGTTACGTACTCAAATAATTTGTCGTGTCCTTTTTTCTCAAAAAAAATCACCCTCAAATTGCATTTTTTCATAAAATCTAGCACTACCATTTTTTAGAAAAGAGGGCACGACATATTATTTGAGTACGTAACTGATATAAGGACGTCTTACGACAATTGTTTGGATACATTTTTTATTACAAAAAATCTTCTAGGAAAAAAGTTTTGGTATGGTAGTGCTAAATTTATTGAAGAAATTGCGATTTTAGAGGGTTAGGGGTTTGTTCTCAGAAAATACAAGTGGTACAAAATTTTTTGTTTCTTGACAAATTCACGACAATTATTGGCATCTTATTTTTTTTTCTTTAGAATTTTTTTAAGGTGGGTAATGCTAACTTGACTGTCAAGTTAGCATTACCCAGGGTTATTTTTTTAAAAAAAAGGTAGGACAAAATTTTTTCTTTCACGACAAATTTACGACAAATTCACGACAATTAATCCAATTATTAGATTCTTAAAATTTTGAAGTGTTAATGCTAACTTGACAGACATCATAAAAATGCATTAAAAACTTCAACAGAAATCAAAGCTTCAACTTGTCTGGTGCATGGGACCCAGTGATAAATAAATTAAAGCTAACCAAAAACAAAAATCAAAACAATGCACCAGCTGGTGCCGTAAGCTTTGCATGTTCACAAACTTTTGTAAGCTTACAATAACAACAATCATCACAACAGAAAGCAGAATAATTTGAACAGCAACAAATAACATCTCAAATGCACACCGGTACAATCTTTGCAGAAAATAGTATCGAAAAGAAGAATTTACCACCATCCACAAACCATCAGTTAGCCCGTGACCACGAAAAGTGGAACCTTGTCGAAACGTCGGGATATAATTCAATTATATTTTTGAATAAAATAAATTAAACGCAATAAGTCCGAAAAAAAAATAATCTTATACAATGATTAATAAACACATAAATTGTTCTAGAACCAAGTTTTGCATTTCAAGAAAAAATGTTAACTATAAGTTTTGAAATCCTCCAATTGGAAATAAAATACTGCCCTGCTAACTTCACGAGATACACAATTTGACTTGCTAATTTCATATTAAAGTCGTTTTTTTTTTTAATTCCTTAAAAATAAGGACTTCAAAATTTTGACTAAGCATTTTCTGAAATGCAAAAAAAAAACTACAAAATTTGGAGCCTTACTGCAAATTCCTAGCATACTTAGTTGTCAAGCTACACTGTGGGACCTGCTATAACTTTAATAAGCAAGGCTTGATTTTGATTTGATTTTTTTTTTATTGAGGACTTGAAAATTTGGACCTAGCGTTTCTTGAAATGCATACAAAACTGCAAGTTTGGAGTCTTACTTTAAATTTCTAGCATGCTTGGTTCTCGGGACACACCATGTGACTCGATAACACCATGTCACTCGATTACATCCACTATTTGGTGCACTGAAAAATCGCGAGAAGAAATGCAAATTCTGCAAATTACTGCTGAAAGTTACCCTGACAACTTTACAGACGTACCCTTGTACCTGTAATAATACGTCGCCCTATTACGACTTTTTTTCATATTTTGTTATTAATTTCTTATTTTATTGACGACGACAAGGTAAGAAAAACAGGAGGTGGAAAAAACGGGCTCTGCCCCGGGCGGCAAAAAGTCAAACTACGCCAATGAATGTCATATATATACATTGAGATACAGGGTAACCATATTTCTATTTTGACATTTCCACTGATAATTTTAATTAATATTATTAATTACACTTAATTAATAAAATCAAATTATATATTAATTAATCAAAAATTTCTTTTAATTTCTGGTAAAAGATAAAAAAAATTAACAGTAAGTTCAATTTGTACAGCATTCGCTGAGGGAGCAGCATGTTTTTCCTGAAAAATAAGTCAGTTAAGGACAGTGGGTTAAATTTAGTTTGTGACTTTCACAGGCTCTAATTAACTAACGATAATCAACCGAAATTGGCTCATTAGCTTTATCCATGATTATCAACTCGTACTTTGGGTTTTTTGAAAAAAATTTGGTCAACAAACACATTTGACGATTTCCCAGTTACAATAATCATGGATTAAAGAATACTAGTTGCGAACAAACTGGCACTTAGTCTACCAATGGTGCCAAATCACCCGACTCTCCTCACACAAACTAAATCTTAATTCCTTTCCGCAAATTCTCAATCGGAAAATATGATAAAAGTCTCATCCTAAAATTCTGTTTCTATGATAACTGATAATTGTTGGCTTTAAATAAAATAACGAGCTTCCTTAATGTTTGACTATTGAGTTATGCGTAATTTCTTTTTTTTTAAATACTGTTCAAGGTGTTTCACGTTATTTTAATGTACCTTCTTGTACCCAACGTTATAAAGGTGATGTTTATTTAATTTGATAACATAGCAAAGAGCAAAATTTCAGCTTATACTCAGTGTGTATGCCAACAAAACATCGCATCATCATCACAGATACTCATTCTCCACGCAAAACCTTAAAGATATAGGCAACCAACCAGGATCAGAAGGATATCTTCTTCCGGGGATATTCGTATATTTATAATATTATATTATGATAAAGTCACGTCAATTAAAATCACATTTGCTGCTCTAGATGCTGGAAGAAAATAATACGAAGATTTCTCATTTCTAAGAAAATATTTGAAATGCCATCTTGCAAAGTCACATTATGGATTCGTGGTCTTTAAAAATGCGTCGTGTGTTTCATAATTCATTTTTATTTTCCTTATACCCGTCCCGACCGTCATCTTTAGAACCAACGAGTGCGGTGTTTGCGTCTTTCCCTGCATTGAGTTCGTGTATCGTCCCCAACTCATATCCTGTTGGGAAGGTGTTTTTCGCTTGCTTCCTGTGGGGGAATTTATATAACCACTGAATTAAAGATGCGTAATATGAACAGATAAGAATATGGAAGAATGGCATCCAATTACATTATACAGTTAGGGAATATATCATCATTCATCACCTATGGAAGCACAAGCAGCGGATGCTTAGTGTTATTTCAAAGACATATAACGTTATTTTACTTTCAAAAGAATTTTTAAATAAAATCACCGAAAACATACGAGTATATGTTATCGTTGAATAACCAACACTCCATGAATGTTTATTTACTTGATGTTATTTTTATGTCGGTTAGGGGAAATTTTATTTTTATATTTAACTTCTTGAAAGCAGGAAAAAGATAATAACCTGTTGCAAGGCAGCTGTTGGAGCTGATATTAAATTTTCATACAAAATGTGTATCAAGTGCAGAAGGTTAGAAAATCCCATTTTCACCAATTTTAATGTTAGATTATTTTAAACTATTGTATTAACAAAGCTATTCTAGAATTTATAATATAATACCTTTTATGAACGAACATTTAGAGGTGTTAATTATTTTGAGCGAAAGGTTAACATTTGAAAAGAGCAGGGGCGGACTGGAAACCGGGCAACGGGGATTTTGCCCGGTTGGCCATGAGTGAGTAAAAACTACATAAAAGCCTCTGCATAATTAGATCGAGTTTTTTTGTGTGATAACACACTCGCAGTTAAGCCGCATAGCTGTTGCTCCATCATTTATATTATTGAATGTTTGAATTTTCAACAACCACTTTCACAATTGTTTATTCCTTAGGGACAACATTTTTCATAAAATTAGTATTTTGATGGTTCCCACAGTAAATATATGTAGAGCTTTCGTGTCCCCAAAACGATCTTGGAGGACCTATGCAGCTCTGTTGGAGGTCCCTAATCATCTCTTCAAAGACCAGTTGGCGGCCCTTATTCCTTTCTTAGAGAACCCTAGAGCTTTTTTGGAGGCCTCTTTAGCTCTACACTTCTAAATCTCTGTTGGAGGCCTCTACAGCACTGTTATAAGACCGAGAGCTCAGTTGGCTGCCCCTACACTTCTAAATCTCTGTTGGAGGCCTCTACAGCACTGTTATAAGACCAAGAGCTCAGTTGGCTGCCCCTACACCTTCCTTGATGGTCCCTAGAGCTATGTATATGTTGGCGGCCACTACAGCTCGCGTGGAGGCCCTACAATGAATATTGAGTTATAAGGGCCCAAGGGTGGCCACTACAAATCTCTTGAATAATTTACCCAAAAACTAAAGTAAAGAGACCGGTCCCACTCTATACACAAAAGGCTTTCCTGAAACGCCACTTCAAAAAAAAAGTTTTGTTTTGGCAGCAAAAAATAAAGCAAAATATTTTTCGGAATTGTGGGGAGCTCTGGGGAGTTCTGTTAAGAGTTCTGGGTGGCTCCACAAGAGCTTTAAACAGAACTCTAACAACCTTTTTTCTACCACCTACATATAAAAAGTTATAAGCTTAAAATTAAGAAAAATTACCAATGCTGGGGGGCTGACTTCACTTTTTATTTTTTTTCTATTTTGTCGGATTTCTGGGGAGTTCTGATTAGAGTTCTGGGTAGCCCTACAAGAGTTATAAACATAACTCTAACAAACTTTTTAGTCTGTCTTATACATACAAAGTTATAGGCTGCAACAAAGTACCAATTCTTAAGGGGCCAACTCGAAATGTACGTACAATTTCGATTTGTTTGCTTAATATTTTGTTTTTGTTTTGCTAAGATCTTACCAAATCCGTTTTTAAATCGAAATTGTACGTACATTTCGAGTTGGTCCCCTAAGAATTGATGGTACTATGTTGAAGCCTATAACTTTGTATGTATAAGTCGGACCCTATACCGGGAAGCTTAAATTCACATAAATAATGTGTTCGCCTAAATTGTTTACTGGGTTTTTATTCTTTTATTGGTAATAGAAAAGTCAGCCTCGGGAATGGGCATATGAACTTCATTGTTATAAATCCAACAGAATCCAACAATGAAGGTGATATCTTTTTATTTAATCGAAAATCCTTCATGTTCACATATTCAAACACAAAAATACATAATGTACGTACAGAAAATGGAGGAATATCAATCCATTACCTGAATAAATTATATTAAATAAAATTAATACAACACATCACCATCACATTTTTTGCTGCCATCTTATCGTTTTGACGACGACTATACGTCCACAAGGTAGATATTATTGAACGTGCGTTGTCTGCTGAATGAAGGTAGATAAGAAGGAATCATCTCCTGGGAGATACCTTCTATAACATACCCACTTTTATATACCTACCTATTCGTACATGATTTCCTTCCTATAACTTCTTGATGAGTTTGAATTTATTACGAAAATCTGAAATTGTTCATTATAGATCCTTGAGTTAGTCAATTAAGCTCTTGAAAAACTCACTTCACTTCATTGAACTAATTAAATTATTATTAAATCTTATATATCAGCAGAATTTTCTGATTCTCCTTGCTTGTGTACAAATGAGATAGCAGTTTTAGTATAGGAGGAAGTAGCTCCTTAGGTTTTTATCGATGTATATCCATCGTTGTTGGTACAACAAGGATATTCTGTGCGTTTGAGTATGTCAAAATGGTCAATCGTAATTATATAATTAAGACAACGACCAAGAAAAAATAACAAGTTCTATTCTATTTTCTTAAATAATTTATCTTAATCGATCACGTTGTATTAGTACAGTAACTGTATGCATTCACGTATGCGTCAAATCTGGTATTTCTGGTTTCTTGCTGAGTTGTTCAGGATATGAGCCTAAGTAAATCACCTAAGTTTTTGACCTCGAGCGGCGACCGCTTTATGGTCAAAAATAAAAAAACACGATTTTTTCAATTATTGGCGCTTTTAGTCTTAAAGAAGTAATTTTAAATAAAAAAATTGTTCCACGATTTCAAATTAACCTATTTTGCTCAAATTTGAGCTCAAAACCATCTCTGTAGACCGAATGGTTTCCAAAATACAGCATTTCAAAATTTGGCGATAAAAAACTAAATATAACAAGTAGTATTATCAAACAGTTTAAAGTATAATGGAAAATAAGGAATAGTTGACATAAATGCATCAAAGCACTGCGCTGGTGTTGACGTCCCTTTCCACGCTATCATACAGGACTTTGAAATCGATAAAGGGGTGGTGTGTATCGATCTGGAATTCCTGGGTTTTTTTCGAAAATCTGTCGGAGTGTGAATATTTGATCGACGGTTGACTTGCCTGGCCTTGAACCACACGGATAGGAGCCGATCAGATCGTTGACAAAAGGTTTTAAGCGGTCACCTAGTGATGGGCGATTTGCTGTAAGAAACAGTTTTTTACATTTTCTATGTAAAAATCGATAAATAATAGTAAATGACTTGTAAAAAATGTAAAACAACTGTAAAAAACTATAAATAACTGTACAAAACTGTGAAAAACGGTCGTCCATTCGTGATATCATCGGGCTCGAAAC
This sequence comes from Melangyna quadrimaculata, assembly GCA_949320155.1. Classification (NCBI taxonomy): domain Eukaryota; kingdom Metazoa; phylum Arthropoda; class Insecta; order Diptera; family Syrphidae; genus Melangyna; species Melangyna quadrimaculata. The sequence goes on along the minus strand of OX439483.1, from coordinate 467,357,280 downwards.
TTATTTGGTCTAGAAAGATAGTTATAAGAGTGACAGATGTCAAAGTGATAGCTGTCACTTCGACAGATGAAAAATAGCAAGATGATAGATTTCAAAGAGACATATATGTATTTGTATCAAAATCAGGGAATTCAAAATGGAAGAATTCTAATTGACAGGGGACAGGTATCAAACTGACAAATAACAAGTGTCAAAGTGACAGCTGTTAGGCGACTATTTTCAAAGTGATAGATCTCAAAGTCAAAGTGACAGATATCAAAGTGACAGATGTAATGACAGAAATATATGTCAAGGTAACAGCACGGCCAAAAACTATTATTTTCGTATCCCTCATTCATAGTGTACCACTTCTTAAATATTGAAAATTGACCCTAAGTAATGGTGAACATAGTATGTAGCATTTTGTGGTTGAAATGGCTATGCTTAAAGGTATATCTACTAGCCTAGTTGTGTATATAGGTAGTATAGAATTTACTGAAGTGTATTTTTTTATGAAAGGGATATAAAATCTTAATTTATTTTAAGAATAGCGTTCCTTTTTTTATTCAACGGTCCTAAATTTTCAAATACATATACATTGAAAAATCTTCCATATCATTATCTTTAAATGTAACTACCTAAAATAAAATATATAGCGACAAGCAATAATGTAATAATAACGCTATAAATAATAATGCTTTTACCAAACAACCATATATGTATATTTCTGTCTAAATTGTTCCCACATCCCATTCCCATAGCGAGAGTTTATTATTATTATATACTTTCTGTCAAAGACAATTACCAACCGAACCAGGACCACTGTGCATGATGTTGACTCTGAAAATGTTGCTTTAATGATCAATTTATGCCCGATGTTATAAACAACATAAAACGTCAAATTGGTTACCCACCCTTTTGCGGTTTCGGTAGCAAAATCCTTTCAGATGATAAATGATAAAAATGTCCTCTCGTCCGCAGGCGAGCCATCATCCTGCTCCCTCTGCTCTGTATAGTCCCAAATTAAGGAGTAGAATTCTAACAAACATTTGTCCCTCATGCGCTCCTAATGTGCACGAATATACACATCATATGAAAATGTCCAGTCAATGAATTTTGCCCGGACAATTGGTGCAATTGTTCGCGTCGGACGGGCGTCCTTCGTTGTCCTGTCCAACGATGATGGTCTGCCCCAAGGGATGATGATGCTTCATTTCCAGTTTAATGAGATTACAAGCACATTGGAAATATGTCTAGGGGCTGAATAAAGCACCAACATGATTTTGTCGAAAGGATACTTCATTTTAAAAGGATATATAATAGCTGCTCGTATATGTGTGTTGGACGTTGATGGTGTATATCTGTATCGTCCTATACATAAAACATAGAAGCTCGAATATCCTGAGTCAGAGTTAATTTTTAGATTGTGATGTTGAATTATACGTGTATGTACTTTCCCAGTACACACTGACAGTCCCCCCGGTCGGGTCGGTCACTCGGTTGGTTGGTGTGATTCCGATCACGTTAGCTGATTTTAAATGGGAGAAATGGAGACGATAGGTCTGGGGAATGGCAAAATGTGAAATGGAGCATTGCAACTCAACTACCTATACCGGGTACCGAACCGACTGACTCTCCGAAGCCATTAAATTAAATGAAAATTAATAGCATTCGAATGGACAGGAATATGTGCACGTTTACTCTGATTTTTTAGTTCAATTTAAAACGTTGATTTATGGAAGGTAGGTAGATACATCCGAAAACTTTTTTTCTCTCCCCAATTGCCAACTAATTAACGAGTTTTGCAATTAAAGTGTTTAATTAAAGTTTGTTTTCGATGTATGATTCATGAGAGAGGATGGCAAAATAAATTTAACAATTTATATGAGTGTTTAAAGATTATATGAAATAATTTGGTTTGAAAATGAAACCATTTATTATGTTTGTTGAATCGAGGATCCGGAAAAAACAAGACTTAGAATTTTATTGTGAGGTATTTTATGCATACCAATTTGGCTTCCGGGGCAATAAAAATGTAAATTTTATACGCACTGATAACATTTTTGAAGACCACTTAATGCAAGGACATTATTATTATTATAAAATCAAGTCCAAAAAATAGTAGGGTCGAGCTTATTTTGGAAATATTATTTTTTTGTTCCTCTATCCTAACATTTGTTATTGATGAATAAAGTGCGATAGAAGCAATGATTTTGATGTGTTAAGAAATGCGCATGCGCGAGAAGTTTTATTGCTCTTAGCGAAAAGATAATCTAAATCGTTGTCTGATTTAATCTAATTCCGTGCTTTATTCTTACTAGAACTCGAAATCGAAAACAACCCGACCGATTTTGATGATTCCCGTTTTCTTTTGTTCGTTTTAATTCTGGATTTCAATTGGATATATTGATTTTGCGTCAAGAAAGAAAAAAACGATAATAACAGCATCTGGTGTTTTTATTATTATCTGCGAATCTTTGGCTTATGCCTGGATTAAAACGTAGAATATGTTCGATAAAAGTTAAAGTATATTTTTGTTTGCAAAACCAAGCACAAAAAAAAACAAGCAAATAAAGAACATTACAGAAACGAAGACTGCAAGAGTGTACCGCAATCACTTGGTCCCGAAATTAAACAAACAAAGAAAACTACTTTAAAAACTCTCACGATTCCCACAGTTTTAGGGATAAAAACGAACAGAAACAAAAAACCATCGAATCCTTTTTTATACACCCGTTTTTCCACACCTAGCAAAAACTTACATGAATATTAAGACAACCGTTGATTCGGGGGAACAATCGCCATTCTGCACTAGAGTGGTCGAAGACACTTATCAACTGCTTTAGGGCGATTCCATTATCGCGGGTGCAACACTTAGACAGACTTTAATTATTTTTATAATAAAATAAAAGAATATTTTAATGAAATTATTACTTGAAGGGTTACATTTTCGACTATTCGCTTGGGATTCATTTATAAAACTCAAATTAAATAAATAAATCGTCAGGAAAAAGGCTTCAAAGTGCGATCGCGGGTGCAACGAATTTGGCCCACCTTTCTTGATCATAGTACGAAAAACACAAAAGTCTGTTAATTGTGAAACATTTATTATATTTTTCTTTCATTTTATTGAACGACATTGATTCAATCAACTAAAGACATAAAAATTCAGATAGAAAACAAAAATCAACAACGATTTTTTCACTTTTAAAGCAATCGCGGGTGCAACATCAAATTATTGCTATTCAGTACCGTTTTCTATTAATTATTAGTTTGTTTTTTTTTTCAAATACGTCAATATATTCGAAAAATACTGAAATGCGATTCCCTGATCGCTGGTGCAATATTGAGACTCACTTTGAATATATTTAAAATTATATACAAAAATATTTTAATGAAATTATTGCTTGAAGGGCTACATTTTAACCTATTCCCTAGGTAGGTGCTCTGCTTTAGGGCTCGAGCGGAATCGCCCTTTACATTAAATAAATAACGTTGATTTGTTTTTTTTTTTTAACTAAGTGGCCAAGGACAGTTGAAAATTTGATAATATTATTTGTTAGGAAATAATAAAAAATAAACTAATTGCAACCAACAAAATATTTGATTGTCTTGTTAAAGCCCAATTGAAGAGTTATAACTCAAAACAACCACGAATATTTGTAACCGGTTTTTGCACTTTGTTGACATTTTTAGTAATGTTGCCTTCGGCCCTAGAAGTTAAAAGCTTGGATTTATCATTACATTAGGACAACATCGTAAAAACAGGCAATCAATCAAGAATCTACCATGTTCAACGCATAGTATTATTTCTACGTTTACTGTGCTAATTTTTAAAACTTTTGGTTTTCCTAAATAGACTCTAGTATTTCAGATTTTTACCATTAACTGGCTATTGACTCTAGATGCAATAATAAGTCTTACCATTTTGAAATCCGCATTTAACGCGCATATTTTTGAAATAGTTGGCTACTTAGGTATTACTTAAAGCCCACGCCTCTCTCCCCTCCCCCACAGATACCGCGAGCGCTGGGGTCCATTTTCACCGAGTACGACGGCAATTACTATTGCAAGTGGTATCGGCACTTATTTAAATTATTTGATGTTTAGATAATAAAAAAAAATCGTTGCTTAGTTATGTTTAATAACAACACAGCAACTTGTCTTACAGCGAAACGAGTATCAACGATGGAGGTTAAAAGAGTTTAGGCCTGCTTAATGCAAGCAGTTGAAAAAATTAAAAAAAAAATTAACTATGTATTTAAAAAAAAAATAGGATTATAAGATCCAATTAACAAAATAATGTTTAGGTTTACGTTATGTTAAGTTTATAATAAACAAAATACAGCATTTAGAGTAGGGCTGGCCACGAGACGAGACTCAGCGAGACTTTTGTAAGTCTCCTCTAGGTCTCGTCAAAATCGAAAAATTTCAGTCAGTGTCGTATAATTAAGTCTCGTCTCGGTCTCGTCTCCGAAAAAAAAAACGATTTCCGGACAACCTGATGATTATCGGAACGAATTAATTTCGATTATAGTTTGAATATGTGCAGAAGAAAATAAATATTTAACTGAAATTGGATTTTTTAACTTATTAGACTAAATTTTTCTTCTGATATTAAGGATAAGGACGTATGTCATTTGCGTTAAAATTTTGGTTTAATTTGATCCCAGTTTATTTTGATACGTTTTCATAGGGGTGAATGAAATTGAAGGGTTTTGCTGTGTCAATTGCATTAAATGGGATTTTTTAAAACATACATTTCCCAGTGACATTCCTTGCGTTAAGAAACCTATCCGAGACGGTGTCAACCTATCCAAAAATGTTTAGATACCTTGATCTATTGTTGAACGCGGAAATTGCATTTTGACAGTGGCAGTCATGGACCTAGTATACTTGGACTGGACTGCTAGTCGATCGTCATTCCCATACAAAAGTTGCACTGAAGATGGTTTCACCGATTAAAAGTGACAATAGCGCCTATTGTGGTGCGCCGAATGTTTCGCATTGGTTTGGGAGAGCCTTTAAGGTGAAACATTCGCTAGTCAAAATGTATTTACATGGAGACAAATGAGAGTGCTCAAGCCAACGGGCGGCGAATGTTTCTCCGCCGAGCCGAATGTTTCACGTTGGTTTGGAAGAGCCTTAAGCGGAGTACCTACACATTGAGTGTATTTATGAAACGAGATAAATTTCAGCTTTGCAGGAAAATTTAACTTTCCGCAAGATTTGTACACGAACAGATAAAATAATAAAATTTAACGCCACAAATGACTTAAACCAGTGTATCAGGTTTTTTTCTACGCTTTCCGCTTCAAATTTGTGAGATAAAATTCTCTGTTTTGCAGAATGTTTTTCCCATACAAATCTTTACAGTTCATTCCTACCGAGGTAAAATTATTTGGTTTATAAGCTTTCTATGGATTTTACGCGTTTGCATGAATACCCGTATTATCAAACCTGGTTTAACAAATCTGTTCACGTTTGATGGTGTTTTCTCTCTGTTTGACAAACACGTTATTTGTTCTCAAATTTTGTTGATACTGTTGAGTGTTGGACATCAAACATGTTTGTCAAAAAGGTTTGATAATGTGTACCCGCTTTAATCCATGATTATCAAAACTGGGAAATCGTCGAATATATTGTTGATTTGGTCAAAAAATCCAAAGTATGAGTTCCTAATTGAGAATATCGCGTTAGTTTAGAGCGTGTGAAAGTCACATACTAAATTTAACCCACTGGGGATGGGAACAAACTGGCGCTAAGTCGTTTTCAAATTGCCGCTAGTGTGTCGATTTTTGTTTTTAATAAATGGAACCATCGTGATGTTGGCTCTAGTAGTCCAGTTATAATAGTTCGATTTTGTCAGTAATACCCAAGAAGTGTAATACAAACGTCAAAATGTATCCACTATAGTTAAAATTTTAACGAGCTCCTGAGCAGGCGGTATTCACCTCAGTTATGTAAAAATTTAGCCTTGGGATCAAATTTAACGCACATATAACGCAATTGACACCACGTCCTAAGTCGATGCCGCTGCTTTTAACGACCGCCAAAGGTCCAGCTAAATCGGGTCGTAATAGGCGGTGGCGCGGAGCGACGGACGGTCATTTTATCCATCTTCCCACAAAACTAATAAGAGAAAAAAAAACTGAAGTCCATACTCATACACACTCGTACTTGGTTTTGAATTTAATGAACAGCAAAATCTATAGATAGATTCTTTTGCAAAGAAAGGAACCAAATGAAGGAAAAGCGGACGTTAAAAGCTACTGGTCGTTATAAAGCCACGTCGTTATAGGCAGTGGCGGATCCAGGGGGGTGGCTATAGGGGCTAAAGCCCCCCCCCCCCCACTGCCGATTACTAAAATTATTTGAAATAAGGAAAGCAACGTTTTACAACGTGTGGAGTTTTATTTTCGTCTAAAATATTAGTAAGGTGAGAAATTTGATGGACAAAATATGGTGGTTGGGGCTGAACAATTTACATGTTGTAATTTTTTCCTAAGCCTTAAGCCCTAAGCCATAGCCTGAAGCGAATTTGACAAAAAGCAAGTGTGGGGCTATGAATAATGGACATGTTTCATGCAATGGCAGCTTGTGGTTAATATGGTCTGAGAATATTGGACAAAAAACGTAGTCGGGGTTAAACAAATAACTCCCTAAAAACTAACCTTATTCCAGAGGGCTTAAGTCTAGGGACTGTCAGTCCGAAGTTGGGACTAAAGCTTGAAGATGTAATTTAAAAAAAAACGTGGTCGGGGCTTAACATTTACATATCAAATTCAACAACTTTTTACACTTAAAACATAGCTAAGTTGACGAACAAAATGCAATTGAGGCTTAAACAATTGGAGAGCAACGGGGTGTAGAGCTTAGTGTAAATGTTTAATACAACAGAAATTGCTTCTCACGGCTTTGGCTGGCATTAGATAATTTTGGGACTTAGTTTTCAAAATTTCAAAGGTAAAGGCAAAGGTACATATAAAATATTTTTGGACTAAGCAATTCTGTAGTGAGAAACTCTGTGAACTCAGAAAAATCTTGCAGGTGGACAATGGACATGAATATTTACCATCCCTAAAGACTCTAGAGTGACGTGCAAATTTATCGACACTTTTATTGAGCAGGAACAAAAACTATAGGTTTGCAGCGTACACAAAAATTCATTCACACTTGCAGAATTGGGCCGTGAAGGTTATTTTTTAGAGCAGCTGTTTCTTACGCCAGAATAAAAGACTTGAAGTTTTAATATTAATTTTTCGATCAGCAAAATATTATTTTCTGTGCTTTCCATTGGCAGTTTGAACAAAACAAGTAGATACTCTACTCGTTGTTTGGCTATAGTACAGGAAAATAAGATCTCAGAGGAGTGATGGCACTGTCAGAGCACTATGAGCTTTTGCCAGTAAGACCATACTTAAATATAATTTTTCTAAATTACCCAATTACAAACAGTTTTGAAATTTAATCAAAAATGTGAAGTTCAAAGCAACCTTCAGCTAATTTAAACAAACACTTACGTAATGAAGGTAGCTACCTCTACTACCTAATTAATTATTACTAAGCTATATACATAAACGAATTTTTCTAAAAATGTAATTTATAAAATTAGTTATACTGCCATGTTTTACTGAGCATTTATATTGGCTTCTAGCTCTGCTTAAAAATAATTCCCATGTTTAACACATATCAATTCCAAAAACTTGTTATTCTTCTTTATATTGAAAATATTTTAAGGCGCGGATATTTATAGGAGCGGATATAAAGGCACAAAAACACGACTATTATTAAAGAAGGAAAGTGATAATGTCAAAATTCGTTTTCTGTTATACATATAACTTCATATGTACAAACTAGATCTCCAAACTCCAAGCCCCCCCCCCCCCCACAGCCAAATCCTAGATTCGCTACTGGTTATAGGTGACGTCGACTGTACCTATATCACAAAATATTGAAAAGTTACCGTGTGACCACTCTCGCTCAAAAACTCAAGTAAGAATTTAGTACCATTTTGGGTGTTAAGCCCACTTAGGTCCAACAAAAACATATTCAATAATAAAAAAAAATTTATAGGACAAGAATCCGGATAAAACCTCTTCTTTTATATTTATAAGGCGCTAACTATAAGTAGCTCTACTGAACTGTAGATACAATACCGTTAGTAAACATTATCATATAGCTTCAACAATTTTCCAACAGGATTTGAAGAAGAAGAATTTGGAATCCAATCCCCCTTTTAGGTTTTTATTAGGAAGCTGATGCTGATAGTGTTCACTTCGTGCAGATGAGACGTGAGAGTATTATCAAAGACCCTTCAAACAATGATTTTTCTAGCTCAAAACAAAAAAAAATACTTTATGATGATTAATTTTGTTTTATAAATTCACTCCAATAACCATCAAGGTAGTGTAGGTACCTACTTTGTTTTTTGATTAGACCTGTGTGTAGGTATAGGTATTATATAAATTGTATATAACCGAAAAAACGTTACCCGGAAGACCCCATGACTTGTGATTTCTTGTGAATATTTACACATTCACCATCATATTGAAAATAAATTCTTAAATGTACCAAAGGGATAATTATTTTACAAAAACACAGTATACCAAAAAAAAAAACAATTTCCGATAGCTTTTTACCAAACTCATTCCTTCCTTTTGACTCCTCCACCTTCCTTATGCACACAAAGGACCTTTTTTCTACAACACTATCATTGTCATTATGCGGTAGAAATACCTACTATGACCAAGTTAGGTAAAGTAATTGAATTCCAATTTCTTGCTTCGTTGACTTAACACATACCACTTCCGTATCGAGCCATGAACGAACAATATACATGATTCGTTCCGCCTTAAAATGGAGTTTTGCATGTCCCCCACGTCGCGTCCTCGGTCGGTCATCCAGGGAAATTTTTGTGAGCAATTTTTCGGAAAGCTTGACGCAGTTTATCTACATATCTACCTACTATAGGTGCCCCTTTGGCAAAGGATTTAGTTTTATACTTTCAACAGAAATGCTTACATGACCTTTAACCGAGTTTAAATAAACTCAAAGGACATTTGGCATTTTGCCACACAGACACAATCACGGACGTTTAAAAAAAAAATCCTCTTTCAATTTAGCTTGAATTTTATTCCATACCAAGAAGGTAGAGAGAGACATTTTTTCTGCTTGCAATAAAATTCTGAACCGTCAAACACATAAAAACAATTTATGTTTGATAGCAATTTGCATTAAAAATATTAATCATAATTTTCAAACTATAAAAATTGAAATAAAAAATCCCAGAAGGAAGTGTATTATTTTGTTATTGGTGGTGTCCGCGTTTGGAGAATTGAAAAATCGCTCCGACAAAGTCATAATAATCACCCGATGCGGATGAAAGAAAATTTGACGTAGGGAAACTGTCATTTTAGCAATAATTGTGCCAGGATAACAATTTTACCATCATGGAAATGGTGGTGGTTCTGCCACTCACAGCATCACCATCTTTGATGCCAACATCACGCGATGACGCTGAGGAAATTCAAAATTAGAATGGAATTTTGTGCGTTATTGTGAAACAATTTTAGTACAAAACGCAAAGTAATTTTCTTCCATAAATCAATTACCGTGGAAATGTCCTTTATTTTTTAAACCGAAACAACGAAACTCAAAATATCCCCCACCGACAGAAAATTCATTGCAAATTTCTTGCTATGAATAAATTTCAATTATACTAGACAGTCCCTAAGGGAGGGGGCGAATATAAGATGATTATGTATATGGGCTGGGATGGTTTAAGCTATATATATGTATTTTTATTTTTTTAACGTTGGATTTGGCCGTTGGAATTTCCCTATCTATTTTTGTTTTTTATACTGACATGTCCTATTTGCATAATGAGATCCTTTTCATTATTTGTGGTATCTTTTATTAGATTTTTCTTCTTCTTTGGCATTGCCCTTTTCATGAACGACTAGACGGTAATTTAATGTTTCCACATCAAAGCCATTAACATGTTAAAGGCAATAATGGGTAAATTATTTGACTTACAATTAATTGTATTTTGAGCAGTTTTTTTTTTTCAGTTCACAAATTCAGAGAATGTGTATCGAAAAATTCTAAAATGGATTAATATGTTTTGTCTATGCGAACCCGAGATGATTGAATAAACTTGATGAAATAAGTTAACTTAGAGGAAAAATAGGGTCTCATTATTTTCTCTGTCCGTAAGTTGCTTTTATACTTTTTGGCTAGCTTTCGGCATTCCCAACAATAAATTTTCAACCATTTTTATTCGGGCCACAAATCCTAAACAAAACCTAACGGTACACTTTTCTCTGTAAATACTCAACGGAACTACATAAATTATATAACGTTGGAGAGGTTTTGCCCCACAGATGTGCAGAAACCAAAAATTATGTCTGTATGTAGCTGTTAAAGCATTTAATGGTCATTTGAATTTTTCCAGATAAATGATTTTTATCATTTTAAGGTTCGGATTAGAGCTCTGAAATTTTGAGAGATGGTGACCATTATTAATTTGGATTTTTTGGTAAAAAATTAAAATTCATAACTTCCCGGACAACAGAGAAAGTTACATTTTTATATATTTTTGCTCAAAACCAACTTCCATAGGAAATATATAAATGTTAAACTAAAGTAGACTAAACTTTAATATCAAAAAATAATTTGTTTGTGTGTATGTTTGTCAGTATTTAAAAAAAGTAAGTAATATTTCCAAAAGAAGTCCTCATATGTATGTACACTAGACTGAACCTTAGGCACATACAAAAAAAAACACTTTTCTCCACCCGTCAATAGTTTCTAAATGATTAAATATTAGAAGACATTTAATTTAAATAGTGAATTGCTATTTTTGTTCTATGAATTTGAAGAAAGAAAACGCAATTTATTATTTAAATTAAATGTCTGTTAAAATAGAATTCCTCACATATAATTATTGTCCATGTTAATTTTTAGGAGTGTAAACCATCCAGTGACAGTAAAATAATTTTTAATCGTTTTAAGGCTGAATGAATTTTGATATATAGGTATCAATCTTTAATTGAAAACAGGGCGACTAAGGGGAAGGGAAAAAATCTGAAAAAAATTAGGGTTTTGTTTTACTATTTAGAAACTATTGACGGGTGGAGAAGTGTTTTTTTTGTAGGTGCCTAAGGTCCAGTCTAATGTACACAATGTTTATTAACAGAAATTTGGTCTATTTCAGAAAGCGCGACGGATCGTATCCCCTTATTTAGCCGGCCCCAAATGTGGGCTCATAATACAAAATGGCACCAAACTTATGAAAAATGACTCCAAACAAAAAATGAAAAATTACCCCAAAATATGTATAAGAAGCAACAACAACAGAAATATTACAATCGTACACAAAGTGTTTTGCGTCGGTTTGGGAATTGGGATAGCCTTAAAAGTACCTTGCCTGGTCCCCTTCACGGGTTCTATGATTTTAACTCCATTTTTGGCTCCTCTGTCCCGCTCACGTTAGTGTATGCTCAGTCGCCTGGCAGGCGCCTAAGTTGTCAGTAAGTCTGTGTTCAAAGTTTTTTTTTATTTCGGTTTAAGATTAAAAGTTTGGGGCCATTTTTCATAATGAAATTTCACCCCAAAATTAAGAATGAAAAAATGCCCCAAAACCTTAAAAAACGGCCCCAATTCACAAATTTTAAACTTTTATTTGTTTTAGCTGTTTCCCATTTAAATGTTTGGGGCTATTTTTCATTTCATATTTGGGGCCTATTTCACGTAGCCAAGTCCACACTGTAAGGGTATTTCTGATTGTGATTGCTAAATAGTTGCCCAAAGAGCATAATACAAATTAGATTAGTTTTGACACTACAACGTAAATGATGCGATTAGTTTAATAGTTTTAAGGTGTCTGGCTGTCATAAGAGGTAAGGCATTAGATAAAATAATGTAATCTTGCAACAATTGTATGGAACTTTAACATTCTCTTCCTCCTAATTGTCCTAAAATTCAATTTTTGTTGTATCTATTTGTTTTGCCTACCGCATAATATGTTTTAGTTATACTCTAAGAGCAGACATCAAATTTAGGGATTGGATGGATAACCAAAATATGAGAATGAGGGTTTGTAGGTGCTTTTATCGTGGTATCGAATACCAAAGTCTGTCAGATTTGGTTCAGCCTCTGGCGAGGGTGGGTTTTTAAAAATAGCGATTTTCGAATTTGTTTCTCAGAGGTATTACCACTTCAATAAATTTTAAAAATATGTTCTGGCAAAAATATGTTCTTTGGCAATCCCACCGATAGAACTCAAGATATTAGCTTTTTAAGAGAGGTTTATCGGCTTTGTCTTGGAGATTTATAAAACGCAAAAAATCTGCAAAACAAAGTCTCAAAAAGAAAAACCATTAAGGTTCGCATTAAAAGCTAATATCTTGAGTTATATTGGCATAGTGAAACAACGCAAAACTCAAACAAATTGGCGGTTTTAGGTTTAGAAAAGTAACTGTTGTATCCACAAAGTATTTCATAATTTTAGTAGGGCAAAGTATGTGTTCACTTAGGAAGTGTAATTTTGGGTTTATTTATTGTATGTTGTTGAAAAGTAAATATTTTTTTTTTCTAACTGAGCAGCAAAATATTTTCATATTTTTTGAAAGGTGCAGAGGTTAAGTCGCAGATAAAAATAAGTTACAAGAATCAGGAATTGTTCAAATAAAAAATTTATGAATTCTGTATGGTAAAGGCTTAACGCATTGACCTATTTTTTGTTTGCAAAAATTATAGAAGTAAGAAGCTGAAGACGACAAACAATTTTCGTATGTTGTTTTGGAAGTAATTTTCTGTAGAATAAATGTTTATCATATTTTTTTTACATGTTTTTCTCACTTTTGTACTTTTTGAAAAAAGTAGATCTATTGTAGTTAAGCCCTAACAATAAAAATCCAACTTATTGGTTATTTTTCATTTCTCTTACTTCTACAAAAAGTGTGTTAATAACTTTTTGTCGGCCGAATTTTCGGCCACTGGCCGATACTAGTTCTATTTATTCTGTGACAAAAGTCACAGTTACTTATTTTAAACAAAATTCTATTAAGTTTTTGTCGATGTTGATTTTGAATCGGGCTTTTTTGGTCACTTCTTTAAAACAAAAAATTATTTTATAAAGTTCTGTCGGATTTTCCTGACTTCTTCAGGGATAGTTTTATTAAATATAATAAACTTTTTGATTCATTTAAATGGAAAAAGGCACTTCAGGCCCGCCTTGGCGGTTAAATATAATAGCTATACCTATGTTTAAAAAAACAACGTCACTAACAACAAATTTAAACTAATTATTAGGTTCTTAAAGAATTTAGATAGAAGAAAAATATTCAGTCCGGAACTTAAATATACCCATTAGCTAATTTTCTGCTTAAGTCAGTAGTGTAATTATTTATTTTTGTAGCACCCCGTATTTTTTGACATTCATTTCTGACATTTTATATATAGTATATAAAAATAAATAAATTGGATGGCCAAACGGCTCTTGGAGAACCAGCGACTAGTGACTAACAACTCGAAACCATTCCTGTGCGGGCGCGTCGACAGGAATGTAAGGGACTTACAATTTTATGCCGAATCCGAACGGCTAGATGACAATTGATTCTCTTGGAGGATTTGTCAATACCACGCAAGAGGCAGTAGCCCTGAAATTGTTTTTAGTTTTTAGGTGGACGAAGCTGCGAAACGAACCCAGACTTCTATCTATACATACATAAATTATAAAATATCTTTCAGTAATTGGTAATCAGAGACTAAACGTTTTTTTTTTGGCGTTTAAGATCAAAAATCTGTAACAAAATACAATTGCAGAACAACGAAACCCGAATAAGCAATTAAAAAATGCGCAGCCCTTTAGCTCTTTTCTTAGTAGCTTGAAATTGACAATGTGCATATGTATTTTGAAAATTTGTATAAGCAAAATTATTTGAACTGTTAGGTTAGTCTTCTATAAAAATTTTGGTTGAAATCGGTGCAGCCGTCAACGAGAAATTTGAAATCAAAAAAAAATCGGTTCTATGACGGCTACGCGTTATTAACAGTTATTGGTAAAATTTGTTTTCATCAAAATATTGACCATACCTTAATTAGTAAACGCACATCTTTCTATTAAAATTTTTGGAGCCGTTTTCGAGAAAATAAGGTTTTTTTTAACAGTTTTTCTTCATTGGTATGGAAGGTACCGTTATTTTTGAATTTAGAATTTTTAAATTATTTAGTTTCCACAAAAAAATTTTCAAACATTTTTTTTTTTAATTTTGGTTCACAATAATGTTTTGTTTATACTTTTTAGAAGTTTTAACATAAAAAAAATGAAGGATTTCAACTTAACTTTTTTTCGAGAAAATCAAAAACCAAAAAAATGGCTGCACTGAGGTACCAAATATATCCAATTTTTGAAAATAAAAAAATATCAAAAAATAGTTTCTTTATGAAATATTTTTAGTTTTTTTTTAACAAAATCCTCGGACCCGTTTTTGAGATAAACATCATTTTTCTTTTTTGGCGATTACAAAAATTGTATCGAGGGTACCGTTATTTTTGGTCCTAAAAAAAAAAAATTTAAAACGTGTGGGCATACTAGTCAAAAAACACGATGTACCAAGTTTGAAGAAAATCTTTCCAGCCATTAAGGCTGTAGGGGCGAGGACAGTATTGCGAGAACCACTTTTTTCGGGTTCCTTATAATCGTTATGTTGAAGAAAATTAATATCTCGAGTTCGATTTTCTTACGAATCCATAACTTACCATACAGTACCTATATCGCAAGTAAAAAATTACATCGTTGGAGCGGTTTTTTAAAACAAAACTGTTTTGTATATAAAAAAAATTGAAAACATTTAAAAGAAAAAAAATTGGAACGCAAACAAGCGTTAAATAATAAAATGTTAAGTACGGTTTTCCAAAAGCGTTCCATATTTTGACGGGCAAATTCCAATATCTTTTGTTTGTGGGCTGTTGTCAGATTTAGAGCTGGCGCCATTTTGCTCCGAACAATCACTCCACTCCTTAAAGTACGAAAAACCGTCGAAAATGAAACGCCTAACCCCAATTTGTAACGAATTTTCCTCCAAAAATGCACCGAATTAGATGCAACATTGATTGTTCGGCTATTATCGCGACGTGTCAGCATCTGCGGACCCCCGGGTCTGATTTTCGTTCCATAAGATTCTGGATCTTGTATGAAATTATGGAAAAACGATCCAATCTCGAAATTTTCCTAAGAATAGCCCTACATCTTAGGGTACTTGGACGAAAGTCTTGAATTTTGGCCTTTTCCGTATCCCTTAAATGTATACCACGCGGCTTCGTTGTTTGTCATCTCGAATCTCATAATTAAATGAAGCTTAAACGAGTTTTGCATAGTGCGTTTATTCTTCTGCAATACGAACAAATCTGGTGCCTCATCACGTAAAACAAAAACGATCGAACGATATCGTTTTAGAGATAGCTGTCTTAATTTGTCTCTACTAAAGTGATAGAGATAGCAATATTGAAAACGATATCGTCCTATCGTTTTTGTTTTACGTGGTGAGGCCCCTGTTTTCATTTTCTTAACAACGCTAGGGAAAATAACGGGACTTTTTTTTTTGGCTGAATTCACTTGTTTACTGATACCATTAAGGTGTCGCTTCCATTTCCAGTTTTCTATAAAATGCATTTTTACAGGTGCGTTTATACCTTCGCAAAGCACAGGGGCCCAACTATGTAATTCGATTCTATAATAAAAATTATCGAATTCGCAAAATCGGAACTCTGTAATTCTTTTAGAACGTATTAATACACGATAATCGAAGACCCAAGTAGTGCCAACTGGTACTTTCGCAAAATCGGGGAACTACCTAACTCGAAAATGAATGTCAAAACAATTCGAAATCGCAAATAATCGTTCGCCATCAAATGTGTTTGCGAGCAAATGAAAGAAAGTATTTCGATTCTAAAATTGTAAGTTAATATTTATTACAAATTGATATAGGTATTTATTGCTACATACTTCATTAACCAAATTTTCATTGTATCTTGTATGTTCTTTGAATAGGGCAACATACAAAATTGTCTAATACGAAGAACGAATGCATTCCAATTTGAAATTCTGGTGCAGTATATGACGAAGCAACTAGATTTGTCAAAAGGCTACTTAAAAACCCAGAGCCCTTCATTACTTTGGACACACCTTGTTGTGCGAGACCCGCATTCCTGTCTCCCATCAATCTGATGTTGGTAACCTCCTGTTGCCAAGAATTTAAGCCTTCCGAGAGCTTGATGATATTCTGCACAGAGATTTGCCTTCGAAGAATTTTCTCTTCGCTTGATATATTATCTATCAAATACATAGATAAATAGATGAGTGCCTGTCATTTATGTTTTTTAATTTAATATTTGTTGAACATTTATTTTCACAAACCTTTTATCACTTACATATCTCTAATATGTTGGAAGAATCACAAATTCTCCTACGTTCAATTTGCTCTTCTTTTTCTCCGTTTTCTTTGGACCAATTCTAAATTGCCACACAATCCATGTTGATACCTTTTTGATTATTAAAAAAATTTATTTCAAAAACTTCAAATTGTTTTCTTTTTTTAGTTTATCTGACAACCTACAAGTGAGACTCGTTCGAAAGTAGGAAGTTTAAGGAAAAAGAATTGGCATTACTTGCATTCGATTCTAATTTAATGCATAGTACTAGCTGAAAGTAGAATCGGAAACAGGTTTCGAGTAGAATTGAAAGTAGAATTGAAATACATAGTTGGCCCCCTGTATTTCTCTTTAAAATACGAAAGTAGGGTACTTTTGGCAAATTTAAGTACATAATTATTTTTAACTTCTGCACAAAAGTGAGATTTAAATCACATCAAGACTTTTCTTGAAAATTGAAAATCATTTTTGAGAAAATAAGATTTTCCTTAAATGTTTAAATCTTTTGTTTGGCAGGTTATGGTTCAAGGACAATTAAAAAAAATGTTTCAGCGGGATTTACCAAAAAACGTTATATTTACAGTTTAAGAAAATCATACCATCATCCGTTTGGAATGTTGTTGAACTGACAGATAGGCTTAATTATGGGAGATGGGACCCACTTCTTTGTATTTACTATCATCGTACTTTTTATTCCTCACAAGCTTCCTACCTACATAAGTTTGGCTGTGTAAGAATTATATTGGAAGTAAAATCACGAAACCTATTCATTTTCGCCTTGCGGTGGCGGCTTACACTATAATTGCAAAATATTAATTTCAGAATGAAAAATGTTCCTCATACGCCACAGTGACCCAAAATTACATATTTATTTATTTTTGTAAGCTAAAACGTCATAGTTATCTTCATAATTACTGAACCTTGTTGATCGTATAATGTTGCATGAAAAGCAAACAATTTCAATCGATTTGCGCTTCTGGTTATGTGTTATGCCCCAACTACTCTATCTATCTTTCTATCTCTATCCATACAAATTCCTACATCAATCATCCCTCATATCCTAATCCAAATATCAAGCAAACGCAATTATCAACGATAAGACAATACTCTATGTAATTTAACTTAGAGTATCCACATTCAAATTTCCTTTGTTATGAATACAAATGCTGTGTCGCTAAAAACACATATTCTTAACAAACCATTAAATTAATATCATTTCAAAGAACCTATCCAAAGATATTCCGTTGTTATGATTACGAAGGCACTTTAAAAATGCCTATCCAAAATTCAAATTCAAATTCAAATTCTAAAGCAGTGTTTTATTTCAAAATTCAGCGTGTTGTTTTTTTTTAATAACAAGGTGAACATAACATATGACCTCTTTGAGGTAGAATTTGTAAAACCTATTTGAATTCCGTAAACACTTTGCGGCGTATTCATAGTCGTTTTAGACCTGGGTCTAAGTTAAACAAAGGTTTATTTGAATTTTCGGCCCTTGATTTTATTTTTTTAAGTTTATCGTTTCAAAATATTTGAAACTATTTGTGTATACTACCAAGTTAATTATCATATAAAATTAATTTTAATTTTAAATTTAATTTTTTGAAATATGTATGTTCCAGTGATTGGCAGTGTAAAAATGAATGTGATCCACACATATCCACATTTATAGCCCTCCGCCCATACACAATTTACCAAAAATCGGGTCAGTACTTTTTGAGAAATTGATATAATAAAATTTCGTTAGGGCTACTTATAGATTGCTTACATTTTATAAGATTTTTTTAATTGAACACAATCAGGTGATGCGTCAGTAAAAATAAAGTAATGACATTTATAAGGACCACTCTTATATGAACCTTATATTCTATATACATGGCTTACAAAAAAATACACCAACAAAATAATTAAGGTTTTAGTTCCTTAAATGAAAAGATATTTTCTTTTTTTGCTAATGTTTATCATCTTAAAATTTAAGGTTTGCCATTCAATTTTTTTTTTATTATTTGAAGGGTCAAAGGAAAAATAGGTTTTATCCTTCTCATCGTTCACATACAATACAAAGTGATTTTAAAGAATTATAATTTCTCCCAGTGTGATTGAAAAATTAAAAAAAATAAAGAAAACAAATAACTGTGGATTAAGATAGCTTAGGTTATAAAAAGCTATTGAAACTAAAATATAACGTCTCGAAATAATATCCTTGATATTGTTCATTTCTGAAAGTGAACTGAATCGAAGTGGTGATGGTGATGGGAAGAACAAGTTTGTAGCAAAATTAAACCCATGGGTCTATTGTGGGGCACAGAGCTTTTGTTAATTTTGTTTTTCTTCATTTCTTTTTCATTTTATTTTTCTCTTTAGATGTCGTCTTGGCTTGCTTGTTTGTGTTCTTCTTCTAAGGATTCTCATAATAATAACTTTTGCACACAAAAAAAAAAACCGACACAAAATGAGATTTTGAAATTTGTTTTGGCTCCACCAAGATAATTGGATGGAGTCAAGTATAAACATGGAAAGGGACTATTAACAAAAAAAAAAAAAAAAAGAAAAACAAAACAGGCTTTATTTTATAAGGCAAGACACTTCTTGTGAGTTTCTTTATTTGTAAGTGGGAAAATATTTTTGAATAACGTCGTTCATGTATTTAAAAAAAAAAAAAAATATTAAGTTTAAGGTATTTTTGTTTGTTTAATTTGTTTGTTTAATTCTTCTATTCGAAACTAACAGTATACAGGCAAAAATATAAATTACAAATAACTATAAATTCATTGATTTGTCAGTATAAAATGGATATGAGGATATTCGTTTGTTCATCCATCGGGATGACGTGTCACGTGCCACCAACAGATCTATGTATAATATAAACATACATACTACCTGTTATTAAAAAGAGCGTAGGAACAATTCTGAGAAATCATACCTGAAAATTGGTCCACTAATTGGAGTGCATACAATATTCCAAGAAGTGATTCCTCACAGTCGTTGCCATTTTGTTCATTAGATTTGCAGTCCCATTTTTATATGGAATTGAAATACAAAGTGCTGACAATAAGATTGTCATGTATTATTCTTATCGTACGTACGTAACTCTTAAATTAGATTCAACAAATTTCAGTAATAAAGTAAAATAGATTTAGTTGAATTCGAAAAGTTATCGAGTTGTCAGTATTAAATTTATTAATACATTTATTTATGTATGTCTCTTTAGCCTTATCCAAATTATAGAATACCTTCGTCAAATCGCTGCAGCTCAGCGTCGTAAATAATAGATGCTTTCTTAAAATTTTCATTTTAATAGTCAATTGTTTTTTGTGAACAAAAACGAAAGTTAGTACCTATCTACTTAGTTTTAAGAGAAAGATTTGGGTTTTCACAATAAAATTGAAAAAAAAACGTATTTTTTAAACAACAAATCGTATTTAATATGATAAATCGAGGGAAAACCGTTATCCAAACAGACAATAATTTGAAAACCATTAATTAAAGGTAAGGAACTTGTGTTTAAATTAAAAAAAATTCTAACAAATTTAACGTAGCTAAAAATTGTTAAAGAAAGTTTAAATATAAATTATTAAGTAATTTTGTATATATTTATTGTTTATATAGCTAAAAACACCATTTTAAATTGCTAAAGCTAAAAAAAAGTATATGCTAACTGATTTTCATAAATATCTGTGGTGTGGTATAAACATATGGGAACTCCATATAGACGTATTTTTAAGGTAAAGGCATTTAAATCTCTTTCAAAAATTAGGGATTCATTTATTTTCAATTCAATGCATATTTGTACCAAATGATAAGCAAATCGGTCTACTCGTTTAGGCTCTAGCTCGATGTAGGTGTCAAAATTGAATTTTTATGTGGAGTAATCATGTTTATAACAAACACCTCCAAACACCACAGATTTATATACTTTTGAAAATAGGTTTTTCCCATTTTTATGAGAAGCGCAAATGTTATTTACCTGTATAATGTTCTGTACATACACTATCTATTTCATATTAGGGGCCTATTTTGGTGCTCTTTTTTTAATGAATCCAAGACGATATACATATCGTCGCCTCAGAAGCAAAGTGGCTCATTTCAAAATCTTGGGTTTTTCAGAAAAGCGATATGAAATATTTTGATTCTTACAAATTGATTTTTCATCTTGAGTTTATGCGAGGAGCCTAAAGTCGTACCAAAAAAAAATTTACCCTTTTCTCCTCTTTAAGTGGTACAATTAATTTTTAAAAAATCACTTAAAAAACAAAAACAAATTAAGACTTATGTCGTTTCGCACAAAAATAATTTCTATTTGCATGTTTTAACGTGAATAAAACGTTTGAGCACTAAAATAATTATTAAACAATCGATGAGAAACGACATAAAACGAAAAGTGTCACTTTTCCTAAATCTAAATTTTCATACTTCGAAAATATTTTTTGGAGATATGTAAGTGTCACAAGTAAAAAAATGTCGAAAATCAGAAAGTGTCAGTATAGTCTGACATTTTAGAATTAGAACTTTTTATGCGCCAAACAACACGATACACGACAAATTTAAATGAAGACTGACATGAAACTGAAAATGTCATTTTACTGATGAATAGTTCAGGGATGTTATCTTAAATTTAAAACGACACTATCGCCCTCACGCCTTCAGTTTAAGAAGTATTTGTATGACAGTTTGGCCAAAAAATTGCATATTTGTTTGTGATTTTTTCTGTATACTTAACTCAAAATCGCTAAATTTTGAAATAAGCCACTTTTCTTCTGAGGGGACGATATATCTACTAGATGTGGAAGACTTAATTGAAGGAATTAATTAAAACCTAGGAGCAGTTTTTGAATGAAATTTATTTTACATTTTTACCATGTACGGTAAGTTATGGATTCTTATTCTTGATTCCTGTCGGTCCGCGCACCTGCAGCCTAAATGGCTGAGTGGAATGGTCTGGCCCGGCAGACCTTGTTCCACCCTTTCCAGTAGGTAGATAGTACATAAATATTTCGAACATTCCTTACATAAACTCGTCGGCTATACATTTCTCATTAAGCTTTTTAAAACAAAAAGAATTTTAAAAGTCGGAGTTGTGGTTTCTGAACAAACATATATATATATTTTTTTTTTTTTTTTTTTATTCCCTTAACTAAAGTTGACGGGTTTTTAGTTATTCTCTCATAACTGATGGCTAAGCTGAATTTATTTAAATGTTGGGAAAAATTATTTCTAAAAACTAGATACAAACAATATTGGGTTCCAAAATTTTCACACAAAATTTATTAAAAACAAAAAAAGAATTCAAATGAAAAGTATTTTGTTAGATTTTTGACTGTTACACACTTTCCCAAATTTATTCAATTCTATTATTAAAGTTAAACGCTTAGCCACATTATAATCTTAACCCAAAAGACCAAGCTTCTGCAATGCAGTAGTGCATTTCATTTTTATGAATAACTTCTGAAGTATTTTTATTTTCTTGAAAACGATCGAACGGATTTTGGTGTTTGTAATAAAACCGCGTGTTTGATTTTTTGCTTGAGGCTTACATAGGTAATTTGTGTTCTTACAAAAATAGTCATATTTATTTTGATGACGAAAAATCAAAAATTAGGTACATATTTTTATTTTTTTACAATTATGTTATTAGTAGTTTTAAGTTATTCTACATGCATTTAAAATTTGTATAAATAATTTTTTTTTTTACGAAAAAATACAACGGAAGAGTAAATTATTTTTTTTTTTAAATTTTTTTTTCCAAATATGTTTGTACTAAAACAAAAAAAAAATCTTATTCTAACATGCTTTTATTATTTTTTCGTAAACGTTATAGGAATATTAGCAAGCCATCATTATATCTACACAATCAATGTCTATAGCTACATTCTAGTTGTTAGCTAGTTCGTGCGAACCAGTCGTGCATAATTTTTTAAATGCAAATGAAACTTGTAACTCGAGTTGTGGATAGCCATGTTCATCCTGCGAATTTTTTAACTACTTTAGCTATTATTCAAGTACTCTTATGTTATGAGTTATTGTAAAATGCAGCTACAGTTCACTTTTATTAAATCAAGGCTTACTCGCGGGGTCATAATCAATTATTTTACAAACTTTCGAATCATTCTATGTAGTTGTTTAGATATCCTGTGTACTTTTTTTAACAATAAATTACCCGTGTTTTATTGGAAAAGCTATCCATAGTAGGATTTTACATGAATAACCAATACAACATCGGCAGTATGTATACTGCCGATAAAAGTTAAAGTAGAATCGTACTGCGGATAGTTTTCCGAATCTCGAATGGATTTTTGGTGATTTCATTCTCAAATGTTGGTTACTATTAGTTTTTTGGTATACTTAATTTTGACTGCTTCTGATTCTCACAAATACTATACTTTTTTTTAATATTCTGACAGGTGTTCTTTTAGTTAAACAAATTTTGAAATACAAAAACCAGGCTACTGCGGATGCGTTTTTTTGGTAATTTTCTACTGTACTATTTATAGAATGCCAAAAAAACACGGGTATTAATTTTTAATTATCTAGCACTGCAAATGCAACTGCAACTCTTACTGCAATTACTTATTGCGATAAAAATGTTGGTACGCTTTCTTAAAAATATATTAAAATATTTTTTTTAATCAATTTAATGTACTCCCTCCAACTCAAACTGCATCTATTACTGCAACTGCAATTGGTGCAATTTCATCTCCCACCCAATTTGTATTAAGCCGATGAACATATGTGACCACTATTATTCTAAAATGTCAGTATGAATTATTGTTAAATGAAACTGCAATTGCAACTAAAACTGCTACTCCTTGTAGAGAACAAAATATTTTACCCTGAGCCTGTCCTCTAAGGACCTACATATAACCGCTAAAACACATTTTTCTTTTTAATTTGATTCGATTTTGCTCAAGTTACCTCTTCCGGAATGCATTTTTGCTCCTGGTTGACAAATTTCCAGACCGATTTCAACAAAACTTCACAGAAACACGCTCGGACTTACATCAAAGATATTCTAAAAATTTGGATTCAATTGGTTAGGTAGATTCGGAGTCTATAACATATTTACAAACATACAAACATCCATTTTTATATATAAGAAAGAAGAAGATATAAAAACAGCTCCAACGATTTTCTTAAGAAAAAAAAAAATAAAAAAATTATTATTATATAAAGACTACTTTTTATTATTTTTTTCAAAATTTGTTATTTTTGGTATGTATCCTTACTGCAACCATATTTTAGTTTTTGACTTTCTCGATAACGGTACTGTTGATATTTTTCATTTGGCGAATCTTATAAATTCAAGTAAAACCGGTACCTTGCATACAATGTTTAAAAAATCATTTTAAAAATTCTTATTTCTCTCGAAAACGATAAAAATATGTGTGAGATAATATATCAGTCCTACAGCTACATTCTACTTTTCAAATTATAAAATATTTTTTTTGTTCTGATTAACTGTCTACCTACTTCCCATAAAACCACTTTTTATATTTTCGACTATCAGCTTGGAGAAGCCGATTAAAATATTTATTCTATTAAGAAGCTCCTAAAACAAAAAAAATTAAATTGCATATAAAAATTTTCCAAAAAATGTTTCTATGAAATTGATTTTGCAAAAACAAGTTTATGAAATTTTTGAAATTAGATTTTTATATGTATATACGAGTAAATAAATTCTCTAAATTCGCGTTGCAATTTTGTATTAAAAATGTTTTTAAGATAATATAGAAACAAGATGTATTTTTCGAAAATTGTATGTCTCGCAACCATAGTAAAAAGTGTGATATGAAAAAGAAGACAAAGAAAAAAGGGCAAAAAGTGTCGTATGACACTGAAATTGCAAGGAGCTTATAAAAGTTTGCTTTTGGTGTACAAGTGATGGGGTACCAAAACATGTCCAACAAGTTTTTACTAGGGAGGGCCTCACGAGTGCTTGAAAAGTTTCCCCCGTCAACATTTTTGGAACTGAATTTTTGGTCATGATCAAGGCCTTACGAAGTATGGACGAAGAGAAAGCAGAATCTGCACATGCCCTGCCCTATCCCAAAGACGTAGACTCCATCTGGGAGACTCCTTCTTCAACGATCCTAGTGATCTGATAAACATAGACATAAGTAGTCTCGCACGCTTCATTAGAAGCTCCAACTGGTTTAAACGAGTGGGGAGAAGATCTCTCTTGATTCACGTGGTATCACAACGGACCAACTTATTGTCTAAGTGTGTCAGTTTCTTCGGTTCATGCTGGCAGCCACTTCAACCTAACCTAACCTAAGGGCTTACCAAGTATCTGACAAGGTTTTCTCGTCTAGATTTTCCCTACTGAAAACTTACTGAGGCCTTGCCCAGACTAGACAGAAACTTGGAAGTATTCCAACCGGGTAATAGTGAATGTGTGTATATTCAACATTTCCGTTATTTCGAGGTAAATTTTTGTTCAGTATATATATTCCAAATGTATTAAGGCAAAACATGATTTTTCAGGATTTTTTTAATTTTCTATCTGACGCATCTTCTTCTACATTGACCTTAGCAAAAATAAAGAAAGACAAAACCTGAACAATAGAAATTATATTGTTTTTATATTTTTTTTTTCCTGAGCAAAAATATGAATATAACTTTCTGGGTAGAAAATGCAGATAATTTGATCTACTTTTGTCAAATGGTATATTTCAAACGAGTTATACGATAGTATAAAAAAGACACACTCTAATACTACACACCTATTTCGGTCATTGAGCTCCATAGATTGCTTTTGACTAGCAATTCTACATTTATGTTCTTATTTATACCGAGTTGTATACAGGGTTTTTAAAACCCCTCATTGATCTGCCATTGTTTATGCCTGATTAATACCTTCCTACACAGAAGACGGAGCAGTTTCACATTTTTTTAAATCTCAAAGAATATCAAAGCTTAAAGCTGGCCTTAGACTTTCGTTCTTCATTCGGTGTCCGGTGTTCGGTGTTCGTTCTTCTCTCAACAACGAAGAAAGCATTTACATTAGAAAGTTTAACTCTATTTACAAAATTGTTTATTTATATAACTAGGCTCCTTTTGCCATTCAGTAATTAAAAAATGTCCTTACAAGTTGCACGACACTCCAAAACAATGTTCATTTAAACAGTTTTCGCATTTAAACACAAGTTGTTAAGGTAACAACGAACAACGAACACCGAAATTTCTGACCTGATTTGAATTGCACGTTCTTCTTTCGTTCTTAGTTCGTTGTTCGGTTTTATCATTTAAATTGCCGTTGTTCCGCGTACGAACAGCAACGAACAACGTACACCGATGATAACACCGAAAGTCTAAAGCCAGCTTAAGGTAAAGAAGTACACCATTATAGTACATAAATTATTTTATATAGCAATATTCAAAATAAACATATATTATTATAAGCTTAATTTACATAAACAAATAATTTGAATAATCTTTGTACTTTCACAAGTAGGTATGATGAAGTTATATTATACAAAATGCTTCTTTCTTGTTGACATCATGATTGTAAAAAAATATGATGAACTTTTTTCCTGTTTGAATCTATAAAGTTGGAAAAGTCTCTTCATCATGGAGACGTTTTTCTGCTTTCTTAAACTTTGACTTTCATTAATAAATAAAACATACACATGTGTGTGTAGGTAAAGTAAAATATCAAATTATGTACTCGTATTTATATTTGTATAATTCTTTTGTTCAAATCGGATTATTTCAAACAACTTATTTTGGAAAAATCCAGGATAAGAAAGGACCAAAATAAAATATAAACAAAAATTACCAGAGATAATAAAATGTGTTATTCGTTTCCGATTTTATTTGCTAATCTTATTTTCTGAAATAAAAAAGTTAACAAACTGAAACTAAGAACACTTGATGTTCAATTGATCAATTGGCTCAAACTTATAAGTCTTATAGAAACAAAATCAAAACTTTTCTAAGGTTAAATAAATAAGAAGATAAAATGGGATACAATAAATAATTATCATAATATACAATACAAACCTATTTCTATGTATGTATGTATTATGTTGGAAGATAATCGCTAAAGTGTATAACTTATAAAGATGTCACTAGCTTTTGAATAATCTATTCATACTAATCTACTAATCTACAGACAGAACTATACGCTTTTTAATTTTAATTTCACAAAGTTGTTTTTTAAGTAAAACATGTCGATTTATTATGGTGGGAACGTTGTAATTCCCAAACGAATAAAGAATCCATACACTTAATTCTGATCCAAGGGTTTTTTTTTTCTTTTTTTTTTGAGAACAAAGTACCCATAATCAATTAAGAATTAGATTTAGATTTAGATTTATTTCATCGCTAAAGTTGCCGAAAGAGATTTCTCTCATGTTTGGCTGTACATAGTTGAGTGTTTACAAAAATACATTTACAGCCTTATGCATAAACGAATTATAGCGAGTGCATAGTGCTATGCACTATTTATAATACCTCTGAACGCAAAAACCTTATTCATAAACTTATGCAACGTTGAATAGAGGCAACATAAGCTAAACGCGTTTGGAGGTTGTATAGAGCCAACATAAGGGTTGTTTAGTATCGGGAAGTCACTTTGACTCACACACAACAATAATGTAGATAGATATTAGGGGGGCGCTTATTTTTGTAATCTTTGAGGTGTTGAAATCTGACTATCAAAATATTTTATAATATTAAATACAACAATAAATATTGTTGGTCTTGTTAATTTATTGTACATTTTTGTTGATATTGTTTAAATAAAATTAAGAATATTTTTTGTACACTTTATTTTATAGAATTTACTTAATAAATGTAAAAGATTTAAAGATTTTCCATCAAATCTTACAACTTTTGCAAATGCTCCACGGCATGCGCGAGATTTAAATAAAATTATACAAAGATTCACCTTCATCACTTTCACGGGAAAATACAAATGAATTTTAAGCATTAAAAAATAAGCACCACCCTTTTATTTTTCTCCTCAACAAAAACATCACGATGTGAGTGAATGAAACAATTCATGGAATAAATCAAAAACGACGTTTTTTTTGTTTCAAATATTTTTAATTTTATTTGCAAACACAAAAAACCAACAAAGTAACTGGCTAATTATAATAATATTAAAAGAACACACACAGATGGGTCTCCTTTGTCAGTTTTGAAAGTAAAACGTAATAGATTTCTCCTTTATGGTACTAATTTTGACACAAGCTCATTATAACTATAATGGATGAAAAATATTTTATGCATAACAATTTATACAACGTTGTATAGTGGCTACATAAATCCTTATGCAGTGCATAACTATTCATCTGTTTAGCGGATTCTAATGAATACGACTGTTAATGTTTATTACAATTTTGTCAGTTTTATGAGTGCAACTAAATAAATAAATTGACCGAGTTAACAATGAATTTAATGAATAATCAATGCAAAAAATAATTAAAAAAAAATAGAATTAAAGGATTAGATTAAAGGAATACATTGGAAATTAGAGTTTGACCATACGATTACATTTAAAATGCGCTAGCAAAAAGAAAAGAGACAAACATGAAATAAAAACATGGTTTAACAGACCCAATGATATTGTTACATATAATGTTAAATTACTGACTTTTAAAATATTTAATAATTATTCAGAATACTTTTCGTTAAGTTTACTTTGAAATTAGATGGTGATAATATTTTAATGTTGTCTTCTAGATTGTTGTAAAGCTGGAAAGATTTGTATAGAACTGCGTTAGTTCCAAATTTTGAAGTTTTTGGTTTTGGTTGATGAATTTAATTACGATTTCTAGTGTTAAAATTGTGGTGTTGTCCTCTGGTG
The DNA here is from genome assembly GCA_949320155.1 of Melangyna quadrimaculata. Taxonomy (NCBI): domain Eukaryota; kingdom Metazoa; phylum Arthropoda; class Insecta; order Diptera; family Syrphidae; genus Melangyna; species Melangyna quadrimaculata. The sequence goes on along the minus strand of OX439483.1, from coordinate 467,329,055 downwards.
GTGAGTTCTACTGTCGAATATGTTTCATTGCATTTGATTTTGTGTAAGCTGCATGTAAGATGAAGTTCAATTAAATCTTTGACGAGAAGAAGCTTAAGTTCTTTATGCATTGCGTTAGTTCGTGTGTACCAGTTATAACCAAATAGATTTTTTAGGGCTTTGTTTTGGATAATCTGGATTTCTTTGATTCTTGTAGCGCCACAGCAGCTCCAAACGTTTATACCATAAGTTATATGACTTTGGAATAGACTGAAGTAAAGTTGCTTTTTAATGTTGTCCGGGATATAATAGCCAATTCTCCTGAATACACCAGCAATCGACGAGAGCTTTTTAGTTGTTGTGTCCATTTGTACATCAAAACTTAGCGATGAGTCCATCCATAGTCCCAAGTACTTAAACTCCTTTACTTTTTCAATAATTTCGTTTTTACATTTCAAATCGATGCTTACTTCTCTTTTATCTACTATCATGTACTTTGTTTTTTTAAGATTCATGCACAGTTTTTGTTTTTCCATCCAATTTTGAAGTTTTTCGAGATCATCTTTCATCATTTTTTGGATAAGATTCGCATTTTTTTTCACCATACACTAGACATATATCATCCGCAAACATAAAATTTTCTCCTTTAAGTTTTAAGTCTTTTATATCGTTTACATATATACAGTATAATGTTGGACCAATTACACTTCCCTGCGGTACGCCAAATTTCACTTCACAGTACAAACTTCTTATTCCATCTACTTCGGTTACTTGCCTTCTTTTACAAAGATAAGATTTAAACCAGTTGAACGATGTGCCTCTTACGCCGACAGATATTAGTTTTCTAAGAAGAGTCATGTGATGAACCGTGTCAAATGCTTTTGAAAGATCAATAAAAACCAAACCACCAATATTTCCTAGATCTTTTTCTTGTTGAACTAAAGATACCATGTCCATTAATGCCGAACTTGTGCATGATTTTTTTCGAAATCCATACTGCCTTTTAAAACCTAGTTCGTATTTTGTAATGTGGTTTATTAATTGCTCGTTTACAACTTTCTCAAGTATTTTTGACATCACAGGTAAAATTGAAATAGGACGATAGTTGTTTATGTCCTTGGTATCTCCAGATTTAAAAATCGAACTAACTTTAGCTATTTTCATTTCGTCTGGGACGTTTCCTTCTTGTAGAGATTTGTTTAATAATAAGAAGATGAAGAAATTTAAATATTAAAATATTGAAATTACTTCTATTTTAAGTAGAGTGAATGAATAAAATTCAATTAAAAAGTACAAGTGACCTCAACTCCAGAAATAATTGTGTTTCGCCCAAGGTATAACAGTGGGCTCTTCAGTCAGTCTGTTATACCCTACTAAGACACAAATTTTGGTCGATGTTGAGGTCACTTGTACTTTTTAATTGGATTTGTTTAATATTTTAGTTATCGGAGCATATACATACATTGATAGGGTTTTTATCATGTGTGTTGAGAGGCCATCAATGTCGATCGCATTTTTTAAGATTGTTTATAATTTTTTGTACATGTACTTCAGTAAGCTTTTCAAATTTGAAGCTGGGAACTTCTGTGTTTTTTTCAACTACTGCGATGTCTGTATTATTGAATAGATAGGCAAGTTTCGATCCGACATTTGCAAAATACTTATTTATATCATCAATTTTAGTTTTCTTCTCGTCCTCTGAATAGTTTTTAAGAATAGCACAATTATTTATTTTATTTTTTTCCCATTGTATATGACTTCGTTTACACACTGCCAAGTTTTTGTGTTGTTGTTTATACTATTTCTAAAAATCCTACCATAGTATTCTTGTTTTTTCCTTCGTTTTTCAGTAGTTAACAGATTTCTGTAGTATTTATATTGTCTTAAAAGTTGTTCGTTATTTTGATTTTTACAGAGTTTTCCATACCAAAAGTTTTTAGTTTTTATGATTGTCGTCAATTGGTTATCTATCCAAGGTATTTTTGATTTGCTTTTGAGTTTTAATTTTTGTGTTGCTATGTTGACCGTACCAGTTAAGTTTCTTTGAATTTGTTTGTAATCGTTTGAGCAAGATAAATGCGAAGTTGACGTTAAAGGTTCATTTTCTATTATATGTTTGAATTTATCGTAGTTTATTTTGTTAGTTGAAACAGTTGAATTTGAACTTGCGTGGTGTTTTGTTTGGGGGCTTTTCTGTAACTTATTCTGTAACTATCAGCTTGTGGTCGAAGCAATCAAGGTACGCAAAGTGGAAACTAACTTCGATGGCTGGATTATTGACAAATAAAAGATCAATATTGCTTTTTAATCTTGTATTTATTGTTTCGTTACAGATGTAATATCCAAGTGAACTCATTGTGTTCACTTCCTTCCTTCAAGAGGACAAAGTTAAAAACCTTTGAAACCCCTAAAAGTCCAGTAACCATGTCGTTTGTATGGAATGGAAGGAAACCTTTGCGTCAAATCTGGTAGTTCTGATTTTTTGTTGCGTTGTTCAGGATGTTGGCCTAAGAAATAACCTAAGCTTTTGGACCTCGAGCGGTCGAAAAAACATTAACTAGAAACAACGCTATTTAAAAACAATATTCTAGTAATAGCTTGAGATAAGGCCAGAAACCCATTCTTGAATTTTCTTAATTATTATTTATTATATTTTAATCAACAGTTTTTGAAAAATTGATTTTTCTTTATTATTATTTAGTATATTTTAATCAACAGTTTTTGAAAAATTGATTTCCGAACACAAAATTTTGAAAAAAGAATATTCTACTATTTACTTATAGAAAAAGGATCTTTGCAGCAAATTTATTTTTCAAAGTTTTGAATTTGGAAATTAATTTTCAAAAACTAACTAAATGGGTTTCTGGGCTTAAGATATGCTGTTATACTTTCTTGTAAGGCCAGAAATCGTTTCTTGTAAAGTTCTTTCAATTTATAATTTCAAATTATTCCTTCTTTTAAACATTAATTCTTTATTTAAACATTTATAATTTTTGAAATATATACCTACTCAAAATTTTGAAAAAATAAATTAAATAAAAAGGTTCAAAATATTTTGTTGGCAAAATTTCACGTATTTAAATACAATTTTTGTTTCCAAAATGTAATGCCGTTATCAATTTCTAGTCAAGTACTGAAAACTGGATGGATCTAGGACTTTACTTTTGAAGATTTTAAAAAGTCAATGAACCACGTTTCTCATAAAACTAAGAAAAATCTGACTAAATGATAATTTCAGCAACCAGTTTTTTAGTACAGGTAAAATAGGATATATGGGGTATTTTTTGAAGAGCTTGAGAAATTTAAATAATAATACAAGACAGAAATATTGTTGTAATGAATTTTATATTATTATAATCTCGTATAGAAAAAATAATTGTAATGGATGTAATCCATGTGTGATTCATTAATGGCTTACTTACGAAGCCATTTTACCAGAGATAAGCTGATTATGTTGACTGTAAAACGGACAAAGTGCCCTATGAACTTCGCGATGAGATTTAATTTTTTCAAAGCGTTATTTCGGCGTTAAACAATTCATGATGCGAATTGCCAAACTTTACTGAGTTTACCATCGAAACTTGTTATGCAGTTAAAAAACACCAATGAGAAGATGAAGAAATTTAAATATTAAAATATTGAAATTACTTCTGTTTTAAGTAGAGTGAATGAATATAATTCAATTAAAAAGTCAGCGTTGCCGCGGGCCTTCACGAAAGTGTAACAATTTTTTAGAAAAACTTTTTACAAAGCAGACAAATTGTAACAAATTTAAAAAAAAAATTAATGAAATATTTTTCGTGGCTTTGTTGCAGTTGTCAAAATTTAGAAGCAGAATCGGCTGTCTTCCCCTTGACTAAAGTGGAATTTCATTCAATTAAAAATTTCATTCATGTAAAAAATTTAAAATTTTAAATATCTACACTGGCTGGTTGGTGTATGCAAAAAGTTTTATGTCAGTTTGAAATCTTAATTTTGTCGGTTTTTTTTCACACAAAATGTCACAAGAAAGAGATCTGAAACTAAGATACCACTACTGTCAAACAAGTTAACCGTCAAAGTTCTAGTTTTTAAGTGGGAATTTCGACCAGAGTTAATGTCTGGAAAAAGATTTGTCTGCAGTAACATACAGAATTAGAATTTAGTCAAGCTTGATTAGTCACTGAATTTAAATTGGGTTTAACCTTAATCCCGCACTGAAAAACTGGGTCTGGAAAATCTAATAAGGACGGGGATTGCTTTTAAACTAGACCATTTATTTAAAAAAAGAAACATTAGAGTTTACTTCTAACTTATGAGCACATTTCTTGCATAGTGTTTATTATGAAAAATTGAGCGATAGAGTTGGAGCCTTAAGATACAAGTTAAACAATTTCGGCTCGATTGCATTCTGCCAGTGTGATCGAGTTCAGCTAATCCAATGTCAACTCGAAGCAGCTACAAATGTGTGGAAGCGTAGTTCAAAATCACTTCAATACCACACATAGTTTCTATTAGTAATGTGAAATAAAACCCACAGATAAGAAAATTGTTGCAAGTTGTACTTGAACAAAAATTAAAACCAGCAAAAAGTTGACAATAATATTTTATGGCAAAAAGTGTAACAAAAATGAAAAATAAGTAAAATTGTAACAACGAAATAAAGTTTAGAAATAGTGTAACACTTTTGTTACATTTGTAACATTATGGTAACGCTGAGTACAAGTGACCTTAACTCCAGAAATAATTGTGTTTCGCCCAGAGTCGGTAAACATCGACCAAAATTTGTGTCTTAGTAGGGTATAGCGGACTGAATTGAGTTTAAAAACACCCGTTATCATGCCGAAAAAATTCTTACATTTTTGAATGAAGAATAAAAAGAGTACATAAAAATGTTTGTGTTCCACTGCTGTTCTTTGGAGGCAGAGGTATCGAAAAATTAAAAATTTATATTGATACAATTTGAACATTTATGATACATGAATCAAGAGTATTTTTCAAATCTGAATCTAATGACATTAAAATTAAGGCGATACAATGATCCTAAGATTAGTTTTTGCCATTTTATCCAGACATTACTGTATTTTCAGTAAAACAGATACAACTATTTAAAAAAATACCTTGAAATACATTGATGAAAAATTTTATAAATATTCAATTTGGGATAAGACAAGGGAAACATTTTTACAAAATTTCTTCCCATTCTTGGAATAAGTGTTATGATAATAATACCATAGGCCCTTAAGAAAAACATCCTTTCATCATAGGTATTTGTATGGACTCTTTTGATCCTTTATTCTCAGTCATGTTATTATTTTGAAATAATTTGGAAACATTTTGGACTTGTCTTTGGTTAGCCAGGAGTTCCTTCAGGCAACCAAAATCAACAGGTTTAACAGCTACAGGCATCAACAGCACGTTGAGGTGACGCAAGTTTCTTGTTCGTTAGCAGTTCCTTCAGACAACAGGAGCTTACCGGGGCCAACAACAACTTATTCACAAGAAAATTACAATACCAGCAACATCTATTTCAGATTTTTATAATCTCAACGGAAAAAATTTCGACTGGTTAAACGACTGATAAAAACATCAAAGCATAACTGGATCGATTTTTTAAAATGTCGGTTTTCAAAATTTTAACAATCGAGATTTTAACAGTTGAAATTTTGATCTAATCATGGTACATATGGGGATAGATGTTAACAAGCGCTACCCTAAGCGGAACAAAGGAGTTCCGTGCGCAGGACAGATAACCCCAAAAAGAGTGAGTAATTCCTGAAAACCTGTGAAGTAAGCCTCCCAATGTACTGTTTCCAAAAAAATATCTTTATACATATACCATATACGAGTAGGTGTCTTTTGCTCTGTAGCACAATTATTGGTTTGGTGTCAAAAACAAATTTCGAGTTTTTAATCAAAACTAACATTACGATGATGTGGACTTCCAAACAGTGATTTTCGGCTTGACGTCATGTCCCGCGTCGGTCTGTTTGTCTGTAACGGGCTAGAACATAAACGAATAGACGGATTTGCTTCAAATTTGGTGTGAAGCATTCTATTTCCTTGAGGAACAGTTCAAATTTATGTTCTAGCTCATCTAGTTTTCCCAAACACATCTCTTAAGATTTTGATTGAACTTCATTAAGATAACCTCTTGAATAATTTTAATAATACTCTGCATTCCAGTTCTTTTTTTCAGAAAAAGAATAACGGCATTTTATTCTTTAAATAAAGAAATACAACTTGTAACATAACATATGTATCTATTTATTTCAATTTTTGTTTTCAAATTAGGAGATACCGCTGAGTTCTATATGATCTCATCATCAAACTTATTAATTCTCTTAATCTCTGGCATATGCAAGGAAATCTCTCATCTAAATCTTAAACATATATTCTTGTTTCTTAATAATCGTGTTTATATTTTCTTAAAGTATTTTTTTTTTTTTGCGAAAACTGACAATCTGCCTCAGTCTGGATAGTGTAAAGCTAAAAAGGTGTCATGTTAAAATTAATTTGTGTTGATTCAATGCAACGATAAAATATCATACATTTTTCAATATTCAATAAAGCTTAGAGCCAATTTGTAAATCATCAGTTCAACTATCAGAGGAATAAATAATATAGGAACAGGACAACATTTTCTTTTATTCGAAGAATAAGTACTAAATGAGATTTAACTAACTATTGAAAAATTGGGCCTTAGCAGTATTGAAAAATAACAACCTGAGAATTGGTCACCGGCTGGGAAAATACCAAGTTTTTGTTTGGTCAAGGTCCTAGTAAGTTTTCAGTTGGGCAAATCTATACGAGTAAAACTTGTCAGATAAAAACTTGTTGGACATGTCTTTGTACCCCATGAGGAATGTCTCTTGTACACCGAAAACAAAACTTTTATAAGCCCGATGCAATTGCATTATCATACGACATTTTTTTCTCTCTTTCCTTTGTCTTCTTTTTCATATCACATACTGTTTACTAGGGTTAGGTACGAACAACAAAAAAGGTCGACTGGTCAAACTGTCGACTTTTATCGACTTTTTTGAAATTCAAAATGCCGTCAATATTTTGGTCAACTAAAAAAATGTCGATAATATGAAATCTCGACTTGACAAAATGTCGACTGCGTTGAAAAAAGTCGAGCCAAATATGGCCTTGTCGATGTCCATTGTTGTACGAAATGCCGACTTTTAAAATAGCGACTTTTATATGATCGACTTTCATAATCTCGATAAAAAATGTCGACAGATGATCAGTGTTCAGCCTAACAATAGCATAACGGGTGATTGAAGACGATGCGAAACCAGCCGCGCGCGCGTAAACATCATTCCATAAACGACTATCAAAATGTCGATCATTAAAATGTCGATTACAGTCGATATTTTCAAAATCGCATTTTTAAAAATCGGTCTAGTTTTTTTTCGATATCGAGTGGCATTAGAGCATTAGACTGACAAGCAGAAGATCGCGGGATCTAGTCCAACACAGACAAACTTTTTACTGAACTTAATAAAAATTGCGTCTTGACAAGGCCCTCACTGTCAACTGAAGAGTCCAAGTGAGAACGCCGGGACGAAACGCCAATTTGTGTGGACTAAAGGCCGTTAAAAGCTATATTGAATCAATAATTCAACAAGTCCAATTAAATAATGCTAAGTCTTCTACTTGGCTGATGTATTTCAGTAGTATATAGAATTTGTATTATAAAACACATTCATATGTAAACAATGCCAGGACAACGGTAACAAAATTTCCAACAATTCTTGATTAGATATTCTAATTGTGTTGGAAATAGTTCACAATTGATTTTCGCAGTAAAATTGATGTAAGCTGGACTTAATAAAAATTGGGTCTTGACAAGGCCCTCACTATCAACTGAAGAGTCCAAGTGAGAACGCCGGGACGAAACGCCAATTTTTATGGACTAAAGGCCGTTAAAAGCTATATTGAAACTTTTTTTTTGTTTGCCTGACGAGGCAAAAGGTTTCATAATTGCCAAGTCCCTTGTTCTAGCCTTTGCTTACCCTTGCTAGCGCCTTGCCAGAACCTACGTAAGACTCTCTAGTGCCTTGTCGAAAATTAAATTGTTTTTTAGCGCGGCTTAGTTTTACCAGATTTTACTCAGTCTTACTCAGAAATCCATTTGAATAATACTTGCATTTCTTGAAGGTTTAATTTAATCAGATGGCTAATCACAATATAGTGGTAGCAATAACTCCTCTATAACCGTAGCTCGTTGTTAGATACTGTCAAAGTAAGAGGTATAAAAAGATTTGGTAAACAGTGATGCAATTTCAAGTTGAAGATGTAGCAAAAATGTATGGAGTAGTAGAAATTGTGCTAACATCTACTAGCTGCAATAATTTGTCCTTAGATATATACATTTAGGAATAACGAAAATGGAAATGAGATTTTGCCGTGCATAAAATTCACTCTAGATATCTTTAATGCTAAAAAAAAATGCTTTGTATCCACAAGGACACACTAACAGTCATATTTCTGAGTTTTTCAAAACTAGTTTAAAAGCAAAACTAGTTTTATGGAGATTTCAAGTTGCAAGTTTTATACATATTGGTATTACTTATGAAAGTTTTGGTATCCCAGTTTCAGTATTTTGAGTTTAAAATACCAAAACCTTAGTTAATAACACCGAATTGTCAAAAACTTGGGACTTGAAACTTCTATTGAACTAGTTTTACCGTAAAACTAGTTTTGAAACAAGTCAATAATATGGCTGTTAGAAAATGCTAGCAAAAGTCTCACACTATTTAAACAGCATTTATATAAAAATTTATGAAATAAATTAAAGCAAATATTTGTCTAATTGATTCAAAAACAAGAAGCATATTTTTGGTAGTCCTTCTATAGTATATTTTGTCATAATAAATCTTCAAAAGTACTTTCAATTATCCAAGACATTGTACAAAGAGAAAAGTTTTGCAGTCAAATGCGCCATATAGATCATATACACGTAAAGGTGTTACTGAATAAAGATGAAAACAAAAATAAGAAAAAACACTTTCAAACTTACATTTTATCAAGTCGTGGTGCCAAAACAATCAATTCCAAGTTCAAGGACGATGCGATAGTATAAATCCACACAAAACTAACAAAAACAAAAAAAGTAGCCTAGTCATAGGATGAATGAATTTTTTTCTTGTTATTTTTTTTTTTTTGGGCTATATGTTGTCTACTTCTTCAAGGGTTAAAAGGACACACTTTTCATGCACTAAACTTTTTTATTTCAGAGTGGAAGACTAGGTTGCGATTTTTTTTGGTGAAACTTTTTAATACGGATAAGTTAAAAGTAAAGATATTGAAGTTTTAGTACACTTTCACGCACTTTCGACTTTTTTACTAAAAAGTGACAGTTATGGCAACTTTTAAGCAAAGCATCACTTCATACATATTTTTTTGTGTTTTAATTTTATTTTTTTTATAATAATTTTAAGGTAAATTTAATTAAAAAAAATTCACAAATAATTTTAAAATATTTATTTTTTTTTAACAAAACACATAATTTTTGTATAGGAAAAGGTAACAAGTAAAATTGTAGCACATTTTTTTCACATTTTTATTTATTGAAATATTTGTAAGCACTTAGTTTAAAAATTAATAATTATACATACGAAAATTTGTTTTACATGATTTTTTATTAAACTTAATTATTTTAATTCATAAAGAATTATTAAAAAAAAATGTGTATGTAAAATAAAATCACAAACAAACAACGGGTCCGTTTCTTTTTTTTTTTTTTGCTCCTCACCACAGTTGTTAACGAACTTTGGAACCTTTATCTCTTTAAAATTTAATACGACCAAAGAGTTTCGCGTCTGGATCTAAACTGATTCACTGGACTTTACATTGGCGTTCAAACGTTGTTAGTCAAAGTCTTGCAAAAAAAAGCAACAACGAAGAAAATAAATAAACAGTTTTCTTGTATAAAACTGCAGGACAAGGAGCGCTGTGCAGAGTGAATCTGAGTGGCTATCAGTTGCCGGAGAAGACTGCCGCCAAAAATTCTTCAATTAGAGGCATACACAGCACAAGTTGAAGAAGCTTGAGCTGAACTGAGCCCTTCCAAGCCATGGTGATAGCACTTCCAGTTCCCATAGTCGGTGTTGTGATGAGATGCTGAGTGAGAGCGCATGTCCAGTCCATATTTATAAAACCAAACGGTAAAATCCTTCCAAGGAGAACTTGTGAGGCTTTTGTAAACAAAAATGGTGAAAGCTTTCTGCTCTGATGATGGGTGGCTTGGCTTTAGGACGTAGGAGAGTTTTCAAGGGAATTCAGCAATTTGGCTCCATCATAATAGAAACCAAAAATAAAAAATATAAATCATTGCACAAACACGAAAGAGAAGAAGTGTGGTGAAATTGGTGTGTGTCATCTGATGATGTGAAGTTCAAGCTGGGTGACCTTTGTAAAATGCACCCAGGCAGATGATAATGCGTATACAAGCATGATAAAGCAAACGATGCTGCCACAGTCCCAATGTCGTAATAACAGAAGAGAAAACAGCAAAAGCATCAGGCTGTGTTCATTGGATTGGAGCTAAAGTTGAGGAGAATAATGGATATGAATGACATTTTTTTAATCTGCGTTAAATGCTTTTAGAAGATGCGGTTTGTTTCATATACAAAAACTCTTTGATTACTGAGTGTCGAAGACAAAAGAGGGACTTGATGTTATTTTTTAAAAGGCGATTTAGAATATTGTCGTCGAAACAAGGAACCTTGTGGTGAGGTTTTTCTTAAAGCAATGTGTTCAACAAAAGAGGATTTATGTGACGAGCATCACAAGGGCAATACATAATATTTCACAATGTACTTGTAAAATTACCTTTAGAAGAGGCAAGACCTTAAAGAACCCAGTTTAAATGTCATATGGACCTGGAATGTTATAACGACTGCAAAGCATAAGATTACATTTCTGCTAGGTTGAAATTAAGCTTAATTTGTTTGTTGAGTATTCACTGATTGAGATATAAATAAAATATTGAAATAATAAAGCAAAACACATAAGAAAGTCGAAATATAGATAACCTGCCATCAAGTTGTTGTATGGTTATGGAATACAATTAGAGAGTCAGATAAACAGGCGGTTATTAGGGGTACGCAAAACTTTGGATACGGATCGATAAACAGTCAACACCGCTTATAGCGATCGCCAAGGGACTAGCTAAATGTGGTCGCAATAGCCAGCGGTTGTTATATCAGACTTACCACAAAAGAGATCGAAAAGCAAAAACAGAAGTACATTAGGTATGTGCTTTTAAAATGTAGGAACAGAATTATAAAGAACTTAGTTAAATTCATTCATAAAGAAAGGAATTTGTGTATTTTCAAACCCGCTCAGGCTTGAATTCTCAGTTAATAACTTTTTGTTTCTAGTTTTCTGCATTCCGTCGTTGAAAGCGGTGAAAACGAATTTGTCTGAAAATCGTCGCGTTATATGCAACTAGTCGTTATAGAGGCGACAACTTCAAGACGTTATAACCGATGGTAAGCTAATACAAATTATATAAAAACCAAGCAAATGAAGGAAAAGTGGTCGCTGAAAGTGACTCGTCGTTACAACCCACGTCCTTACAGGACGTACTACATTAAAACAATTTTTAGTAATTTTTTCATGGCAAGAAATTTTGAAATCTCAACAAATTATCTGTTTGGGTGAAAGTGACTCGAATTGTTAAGCATTTTTGCAGTTTTTGCATTTTAAGAGTAAATAGAAAGGTGCAAATTTTCAAGTCCTTATTGTTAAGAAATTTCATAAGGAAAAAAGTAACAAGATGTAAGTGTTAGCAGGACGGTATTAATTTTTTATTAAAATTGAGGACTTCCAAATTTGAAATACAAAAAAAAACAAACTACTGCGTGGGTCTCATTACTCCAGGTGAAAGTTGCCCTGCCAACATCACATCAAACGTGTCAAAACCCTATCGGAACCCTAATGTATATTTACCTCAGCCCCAAGCGAATTGGACGAACAAAACTTAGGGCTTAAGCCCGAAGGGAATCGGACCAAAAAAAGGTGAGATATACAAAAAATTTACATATGTTAAAAGCAACAACAAATAATTGTATAAAAACTTAAGTAATCCTAGAAAATTGGACGGCAAAAACGCGTTTGGGGCTAAAAAAAGAATTGGACACCGAAAATTAGTTAGAGTTAATCAATTAATACGTTAATTGAAACAGTAACTGAGGCATTAAAAATTAGATAAGCCTAGATAATTTTGGAGACTAAACACTAAAAATTGTCAATTACAAATTCAAAAGCGAACTAAACTTTGAAGAGAATGGACAAATCGGGATCAGTACTTAACAATTAATATGTTTAACCAACATAATATTTGGGGCTTAGGTCATTCTGAAGAAAATTTTACGAATAAAAAACGAGGCGTCGAAGAAAAATGGTAACAGATTTATATGGCTACATTTTGAATGCAACAAGATTTGTTTCCCTAAAAAATAAAATAAAATGGCTGGCGCAACGGCTCGTGAAGAACCAGGCCTAATGACTAACAACTCGCAACCATTCCTGTGTGCGCATGTATACAGGATTAGAAGGGACCTACAATTTTATGCCGAATCCAAACGGCTAGACGAGAAACACTTATTCATGACAAGTGATACTCTTGGAGGATTTGTCAATACCTCTCAAGAGGCGGTAGCCTGAAAGAAAAACCTTTTAATTTTTAGGTTAACGAGGCTGGGAAGTCCATCCTCGAGCGTGACAGTCCATCGCACTAACCATTACGCTACGGGCTACTACTCTTAAATAAGGAAACAAATAAGGAAACAAATTGAAAAAAATGCAGTAAAAAAGGGTAGTTTTTAATTTTTAATCATATTTTCATAGTTTGTGCTACCATTTTTATTTTAAATAACCTGAAAAACCGTGTTATTTTATATAATTTTAAGGAATGGAACTTCATGCTTCTTTGATTGCAGCAGTAAGTGATTCGTTGTCCGCATATTGTCGGTCAGAATCGTAGATTCTACGAACCATCCATCCCAATACGTTTTCAATTATATTTAGATCCGGGGAATACGGTGGCTATTGAAGTAAGATAACATTTTTCTCGGATATTTAAATGTTAATGATCCTTGCGTTGTCTTGTCGAAATGTCCATGGTATTGGTCCAAAGGCATCAGTAAATTTAGGGAAAACTTCTTGCAATATTTCCTTGTAGGAGTTTGCCGTCATTTTCAATGTGAGAAACTCCAGATCAATTGTTCCAAACCAGAAAATCCCCCCTCACGCCATTGTATTGCCTTATGGGCTCCAGAAACCCGGGTTCCTTCCTCATAACATGGAAATAGTAATTATATACATCCGGTCAGAAAATTCCACTTTTGTCCACTCTTCCCTCCACGTCATATTCTTCCTGCAAAAATGTATTAGGTATATTGTGTCCTCGTATTGGATTTAACGGTGGTTTTTTCTTCAATTTTAGGTGGTTCAAATGTTGTAACCCACGAATAGCACGTCTAATAGTGTTAAGACTTGCTGTCATAACACTCTTCGCTTCTGTTGTGGCTATTGACTGCCTACCTTACACATTTTTTCCATAGTTTTCTTTATTTCTAAGGTTCGACCAAACAATTTTCACACTGCTACTTATTTTGTTGGCGTGTATTTTGGCTTTTTCTGCAGGGGTTAATGGTTTTCCGCGGCCCATCTTTTCTTTGATAAAACAATAATTATTTTTAATCTACACTTCCATTATTAGAACAATATTTTTTCCTCTAACCTTAATCTTCAGAGACAAAACGCACACTATTTCTATTCAAGTGGCGCAAAAAAAAAACAGTGTATTTAATGAAGTAATTAAAAAAGTGGTACAAAATAACCTAATGGTATTTTCCTGAATTATTCTGTCCCTGCAAATTTATTCGCAATAGATCCCTCTTTTAGGAACTAAAACCAAAAGGTGAATTTATATATTTACCAAAGTGCTACACGCTCTGATACAACAAAAAAAAGTTTGTTTCTATTCAAGTGAAGCGGAGTGTATCTCATCATCTCCTCAGTTAAGTCGGTCAATTTTGGTTGTACTTTTACACTTTATAAACAAACTTCAGCTACACAAACAAAAAAATGTCTTTGATAAATTTTGTTAAAAATTCCATATAAAAAAGTGCGTATTCGCCCCAGTGTTTTATCGTCTTTTTTATGGAATACGACATGTTAACACAAGCGCGTACGGAGAATTTCGATCGGGGAAGGGGTTAACTCATTCAATAACCAGATGAACTGAACTTTATATTTATTTCGATTTTGTAAACATTATATCGGTCGTTTGAAAACCCATTGAATCTTCATCAAAAAACGAAAATTAAAAGTTATTGTAGTTACTCAATTTCTGAAGACATTCTTGGCAGATTATACCTAAGTCACACTGATATTTATGACTCTATTGTTTTTATTTTTCTTAAACAAAAATATAAATCGCCTTCGTGTTCAAAAATCGAATTTGATTTAATGCTGCAGGTGCAGAAAGTTAAGTTTAATAAGAGCTACAGCATTAAAACCACTGAGCTGACATGAAAACTAAGGTTATTCTTTTAATAGTTTATTTCATATTTATTGAAAACCAAGGCCCCTAAGAGTCTAGAGAAAAAGTGGCGTTTTTTGGCTGAACCCAAAAATGTCGGTATATACAAAATGTTTTGATGGTATCCGCATGGAAAAAGAGTGCTGAATCTGAATATGATAATGGCCCGTTAATGAAACTTGGTATAACTGTTGCATTCCTCATGACTACCAAGAATAAGAATATTTGATAAAAATATCTATCGTAAAAAGGTGCTTTTCAGATCAAAATCACGCATTTTATTTAACCCTAAAAAATCACCCTTCTTTCCAAAATATTTTTATAGACTCTTTTGATTCTTGATTCTAGTGACACTTTTAAGATTTGCACCAAATTTCATGAGGATAGCATTTTTGTCACAAGTATTTTATAGTTCAATACTTTTTTCTCCCTGTCAAAAAAACACCCTTGTAAGAAAGATATTTTTATCAAATATTCTTGTTCTTGGTATTCATGATAAATGCAACAGTTTTACCAAGTTTCATTAACGAGCGATTATTTCCAAAGGGTTTCCGCAATAATTCCATATCGTACGGAAAATAAAGTCACACTTACATGAAAAGGACTGTAACTTTCGTTTGGGTAGTCCTGTCGTCTTAGTTTTAGTGTCATTAGTGTCTCCATTAAAAAGTACCTTGAAATCATGTGCCATATGCCTAGATTGTACCAAAGTAATTTTTTACGTTTGATGCACAACAACCTCTTCTTCTTCAAAACGTCATATTTAAAAATCCTTAAGGTTGCCAGAGGTATACCCAGCATATTCAGATTCAGCACTGTTTTTCCATGCGGATACCATGTATATAACGACATTTTTGGGTTCAAGTCAATTTTCCCCAGTTGTACAAATACAATGTATAGCGGATCAAATATTTTAAATTATTGATTTTACTTGATAAGATTAAGTTCAACGACTCCTCAATCGGTACATAAAACTTGAACACTCAATCATGGTTAAAAGTCAGTTAATCCACCGATATTGGCGAGTGAAGGATATTTGATCATTGGTTAAAAAACACTTTTGTACAACTGGCCTTATAAGGGCCTAAGACTGAATTTATTCAGTATTGCTTGCAACTTGATGAAAACTGCAAAGTTGGCCAACTTACAAGTTGACTTCAAATCCGTAGTTGAACTGAAAGTTTAAAATGCTTTTATTCACTACTTTTAACCTGAACTTCAAAGTTGAAATTCCAAAGTTGACCAACCAGCAGTTTCTCAAATATCCTTGCGATATTTGTGACACATGACACTCAGAACGTCAGTTTAAACTTTCGGTTTGCATTACAATAATTTTGATTTTGAGTGTGAATAAGTTTCTTATCTTCATTTTAGATATTCGAAATATTTGAAACAAGAATTTTGTGTTTCCTTATTCAATAAAATATTCAGGGTAAACCATTATTGTTGATTGTTTATTCATGCCGAAAAATTGTAATACAGTTTTTATTCCATGTGAAGCGTATACCTACATCACATCTAACAATAAGAGGTGAGTTTTCCTTTTCACACACTAATTAATAAGTCTATAGGTAATTTGTTTCTACTATTTTGTTTTCCTAAAATGAAATTATGAAGATAGAAATACAAATTTCCCACAAAGAAAAATAATGCAGCGTCAAAAATACTGTACACATGAGAGCGACCAAAGACCGACGAATGAATGAACAAATGGGATTTAAAACATTAATAAACCTGAATTCTTTACAAAATCTAGACAAAATGGATGAATTATAATTGAGGATCATTTTAAGATACTAAAATTATCATTTTAATTGCTAAAACAAGAGAATTTTAAGAAAACAATTTGTTCGTCGCGAATAGCCGCATTTCGTTACGACCAACTTATTTTCTCAAATTTCTCATATTTAAGCAAATAAAAAACTCAGATTTTATTATTTTAAAATAATCTTAAATCGAATTCTATACCATTTTGGCTAGATTTTGTGCAATATTAAGTTTTATTAATTTTTTAATTCCCATTTGTGTGTTCATTCGTCGGTCGTTGGTCGTTCTCATGTGAATGGCCCTAAACAGCAAAAGGTGAACCCCGAGCTTGTACCAAGAAAAGAAACAAAGATGATAAGGAGCAACAAAGAACAACAACTCCATGAAACGTAAGAACTGTTACTGTGGAATGAAATCATGAATGGATCCATGTTCATGAGTATTTTTTTTTTCACTTGTCCGGTGAAATCGCTACCCACTACAACAACACAACACAACACAAGCAAATCGTTCCGTATAGGTAAACATGGAACACAAAGTGATCTGTTTATTGAAATTGGGCACCCGTTCTTGTTTTTTTTTGTGGGGGAAAGCAACCATTTTTATAATATTCAATTAGAAAAAAATTAAAATATGAAACAAATGCCAGCAACACTCGGTGTTCCAATGCGGTCACCCACCTAAGTACTAACCGCGCCCAACGATGCTTGATTTCGTTGATCGGACGGGGACCGATATTTTCATCGTGGATAGCATGAATAAATAAACAGAAATGAAGAAAAATTTCAAGTTTGCTCGCTAACTTCTACTATTTCGGGGAGTTGAGAAAATCGAAAGTTGATTAACTCTAGAGTTGAAAATCAAAAGTTGAAAACGTCAACTTTGAGTGAATAAAAACTATTTCTGAAGTTGAATGTAAAAATCCCAAAGTTATGTTCAACTTTGACTGAATAAATTAGGCCTAAGACCCTGCTCACTATGTGATTACAGTTTGTAGATGAAATCGGTGAGTTGACATTCAGGAACAAAACATAAAGCGATTAATGTTTGATATTTCCAATTAGTTCATGTCTTGTGTGTTGAGCAGTATGGAAAGAAAATAAATTTTAAATTTTATAACAACGAAAATGTCGAAGCGGATTTTATTGCTAACAATGCAATCTCGAACTTGAGATATTTTCCTTAACATAACGACTATAGAGAATGCAAAAAAAGTAGGTCTTGCACTTCTGTCTGTCTATCCTCGCCCCCACAGTCTAAGCGGCTGGGGAGATTTTCTTCAAAATAACGGTACCTGCCATACAATTTGTTTTGCCAAAACTAAAATCTACTTTTTAATAATTTTTTTTATTTTCAAAAATTTGTTTTTTTTTTGGTACCTGTAGTAAAACCATTTTTTTTACAGTTAAGTTGAAATTTTTCATTTTTTTTATGGTAAAACTTCTTAAAAGTATAAACATTATTGTGAATCAAAATTAAAAAAAAAAATTGAAAACAAAATATTTTGAAAACGACTTAGTCATTATTTTTAAAACTAGGTGTAAAATAATTTTTTATTATTTTGTAGAATTCTTGAAAAATCATGTTTCTAAATTCAAAACTAACGGGCCCTTCCATACAAATGTTGAAAAACCGTTAAGAAAAAACTTACTGTCTGAATATGGCATTATGTCATCTTGCTAAAGTTTCACAAGGCTATATATTTCGAAATATATGGCCTTCTGACGCATGGCCTTATGTAATGGCACCAAGCGCGAACGCAAGAAAAAATTTCGGTGGGGGGGTTCAAAATATTTCGGGGGGGGAGGGGGTTTAAACTGAAAACTCAAAAATTAAGAGTGAAAGAGTGAAATTGTATGGCGAGGAAGTTAAATTCATACATTTCGGGGGGGTTGAACAACCAACCCCCCCCCCCTGCGTTCGTGCCTGAATGGCACCCTATAAACCCGAAACCTTATACATAGTAATTAAAAACCAACATCCATCAAAACCTCCCAAAACTTACAAAAAAGTAATCTAAAATATTAGATATTTATGTTCATCCCTGACTCACTGACTGAATGATGCATAACGCTGCCAAAAAAAAAATAACTTTCTTCAAAATAAAAAAAGTATTTTTTTTTTTGGAAAAAATTTATATCTTTTTTCAAGAAAGTTATTTCTATTGTATGAATAAAAAAATAAATAAATCGGGTGGCACAAAGGCTCATGAAGAACCAGGGCCTAGTGACTAACAACTCGCAACCATTCCTGTGTGCGCCTTTCGACAGGAATGGAAGGGAACTACAATTTTATGCCGATTCCGAACGGCTTGACGAGAAGCACTTATTCGTGACAAGTGATACTCTTGGAGGATTTGTCAATTCCTCGCAAGAGGCAGTAGCCCTGAAAAAAACTTTTATAGTTTTTAGGTGGACGAGGGTGGGATCCCAGACCTACAGCGGGACAGTCGAACGCACTAACCATTTCGCTGCGGGCTACTACTTCTATTGTATGAATGGACTGTATAACGCTAAAATGCCATAATATATCAAAGCATAATAACATAACATAAATATAATATAACCTGTTTGTCGGGCGCTTTTGTTTGGTGGTTGTGGTGATTGTGTTCGTCCGTTTTGCCTTAAATTTGCTTTGATTCTGTATGTGTTCGTATGTTGTTTGAAAGCATTTCTGTTTTTTTCTCTTATGTTGTTCGGTTAAATTTTTTTTTGTAAAGGGGCAAAACTTAAGTGAGTATCCTTGCTGTGCGATTGGAATTGTGGTGATTCCGTTTTGCCTTAAATTTTTTTTTCGTAGACTCAAAAATCAAAATAGACCAAAAAAAATATCTTTTCAGTCTGATCGCAAAAACTAAGTGACTATCCTGCCTGGTTGGAATTTTCGTGGTTGTTTAATAGTCCTTTTTGCCTTAAATTTTGTTGGATTCTGTTTGTGTTCGTATGTAATTTGAAAGCATTTTTGCTTTCAGATTTGCATTTTTTTTTCAGAAAGAAGCAAAATTTATGTAAGCATATTTTGTCCCTTATACCGTTTTGTTGAATGTGTGTGTTCATATGTTATTTTGTCAGGCGATCTTGTTTTTGTAGAGAAGCTAAATTTAAATTTTAATACTCATTATATCTATTTTTACCAACTTAATCTTTTGTTTGAAGTTCAATAAACGACATTGAAGACCCTGTTTTAAACGTCGCTTGGCTAATGCAAGGCAGAAAAGGTGGCGGGAAAATCAAAGTGATGAATCACGTGCCTTAAATACTGCCGCTAAACGACAACATATCGAACTAATGACGCCTGAACAATTGGCCGCACATCATGCTGCTCATAACGCATCCCAGGAAAGATATATTAATAGTCTGTCGCCCCAACAGTTGAAAGATCTTCATACAAACCACGCTTCTTCTCAACGACAATACATCAAAAGAGCGCTACCTGAGCAATTAGCACAACCTACTACTAATAATAATAGGGTTCAACGGGCGCCTTAGGCAGCCTGCAATACACTAGTCTAAAATATTAGATTTATTTTGTGTATTTCCTGAAATAAAATGAAGGACAAATTGTGTTAGATTTGTTTTGTGTGTTTTCTTAAATAAAATAAAGGACAAATTATGCTACCCTTAAATTTAAAAAATGTTGTCAACGCCGCAGTAAGTTACACCGCTAAGAACTTGTTGTTTCCTTTAACTTTATACATTTTCATCAATGCTTTTCAATTCCTATACCTACATACTTAATATTGTTCTAACCTTAAATATTCGTATGTAAATTATTAATCACTTTTCATACATTGTCAATTAAACAAACACATCCCTTGTGTTATATCCATAATAACACTCCAAAACATGTCGAAATTACATATACATATTGAATCAATTAACTTAACATCAATTACCAGAACTATACAAAACAAATTTCTATACCTATGTGTATGTATGTATCTAATAAATAATGCATTTAATTATTCAAGACCATATAATTGACTCTATGTATGTATCTTAACCATATCAAACCTCTATAACTTTATATGAATGTCCTTTTTATCGAAATCAACTGAAACCCACAAACATTCACTTTAACATTCATCAATCAAAAGCCTAACTGAAACTTGTTAATGTCCCACGTTCTATTTAAGGGACACTATTAAGATAAATGTTTTCTAACCTTTCATACTCGACTCGGAGTAGGACTGATTGCAGCGTGTTCAGGGTATAGGTAATTCCCCGGGCGCCAAATAAATATTACCCGAAATGCCGATACATTTAATTTTGAAAATGATTTATCGAAACATATACACCTAAAGTTCTGGAATTAGATTAAGGCTTCATAGTTTATAAAAAAAGGGCATTAAGTCCAACCCCAGGCGACATTTTCCTAAAAGCCACCCCTGTTTTGGAGTCATATACCTTATTTGGAAAAAAAAAATTCCCAGTCGTCTGTATTTTTTTTTTTTGTTTCTAACCTCATTACTAAGCCATAAGCTTATAGACCCAAAGGTACACATATAAGATAAAAAGTAAAGTTTGTGCCTTTTTTTGGGTCAGCCTTTAATGACCAAAGTCATCATAAAGTGCTCCTTTCTGGGATTGTTTTTCTTTTGCTGAGCTAACTTATACCTAAACCATTTCCACTCAGCCTTGTTGACAGGTTCAATATTGTGACAGCAGTTGTTGTTTGAAATCCGACTTTTTTCAACAATTAGGTTCAACTAACCCAAAAGTATCAACAAAAAAATAACCCCAGAAAATTATTCAAGCTTATAACTATACAAACAAACAAAAACACATTTGCCTACAGTGTCAGTAAAGCCACAGCAGGATCCTCAATGAAAACGTCATTAACCTAACTCCTGTTCGCATGGGATAGCAGTGGAATAGCTTAAATGTGGTGGCAAGGATCTCTTCATTCACATAAACTGAAACTGACAAAAAGGAAAAAAAACGGTACCATGTAACAAAACGTTGTGTTGCAAAAAAAAAAACTAATATTTATGAATATGGTCACGAAATGAAAATCCAGTCAGTAAAGACACACGACATCTACAGCAGTAGGATGTTATGGCGAAGGATGTTAAAATCCTTGCAAAAAAAAAAGGAAATGTGGAGGAATTTTCTATCGTGTCACCTCCTAATTATGCCTGCATAACGTCAGCTCTATAATAATAGTGGCCCATAACACTAACTAACTCCTCTATAAAATATTTCCTCTTCCCTCACCAAGGACAAAGATATACGAGAGGGATATGATGAATGGCACGAATGTAAAAATATGAATTTTATTAAGTCTCAGCCGGTGAGGAGGAGTACAAGGAGGACAAGGAAGGATCATTGAATAGCGTGTTAACGATGCGATGTTAAGAAAGCCGAATACTGCTCTGTAATATCTAGCTAACTATTTTATTTTCGTATAAGCTCATTCGATTAGGCCAATATATAGAAGCTTATCGGGGTCGTATTGTAGACTTTACAATTTCATTGATAAAAATATATGTAAGTCCGTTATTATTTTTGGGTCACTGTTGCATTTTTTTTTATATCTTTTTTAACGTTCAAATTGTATGAATGACGGAAGAAATAGTGTGGATATGGAAATGGTATATTATGGTAATTTATTATTCAGCTATCGTTATAGGGAGCTCTGTAGATACAAATAACGTAGTTTTTCATGCCAGCATGGATGATTTCGAGATCTAAGATAGTGCGGAATTAGTATAGTTTTGAATGACACGTTAAAAGTTTCTTAACAGGCAGGCGTGATTTTCACACGAATATTTAATTTGAATGTACAATATATAATTATAGGAAAAATGCCTTTTAATGGTCTTGAAATTTCTTGAACCATAAAGTATAAGAGTATAGATCTGAATATGTATAAAACGTATTATTTGTATTTGTATGGACTGAAAAGCTTAGCACGTTACCAAATTAAGCAAAAACAGTATAGCCCAGGAACTTTGTGCCTAAATCCTTAATTTTGGTAATAGGATTGGGATTTTGAGGGATTGTAGATTGTAGGAGTATTTGAGGAATTGGGAAGCGATCGACAAAAAAAATGTCGACTGGACAAATGAAAATTTCCTCGACTGTTTAAATGTCGACTGAAGTTTGACCGACATTTTTAATGCAGAATATCTAAATGTCGATTGTAAGTTTGTCGGTAAAAATATCGACTGCTATCCAAAATACAGTAAACTTAAACAAGAATGATCTCTTTTATGTGGAAACTAAATGGACTGCAATACTATTTCAGAAATTGATTTTATTATAATTATTTTTATCATTTAAGATATTCGACAGTTGTTTCTCCTGTTTCTTAATTTTGTCGGGCGCGAGCTGCATGCATGTGCACATCATTCACTTTTCCACTGTCGATCTTTTATCAGTCGATATTTCAAAATCGACTTTATAAGAGTCGACATTTTGATCAGTCGGTATTTTTACCGATCGACATTTTGAAAGTCGACATTATGACAGTCGGTTTTTTTAAATCGACATTTTAAAAATCGGCAAATCGTACCCAACCCTGAGGAATTATCCCCGCATCTAGCTGTTGAGCAATCCACGTAATCAGCGTTTGAAAAAAAATAGCTGATGACAAAAAAAAAACATAATATAACGGTTCTTCTTCTTCATTTAAACGGCGATTGTCATGATCTCGAGGGGGACCACAACTCTCCCACTCAACTGCTTCACCTAAGTATAAGGTTCCACTTGTGGGGTTCGCCGGGTTGACCTCAGAAAACGTCTACAGGCCTCCCGGTTTTGGAATGCTTCATGTCCGAGGCTAACAAAATGCAGGTGTCGTTGCATTTGTTTCATCCAGGAGTTTTTGGGCCTGCCTTTCTTCTACGATAGTGTTGGAACGTCTTGTGCTATTCTACTGCCTTTTGAACTGGGTCCTCATGGCATCTTCTTTGTACATGACAGTACCAGCTAAGTTGGTCATGCTATATTTTGTCCAAAATGGTATTTTTGACGTGTTTTCGAGGAGAATCTTGCTTCTTAATTGATCACGCTTTGTCACTCCAGCTGTCATGCGAGGCATCTTTATTTCAGCTGCCATCAATTTTACTCTCATTCTTCTTGTACATTGTCCAACACTGTGAACTTTATGTAAGCTTTATGTAAGAGCTTTCATTTCAGCTTCTATCACAGAAGATGGCAGAGTTTTCCCGCCACTTCATCCACCCTACGCTTACGCGATGTTTGAATGTCGTCATCAATATAACGGTACATTCTACAAACTTCTTAAATATCACAAAAAATACATAATTCATTTTTTTATCATGGTACATTTTTTATATAGATATATAACCCAAAAATTAGTCAAAATTTTATTCAAAGTTGAAAAATTTAAATGTTTTACATTTTGTTGGGTTTTTTTTACGTAAAAATGCATTTTTTACAAATATAAATACAAACCAAGTATACACTTTTGTTGACCAATTAATTTTGCATCGTTTGATTTATGACAAAAGCTTGTATTGCGTACCCTTCTGTAAAAAAAATTATATTTTTTTAAAGACAAATCACAAAAAAAATTAAGGTTTAAATTTAAAGAAAATATAACGGTGTATTTAAGAAAATTTTAAAATACTTCAAACAATGCAGAATTGAATTTTAAACAAAATAGTAAACATTTTATTTTATTATGAACCGTTAAGTCTGTCTGAACATTTTAAACAAATTTTTGCAGTATTTACTGTTAAAACGGAATTGTAAACAAAGTATAACAAAATCAAAAAACCTAATTTTGTTCACTGTTAAATACTACATCGTTGGAGATAGTCTTGACATTTTTCTTGTAGATGTATCTTGAATAATTTCAACCAAATGCATAAGGAACCATGAACAAAAATTTAAAAGTTTCGAATGAATAAAAAAAAAATAACAGTACATTTCAGAACGCTGAAAAAAATTCCAATGGTGCAGAATGTACTAAAGCATACAACTGGAAATTTTTTTTTATATATCACGACTTTAAATTTAAAAAAAGTGAAAATGGTAACTGAATTCTTGTAGTTTTTACAAAAAAAAATATAACGGCTTATCCAAAAAACTTGAACGTACATAAAACTACGCAAAATTATATTTAACATAAGATGAAAGAATTTCTTTTGTAAAAAGTGTCTTAAACTTGGTAAAAATTTTATTAAACGTAGATGATGTAAAAATTTTGCAATTTTTTTTACAGTTCTTATCGATCCAATTTAACAGTCAACGGATTTTTATAAAAAAAAGCAATCTATTTTGTTTATTATTCAATTTCGCATTGTTTAAAATATATGGGCATGGTAAAATATTTACCGTTCTCAAATTTTTTTTAATTTATTTAAATTATTTCAGTTAAAAAAAAATATATTACGGTACATTTTTCAACTTCCAAGCTATTTTAAATTATGCAGCAATAAATGATTCTTAAGAATGTATGTTAACTTCTTTTATAGAGTAGCATTTAATTTGTCAAATTTGAACACAAATTAAAGAAAATAATTTTGTTTCATATTTCGCGACCTTAGAACAATAGGGCTCTAACTGCACTCAAGTCACTTTTGAGAAAACAGAGATTGAGTTTTTGTTTGTCTATAACTTTTATATTTTTGTTTGGATCTACACGAGTTTTTGAAAAAACACAATTTTTAACTAAATTATGTTGATCTGAATTTAAAAATCTTCAACATAATTCATAATTTAGCAGTAAAACGTGGTTAAAAAAATGGATGGAATTTAATTGTTCAGATAGAACCCTATCAGCTAAAAGAAATAAAAATTTTTGTTTAACGAAGTTTTTATACTTTTTTTTTATTTTTTATAAAAGAAAAAAAAATACAAATTATTAAAGAATAATATAGTTATTGCATTTCATTATTTTAAAATAAAACGATATTTTAAATAAAATTTTAAATTTTAATTTATAATAAGTGGAAAAAAGTTAACATTTTAGTTTTGTTCACCTCCATCATCTTAAAAAAAAAAGTTTTAAATATTAAATTAAAATTACATTTTTATACTTTTGTTATACATACCGAGCTTAAGAATGGCCTTGTAATAAGCTTTGTCAGACGAACTCATGTATTTGAACATCGACAAAAGATGTTTCTCTTTTTCTTTCGAGATACGGCCTCTCTCTGGAACACATTCGATATCATCTATGGGTAAGAAAGTTGGTGTTCCTATATGTGCAGTTGTTGTTGTTGTTTTCTTTCTTCGGGTTTTTGCTAAAGCCTCCACCTTTCGTATTGAAACACGAATCATGTTTTCGTCATCATCGACGTAACTCAATGAAAACCCGACTTCATTTTCTACTTGGGTTATTTTTAACATTTTAAGTTTCGTGAACGGTACGTTCTTATATTCAAAACAGGTTTTTGAAACTTTTGCGAAATCCTTAAAATCAGTAGATTTCATTTGCATTATCACCAATGGGTTCCTTATGTTCACAGCTTTAAGGAGCCGGATGAGTCCCATTGGTGAAAAATACTCATTAACAGACAAATGTTTTTCGATTTGGCTGTGCGCATTGTCAACCTCCTGCAATCCTGAATGACCTGGAAAGGAGTACTTCATGGTTATTTTTTCGATATCAGGGTGAGTTTTTATAAAATTCTGGACAGCAAATGTCATAATAGAATTTTTGTTTTGTGGAACGCAGGAGTCAGACCATGTTATCAAATTTGTAATAACATTTTCTTCGAAGACCCTTTCCAATATTTTTGTGAAGGCTGAGGCAATGTCGTTTCTACTTCGCCCACCGGTGTATTCGGTCCAAATAGCGCAGTAAACTTTTTTTGTAGTGGATAAATGAGCCTTTGAGTTGTAAACGTTTAGTTTTGAACAGTAAAACATAGGACCAATTTCAGCTCTTGGGCATGATAAAACATTTTGCAAATCAAAAGTTAAAATGGGAGTTCCTGATTCTTTGTCATAAGCTTTTTGTTCTCTCATCATTTTCTTAAAATTTAAGTGCATCTCATGTTCCTTTGTAAATAAAGTTTATTTGTTTTGGCTCTACAATAATGCGACTCTATTGTTGGAAAAGATCGTATATGCTCTTTTATTTCTGCAACCCTATTTTCGCTAATTCGTTTCACAGACTTAACTCCTCGTTTGTCTTTTTTGGCCATACCAGATGTTACATTCTATTTTCGTGCGCATTGTAAACAGATTTTTGGGAAATAGAAAATGTTCCAAGCCAAAACGACTTACAAACCTGGATCTTGTTTCCAAGTAGCTCCAAAAAATACTCAAAAGTGAAATTTCGTCGAGAAGGAGTCGTTTTTTTTGTTTTTCGAAAAGTTTTCATTTTAGTTGTCGATTTTAAAATAATTATAATTAGTTTTACCATCACGATCTAACAAATAAAAGGATTTAAAAAGTTGTTTACGTTCTGATGTTGTCAATTTTTCGGCACAGTGGAACTTGCACTTAATTAAACAATTTTTTGTCGTTTTAATTTCTTTTTTTGGTACTGTTTTTCCCCGCGAACTTGTGTATGCCTCACCAGCCTGATATTTTCTTTTCCAAATGTTCTTTTTCCAATTTTTTTCATTGCTTTTACGCTTACGAGTCATTTGTTCAAGAAGCGCACTTACCATTTCATTAGCTTCAGCTTCAAAGTTTTCGTTTAAATCTTCGGCTTGCAATGAAGAATTATTTTCATCGTGCAGATCCGAAGCGGATGTACAGCTTTTCTCCTTGACTAATTCTTCTTCTACTCCTGGGGAACCAATTAAAAAATCCTGAATGACAACTGGAACATTTTCTAAATTTATTATTTCTCCTTCCAAAAGAAACTGCAAATTCGAAGTCATCTGAATAAAGTTATTGAAGAGAAGAGGACATTTTAAATGAGTGGTATCTTTAAAACAGTACACCTACTGATTTACTATTTACTTTTAAAATAGAAATACCTACCTTTACTTAGTAAAATTTATGAATATTTGGAACAAAAATTTGGAAAATCACACTGCACAAACTTTTAAAACCGAATCGTACAAAGATTTAATTTAAAATGCATTTCAGATAAAATTCAAATTTATCACAAAATTCATAGCCTACATAGTTTTAACTACGAGAAACGTTTAAATATTTTAATGCAACAAAGTTCAATCTACATCTTGTTGTGTAACAAAGTTCTATCTGCATTTTTTTTTAAATTTTTAAAGTACACTAGGTTCTATTTACCACTTAGAACTTTGTGAACTTAGTTTTTTTATAAATTGATGTACTTAGAACTTTGTTTCCTGCATTTTTATTGACTATATAGGAAACTAAAAGAGATAGACAAATATGGATGAAAGGTATCGAAAGAGCATACTCGATTTACTACGAATACATGTATAACTCAGTTTTGAAAAAAATGTCAGTTAGAACCCTGTTGTTCTAAGGTCGCGATTTTTCAAAGTGTTGTTACAATTTTGTTACTCAATTAAACTAAATGCAGTATTAATTTGTTTACTATTGTATTTTCTGTCATTTGTGGTGGTACGCATATTGTGTTTGTAGTACGCACTATTTGGAATTTTTTTAAATTTAATCCATCAAGAAAAATGGTACAAAACATATGTGGTACAAAATATCTGAGTTCTAACTAAAACAAAAAAAAAAAATAAATACAACGGTACATTTCAAAAATATTCAAAATATCTCAACTGATGACCAATTTAACTCAGTTTAAGATAATGTGAAATTTTTTTTTATAAAGAACCGTAAAGTTGGAAAAATCATCATTGAAAGTTGAAAAAAAGAAAACATTTTTTTTTTCAATATTTACTATCGAAATTGAATAGCTAACGGTACTGAATAACACAACAAAAAAAAAATATTTTATTTTGTTAATAATTTTATTTTGCGTCTTTTAAGAATGAAAAAGAACATAATATGTACATCAGTTGTAGATTTGTATCAATATATTATTTGCTTATAACATATAAGTTTTTTGTTTTTATGGGTAGGTACATTATAACTTATAATCATTTATTAGGATTATAGAAAAGATTAAATTAAAACTCATTGGAATCTACTTCGTTCAGATGGTCTTCTTCGACAATAGTATTATTGTAGGATGTTCCCTGGCAGGTTTCACACATCACTGAACATAACATTCATGATCGCCTATATTCGTATCATGATGTACATTGTGGACGACAGTTACAAGAAATTAATTAATAAATAATGTTTTATGTAATTCTAAAAATGAGGCTTTCTTCAAAATTGGTTCTTTAAAAGGGTGCAAGTTATTAATTCTTTTTGGTGTTAGGCTACGACAAAACCAAATTAAACCATCATCCAGTGTACGACTTTTTGTTTTTACAAAAAATTTTATTTTTGTATATTTTTAAAAAGTTTCACGCATGAATATATTTTGTTTTATATTTTATAATTTCAGAACAAACAATTTCTAAACATTTGATGCATCTAACTTATTCCTACATCATAAAGAAAAGGAAAGGAGAATGGGCAAAGTGGTCCACCTACTCAACATTTATGTGTCATACGTCGTTGAAAAGGTAATGACGAGTACATCAATTGTAAATATAGACGTAAAGCTCTAAACAACGGGGTTCGAAAGATATTACCCTTGAAAGCACCGAAAAAGATAGTAATGCAACTCTTCATTTGCAGCTTGTCTAACCACCCACAGTAAAGTGTCATAAATCGTTTAAAAGATTATAACGTGTACTTTATTTTGTTTAAGAGCCGTTAATATATATATAACAGGTTCAAAAGATATTTAGCCATCAAATACTGCAAAAATCAAATAATGCAATTCTTTATTGGCATCTGGTCTACCAACTCAACAGTAATCTATCATACATCGTTGTAAAGGTTATTTTATGTGCTTCATTTCATTATATGGCCATTAAGCTCTAAAACATGGGGTTCGTGGGGTATATGGCTTCAAAGCATCAGAAACAACAATAATGCAATTCCTCATTGGTGAATGCTATACCAACTCAACAGTGATGTGTGATGCGTCAATGAAAAGGTTATTGCGTGTTCTTAATTTTTGTATATAACCATTATAGTGTAGGTAGTGTGGTTCGGGAGGTATTTGGAAAAAATGCATAAAAAAGCAACGATGCAACTCTGCATTGGAAGCTGCTCCACCTACTCAACAGAAATGTGACATATATCGTTAAAAAGTATAAGGTATGTACTTTATTTTTTTGAAAGCCGTTAAGATATGCAGACCATGGGGTTCAAGAGGTATTTGGGCCTAAAAATCGACAAAAATATTAACAGTGCAATTCTTCATTGGAAATGACATATGAAATATTTCTGTTGAGTAAGTGCAGCAGCTTCCAATGCGGAATTGCATTATTTACGCATTTTTGCCAAATACCTCCCGAACCCCACTAACTACACTTTAATGGTTGTATACAAAAATTAAGTACAGGCAATAACCTTTTCATTGACGCATCACACACCACTGTTCAGTTGGTATAGCATTCACCAATTATTGTTGTTTTTGATGCTTTGAAGCCATATACCCCACGAACCCCATGGTTTAGAGCTAGATGACCATATAATGAAATGGAGCACATGTAATAACCCTTACAACGATGTATGACAGATTACTGTTGAGTTGGTAGACCATTTGCCAATAAAGAATAGCATTATTTTATATTTTGCCGTTTTTGATGACTTAATATCTTTTTATCCCCATGATCTACATCTAAACGCCGACAAAACAAAATGAATGCTTTACGACCATAGAATTAATTGATGTAGAAGTCAATACCTTTCCAATGATGTTTGACACATTGGTGTTGAGTAAGTAGACCAGCTCCCATACATTTTTGCCCATTCTCCTTTAAATATTAAAATATTAATATTGCTTTGGTTTTAAGTGGAGTGATTGAATTTAATTCAAATAAAAAGTTCAAGTGACCTCAACTCCAGAAATGATTGTGTTTCGCCCAAGGTATAACAGTGGGCTCTTCAGTCAGTCTGTTATACCCTACATCGACCAAAATTTGTTTCTAAGTAGGGCATAACAGACTGACTGAAGAGCCCACTGTTATACCTTGGGCGAAACACAATCATTTCTGGAGTTGAGGTCACTTGAACTTTTTATTTGAATTATTCCTACATCAATAATATCCAAAATACCAATTTTTTTTTTAATATTAAAAATGCTATGTACTCACAAATATTTTTAGAATTTTTTTACCTCCACAACTAATTTACTACTAAAAAGCTTCAACTAAGTACTTGCTTAGTTTTTGGAATTCCAGAAAGTGTAGTGCCAAGTTAATATCAAGTAAGCACTAAATACCATTTTTTTTTTTAAGTAGTAGAGCTAACATTTTTTTTCTACAGCTAATTTACTACTAAAAAGCTACAATTAACTGCATGTTAAGTTTTTTTTTTGAATTTCCAGAAATGAAATATTAACTTGACATACATATTAATTTTATATCTCAACAAAAATTTAATAATAGATAACCTTGTCTAAATTTTTTAGCTATATAAAAATAAATTTTAAATGTTTGCCTTGCATGAGACTTGTAGGTTGTAGGTTGTAGCTATTAGTATACCGACTTTACTCTTATGCATTAAAATATATGCAAACAGAAAAACTCATAATAAACATCTTCACTTAAAAAAATCAAATCTAATATTTTGCTAGCTGTTTACTAAAATTGTATCTTTAATTTAATAAAACGATTTTCAATTTTCTTAAAATTGCGTCTTTGTATAATCATGACTCATTTCTAGCACATTAATTTTCAGAGACACGATTATTTGTCAAACAGAAAACAGACAAGAACACATAATATACCTACTCGTACCTACATAAATCTTCAATATATATAAAGATACAATTTTCAAATTATGTCCTTATACAATAAGTGTGAAAATTCCCTAAATGAATCATCATAAATACAGATTCGCATCTACATTATTTTTCAAAAGACATCCCTTTATACTTTTATGTGCCTGCCTACACATCTATATTTGGGCAATGAGCATGTGGTATGAGTTGGTTTTAGGGCAAAGTTATGCGTTCGTAAAAATTAAGCTAAATTAATAAATATAATTGTCAATACATTAGTTAGTAATAGTTTTTCTTGTCTATCGTCGCGTCGTTACATCATAGATAGGTATAGCATCTTTAAAACCAGTATGGGCCATAGGCCATTAATTACAAACTGCTTAAACATAAGAAGGATTTTTAAATAATTCTGTAAGTAGAAACAACAGCAAGTGTGTACGACCCAAGCGTGCATCTACTTGTATATACTCGTTTCCTTCCGAAAACATCCGCTTCCTCTGACATTTATTCTGTTTCCCAAAAAAAGGAAACAGAAAAACGCCGACTGACACAAAATAATTTATAAACCCACGCAAAACTTCATAAATTTGGCAAATGCATCGTTTTGAAATTTTGCGGTATCGTTAAGTGGCCATAATCGAAATTTAAAGCCCCCCTAGTCTTAACGTAATAACAATACAAAAACCTTACAAGCAAATTAGATTTTGAAGGCTGTCCTTCGATTTATTTTGAATTAAAAAAAAAAAATAAAAAAAACGTAAATATCCTACCTTACCCGGCAAGTAGGAAGGAAGATGTGAGTTTGTTTTTAGCAACATACCACATTCCTCGCCTCTTGTCACTCTGCTCAGTCCCTCTCTTCAATACTTTGGAACCTGATGATGAGAGGTTGTTTGCTTGAATAAACTTATTACCAACCATCCTGTAGCTATAGGTGGGTGTACATATTCTCACCATGACAGGCATTCTGCGCCACAGACTGAGTTACTGATGGCTTGAGAGAGATACAAGGGATGGGAAAGGGATTCAAGACTGATGCCAAATATAAATTCGTTAGAAACCGAAGTTGAGGCAATTTTCCACGAGGGTGCCAAATTTAAATTGGTTTCGCCGAGGGGTGACTTTTATAAGCGAACGTACTGGTTCATGCTTAGATGTTTACCCATCAAGGCCTTCTAAAACATCATCAGGGCCTATATCCTCTCGTTGGTATTCCCTCCCGGATGTGGGTTACATCGTACATATAGTATAAAATCTCAGTCAACTTTACAGATGAAGCAAGCAGGTTTGTATTTGATATTAATAGGAACGTTGTCGAGTTTGAAAAAAAAAAAAAAAAAACAATCGATAAAATCTCATCATCAAACAACACATCCAACAATATCCTTGCTCAGCATAATTTTTGCATATAAGATTAAAACTGATTTTAAGACTTCTCGCTTCATGAACCGATTTTATAAATTACAAAAATTATTTTACTGTTGGAATAGAACAAAATCAAAGCTTACCCTACCTTGATATTAAAATTTACAGAACAAGAAACAAAATTAAATTTAACTGGTATTCTAAAACTACAGCATCTGGCAGAATGATTAATTTCCTCTCTACTCAACCCTTACAGCAACAAATTAACACTGCAAACAATTTTATTAACAAAATAATAAATATCAGCGATACAGTATTTAAAGAAGAAAACAATTAAAACAATATTATACATGAACAATTTTCCACATTACTTAATAAATAATTTAATAAACAAAAACATCATTAAAACTAACAACAACAAAAATTCTCAACAAAATCCAGAAGTTGGCAACACTATGAGATATTATGGTATTGCGTATATTCCAAATCTCACTGATAACAAAAACCTAAATAAAATAATAAATAAAGACAATGTGACATTCGCTCACAAATCAAACTCAACTATAAGACAACTATTCACCAATACAAAAAGCAAAATAGAAAAAGAACAACAACATGACATAACCCCAAAATTCATTGAGGAAAAATCAGCTTTTTCCTTGAGGAATGGCAGCTGCACCGTCCACTTTTCAGCTGATTCCTTTGATGAAATTAACATGGGCATGTCCTATGCGGGAAGCACATGCTGAAAATCCGATGCAAATTCGCCAACGAAATCACTTCTTCGTTGGAAGTTGTTTATTCACCGACCGAGATGATGAAAAACATGGTGGCTGCATAATCCATGAATTCACTGCATAAATGTATGTGGTTTATTCATCAGTTCAATATTTTCCATGAAAATGGTAATGAAAATTGAATTATCAAATCACAAGATATAGAAGTAGGTAGTTGTTTATTCAGCAATTAGTTAATTCAATATGAAAAATGTGAAGAAAATTAAATAAATAGTAAATTCATTAACTCTGTTGTGTTGTGAATTATTTGTGATTGGTTAATTAAAATATAGAATAAAGACTTTAAATTAAAGTTAAATCACTAGGTTAGTGGTTGTTGAAATACTTTGAGAAAATCTGAGATTACCTCTTTTTAATGGAAATTCATAAATCCTCTTATAATATTTACTGTCAGTAGACAATGTCAACACAGAGAACACAAAAAAAATCAACTTCTATCAAAACACACAATGGCGGTGCACACTTTACAAAGCATATGAGTGGACATAGACGATGAACTGATGAACTTCTACATGACTGTTCAACAGATTTTTCATCTTATAATTTTCCATATCAAAAGCAATTTTTAATTCAACGACAGAAAGGGTTGTTTTCTAAGCACAAAGCAGAAAGTGGGTTAAAATCTATGAACTGAGGAAACCTTGCATGATTCTTCACTCACTAAATCTTTGCATGACGTTTCCTTTTATTATTTGGCTAGTGAATTGATTGAAGAATTCAGCTATAAAATTCATTGGGGACGATACTTCCCGCTGGGAATTTATAAAATTGGGTGCAGTGGGAGACGTGCAATCTGATCTACATTGGGACAACAAAGAGATCACTGGAGACGAGATTAATCGAACACAAAGCGGATATTCGAAACAAAAGAGAATCCACTGGGTTATCACAACACATACTAAAAACTGGACACTCTGCAGACTTTGATAATACAATAATAATGGACAAGGAAAAGAGAAGAAATAATAGATACACACTTGAAAGTCTACGTATACAACAAAATATAGACAGAACAATTAATACACAAGAAGATAGAGACAACACAATAGCTAGTTATTCTCTTGCATTAAGAGCGGTGTATTTTCTTATTAAATTTAAATTGTTTTTATTTTCATTTAGTTTTTCTAAAGTGCTGTGCTGTAGGTTTTTATTAAATTTTCGTTTATTTATTTTCAAATAATATTAAATAGTTCATTTTTATTTTTATTTCAGAAAATTTTCAAAGTTTTTAAAATTGTCATCCATTATCAGTAATTATCATTAAATGTAACAAAAGTTTTTTTTTCATGTAAGTTTAACGTCAAAAATTTTAAAGGTGTAAATGATTAATCTTAAGTGTATACAGATTTAATAAACTACCCCTGATGAAGTCGAGAAATTACGACGAAACGTAGGGGAAAAGTATGAAATACAAAATTTTTATTTGCATATAGAAGGAAGTGACCAAAAAAGCCCGATTTAACATAAACATTCACAAATACGAGCACTTAATTGGTATTTTCATTCAAAGACAAAGTCGAATTTCTACTATCTATTTTTTCTGCCAAAGACATTGCTTGTAAATTTTAGCTTTTTTTACCTTAATAAATAATTTCCTGGCTACAGTGATGTTTAAAAACAAAAGTGTTTACAACATTAAATTAATACCTGCGTTATTAATTATTATTATTTATTTATTTTAGTTTACTTACTCATTCCCAATATTTTAATGAAAGTTTATTAGCATGCGGTTATAATAAAGAATACAGAAGTGGGATTTACATATAATTAGTATTGTGACGTGTTTGCTTAAACATGAGAAAAACTGCAGGAGATACTAATATAGAGCCATATTTCAATTAAGGCCAATATAAAGGATTATAACTTTTAAGATTTTCATTGTGTTTTAAGATACATATTTGGTGGGGCATAATTTGGAAGTTTTCTAATTTTTCTCGCCTTTCCTCCGCAAAAATTAAGAAGGGTGTCACCGAGCAGTTGAGTTGAAATTTACATAAAAGATACACGTAGTTTTCATAGTTTTTACTAAAAACATTCATTCGGTAAAAATTTAAAAGTCTTATGATTATGTCATATAGAAAGGAACTAAGACGTTCGCGGGTTTTTATTATAAAAATCATTCAATAAGTTATTGAAGATAAGAACACCGCGGAGTGCTATTAAATGAGAGGATGCACTTTTGAAGAGAAGAGGAAAATGCAACCCTTTTCCTTTTTTTCATATAACTAGAAAACCAAGCTAAATTTCGAGAAAATGCCGAAAAGCTTTACTGTAGAAAATAAAATTTACTGTTGAATTAGCCTATTCAAAAAATTTTAAATAATATTTTAATGTGCTAAAATTAAAAAAAAAAAAAACATTTCAAAAAAATGTAAAAAATTATTTTTTTTTTTTTGGTTTATTTTACTATTTTCAGTAGATATAGGTAAAGGCATTGCTCAACATAAAAAAAAAGTTTACAAAATTTCCTTTAAAATGGTTTATTCAAAAAAGTTTTTTAGACAAAATAAACTAAGATACAGTCGCTAAACGTAAGTCATTTTTTCGATTTTTATAGCGTTTACTTCGACTTTATTTTTATTTTTTACAACAAAAATGGCATGCGGATGTAGAACTGGTTGTCATGAAAGCTGTGGGCGTAAAAAATTGGTGCTATCGAGTTCTGTTGAAAAATAAAAATAAATATTATTATTCTATAGACTTTTTAAATTAGTATCTATTTTATTTATTTAATAAACGGTCACAACATTTATTTAATGTTATTTTAATTTTAATTTGTAGTAGTAGCCCGTAGCGTAATGGTTAGTGCGTTCGACTGTCACGCTGGAGGTCTGGGATCGCTTCCCAGCCTCGTCCACCTAAAAACTAAAAAGTTTTTTTCAGGGCTACTGCCTCTTGCGAGGAATTGACAAATCCTCCAAGAGTATCACTTGTCACGAATAAGTGCTTCTCGTCTAGCCGTTCGGATTCGGCATAAAATTGTAGGTCCCTTCCATTCCTGTCGAAAGGCGCACACAGGAATGGTTGCGAGCTGTTAGTCACTAGGCCCTGGTTCTTCATGAGCCGTTGTGCCACCCGATTTATTTATTTTTAATTTTAATTTAATTATTTAATAGCGACGCGTTTCGGATATTTATTCATCCATCATCGGGCCTATATCGTTGCCTTCAACGTCATATCCTACTAAAACATTTTTAATATTTGAATTTCTTCATCTTAATTATTATCGAAAACCTGACCTCGGGTTATTATCATAACATCGGCCACGATGTGTGTCTTAGTAGGATATGGCAGACAAGACTAACTGATGCGTCCACTGTCATATCTGGGCGAAACTTAAATTTCTAGAGTTGAGGTCACTTGTACTTTTTAAAAAGTCTTACTTGTATCTAACTTTAATTCTTCTAGTATTGAGAAATGCACCACATCGCTTGTGAATATTCATATTTTACCATTATTCCCGATCTAGTTTCAATACGAATTAAAGTCGTATTTGTGTTGTTTATTCTCCATGTGAAATCAATCTCTTAACTGAGATTTATATATTTTCGATATGAATGGATAATAACCTTATTTTGTGCATGGTGGCTCCATATTGCCTTTAATTATTCAATCAACCTGAGAGCCAGACCACTTTTTTCCTCTAACCAACACTGTTAACCGCGCGCCGATGCCAGGTCTCAAAGTTGTTTTACATTCTGTATACTTTCCATATTTCGTTTGAACTTTAAAAGACAGAACAAAACTTAGCTTCCCAGTAAGCATATCATTTTTTTAAAACCAGGCTGGCAGTTTCAAAATATCATTCTTTAAATTTACTACGCAAAGAAGCGTAGAATTGACTTTTAACTTTTAGCACAATCTTCAACCAGATCAACCAGATCAGCACCCGCACCCGCACCATCCACAGTTAGCCCACTAGGCAGTTCTTTGGCTGGCACTGGAGCGTCCACTGATCTGATTGGATGATCATCCGGCAGCTGTGCACCACAAACCCCCACCAGAACCCTAGTCCACTATCTTGTTATCATAGGGAATCGACGGAAGGTATAATGCAGAAGTAGCCGAAATTTGTCCTAGAGCCATTTCGTCGCGTTGAGAAAAGAAATCAAGTCTTTGATCTTCCTTTCAGAAAGTTCGTTAATGTTGTCAAAGAATGCTCTTCCGAGTGACTGTTTTCTAGCTTTGGCCAGAGCAGGGCATTTGCAGAGGAAATGAACTACTGTTTCCTTTTCCTGCTGGTCCTCACAGCTCCGACAGTGAGTATTGTGAGGTATGCCCAGCTTCGCTGCATGCTCTCCTATTGGCCAGTGTCCACTACAGGTTGCAACTACCCTGGCTATGTCTTGCCTGGGTCTGCGTATTAGATCAATTGTTCGGTTCTTGTCATAGGTGGGCCAAATCTTCCTAGATATAATACAGTTTGATAAACTGCTCCACACGGTTTGCTTTAGTAAGATAAATTGAGAGAATGTTGCCCTTCATAACTCCAAGCGGAATGTTGACTCTTTCCGCAAGTGAGCCATGAAGGGTTGAACCTTGCCTTGCTAGCTCGTCAGCCCGTTCATTGCCCTCAATGCCAATGTGACCCGGGACCCAGATAAGAGTGACATTGAGGTCAGTGTTCAGACCCACAAGCTCATCCCGGCATTGCTGGACCAGATTGGAGGATGCTGTGGCTAAATTAATGGCTTTAACAGCCGCTTGACTGTCTGTATTAATAGCTGCATTACGGTTCTGGTTTGGATCTGCTTTTAGTAACTTGCAAGCTTTCCTGATTGCCAGCAATTCAGCTGGAAAGACGCTAGCAAGGTCAGGTAGCCGAAAGGACCTAGATACATTTAGAGACTCAGAGAAGATTCCTGCACCAATGCCACACTCCATCTTTGAGCCATCAGTAATGATAGTTGTGTCGAAATCTTTCGTCAGGACGTTATCATTCCAATCCTTCCTGGTTGGAAATTTAACTTTGAAATCCTTACTGATACTCATTGTAGGGGTGCAGTAGTCAGTGGGAGTTGAAAACATTTCCATTGGAATCAAGTCTGTGATATTGCTGTGACCATTGGGCTTGGCAAACCAAGAGTTTAAGTCTTAAAGCGCTGCAAGATACTAGATATTTAATATGTAAATCAAGTGGTAGAAGGTGCAGAAAAACACTTAAGGCATCAGTCGGGCAGGATCTTATAGCCCCTGTCGTGCCAATGCTAGCAGTGCTTTGAACCTTCCTTAGTCTATCGATGTTATATTTTTTATTAAGTGCAGGCCACCATACAATCGAACCGTATGTGAGGATCAGTCGTACCACTGCTGTGTACGTCCACAGGATCATCTTCGCCTGAAGCCCCCACTTTTTACCAAACGTTTTACTACAGGCATAGAATGCAATGCAGGCCTTCTTGACCGTTTCTTCAATGTTCAACTTCCTATTTAATTTGGGGTCGAGAATAACACCTAAATATTTAGCTTTAGAGGAGAGTGAGAGTGTTTGGCCGTTGAGTCGGGGTAGATTGAAGGGGTGTTTCTTAGTCTTGGTAGTAAATAGCATCAGTTCAGTTTTGCTTTGGTTAACTCCTAGTCCACAGCTCGTGGCCCAGTTGCTGACCTTCCTTAAAGCCATTTCCGTGATCTCACTTAACACAGGAGTAAACTTCCCTGACACTAATATCACCAAATCATCAGCATATGCCACCGCCTTTACTCCAAATCTTTCCAACTCAACAAGAATTTTATTCATGACTAAAAGCCATAGGAGAGGGGACAGAACCCCACCCTGGGGTGTACCTCTACTTAAATGTTTGGTCGAGTTTGTATTACCTTACGTAGCTTGAATCCGGCTGTCTATGAGCATGGATATTATCCATTCCCTTATGTAGTCTTCTACACCAAAATCAACTAAAGACTCTAGAATGGATTCAGTAAGCACGTTGTTGAAAGCCCCTTCAACATCTAAGAAAGTGGCAAGAGTATATTCTTTATAGTTTATAGTTTTCTGAATAGTGCACACTACCTCATGCAGGGCTGTTTCAGTGCATTTGCCTTTAAGGTATGCGTGTTGCGAGTTTTTAAGTGGACATCTATCCAGGATGTCTCTAATATGAATTTCGAGGATGCGCTCTAAGGTTTTAAGCACAAAAGAGGTAAGACTAATTGGACGGAAATCCTTCGCAGATTCATGTCCCCGCCTACCTATTTTCGGGATAAAAACCACTCTTACATGTCTTCAGGACTCGGGAACATAGTTAAGAGAAAAACATCCTTTAAAAATAGTTTCTAGCCAGGGAACTGCTATCTCTTACAGTTTCTGGAGCATAATTGGCAGTATGCCGTCCAGGCCTGGAGACTTGTACGGTGAGAATGTAATAATTGCCCAGGCAATTTTTTCTTTTGTTATAACGGTATTGATATGCTCTACTCGAGCTGAAGACATGTCCCAGGGTTCCAGCGTCGCTAACCTACTGTTCTCGCAGCCCGGGAAGTGCGTCGTCATTAAAAGCTCCAAAGACTCAGCTGGAGAGACTGTCCAGGAACCATCAGGCTTTTTCAAGAATGATGGATTACAATGTTCCTTAGATAGAATTTTACCGAGCCTTGCGGAATCTTTTATATTTTCAATTGACTGACAGAATTCTCTCCAGCCTTTTTGCTTGGCTGATGCGAGAGCTCGCTGGTAAACCTTGAGACAGTCCTTATAGGGTTGATAAAGCTTATGTTTGTGGCAGATATTAAAGATTGTTCTAGTCATTTTCCTTAGATTAAATAGGTCTTCATTCCACCAAAGGGCTAGTGTTTTACGGCTATATTTAATTGGACAGGAGACGTTAAAAGCAGCGCTCATTGATGCCACAAAGGATTTCACCTTTGATTCAAAATCTATCACCGAGTCTGGACTTATAGGTTCGGTATATTGCCCAGTTTAGAATTTGCAACTTGACTGAATTTCTTCCAGTCTATTCTTTTGGTATTTCTATAAAGGGATTTATTTTCGGTTTTGAAATTAATGTTGAAGAGTATCCATCTATGGTCCGAAAAAGATTTCAGAAGGGATACCCTCCAGTTTTCTACTATTAGATTCATTTTGTTATTTACGATCGTAACATCCAGTACGTCCTCCCAGCCTTCATGATTATCCGAGCTCGGAAATATAAAAGTGGGAGTG
Organism: Melangyna quadrimaculata; assembly: GCA_949320155.1. Taxonomy (NCBI): domain Eukaryota; kingdom Metazoa; phylum Arthropoda; class Insecta; order Diptera; family Syrphidae; genus Melangyna; species Melangyna quadrimaculata. Next base: position 467,288,662 of record OX439483.1, on the reverse strand, counting down.
CTACCTCTGTTGCAGACCGTCAAGTTATTTTCAATAATAAAATCAAAAAGAGACTCACCTCGTTCATTGATCTCTGAACTACCCCATAGGGTATGTCGTGCATTAGCATCATTACCAATCCCTTTGGCTTTAGCTTCATTTGTAAGGGTTCGCAACTCTTCTGGCGGTGACTGCCTGCCATGGGCCTAGTACGCCGGGGCCAATAATAAGCCGTCTGCATTTTCATCGTCCAACCTTACAATTGTTAGATCAGGAGTGCTAAGATTTGGACACAAAAAAGCTTTTAAGTGTTTTTTAGCTAAAATACAAGTTCTAGGCTTACCTTGGTCTGGGCTTGCGATTTTATAAAACAGGTCGTATTGGTGATCTTGGAGGCCTCTTACTCTGAGTCCATTCACCCATGGTTCTTGAATGACCGCTACGTCGACGTTTTCCTCCCTCAGGAAAACCCGCAGATTATTCGAGACACATTTAGAGTGCTCCAGATTAATCTGTACGACTCGCAGCGCGTTTTTAATTTTGTGAGCAGCCTGCACAATCGGGCCCGGCGGCTCGCTAGGGACAACGCCATCACCAACAACTTCGTCGATCTCGACTTTGTCATCAGCTTTGTCGGGGTCTTCTCTCTGACTATGCAAGATTTTAATGCGGATATTACTTATGCCAAACTTCAGCTTGAAATCGGCCTTCTCGAGAGCTCCCCGGCTTTCTTCGCTGATCCTCAGAAAATAAGATCCGCTGTTCTTCTGCGGTACCTCTGCCTTAATGACAGCCCACTCATGCATAGGAACCAGCGGATTTAGCCTCTGAAGTCCACGGATCAGCTCTTGTCCGCTCGGCTTGATGCCCATGAGGGGCAACCAAATGCGAGCCATTGGTTGTCTAGGGATATCCTTAGCTGGGATAAGCTTGAGCTTCAAGCCCTCCCAGTCATTGCTGATCTAAGCAACGCTTTTACTAAGGAAATCCCTAGAGAACCCTTCCTCACACTTAAAATATTGACCAAGTTGTTTTCAAAATATTTAGTTTTCAAAAAAAAAAGAAATTATTTAAAAGAAAAAATTATTTTAATTCACAATAATGTTTATACTTTCTAGAAGTCTTACCATAAAAAAAATTAACAAATTTCAACTAACATGTTTTCGAGAAAATCAAAAACCAAAAAAATGGCTGCACTAGAGTTACCAAAACTGTTATATATCTTGAAATAGTATTATAATATTAAGTAAACTTGTGAAATAAAGTTCCTGCTTGTTATGTATAAATTACTTATGTAATTTATCATTACGGTACAACATCATGCTGCTACTGTTTATATACCTCGTCTCTTTGGATATATACTTAGACTTAAGACTAACTTTGTGATGTAGTATATATTGAAGAAATGAATGAACTGTCCAAATAACCGGTTGTCTCATCTAATACATAATAAAAAAAAAAAAAAAATTAAAATAAAAAAATTATCAAAAAGTAGTTTTTCCTTATTTCTTAAATCCTTAAATCCTTAACTTACAATATAGTACCTACCTAATGTCGCAAGTAAAAACTTAGCACATTACTGTATCCTACTTTGCTTTCCTATACGACATGCATTCAAATAGTCCCTGACGATGGATTTAATAATCACTAACAAAGATACATTATTTGTAGATCCTGTTTAAATTACTGTAGATATTCCCATTATAGATAGAGGAATAATTTTTCATCGTATTCAGCATGAAATACTATTAATCAAATAGATAAACGAGATTTGTAAGCTTTGCTATTTCTATACGAACATGACATCAAAACAAAGAAAATATCTCTAAACTGTCAAGGTAAACCATTAAATCTTATGTTCCTTAACTTTATACTCGTGTATACGTACTTTGGTGCGTTAAATTCATGAAATTATAATTCTCGGTAGGAACATAGTGTGTCATCTTAATTTTATCTGCTTGTGGCATAATTTGTCTTAACTGTTTCCAACAAACTTATAAATAGTATAGAAAGATAATTATGTGAAAGCGGAAGAAACATATCAAAAGTGTCAAAATATAAACACAGACAATCGGAAGATAGAAGACGGATAATTTAATCCACTTCTGACATGTAATTTTACACATATAATTTTTATTCATTTATAATTATGAATGTATTTATGATTTTGTCAACTCCAAGAAGGATATCATATTCGCCATTAGCAGGAGGATACAGTTATTAGATAATTTTGTTTTGATGTAATTTTTTTTAGTTGATGGACGAATAAATCTAGAAGGGGATTGATTATCTTTGTTGAAGAAACTTTGTTAACCTTTTGATAGAGTAATAGAAATTTGCCTCTATTAGTATTCTTTTTTATTGATCCGAATGTTTGTTTATTTGATTGTGAAAGTTAAAGGAAATTCAAAATTAATAAAAAAACACATTTTTCACTACTACCGCTACTGTTTGTAAAAAAACGATAACTATTGAGCCAAACTGTCGCTGAATTTAAATTTTTGCTACTGGGCTCGCGCAGAAGGACAATTGTTTTGGACAGGGCACTAGAGAGTTAAGTAAAGATCCTTGCAAGGTACTAGCAAGGGTTAGCAAAGGCTAGAACAAGGGCATCAGCGATTATAAACACTTTTGCTCGTCAGGGAAAAAAAAATAATAAAAGTTGGCTTTTTTGGGATTGGAATTGCAATCTTCTGCTTGTCAGTCCAATGTGCTACCCACTGTGCTAACTCGATATACTGTAATTCAATGTAGAAAGTGAATAAGTTTCATACTCTAACCATATTGCATAACAAATAAATATAGAATTGAACAGTATTTCATGAACTTGGTTTTTAGTTAGACCAACTAAGAACAGTTTATAGATGTCTCACACCCATATTAAAATGTGTGATATGAAAAAGAAGACAAGGGAAAGAGAAAAAACAGGTCGTTTGATACTGAGATTGCATGGAGCTTATAAAGTTTTTATTTTTGGTGTACAAGAGATATTCCTGATGGGGTAACGAAACATGTTCATCAAGTTTTTACTAGGGAGGGCCTCACAAGTGTTTGAAAAGTTTCCCTCATCTAAATTGTTGGTACTGAAATCCTGCAAGGGATTTCCAAGTATCTGACAAGTTTTCTTCGTCTAGAATTTCCCTACTGAAAACTTACTAGGGCCTTGTCCAAACAAGACAGAAACATTGCATTTGTCCACCCGGGGAACAACTGCTTGTATTATATTTAAATGTTCTCATTAAGATTGTGTGTTTTTTTTTCTATCTAAAATTTCCCTTACTTAACGTGCGTCCGTCAGTAAAAAACTGAAATTTTATTAAATTAATTACGAAAGCTATCTAAAACATGGCATCCGACTACTACCATGACCCCTTTCATTTCATTGGTATCCTGATTAAATGTACAAATAAAAGTCAAAATTTTATAAAACTACCTTATTTAATCTCGCTGGGCAGAAAGTAGAAGTGGGGCTCTATGGTGCATACTTATTATTTATTCTTTTAAATTTGACTTTTTGTATTTAGTCACTCACACGAAAAATTCTTTAAAAAAAACGAAACTTTTTTTTTTAAAGATAAATACGGGCTTCAAACTTTTGTCGTTGATGTTGTTTACGCCAGGTTACATAAAGTTATTAAGAATTGGTTTTATTGTTTTATATTATATGTTTGTCTTCTCCAAGACTTAAAGTGCTTTTATAAATTAAAAGACGTAAGGGTTAATGCTACTGTCCCAAAACAACAACAAGCCTGGGATATGGATGATTTTAAAGTTGACGACCCCAGCAAACGAAACAAGGACAATGAATTTCGGATCTGCACGTGGAACGTCTTGTCCTTATACAGAAAACGTGCAGCCGAACAATTAGTGGAAATCCTGGACAGGCTAAAGGCTGACGTAACAGCCTTTCATGAAGTGCGATTGCGATGAGATGGAGAGGGCATACGGAGACTGAAATCGTGTGACATCTATTACGACGGGTGTTTCTTAAGGAGCAGGATCAGCGGCTTTTTGGTTGCGGTTTTGTGATAAGGGCAAGACCTAGGCAAGAAGTCTTGGGCTACCGAGGTGTAAGCGAGCGCCTGGTCACAATCCGCATTAAGGGCAAATTTAAGAACATTATCTTGGTGACCTCAAGAAAGATGCAAAACAACATTGAGATTTGGCATCAGAATGTATAAATCTTGTTTAAAAACAAATACGACTTTAACTCGCATAAATATACTAGAATCAGATTAATTATGGTATATGGACTCTCGTAAACGTGTGTTTCTCAATATTTGTAGAAGTGAAGTTGGAAATATACTTTTGGAATACGAATATACGTCTAAAGTCAAATACGAGATTCACAATATGGTTTATTGAATTTAAAAACGGATCTGATTTCGCAAACCCCCAGGTGGCAAGGGCAAGAATGGGGATCACATTAAAAAAAGGAAAACTAGATTCTGAAAATAAGAAAATTCGACGTAATGTATGTAGTATTATGAGAAAGAGACCTGATTTGAGTAACATTTCCTGCTACCAACCCCCGTTTTGGCGGGAGGGGCAATTTAATGAAAAATGTACTAAAAATTGAAAAAAAAATCATTTAAAAATAACGGTAATACCTACAATTAAGTATTATATCTTTTTTGAAAGCCAACACTCTGTTTTATTATCCAGTTTTTAAACCTACTGAAATCTATCCATAGTTTTTGAAAAATACTACTCTCAAACTCAAAATTTGGGGGAAAAAAATTTACAAAAAAAAAATTTAAAGTGTAATTTTTCAAATCTTTGAGTTTTTATATTATATTTTTTTTCTTAGAAATCGTTGCTCATATTGATTCTTAATCAGAAACAGAAAACAGATTTTATGTCTTCTAGTTTTCGAGAAAATTAAAAATTACCAAAACTACTACTTTAATAAAATTAATTTTTTTTTGCTTGAGTATTTTACGTGGTCTTATTTTAATAGTAAAAATAGAATAAAGATTAATTCTTCAACAAATTGACTCCAAATTATCATTCTATCCTAACACCCAGCCTTACGGCGCATAAAAAGTGAGGTATGTTTTGGGGGGCATGCTGGCCCCCTACAACCCCCCTGCTTGGCCTCACTGTAGGATTTGGGGTATGTGCGAGGTTCGGTGTATGCAAAATTTGATGTTTAAATAAAGTGCTAGTAGGCGGGCATTTTAAAAGCGAGGTATGTATCGGGGGGCATGCTGCCCCCCTGCTACCCCCCTGCTTGGGCTCACTATAGGCTTTGGGGTATGTAACAGGTTCGGTGTATGCCAAATTTCGTTTCCATTCAAGCAGCTTTGAATGAAATCTCTGTTTCCAATGTCAAAAGCTACATAAGATAAATGTAAATTCAAAAACTAGAAGACATAAAAGCTTTCGATTTTTTGTGTTCGATTCAGAATTGATATGAGCATTGACCACAAAAAAAAAAATGTTTTCCATATCACAATTTTGAGAAAAATTGTTCCAATCATTTCTTTTTGCGTTTTTTTATCAAAATTTTGAGTTTGTATGCAATTTTTTTGAAAACTATTGACACAAATAATTTAATTTAAATGGAGGAATAAATATAAGACTTCTGCTCTGGCTTTTAAAACCTTTTTAAGTAATGTCGTTTTTTAATTTTTGTTTTTCCATTTAAGTCGTTTTTATCGAAAATTGGCCTAACCCCCTAAACAGGGCGAGATAGACCCCCCCTCCCATAGTAAAAAATGCTTGTATTTGACTCTTCTACAAACTACTTCTCTCCCCGATCTGATCGAATGTTCATCCGGCCGATCTGTACACCACGAACCCCCGCCAGAACCCCAGGTAGCGACCTTGCGATCATATCGAGCATACCCTGAGCGGATTGACGGAGTCGCGTTTGCGGGACAGAGGCCCCAAAACGGGAGTTAAAATCTTTTCAAACCGCGAAGCCACTATTGACATTTTATATAAAATTTTCTCCATTCAATTTTCATTTATTGCTTTATTATCTATCCCTCTCCAGCAACAACGATTTATTGAATATTTCGTCAAATTCTACACATTGCCATACATAATACATACCTATATCTTATCCATAATAAAGGCTTACTACTTATTCAAAAGTTTGTAAAATAAATGTAGGTACCTACTCGAAGTGTTTTTATCAAAAACAGTAAGTGACAGATGACAACAATTGAGCGACATACATATGTCAGGTTTAAATAGAGAGTATGATTTATTTTTCCCTTTTTTCAGCAAAAAATTCTAACAAAACTCTGTCCTTGTCAATACTTGTGCATACAAAAAATCGAAACAAAAATGTTTTACATGATCCACTTTGACTTGGTTCAGCTTAATCCTTATGGATGATTGATTGAGATAGAAGGATATTCTTTCTTGAATTCTTGAACTTTTTAAAAAGGTTATGTTTTTTTTTTTGTTCATTTGGCGAAAGAGTCATTTATAAAATTTTCATTTGAATGTTCCTTTTTGGACATTTATGCAAGTTATTTTCAAAATTGTCTTATCCCTTAAGGTAACTAATTTAAGAGTCATCTTAAGGGTCTGTTTTGTCCTTAAATTATATTTTTAAATAATTACAATGCAAGTATGTATTATAAACAACTTTTGACGTATCACATAAATTGCTTAAAATACACAAAACAAGCCATTTACACCAAAATAAAAATGTAAATCTTAAATTTCCCATAAGTCAAAGTGAAATATTTTGAACGCGTATGTGTAGTGTATTAATGGCATTCAATTAACTTGACTGCAATTATACTAGCAGTTATCCATATAACTTACATTAAGCAATCATTCTTAAATCCTTTTCCCAAACCATTTTGCATAAAGTAATCTGCAAAAACTGCCACAATTATCCTCATTCCCAGAAAAAAACATAAAACATATAAAATCTACATACCTGTACAGCGTACAGTGTACCTACATAATTTCAATTGCACAAACAAAAACGGTCCACAGACCTTTAGCATAATCCAACTCCCTCTCTTGGGTATGTAAATACTCTGTGAAAAACTGAATTAAATCCAATTACCACATCGTATTCCAACAATTTCCGCAACACTCCACCTGGTCCCATTTGCTTCTTTGAAGCTTCCCACCAGGATAATTAATTCCATGTGAAAAATCTTCACAAACTCACAGAAAGCAACAGGTTTAGGTATATAGGTAGATAGGCTAGGTAGGTGGGTAGGGATGCACGTCAGGTACAATTTGATTATGAGGAATCGAATTGAATATACATAGTTTAAGACTAGAAGTTGCATTGTAAAACGAACGACTTGAACTATATGAAAGAATAAAGAGCAACAGAGTCATGGGCCCAGTCATTGCTGAAATTGACGTCCGTCGGACTGTGCCTTTGCTTTATCATGGACGGATGGACGGATGGATGGATGGACGGTTGGACGGATGGACGGATAGACGGATGGACGGATGAACGGATGGAGGGATGGACGTACGGACGGATAGAAGGATGGACGGATGGAGGGATGGACGGATGAATGGATAGACTGATGAACGGATTGGGCGGATGAACGGATGGACGAATGGACGGATGGACTGTTGGATGGTTGGACGGATGGACGGATGGACGGATGGACGGATGGATGGATAGACGGATAGACGGATAGACGTATAGACGGATAGACGGATAGACGGATAGACGGATAGACGGATAGACGGATAGACGGATAGACGGATAGACGGATAGACGGATAGACGGATAGACGGATAGACGGATAGACGGATAGACGGATAGACGGATAGACGGATAGACGGATAGACGGATAGACGGATAGACGGATAGACGGATAGATGGATAGACGGATAGACTGATAGAAGGATAGACGGATAGGATGGGCGAATGGATGGATGGACGGATGGACGAATGGATGCAAGGACGGATGGATCAACGGATGGACCGATGGATAAATGCAATTGAGAATTGAATTTAGTTTTTAGCAGACAAATCTATCTATCGCACAATTTTGTTCAGTATTAAATTTGTCATTATAACTGGATGGGCTGATGTATGGATGGATGGATGGATGCAATAAATTAAATTAACCAACGCTACCTCCCGGACTAAAACCTCCTTTTGGTATTTAATGTAGTAGGTAACAGCTTCGAAAGCATCAGCTGTTTAAATCCGAAATAATAATTAAATTTGTTTTTATATGCCTATACTATGCGCACCTATACCTATTGGTTTATAATGAAAATCTGGAAGCCCACATGCTCCTGGATAAGTTGACTAAATTCCCCAAAACTAATCTGACGTCTTAATGTCCTTCGAGACTAATTAAATGACAGTAAACGGACATAACTTGTAGCTAATACATTGGCTTATCAAACATACACACACACTACTGCACAATTTATTTGAAGGATTTTAGCTTTAAAATCGATTTGGAGTTGCTTCAATTTGTGAGAAGTTAATCTTTAGCTGCGTAGGTAGGTAGGACATGGAATATGCACACACTCAGATAGTAATATTACGTAGTTGGTGGTGGCTGTGGTTGATGGCTGACATTGCGGTTTGGTTCATGTCACAGCTGCAGTGTTGCCTAAATTGCCTTACTGACTTCTTGCACCTTGAATGGAAGTGAATTTCATGCTCCAACAACTACCGATGTACTCTGCTGCATCAACATTGTCTCTTCGAAGGAGTAGGAACTAATTGAATTTGTTGTGCACCTTGGGAGTATGTGGTCTTACACAAGAATGTCCGCAAAAGACATATCTCCATCTCTGCCTTTCTATATGTATCTTTTAGAAGTTTCTCAAGAATTGCATTTAGCCCCCTCCATAAATGAAATTCTTATACGTGGGTTTACTTCGAACTCACACAGGGGTAATATACACTACAAGGCATTATACATATTCATGAGGATTTTTCGAAGGGAGGATTTTGTGGGTAAACATGCAAGTAATTTGAAAGTCCTTGCGATACAAACATGATGGTAGGAAGACCGAAGAGTTTGACGACGAAAATAGGACAAAATGAAGATTTCAAGTAACTATACTAAGCCCACACCTATAAAGAGTCTACAAACTTTTATTGGGTAAAACAAGAGTATCTATTATAAAGTTTCAGAATGTAGGCATGTGTGCGTTATTGCCCCTAGAGAGAACGAGTACCTATTGCAGCAGGTGATTTACTACTTTCAGCAGGATATTTATGCAACCTATAGGTACAATGTGGGAATAAATTCTCTATGGAGTATTTAAGGAAAATTCAATCTCTAAGACAATTTACATACCAACTTGAAATCAGTGCATGCATGTGGTGGTTTCTTCGTTATAACGGGTTGCTATCTGAGCTATGATAAGAACGAACCACTATTTGATTTGCATTTATTTATTCCACATTTCGCATCGGAAGTGATGCAGAATGAAATACAAAAGCAAGCAAACTACGAGTAATATGAAAACTGAAAATCTCAAGGAGTTCAGCGTTATGGAGTGAAAATTGCATTCTTGAATTTTAATCAAATGCAAATATAGTTAGGTAGTGGCGTATAGTGTTTAGTGTATATGATGTTCGTCGTAGTGTGGGTGACGATGCACGTTTTAGGGAACCATCAGGGCAAGAATGATGTTTTAAAAAGCAGATTTGCAAACAGGATCTGAAGATATTGGCAACATAAGTAAGAGCAAACTAAGCTAATTGAATTATTTGATTGAACACAATAGGGCAGAAAGCTTTCTATAGCGAATCAGGATTACAAGACATTAATTGATGAATGCAATTGAATTATTATTGTAAATGCTGAAATGCAATAAATTGTTTGAAAATATGTGAATAATCAATGTTTTTATATTTGTAATTACGATATGAAAAGCGATAGATAATAGGACTTTACATATCGTTATTACAAAAATAATATGCAAGACTTGGTCGCACGTACTTGCTCTTGTGTTCTAATTACTAAGAATGTAAGGAAGGCAAAGAACCGATATGGACTAGATGGATACAAAATCTTCAGAGAAGGTAAGAAGGAAGAGAGTGCAGGCATCGGACACATGAGCAGAGTGTGCATTAATAATCTGCCATCCTTTGTGAATTTTTTTTTTTTTTTTTAAATTAAGCGCGCACTAAAGGGGTTCTTACTACCCTTAAAATGTTTAAACACAGTGCGAGCGTTAGGAAAATAGGAAAGGATTTAAGAGGAGATGCCGGTGCACATTGGTTTTGAACCTTTGAATATCAAAATGGCAGGAAAAAATTCCACATTCTTGTAGTGCGACTAAAGAAAGAATCTCTATACTTAACAGTACGTCCGAAGTTGGGCTCAAGGGTAAACTGATATGCATTCCTAGAAATACGAGTATTACGGTTGAATTGTTTTAGGGGAGGAATGCAACTGGCTATTTCGCTAGAGCACTGGTTATGAAAATAACGGTGAATGGCCCAACCTAGCAAGAACCAGAAAGTCAGCCCTCGGAGAATACTCCTTCGAAAATCTTCGCGATATCTCGTCTCTGCCACTAAGAAGCATCTTGAAATTGTTTCAGAATTCATGGTGGTTCAAGGAGAAATACTTTACCCAAGACTCCACTTACTCTCTTCCTTGCCACTCCTAATACCTATCTATCCTATACACTGTGGAGCAGAATGGATCCCCTGAAATCTGAGAGAGGTGGTTTGGCTTGTTTGGCTTTTCCTAACCCTTGTCTCTATTCCCACGCACGCCATCAACTCTGGCCTTCTTCCTGATGGTCTCAACAAACTTCGTCAATGTACTCCCACAGTTCGAAAACTATCCTGTGTAGGTCATACTTCTGTATCGGATCACTTCGCTGTGGAGCTGAGTTTTTGTCTCACACGGAGGATATTGGCTGAGCAACCTGATCCGAAGTATGATATCAGTTTTGATAGAAACAACTGAAACCAATTTAGTTTTGACACCAAAGATGAACCTCCAGAACTATAACAAGCATACGCTTACCTCATCAGAAACACTGAAATCGACGGAGCTATTCATCACTTTGAAAGGGCATTAAACAACGCATTGGACAACCAGAAGGCTCAGAGGAGCAGCAAGGACAGATCTTTCTGTTCACGTCGTTGCCATTAACCAGCACACACAGAAGCTAAGAAAGAAGCTCCAACGGATACTGCATACCCGAATGTTCTCAAGTCAAATGGCATCTCAAGTCACGACCCTCGGGTTATAACACAATTATTTTCCGACTTCTTTCAAAGTGCCTTCAACTGTGATTCCTACAACTGTGATACTTCAAACTGTGATATTTCCAACTGTGATAAATTTGACGAAAAATCTCAAAACTTTGACCTTTTGAAATCCATCTTTCTTTTTACCCACTTAACTGATATAAAATTCAACATTAATACTGACATTGTAAAGTTTATATCTAATCTTGACGAAAGTTGTATACCAGGTCCTGATGGTATACCTTCTTCTATTTTGAAAAAATGTGTAAGTTACATGTCGTTGCCTTTATATATTCTTTTTAATTCTGCAATATCTTCTTGTGTGTTTCCTTCTATTCAGAAAAATTCTTTCATAATCCCTCTACATAAGAAAGGGAAACAAGATGAAATCGAAAACTATAGGCTTATTGCTAGATTGTCAGTTATCCCAAAACTTTTTGAAGCTATTATTTGTGAGTCTCTATGTTTTCATGTTAAATCAATTATTGCCCCAAATCAACATTGTTTTACCAAGGGCCGGTCTACTGTCACTTTTTTAATGGAATTGGCAGAAAATTGTATTTATTCATTCAAAAATAAAAAACAAGAAGATTGTGTCTTCACAGATTTTCATTTTAGCAAGGCATTTGATAAACTCTCACATCGAATTTTGCTTTTTAAATTAAGAAAACTGGGATTTAGTGATCAACTTGTAATGTGGCTCCAATCTTATCTACTCGATAGATCTTATTTAGTGACATTCAACAGTTGTGAAACAAAAAAATTTAAAGTTAACTCTGGAATACCACAGGGTAGCCATTTGGGCCCGATCCTTTTTTTTAATTATTAATGAGTTACCGTCGGTGTTGAAGTATTCCAACGGCCTCATTTATGCAGAAGATGTAACAACCTTCAAAACCATTTTAAATACTCGCGATTGTGGAGAGTTGCAGTGTTATTTTTATTTGTGTCTTAATATCGATAAATGTAAGGCTATGAGTTTTACGAGAAAGGTTTCAATAATTTCATTCAATTATTCTCTTGATAACATACTATTATCACGAGTAAGCGAGATGTCTGTCTTTGGTGTTTTATTTGATCAGAAACTTGAGTTCATATCACACACAGCAACTCAATATCTAACAAAGCCAATTCAATTCTAGGTTGGATCAAAAGAGAGTCAAGGCAATTTTCTGATCCCTTCGTTACAAAATAGCTATTTATGACATTTGTTAGGCCTATTCTTGAATGTGCTTGCCAGGTTTGGTCACCCCATTACCATTGTCATAAGGCTTGACTGGAACAGGTACAAAAAAGATTTATGAGGTTTGCACTCAGAGGTTTAGGTTGGGTAAATCCTTATGATCTCCCACCTTAACATAATAGACTAAAACTTATGTTTTGTCTTCATTGTAAAATTGTTAAACGGAAAAATAGACTCTTTGCACCTTCTATCTTGTATTCACTTTAATATTCCCCAAAGAAACTTAGGGAACCTGTCCGAATGTCTACATATTTTTAACTATCGGATCAATTATGAACGTTTTTCTCCCTTAAATAAAATGTTTAATTTATTTAATATTTTCAATAATATATATATTAACTTGTTTGATCAAAACGTAAATTTCACAAGTAAATTTAAATCAATTTTTTTCTCAAATATATAAAATTGTACATAAAACTTTATAGCTTGTAATTTAGCTAAGTTGTAAATAAATAAACAGAAAATCAGGATTGAAGGAAGAGCAAAAGGGAAGTTTTACGGACGTCGAGGTTTTTTTTCCAAAAATAAAAACTATTTAAAATGTTATCGAGGGCCGCATTACTCTCGGTCTAAAGATCAGCTGCTCTTGTTGCTTCTAGGGTCGCTGCAACTGGAACTTCCGAACAGTTCAAGAGGCCAGTACGTCCAGAACATCCAGGCAATGGGATTTATTCCAGAAGAATGGTTCCAGTTCTTCTACAACAAAACTGGTGTCACCGGACCATACACATTCGGTGTAGGTCTCCTCACCTACCTTTGCTCCAAGGAAATCCTTGTCATGGAGCATGAATACTACGGTGGTTTGTCATTGGGTATCATGTGCATTATTGCTGTTAAGAAACTCGGTCCAGCAGCCGCTAAGTACTGCGACAAGGAAATCGACAGGATCGAAGCCGAATGGAATGACGGTCGTGTCAAGGTAACGAACTGAAGTACCTCGCCGAAGCAATCGAAGACGAGAAAAAGGAACAATGGCGCGCTGAAGGTGCTCTTATGCTGATGGATGCCAAGAAAGAGAATGTTGCTCTTCAATTGTGAATAAATGTCTACACACAAGTCAAACATCGATTGGACTACCAAGTTCAATGCCGTCACGTCGAAAGACGTATCAACCAGAAACATATGGTTGACTGGGTTGTTAAGAACGTTCTCAAGTCAATCACACCCCAATCAGAAAAGGAAACCCTTAACAAGTGTATTGCCGATTTGAATGCCCTCGCCGCCCGTGCAAAGTAAATAATATTGCACAGTTTGAGGATGTTAAACTTATTGAATATTTTTGATGTAAAACATCTATGCATTAATTAAAATAAATAAAATACGTCCATAACATCAGAGATTTTAGTACAAGCCCACGTCACAAACTTTTCGAACTACTACCTATAATGGGGTTTAAAGATCAATGCCAGTAAAACGAAACTTATGTATCTGCTTCCAGCTACCTCAAACAAGAACAAAAGTACGAAGAAGAATTGCTGCTAGAAATCAGAACAGCATTTTGCCAGAGAAACTATTATCCACACTAAAGACACCACTAAATACAATTTGAAGTTCTGCAAACATGCGATGGGGATTCTGAAACGTGCAAACTTTTTTTTCATCTGATTCACCCTCTACTGAGAAGACAAAGCAAGAGGATGAAGGTCCTCATTTAGCTAGATCATCCAATCTAGCGACTTTTGGAGGTTGGCTTATCGACTTTTCATTTCAGCTTGCGGCAACACTGCGTCCTCATACACAAGCAGCGGATCAGGCCCGTTCTAACGAACGCCTGCCCAGTCTGTTTCACCATTTCTCCATCAGCAATGAACAAGATATAAGCTCTTGAGAATGTGCATAGGACTCTATCTTGAAACCCTCTTACAAGCATATTCTGGCCATATAAGACGCCCTTAGCCACAGCAGGCATGAACCCCATTGAACACCATATTGTAAGAACTAACCAAAATTCTGAAGCACCTAGAGGCACATCGAACACCGCATGTACAGCGGATACTATAGTAGGAAATTCTGCCCAGCCAGCGATACTTAAACCCCAGAGCAATAAATCGATGACAGATTCCAGGACGTATTACCATTATTTTACAGCCGATCTGACGCACTGCTATATTTTCTTATCAAATTGATAATTTTGCTTAAGAAAGTTAAAAACTAAATTTCGTAGTCTATTGCAAGCTACTCGTTTGTTAAAAATAAATAAGAAATTAAAAAAAAAAAAAACTTTAAAAAGGTAATTAAAAGGGACAATAGCTGATCAAGGAAACAATTTCTTCCAAAAAGTTTATTAAAAAACAGTTACTTCGTTTACATGGAGAATTGAATCAGACTTGAAGTCGGATTCAATTCCATATAGACCTGGATCGGATTCAAACAGGATTTCTCGATCCGATTCCACTTTGAGAGCTGAATCGAATCGAAAAATACAAGTAGACCTGGATAGAAAAATTAAAGAATCGAGTTTTAAGTGTGCGTATTTCAATTTGCTTTGTTTTGTTTTGTTGTTTTTTTTTTCTCTCGTAGTTATAAACTTATTTCCGCACACACACAGTAAAGTAATGTGTCACTTCAAGTTTACTTCGATTCTGTTTGAACTCGATTCAGTGAGGTCGTATACCTAGATCGAAATATCAATCCGATTCGATTCGATCGTCGAATCCTGTCATGTAAACGGAGTAAGTAAAGAAAATCTATATCTTCTAACAGAAGGCTATGCCTGACTATAGCAAACAAAATAAGAACACTGATATGTATACATTTTTTATCAAAACGACATTTCTAGATGCATGTGTAAATATGTATATTTTTGTTCCTGTCATAAACAAGCCTTATAGAAGATTAGGGCTGGCCACGAGACGAGACTCTGCGAGACTTTTGTAAGTCTCGTCTCGGTCTCGTTAAAATCGAAAATTTTCTGTCTCGGTCTCGTGTCGGTCTCGTATAATTCAGTCTCGTCTCGGTCTGGTCTCCGAAAAATACGATTTCCGGACAAACTCTTTATAATGACAAATGTCACATTTTTGCACAATTTCACTGACACTATTTTATATACTTTTTTCAATATAAGTCCACACCCCATTCTTCATTCAACAACCCCCCTACCATAAAAACACCTTTCACCCCATATATTTGTAAGCACGCTTTTGATCCTATATTTCAATGATAATATGAAATATTTACGTCATGTTTCCTTAGTCGACGATTTTGGTTTGATCAAAATCAGCGAAATACCAGCTTCGTGACCTTTGACCCCCTCTTTTTAATAGACACGGAGCTAGGATCGATGACGACTTTTACTCAAAAATTCATAACACCATAAAAAGCTGATATAAAAACAAAAACCCTGTATATAATTTTTCCGAACTTTTTTCTTATTCTCCAGGACTATATAGAAGATGCCTACTTTCATCAGAATGAACTGTGAAAACAATTATTTTTTGCGCTAAAAATATGATTCCATTCAAGGGTTAAGGGACTGCTTCGCAATATCGTCGTTTGGTTTCCTCAGTGTGTGACCATTGACCAATCCATTGCCATTTCCCCTTTCTTATGTCGACGTCCAGACGATCTTGGCTTGTCCTGCGCCACAATACCTGGTTCGAAATATTTTGTGGCCAGTGAATCTTCAGGATGTGACGTAGACAGCGATTTACAAAAGCCTGCAGTTTCCTCGGTCGAAATGTTAGCCGAGACTTTCCAGATTCTAACTTTAACGTCCAGATATGTACCACTGTTTGCTGATAAAGTACATCCAAGTTAATGAAACTGTTCGTCCTCTTCAACTGGCGTCCCCTACAGAATTAAACGCTGATGTGGGGATCATCTTCTACTATTAGGTTTTTACCAGTCGGCTAAGTGTTGGTCCAAAAGTATAAAATATTATTTTTGTGTCAAATCCTTCTCGCTCTACTTCAGTTAAGTATTACCTAATCAAACCATCAACTTAATGAAGAAAATAAAAAGTTTCTAAGGTTTGAGAATTACAATGATTTGTATTCGCAGGGTTTTAATTAAATTGAAATGTTTTAATCTCCAAAAAGAAAACATAATATAAATATAAAATGCCCTGATGCAAATAATAAAAAATTACACAAAGTCATTAAAAAATTGTTGTTATAGACGATGACTGTAATAGGAATTCAAGTCGGAAGCATTTTATCAAAAATTCCTCATCAATTTCACTTTACGTCTACGAAAGTATTTATTTCGGTCTATGAAAATATCACTCGTGTCGTAGCAGGTACCTACCTATCTCTGTCTTCTATGTTGCAGGAAAGGAAAAAGTAATAACCGCAGAAAATAAAGCAATTTCATCATCCATAACACAGAGGATAGCCCATAAAAATGAAAATGTAAATTGAAGTGGAGCAGGAAATGTTGCTGTCTGAAACGCCACAGGCGACAAAAAGTTTTGCGCCAGAAATGAACTTAGGTAAATGGCAATTCACGAAACCCGCACAATTTTTTATGTTTTGTTTTTCTGTTACGACTTAACTCGTAACTTGTCCACCTCCACCACCCTTCGAGCTGTTTTCTGAATTTCGGAGAAGACAGAAGAAAAAGAAAACCACCAGGTGTGTGTGGTAGGACACCATACAAAACCAAAAGTCAAATAGCAAGTATTTTGGAAATGATGTGCCAAACGGCCCCTGGAGGCACTTGTTAATACAGAAACCACAACGCGGCATGCCAGAAAGTGTTCTCTCAAGTGGCATATAAAAAGATTTGTACGAATTATTCCCGTAATCATTGTTATTCTATTACAGCCGTGTTATCCTTGCGAAAGTCTTCCAGCCAGTTTAACATTTTTATCATTTTACTTCGTATAAAGTTTATTTCTCTTCTCCAAGAGCAAGAAGGAAATCGAAGCTACAAAAAAAAAGTTCTGGGTAAAATGATGAACCCAAAGACTCCCAAGAGCTTTGGAATCCTTGAAACGTTAAATTTTATTGTTATCATAATAGAGGAATAAATTGGTTTTGCGCGGAGTGGCGGCAACAGAATCCTGCATATTAAAGTTAATTCAAAGTTTTACGAAAGTACCCATATATCCGGAGAAGTTAAACAAATCAGGGAATTAAAGTTGGATTCGGGATAAGGGTACATAACCTACACCGCTTCACGCTACAACAATTCTGAATTATTCATAAGTTGTCCTCTAGAAAATATTTTTCCTGTGGCTTATCCGCTAAAAATAATAAAAAAACAATAATTAGAGTAAGTGGAAAACTAATTTCTGAGAGTTAAGATCGTTCCGGGAAAAGTTACAGGTTTTTAAGCAAAATTGGTAAGCATGCATTCATTCCATTTGAATGATAAGGACGTCTTTAAAAACCATACCATTCTCTTTGAATCATTGAAATATTTTGCTCTATTTCTTAGTAAACAAAATTGTTGGATTGGGATTGATTCGCTTGCTCCGATATTTCTCTTTCCTGAACGCGCCTATTACATATAACATAATTATTTAATTTATATTCAAGTGTCAAACATTCGTCGAATTTTTTGAAACCTATACTCTTAGGAGAAGAAATAGAGGAACTGCCCTTGTTGGAAAAAAGTGAAGCAGTTTTTAAAATGTTGTGAGGTCTCACAA
Source organism: Melangyna quadrimaculata (assembly GCA_949320155.1). Lineage (NCBI taxonomy): Eukaryota > Metazoa > Arthropoda > Insecta > Diptera > Syrphidae > Melangyna > Melangyna quadrimaculata. Next base: position 467,270,665 of record OX439483.1, on the reverse strand, counting down.
ACACAAATGCATTACAGCAGGAACGGAGTGCTCTTTGAAGGCAACTCACTAGGGCACCATCAGAATAGTCAATTTTGTTATTTTCCGAAGTTGTTTTAGTGGAATGTTATAAATAAAATAAAGAGTACGTGCGTGAAGCAATTTGTCAATCTGAAATGTCAAATCGCTAGTGTGATTTTAAAAAAGAACAATAAAAAAGTGTTACAAATTTAGACACATGCATATATGTAAAAAAAACTTTGAAAAGACAAACCTTTTCAAGTGAATAAAATAGACATTGTATTTATTTAGCAATCAACAAAAAAACATTAAGTGCGGTAAGAGCATTTCCTCTCACAAGTGAGTTTTATTATATTTTTTCTCAAAGCAAGTGCTGTTAACTGTTTGTATTATTTATGTAGATTAATTAACTATCGAAGAACATATTATTTATAATGGATTAAACTTTAAACATGAACAACCAAATATTAACTGATAGACACCTTAATGAACAGGCTAATTAACATTGAAATATGAACTTATTAGTTGGCGACGGAACAAATAGATATTTTATTACTAACTCAAAACGTAAAAAATCGATTTAATAACAAAAAATAATTCTCTCATAAGAAGGGCGCTTAACAGATAGTTGCGCCTTTCAACCTCCAATATAATCTCATGCACACCTGTTAACGAGAATTTCAGTTTGACATTTCTGGTTCTTAAATTCTAACAAAAAAATTATATGCACATTTTCAACTAAATTATAATGTTCTTGACTTAATTTAAAGTGTAACCCATTCTAAATATATTGTTTAATAGTTCATCAATCTAAAGACAAAAACATTACAGCACTTTTTTTGAGCAAAATATAATAAAATTCACCTGTGAAAGGAAAAGCTTTTATCCACCTTGTTTTGTTGATTTCCACACCCCTGAACAATGCACTTCATGTTTTTTTTTAATTTATAAGAAGATCACCACAATGTTTATCTAATGCACTTTAAATTATTTGTTTTTTCAAAGTAATTGTTATATTATTTTGGGTTTTAACTTGTACCAATTTTTATTTTTCTTTGCTTTTTCTAATCACATGCTAACGATTTGACACTTCTGGTTCTCAAAAATTGCTTCACTCACGTACATTGTATATGTGACAAATACCTCTTCCTCTATTTCTTCTTCTAAGCCTATACTGCTGTCAATTTTTTGATCGCATTTAAAAAATGATGAAATTACAATCTGGATCTGGAGAAAGTACCAGATTTCATCGGAAAATTAAAGCTGGACAATTCGGCCGGAGCAGACGGTGTCTCTAACTACTTACTGAAAAGGCTACCACATGTAGTGTTGATATTCTTAACAATCATCATTAATAACTGCATCAACAAGTGCACTTTAAAGCCTAGTACTTGTACGCTGCTGATATGAAACGAAAAGTCACAAACAAAAATGACATGATGAAATAATGAACGAAAAATTTCGATCTGCTTGTCGTTCTGCGGTGCGCTGTTTAACTAGCGAAATTGATTGTATTCAGAAGTATCCACTCTCTCCTGGCACAAAATCAATAGCCCGGACCATTAATTGTGTAGCCTTGTTCTCTGCTGATGCGAAACGAAATTTTCCTGTAGTTTCTAAAAGATAACGAAATGCTTGCGAAAACACAGCGGAATAATATTCATGAAGAGTTTCACAAATTGTAAATAAGTAAAACAAAATTTAACGAACAAATCAAATAACAGCCATGATGTAATGAAATTAAGGCCCATTTCACACAAGGAACCTCAGTTAACGGCAATTTTTAGTTTCTTGGCGAGAAGGACGTAAAAGGGTGACAAAAAATCTCCCCTCACACCCTTCTCGCCTACAAACTAGCTAGTTTCTGGCAACTCAGTTTCCTTGTGTGAGAGCGGTCTAACAGCATTTAAAAACACGTACAAACCGAAATGTCATTTTTCCGCACACAATAATGGCACGGGCAATTAATTCTGTGCGAAAATAGACTGGAGACTTGTCAAAGCAATCTAGTATAATCATCAATTTCGTGGGTCGAACAGCATACCACAGAACGAAAAGCATAACGAAATGTTATCGTTTATGATTTCGTCGTGTCATTCTTGTATGGGATAATAAAAACTTGTCGCTGTTTTCGTAAGCATTTCGTTTTCTGATTTCGCTTTTCAACAACAAACCTAAGTAAGATACTGGAAGAAGTACGTATTACTTCGGAGGCTAAATGCCATCATCCTGGACATGCAGTTTGGCTTTAGGGAAAAGCAGTCGACTCTGCATCAGCTCCTGAAGATCCAGCATGTTTATGCTTACCAGACGTCCTCTTTTAAGAGGACAAGTCCTCTTTTTGAGCAGAAAATATCCGTCCTCATTCTTTTTGGAAAATTTTGCATTTTGTCCTCTTTTCTATTTTGTTTTCAAACGTATGTTTTTTTACAATTTAAAGGTTCTATGCGAAATAAACATAAGTTGTACTGTACAGTTTATTATTGGATTTTATAAAATCCATATTTCTTTGGCAATGTATGTATTATGAAAATCTTCGAAATGTTTTCTTTTAGCTATTATAACTGTTTAAAGTAGTACACAAATCAATGAAAAATAAATTGTTAAATTTGTTCAAGTTGGTTGACTTAACGAAGCTGTCATATCGTAGACTGGTCGGTTATATTTTTTACTCCGTCATTGCCATAGTGTTTTTTTTTAATCAGTACATCCACCATTGCGATGATAGAGAAATCAAGAATTCGTTTAAGATTACAGTAACGGTTTTAACGATTTATGTTAAATAGAAGAAGATAAACAATAACAATGGAAAAATTGTTTTTGTTTGTTTTTTGTTAAGTGCACTTTTTTTAAATTAAGATTTATATTAACCTTCATAACTATAATAAGCCAACTGATTGTAAAAAACTGCGTATCATATTATCCCCGAAAAGTTCACATTACGAAAATAGGTCTTTAACTTTTTTGAAAACTTTGCCTTTTTTTCTGTTATTTCCATATGTAGGTATCCCATTAATGGTACTCGTATTCACTGAGTCACTGAGTGGCGTCAACACGGCGATGTCCAGTGATGTAACGAATACTACACATCAATTGTGCTTATTTTACCTCCAAGTGGTAACCATCGGGTACTGGTCTCGTCCATCCGGACTTGACTTGCCAAACAAATAAGCGCGAGTGTTGAACAAGAGACAAAAATAGCAACACTATAAATACTCTGTCGGAAATGACTGGCTGTATAAGTCGGCTGAAGTCCTAGACGAGCCCATCAGAAGGAAGGTGTGCGGCGGATGAATTCATCAGAATCAACGGTGTCACCAACAGTATGGACGACAGAGACCTTACGTGAGCTACTCTGAAATATTTAGAGCTGAGGTCGGTAAGGAATTTCAGTACTAGCCAGGGTGCTGAAAAAGAGATGGTGGCGGATGAACCCTTCAAGGGTCAACGGCAGCACTCATATCCCCGTAGTGGGCTACTGGTATCGGATTATCCGGCCTGCTGTCCTAAGGCTACACAAGGATCCGGCCCTCCGGGTCTGGGGGTCGTGTGACGGGTTGGCAACCTACCACATGTAAAGAAATCAACCGCTTCGAATCGGCAACTACAGCCTCGGATAAGGAATGATCAAACGATGACGACTTTTGGCTATCGAACAAGGACAAAGATTGGATTCTGGAATGTTAAAACTCTTCTCGATAACCGCGAAGAAGGCCCTAACAACGCCAGATTCCTCCAACTTGAGAAAGAATTCCTACGGTACAACCTAGACATCTTGGGTCTGAGTGAAGTGAGATGGTTGAGCGCAGGGCAGGTGGATTCACCTTCGAAAAGCACTTTCTTTATTTACTCCGGAAAACCAGTTGGAAGCTCCCGATGTTCCGGCGTAGGTTTAATGTTGACTCCAAAGGTGCGGCAAAGTCTTATAACCTGGAAACCCATCAACGACAGGATATTGACAGCCAGGTTCCAAAGTAAATTAAGAAAAATCACCATCATCCAGTGTTATGCTCCAACTGAGGAAGCGTCGGACGCCGAGAAGGACGAATTTTACAGCCAACTTAGCGCGGTTTTCAGAAGCTCGCCGAATAGGGACATCACTATCGTAATAGGGATCTTAATGCTAAGGTTGGTCAGGACAACACAGCAGCGTTGAAGCACGTTCTGGGTAACCACGGTATCGGGGAACGGAACGACAATGGAGAGCGGTTTGTTGACTTCTGTAACGCAAATCAGCTAGTCATTGGAGGTACTCTGTTCGAGCATAGGATCTCGCACAAGATAAGTTGGTTATCCACAGATCGTCAATGTACAGTGAACTTAATCGATCACTTTGCTATTAGCAAGCGCTTTAAAAATTGTCTTCTCGACGTCCGAAACAGACGCGGTGCTGATGTAGGGTTAGCTCGCGATCACCATCTTATGCTTCCCTACGTTCGTCTTCGAATTGCTTCAGTGGATGGAAATCGGCAAAACTTCCTGCGTACACCCAGGTACAATACCGACAGATTACGGGATCCTACAGTGCGCCAAAGATATAAGGACCGCCTCGCCGCAGAAGCAGAAGTCATCAGCATTGCCACGCCAGAAAATGCAGACCAACACTGGAGCAATGTGAAAAAGGCCTTTGCAACTGCCGCAACTGAGTCTGTGGGTATAAGGCAGAGAAGCCAAAGCACATGGCTTTCTGCAGATACATGGAGCAAGATTGAAGAAAGGAACGCGATTAGATCCCAACTTGCGGCTGCCCCAGTAGGTGAGAGATTTAACATCGAGTCTCAGTACCGTAGGAAAAGGAAAGAAGTGCAGCGTAGTGTCAGACGTGACAAAAGGGGGCGCGTAAATGTTCTCGCAGAACAGGCAGAGGAAGCAGCATCAAGGTGCGACAGTGGTACCGTCTACAAGATAACCAAGGAATTGGTTGGAAACAACAACTCCCGGAAACAACACCTCGTCAAGGATGTAGACGGCACCCTGCTAGTTACGGATGAGGATCAGCTCAGGAGATGGAAGGAACATTTTGCTAGCGTGCTCAACCACATAGGCGATAGCGGAGGTGTTCCAGCCCCTAACCCAAATGAGCTATTCGTAGAAACTAGTTCCCGTATTCGCACCTGCCCTCCCAGTTTAGCCGAGATAACATCAGCAACCAAATCCCTCAAGAACAACAAAGCGGTAGGTTTGGACGGAATTCCCGCTGAGCTCTACCAAGCAGATCCACAAACATCAGCGAAGTTGCTACACCCCTTAATAGCACAGGCATGGGAGAACGAAAGTTTCCCCATTGAATGGAAAAAAGGGATGATCGTCAAACTGCCAAAAAAGGGAAATCTTACGGATTGCGGAAACTGGAGAGGGATCTGTGTCCTCCCCGCGGTGGCAAAGATAATGGCGAAAATAATCTTGGAACGAATCAAAGAACATCTCGATTCTACTCTCGACAAAGAGCAAATGGGATTTCGTGCAGGCTCATCCTGCATTGATCACATCAACACCTTGAGGATCATAATAGAACAATGCGTGGAGTTCCGTTCCCCTCTTCATTTGCTCTTCATCGACTTCGAAAAGGCTTTCGATAGTTTGTATCGAGATTTCATTTGGTCAGCTTTACGTAGGAGAGGAGTACCCGAGAAGATTATCGCCGTTATAAAGGCTACCTACGAGGGTGCATCGTGTCAAGTCTTACACAACGGAAAGGTATCAGAGGACTTCAATATCCATAGCGGAGTTCGTCAAGGATGTTTGCTATCTCCGCTACTTTTCCTGGTGGTTATAGGGGATGTCCTTCATGCAGCTCTAGCCGAGCAAGCGCGTGGAATTCGATGGACGATGTTTTCGTTCCTGCACAATCTTGATTACGCTGACGATATTTGTTTGCTCTCGCACAACATTATGGATCTTCACCATATGGTGACTAATCTGGAATGCGAGGCAAACAAAGTCGGTTTGAGGATCAACACCGGAAAAACAAAAATCCTCAACATTTCTGAATCTTCTTCTCAAGTTGTCGTTGCGGGACAGCAGGTTGAAGCGGTGGACAACTTCCTGTACCTCGGTAGTGTTGTCTCAAAAGACGGCGGTGGTACGGATGAAGATGTTAACTGCCGAATCGGCAAAGCTAAAGCTGCTTTCGGCATGCTGTCTAAAGTTTGGAGGAGCAACGTCTACAGTACGAAGACCAAGCTGCGACTGTTCCGGTCGAACGTAGAGTCAGTACTACTATATGGGTGTAGTACATGGAAAGTGACCGCCTCTGTCACAAGGAAGCTACAAACTTTCGAAAATAGATGTCTCCGAAACATCCTAAGGATTTTTTGGCCGAACACCATCTCCAACCAAGAACTCCTTCGGAGAACGGGCCAAAGTCCTATTGACATCGTGATTAGGAAAAGAAAGTGGCAGTGGATTGGTCACACCCTACGTCGTGGTGCAGACTCTATTGCAAGACATGCAATGGAGTGGGATCCACTCATCCAAGATGGCAGAAGACCTGGAGGCCAGAGAAAATCTTGGCGCAGAACAGTCGACAAGGAATCACAAAAGCTCGGTAAAAGTTGGGGAGAGCTAAAATACATTTCCAGAAACCGAACGAGATGGCGTGTAGCGGTAGTTGACGCCCTGTGCCCCTTAGAGGGGTCAAGGATCTAAGTAAGTAAGTAAGTACTGTACAGTTTATTATTGGATTTTATAAAATCCATATTTCTTTGGCAATGTATGTATTATGAAAATCTTCGAAATGTTTTCTTTTAGCTATTATAACTGTTTAAAGTAGTACACAAATCAATGAAAAATAAATTGTTAAATTTGTTCAAGTTGGTTGACTTAACGAAGCTGTCATATCGTAGACTGGTCGGTTATATTTTTTACTCCGTCATTGCCATAGTGTTTTTTTTTAATCAGTACATCCACCATTGCGATGATAGAGAAATCAAGAATTCGTTTAAGATTACAGTAACGGTTTTAACGATTTATGTTAAATAGAAGAAGATAAACAATAACAATGGAAAAATTGTTTTTGTTTGTTTTTTGTTAAGTGCACTTTTTTTAAATTAAGATTTATATTAACCTTCATAACTATAATAAGCCAACTGATTGTAAAAAACTGCGTATCATATTATCCCCGAAAAGTTCACATTACGAAAATAGGTCTTTAACTTTTTTGAAAACTTTGCCTTTTTTTCTGTTATTTCCATATGTAGGTATCCCATTAATGGTACTCGTATTATGAAAGTTTTCGAAACTTTTGCGATTTTTGTATATCTTAACAAAAAAGTACATTTCTTCAAATAAATATTTTGTGAGGTAACTTAAAACAAAAATAATAAAACTTGCCCAATTTTATAAGTGAAAAATTTAATTTTTCATGGCGTCCTCTTTTTGAGGACGCCCCTGTTAAAGATCAGGGGCCCATTTCACCAACCACTTTTCACTTTGCAAATTTGCAAACAAATATTTTCTGGCAAAGTAAAAGTGAAAAGACTTTTCACTTATCAGTTTTCAGACTATTTTTGAAAAGTGAAAAGTAAAAGTGTTTCACCAATTTAAAATAAAACTTCGCATTTTAGTTCGTATTTTGCAAAGTTGCAAAGTAAACTCAAATTGTATCAATTTGATCAATTATGCATTGAAAAAAATCATTGACAGTATTATTGACGTTGCAAATTAAAGAATTTACAAATAAATTAAATAAATCAGAAGATGGAAAAGATGGTTTAAGTATTGAACGAATTTTGAATTTACATGATTGTTAAAATAAAGAACTTTTGTACGACTTTACCATGCGAAGATGGTTCAATATTCCTAATGCTAGGTTTCCACTTGTCATTGAAAGACACAGTTGGTTTTAGCCACCCTGTCTTGTCAAATTGTGTCAATTTGAGCCATAAAGCATTTACAGCCAAATTTATAAACGTGGAATAGGAACGGATTAACCTTATTCCATGGACTAAGTACAAAATGTTATATAAAAAGTAAAATTTCGTCTAAGTGACGTTTCCTAAGTTAAACCACCGAACATGGTGGTTTAGCGAAGGAATAAAAATCAGACTTGTCAAACAAATGATAATAACTTTGACAGAATTATTAGGTCTGTTCGGTAACGTGATCTACTTATTGTAGTAGATTTTCGTTTTGTTTTATTAATAAAAAATAAATCGGGTGGCACAACGGCTCATGAAGAACCAGGGCCTAGTGACTAACAACTCGCAACCATTCCTGTGTGCGCCTTTCGACAGGAATGGAAGGGACCTACAATTTTATGCCGCATCCGAACGGCTAGACGAGAAGCACTTATTCGTGACGAGTGATACTCTTGGATGATTTGTCAATTCATCGCAAGAGGCAGTAGCCCTGGAAAAAACTTTTTAGTTTTTAGGTGGACGAGGCTGGGAAGCGATCCCAGACCTCCAGCGTGACAGTCAAACGCACAAACCATTACGCTACGGGCTACTACTAGGAAATTTTATTCCACAACAACACGTTTATGTACCTACCTACATCTCATACCAAAACTGTTTTCAATGATTCACCTAATTCTTTTATGAGCCCTGTTAAATCTCCGTTCCACTGTATCTGCTATTAATTATCATTCACTGAAAATATAATCACTATCTCTTCTTAAATCACTGAATTAAGGTATGGCAATTTCTGAAGCATAAGTTCAAAACCGTTATATTCTTGTTGCAAAGGACTTAAACACATATTCCCTTAACTGTTGAATATTGCGGTTTATTTCAATTTTGGACAAAATAAATTCGATTGTTGTTTTTGTTAATCGAAAACTCTCTTTTGTCGAAAAATTATTTCCAATATCAAAGTTAATAAATTGTTAACTTCACTACTCTTTGGTCACTATCATTAACTTCCTCGATTTCAAAACGGTTCATTTGTATCTATTATTATTTTTCGACAACTCTACACAAAAAATACTTATTTGCAAATGAAAATGTCTCTTTGTATATTACTGAAAAGCTTTTCAAAAATCTAAATATAGTTTGCAAAGTTTATTTGTTTGGTGAAACAAAAAGAACAAATACTTTGCAAACTAACAACACTTTTCACTTTGCAGAAAAGGACTTTTCACTTTGCAAATTTGCGTTTGGTGAAACATAATTTGCAAGGAGGAAAACTTTTCAACTTTTCATAAAAATAATTTGCTTTTTGCATATTTGCGTTTGGTGGAACGAAATTTGAAAAGTAAAAGTGAAAAGTTGCAAAGTAAAAAGCGAAAAGTTTTTGGTGAAACAGGTCCCTGGTCACCCTAAGCATGTTGAATGCTTTCTTGTTGTTGAGAAAGCATCGACTGCTTATGGATTAAAATCTTTATTAATAAGCTTAAACTACCACATTTACCTTTGTCACTATTAAAAATTCTTACTTCTTTTTTATGTCAAACATCCGGAAGTTTCAAACTAAGTTTTAAACTAAGCCTCTTTTTCTACAACCTAGTACCTATAGCCCGTAGCGTAATGGTAAGTGCTTTTGGACTGTCACGCTGGAAGTCTGGGTTCACTTCCCATTCTCGTCCACATAAAAACTAAAAAGTTTTCTTTGAATTTACAGATATTTTTAATTTTTTTTTTTTATTAAAATACTCACAAAAAAACTAAACAATTTTACATAAAAACAAGCAAAATAAAAACATTTTAGAAACACTTCTCAATTTATTCTCTTAATTTTGCTGGTGTATATATATTTTTGTTTTTAAATTTCGTCCACTATAATCCTTCGAAAATAACACGTAAACTTTTATGTTGGTAGTTATTTCCACCATCAGCATGAAGATAAATGTAAATTGCTTATCTTTTTTTTCAAGTAGGTTCTCATACTTATTCCAATAAAAATATTCACCCAGTTCCACGAATTTTTCGTCCACCTGAGGATAAAGTTTAAATGTTATTTCAAAAGTTTCTTCTCAGAGATACCTACAATTTTGTGTTTAACAAAAAAAAAAAACAAAAACAACTGAAATTGCTTCAAGGAAATAAAAACTTCAACCTTAAATAGGATTTTCATCAAGTGGCTTCTGATACTGATACCACTAGCTAGTTTGTTTTTTAAATAATAAAATGGAAACAATGATTTCGTGGGAATTTTATTCCCACAGAAATATGGATGAATACCAGATAGTGATACAAACATTTATTTTGTTTTTGAAATTATGTCGGTGACTTATTTGAACATGAATAATCCCCCAATTTTATTTTACATAAGCCTGCCTAAATCCTTTTTCGATCGCTATTTATGTTAACCTACCTAGGGATGGTTTCCTTTTAATATTAGTACTTTATTGGACTTCTTTAATCTTTCATCCTTTTGTGCAACCTAATAAATTGTGTTTGCAGAACAACCCGATTCCGATTGAATGCAGTTTAGTTTGATATTTTCTCCATTAAGCTCATTCATTTCTCCATTTAATAGTTAATCGCTTGGAAAAGTTAAGCGAAATGGAAACTCAGCAGTAGGTGATGATGTATTGTTAGGTAAGGGGAGGTGGGGAGCTGACAGGGGAGTATGTGAACCTATATTATTTGTGATTTCTTAAATAAGTATGCATTGTTGAATAATCAAAATATTACAGCAACAAATATATTCCATAAGCAATAAAACTATTGGTTTCTTCTTCGTTTTCGGTCTGGTCTTTCGAAATAATATTGCTTAAAATGTTAATATTTATTTTGTTAGGTGTTTTTGAAAGAGTGAAAATGCCTTCAAAGTTTTTGGAAAATGTCAAAGCAACTTGAAAAAAAGTATATCCTTATAACGGAATATTAAGTGTCTGACATTAACCTATTATAGAGGGTTCACTACGCATGTAGAGTAGGTAGCCTTGCGGTGGCCTTACTGACTAAAATTTATATTATCTAGGGCTATAATGAAAAAAAGGTTGGTAAAAGTTGTGTCTATTATTTATTCCTATTTAAGTGACCTTTTCCTAAAATAAAAATGTTGATTTTTATGTGGGATGAAGGCCTTTCGATTCTTTACTTTATTCTATTCATACAATTGCGATTTGGGAAATTCATCAATTGCCTGATGAACAATATAAGCACGTACGTAACGTCGCAATTATATAAATAAAACAAAGCAAACAATCAAAAGACCTTCAGCCCACTTAGGAATTAAAATTTGTATTTTACAAAAGGGTCAAAAAAACAGAAAGACAACTTTTACCACATAAGAAATAGCATTTTTGTCTTTATTGTTTTAAATACAAAATAGAAACTACGTGCTGATTTAAAGATTCATAAGGTCACAGTTTTCATGTGCAGAATCTTTGAGATCGATGTTGCTCGTATGGCTGTAATGTCCGTCTAAAATCAAGAGAACAGGGTTACCTGTTGGTTTTGTAAATTTTAAAAAGTACTGAAACCATTAGAAGAAAATATCAGTCTGTATCTGTATCCAGCCTAAGGGGTGACACCTGACAATAGAACCTACTAGCACACTCCTTTCATTAGCAAAATATCCAGCCCTAGTGTGAGTTTTGCGTGAAAGAAAATCCGCTTGGAAAAATTACATTTTACTCTTACATTATTGTGGGTTTCGGGCGAAAAGATTTCCAATTAATTTTTAGTGGCGAACGAGGCCACGCTTGTTGTAAAATGGTGGGTGAAACTTACAATAGCTTTTAAAAAAGACTTTCATTGGAGGTACAAAGTCTTAAGCTGCGTTCATACATAAGCAAACATTTTAATTAATAAATCAGATCTTAAATTTTCGTATGCTGAACCTCTTTTCATTGACGATAGGTATATTAGATAGCGAAATCATGTTTTTGGAAGTACAAGTTGTTATACTCAAAGCGAAAAATGGAAAAGCACCTGGAGAAGATGGGAGTTCATATGAACATTTCAAGAACGCAACTCCGGCCTTTATTTGCCAGCTCACATCTTTTTTTAATGACGTCTTCTTAAACAAAGATATTCCTGCATCGTTCAAAAAGGCAGTTATATTCCCGATTCATAAAAATGGAGACATTGATAACGTGAAAAACTAAAGGGGCATCTCGTTTATGAACGTTATAGCAAAGTTATTTTGTGGTGTACTGGTTAATAGACTGGCGACATGGGTGGAAACCAACAATATACTTACACAATTTCAAGCTGGTTTCTCGACCGTAGACCTTATTTTTCTACTTACTTCAGTTGTTAAAGCTTTTCAGGCTAGGAATAAGAAAGTTTACACATTTTTGTTGATTTTAAATCGGCTTTTGACCTTGTGAATCGAAACGCACTATTCTACAAGCTGTCACAACCAGGCATATCTTCAAAATTTATAAGTATAATAAAGGAAATGTATGCTGGATCAAAGGCAGCTGTCTGGGATGGAAAAACGTTATCAGAATAGTTTGAAACGGACTCAGGTGGCAAACAAGGATATCTGTTAAGCGCTCTTTTGTTTTCACTCTTTATTAATGATGTTGAAGAAGGTAGGTGAACCTGGAGGTATCCGAATTGCTGATTTAACCATAAATGTACTTCTATATGCTGATGACCTAATGATACTATCAGAGTCCCCAAATAATCTTCAATTAATGATTAACAGTGTAGCTAACTATTGTAGCAAATGGGGACTTGTCATTAATACAACCAAGTCAAAAGAGTTTTCAAGAAACCACATAATTGATTCTTCAATGGAAATCCTTTAGAATTGGCTAACAAATACAAATCCTTGGGAGTTAATCTTAATAAAACCACGGATTTCAACAAACATGTTACCATTAAAGCAAAAACTTCGAAGTGTCTTTTAAATATGTCATGGAGAAACATGTTTACAAACCAACGGATAGTACTGTCAGCGAAATACAAGACATTTGATGCTGTTCTTAAGAGTTCGCTTTGTTATGCTGATCAGGTATGGGGAATCAATGAATTCGAGGCGATAGAAAAGTACCACAGAAGTTTTTTAAAGAAGCTTTTTAACCTTCCCTTAAAAACAACGAACTATACTTTAAATCTGGAAACGGGACTCCCTAAAATTTTTACTAGCACTCTTAAATCACAAGCGGACTACATTGCCAAGGTACTGGCTCATCAGGATATCCGACTAACAAAACGAATGGCACTGAATGAGTTGAGAAACGTGGATTGGCGGGTGTCGAAATGGAGAAATCTAGGATGCGCTTGTGGATTAGTGGTAACTTTGGATACAAATAATCTGAATCATCTAAAGGAGCAACTTTACAGCAAAATACGTCTGTGAAGTTGGCAGGGCAACTTTCACCTAGAGTAACGGGACCAACGCAGTATTTTGCAGTTTATTTGCATTTTTTTTTGCATTTCTATTCCCGTTTTTGCAGTTGACCAAATAGTGGGTGTATTCGAGTGACTTGCTAACTTCACAGTGAAGTTAGCAGGTCACATGGTGTATCTCGAGATCCAAGCACGCTAGAGATTTGAAGTTAGGCTCCAAATTTGCAGTTTATTTTGCATTTCAAGAAATTATGGGTCCAAATTTTGCAGTCCTTTATTTGAAAAAAATTTCATACTGCCCTGCTTACTTCACTGTGAAGTAAGCAGGGCAGTATGAAAGAGGGTATCTGGAGAACTAAGCATGCTAGGAATTTGCAGTAAGGCTCAAAATTTGCAGTTTAATTTGCATTTCAAGAAATCTAGTTCCAAATTTTGAAGTATTTAAATATTCAAAAAAAATTAACTTCAATATGAAATTAGCAAGTCAAACTGTGTATCTCGAGAACTAAGCATGCTTGGAATTTGCAGTAAGTGGCTAAATTTGCAGTGTATTTTGCATTTCAAGAAATTGTAGGTCCAAATTTGTTAGTCCTATGCTTGATAAAAACTTGTTACTGCCCTGCTAACTTCACAGTGAAGTTAGCAGGTCAGTATGAAATTTTTTTCAAATTGAGGACTTCAAAATTTGGAATTATAATTTCTTGAAATGCTAAATTAACTTCAAATTTAGAGCTTTACTTCAAGTCTCAAGCATGCTCGGTTCTCGAAATACGTATCAAATTTGTATCAAATAAAGCACTAACAAATTTTAACCTAAAATTTCTTGAAATGCAAAATAAACTGCAAATTTGGACACTCACTGCAAATTCCTAGAAATTTGTTCACCCCCCCCCCCCCGAAATTTTTTCCTACGTTCGCGCCTGTCCTGACGCAATCTTGGTTATTTGGTTAAGCGTTCAATGCATTCAAAAATTACAGGTTTTTGTGACTGTAACGAAAAATGTTCAGAATGAACTTAACATGTTTTGAAAATAATCGATTCAATTTATATAGGTACCTACATATTTTTTTTCAAGAAAATAAATCACATTTTCTTTTTTTTTTTTGTAAAATCAAAAAATTGTTGTTGCTGGTTGGTTAATTTTAAAAATTAAATATAAAATAAAAACAGGAAAAAACTAAACTGAAATTTTAATTTGTCTTTGTTTGAAGGCTATTGAATATACCAAAGACAGGCCAAAAGTTCACTATATGGCCTTTTTGATTCATCCCCCTGAGTGGAATTTTAATTTTGGCCTGAAGAAACAATTTGACGCTGCTTTGATATTGGGTAACTTTTGTTTATCTACATTTTAAAACAAGCCTTTAGGAGCCCGCACAGTTGTTTCGGAATCAAAATAAAAATTGTTGGAATAATGACCTTAACATATTACACAAACATATAGATACATGAATCAAATTTAGTTAGAAACGGACGGTAAAATCCTACGCTACAGATAATCTGATATTTATAGTTTCAAGAAATTATTGATTTATAGGTCAGCTTTTTGTTTCACAAAATCCAAGGACTTATGTTTGCATATAGAACCATTTAAAAAAAATTCCATTCCATTCAGATTCAATGCCATATGATTTGACTTCACGTCGTCCACTTCAAGAACGACAATAACACGTTCCTATACTCGTACTCGTATATTCATCTATTTTTCCTCTTTTTGTTTAAGGTCCTTGCATACACAGAATCACCCACAACATGCTTTAGCTGATGGTAAGTGTTGGCAAATTCATTAGGATGGCGACCAAATGTCGACATGGGTAATTGTAATAAAATTTAGAACGTTTAAGAGTTTAGTATTCCAGACAGGAACTATGACCACGAGTAGAACATTGAAAATAAGAGTCACCATTGTCTTGTCTATATATACGCAACCAATGAACGATTCGCCAAATAATGGACGAAGTTTCAACTTTGGAAAATCAGAACGAGGTCAGCGTCAGCATGATGCTGAACGAGAACATCACGCATAAAGTTAAACTTTTGTTTTGAGGGTGGACACTAGACAAGGTTATTTTGCATATGAATATAATCATTATCTTTATTAAAAAGTGGAGATTGCATTTAAAAATTATTGTACAGATTGTACTTAAACAGTAATAAAGGTAGTGAGAAAAAGCTCAACAATCAACAAATAGGTAGATGCACATAGGATAGGTTTTAGAACTTATTTTCGGCGTGACACTGATTTATGTGTCTATTGTTTGCAAATGATTAATGTGGAAGTGGATTAAATTCAAGGAATCTCTCCATAAAATCAAAACTATACCTATACAAGTAAGTGAAGAAATCAATTAAATTGAGAAATTTGTATGGGTTGGTTTGAGGTTCATGTTTAGAACACTGGATACGAAGTGAAATTATCGTTTAAGTTGGGATTTTCCTGAGAGATCGGACTTAAAATTGCATCAAGTTCTAAGTACTCAGAGAAAAAAATATGTAGTGAGGGTCCAACAAATGAACTTCAGTGTTTGTTTACATTATCCAAGAGGTTTCTGACTTCTTCTTCTTCTTCTTCTTCTTCTTCTTCTTCTTCTTCTTCTTCTTTTTCTTTCTCTTCTGCTTCCGCGCGGCGGGCGGCCCTGCTTACACGTTTTTTTAAGGATCATAGATCCCTTTTGGAGAAGGCTTCCACACTTTACAGCGTTTCACTCAAAGTCTGCATGCAGCGCATCGCTGCACGATATCTCTATTTCTAAATTATAGCTGCGCAGCATCATTGCAGCCCCAAAAGCAAAGAAATAAATCTTAAATAATTGGTTTTTGGCATTACTCATATTGACATCACCTGTCATTCTTTCAAAAAAATTGTTTGTATTGGTAATTTTTTTTAAGAATCCATGAAGCCGGCGCGGCGTTGCCATCCTGCCATCGTCCAAAGAAGAAAATCTCGTTCCAACACTATTGAGTCATATCGGCAATGCTGTGGTTTCATGTATTTGTTTGACATAACTATGTGCATCACGAATGTCAGAAACTATGCAAATGTGTTTCGTGTGCAGCTTTGCATGCATAGGTGCGTGCAGACTTGCTGCACATCTGTTTTAGCCATTATGCGTGCACGCAAAGGTATGCTTGCACGCAAAGGTATGCGTAGACGCATACGTGTGCGTGCACGCAATGGTATGCGTATGACTGCTCAGAAGCCTTTGTTTGTTTATTTGCCTTTCTCGCCTTCATTCAGAATTCTATAAGAATACGGTGTTGCTCAGTGATCGCTTCTCCCAAAATCACTTTGCAATCTTGCCAACCTTGAGTCTTAATATTTCAATGGGGCCTCCAACTGACCTGTATAGTGGCCCCCAAAAGAGCTGTATCTATAGGGCCTTTAACAAAGATAAGGGCTCCAAACTGAGAAATATAAAACTTCAAAAAGCTGAAGGGGCCTTCACTACAGCTCTTGAATAAGCGGCCTTGAAAAGAATTCTAGGCCCTCCAACATAGATGTACAGGGTGCCCACTTGGGGCCTTCGGGTGGGAGCCACTCAAAACAAAAATTTTTGAGCAGGTATAATTTTTCCTTTAAAGAACAAAAAGTATACCCACCGGACAAAATCCCAATTGCCTAGTCCACCCGTGATAGTATTTTGTTCCACGAAAAAGACCATTTTTATTGCTCTTTACTAAGCTTGAGTTGAGTATTGTTTAAAATTCAAATCCTCTGATTATAATTGAATTATTAAAAGTTTGATAAAAATATTGAAAAGTTAAGGTTTTGAAAAAATTAGCATAAATCATTGGGAAGGCAAGCATCTAATATGCCCTTAAATTAATCAACTTACGAAGCAAAGGACTTGAACATTCAGTTAAATGTACCTCAAGTGCAAAAAATAATCCTATTTATTGATTTGAAGTTTGTTGTACCTACATACATAAGGTTTACACTTTTGTATTTAGGTACCTATTAATACAAAAAATAGCAATCAACATTGTTATTCTACTTCCAACGCAACACATAGGAGAAAAACACAGAGTACAACACGTCCTTTGACATCACTTTTACACGCTGAAAACGTCTATTTCGGATGACACTCGATTGCCCACCGAACCGAATGATTAAATTCAAAAACAGACTTTCGCTCCTGTAACTGTGAATTGACTAAATTGTATGATAATCTGATTTATTTGAATAGCTATTGATTATCAACTGAAAAGTAAACTCAAATTGAGTTTTTTTTTTTGCAATGGGGAAGGTCGGGAGTCTGTCGTCCTTTCGTCATACTAGGATCGAGTCCTCTTCCAACAATACAGTGCCTTTATGCCTGCAAAAAAAAGATCGACTATCAGGACAATTTATGTGGAGTTTTGAGTAGATAGGAATATTTTTTGTTTGAAAAAGGATGCGCACTAAACAACTCAGTGTGGGTACCTACATCTAAAAATTTAAATTACCTACAAATGTGTTACGAAGCAGAACGACGTCAACGACCTTACTCAGATTCTCGTAAAAAGATTTAAAGAAATCACAAAGAATTAATATATATTTTCATTGAATTATTTAAGATTTATTTGAGTTTAAAAAGTTTTTGTCATATTCGTCCACATTTTATCCAAATAAAAGGGCATAGGGGCAACAAAAATATCAAAACAAATTTTATAGGTTTGTGTTTGGATCAATATCGTCTTATGTACCTATTCACTCAACTAATTTAATGTTTTTTTTATTTTCAAAACCATTTGGTAGTTTGAAAAGTAGGATGAAATTGGGCCGAGTTTAAATCGTAAAATAGATACAAATTGGAAGACTTTTTAGCCTTGACTTTAAAGAACTTGCCATGTCAGTTTTATAAATGGAAAATCATTGGAAATACTTGAATTTATTATTAACCCAAACAATTTAATAAGATATTGTTTTATTTGGCATCATCAGTCGTGTTTGAGTTCTAGAAGAAATTTATATTTGAACTTTAACAACATATTTAGGTCCAATCAAAATAGCGATTTAGGTAGGTAGGCAGGTAGGTAGAAATGGCGGCCACGGATAGCCTAGGCCATATCCCAATTAGCGCTGAAGTGCGCCGTTTTGATATCATAGCTCGTTAGAACCTGTGATGGATGGAATTGAAGAGAGAGATTATATGCATATCCTCTGGATATCGTCCATTTTTATTTGAGTTTAGAATAGGATTTTGTTGATTGTGGAATAACTGAATTGATTTTAGCACAATCATCAGACAGTGGATCACTCAATCAACCAGACCCGCACGCCGGCCGCACCCAGACCATCCACAGTAAGCCCACTAGGCAGTTCGTTGGCTGGCACTGGAGCGTCCACTGATCTGATTGAATGATCATCCGGCCGCTCTACACCCCAAACCCCGAACAGAACCCTACTATCTTGCGACCATAGGGAATCGACGGAAGGTATAATGTAGAAGTAGCCAAAATCTGTCCTAGAGCCATAGACATTTAACTTCCGGTTTCCGGGGCGGATTAAGGAAAAGTGATCATGCAACCACACCTCTATAACTACACTGAGAAAATTAATATTTTGTTTTGCGTTTGCGAGTAACGAATTTCGTTTGCTGTAATTGTAATACATTTGCTGGAAATGTTATACAATCCCTGCAAACGTATTTCATTTGTAGCAATGGTATTACAGTCGCCACAGAAAGTAATTCCATTGCATCAAACACATAACAAATAACCCATTCGTTCGGAGCTCAATTTGCCTGGGTTGATTACGGTAAATGACAGCGTTTCTCAAATTCAAACGACATGATGTTTGCAAGCAAGTGTAATTGTTTATGGCAAACGAATGAATCGATTGCGGATTAAGCTTTTGCAATGCAGTTTGCTGCAAAAAGTTTTACGTTTACTATATAAATTACAATTGTTTGCAACTAATGAATCGAACATTTGGGACGAATGGTTAATTTGTAGAAAGTAAACTAATTTGTAGCAAACGATTGAATGATTGCAGGCTATATATTTTTAAATCTTATTTTTACAAATTAACTTAATGCTTGTGGTAAACATTTCATGCTTTTGAGGCGAAATAATTTTTGATTTTAGGTTTTTTTAAAAGAAATTCGCTTGCAGCAATAAATTTCCTATTTGGAAAAAGTATTTTATTTCTTTAATTCCTATCTAACCAATTTCAGGTAATCTATAGGGCAAGCATTGGGTACGTTTCAATACATGTTTTGCTTTATCAATTTGGTTTTGTTCTGAAGTTCAGCACTACTTGTACATAAAATCAAATTTTAATTGAAATTATGTTGCTTTTCAAAAGAATGCGATTCAAAATTGAAAATTCGTTGCTTTAAAAATAACAAAGTCAAAATTCGAAAATATTTGCATTCAAAAATAAAATAAATGCTAGTTTAAAAATCTTTGCATTAAAAATAATTGTTGAAATAATTACATTAAAAATAAAAGTTCGATTTTAAAAATTAATACAAATTACCTACATCTCCGATGTTCATTTCGAAAAACAATGGCGCAAAATTTTAGATGATTAAGTACGATGTTAAATCAATTTTAGTATGATACTAGGTTAAAAATTGTGTTTTGCTAATTTTAAACGAGTTTAGCATCGTACTATCCCCTTACATTTTACTAAAGTTAGAATCACATAGTATCGTACTGCATCCATATGACTGGAGAATGGAAAATTTTATTCCAGGTATAGCATAGACCCGAGGGTTTCCGGTTCGATCCCTGCTGGTGCCCAACTTTTTTTTTTTTTTTAATAATGAAGTTAAAATGATAAAAATATAAACATTGAATACTTATTTAAAGCACATGTTGGGTTTCCATCAATATATAATTAATTTACAACGCATAAAAATAATTATTGTGTTAAACAAAACAATTTTCTTAAAAGTTTTGATTCAGTCCTAGGAGCACATCTACGTATTAATAGTTTAAAACAAAAACTGACCCAATATTTCACATACTTCGGTCGTCCTCGTCATAGTTAAAATAATTATTCGCAGTTCAAATAATTAAAATACATGAAATTGTCTAAGCCACATTTCTTAATCAGTACATTTCCTCTGTTCAACTAAATAAAAGGAAAATGTGTGAAGTTTTCAACTGATTAACATTTTGCCGGATGATTTTATGTTGCAAATTAGCTCAGTGGATGCATGCTCGCTCTCGATACGAAAGGATACCAGTTCAAATCCAGGTAAGTAAAGCTTGACATTTTTTCAATTAAAATAATATAATATAATTTCATAATTAAGGGCAAACCCAGCAGTCACTGTATTGATTGTGACAAACGTACAAGTCATTAGCAACAAACGTGTTATTCATTTGTCATAACCACTTTGATCTTCTATAACAATTGACCCATTCGCTTGTCGTTAAAGTATTAACGGTTACTCTAAAAGCACATTCGTTTGCCACAAACAGTAAATATGTTTACAAAACACCATTATTCGTCTGACACAAATACTCTATTCGTTTGAAACAAACGATAGAATTTTGCTACAACAGTATGAATTGTTTGTCTCAAACGAATTTAAGAGTTTGCTGCAAACGAACTGTCAAAACTGGCTGGCAAACGAAAAAGTCGTTTGGGCAATTATTACGTTTGCCGCAAACGATTCCTTCTCTCAGTGTAAACTTGTCATTTCTGCTTTGGCAGAACATTTTTGAAATGTAGCTTTGCTCATAAATTCTTGATGAAGTTTAATGTAGTCAATCGACTTTCTATTCTAAGACTTATTTTTTGTAAATAACAAAATTTTAAATATTGGTCTATTCAGGCGTATACATAGGTACTTTTTACTTGCGATATACGTAGTAGGACAAACTTAGGATTCGTGCAAAAAAACCTCGAGATAATATTTTTCCCTAACATAACGATGATAGAGACCGCGAAAAATGTGGGTCCGTCAATTCTGTCTGTCTATCTGTCTGTCAGTCTGTCTGTCAGACTGTCTGCACTGAAGCGAACTCTTCAAATTTTGGACTTAATGTTATTTGGGGATTGTCTAGGTTAAATTGAAATTTTTTTTAGCTCAAAAAATAACGGTAGGTACCTGCAATACAACCAATATATACAAATTGATTTATTTAAAAACCGCTTCTAACGATTTTTAAAAAAATAAATTACGAAGTACTATAATTGCTATTATAAATATTTTGGTAGAAACAAATTATTTATAACTGTTATTAACGGTAGCTGTCAAAGAAACTTTTTTTGGTTTTCAAATTTTTCGTTAACGGCTTAACCGATTTCAACCAAAATTTTTATTCAAAAGTTTTTTTTACAATTTTGACAATTTTGCATACAGAATTTTTCAAAAAAATAATTTTTGGATTTTTCAAAAAATATCGAAATTTTTTTTTTGAAAATTTAATATCTTGGAATTTTCTTTTTAATTTTGTTCAAAATTGTATTTTAATAAATACTAAAAGTTGACATACCAAATTTAATTTTTAAAAATGTTCAAGAATTTTGAAATATGAAAAAATTAATTTTTAAGAAAACCGCTCAAACGATTTTTAAATTTTTTTTTTCAAAATTCATATTTATCAAACAACTCAGATAGCATACTTTTTTTCAGCTCAATCTGTTTTAGCTATTAAAATAACAAATTTACAGTAATTTATAGTAAAAAATAGTAGGTAATAATTTATATTTTACCTTGTTTTTTACAACTTTTTTTAATGATATCATAATGTTATGGAACGAATACATTTGCAACTTCAAGCTACGTTAAAGTTATTTATTTATTTATTTAATAAAAAAATTTTCTCTGTATAAATAAGAATTAACTTCTTTTAAGCTACATATACAGGAGTTAAGAAAGATAATAATGAACAAGAATTTGAAACACAATAGCAATAATGAAAATTATAATTTAACAGCAATTAGATAACAATTATATAACTTTATATCATGGAGAAACTTCAATTACTTTGACGAGCTAAGAAAGAAAACAAAGACGATAAGAAACTCTTTCTGTGATCAATTTTCCGTCTAATATCAAGGGGTAAATTATTCCAAAGTCTAACGGCATGAACAAAAAACTGCCTGCGCGAGATTAAACATGTGTGTATGGGGGGTATTAAGACAAGACTCCGACTAGACCGCGGGAGCATTATTTTATTAAATAAGTAGGTTGGTTGCTGATGATGGATGAGCTTATATAGAAAGACAAGCACCCTGTAGTTCAGGAAACTTTGGAGATCACACCCAAGAATTTGTTTTGTGAAAGCAGACACGTGATCGTATCTTCTAAGATTAAAAACATATCTTGCAATCGCATTTACTGCAACACTTAGTTTTCTAAAAGATTCGGAGTCGGAATCAGCAAAAATTTCACAGCCATAGGTAACTATTGGCAGTAAAAGTGCTTTGACGTTGTAAGCTTAGTTGTAAGCTACAAGAGCAAATTTGTGCGATCCAGTTGTGCTAGGGCTGCCAGATTAAATTTGGTTAATATCAGGATGTCAGGGCCCAAGAACCGGGATAAATCGGGGCATTAAAAAAATCTTTTTATACAAATCTAAAATGCAATGGCGCAAAATTTTAGTCGCTTAAGTACGTTGTTAAATTATTTTTAATTAATAAATTGAAAACGAGTTTAGCATCGTACTATCTCATAACCAAAGCAAGTTTTTATATGTTAAAACATATTTCTTTTAGATAAACAAAGAAGACAACAATTAAACTAGTTTTTCGAATCAGTAAATTTGCTTAAAAATGCCATTTAAGTGCATATTTTTGCATTTTGTTTACTTTAAATGCATTCAAATTCATTTTTTGGTTTATTGGACACAAATGCATATTTTTAGTGAATATTTTCGAAATATTCGAAGGATTTAAAAATTTAAATATTTTTACTTTTGCTAAATTTTCGATTCCAAAAATGCTAACTTGGCAGCACTAAACATAATTAAAATATTTAATTTAACAAAAAAAAAAAAATTTTATTAGTTGTTGTTGGAAAATGGATTTCTTAATGAAAGCATGTAATGGAACACACTCAAAACGCAAATTGATATGATGGTGATGGAAGATGCATTTGTTAAAATTTATTCAGTTGAAGGTTCAATGGGCAGAGTTATTTTGAAGAAAATTGTAATTATTTATATAAAAACGAGGGGTATTCAAAAATAGAAAAATCTCAAACATATTAACGCTGAATAGTAACGAAGAAGAGAACTTGGACGTTGAAATATCTTACTCAATGTAAAAAGTTTTTTTGCGACCAAATAGACAAATATTTCTTTTTAAAATTTAAAAACAAAAAGTGTATGGTACCTATCTATGTGTGAAAAACACATATTTAAAGAATCTAATCTAATCTATTCAAAGAATCTGAGAATCTGGACAACTAGCCCCTTATATAAATGACATTGGAACAGATTTTTTTAAATTTATTTTATGTTTATTTATTTATTTCTTTTTTTGACAAAAAATACTGATTTTTTTTTAATTTGTAATATTTTTTCATTATCTTACAACTTTTTCAGAGTATATTTTTGCTTTTTAAGCGCATATTTTCTCATTTAACGTGCATACTTCATGTGCATATTTAGTGTTTTTTAGCGCATAAAAAAACTTGCCCTCCTCATAACATAACACTTTACTTAAATTGAATTCTATTTTGTTTATTTAGTATCATCCCGAATCGTCGACGTTTCTTAATGTCAAAATGAATCATGAAAATCATTCTGAATCGTCGACGTTTCTTAATGTCAAAATGAAGTATGTTTGCGATTTTCTTGCACGAGCGGCACTTTTTTGGACGTGTTCTACAAGTTCAAAAATATTTAAGATTTAGAAAATTTTACTAAACTGTTTTTAAATTAGAAAAATATTAAGTAGTATCATGCTTAACCCTTAATATTAAGCTGTTTAAAATATTGGCCAAAATTTGTTGATTAACTTAGAAGCTACCTACCGAATTGCAAAATGTTGACAAAATAAAAAAGCCAATAACGAGATATTCGGGAATATCGCAAAACAAGTAAGAAACCGATAATTTGCACAAAGAAAAACAAACATTTATTTCAGTTCTTCGATTTTTTTGGCAAAAACTTTTGCAGTACGAAGTTTTATCAAAAACTGTTTTTTTAGATAACTTGATAAAACCATAATTTTTGTATGGCGGTGCTTTTTTTTTTTTTTTTTTTTTATAATTGACGCGCACTCAAGGGGTTGTTACTACCCGTAATATGTAAACACAGTGCGAGCGTTAGGAAAATAGAATAGGGTTTAAAAGGAGATGTCGATGCACATTGGTTTTGAATTTCTGAATATCATAATGGGAGGGAAAAATAGAGTAAGGTATAACATTCCACATTCGTGTTGTGCGGCTAAAAAAAAAATCCCTGTACTTGACAGTACGTCCGAAATTGGGCTCAAGGGTAAACTGATGGGCATTCCTAGAAGCGCGAGTATTGCGGTTAAATTGTTTAAGGGGAGTAATGCAACTAGCTATTTCACTGGAGCACTGTTTGTAAAAGTAGCGATAAAATAAGACAAGACATGAAACATTACGTCGGTGCTCTAGAGATGTCAATGTTTCCCTTATGGTTTTATCACCTATCATTTTTAAAGCTTTTTTTTAATACTATCCAAAAGACTCAAGTAAGTTGGAGGAGCACCTGCCCAGATATGCGAATTATACTCAAGCTTTGGACGGATGTACGCCTTATAGATCGTAGCCATATCAGAAGGGGAGACAAAACGGAGCCCTGGGGCACACCAGCATTTACTTTATGAATTTCAGACTTGTAACCATCCAATACGACTTGTATTGAACGGTCCGAAAGGTAATTTCTAATACAACGAAGAAGAGATTCATCAATACCAAATGCACGCATTTTCGATAAGAGAGCTTGATGCCAAACTCTATCAAACGCTTTTGAAATATCAAGTGCAATAATCTTACTTTCTCCAAAACGATGTAAAGATTTGTTCCACTGTTCGGTGAGATATACCATCAGATCACCAGTGGACCTATTGCTACGAAAGCCGTACTGCCGGTCATTAAGAAGCTTTCGTTCCTCGAGATATTTCTTGAGCTGGAAATTAATCAGCGTTTCCATGACCTTGGAAAGAAGGGACGTAAGTGCAATTGGCCGATAGTTAGAGGGTGAACAAGATACGCCTTTCTTAGGGACAGGCTGGACAAATGCTGTTTTCCATCCACTCGGAAAGAGTCCAGTAGAGTAGGAAAGATGGAAAAGCTTGCGCAGTGGTTTTGCCAGCGTTGAAGAACACCTCTTCAAACACGAGAAATTCGCAGATATGACACAATGGTCTGATGTGCCTAGAGGCGGTAATACACTTACAGTATATTTATCAGGGTCAGAGGTAAGGAACAAGTCTAGAGTGTTCGCAGATTGACCTGTAACGTCAGGGATTCGTTGTCGATGAGCCATCAAGGAGCTGAGTAAGATGGTTTAACTCAGCAAAGATCTCAACATACCTTCCTTCGGGTGTTGTCTGGCCAGAAAAGCGGAGCCAACTAGAATTGTGTACATTGAAATCGCCCGCAATGACGATTTCAGTGTGAGGATTATGGGAAACAATTCTTTGGATGGAGTCGGACAGAGCATCAAATTCGTGAGAAGTTGAATTTCTGTCCAGGTTTGGACTCCTATAAATGAAGCATGTATGAATAATGTGCTTGTTTACCGTGAATTTCAACCATAGAAAACTAAAGTTTGTGTTAACACACGCACCATATTGAGGTTGGAGCTGGTAAGCAACATCGTTTCTTACATACACAACGAGGCCATGATGAGAAAAGAATAAAGGCACTAAATGATACCCATGTATATTAAATTCCGAATAATCAGTATTTTCTACCACCTGAGTCTCACTCAGTGCCAATATAGCTGGTCTGTTAATTACAGAATGAATGTATGCAGCACAGAAATTCTTCCTTAACCCACGAATGTTGGAATAATCCACTCTAAAATTACCTCTCATTACAACAATTCAAAAAACTTACCTTAAAACCAAATCAGACAATTTAATCTATGTAGATTAACAGAATTAGGGCCCAATTGAGCTTTTCAATACATATTACCACCAGTGTTATGCCTTAGTGACAATATGCATCGATCCACCCCTGGATCCCTAAATCAGTATGCTACAATACATCTGATATTGATTTAGCTCTCTCATTGAATCATTATGTGAAAGCTTGCCACAGAATGTATTCAATGCTTAAGCTAAAGCAACTGCGTGTGAAAGGGAAGGGAAAAATTAGGGATTTACCACTCGTTGTGTTTTTTTTTTTTTTTTTTGCTATCCAGATAAGCTAAAACAAAAAATTGAATCTTACTCCTAGGGAATAACATAGAATGTTTCACACCAAATTTGAAGCAAATCTACCGATTCGCTTAGGCTCTAGCTCGATATAAATCGGGACGCGCAGACAAACAAACCGAAGGACGTCTTTTGTCGAAAATCAGTTTGGACTTCTACAGTATCGTTATGTTAGTTTTGATTAAAACCTCGAATTTTATAGCAAGCAAAATTGGAAAGTCGGGACAAAATTGAGACATTTTGTAAATCGGGACAGATATAGGGACAGGGTTCAAATATCGGGACTGTCCCGCCAAAATCGGAACGTTTGGCAGCTCTAAGTTGTGCCCATTTTTTTTTTATTGAACTTAAATATCTACTATTTATTTAATATTTCTATACCATTTTCAAAAGTGTTTATGTTATATAAAGTGTAGAAGACAATTTTATACAAAAAGTTTATATGAAGCCATATCCGAAGCAAGTAGCAAAGTCGAATTTCGGATTCAGCGACCCCTTAAATATTATAGACTTCTAAATTTTTTCCTGGAATTGGCTCTCCAGGAGACGATTTGACTGGACTAAATAAGTTCTTTGGATTAAATTTAGTGACTTATTTTTTGTAGTTTGCAAATTTGCGAATATGGAAATATTTAGAGTTCTTTAAGGGAGAGGCCCCTTATACCTTCCATATTGGTAATTTTGCTTATTAATACAATTAGGTAGTTGGTAGGAAAGTCGATTTTATGACCCATTAAAGTTGACTAAAAAGTAATATGTAGCTTTTCTTGTAATTTAGGATACAAATTGTACTATTTTCAACTGGTAGATTAATTAATAAAAAAACAACTTCTCATTAAAATGGCAGTATGAAGAAAACTGTACGATTTGAGACTTATCTTTTTTATTGTAGGTACTCACTTTTTACCACCGCCAGCCGCGCCCGGTCCTTTCGGATGTTACATCTTCAAAACTGTTAAATGTTATTAAATACGCCTTACGCAGTTAGTAGCGTTTTTGTTTTGTTTTAATAAAAAGCTATTTTTGTCTTAATTAAAAAAAAAAACACTTAACGAAAGAATCCTGTACATACATTCATATCACATGTCTTTCAAATTTACCTAGAAACAGGAATTTCCTATATGCAACATTATAGAATAAAGATAGGCACACATAATGGCAGTGTCAATGACTGTTACACATACATATTTCCCTCGAGTAAAATAAAGCTATTACGTATACGCGGTACTGTCTGCCGTTGTCGCTTACACTAACGAGCTGTGTAAATTGAATTTCACATAATACTGAGCAATCATATATCATTGAAATGGCAATTGTGTTAAGGAGGACATTAAGTGTCTCCTCTCGTCCTTATATGAATGCTGTTACTGTATATATAGTCCTCTCACATCCAATTGGATAATATTGGGTTTTGCGGGTGGTGCTATATTCAATTGTGGAGCTCTCAGGTTCGTTTATCTGTCCACGATCGTATTATCCTCTCTTCTTGAATATATATTCCAATAGTGCGTGAGGTCGTTTTGTAACAATGTTGTTATCTGCATCGAAGTGTTTTATTATCCCTGACACTCTTGCCAGGCTTTCTCCACACCCGGGATTACTCAGAAATCCGATTACGAATAAATGGATTGTAATTCATTTTTTTTTTTATTATATTTCATTTTGTCCTTTTTATCTTCTTTGTGCGTATATGTGTGAGAGGATGGGGGTGAGGTTGTAGCGATTTGTGTACGTTTTAACGATATGTTATGCTTTTAAAGGATTTTCGTCGTCCTTTTGATTTGCTTAGCACTCAATGTTTTTTTGGAAAATGAATTCGAAATGTTTTGTATATTATATTTACTTTTGTTTTGTTTTATAGACAGAAATGTTTTTTGTTTGTAAATGTTGGTATGGTGTTGTGAAATACACACTACTCTTAAAGAAGGGAACTAAATACACCAGTATCTTGAATCACTGGAGAATTTAGTTGACTTCCTTAAGAGTTATGAAGAAATAACGTTCAAAGGGGTCACTTTGATTTGTGTTTTTTTGTAGGGCTGGCCACGAGACGAGAAAAGTCTCGGTCTCGTCATGCGAGTGCCTTTTAAGCAACCGACACGAGACTGTATATTTGGACCGAAATTCACAGAGAGTCTAATAAATTAAAAAAAAACAATTTCAGTTAAATGTTTATTTTCTTCTGCACATATTTAAACTATTATCCAAAATATTTCGTTCCAAAAATCATCAGGTTGTCCGGAAATCGTATTTTCGGAGACGAGACCGAGACGAGACTTAATTATACGAGCCCGACACGAGACCGAGACGAGAGTGAAAATTTTCGATTTTAACGAGACCGAGATGAGACTAACAAAAGTCTCGCAGAGTCTCGTCTCGTGGACAGCCCTATTTTTGTTGTAACAGTTATAATTTTTTATAGTCTTTTTTAATATCCACTTATCCTACAAGTGGAAATTTGTATCTACGCTAATCAATGTTGTATAATCGTTGTTGTATAAAAAAAGGGTTTTCCAATAGGAACGGGTTGATTTTGACAGCTCGTGGCGGCCATATTGTTTCTTTTACTTTCTGCCAAAATATCGCCTTTTAATCAGTTACTAAAGAAAAATCATCATGGTAAGTTACAGCGTCGAGCAACACGTGAAAATGATGATTTGGAGAAGTTGGAAGTTGATCCCAATTTTGGACAAAAATCATCTTTAGCGATGAGGCCCATTTTTTGATGAATGGGTACGTATAAATACGCAATAAGGCGTCATCGGTCCGTACTTCGAAATTAATTCTGGCCAGGCCATCAACGTCAACGGCGATCGCTATTAGTCGATGAGCACCAACTTCTTGTGGCCTGAATTGGATGATATGGACAACGAAGACATACGGTTTCAACAGGATGGCGCTACGTGCCACACAGCTCAAGACACAATCGATATGCTGCACTAGCGGTTTCATGGCATGGAAATCTCGCGCCGAGGCGACGTGAATTCGTCACCAAGATTGTGTGATTTGACCTCTTTGGACTTTTTTTTTCTTGTGGGGCTTTCTTAAGTCGCAGGTCTATGCGAATAAGCCGCAAACCACCGCGGCCCTCAAAGACAGCATAATCGATGTCATCGGCCAAATTCGGCCTGATTTATGCGCCAAAGTCATCGCAAACTAGACCTTTCGAATCCGCGCCACCCAGCGAAGCCACGGCGGCCATTTGAAAGATGTTATATTTCACACACAATGTAATTGATAGGGCTTTCAAATAAATATAAAACCTTGTTGATATCTCATACACAACTTGTTTTATTCAATTTTAAAATCGACCCGCCCTTAATGGAGAACCCTTTACATGGACATTCATTTTTTATAAAATGAAATAAAACACAGATTAATTGTATTAATAGCCATAAAATTCACTTTGTTTGCGAGACAATTCTTTTCTCTGGCCTATGGCCAACCTGCCGGCTCGGATGTTGTCCAATCTTGAGGTCCAATTTCGATCACTCTTTGGATATTTACATCGGCAATTAACGCAGCCAATGTTGTTTTTCAAGTCGTAAATCGTCTCTGGCATTGTTTTGAAGAAGGAAGGACCAATGATTTCACCAGCCAGCTAGCAATGCATCCACTTTCCGACGGCCTTCAGATATAGACATTTTCCCATCGTTACGGCAAAGTGGTGTTGCATTATGTACTTTATGGGTTGCGAAGCAACACAAATGTTCCGTCGTCAAGTTTGCTGACATGCATTTGTGTAACTCGCGCGTCTCAATAATGGCATGCGGATTATCTAAACTTTAAATGCTTACAAAATTTTCTTTTGGAAATCGGGATCAACAGCAATCTCGTTTTTTGATCCCATTCACAAAATGTTCGTCGCGCCGGCCGGTCCCAGTTGCATTGTTCAGACGTCAGTCGATTCATGATGAAATGACAAATCAAACTAGAGATTAATCACATGCCATATGACAAAATGGCTGTCAATGAAAGCAGGGGATAGGTTGGCATTTAGCTGCGGTGATATACTGACACTGTGTCAGCGTAGAACGAAACTGCTGGCTCGTTGCACGTGATGATGTTGTCAACCAGGATTTCCATCGTACTGAGGTATCTCGGCTCGAGGTGTCGCTGCTGAGTGGCCATCCTTCTCATCAGTTGATTTGGTTGACTGTTAGTTTGTCCTACAAGCTTCTTTGATTGAAGCAGTAGGTACCTGTCCAGAGGGATGATGCTCGCCTCTGGGTAAAGACGCTCGTTGCTGTGATGTCTCATTCTGTATTCTATTCTCAAATGTAGCCCGGTACAAACCCTAAGTAACTTTCTTTCGAACATTTGAAGTTCCTTCATGGCCGTTTTCGAGATGGAGAAACAGTCTGGGAAGGAATAGCTGATTACAGGCCGCAGGAGTTGCTTGTACATAAGTATCTTCGTCTTCTGGCTTAGTCCGTTTCTGTGTCTCATCAATGGGTGGAGTCGGTGGAAGGCCCAGTTGGCTTTTTTGAGGACGTTTAGTGAGTGTGGGTTGAACCTTACCAACTCCTTGAAGTGGATGCCTAGGTACTTAACGTTCTTTTTGGCTGCTATTTTAGATCCGTCCGGAAGTTTCAGAACCAGACTTCTGCACTTGGCTGCGCTGCAACTACCTCTACTGGGTCTCCTGAAACACACAAGCTCCTATTTGGAGGTGTTTATCCGGATGCCCCATTTATTGTATAGTCTATTGACGTGGTGCTCAACTTTTCGTAACGCTACCAGAGGAGACATCGAGGCGGCATACGTAAGGGAGTCATCAGCTACAGGTAATTTTCGCATCCAGATGGCAATGGTTGGTCAGATGTCATCAGGCTGTAGAGGAAGGGTCCTAGCATCGAACCTTGGACAACTCCGGCTTTGATGTTCTTCACTTGTGATTTGCAGTTGTCCATTTGTACGTAGAATTTTCTGGAAGAAAGAAAAGAAAAAAGAATTTTTATTAGTGACGGGGGTAAATGTAATACGCGAAGCTTATGGATAAGGGCTTCAATCCATACGCTGTCGAATGCTTTCTCGACATCCAGAAAGCATCTAACGGTGACACGATGGTTGTTGAGCGCTATGGTGATGTCATGCTGGAACTTCAGGAGCAGATGCAAAGTGGAGTGCTTTTCCCTAAAGCCAAACTGCATGTCCGGGATGATGGCATTTTCGCTGCAAAACCTCTTTAGTCTACGAAGTAATACTGCTTCCAGTATTTTACTTATGTTGTTAAGAAACGAGATTGGCCTGTAATTGGACACACGATTGTTAGTGCCTTTCTTCGGGATGGCCACGATCTTAGCTGTTTTCCACCTTTGGGGGAAGTAGCAGTTATTGATGCAGTTGTTCATGATGATAGTTAAAAGGATCATCACTGCATTTGGCAGCCTCTTCAGGATGTAGTTTGAGTTAGAGTTTCTAATTCACTTAAAAATGCTATTTTGGTTTAATAAAAGATTGATTTCATTTTTCTTATTCAAAGACATACAATATTGTAGGGTCAGGCGATCTTACATGCCATTGAACTACGCCATTTTTTCCTATCCAACGATTACCGTGTACTCTTCATCTAGTTCATATCAAAATTGGAGGTATGCCCTTACTCAATTAAAAGTACAAGTGACCTCAACTCCAGAAATAATTGTGTTTCGCCCAAGGTATAACAGTGGGCTCTTCAGTCAGTCTGTTATACCCTACTAAGACACAAATTTTGGTCGATGTTTACCGACTCTTATAAAAATCACAGCAAAAAGATACTGTGAATTTTATTATTCTAGGGGAATTTGTTTAAATTCGTGCCCTTACTATAGAACAATTTTTTTTTCTTAGAATACACCCAAGAACCATGCCCTAAAATACTATTGACGAATAAGGAACACCAAATTGTTTTCGTACAACAAAAAATAATTCGATGAAACAAAAATCGAAAACCACATAAAGGATAGAAACAAAATTTGATCTAATTTTTATTTCAACTATTTTCAAGAATTTTTATAAAAATAGTGCGAAAAGCGGTTTAGTTTAGAATGTGCATTGTTACTAACTTAGTTAGAAATCTTTTAAGATAAATCATATTAACAACTCTTCTCTTTGTTTTTGATTAAATCCTCTATAGTGGCCAGCAGTTGATTCATCATGGTATGTTTTTAGAATAACTGGACGTTCTTTCTCTGGTAAAACAAGTTGAGCGTTGTAACGAAGCATTACACTTTACCTCCTTATTAATTAATTAAAATGGACAATATCCCCCTATGTATGCAGCAAAATAGTTGCACACCGATGGATGGCATAAATCGTTGCATACTCAAAAGGCGTAAATTATATTTGGTTTGGTTGTTCTATAAGTTTACATTTACTTATTGCTGGAAAGTTCATATGGGGAGGTTGGATTTTCAACATAATTCGTCTTCTGCTTTACCCAGTCGTTGTGTACCAATCTTGAGTACTTAAAAGTAGAATTCCTAAAAGGAGACACACTAAAGGCTGCGTATTGGTACCATGCCAACTAGGAGTCTCCAGAATGTTTGGTCTTTAAAGATTATTTCTGCGATCAACTTTCTTCAAAAGTTTATCGTGGACAGAGGTATCCTCACTTGCACTGTTTTATCCTTTAGTTTTGTGCTAGAGGCAGGAGTACCGCTCCACACCGATTGTTTACCGCGTCCACACTTCCTCTAAGTGTACGTGGTCATAAGTAGTCTACTGCGGACTACTATCGTTTATTTCTCTAGTTTGACATTAGAGACAGGAGACGCTCCACACCGATTTTTCCCTCGTCTACTGTTCTTCAAAGAGCCTACGAGGGCAGAGTAAGCTACCGCGGGCTGCTCACCGATTGTTTCTTTGGTTTGTTACTAAAGACAAAAGTAAACCATATACCTTATTTACTGCTTTTTCCTTCGCTGCATTTCTTCTAAGTGCACCGTGGGCAATTCACCGTTTATTCCTCTAGTTTGATGCTAGAGGCAGGAAATCGCATTCCGCTCGTTTTGCTCCCGCATCTGTACTTCATAGTTCGGGCAGGGTTTGCCGACGCGGGCTCCCACCGATTATTCCTCTACCTTAGTAATAGGGGCAGGAAGCGTTTCCACCGTTTGTATCCACTATTATTCAAGTGTTTTGTGGCAGAGTTCACTATCGCGAGTGGCTCACCGTTTGTTCCTGTGGCTTGAAGCTATAGGCTTGAAGATGGTATGATAAATCTGTTGTTTGTTCCCATGTTCCACTTCATCTAAGTGTACCTTGGGCAGTTTATTTATAAGACATAAGTACTGTGTATTATTTTATATATGAAAACAAGTTTGTAACCATTTTCGAGTTCAATATAATTATATGAATTAAATAAAGTTGTATTTATTACTAAACTCGAGTTTTGACTTCCAATATCCCTAGTTTTACTCTGCTTTCTTGGGGATCGACCCTGGCCAGCCCTAAATCTACCCCAGCCTCGATAAAAAAGCACAACAGCGTCATCATTTTCAGGGTCACTGTCATTGTAGCAATTAAGAACACCATCATTCATAAGGAATCCTCGTTTCGTCCATAGAATGAAATCCTCATCAGAATTCTCAAGTGAGTTGATAATAGATTTAAGAGAAACATCTTCCAGCTGTCCTTCATGTAATTCTTTGCATCCCTTCCTTGGCAAATCCATTTGAAAAGAGCATACTTCACAATTTTCTAAATGCTCTTCTGTACATGGTGGCCATGAAAGCGCATCAGCAATTACGTTCGTTCGACTAGGCTTATATTCCATTTGGATGTTGAATGGTTGAAGCTGGAGATCCCATCTAGCTAATCTCCCTGCTGGTGAATTTAGTGTCATAGCCACTTTAGCGGTTGGTGATCTGTTATGAGGGTTAGTTCAGACCCTTCAACATAACCTCGGAATTTTAATGTAGCCCATCCAATTGCCAGCGCTTCTCTTTCGGTAGTTGAGTAATTCCGTTCTGCATCACTTACTGTCTACCAATCGGATGTTCTTCGGGACCTTAGATACATCAGCAAAGTTTGGTATAAAACGTCTATACCATGAGCACGTTTGAAGAAAGGATAAGACTTGTTTGACATTTCGGGGCTCAGCTCGGTTTTATATGGCCATATGTTTTTCGGGATCAGCTTTGATGCCATCACTTGAATGTGACCCAAGTACTTAACCTCAGCACAGCAAAATCGGCATTTTTCTTTGTTCACTTGTAGTGTAAATCGTCGAAGTCTTTCAAAAACTTTTCTTAAATCTTGAAAATGTTGCTCGAATGTAGATGAACATATGATGTCGTCCAAATATCCAACAATAAGAATATCTACCAATCCTGAACGAAATCTATCTATCAGCATCTGGAATGTTGCAGGGGCATTCCTTAATCCAAACGGCATGCACTTAAATCTGTACTTACCGAATGGAGTTACGAAAGCTGTTTTGTTTTGATCCTCCACTCCTATCTGCCAGTAACCAGCCTGCAAATCCAATGTATATTTGAATTTGGTGCTTTTTGCTTCATGTAGTAAATCATCCATCCTTGGCATTGGATATTTATCAAATTACGGTCACCGCATTTAGAAGCCGATAGTCAACAGATACTCTTATTTTACCATTTTTCTTGGGTGCAGCCCATGGCGATTTGCACTCCTCTATGATGTTGTTCTTGAGCATTTCTTGAATTTCATCCTTGAGCTGTTTTTTTTTTGACGGCGAGAGTCTATAGGGTGGAAGAGCCACTGGACTACTTTTCCCAGTAAGAATACGGTGAGTTGCAAATGGTGTGACAGTCTCTTATTGCTTGAATATGTCTTCATATGAAATTAGTAATTCATCCAGCTCTTAAAAATTCTAATAGACCTGACCTCGAAGCTAATGAAAGTCATTAGCTTCGAGGTCAGGTCTATCAGAATTTTTAAGAAACTTTATTTTCAGAGAATTCAATGGAAGAAAGAATTTGTCCATGTATTCCTTTTCATCTATTGGGCTCGGAGTACCGAATAGCTTTCGATCTATTTGACGTTCTGGTGTCACTTCAACTTCATTTGTGGGTATTGCATCTCTAAAAATATTTTGAATTGAGTGCGGAGAGTAATCGTTATTTTGGCCGTTGTCATCATATTGATATTGTTTGAAGTCTGGACCAATGTCGTTTTCCTCGACAAAGATTGGTGGAGAGGGAGACGCAATAGGGCTTATGTGTGCTCTTTTTTCGAGCCAATATCTACAATTTGACTCTTCCTCCAGTATGGTAGATGGCTATTTTTAATTCTGCCTCTTTCTCGAAATTGTTTCAGCCAGATCATTTTTTGAAGAAGTTATTTTCAGGTAGATAGCTTCACTGGGTATGGGATCCACGAAATGAAATTTTGTTTCAGGATCATCTTCAAAATACCAATATTTTTGACCCATATTCAACACCATTCCAGTTTGTTGCATGAAGTCAGCTCCAATCAGCGTTCGATTTTTTGTTGCATTTGGGAGAACAGTGAATCGAATTTGTCGTTCCCTTCCACCAATTTTAATGATACAGATTGTACAAAGCACAATTTGTTCCGATGATGTTCCATCTGCGAGGGTAATATGAAGTCAGTTCCAATTAGCGTTCGATTTTTTGTTGCATTTGGGAGAACAGTGAATCGAATTTGTCGTTCCCTTTCACCAATTTTAATGATACAGATTGTACAAAGCACAATTTGTTCCGATGATGTTCCATCTACGAGGGTAATATCAGCTTTTACTTTTTGAAATACGCAGTTGTTGGCGGTCAGTCATTTTTAAAACATGCACTTGCGATGCTTATACGAGCTGCTGTGTCAAGATACGCCTCACCTGTCAGTCCAAATAAACATATGTGGGCGATTGAAGCATTTCTTCCAACTCGTGTTGTTGCTATTAAGTTGAAGTCAAGGTAATAAGAGGGATCTCCTTCTTAACCTTCGAGCAAGTTTTACAATTTGCACGAACCACACCTGGGACTCCACATACATAGCAAGTTATCGTAGGTCTTGCATTTTGGGACTGAACAATCTGTTTTACACCACTCTTGTTTTTGAAACATTGATCGACTGTATGGCCTCTTCGCCGACAGAATGTACAACGCTTCTCAGATGTTTCGGATTCATTCGACACCGTGAATGTTTTTCGTACTTCAGATATTTCACATTCCGCCTCTCTCCCAAGCTCAAGCAGTGCTGAATAGGAGCATGCTTTTTCTCTAGACACGCGATCCCTTAAATCTTGCCTGATAAGTCCGTATAGCATGTTCAGCTGCATGAGAAAAGTACTCGCTTCTTGCATACAAAGCTGTCAATAGAATCGTTCGGAAGTTGTTTATATGACTGGTGGTTATGTCTTGGAACACCCTCCAAGCTGGTTTGGGTGGTCAAAAAACTGACCGTAAGAGTGTCAACAGGTTTTCAAATGTCGACAATGTTGTCTTCACTCCCAGCCACCAAGATGCTGCATAGTCCTCCAGAAGCACAGGCATTGCTTTGATAGCGTCCGCATCACTTACGTTTTCCAGGTCTTTGAAAGTCGTAATGGCCGCGATGAACTCTTCTAGTTTCCTTGAATCCTTTTCACCTTTAAATCGTGCTGAGCAGGTGGTAAATGTTCCAACGAGGTTGTTATTCCTGCCCATACCTGCGAGTAACTGGTTAAATTGCTCTTCGCTGAATGTCGTCATATTATTTTTCCCCAGTTGTCTGTTTTGAAGTTATATCGTCCTTCTTCTTCTTTAATCTTGAAGCCATAAGTTGAGCGCCAATTGTAGAGCGAGAGTCTCTTTCGTCTTCTTCTGTCTTTCATTTTCAATAAAAGACTGTCGTTCAGATTCGGTTCCAAAATTTATTAAACAAACAAAACTTATTCAAATACAAAAATAACTTCAGAATAAATCAGATAAAACCTCCTAGGTATAGCCTTGGAGTGTTCTTCTCTGATTCCCTCCCTGACTTGAATGAATATAATTATTTTATAAAGCTTCTTATATACTATTTTTTTGACAATTATTACAAATAAAAATAAATTAATGAACAAGACAAATTAATAAAACGCAAAGTAAATAATAATAATGGGTGTATTTTTAAGAGGTTTAGAACTTTAAAAAAAAAAAACACAAAAAATTCGAAAAAATGAATGAAATATTTATTTGAATCGATAGTTTGAACCTTGCAATTTAATGTTTAAAGATAATTTCATGCAAATGTTGACCGCGGCTGCGTCTCAGGTAGCCCATCCGCTGAGTCCAATTTTGGCATACTCTTTCACACATATCGGCCGGTATCTCACGAATGAATGCATGGATGTTGGCTTCCAGTGCGTCAATCGAAGCGGGCTTGTCCCTATAGACATTAGCCCTGACATACCCCCACAAAAAATAGTCTAATGGTGTCAAATCGCACGATCTAGGCGGCCAATTGACCGGCCCGAAACGTGAAATTAACTGTTCACCAAACTCGCCTCGCAATTGCGCCATTGTTTCGCGTGCTGTGTGGCATGTGGCACCGTCTTGTTGAAACCACATATCATGCAAGTCAAGAACTTCCATTTCGGGCAAAAAAAAGTTTGTTATCATCGCTCGGTAGCGTTCACCATTGACAGTAACGCTGCGATTCGCATCATCTTTGAAGAAATATGGCCCAATAATGCCGCCGGCCCATAAACCGCACCAAACAGTGGCTTTTTCGGGATGCATTGGTAGCTGTTGCAATGCTTCTGGCTGATCTTCACTCCAAATGCAAAAATGAGCCTCATCGCTGAACACAATTTTTCGATAAAAAAGCGGATCTCGGCCAGCTTTCCAAGAGCCCATTCACCAAAAATTCGGCGTTGTGGTAGGTCGGCTGGCTTTAGTTCTTGCACCAGCTGTATCTTAAAAGGCTTTACGCCCAAATCCTTCCGCAAAATTTTCCACGTAGTGCTGTAACAAAGGCCTAACTGCTGGGAACGGCGCCGAATCGACATTTCGCGGTCTTCTGTCACACTAGCTGATACGGCCGCAATATTTTCTTCACTACGCACAGTACGTAAACGTGTTGGTGGTTTAATGTCCAACAAAGTAAATTTGGTGCGAAATTTGGTCACAATCTTCCGAATAGACTGCTCAGAAGGTCGAGAATGCCGACCATAAAATGGAAGCAGCGCGCGATGAACATTTCGAACCGAGCACGAATTTTGATAGTAAAATTCAATAATTTGCAAGCGTTGTTCATTTGTAAGACGATCCATGGTTAAATTGCAAACCAAACTGAAGCTGTTTGACAGTGACACAAGGTACTAAACACACGTCAGCTGTCAAAACCAGTGTTGCCAAAACAAACCAGCTAAAAAATCACCCGTTACAATACAAATAACGACCTGCTACATAAATTTTTTTAAAAATAGGTTTAAAGGCTCTCCCAAACCAATGCGAAACATTCGGTGCGGCGAAGAAACATTCGTCAGTAAAAATTAATTTACATGGTGATAAATGAGAGTGCTCACACCAACGCGGCGAAAAAACATTCACCTTTCATAATTTATTTACATGATGATAAATGAGAGTGCCCACACCAACTACGAATGTTTCTTCGCCGCACCGAATGTTTCGCATTGCTTAGGGAGAGCCTTAATACTCGAATCATTTCGAAGTTTTACATTATGTTTCGTATTTCATTTTAAATTATTTTATTTAAATTTTCTCAAAATTCCAACTAATGTTTATTTAAAATCTCTGTCGCAGAATTTGTTTAGAGTTTAGCATTTTTTCATCTATAATTGGACGAACTTCCTTAAATGCCTTAAAATGGTTCCTTTTAGTTCTGATTCTATTTTTCCGCATTCTCTCTTTGCGTACAAATACACCGAAACCTACAGTAAAATAGTACACAAATTCAACGGCACTTAATAATGATGCTCCCAAGAATAACCCTATAATTCCACCGAAATTTCCTGAAAATTAAATTCAATCATGATTTCATAGAAAAGGATGCATGTTGATGGTGCTCAGTAGCAATGTTTGTGCGTTATTTTATAGTTGTTTTACTTACCGATTAATTCTACATAAGTGTAGGATAAAATTGTCATATACTTTATCATGTAATCCACGTTATAGAATACATCGAGATTAATTATTTGTAATATATCAGAGATGTTACTGAAACAGAAACATTATTTTTGAGTGCTTCAATAAGAAATAATAAACATCAAAAGTGCTTACGATGGCTTAGCGACGGTTGCTACTGAACTACTAAATACTATCGAATCACAGCTATTCATGCAAGAGCACATCATTAGATTATCTTCACTCTTTATGTACTCATCTTCAAATTGGTGTCGCTCGGAATTGAAAATATCTTTAAGATTTAAAGAGAGTTTTTTTTTTAAATTAATGTAGTTATAATAATTATCATTTAAGTACACATACCCTTGTTTTGATATAAACAAATGAAATCTTTAGGCTTGCAAGGTAAGAAGCTTATATTAACTGAAATAAATAAGAAAACATTTCTAACAAAGGCTCTAAAAATATTCTTATTAAATAGTTAAAAGATACATTTTGGTAGGTTATCGTATAATTTATAAAAAATTATTTAAACAATAGATTTGAAATGTATACATTTGGTAGCTTATAACGAGAAGGAAACGACCCGTATTCGCCTGAGCTTCCCATTAAATTCCTACCTACATTAATCATGTAAAAATATGGCATATAATTTGTTGGTACAGATCGAATGCCTAACTTAGAGCCTTATGGCCGATTTCATGAAGGGCTTTTAAATATTTAAAAGGCCATTTAGCATCGACTGTCACGCTGGAGGTCTGGGATCGCTTCCCAGCCTCGTCCACCTAAAAACTAAAAAGTTTTTTTTCAGGGCTACTGCCTCTTGCGAGGAATTGACAAATCCTCCAAGAGTATCACTTGTCACGAATAAGTGCTTCTCGTCTAGCCGTTCGGAATCGGCATAAAATTGTAGGTCCCTTCCATTACTGTCGAAAGGCGCACACAGGAATGGTTGCGAGTTGTTAGTCACTAGGCCCTGGTTCTTCATGAGCCGTTGTGCCACCCGATTTATTTATTATTTATATTTATTTAGCATTAAAGCCATGTTTGCATTCTACTCCTGCAACAGGATCTTTGGTAAAACCTGAGGACCTAGTCCAAAAATTATCAGGTGGATGTTCACGGCGATAGTTAGACCTGTACTGACATACGGTAACGTAATCTGGTGGAATACGCACGACAAAGTTACTTAACTTTAAACTCATGACCAAGGTACAAAGAATGGCATGTGTTGGAATCACTGGGGCTATGAGGTCCACCCCCACAGCGGGCCTGGAAGCTATACTCAACTTAACACTCCTTGATTTATTTGTACAAGAATCGGCAGCCAAGAGCGCACTTCGGCTTAGCCAAATTGGTAGCTGGAAGCACAGCGCCATAGGACACGCGCAGATTCTGCAGAAATACACGGGAAGTATGGTATGCACTGACTACATTACACCCCGTATAGACTTTCACAAGCCGTTCACGATCGCCTTTCCTAGGAGAGAGGATTGCCAAACCAAAGAACCATCAACCTGCGAATCGATGATAGCAATATATACCGACGGTTCCAAGATGGATACTGGTGTTGGTGCAGGCTTCTTTTCGGAAACTCTTGGACTAGCCAGCTCATTCAGACTTCCTAATTACAGCAGTGTCTTCCAAGCTGAAGTCCTGGCAGTGACGAAAGCTGCTAGACAGGTCTCAATGATGGCTATACCACAAGCGGATATCACCTTTTTCATTGACAGCCAAGCGGCAATAAAAGCAATTTCTGCCATTGAAATAAAATCGAAGCTTGTGACATGCTATCGCGAAGAGCTAAGGGTTCTTGGTACACAGTACAACATACGACTCTGCTGGGTTCCTGGCCACAGTGGTGTCCCAGGTAATGAAAGTGCTCACGAACTGGCAAGAACAGGATCAGCACTTGATCTTTATCAAGCAGATTCAACTGTTCAAGTCCCGCCCTGTAATCTTAAGAGGGTAATCAAGAGTAAAGTTCTAGCTATAACCAACAAGAAATGGAACTCACCCGATACCTGTGTTATAACTAGAAAATTATGGCCTAGTTTCGATAAACAAAAGACCGACAAGATCATCCTACTGGGAAAAAAGTCTCTATCTATTCTCGTGAGCGTTACCACTGGGCACAACCAACTGGGTTACCATAAGAAAAAGATGAGTCTCAGAATGGACGACTTATGTTGAGGATGTGGTGACGAAGAGATACATGAGGATACTCCACACTACCTTTGTCACTGCCCTGCACTATGTCATCTAAGAAATAAGCTCCTCTGGAGACATTTCTTCAATGACTTAGAGAAACTTTCTGACATTACAAGCAATAACATGTTAAAATTTATTCACTCTACAAAATGGCTTGACAATTCTTAAATACAACTAAACAAATCAGTCACATACACCAACCCACTGATCTATCAAACTCAACCGCCAGACGTTGCATGAAGCCATTGCTCCTCCGGGTGGTGGGGATGATTTAAACAGTGGAGGTAAAGAGAAGAGACCACGCCCTTGAAAAGACGATGGTGCGTTGGCCTCTCCTCAACCTGGTGATTGTGCTAACGGACACTTCTTCAGTAACCTGAAGACTAATCTGGTTGAACGGGGCAGACGCATGCACCAACCACTGATCTATCAAGCTCACCCAGCGGACGTTGCATGGAGCCACTGCTCCTACGGGCCCGGTGGAGAGATGATCTTTCCTGTGGGGGTTAATGAGGGAATCACGCCCTAAGGGGACAATGGTGCGTTTAACTCTCCTCAACCCGGTGTTAATATGCCGTCAGACAATTCTTCAATACCTTAATAGCATCACCAAGTTAACTAGGCAGGCACATACACCAACCACTGATCTCTTAAACTCATCCACCAGACGTTGCACGGAGCTACTGCTCCTACGGGCCTGGTGGGGGGATGATTTAACCGGTGGGGGTAGGGGGGATCACGCCCTTAAAGGACAGTAATACGTTGGTCTCTTTTTAACCCGGTGATTGTGCCGACGACGTAGGTTAATATGACAGAACGGGGTAGACGCAGACACCAACCACTAATCTATCAAACTCACTCACCAGACGTTGAATGGAGCCACTGCTCCTACGGGCCTGGTGAGTGGATGATCTATTCAGAGGGGGGGAAGAGGTAGAGATCACGCCCTTAAAAGACAACGGTGCGTTAACCTCTCCACAACCCGGTGCTTATGCGCAAACAGACACTTCTCCAACACCTCAATGGGACCAACTTAACAAAGCTGCCACATACACCAACCACTGATTTATCAAACTTACACGCCAGACGTTGCATGGAGCCACTTCTCCTACGGGTCTGGTGTGGGGTTGATCAATCCAGTGAGGGTAAAGGAAAGGGACACGCCCTTAAAAGACAATGGTGCGTCAACCTATCCTCAACCCGGTATTTACGCAGCGACTGACACTCCTTCAATTAATTTGTAAACGACTTTTTCAAGCTTCAGCTTGTTAGAACTGTATCGACGCCCTCCACGGGCTATGTCATAGGATTTATCATAGGTTTCTTTTATGGGGATTAATCCCCAGGGTATCACAATGGATCTACACTGATCTAAGTGTGACGGTAACCAGATGAACTGTCAGCCCACTAACCTAACCTATTAAAATCAGGATTTTTGGTTTCAGCAAATGCTCTTAAATATAACAGGCTTTTAAACACCCT
The DNA here is from genome assembly GCA_949320155.1 of Melangyna quadrimaculata. Classification (NCBI taxonomy): domain Eukaryota; kingdom Metazoa; phylum Arthropoda; class Insecta; order Diptera; family Syrphidae; genus Melangyna; species Melangyna quadrimaculata. The sequence goes on along the minus strand of OX439483.1, from coordinate 467,227,447 downwards.
TATAAACTCAAGGCTCATTTTTGTCTCAATAAACTTTAAAGGCGTCGTGAAAGTTATCACATCCCCTGCACATATACATATTTTGATATCCCATTAGTTTTTTGTTTTGCTTTTTTTGCAGATTGGAACTAAAAATTATGAATAGGTAATCAATTCGGAGTTTCTTTTTAGAATAATAGATTGGTCACTATCTTCTGAGGATGAAGAGCAACATGAGAATCAACGCCTTGGTAATGGTATGTAGCTATAAGTACCCATGCAGAAATTATTTCTGTGATGATCTTAAGAAAGAAAACAAATTTTAAATTATTTTAAATTGTTTATATTTTAGTTAATGATAAAAAAAAGTAAAGATAATTGTGCATGTATCTTAAAGCAACAAAAATCCCATTTAAAAATATATAATTCAAGAGAAAAACAGGTTATCTAGTGAAATATTCATGATCATATCCCGTCTGTGCCTGTTTGGATTTTGGGGTGTAATTTTTGTTTGTTTAAATACGCGCACAATTGTTTTTGTTTTTTTTTTACAATTACTATTTCTTGTGCCCGCAATAATTCTTTTACTTTTTATAGCAACAAAATTGATGTCAAATAGCACACACAATTTTTTTCATTTCATGACATTTTGTATTTATGAAAAATGTTGTTTCACTTTTCTCATATAGTTCGTATGTAAGAGGAGCAAAACCTATATTTTGTATACAGGGATGTGAGCAAACTCAATTTTAACTAAAATATCCCGAAAATTTCCCTTTTCTACATTGGTGAAACTGAAAAAAATTATTGGACTATTATAATTTAAAAGGAGTTTAGATAAAAGCGATTTTAGTGAATGTTTATCAAAGTGGCCATTAAAGGTTTTAATTTGTATAGACTATGAGCCCAGGGCCGACAGAGATACGTTAATTTATCAAAGCCAAGATAGTCTAGGGAATTTAGACTTTTAAATTCGGTATTCGAAAGAGTATCAGTACTCGAGCTAAAAACCACATTTTGCTCAGTTGCACCTATTGTCATTATGCCACCATCTTGTTTTTAACGGTTAATTCTATTTTCACACGTATAACTCACATAGTTTTTATTCTTCTAGGCAAACAAGTTATATATAGCAAACTTGTAGAAAATTAAATTTTCTACAAAATATGTTTTGTAAATTGTTTCTCTAGTTTTTTAATATAATTTGTGAATACTTAATTATATTTTCTATATGTTAATTATCTAACTTATTTGAGTTATGCGCAAAAATCAAAGCGTCAGTTTCAAACAAAATGGCGGCTAGATGACACCAGGGACAGTTGTGAAAAATATGGCTTTCGACTCGTGTACCAAAACACTTTCGAATTTCAAAGTCAAATCTGATCTCGGACTTATTTCCTAGCAAAATAATAAATGCCCCAGCCTATACAGGGTGATTTGCATTTGCAAAAGGTGTCACAAAAGGCTAGGGTGTGTAGGTTTAAGATAGACAAGAAAAAAATTGTATAGGAAAGGGGGCGGTCTATTTCCCCCCGTTTAGGCGGGAGGGGAAATTTTCAAAAAAAAATTATACTTTAGCATTTTGAAAAGCCAAAAGCCTATTCTTTAATATTATTTTTAAATTAAGTTGTCCGAGTGAATAGTTTTTGAAAAATTAATTTTAAAAGTCAAAATTTTGAAAAAAAAAAAATTGTAAACAACTTTTTTTTCAAAATTCCACGAAATTAAGTAGGTATTATTTTTCCTAATATTCAATGCTCTTATTAATTTTTGATCGAGTACAAAAAACCGGATGTCCAAATGTTTTGTAGTTTTTTTTCAAAAATCTAAAATAACAAAAACTACTTTTTTCTAAGAAAAACCCTTTATTTTTGTTTTTACGTTATTGGATTCTTAGGTAAATTTATAAATGAAAGGGTTAACTATTAACTTTATTTTTACTATTTTTTATTATCAGTCCTTTAAGCGTACAATAAAGTGACACTGGATTAACCATATTTCCCACATTTTTTCTTTGAAAAGGCTGCGTGGGTTAGAATTGACCTGCGAATAATTTTAAATCATGCAACTTACACTTTACATAACTAAAGGGTTTTTCAATAAGAGCAAAAACGGTTTTGGATATCAATTAAATTCCTTGTTCCTGTGAAAGTACGTTCAATGACATTATGTATGGAACTCGATTCTTTTTGCATGGCCACCACGGGCACGCTTGCAAAAGTCCAGACGCTGAACCCAATTTTCGACGGTTTTCAAGCATAAATCGGCCGATACTGCTGCAATTTCACGTTCGATATTCGTCCGAAGTTCATCAATCTTCGCTGGCTTGTTGTCATAGACCATAGACTTCACGTAGCCCCACAGGAAATAGTCTTACGGCGTCAAATCGCACGACCGAGGCGGCCAAGCGACTGGACCATTTCGTGAGATAACACGTTCTCCAAACTTGGTTTCCAATAAATTGATTGTGACATTCGCTGTGTGGCTTGTGGCGCCGTCCTGTTGGAACCACATGTCCTCCAAGTCCATATCATCCAATTGGGGTCAAAAAAATTCGGTTATCATTGATCGGTAGCAATCCCCATTCACAGTAACGTGCCGGTCTTGATCATCACGGAAGAAGTACGGCCCAATGACGCCGCCGGCCCATAAACCACACCAAACCGTAATTTGTTCGGGATGCAATGATGACTTATGGAGTACGTGTGGATTGCTGCCTGACCAATACCGCATATTTTGTTTATTGACGAAGCCATTCAGCCAGAAATGAGCCTCATCGCTGAAGATGATTTTTCGATGAAAATCCGAATCATTTTCAAGTTGTTGCTCAGCCCAATTCACGAACTTACGACGCTTCTGGTGGTCAAGTTCTTGCGTCAATTTAATCTTGTAAGGATGTAGGCCAAGATCTTTTCGCAAAATTCGCCACAACGACGTCACAGAGATGCCCAATGCTTGAGAACGACGTGTAATATTTAGATAAAAGAACATAGTTATTATTTATTTAGTTTTTTAACAATATGAACATCATTTTGTAGAAGGCAAAGATTTAAGCGTTTTCTTATTGCTCAACATAAATAAATAACATAAAATAAAAAAAAATACCTGTTAAAAAATATATTCCTGTACAGAGCGTGAGCCGTTATTTTTTTTATTAAAAAAGTGTTCAGGTTCAGGCAGATAAGACAGATAATTGAAGTATCTACAGCTTTTATAACTAAAGTTTTTTGATTTAAGTGACAAACAAAAAATATGACGAATATAAAAAAGCAGTAACTGCTTTAAAAAAAAAAATGAACTATAACTTTTAAACAATAGCAATGAGAGAACAAGGTTGATTAGCTACAACAAGTTTGCCGTTAAAAAGAAGATGGTGGCATTATGACACTGCGTGCAATTGTGCAAAATATGATTTCTGGCTCGTGAGCTGATACTCTTTCGAATACCGAAGTCAAACTTCGTCTCTCAGTGCATTTACACTTTACTAAGATTATTTCTGTGAGCATATATACTATGATGGTAGCTGTGAATAAATTAATACTAGGAATCTTGAATCCGGAGACAATAAAGTAAGTATCGAGTAAAATTTAAAAAATTAGAAGAACATAAATAATGTTTTTCAGTATAAACTTTTGAACGTGGGTTTTTAAAGGAGTTATTTTAAATCAAATAGCCCGTAGTAGCCCGTAGCGTAATCGTTATTGCGATGGACTGTGACGACGGATGTTTGGGTTCATTTCCCAGCCTCGTCCACCAAAAACCTAAAAAGTTTTTTTTAGGGCTACTGCCTCTTGCGAGGAAATTACAAATCCTCCAAGAGTATCACTTGTCATAAATAAGTGCTTCTCGTCTAGCCGTTCGTATTCGGCATAAAATTGTAGGTCCCTTCCATTCCTGTCGACACGCGCACACAGGAATCAGGAATGGTTGCGAGTTGTTAGTCACTAGGCCCTGGTTCTTCACGAGCCCTTGCGACACCCATTTTTTTTTATTTTAAAACAAGAATTAACACACAAAAATGAAAGATCAAGGAGCAAATTGTAGAAGTAAAACCTTTATTTTTTGTGGGCCCTTTGATTTTTCTGGGATTCAAGGCCGTAGCCAGACAAATATTTAGGGGGGGGGATATGATTTTCCAAAACATTTTAGTATTTTAATTTTTAATCTTTTAGTTTACGATTCTTTAAAAACATTGGCATAAAATTAAAGTCGATTTGGTACGATGTTAAATCATTTTTAGTATCATACTTATAGCTAAAAATTGCATTTTGCTAATTTTATACGAGTTTCGCATCTTTCTATCTCCTCAAATTTTACTTAAGTTAAAATCTTCAAAAGGCTATTTTATCTTAACTCCAATTTTGTTAAAAGTGTTTATTTTTCCGAAGGCTTTTGATGCACTCTACTCTGATTTCAGATATTCCAGTCTAAACATGAAAATAACAGATTTTTGTTATATTTGAGGTTACTCGTAATGGCTTGAGAAACTCTTGTGCCGCTACTAGATTCTCCACTATACTCTGTCCAATAAATATGTGCAGTACAGGCCTTATGGGAGAGCTTTACTTCTCCAAAGGGTGCCTGCTGCATATAAAAGTATCTCAAATCCCCTTAAAAAACAGCTGTCTGTATGTGCATTTTCAAGCGTACACAAGAAATAAAAATAACAGTAGGTTCCTACCACACAAATGTTGAAACCTCTTTAAGGAAAAAACTAAAATTTTAATGAAAAATGTGTGTTCAATAATATTTAACGTTTCAAATTTAAAAAATATTTTTGCAACCCTCGGAATTTATGCATAATTTCATATTTCTTCAAGAAATCATATCGCATCTTTTTTGTTAAGTTCAAAATACTAGGCAGTCCGAAAGCTGGTGAACTTTTAAGGTGTGTACACATGAGAGCGACCAACGAACGACGAATAAATGAACAAATGGGATTTAAAACATTAATAAACCTAAATTCTTTACAAAATATGGACAATATGAAGGAAATATAATTCAGGGTTATTTTCAGATACTAAAATTTTCGCGAATAGCCGCAGTTCGTTACGACCAATTTATTTTCTCAAATTTCTCATATTTAAGCAAATAAAAATTCAGATTTTATAATTTTAAAATTAATCTTAAACCGAATTCTACCATTTTGACTAGATTTTGTTTAATATTAAGGTTTATTAATTTTTTAATTCCCATTTGTTTGTTCATTCGTCGGTCGTTGGTCGCTCTCATGTGAATGGTCCTTTACTCTTCTGGCAGCGATATCGCGGCTCTTACATTGATTTGAACCTCAAATGAGCAAGAGAGATTTTAACAATTGCGATCATCAGAAGTGAGAAACAAGTTGTCATATTGACAAAATTGTTCATCAATATGTCAATTTTCAGTTAACAACCAAAGATTGTCAATATGACAACCGATATATTCTCTGTGGATGCACAATGAAACATTTTTTCGTCGTCACGTCACGCCAGAGTTGGGAAAATTGGAAAAAAAGACGCTCTCGTCGACGTTTTCTATTTTTATATTTGACTGATAGTGAATTTTGTGTTGTTGTAGAAAAGAATAAAGAAAACAACAGATAAGTGGAAATTAACAAAAATAAAACCTGTGCTCGCTGAAGCAAAAATGCAACAGTGAAAAAAAACCCTAAAATCACCCATTTTTCCCGACATTTTCATTTATTACTTTGGAAATATGCAACTTAGGAAAAAACCGTTCACAGTAAAATTGTTTGATATAAAATTTTCTACAAGACCACGTCAGTTTTAAATTCATGCATGTAACATTTGTGTTGCTATCTAACCATGAATTAAAAAAAAATCTGAACAACTAAGTAATTTTGAAGCACTCAAGAAGTAGGTCAAACATTTTTCAATGCTGCTAAAAAGTTGGAATCAAATAGTCTAGAGTATTACAAGACGAAATTCGAAAATTCTATCCAAACCGGTCAAATAGTTTTGGCAAGAAACATGATTAACTAAGTGCAACAAGCAATGTTTGCACCATTGCCGTGGTCAAAGTCGGACACTTAAGTTGGCATTGATTTTCGTTCACGTACTTGGAACCCTTTACTATGATAAAACATAGTTATGATATTTATATCTTTTTATTAGCAACTTTGCTAGCGATTTTAAAAGTTACGAAAATTGTTCACTTGGCATGTAAATATGTAATTTCGTGAACATTTTCGATACTTTTAAATTCACTACCAAATCTGATTAAAAAAGAGATATAAATATTATAACTATATTTTATGATAGTTAAGGGTTCCAAGTACGTGTACAAAAATCAGTGCCGACTTAAGTGTCCTACTTTGACTACAGAAATGATGCAAACATTGCTTGTTGCACTTAGTTAACATCATGTTTCTTGCCAAAAACTATTTAACCGATTTGGATCGAATTTTTGAATTTCGTCTTGTAATACTCTAGACTATTTGATTCCAAATTTCTAGCAGAATTGGAAAATGTTTTACCTATTTCTTGAGTGCTTCAAAATTACTTTATTTTTCAGATTTTTTTTTTTTAATTCATGGGTAGATAGCAACACAAATATAACATATATGAATTTAAAACTGATGTGGTCTTGTAGAAAATTTTATAGCGAACAAGTTTATTGTGAACGGTTTTTTCCTAAGTTGCATATTTCCATAGTAATATAGGAAAATGTCGGAAAAACTGAGGTGATTTTAGGTTTTTTTTCAATGTTGCGTTTTTCCTGCAGCGAGCACAGGTTTTTCGAAGTTGCAAACTTGGCTATAGACTACTCTAACCTGCCCCAACAACATATCAAAAATGCAGAACTACATCGCGCTTTGCGAATTTATTGTCGAATTTGACTGGGGTATATGGACAAACACAGTTATAATATTTAAATAATAAAAGTAATTTCAGTTTGATTTTTTTCATTATTTTGAACGCACACTGCACAAAACAATAAATAATTTAACGCTGTCGAAAAACTCTTCGTCAAGAAACTCGCCGCATTGTGAATTGGGCAACGATTTTATAACTAGAAAAAACTGACCGCGAATCACGTCACGCTCTCGCCGCGGTTACTCTTCGCATTGTGAATCGACCTTCAAGCTTTCATTATGAGACCGATCGCAACACTTTGAGTTTTAACTCACAGCATAAGATCGAACTCGATATCTGTATTTTGTTTGCATACCTCCAACTACAACTCTATAAAAGTTCTCAGAAAACTGAGTAAAGTGCTTGAACTTGAACTCATCCTTTTGCATACAAGTTACAATACATTTAAAATTTCTTACTAACACATACAAACTTGAGCAACTTGCTCGTCAACTGGCTTGCCATTTTCGAAGCCAGTTGGGAAGCCAATAGAGAAGACACTGGCCTCGTTCAGGATGGATGGTGGATGGATAGCTTTTCGTTGGAAATTTAATGCAAAATATATTCTTTCTACCAAAACTTTTAATGAGAGGATGGACCAAGAATTATTGACATTTCCAAAATAGGCAACTGTCAAATATGATTGGAGGATGGCTATGATTATGATGAAATATACAAAATCTCTTAAAAATTCTAATTTTTTGAAAGTATCTTTTTTGCTTCGGAAAAATGAGAGTTTTGGGGATTTCGGTGACATTTGGAACATTCTGTTACCGGTTTGTCAAGCCATAGACTGTCAAATAAAATACGCGGAAAAAGGCGATCTTAGCGCCTTTGGGTGACATTTTGGAACGAAATGTTCCTCGTACGACGTAATTTAGTTTCTTACCTATCTGCCAACGCATGAATTGTCAAATACCATAAAAGGATGGTTTCGATGATGATGGATTAAAAAACCTCCAAAATATCATTTTTTTTTTAATTATTTAAAAAAAAATCGAAATGTTTGAATTAGATGAAAATCAATCCATGCAATTTTGACTCGACCGAAAAGTCTGTAAATGCATCCGTCAACGCATTGGCAGTATTATGTGTTGATAATCGCAAGACTTGATGCGGAATTCGACGTCATTTTTTGTTTAAGAAAAAATCGAAGTCCGATGCCAAAGCAAATTCAATAAAATTGTGTATAAGCTGTCCTAGTAAAAACTGAACGTGGCCGCAGATACTTGAAAGCAATTTGCTTACAAGTTGCCTGCCGCCTACGTCTCAGCATTTTCACGTATACGAACTTGACAGTCAATCTATGTAGCCAACTGGCCTGCCAGTACTGGCTCGTGTAGCCTTAGGGTTAGTGAAAGAGAATAAAACCATAAATAAAGTTTACTTAACATTTTCATAGAATTTTAACTGGTATTCTCTGGTGTACTAAACCAAAAAATCACTTACCCCAAACAGGAAACAGCAATGGCAGAGAACAGTTGCAGTAATCCATTATGTACTCATGATGGCACTGTACTCTGCAATTCGCACGCCAATACTTCAATCCTTGAATCTTTTTATACAATCGATGATGAACCTCATCCTTAATAAAAAAAAAAATAACAAAAGAAAAGAAAACTCTTCAAACAACATTTATCACACAATCGTTGTTGGAAAACTATTTCCTTACATCAAACAGACACCTCCTCTCATCTGGTGGTACTGGTCGTATTTCCGGTTGAGAATCTGTGTACTGCGGAGTAATTGCAACTCTGGCGTAAGTGTCTGAATTTATGAACTTCCAATCGCTGGACCACTGGTCGTTCTTCTTAACCATCAACTATATTCAATAGTAAATAATAATTATTTCAGAGGGCCCTTCGGCAGATTTAATCAACAAAGTTAGGGTAGGTATAGAGATAAGAGGTGTCTTACATAAATTCCATTTGAAACTTGTGCTTGTGGTCGCTTTTGGCTGATATTGATATGAACTTTCACCTGCAGGCCACTCTTTTCTCCAGACTTTGAGTTTCTATAAGGATAAAACTTATCTCGTTTCTTGGGTGCAACCAAGAAACCATTTAATATTGCTTCCTCTTCGTTTATATATTTTTTCTATCATAAAAGTATACTCACAGCACGCCCACGCATATCTTGTAGAATAACCGAATTGAATACCTGACAAAATCCAAATTCAGTTCGCTCCAAGTTGAAGAGTTCACAACAATTATAGACTCGTTTGCGCCACACACAGCTCCCATTGGCAGTTCCGAACAATTCGTCGCAGGTGTAAGTTAGAAATCTCATAACATCGATGATGCTTACGTTGTCAATGAGCTCCAATTCCAGCTCCTCCAGATCCTCGAAGTATTCAAACTTGCCGAACTGGAATTCCTCGAAACGTTGGAAAAACTCACGAAAAGCTCTGATTGTATTTTGGGGCGGATTGAGTGGGAGAAATTTGGCTTCGGCTGCAGGCATCTTCGACCAATTAAAACGGTATCGAGGGCAGATGGCAATCGCTGGGAAGGGTATGAAAAACACTGGCAACACTGAATCCTCAACAATGGTATGGATGCGTGGGTGTTGGTAGCGTTCGCTAAGCAATTTGTATACATATGCACAGACAATTGTGGTCGTGAGAAGGATGATTGCCCAAATGATTCTAGAAGAAATTTTCAACAGAAGTTCAGCGTGAATATAAACGGTGTATGCATATGTAGTTAGGGTTTTAATTACTTTTATTGACAAGAAGTTTTTATAATTATGATGGTGAAGTGGTTTGCTCAATCAGTTGAGAATGTTTTATTAAACATGCATTAATTGGCAGTTTGAAATTTCTTAACAACTACTACCTTATTAAATTTGGTTTTAAATATAATTAAATTTTGTGCTTCAAGAACCCTCTTAGTATCTTGTTCGAAGTAAAACAAGAAACAAAGCTTCATAAAATAACAAATGACAAAAACAACAAATTATTTTTCTTTAGCTATATTTTATGTAAAAATTTATAAAACGGGTGCTTTTTAAAGTATTAATGAATATTATCGAGTCTGTAAGAATTATCACAACAAAAACGTAAATGTTAAAAAAGTAGCCAAGTTCTTCTTATACAAAAACCTTGGCGTAACAAGTCAGCCGTAAAAAGTAATGAGATCTAAAAGTACGCCAAGTTCTAAGGTTATTAATGTAAAATATCAAATATTTTAAGTAGAGTAATATCGAAGAACCTCAAAATTATTAGAGACATCTATTATTTAATGATTACTGACTGCCAAGATTTCTGAAGTTAGAGGGGGGTCAAAAATGCCAGAACTTGGCTGGGCACTACAAATTAGTCATTAACTTTATTGGACACTTTCCAGACATCTACAGTGGGGCCTAACGTGAGTCGGACACTTAAAATATGTAAAACTAATTGTGCCATTTACGTTGTAGTTTTAAAGCTAATATTTATATGTTTTATGGGCAACTGTTTAAAAATAATTCCCCATCAGCTATGCATCTACAGTGGGCGTATTCATCAGCCAGACATTTAAAAACAGCTAAAATAAGCGACAAAATTACGTTTCAGTAACAAAGAAATATTATTTTGACAGTTTTAATGTGATGCAAGACCCCGCTGTGAAATAGGTGAAAAAATGGTTATATTCCATTTTCAGACTGGAATATCTCAAAAACTAGTGCTGATGGCAAAAAACGGATGAAAGATTTTAGTTCAGCACACGAAATTACATATAATACGAGTCTTACTTGCTCGTTCTTGAACCCATGGAGGTCTTTAAAATCGAGAAAAGCTTAAAAATCAACCGATTTTTGGGGGTTTTCAGCCATTTATCGAGTAAAAAAGGCATATTTTGAAATTTTAAGTGGCATTTACTTTTGCTATTTTATTATTAGCATAGGTACCTAGAAAAAAAGAAATCTTTTAAAGTCGGTGAAACCACGTTTGATACGCGAAATGCTTGACCATTTGTTGACTTTGAAAAAAAACGGCCGCGGGGTCTGGAAGTACCATTTTAAAAAATTTTCGGGACTTGGAAATACTTGTGTGGGTATTCTTTACAAAATCCACCATACCCATTTTGAATATCTGACAAAAAAAAATTATAAGACACCCCTAATGTACCTATCTAAAAAAATGAATTTAATTTAATCAAAATTAATTTATTTCTGTTAAAATTCATTTAAAGCAGTAAGAACCTATTTCTTTTGCACCTGATAATTAATTAAATAAAACTAAAAGTTAAAACAACGCAAATATGTTTTATTTTGTTCGTAATTTATATGGATTTTGTTTAATTTGGCTATTATATTAAATAATTTTTCAAAGGCGACTTTTTTTTTCTACGGACCCCTATTTTTGCGACTTTTTCAAATATCTCAGCGGCAACACTGGTCTCGCCTTTAAGTTAAATTTAATTTCTTATGTTGAAAAACTTAAAAAATCCAATTGTAAGAAAATATAAAACAGGATACTCGATTCAAGGAACAAATCAGAATGAATATTTAATTAAATTTTGAGCTACATAGCAAATCAGAAACTACTTAAATCATAATATACATAAAGTGGTTTTTAATCAAGTAGTTATTATGTGTTCAATTTCTAACACCCCCACTAGAACGCATAAGAATTTTATGTTTGAAATCCCATAGGTGTTGTGAAGTTCTTTAATTTTTCTGCTGTCATAGGTTTGGTCATTATATCAGCTACCATTTCTGTTGTTGGAACATGATGAACTTCTATTGTACCATTGAGAATTTCATTGCGGACAAAATGACGACGGCATGATATGTATTAGTTGTCGCCAGATAAACAGCACTTTGATTGTCGCAAACTAATTTTATTGAAGATGTTGGATACTCACAGAGTTCTTTTTCTAAACTCTTGAGCCACAGTGCCTCTTGAACTGCTTAACTCATCGCCATGTACTCGGCCTCCATAGTTGAAAGTGCCACTGTTGATTGTTTTCTTGAGCACCAAGATATTGCTCCGTTTTCCATCATAAAAACGTATCCTGTAACAGATTTTCTCTCATCAAAGTCACTAGCATAGTCAGCATCACAAAAAACAGCAATAGCTCCAATGTTGTTATCCCTCTGATAGCACAACCTTTTCGTTACAGATCCTTTTAAATAACGAAGTACCCTTTTTGCTACTATCCAGTGCGCCTTGACAGGATTGGCGTTGAGTTGACTTAGAAAGTTTACGGAAAAACTGATATCAGGCCTTGACACCTGGGCAGCAAACAACAAACTTCCAATAAGTTCGATTTCTTCCTTCGTTTTTGGACACATCGCTTTGCTCAGTTTTTGAATTGCATCCATAGGTGTTGAATATGAATTGGCATCCGTTAGTCCGAATCGGTCAAGAATCTCGCGGATGTAATTCTCCTGATCAATCCAAATCCGCCCATTCGATCTATCCCTCGCCATAATCGAAGCCCAAGAACCGAGTTTGCAATTCCCAAGTCAGATGCTTCTTTAGATCAGGATTATTATCTATTATAAGCAAATTGTCAACGTACACAGCAATCAGATTTGTCTTCCCTTCATCTCGTTTGTAGTAAATACATGGGTCTAGTTTGGATTGAATCATACCAAATTTTTTTAGAACATCATCCAGCTTTATGTTCCAAACCCTTGAAGATTGCTTCAAACCATAAATAGATTTCTTGAGGCGAAGAACTTTATTTCCACTTCGGAAACCTTCTGGTTCAGAAATATAAATTTCCTCGTCCCAATCTCCCTGAAGAAAAGCGGTAACTGCGTCCATTTGTTCGATGTGCAAATCCATTCTAGCAGCCATAGCCAATAAGAAACGAATCGACTCGTAGCGCACCACCGGGGAAAATGTTTCTTCGTAGTCATGACCCTTACCATAGCAGTAGATCCGAATATCCTCAAGTGACTTACATTTGGCTTTTTGTTTGACCTCTGGAGTTTTAAAATCGATCATTCTACTTGGCGTCCGATTTGTCAAATAAGCACCCGTTGCAACCGCTTCGGCCCAAAAGTGCTTTTCAAGGACAGCATCATTCAGCATACACCAAGCCTTCTACATAATGGTGCGGTTCATACGCTCAGCTTCTCCATTTTGTTGCGGAGTGTAGGGAACTGTGGTTTGATGACGTATAGGTACCACAACTTTTCAAATAAGTTAGCAGCAGTATTGCCAAGTCGAAATTCCAAATTAAGTCAAATCTGAATTGTTGATTTCATTTGTCTCTTGCAAATCAAGTCAAAAAAAGTCAAATATTTGAAAATTTTGTTTCCAGTCGAAAAGAAGTCAAATGTCAAAATAACAAATATTAATGTTAAGATAAATACATTATTTCAACTTCAATTCAACGAGTTAATTAAAATAAAAAATATTTCATATATTATTATTATATAAAAATGGGTACATAGGTACTTAAGTTTAAGTACATACAAAATCTGAGCTATCACATTCAATTTCATTGTTTGTATCTATATTTTTGTATATAGCATATGTTCCAACTTTTTTTTTTATTCTGCAGGAATTCCAAAGTTTATGCAACAGTTTTCATTGCGCAAATGATTTCTTATCGTCAAAAGAGAATAAGTTTACAACAGCTGCATTCTGTTTCTTTGTTTCGTTTTGATCAAATTTAATTGACTTAAAATTCTTTCTACTTCTGCATTGGAAATTGGCAAAACCAATATTGATATAGATGGATTTTCTCCACCAGAAACTTCCATTTTATGAAACAAAATATTTTAACAAAAAGTTAAGTTGCATATTGAATTATTGAATAAAGTCAAAAAACAAGCCAAAACACTTTTGACAAGATTTGTATTTCATTTCATGTCAACAGCGATGAAATCTTGTCAAATTTGATAGCAGCCAAAAAGAACGTGAAGTACCTAGGCATCCACTTCAACGAGTTGTTAAGGTTCAAACCGGACTAAGCAGCTCCTGCGGCCCGTAATCGGCTATTCCTTCCCAGTCTGGTTCTCCATCTCAAAGATGGCCATGAAGGAACTTCAAATGTTCGAAAGAAAGCTACTAAGTATTTGTAACGGACTAAATTTCGACCGGCAGCGAGTGAGACATCACAGCAACGAGCGTCTTTACACAGAAGCGAACATCATCCCCCTTGACAGGTACCTACTGCTTCAAGCAAAGAAGCTAGTAGGACTCACCAACAGTCACCCAAATCAACTGATGAGAAGAATGCCCACTCAGCACCGACACCCTAAACCGAGATATCTCAATACGATGGACATCCTGGACGACAACATCATCACGGACAACGAGTAAACAGTTTCGTTCTACGCTGACACGGGGTCAGCATATCACCGAGGCTAAATGCCAACCAATCTCCCACCTAAACCACAACTTGACAACCGGGACGGAACACCCCAAGGACAATAAAGTCAACCGACTTTAAGAATTAATTTTTTTGACATGTATTTTATATTTTATAATCATTTAAAACTAAGACAAAGTATAAGATTAGGCCCCCTATGTGCCAATAAATGTATTATATCATCGTATCTAACTAGTTATAAGTCAAATTCTAAATATTATTTATATAAATATATATGTTATATGCTTGTCAAATTTGACATGAAACAGGTCAAAACGGCAACACTGGTTAGCATTCCTTGGTTACAATACTCAGTACCATTATCCGTTCTTAGAGTTTTGATTCGATTTCCAGTTTCGTTCACGACTTGAAGCTTAAATTCAATAAATTTGTGTCTTACCTCGGATTTTGCCTTGAGTATGAAAACAAACACCTTGCGAGAAAAATCATCTAAGGATAATAGTACGTAGCGTGCACCAACTAATGATGCTTGTTCCATTGGTCCGCACAAATCCGAGTGCACCAACTGCAATGCCTCACTTGAACGTGTATCTGAAGTTCTGAAAGGTATTCCTGAATGTTTGCCTTCAAGGCAATTCACACATCGTCCACTTCCTTTGCCAGAAAAATCCAAACCAGTAACAGCCCCTTGCCGCATATTCACCATTAAGTCGTAATTTGCATGACCAAGTCGCCTATGCCACAGACGTTCTTGAACCAAACTCGCAGTCGCAATCAAATTATTGCCTATATCATACATATAACATCTGTGACCTTCAAAAGATACTTTAATGCCGTTCTTTGTCATTTGGCTCACCGAAAAAAGATAAGTCCAAAAATTTGGGATGTAAAGTACATTTTAAACGGTCACTTCTACTGCACTTCCACCGGCAAGCAACTTCATTCGAATAACTCCCATAGATTCCACTCCACTACGAGATTATAGCTGTCAGCAACTGTGACCTCTTCGCTGTTCATTTTTGAAATGTTCTGGAGCCAGTCTTTCCTTATCGTCATGTGTGATGAAGCACCAGAGTCAATAAACCATCTTGATTGATCCATGCCTTTCTTGACGGCTGTAAACGACGACGTGTAAAATACAACTTTTCCTGAATTACCTTTCTTATCAGCTTTTATGTTGACTTGTACGTTTGGACAATTTTTTGCAAAGTGTCCTTATTGATGACATAAGAAGATGAAGAAATTTAAATATTAAAATATTGAAATTACTTCTGTTTTAAGTGGAGTGAATGAATAAAATTCAATTAAAAAGTACAAGTGACCTCAACTCCAGAAATAATTGTGTTTCGCCCAAGGTATAACAGTGGACTCCTCAGTCAGTCTGTTATACCCTACTAAGACACAAATATTGGTCGATGTTTACCGACTCTTATAAAAATCACAGCAAAAAGATACTGTGAATTTTATTATTCTAGGGGAATTTGTTTAAATTCGTGCACCCAGAAAATAAATACCCGTGGTCAGGTTTTTTATAATAAGAAGATGAAGAAATTTAAATATTAAAATATTGAAATTACTTCTGTTTTAAATGATGACATTCAAAACACTTTGGACCAGCTGCATTCTTCTTCTTCTTGGAATTACCTCTTGTAGTCCCACCATAAAATGCCACTGCTTGTGTCTCATCATCACAATCATCACATTTCACGTCCTGTAACACCTTTGCCTTGATTGAATCAGCTGTTATATTGATACCAGAACTCTCAATTCCCATGATCATTGGTTTATAGGTATCTCCAAGACGAGCCAACAGCAATGTACCAACCCACTCATCGGAAACCAACATACCAATAGCATTAAGCTTATGAGCTGTTGAGATAACTTTATTAACATAATTCTCAACAGATCGACTCTTTCTCTAATAGGTTGTTATCAGAGTCCTTAGCAGTCCCACACGCCTTGTCAATCCTTTGTCATCGAAAGCTGCAGCCAGCTTGTCCCAGGCTTCTTTCGCTGTTTCAGGATCCCTCACATGCAAGAAGTTAATCGGCTCGATTAGCAAAATAATTTTCGATTTTGCCTTTGCACATTTCATTTTGTCCTCTTCTTCTGTGATAACAGACTCCCAAAGTTCTTCCAGCACAAGATAATTCTCAACA
The DNA here is from genome assembly GCA_949320155.1 of Melangyna quadrimaculata. Taxonomy (NCBI): domain Eukaryota; kingdom Metazoa; phylum Arthropoda; class Insecta; order Diptera; family Syrphidae; genus Melangyna; species Melangyna quadrimaculata. The sequence goes on along the minus strand of OX439483.1, from coordinate 467,211,175 downwards.
GTGAACTTCCAGTCGTTTTAATTTTCTCTGCCTTTTAATTTTTCTATCGCTACCAACGAAGAATTCGCCATAATGTTTTTTTTTTTTTTTTTTTTTTTTTGAAAAACTATTTGAACTTTTTCAAAAGAACAAGAATCTCAGTTCAAAATTTAAATTTATCATTTAGGTACAATTTCAAGACTAAGGCCGTGTGTCAATTGCGTTAAAAGTGCGTTAAATTTGATCCCATTGCTAAATTTTGACGTCAAAATTTAACCTGCTCAGGAGCTCGTTTAAATTAAAACAAGTGGATAAATTTTGATGTTTGTATTAAGCTTCTTGCACATTACTTAAACCATCGACCTATTATACCTGGACTGCGAGGAGCCAACATCACGATGGTTCCCTATATTTAAAAAAAAAAATGATACACTACCGGCAATTTGAAAACGACTTGGCCTAATTTATTTACTTAAAGTTGAACATAACTTTGGGATTTTTACAGTCAACTTGAGAAATAGTTTTTATTCACTCGAAGTTGACGTTTTCAACTTTTGATTTTCAACTCTTGAGCTGATCAACGAAACAGTAGAAGTTAGAGATTAAACTTGGGAATTTTTATCATTTCTGTTTATTCATTCATGATATTCAGTTGTGTAAACTTTTCGCTTTTGACTTCGAAAGGAAAAAAATCTTAAAATAAATAATAATTAAATAAAAATAGAGCTCTGTTTTAATTGAAATAATAAAATAAGAAATGTTTCGTACAAATTACCTAGTTCTTGGAAAATAGGGCGTCATATTTTTGGAGCAGCGAAGATGATGCAGAGGAAGAAAATGTATCCCTTGAAAGGCGGCAATATAAAATGCTTCCCCGTGTTGGTACCGATAAATAGGACGACCATGACTTCGTTCACGCCTCTCAAAAGCAACGACAAAAGGATTCATTGCTTTTTGACGAAAGATGTTACGGAAAATATCGGTTTAAAAAAAAAACAAAAACAGGTTCTCGTTCGATCACCGAAATCAAGCATCTTCGGGCGCGATTAGTACTTAGATGGAGGACCGCAAAAGCATTGAGTTTTTTTTTTCTTTTGACTCCGCACTTCAGATGGAATGAAAAATCTATTCCAATTATTTGGAATAAATAAAAAATCGACAACAATTTATTGAATAAGGAAACACAATATTCTTATTTCAAATATTTTGAATATCTAAAAAGAATAAAGAAACATATTCACACTCAAATGCACAAATTTTCTAATGCAAACCAAAAGTTGCGTCTTGTGTATCATGTTTAACAAATGAGAATGACGATCGACTAGCAGTCCAGGTATACTAGGTTCATGACTGCCACTATCAAAATGCAATTTCCGCGTTCAAGATCATATCCAAAGCGATTTGGACAGATTTGTGTTGTAATTTTTCTGAAAAAAGCTATTGCAACAACAAATCTGAACATTTTTGGATAGGTTGACACCGTTTCGGATAGGTTCCTTTATCGCAAGGAACGCATGTTTTAAAATATTCCATTTAATGCAATTGACACAAAAAAAACCCTCCAATTTTATTCACCCCTACAAAAACGGATCAAATTTGACTGGGATCAAATTTAACCAAAATTTTAACGCAATTGACACACGGCCTTAAGCGTTGGTTATTCTGGGCCCATAACCTGTTGAAAAACTTAAATAGCCCAATAATTGTGAGAAAATTTGAAATACGATACTCGATTCAAGGAACAAAACAGAATAAATATTTAATTAAATTTTCAGCTACATACAAAATCAGAAACTACTTTAATCATAATATACGTAAAGTGCTTTTTAAACAAGTAGTTACTATGTGTTCCATGTGTTCAAAAAGAAGATTTCAGACTTTCCCATAGTGCCTATCCTATATACCAATATACCGAATATTAAACCCTTAAAACTTAAATATTTATACAGCATACTCGTTTGTATAAAAAAAATGATATGTAAAAAAATCTTACTTTTCGAACTTCAACAGACTATTATCAGTTAGAAATCGAATTCCATGAATTGATGCCTTGTCACAGTATAGCATCCAATAGGCATGGCAAACCTCTTTCCACCACCATAATTTGGATTTTCCTCTGCGTTTTGTGGAATCCTTCAAAAGTTTGTGTTTCTCATTAAAAGTTAGCAATTCACTTCCGTCGAATTGATTTAGTTGGAAATGTTTCAATTCGCCAAGATAAGTCATGATTGCTTATGCTTATATATGTATGTATAACGACGAGTATAGTTCTGTCAATATATAGAAAGGTATATAAAACTTATAATATACAATCTTCCGTTATTTTATGTTGGACTTAATATCCTTAAGGGATAGAGCGAGCGACAAGTTAAACAAAATCACGAACTCCGAAGAACTCTGGTGTCGTCCCGTTGTCCGTCCATTTCGTTGATGACAGAGTTTGTGTTAACTTCATTTCGAGTCTTTTATAGTCGGCACGTAGATGATAGTAGCAAAGGCGATGGTGTCCAGGTCGAAAGGACAAAAAGGAACAGTTAAATGTAATCAAAAAGCAATTAAATTTGCCTCTTGTTTGACTTGTTCTCCGAAAAAAGATAAAGATGTCCTGAACAATTAACACCTCTCTAAACCTTGAAAACAAAAAAAAAACACAAATGAAGTTAAATTGGACAAGGGTTTTATTTGCTCTTGCGAAGAGGCTCATTTATTTGCTGTGTTTATCTGATTGAGTAAGCGAGGGTACACAATAAAAATTGTTTGTTATGAATAAACAAATCCTGATGATTAACTGACTAATACCGTCGGCGGCGTCTTCTGTTTGAGGAATCGTGCTGCCAAACATTTTTGGGGTTATGGTTGTTTGTGGAAATCTGAGGGTTGCGTTGAAAATGAGTTTTGACATATTTTTGAAAACGTGTCCAAATTTGAGCAAATAACTGATTGTCTTTTAAAAATATAATCAGTCCAAAAGTCAGGTGGTAGATAATCTCAATTCCACTTAGAATTGATGCACCCAGAAATAGGCCAACTATTCCTCCTAAGCTGGCTGTGGAAAAATAAAAAGAGCATTGTAGAAATCTTAGACTGGGTTTGTTTCCAGCAACTTTCAAGACTGCTTTCAGCTTACATGTTTTTAAGGTTTATTTGGGGCAGACAAAATTGCTGACAAGCTGATGGCTTATAATGGCATCCTTTGCCTAACAAATTATTTCGCTTACCAATCATTTCCATAAATGTAAACTCCCTAATTGTGCGGTATTTGATGAAGGCATCCGATTGGTAGTGAACATCGATTGTCATTATTCTGGTATCATTGGGTATATGACTGAAAATTAAGAACGAATTACTATTTGTTTTGTCTGATTAACTTGATTTTTAACTCACTCAATAATTGGCAGTGAGCTCACAGTGACAAAGTATTGCAAGGCATCATCGCAGCGGATCAGACAAGGGCACAACATTCCACTTTTTATATTGTTTATATACTTCTCCTCGTCCAGACGTTTATCATAGCTAAATGTGTCTGAAAGTTTAAAGTTTAACATGTACACGTTTTTTTTAATTGTTTAGGACCAAATACAACGCCACCTTTTATATAAATGTTTACTTGCCATATATCTATGTACGATATGGCATGTTGTGGATCCGTACAAAAATCGAGCTCCAGATATTAATTCTAACTGACATACGATAATAGAGAACGTAAAAAAGAGGGTCTCGCAAGATTCGGAAGGGAGGGCATCTTTGGTTCGATTGCCGGAGGACACAGGCCTCACGACGAAACTCCCGGCAATGGATACAGGCTGGTAGACTTTGCGGCAGCGCGGGGCGAAATGTTATCATCTCAAGCATCTGTTTCCCACAACTCTATATACACAAGGGGACTTGGCGGTCGCGTGATCAACGAACCGTCAACCAAATCGACCACGTTGCGATAGATGCGAGACATGCTTCCAGTATCTTGGACGTCCGAACGTTCTGAGGGGCCAACATTGACTCGGATCACTACCTGGTGGTAGCTAGACTACGTATGCGGATATCCATGACGCCACAACGCAGAGCAGATACTGTGAAAAGGAACGATGTCCAGAAGCTTAGCGGACCACGTAACTCTTAATCTCTCAGGAAGTCCGCCACCAGCATCAATTGGAGAAGACCAGTGGAAACACTGTCAACAAGTCATCAGAAGTGCCGCCTTTTGATGTGCTGGGTTTCACTAGGCAACCACAACGAAACCTCTGGTTCGATGAAGAGTGGCGGCTGGCGCATGCAGCTAAGGACGAGGCTCCAACAGAGGTGCTGAGGGAGTATCCCGGGAGCTCTACGGGCTGAAATGAAAAGACGAACGCCGACTTCTGAGGAGGAAAAAGAGAGAGCACGAGAAGTGGGTGGTCGAGTCTATTGAGGGCAGTGTTGACGTTTTGACTTGTTTCATGTCAAATTTGACAAGATTTCATCGCTTTTGACATGAAATAAAATACAAATCTTGTCAAAAGTGTTTTGACTTGTTTTTTGACTTTATTCAATAATTCAATATGCAATTTAACTTTTGGTTAAAATATTTTAAAATACGTTTCAACTTCAGTGTAGGCCTAAAAATTCTAAAAATTCTCAAACAGATCAGCATGCTTTCTGTCGACACATGCCTTTCCCAAAACAAAAGCTCATTGCTTCCAGTTCTGGAAGAGATGAAGGTTGAGCCTGATTCAAAAGAAAAGATTTTAAGCCAGTGGAACAATCTTTGTTTCATAAAATGGAAAAACATTAAAGAGACAGTGCCTTTCTGGTGCGAAGTTTATTCTTATAAGGATGCCAGTGGAGAAAATCCATTTAAAGAGTTGGCGAAGTGTTTTATATCAATATTGGTTTTGCCAATTTCCAATGCAGAAGTAGAAAGAATTTTTAGTCAATTAATTTTGATCAAAACGAAAGAAAGAAGCAGAATTCAGCTGTTGTTAACTCATTCTCTTTTGACGATAAGAAATCATTTGCGCAATAAAAACTGTTGAAATAACTTTGGAATTCCTGCAGAAGTAAAAAACAAAGTTGGAACAAATGCTTTATACAAAAATATAGATATAAGCAATGAAATTGAATGTGATAGCTCAGATTTTGAAGATCTTTAATTTTATGTAACTTAACTTAAGTACCTATGTAATGTACCTATTTTTATGTAATAATAATAATTTATGAAATATTATTTATTCTAATTAATAAACTGTATTTATGTTATCATTAATATTTGGTATTTTGATATTTGACTTTTTTTGACTAGAAACAAAATTTTCAAATATTTGACTTTTATTTTTGACTTGATTTGGAAGAGACAAATAAAGTCAACAAGTCAGATTTGACTTTATTTGGAATCTCGACTTGGCAACACTGATTGAGGGTTGTGGCGGCAGGGGAGATGTTCCAAAATTTTATCAGAGGGTAAAACGATTAACCCAAGGATATAAAGCAAGAACAGAAACCTGCCGAGATAAGAGTGGGAATATACTAGCTAGTAGGCAGAACACTTCATACAACTTGGACGATGATGGCCGACAGTTCTGTCCACCCGACCTAGCCGAAGTGCAGCTGGCGATATCCAAACTTAAGTCGTACAAGGCTATTGGTACATATGGCTTACCAGCTGAACTATTTAAATCAGCAGGAAGTGAATTGGTTACGAGCACACACCAGCTCATCTGCAAAATTTGTTCGGAAGTATGCCCGATGAATGGAACCTCGGTATAGTGTGCCCTATCTATAAAAAGGGATATGCTCTGAAATGCACCAACTAAAGAGGAATAAACTGCTAAACGTCGCTTATAAAATCTTGTCGGCTATCCTGTGTGTGACCGCTTAAAACCTTTTGTCAACGATCTGATCGGCCCCTATCATCAGTGTGGTTTTAGGACAGGTAAGTCAACCGTCGATCTAATATTCACACTCCGACAGATTTTAGAAAAAACCCAGGAGTTCCAGATCGATACACACCACCAGCTCTTTATCGATTTTTAAGTCGCGTATGATAGCGTGAAAAGGCGCGAATTGTACAGAGCCATGTTATATCTCGGCATCTCTGCCAAATACGTCCGCATGTGTAGGATGTCGATGGAGATATCTCGCTGCTCCGTCAAAATCAGAAGCACTTGTAGGCAACGTACAAGTCAACACCAGCGGTACAATTTATCAAAAGTCCGTTGGATTGCTTGCGTATGCAGACGACATAAACGGGTTGGGGTCAAAATACTGTATGGGTTATAATACTGTATTTAAAATACTGTATCTCAAAACACTGTATTTCATAATACTGCAGGTATGTACAAAATACTATATGTTAAAAATACTGTAAGTCAAAATTCTGCATTTCAAAATTCTGTATCTCAAAATTCTGTATTTGAAAATGCTGTAAATAGACTAAAAAATAAAAATCGTTTTGATAATGTAAAAAAGTGCGCACTTTTTTACATTATCAAAACGATTTTTATTTTTTAGTCTATTTACAGCATTTTCAAATACAGAATTTTGAAAACAGAATACTTTTTTAAGAATATACATATCATAATAATTTTTCATTAGCATAATATTCTGATATACTTCCCTTGAACAATAACATGTACCTACCCTACATATGATAATTAATGTCTTTGAATTTACTAAAACAAAAGCAAAATAAATGGCATCTTGTTCTTATTTTCTCATTTTCTTCTTCTTAATTGTTTGTAACTCTCTCACATTTTTACATGAATTGTTTAGATCATAATCCACAATTGCATACACAATTGCATCAAACTAATTGAGCTGTCAAAACTTCCACGTGTTCATGCCTTTCGTTGATGCTTAAGAGTTTGTGCAAATTTAAGTGTTAAGTGCTATTTTGTTATTTAAAATGAATATATCGATTCTGGCCTTACAGTATCATACAGTATCGTACAGAATTTTGACCATACAGTATTTTAAAATACAGCATTTCGACCCGCTCCCTTTCAAGAGAGTACTTTTAGGGTCGTCAGACTATGAAAGTGGTTAACACACGTTGCAAGAAAGAAGCAAAGACAAAGTGTGCCCAACTTCAAGCAGGAAGTACGAAGAGCATGTATCGGGAGCTGGAGGAAATATCTGCATCGGCTGCTGATGCAAACTGCGACATGCCAACATGAACAAGCGCGCAACTATTTTCAAAATCGCCGCACAGAGATGGCAAGAGTTACAGATGGCAAGAGTATTGTGAAGGACTTTTAAATGAACAGTTTCCGAGGATATTCTTTCCAATAGCTGCACCAAACAATGAAGAAGTCACCGACATCACAGTCGAAGAAGTTAGTGATGAGGTGAAAAACTCCAAAAAGGGAAAAGCGATTGGGCCAGACGAGATACCCTCTCAGTTCTGAAAAAAAACGAAAAATAATACGGCTGTCTAACGACCAGTGTGGGTTTGTTTCGGGTAAATCAACCACAGATGCTATTCATATTCAGAGTATAAGAATCAGAATGGACAAATATCTGGATTCCTCAAGAGATTTGCATATGGTATTGGTTGATTTTGAAAAAAGCATTCGACAGACAACCACGAGATCTGATATGGGTTGCACTTAGGCAACGAGGAGTTCTGAAAGTTTACGTGGGGATGATCATAGACATGTACGAGCAAGTTAAAACAAAGATAAATTGCCCCGCAGGATTCACCGAAGAGTTCCCAATTAGAGTAGGTGTGCACCAGGGAAGCGTCTTGAGTACTTTGCTCTTTATTACTGTCCTTGACTTTCTGCTTCAGGATAATGTGACGGACCCCAAAGTGAACCAGTCATTCTTTGCTGACGATGGAGCCATCATAAGTGAAGATCCTGTGTCCTTGCAACGAGCACTTGATGTATGGATGGATGGTCTGGAGGGAAATGGATACCGCAATAGCGCGAAAAAGACCGAATGCCTATGCTGTCCATTTTCTGATCCACACAGGCCTATTCCGGACATCTATTTGAATGGAACAGTGATGCTTCCCAAGTGCGAAAAGTTTAAATATCTTTGCTCTGCGATCAATATTAAAGGATGTTGTGATGACGACATCAAACATCGCGTAAGCGTAGGGTGGATGAAGTGGCGGAAAAACTCTGCCATCTTCTAAGGGCGAAAAATTCCCCGTAAGCTGAAAGGAAAGCTCTACAGTCTACACGCCAGTTGTTCGTCCAGCGCTTACAAACGGTTCACAGTGTTGGACAATGTAAAAGAAGTATGAGAGTAAATTGACGGCAGCTGAAATGAAGATGCTTCGCATGACAGCAGGAGTGACAAGACGTGATCGAATAAGAAGCTAGAAGCAATCCGAGGAAGCCTACACGACAAAAATACCATCTTGGACAAAATACAGCATGAATAACTTATCTGGTATTGTCATGTACAAAGAAGACGCCATGACAACCCACTTCAAAAGGTAATAGCACCAGACGTTCCAACACTATCGCGGAAGAAAGGCAGGCGCAAAAACTCCTGGATGAAACAAATGCAACGACAACTGCATTTATTTGGCCTCACACATGTAACGATCCAAAACCGGGAGGCCCGTCGACGTTTTCTGTGGTCAACCCGGCACGGCGAATCCCACAAGTGGAACCTAACACGAAGCAGTTGAGTGGGAGAGTTGTGGTTCCACTCGACATCATGACAATCTCCGGTAAAATGAAGAAGAAGATACGTTTTTAATTTGACGAGAACAACAGATAGATGGTCGGCAATTGTCTTTTTCAAATGAAAAAGGTTTAAAGAGCACCGAAACTTCGTACAAATCTGGATGGAACCCTTATTCCGGATGAATAATAATTATATGGTCAAAGAATTATGCAACATGCACAATCTAATTCAATATTTATGTAGATGTTTGTCATTATAATAATTAGTATGAGTTAAGGTCAGGGTTGTCAGATTGTGCGATTTATCGCCGATTGTGCGATTTGAAATTTCATTTGGCGACACGAAAATCGGTTTGGCGATGTACCCCAAAAAAGGCGATATTTTAAGTTTTTGGCGATTTAAATTTTTTGAATCGAAATTCTAATATTCTTCTCAAATAAGAAGATGAAGGAATTAAAATATTAAAATATTGAAATTACTTGTGTTTTAAGTGGAGTGAATGAATAAAATTCACACCGACATTCGATTTCACTTACATCCCTAAAATAAATGATGCATGTATGTCAAAGCAAATAACATTGTTGGTTAACCAAATCGAAGAAAGATATGGATTAGCACATTGCAAAATTTGAGACTTCGATATACGTTCGCTCAAAACTGACTTAGAACGGTATGCTGTAAGATCTAGCCATGTTTCTGCATGCTCTGAAAATGATCCCATTGATAAAATACTGGATACATACATAATTTATATCGAATATATTGAAGAGGACTAAGTGCAAAAGAGTATTCTTTTAATTTTTAAGTTTTTATGTAGACTTTTTATTTGGTTTTGTTTTGTTTACCTATTTTTTTTTTTTAATATGATTTGTTCTGATATTAAAACTACAAATTTCTAATTTTTTTTATTTTTAAATTTGGTGATTTTTTGGGTTGAAAATTTTTAAATTTGGCGATTTTTTGGCGATTAAAATTTTGACTTTGTCGGTTTCGCTTTTTAAAACCTGACAACCCTCGTTAAGGTACCTTCCAACTCAAGTTATTGTTTAAAATTAGAAATTATTCACATCACACTAGATTCGTTTTAAATTGTATTTAATTTTCACCAACTTACCTCGAAATTGATATAAACATCTATAATCAGAAGGGTAACATTCCCGGTATGAATCTAAAAAAATAAAAAAAAAACACACACATCATATAAAATAACAGTGGATGTCTCAACTAACCGTTATGTTGGAAGAATATTGAAATCGTACAATTACAAAGCCTCAGAAGATACTCCTCGTGGCAAACATTAAAACAGTTCCATTGCCAATACTTTAATCCTTTGATATTTTTAAACAAATAATGGTCGGTTTCAGACTGCCAGCAAGTCGAAATAAAAATAAAAACATTTACCAATAAAAAAAAACATCAACAATCAAACGTGTTTATTAACTCACATCAAACAAACAACCCCGAACTTCGGGAGGAATTTCTCTCGTTCCTGGATCTGTTGTTTTTAATTCTGGTCTGATAACAACAAATGAATCTGTATTCTCTTTTATCGAATAAACCACATCCGTCCATTGTTCTGATTTTTTAATCATCAACTGCATTGGAAATTAATAATATATTTTATTTATAAATTAAGACCGTAGGCGTTTAAAAGAATTGTTTTTGGTTTCAACTTTAGATACACAGTAGGTTCATCTTGCTACTCAGGAGTGTTATGGGAAAGCATGGTGTTGGACCCCGGGTAACTATTTGCGTATCCATATATCTACTTATATCCCTATATACGTTAAAAGGCTAAAATTTCAAGTGCGAAAGGCCTAGCTATCTAGGATAGGTAAAGAAGAGAAGGAGTTAATTCTATAAAATATAGACATCTTAGGGGTTAGTCAAGTTAGATGCTTGGGCTTGGAGAAGTTAAGGTCTCCAACTCGTAACACTGTAGGAACTTATCTATTCCGGAAAAGCTGGAAGCTATCGGGAATCTTTAGTTGGATTGCTGCTCCCAAAGCTCCCAAAAGCTTAATTATCTGGGAGCCTTTAGAAGACGGAATCCTAGAAGCAAGGTTCCTGGCTAGAGTACAACATGTTACCATCATACAGTGTTATAAACCAACGGTGATCTCTTCTGTCGAGGAGACGGAGGCTTTTTATAACCGGCTAAGTTCTGCTAATGAAAGTTAACCACGTGGAGACATCATAATGGTAATGGGAGACTTGAATGCCAAGGTTGGTAATGAGAATTATGGGCTGAGTCATGTTTTGGTCAAGCTAGGGGTTGGCGACAGAATCGACAATGGCGAGCATTTTGTCGATTTTTGCAGCGCCAGTTGCCTTTTAATAGGTTGGCTGTCGACGTACAGACAAGCAACTTCCAACCAAATTGAAACTTCGCGATCAGCCAGCGATTTAGAAACAGTCCTCAGGACGTACGTAACAGAAGAGGAGCAGATATGGGAATGGTTCTTACCGTAGGATTACGGAGATTATAGAAAATACCCGAATGCCTAAGTTTAATACCGATCGATTAAGACATCACGCAGTCCGACAAAAACTAGGGGTCCAACTTTTACAAGGATTGAGAAAAAATCAGCAGCCGTGCAACCCACCACAAACGAAAACTTGGGGTGGTCTGAAAAATGTGTTTATATCTGGTGCTGAAAGTATAGTCGGTCGTTTGCAAGGAAGAAATAGTGTTTGGCTTTCTGAAGTAACTTGGGCAAGGATCGAAGAAAGAAAACATATCAAAGATCGCATCGAGTTATAGTCTACGTATCGCATGATTATGCGAGAAGTTCACCGTAGCGTACGAAATGACAAGCGTAACTACATCAACGCATTGGATTTGACTTAGAGCTAATGTGAACTCTTACCAAAGAGTTCACTGTTTGCACACCTCTAAACAACGCCTGTTAAAGGACACAGCCAGAGATCTCTGCTTTCGGATGAGGACCAGCTCAAAAGGTGGAAGGAGTACTTTCCTGATGTTTTAAACCTCGTTTTCGCCAGTGAAGTGAACCAAACGCCCAATGACCCGTCTCTAGTAAAAAAAAATTCCCAAATACGTACTGAAGAAAAAAGCACTGAAGAACAACAAAGGGGTTGGATATGAGGACAGTGTTCTCGCAGAGCTCTTACGAGCAGCGCCAACAAAATTAATTGAGCTCCTGCAGCCACTCATTGGGAGAGCTTGGGAAACAGAGTTTTCCCGAAAAGTTGAAAAAAGGAATGATTGTCAAGCTCCCAAGGAGACCTGCGTGCTGCATGCAGTGTCAAGATAATAGCGAGAATCGTCTTGGAACGAATAAAGGACCACTTCAAAGACACACTAGACGCCGAACAAGCATATTTCCGGGCTGGATCTTCCTGTGTGGATCACATCAACACCTTCCGAATCATCGAACAGTGAGTTGAATATCAATCACCTATTTACCTGCTGTTCATCGACTTCAAAAATTCCGCTCCAAATTTGAATCCGTGCTTCTTTACTGGTGCAGCACCTGGAATGTTTCTGCGCAATATCTTGAGGATTTTCCGGCCCAACCGTATCTCTAGTTATTATGAAATTCATGCGTGAAAAGGTCAAGAACCCATCGAAGACGTAAGTGGCAGTGGATTGGTAAAACATTATACATTCCCAAAAAGGTAAAGAGTGCATTGCGAACTCTCTCACGCAGAGTGGAAGACAAGCGAACCGACCTAGGAGTACTTGGGGAAGAACGTTCGCAGAGGAATTAAAGATAAAATACATCTCCAGAAACCATACACTGTGGCTTGTGGAGGCTGGATGCCCTATGCCCCGCAAGGTGAACCTCACGGACGTTTCTTTCCATTTACCTAAGTTAGTAAGTAAGTCAAGAATAATATCTACCTTAAGATTTCGCGGGAAGTAAATGAGGTATTGCAATGATTTCAACTAAATTTTAAAGAAGATTAGTAAATACTTTTTCGGGATTGGTGGACAGTGGATTAGACATATAGTTCAAAAAGTAAAAGAGTGCATTGCGAACCTTCTAACGCAGAGTGGAAGACGACCTTGAAGTACTTGGGGAAGAGCACTCGAAGAAGAATAAGCACTTCAAACTGGAAGAGGTCGAACGAGCTGAGAAACCGTACACGATGGCGCGTAGTGGAGGCCTATGCCCCACAAGAGAAACCTCACAGACGTAACGGCTCCGAGGACCCAAGTAAGAAGTAAGTGAGGACTTATATCTACCTTGATTTTGCCGGCATAAAAAAGAGGTATTGGAATGATTTCAACTAAATTTTAAAGAAGAAGATTAGTAAATACTTTTTCGGGAATCAATTACAAGTTTTGTCGAACAACATTTCCTGACGTTGTAAAATTTTATATTTACTTGGACTTGAATAAAGTTTTTTTAATTTAGTTTTACTTAAAAATTATACTTGCGATACAATTTTTTGTTTAATTTAATTTTTTTAAGAAACACTTACATCAACTCCAAGTTCCTCGTTTAAATTTTCCTTCGATGAAACATTCAATTTCAGCTGAAAATGTAAACCAGAGTTCTCACCTGATTTGAAATTCCTCCAGGGATAAAATTTATCTGTTTCCTTAATTTAATCAATTAGCTACTATGTAAAAAGTTATTGTAATTTGTTTTCATATTAGTTACTCACCAACTTTTGTTTGGATTCATATGAAACGGCCGAATTAAATACCAAACAAAACCCCACCTCGGTCTTCTCCATTACGAATATTTCACAACAATTGTACTCATTTTCCCGCCAAAGGCACGCCCCATCAAATAACTCTTCACATTGAAATGACAAAAACAAAGCCAGCTCCGTAACATTTACGAAATTAATCTTCTCCAATGGAATATCTTCGGTATTGTTGAATTGAGAAAATGTCCCAAAGCGTAGCGATTGCATTCGTGTGACAAATTCATGAAAGATTACCTGTGTTTCGTTTGGGGAATTCGCAGGAAGAAATAATTGCTTTGCCTCTTCGAACTTTTTCCAATTTATTCGTTCATGATTGCAAACGGCAACGGCTGGAAATGGTATATCAAAAACGGAATAGTGCGAATTGTCGATGACAGTTAGTATAACTTGTTGGTTATAGACACTCATAAGGCCAATCGACAGCGTAAGGCTTATAGCAGAAGCTGCCATTACAATAATTGTCCAACAAAGTCTAGGGAAATAAGATTAGATGAATAATTGTATTGGTTTGGTTGGGCCTCTCAAAAATGCTCCAAGGGTGGACCGACCTTTCAAGTTTATTCAGACTGTTGTCGAAGATATATTTGACTCCATGCACAGTCGAACGTTCACAGTAGATTTTCAGGTACTTCATCAATAGGTTCTTTATCTCAAGGGGTTGGCCCGCTGCTGGTTGGACAGCCTTCAAATTTGAAGACACAGCCATCGAGTTGCTTGCTTCGATGGGGCTCTTTGGACAATGGAGCTGCATTTGTGTGTTCCTCGTTGAAGGACTTCAGAAATCCATGGCTTTTGGGACTTAATGGTTTTTAAATTAGACCACTCATGCATTAACTTAACATGAAAGTGAACCATGATTTATATTTATATGGTAGAACTTTATTACTTCTTAAAATAGGGTATTACATTCCTTTTTGTGTTTATTGTTATATTTTTTTTATTTTCCTTATAAGTAGAAAGGGAAATCAGGGATATTAAGTGTGGAATTGTTTATTGCGGCGCATAATGTTCTTCAATATATGTAGATCCTATACTCGCTTTATTGACCATCTCTCTTAGTAGGTAGTATTCCATTTGGATGCGGCCTTAGACGTGGTCTTGAATATGTGCGGTGAAAGGAGAATCGATTTCATTTGCTGTATGGGGTTATCCTTGATATATTTAAATAGGATGCTGCCTTAGGTTGCCACATATAGTAAAATAAATATTCGTTTCTACATAGGTTGTGGAGGTGGTGTTTTAATGGTTACAAGTTTGTTTTTGTTTTATTGATTTTTTCTATTCCTGGAGACATTTGTATGTTAAGCCGTGGGGGATGCTTATTACTGTACAACGCGGTTTTTTGTTGAAAGGATATTTATTTATGGTATTGGTTGTTATTTTGTATGGGTTTTATTTTATTGTTTGTAAATTGTAAGACATGCTCTGGAGAATTTTGAACATTGGTTATTAAAAGCTTTAATTTTAATGAAAAATAAAAACAAAACAAATGCATAGGTATCGAAAAAAGAATAATATTGGTTCAGTCGCTATACCTACTTAACAAAAGCATTTAAAACCAAAACAAATAATTAGTGGGGCTATAAAGTTTGTCACTAGTTGAAATTTACTTAAGATAAGAAATGTTATTTATAAAAAGTTAACAACGTTGATTAAGGGGCGTTTTTGTTAACGGTGTTTTATTGTACGGATGGTTGGGTGCTGTACGGTCGGATAGCATCAACTTGGCGAGGCCCTGTGCCGTAACGCGTGACTACACATCAATTGCACCTATTTTACCTCCAAGTGGTAACCCAGCTAAAAAAATTTTAAGTTTCAGTCTAGTTTGGGTAAGGCCCTATTCTGTTTTTAGTAGGAAAAATCTAGACGTGGAAGAAGAAGTTTATTCTTCAATATCGTCATCAAAGGATCATAAGGCCCCAGGTATGGATGAAATACCATTCGAATTTTATAAAAATGCAAGCCCGTCTCTAGTCACTGAAATTCATAAACTGCAACCGTTCCAGGCTCATTTAAAAAAATCAATTATATATCCCCTGTTTAAGAAAGGAGATGCAAACTTGGTGTCTAATTATAGAGGACTGTCCTTCCTTGACACGCTTTATAAGCTATTCACCACTGTTCTTCTAAGAAGACTAACGACATGGTTAGAAGAAAATAAAATAATAAATGAATTTCAGGCTGCTTATAGATCTAACTAATCTACTGTTGATCAAGTTTATAACCTATCTTGCCTCGTACAACTTCAACTTAATCAAAAAAAGAAATTATATGCGTTTTTTTTATCGATCTTAAAGCTGCTTTTGATAATATTAACAGAAATGCATTATCTTACAAACTTTATGCTTTGGGAATCTCTACGAAAATGATTACTATTATCAAAACACTTTACATGGATACGTCTACTGCTGTTAGGGATGGTAAAGGCTTGTCGCATTTCTTCTGTATCGAAAAAGGAGTCAAATAAGGATGTGTCTTGAGTGCACTGCTTTTTCTTCTGTATTTAAACGATCTGCACGTTAATCTACCCTTTGGGTTAACTATTCTGCCGTCCTAAGTAAAAAGGGCACATCTCCATTTTTGTAGTTTTGAGATAAATGCATTTTAATGTTTTTGGTTTCTCAGAAAACCATACGAAAATGGATTAATGCCCATTTTCAATCGTGATTTTGGGCCAATTGCAGTTGGAAATATAATTTTTTTTTCACACAAAAATGTTCACAGAAAAATAAGGATTCCAAATATTTCTCAAACTCGATTTTTGATTTTTGGCGCTTAGGACCTTTTTACTTAGGACGGCAGTATTGATGGTTTCGGAATTAATGGCCTTTTATATGCCGACGACATTGTTTTGCTCACCGATAATCCTTCCAAGCTACAAAAACGTATAGCTATAAAATAAACTGTAACCAGTTGAATCTTAAGTAAATCTTGGCAAATCTGAAATAAGTAGTAATTTATCGAAACGAAGGACCTACATACTTGTGAGAAATGGTTTTTCAACGGCACGGAGATTATAGTGTCAAAGTGCTTGCCATGGTCACTCTCTCATCAAGACCCGGAATATCAACGGGGACGGTGAACGACTTAAGTGTATGTACCTGGACATAAAAAGTCTCTTACACCCCCGATGGCACTCAGTCTGTTCTCGAGCGTTGTAAGGCAGGTTTTACCACAGTCCAGGAGGTACGAGGGATAGGATCAGGTATGATGAAGAGAAAAAGCAGCTGCAATAAGAAGTTTCAAATGTTAGGATACGGATTCGTTGTGGGAAATCGGGTTAGAAATAAAGTGATTGACTTTGAGCCGATGAAGCTGAAGACCCTATCAAGGAGGAATTTCATGACCTCCTGGACGGAGCCTGTCCGGAGTACTACGTCAAAGTAATGCTCGGGGACTTCAATGCCAAAGTCGAAAAGGACGACATTTTTGGCGGATTTTGTTAGTAAGCACATCCTCCACGAAACGACAACAGATAACATCATCACGGACAACGAGCCAGCAGTTTCGTTCTACACTGACACAGGGTCAGCATATAACCGCGGCTAAAGGCCAACCCATCCCCCCACCAAAACCTTAACTTGACGACCGGGACGGAGCATCCCGAGGACAATAAAGTCAGCCGACTTTTAGATTTAATTTTTTGACATGTATTTTAAATTTTATAATTCTTTAAACTTAAGACAATGTATAAGACTAGGCCCCCTATGTGCAAATAAATGTATAATATCATCGTATCTAACTAGTTATAATAAGTCAAATTGTAAATATTATTTTGTTCAGTAAATCTCTATAAAAAATAAAACAAAACGACAACATATAACGACTTCTGACTAATAGACTTTGCAGTAGCTTGTAACACGGCGATAAGAAGCACTAATTTTTCAAGGCTTAGGAATAGGATCCATAGAGCAGCCAGACGCAGACGGTGCAACTACCAACCAAATCGACTGTATCTATATCTTAGACGTTCGAACATTTCAAGGGGCAAACGTCGACTCCGACCATTTTTTTGTTGCGGCATGGGCAGAGCTCCTATGTCTTGCAAGAACTATCGAGCCATATACATGCTAAATGTCGTTATCAAACGTACTGTGTGAGCGTATTCAACCCTTCTGCATCACTATAATCGGCAAGTATCAGTGTTAGCCCGGCAGATCGCCCATAGACCAAATCTTCACACTTAAGCAAATTCTGGCAAAGACCAACGAATTTCAAGTCAAGACCCACCATCTTTTCATCGACTTTAAGGCCGCAATGTGAAATTAGGAAATAGCTCTTGCGAGCTTTTTCAAACATGCACAGGTTTTCAGCAGGGAGGTGAGCTATCAAGTGACTTTTTCAAACTCGTTCTGGAGGAAATAGTGCGTAGACCAGTCGTCAACACCGAAGGCACTATGTTTAACAGATCCATCCAACTTCTGGGCTGTGCGGACATCATCGGTCGCTACCAAGGTGTCGTTTTAGAGCTCTTCACGGTGATTTAAGAACAAGCGAAGCTCGTTGGTTTTGAATTAAACGAGGATAAGACCAAGAACCTATTATCAACAAACAAAAAAGCTGCTCTGTTCACCGGCTAGGACAAAACTTCACTATTGATAGCACCAATTTAGAAGTAGTTAAGGAGTTCATCTACCTCGGAGGTAAACATTAACTCCACGTATGATACCTTAGTGGAAATCCGGCGAAGAATTAACCTAAGAAACCGCTACAAGTTCGGTTTGGCTTAGCAAATGGGTTCAAAACTACTTATACGTGTAAGACGAAGTGCATGCTCTACAAAACCCTTATTCTGCCATTCCTGCTGTACGGCGCTGAGTGCTGGACGATAAGCTGAAACGAAGAGCTGATACTGGCCTCTTTTGAAAGAAAAATTCTTCGATAGATAGTTGGTCATGTGTGCGAGGATGATGACTTCAGGCGAAGATATAACCACGTTATATGTGAGCTGTAAAAATATGTGGAGGTAGTCCAGATATTCAAGACACTTCGACTTCATTGGCTCGGTCACAACAAGAGAATGTAAAACAATGCTCCAGCCAAGAGAGTCTTCGAATCTAGGCCCCTAGGTTCGAGATGACAAGGAAGACCGAACCTCCAGTTTGAAGAGCAAGCCGTCGCTCGTGGACGCCAGAATGTTTGGTTTTGATGACTGGAAACAGCCTGCTCGGATGGAAAGCCATCGTGTCTCAGGCAGCGACCTTTCATGGATCGGGAGCCTGATAAGTAAGTTAGTACAATTTCGGTTGACAATCTTGAGAGTATTGAAGTATTACCAATAATATAGGAAGTACAAACTCTCAAATTCAAAATCAGTTGAATAAACGAATGAATGAATAGAAAATTGAGGGTCATTGCACTGCGACCTTAAGATCTATTATGCCCACACCTAGAGCTGGATAATAGTTAGCGACTAAATTATGACACTTCTTCCACTTTATCTTAGAGGGGCGAACTCGCAAAACGACCTAGATTCTGTTAAAACCTTCCTTTCTGAAAATAGTTTTGCAAATCTTATAACAATGGGGGACATGAAAGTTAGATTGGGGAACTTACAGCAGGAGGTAGACGATATCTACAAATCAAGTTTTACTGCAGGACCTGACCAGCGATGTTCAAAAGATTCCACTGTTAATGCAAAGGGGAAGGAGTTTTTTGAGTTTCGTAACGATAACGGTCTTATTATCCTGAATGGCAGAACAAAAGGAGATGAAGAGGGTAACTTTACTTACGTAAGCAACATATGAGAATCAGTTAACGACATATGCGGCGTTTCACATGATATGCTGATGTATGTTGAAAGTTTTAACGTAGAGGATGCAATATGGTCTGATCACTTACCGATAAAACTTTGTCAAACAATCTTTTACCAAAACTTAAATGGAAAGAAACTTAAACAGCTTAATACCAAGCAAGACTTAGCCACAACCTACAACAAATAAAACTTCAGAAAGATAGAATCGAGATAGCCGATCTTACTAGTGTAATAAAGAATTCAGTACCTCAACAAAGTCACAGTATAAAAACCTTCAACCCAAAAAACAAGTGGTTCAACTCCGAGTGTGAAGCAGCAAGAAAATTCGCTTTTAAATTATTGAATCAATTCCGTTAAACAAGAAATCAAGAGATGAAACAAAGATTCAAATATCATATGAATATAAAATAATCTGCAAAAATAGCAAAATTTCATACTTTCAACAAATAGACTTAAAAATCAATTCAGTCAGAGACAGCAAAGATTGGTGGTGCCTGGCTTAGGAGATAAGAAACCATGAACAACAATTGTGGCCGGAGATTGATGCATCAAAATTCATGACCTACTTCAGAGATCTTTTAAATCCAAGTCAAGAAATGAACAGTATATTATATACACACAATTTTGTTGAAGATCCGATATTGGATACATCGTTTTCTGTTGATGAAATTAAAAATGTGCTAAAAAATGTAAGGCTGAACAAAGCACCTGGAGAAGATAGAGTTTCATATGAATTTTTTATAAATGCACCCGATGATTTTCTGGGGAACTTGCATCAGCTCATAGCAAAATGTTGGATGAGTGCAGGATAGAGGAAGCTTTCACTAAATCTGTAATTTTCCCGATTTTAAAAAAGGATGATATTCACGACCCAAGTAATTACAGAGGCATTTCATTCATGAATTGCATAGCAAAGCTTATGATGGGAATCCTTAATTCAAGGCTTTACACTTGGGTAGAAACAAACAATATCCTAAATGAGTATCAGGCGGGCTTTAGAAAAAAGTATTCTACAGTGGACAACATCTATAACTTGGCATCTATTGTACATATAAAGCTGGCGGAAAAAAAGAAAGTCTATGCTTTCTTCGTGGATTTAAAGGGCGCTTTCGATAAAATTTCAAGACAGTTGTTGTTATTTAAATTACGTGAAATGGGTGTGTCAACAAAATTTTCTAACTTGATGGAATCCATATATTCTTGTACGCAGTCAACAGTGTGGACGGGAAAGGAGTTATCAGATTACTTCGAAACCCTTTTTGGTGTTAAGCAATGATGCTTTATTATCACCCTTAGTTTTCGCATTATATATCAATGATCTTTTTACGTACATTCAAGGTGGTCTCAATATAGAATTTTTTAACATACGGATGCTGATGTATGCTGATGATATGGTGATCTTAGCAGATGATGTAGAAGTTTTGCAACAAATGATAATATGATGAGGATTACTGTGAGAGCTGGAATTTGGAAGTAAACCTTACAAAATCAGAAATTATGGTTTTCCGAATTGGTAGATGGCAGACTAGCAAATCGAGAAAGGTGGATTTTTAAAAGGGAAGAAATTCGTATAGTACCGCAGTATACTTATCTTGGTGTAAAACTTACTTCAAAAATGAGCTTCTTAAAACATAAAGAGAATAGAAATACTGCAGCCAAGAGCAGCATCATCGCGACATGGCATTGATTTTTGAGCAAGAAAAATATTACACTCAGTTCGAATCGGAAACTATTTTTGGCGGTATGTAGAGCTATTCAAACTTATGGCGCTCAAGTCTGAGGCTTTGGGATGTTTGAAGTGGTGGATAAGCTACAACGCTATTTTTTGAAGAGAGTTTTGAAACTCCCGCCTTGTACTCCCAACTATGCCTTATTGATTGAATGTGGAGCTGAAGATGGACATTATTATACGCTGGATTTACATCTAAGGTATGTCAAGAAAACAGTTTTCGATTACAATAATACCAGACCTGCCTCATCAACTCACCAAAACACTATTGAAAAAAGCAACTTTTTTGGGTCAAAGAGGTAAACAACATCGGAAATAGGTTTGGCTTACGATGGGAAGTATGGTAGATGAAAGTGACTGGAATGCCAAAAACTTACAGATCCTGGCTCAACTGAAGGCAGAGGTATACCAAGAAGCAGAACTGAGAGCGAGGGCAAGTAGAGCAAGAATTTTTAAGTTGCTGGATTACTCGAGGGGTTCGCAATATTTTACTGACTCTTTCGAAGCAAACAAAGTTACCTGGATTTTTAAAGCTAGATGTGACCTTATCGTTCTAAATGGAAGTAGATTTGGAAATAACGTTTCAACATTTTGCATCTTGTGTAACATGAGTGAAGAAGAAAATATTCAACATTTCTTAGGCAGGTGTCCGGTATTAAGGGAATTCAGAATATGATACTTTAAAAAGGCATTTTTGGTGGAAGAAGAACTCATCGGTATACTCAATGGAAGAAGTGAAGCGGATTGGAACAAACTGGCTAGTTATATTGCCGTTGCGATATCTTATAGGAAACAAATCTTAACAGAATTTAGCTAGTTCAAAAGTTTTTCTTGTTGTGCTAATAAACAAAATGTAGTTTTCTTCATACAAACGTATGTACCTAAATTAAATATAACTTTTAAAATAATTTACCCGACGGACGACTTTTTATGTCATTGTCATAATTTTTTCTTTTCAATTGAAACAGTTTTGTCAATTAAAATTAATAACTATATGTAAATTTATAAAGTTGAAAATAAAATAATTACTACATCTACTACTACAGCTGGATGAGGCCTGCTCATCTTACAGCTCTTCCCCCATATGTATTCCTCTCAAGAATTGCAAGAATTGGATTATTTGGAGTATTTTAAGAGATGGTAAGTCGCTCTCTTCTACCTGGTAGCGTCCCAGGTACTTTTTTTCTTTGATGTATAGTTGAATAAAACAAAATATCAAAATATAAGAAACCCTATTTTCAACTGAGGTAATTAATTTAATTTTATCAGTAACAAACATTCATTAACACTTCGCAAGGGAGTTATAGTGAATATTCTCTCCATGGTTAACATGTTCATTACTTATAACCAAATAACTCTTACATTTATATCTGCGTCAGAGGAAAATCTTCAAAATTCAAGCAAAGAAAAACTCATCTTTACATGATGAACATGATTGAATGCAGTGGAATAACGTAAATCTTCTTGAATTTTGATTAATATCCACATCATCAACGCAACATTACCGTAGTGCCAGATGCAACATCAAAACGCCCTCAAAAAGTATAACCAACTTTCCTTCACAAAATCTTTTAGTTATAGTATCTATAGTATTCCTACTTCATGTCCTGATCCTGATTTCCGGAAGCCAGAACGAAGTACGGTGTAATGTAATTGGCATAGAAAGTACGCACATTTTCTCTCTCTCAAACTTAATTTTAGTTTGGATCGTTATTTTCCCATCCTTCCGCTGTGCTCTTTTGCAAACTTCACGAGGAGCAAAAAACCCTTTACAGAACAGCTCAAGGCATGCTACACATAAAAAACACCTAAATCGTAGTAAGGATAAGACGTACAGAGATGAGGAGAGTGGTATAAATAGTTTCATAGTTTGTTAAAAGTTTCCCAACAACAGGATAGGAGGTATAATGTGTGTAATTTATTTTTTTTTTTGTGTTTCGTGATTTGCTGGGGACAAAGTGAGGACATCGTCCATTTGAAAAATAAATTAGTGAGATGAAGTTTTCGTGAAATCCCCATGTCTAATCAAAAGTTGTTCAGATAATAACCGTAATAGAAAACCTTTCATTTTAACGACCAAAAGTATGCTGGTATAAAAATGAGAGATAATATCCAGTGTTAACCAGTCTAAGATCACACTGTTGTATTGTAAGGATGTTTTACCAACGGGATTTCATTCGCACAAGAGGACACACAAACAGACTTCAAATTTTCTCACAAAAAGTCCAAAATTATTCTAAGAAGAAGAAGATATTTCAAAAATTCGCTGAGAACTCTTCCATACATGGATTTAGCAACATTTTTAATCGACAGCTGCACAAGTTCGAAAGGTAAGGTTAGGGAAATATTTCATGTTCAAAGTCCATATTTTTATGTTGCCTTAAGTTAGATTCGAAAATGAAAATTGCATATCCAATGTTGTTTTCCATTGGTTTCACTCAGTCATTCAATCCAATGGAACGGTGCTGGTTGCTTCTACTCAATCCTAAAGTTTGTATAGGTTAATCGTCAAACTGTAGTAATTCTAACCCTCAGTTTCATAGTGGAAGTATATAAACTCCACTTTTAGTTTAAACTCCAGATCACCAATATAAATAAACTCAGTTCAAGGTTTTAACGAAACTGTGAAACTGGGGTAAATAGTCCTTATCCTAACTTTACTTTTAAGAAGCGTTGTCACGGTGGCAACACTAGCAGATCGACGATATGAGGGTTGCTTCCTGACCAACGCAATTACAAAGGCTGGTATTTCTTCTAAATATAAACGAAGTTTCTATCATAAGTACTAAAAGTGCAAATACCGTTAACATGAGTCAGGGTACAACAAAGTAAGACTTTTCATAAATCCCTGATAAATAATATCAAAATTTGAGATAGGTCCTTACTGTTAACTATTTTTTTCTTAGAATATACCCTAGAATCATGCCCTAAAATACTATTGACAAATTAAGGGACACCCTGTATAGGACATTAGTTTCGTGAAAAATATTTATTTACGCTCATCCCTGACTCACTGACTGGTTAACACTGCTATGATAATATATTCAAATCGGAAAATAGGCTCCTGCCCCTTAGCAAAAAATCTGAACAGTACAGGTGATATGTCGGTAGGTCTTGAATTGGCCTAAATTAGGTAAAATTTTTAGGGTTGCCACATTTATATTTTTTTTAGTAAGTGAAAGGTGAAAGGTTGTAAGTAAGTGAAAGGTGAAAGGTGAAAGGTTGTCAACTAAATTGTATACATATTAACGCTCAACCACTGGCGGACTAAGGTAGCGGCGGGGGGCGGTGTCCGGGGGCCCCCAAATCCAGTTCAACCTCCATAATTGTTCATTGAACAATGAAACAAAATATGTGTAGAATGGATGTATTGTACATTACATTTACATAGTGCATATATTTTAAGATTTTTAAGAAAAAAACGTTCATATGAACCTACTATACCTACTAATTATATTTTTTTTTCATAATGTTTCTATATCACACATGAAGAAAAATTTTATGTGGCCCCCCATCTCGAACTCAAAATTTTTTTTGTTCAAACTCAATTTTTTGATGGTAGCTCTCATTCCACTCAATAAACATTTATGTATTTACTACCTATTCTACTTATACAGACATATATGTACATACTGTACAAAAATCGATGTATGTAAGTACGTTCCATAATAGACTGAAAATGAGATTGACTTTGATGACATTTCCAGGAAATCTTCAGATTAGCCCAACTGGATCAAAAGAATTTTTGTTTGATTAAAGTAAAGTGTTTTCATATGAGTGTGTTTTATAATACAAATTCTATATACTACTGAAATACATCAGCCAAGTAGAAGACTTAGCTTTATTTAATTGGACTTGTTGAATTATTGATTCAATATAGCTTTTAACGGCCTTTAGTCCATACAAATTGGCGTTTCGTCCGTCACTGTCAACTGAAGAGTCCAAGTGAGAACGCCGGGACGAAACGCCAATTTGTATGGACTAAAGGCCGTTAAAAGCTATATTGAGTAAAGTGTTTTCTTTATAAAGCAAAGTCGCCAGTTTTGAATAAAAGCTTTTATTTTGTTTTCTATTCATTGGCGCAAAATTTTAGTCAATTTAGTACGATGTTAAATAATTTTTAGTATAATTCTAGATTAAAAAGTGTATTTTGCTAATTTTAAACGAGTTAAGCATCATTCTATCTCCTAACATTTTACTAATGTCGTTTTCGGTTGGAGGTTCGGAGTTACTCCTTTTTGACTCCGTTTACTCCAAAATTATTCGATTGGCTGTTCCGAGTAATGTTTTCGGAGTATTTTTCTGTTCCGGAATTTATAAAGGAGTAGACCACATATACAAATAAACCCTTTCATCGGATTATTTGTCAAATTAATTTTTCTCGACTGAACGTGCAAAATATACACAAATATCAGACAATTTACGCCCATACACATAAATATTTCAAAAATTCGTCTCGGAACAGTAGAAAATAATTCGATTGGAATCAAAAAGGAGTAATACTGTTCCGAAATCCAATCGAAAACGACATAAAGTTAAAATCACCAAATTGCTATTTTATCTTTTTAGTATTAAAACCATATGACACTTTGAGGTATAAAGTTGTCAAAATCAGGGGTGTTTGTGAATATTTTGCACGAGCTGTCACTTTTTTGGACGTGTTTAGCTGAATTTTATGAAGGAAATTAGTTTAGTATGATACTAGTTAAAAAGTATTTAAAATTTAGAAAATTTTAGTAAACTGTTAAAGAATTAGTAAGATGTTAAGTAGTATCATACTAAATCCTTAATAATAGGCTGTTTAAAATTTTGCGCCATTGTTTTTTGTACTTTATATGTTGGTTGGTATGCCTATAAATGCTCATGTGTTGTTCTAATTTCTGTGCCCGTTCTAGTAGCACTATTTTCTCAATATCTTCTTCGCCAAAATGTTTTGTTGGATAATTTTTCCCGGAAAAGTTTACAAGCTATGTTTAAGAGCTAAAGTTATGACATCAATTTGAAGAGGTAACCAGAAAATCCCATCGAAATCTGCCGGGGTCTGTAAAGGAACTGCAAGGAACTGGGCATACATATTTGCCTCACTTGATTGAGGACACTTCAGAAACCTTTCAAAAAAAGACAAAATTAAAAAAAAAAATATTTAGATAGAAAGATAGATATTTAGTTTATTTTCCAAATTTAAGTTTACAAAAAAGTATAATTCATTTATTTTAAGACATGACTATAAAAGCCGTCTGCCCGAGTTTAACAAAATGTATAAGTATTGTAAGTGGTATGTTAAAAAGATTCTTCAATTATAGCTGTCCTATATTTCGATGCTTGTTGACAATAGATGTGCAATTTATTCCAGTCAGCGCCATTTAAAATCATTTTCATCTCTGGTTCCTCCAATTCTAGTTTCCCAAAAAATTTAATCCTGAACTCCTTTAAGACAGGACATCTTCCCAGGAAGTGATAAATGTTAAGATAAAGATTGGCAAATCTTCTCTGTGGGGTATAAAGTTGAGATCCATAATTTCTCATCTGGCCTTAAAAACAGTGGATATTGTGTCGTTTGAGTATTTTTCATTAAAGTAATTATTTTCGTAAAGATTATGGTTTAAGCCAGCATATATTTGCCGATGGGATGAACCTTGTGCTTTTTCAATTCTTTCCGCTCGTATTTTTTCATCCACCGCTATAATTAAGTTATCGAACTCTTCCTTCCATTGGTGGATATTATCCATAATAATCATTAAAGTGTGACCAGAGAACTCTGCGAGTGCTTTCCATTATTCATAAAACAATATTTTCTTTTCTATCACATAACTTGCTACTCGTTTGGTCAACCTTTCTCCGTCCTGTACCATAGTTTTCGCAATGAAGTTTAAATGAAGTCGCAATGTTTCCATGAAAAGCGGTGTGATTCCAGTTTCAACAAAAAGCATATGGTTTGGTGAAGACTGTGGGAGCTTGAAAATTCGCTTTAAGAAAAATCTGAGCAGTTTTTCTACTGTATCGTATGAATTATATCCCCATACTTGAGCTCCATATATGTATATGATATTTGATTCTCATTGATATATTTTTATCTTCCAGACAGTTTTTCCAAGCCGCACTTATAGCTGATTAAGATGAAGATAGCTTCTCCTGGAAGTGTTTTGCCTCATGTTCGTGTTGCAGCAGATATTTATTCCCAAGTATTTATAGGCTTTACTGTTTCCAATTCCTGTCTATCAAAGAACCACTTCTCATTCCTGGCGTAGCGCCCTCCTCCTTTTCTAAACACCATTTTGTATAATATAACAAAAAATTATTTCAATATTTGTTGAATATTTGAGTATGGCCAACATTTTGTACCAAAATCTCTATATTAGAAGGCTAAATGGAATGATTCAGATTTTTTTTTAAATAATCGGGACCAATCTCGACCCAGGCATCACTGAAAGCTTCTATTAAGACGTCATCATCTTCAAAATGTCTACTGAGTTCAAAAACTTTTTTGAAGTAGCCAGGTCCAAACGTTTTCAACGTAGTTCAAGCCAAGTTAAGAGGGCGGTCCCGGTAAAAGTTCCATTTTTGTATTCTAAATCTAGATTTCACCTGACTTGGAAGTGTGGAAAGGGGCGCAGTCTTGTTGAAACATCGAAGGTACAAGTCTAAAAATATTAGTAAGCTTTGGAAACACACGTTCCAACAAACATTTATTAAATATTTTCTATCACTGTAGTAAGTCTAAATTTCGATTCGAGATCGCAATATTGGGTTATAACAAAGAAAATAAAGTTAACGAGAAGTATAACCTGTACCTGAAAATAAAATCAAGCTTTTCTAAAAAAGAATAAAACAACGAAACAAAAATAGTTGAGAGAAAAGCTCTTACTCATACAATCTGCCAAACAACACATACAATGTTTATAAGGAGGGGTTGGTATAATAAGGACAAAAAAGCATCAGGCTGTGTCACTGTGTGTGGTATATCATTGTAAAAACGCTGAGAGAATTATTAAATAGCCCATAAAAAAGCAAAAGCTCTGAGATCGGTTCTTTTTGGTAACTTTATATTCTTTGGTTATAACGGGTGATTTTTTTGAGGTTAGGATTTTCATGCATTAGTATTTGACAGATCACGCGGGATTTCAGACATGGTGTCAAAGAGAAAGATGCTCAGTATGCTTTGACATTTCATCATGAATAGACTTACTAACGAGCAACGCTTGCAAATCATTGAATTTTATTACCAAAATCAGTGTTCGGTTCGAAATGTGTTTCGCGCTTTACGTCCGATTTATGGTCTACATAATCGACCAAGTGAGCAAACAATTAATGCGATTGTGACCAAGTTTCGCACTCAGTTTACTTTATTGGACATTAAACCAACCACACGAATGCGTACAGTGCGTACAGAAGAGAATATTGCGTCTGTTTCTGAGAGTGTTGCTGAAGACCGTGAAATGTCGATTCGTCGCCGTTCGCAGCAATTGGGTTTGTGTTATTCGACCACATGGAAGATTTTACGCAAAGATCTTGGTGTAAAACCGTATAAAATACAGCTCGTGCAAGAACTGAAGCCGAACGATCTGCCACAACGTCGAATTTTCAGTGAATGGGCCCTAGAAAAGTTGGCAGAAAATCCGCTTTTTTATCGACAAATTTTGTTCAGCGATGAGGCTCATTTCTGGTTGAATGGCTACGTAAATAAACAAAATTGCCGCATTTGGAGTGAAGAGCAACCAGAAGCCGTTCAAGAACTGCCCATGCATCCCGAAAAATGCACTGTTTGGTGTGGTTTGTACGCTGGTGGAATCATTGGACCGTATTTTTTCAAAGATGCTGTTGGACGCAACGTTACGGTGAATGGCGATCGCTATCGTTCAATGCTAACAAACTTTTTGTTGCCAAAAATGGAAGAACTGAACTTGGTTGACATGTGGTTTCAACAAGATGGCGCTACATGCCACACAGCTCGCGATTCTATGGCCATTTTGAGGGAAAACTTCGGAGAACAATTCATCTCAAGGAATGGACCGGTAAGTTGGCCACCAAGATCATGCGATTTGACGCCTTTAGATTTTTTTTTGTGGGGCTACGTCAAGTCTAAGGTCTACACAAATAAGCCAGCAACTATTCCAGCTTTGGAAGACAACATTTCCGAAGAAATTCGGGCTATTCCGGCCGAAATGCTCGAAAAAGTTACCCAAAATTGGACTTTCCGAATGGACCACCTAAGACGCAGCCGCGGTCAACATTTAAATGAAATTATCTTCAAAAAGTAAATGTCATGAACCAATCTAACGTTTCAAATAAAGAATCGATGAGATTTTGCAAATTTTATGCGTTTTTTTTTAAAAAAAGTTCTCAAGCTCTTTAAAAATCACCCGTTAGTTTCTCACGCCATAACACCTGACGTACGACTGTGATGTCTAAATGGATAAAGTTTTTCTCTTCTATAAAATATTAAAATTAAAAATGACAATTTAAAATCACAAAAGGCAATATATTTTCATTCATAACTCGAAACGACATTATCAATAGGAAAATTCATTCGCAGTCTCGTATAACCTTGACTTTGGAATGATTCTTTAATATTTTTAAATGGTGGGTGCTAGGTGTTTGTGCATTTCATTTTTGGTGTCTTAAAACTAGCTTAAACGTCAATTTTGACGTCATTTAAGGGACTGAGAATGAAATCTGAGGCAAACCACAGTTTTAACCTCATTTTTTCGTCCCCATCTTATTTCTCCGGTTGTGTAAGTTTTTTCATTTTTTTGCTGCATTTGTTGGTATCCGCAAGATAATTGTTAAAAAACTGTGTAACTTATTTTCAGTTTGGTTGATTTTTCTCGACACAAGAGTTACAGTTTTTTGGACGCATTTATGTATTTTAACTTTTTCTGCTTCGTAAACGTTTTTCTAAACTTCATTTTTATTTAAAGAATACAAAATATAGTTTTTTGCCCCTTCTTAAATATTTAAAATTTGTATTTAGAAAAAATCCATTCCGTTAAATTTTCAAACGCGAAATTCACCGTGGCCTCAATCAAGTGACACAACTTTTTATACCTTTTTTTGCAGTTCATTAGTAAAATCCTTGATATTTCTTTAAATATTCAAAGACAC
Source organism: Melangyna quadrimaculata (assembly GCA_949320155.1). Taxonomy (NCBI): domain Eukaryota; kingdom Metazoa; phylum Arthropoda; class Insecta; order Diptera; family Syrphidae; genus Melangyna; species Melangyna quadrimaculata. The sequence goes on along the minus strand of OX439483.1, from coordinate 467,181,308 downwards.
TCTTTATTTTTGTAAAATATGTATGTACCCACAAGTAGTAGGTACATTTATTTTGAAACACAATTTGTTTAGTAGATATCTATTGTATGCAATATAAATAGCGAATAAAGATAAGAATAAAGAGTGTAATATAATTATTATGGTTTATGTTTTCTATGTGTGTAAAGCTGACGTTATTAAGACTACAAAAATATCTGATCATACAAGGGGCCCCATTTAGCATTGCCGCGCCGGGCCCCCAACAAGCTTAGTCCGCCACTGCGCTCAACCCTGACTAACATAACATGTTAGACGGGCGACTTTGGCTTCCAAAAACTATCTAGTTAACACTTGTTTTATTTATTGCAGCCCCAGTTTGGATAGTTATTTGACTTCCAATGAATTCGATGCGATGTCCGACTCTATCCAGAGAATTGTCAATCAATATCGGCAACGTGAAATTGTTCTACGGGCGATTTCAATGAACACAATTCTTCGTGGCTGCGCTCTTCCGAGATTTTAGCTGAGTTAAGCAACCTGACTCATCTTGTCGACGAACTTACTCGAATCCCTGACATTGCAGGTCAATCCGCTAACACTCTAAACTTGTTTTTTACCTCTGACCCTGATAAATACACTTTTAGTGTAATATCACCTCTAGGCACATCTGACCATTGTCTGTTAATTTTTCGTGCCAACAAAATTCAGTTAAAGAAAAAATCACAGAGAATCGCTTGACAATACGACAAAGTCTTTTTTCATCCAAAACTTGAGTACAATTTTCATGATAGGCGACAGAACTATAACGGAAGCATTTGCATCTCTTGAACACTGCCACAATGTTTCATACCTTTCCTTATTTTATCATAAAATTAAAAAAATAAATCGGGTGGCACAACGGCTCATGAAGAACCAGGGCCTAGTGACTAACAACTCGTAACCATTCCTGTGTGCGCCTTTCGACAGGAATGGAAGGGACCTACAATTGTATGCCGAATCCGAACGGCTAGACGAGAAGCACTTATTCGTGACAAGTGATACTCTTGGAGGATTTGTCAATTCCTCGCAAGAAGCAGTAGCCCTGAAAAAAACTTTTTTAGTTTTTAGGTGGACGAGGCTGGGAAGCGATCCCAGACCTCCAGCGTGACAGTCAAACGCACTAACCAATACGCTACGGGCTACTACTTCCTATTTTATCAGTACTTCTATAAAAATGTTCTTGTGAAATGCCAGTTGCATTCCTCCCCTAACACAATTCAAATGTAATAAACATAGGTACTTCTAGGAATGCCCATCAGTTTACCCTGAGCCCAAGCTCGGACGTAGATAATGTTGATAGTCTAGGAGACGAAAGCAAATTATGGCAGTGGATGCATAACCAAAATCTGATTATGAGTGCTTAAAGGTGCGGGTCGGTAACTAACCTTCGCAAACAACATCGTTGCACGACCCATCTTCGCAAGCAATATCTCCACAAAACAACATCCCCACAACAACACATCCTCGCAAGGACACATCTTCGCAAAGCAACATCCCCGCAACGACACATCCTCGCAACGACACACCCTCGCAACGACACATCCCCACAACGACACATCCTCTCAACGATTAATCCCCGCAAGATGGTATTTCTTCCTTTGGCGGCGGCGCTTGAGTTGGCAACAATCAGGACAAATGATGTTGTATAGCAGTGGGTTAGGTGATTTAGTAGAACGCGAGTGGAATAGCCAATATGAAAATGTGGGGCCGGTTTTATGTGATGGTAAATTACTGTTTTTGGACCGATTTATATAAAATTGAAATATGTTTTAGCTGACACACAATTATGGAAGAAAAAAATGTTTTTAAGTTAGGGTGGTGCAAACAAATTGTAACTTCGTTGTTCTTGAACCGATTTCGATAAAAGTGAAATATGTTATAGCTGACACACAATTATGGAAGAAAAAATATTTTTAAGTTAGGGTGATGCAAAATATTTGTAACTTCGTTGTTCTTGGACTGATTTCGATCAAATTGAAATATTTTATAGCTGACACACAATTATAGAAGAAAAAAATATTTGTAAGTTAAGGTAGTGCAAAAAAAATTGTAACTTCGTTGTTCTTGGACCGCCCAAGTAACATTTTGCCTCTTGTAAGATGCTCCAAGAGCTTAACTAGACTAATTTAAGAGATCTAAAAGTAATCTTGAAGAATACTTCTAGATTGCTATAAGACAGGTAGAAGCGTTAAATGGCCTAGTTATAAGAGGCTCTTGCCTACTCATAGCAATAACATATGTTTCTCTGCAATACTTGTGATCTTATTATCCGAGCTGCATTCTTCTTATGAGATGACATTTGTATAATCGATTGCCTTTCGAAAAAATCTTGTAAGGCTCGGCTAAATCTTGCTTTGAGAATGCGTCTCTGCCAATGGGAGGTCCTCTTATCTCGTCTTTCTCATTTAGCATTTTTAAAAAGAAGAAACAAAATGCTTCTTATTTTTAGTTTTTGTGTGTATACATATATAATGTGTTATGTCAAAAAAATGATGGGCTTGTGTTGTATTTATTTCGTAAGTCAATTAATTACTCATAAAGGCGATACATTATATTGTTTTTCAGAGGTATGGGAATCAAAAAAATATATGCGGTTGAAATGTTATCTACTAATTTGAACATTTTACCTCGAAAAAACAAAGCGCCTTCAAAATAATGCATATTTAAATTATTTAATTAATAATTTTAAAAAGGAGAAGGGTTACCATGGAAATATTTTGGAACAAAATAAAATTCAAATTCAGACAATGAGCCATTGGTTATAAATCGCGATGAATTTGATCTCAACTTTATTTTTTTAAATTATAGTGGAATTTAAAATAAATCAGGTAATGTGAAAACATTTATTTGAAAGTCATTTCTAATCTAAAATAAAAATTTCCATTGACATCATAGCCATATATTGCGTTAATTTAGTTGAGAAATGGAAACGCTATTTTCATGTTTGAAAAATAGATTTCTATTTTGCGCCTAAGTTCAGTTTTGATCAGTTTTGAGATTATAATTTTTTAAATTATGGTCACCCTCTAAATATTGAGATAACTCTATTTGTATATTTAAATATGGCTGTTGCTGATGAGACACCAACTCTTCTATTAACATCTTTATGAGAATTTAATTATATTAACGCTTTAAATAAGATTGCTAAGAGAATAGATTTTAGAAGTGAAGAATTAAAGTTTATTTATGAAAATAAAATACTTCTTATGAGATCTCAAATTTTTTTTAGGACCAAGATTTGACAGAATTGTAAGCAAACCATAAACGGTGCACTGTGGCCCAAAAAGGCAAATTTCGATGTTTTATTTTTAAAGTTTTGTTTTTTATTTCTTATAGGAATATAAACGAAGCTTCAAAATCAGAAAACAAAATAATTTTCCGCTTACAAGGTTTAACTTATAAAGCTTTTTAAAGTTGGTCGTAGCAGCTGTTTTTGGTTTGAATGTTCGGAGAGATTGCAATTTGTTTAAAAAAAAGTCGTGTTTCCAGTGCTGAAATTTTGGTGTTAAAAGCGAATTTCCTTATTAATTGCAATAGTTGAACGCGTGAAATTTTCTTCTTATATCAATTAAAAATCGGCCCACTTCCACACCACTTTTTATACGAATGCCAATTTTTTCAAACAAAAATTATAAAAACTTGTTAACAAACTATTGACTATTATATTGACCAATTATTCAATTTTTGTAATCCGCCGACTTGAACGACCCATTTTGAATAAATTCCTCTTTAACCAAAAGTTTTTTTGATGTTTTCTGTAACTGAGTATCTTCGAATTACTTAAATTATTGTAAATCATTTTTCTTATTCTTAAAGTACGTAAACAAGTTCAAAAGTTATGATTTTTACAACGAAAAAAGTCACTTTGGACCTATGTGTATGTGGATGTCCTTTAACATGATTTAAAACATAAGGGATCTTATTAGCATCCTATTGCAAAACTTTTGTTATTTGAAATCCAGATAGTTTATTGGTATAGGCGGTATTGAAATTAGATCTCGTAAGAGTTTTTATAGAAGTATACAATGATTAAAACTCTTAAATATGTGTTGTTATGAGATAAGAAAGACTACAAAACTACGATTAGAGTAGAATTTTCACAAAATGGTTTTTATAAGACTACTTATTGTTATCTCAAGAAGAAAAATTGGTTTAGCTATAAGATTTTAGTATTTTTCAGCTGCAAAAGTGTTCAACTCAATAAAGAGGTTATGAGACCCATTTAATTTCATAATAAATTTTCAAATTTCGAGAGTTTAGCTCTTGAGAGTTTGTTAGTTAGGCGATATCGATAAAATTGAAATATAATTGTGTGTCAGCTATAACATATTTCACTTTTACCAAAATCGGTCCAAGAACAACGAAGTTACAATTTTTTTGTACCACCCTAACTTAAAAACATTTTTTTCTTCCATAATTGTGTGTCAGCTATAACATATTTCAATTTTATCGAAATCGGTCCAAGAACAACGAAGTTACAATTTTTTTGCACCACCCTAACTTAAAAATATTTTTTTCTTCCATAATTGTGTGTCAGCTATAACATATTTCACTTTTATCGAAATCGGTCCAAGAACAACGAAGTTACAATTTTTTTGCCCCACCCTAACTTAAAAACATTTTTTTCTTCCATAATTGTGTGTCAGCTATAACATATTTCACTTTTATCGAAATCGGTCCAAGAACAACGAAGTTACAATTTTTTTGCACCACCCTAACTTAAAAACATTTTTTTCTTCCATAATTGTGTGTCAGCTACAACATATTTCAATTTTATATAAATCGGTCATTTTCATATTGGCTATTCCACTCGCGTTCTACTAAATCACCTAACCCACTGCTATACAACATCATTTGTCCCGATTGTTGCCAACTCAAGCGCCGCCGCCAAAGGAAGAAATACCATCTTGCGGGGATGTGTCGTTGCGAGGATGTGTCGTTGCGGGGATGTGTCGTTGCGAGGATCTGTCGTTGCGGGGATGTTGATTTGCGAAGATGTGTCATTTCGAAGATGTGTCCTTGCGGGGATGTGTTGTTGCGTGGATGTTGTTTTGTGAAGATGTTGCTTGCGAAGATGGGTCGTGTGACGATGTTGTTTGCGAAGATTATTCGGGTTCCTGTTGAAAATAGAGATTTTCCAAACTTTTTATTGGGGCTATTCATACCTACTTCAATTATTTTCTTTTTTAAATACAATATGATGCTCTGTCATTTTCCCTAAGTGCAAACACCTTTATCTTAGTGAACCGACTATTAGTCAAGATATAAGCTTTTTAGGCCAACATACTCCGTTTTTTTTCTTGGACATTTATAAAACTCAAAAAATCAACAAAACAAAGTCTCCAAAAAAATACTTATATCTTGAGTGCTATTAGTCGGTTCACCAAGATTACGGTGTTTGTGGTTTGGTTAGGGAAATCAATCAAATCTTTATCCTAATTCTCGAGTTAATGATAACTCGCCGCTAGATCCGTTTATTTATATGGGGGTAAGCTGGCGCAAACGCAGGGGGAGGGGGTTTTGGGGGTTCAAACCCTCCCCGAAATGCATGAATTTAACTTCCTCGCCATACAATTTCACTCTTAATTTTGAGTTTTCGGTTTAACATAAACCCCCCCCCCCCCCCCCAAATTTGTTCAACCACACCACCCCCCTCCCCCCAAAATTTTCCTGCGTTCACGCCTGGGGGTAAGTGTATCAATTATGAAACGGGGAAATTTGAATCAACTTACTATATGACCTTTTTCTTGCCTGCTCTAAAACCTTTGTACATTCCTATTCCACATATTTATTGATTTAATTTAACATAATACTATTCCTTTTATTTATTAAACAGATATTTTTGGGCTTTCTGTGTGCTGTTAGCCAGCATTTTAACAATTTGTGTCTGTGCTACACTATCAGGCAAATACAGCGATCGTACACTTATAACCGTTGTCGAAAACGCTCAATTCCCAGTGTTTAAAATAGATTATCCAGCTATCGGAGTCTGCACAAGACACCGAATCAACTGGCAGCGAATTCAAATGGCCCGAAATAAATTCCTCCCAGTCGATGCGAATAATGAGACAGTGGAAATGTTTATGCGTTTTGTAAAACGTCTAGACACCTTCGAATCTCACAAATTCGACAATCTCAAAGATCTTGAAGACGAACCATTACACCTCATCAATACACTAAGCGTTACCAAGATAGCGGAATACTTAGCTTTTCGTTGTGAAGAAGTCATAATAATTGGATCTTGTTTGTTTGCTGGACAGCCAATTGATTGCTGTAAGGTGTTTATTGCGGAGAAAACCCATAAAGGGCTGTGTTTAGTATTCAATTCTGTTATTTCTCCACAATCAAGGCAAAAAGCGGTAAATTATGTCTCTATGCTATGCTATGCTATGCTCTAGCTAGTGAAAGTAAACCCTTCAGAATAAATTGCTCTTTTTATAGGCTAGTGATAAGTTTTATCCGTACAAAAACAGTAAAAACGGCGAAGGAAGTGGACTGATTTTTATGGTCAGAGGAAATTTATCAAATGATGTGCCTGATGGTGTAAGAAAAAATTCTGGTATCAATTTGATGATAAAAAAGCCCGATGAATGGACGGACTGGAAGACTTATTATCTCAGAATCAATACCAATAATGAAATTATATTGCAACCACAATTGACAGTGGCTCATGAAGCATTAAAATCTTTTCCATTGTCTTTTCGAAAGTGTCTATTTGAAGTTTGTTAATTTTTCTTCATTTTTTTCAGGGTACGAGTTCTATAATAATCGTTTGTTTTTTTACTATTTCAGCATGAAAAGTCTACAGGTTTTTTTATTCCACATCTTGACTACCATTTATTGAATTGCAAAATACAGTGTCATCAGTATTATCTTATAAAATATTGTAACTGCACAATCCCATTGCTTTTTAGCAGAGATGGTAGGTAACAAACTTTAAGGGCTCTCCCAAACCAACGCGGAAGATTCGCTCTGCAAGGCGAATCATTCACAATTATAACAAAAATGACAAATAAACAATGCTAAATAACAACAAATACTGCCATCGGCGTTCTGCGCTGCTTTCGTGTTGGTTTGGGAGAGCCTTAATGCTGAAATAAAATATAGTGCATAAGGAAAATTGTAGCAAATGGTTAAAATACGTTTATTTTTTTAAACAGCAATTGAGCAACAAATCTTTCAGCCAAGCGGTTTTTGAATATTCATTCGCAATACTCCCAACCCAACCCACCTTACAAATTTCAATAATATGTTCAGCCTCTAAGAAAAATAGTCCGACATTGGAAATACTTTTTTGAAAAATATAAGCTTGAATCGATAATCCTGAAAAATAATTGTTTGTCTTAACCTTCCGATTAACTTTGAACAATTTTTCAGATTTCATTGACTAGTTCAATCCTCTTGTTCTGCTTCTAAATAAAATGGCTTAAGTTGGGTGTAACGCAAGTTATTTAAAAAAAAAAAAATATCTTCTCAATTTCAGGAATAACCGCGTATGAGTGCACACCTTCTGACTTCATTTGCATCTATAAACATAGAAGTAAGTATGTAGAGGTTATGATTTTGTTTTTTTTTTTTTTAATTGTATTTTTGACATTTCTTGGAATAAAGTTCCACTGGTCCAAACGATTTACTCATTTTAAAAATCTTAAAGCAAACCTTTGGCATCATACGAGGTAAATTTCAAAATTTCAAGAGAAATCATATTCATAAATTGAAACAAAAAAGTGAAATCGTGGACGACCATAGTATTAAAGTACCTCCACATTATCTTACAAGAAATAATTAAAATTCGTAGTGAAGGTACATTACGTAGATAATGTTCAAATTACATACGGCGCGATTGTTAACTTTTAGTTCGAAGATTATTTTCATATTTTTAAACAAGAAAGTCAAATTAATAATGTGATAGGATTTTTGGTTTCAGAACCAATTTGTTTTTGTTTCAGATGAGATTTCAAATTCTGTTCCTGCACGTTATATGTACATAATAATCCGCGGGAGGCGATCGTAAACTTAGCTATTTCATCGCGGCTGTTTAATCCATCGCTTTCGCAAAAATTCTAATCATTATCAAAACCTCTAATCTGATATGACAAGGTTTTCAGTTGCTTGAGCTAGCAAACTTGTTAACTTGGCCCTTAAAATTGTCCAATTTTTATTTTTTTAATTAATTGCCACTTTTTAAGACTCGTCAATTTTTTTTTGGACCGCACACAGTTTCGAAAAATACGGTGCTTCCCAAAAATCTATTTTTTAACTTGAATACATCTAGAAATATTTTGTTTTTAATTGAAAGATTACTGTTGTGACGCAGTACAATAACCACTTTTGGTAGTGCTATTTTCATTTTTGATTGTTCGCAACGGCCAATGAAAAATGGTCCAAATTTTTTTTCATAATTTTTCATAATGAAAAATGGCCCTTTTTAGAAAAGGAAAAATGTCCCAAACTTATAAAAATAAATAAATTGGGTCGCGCAACGGCTCGTGAAGAACCAGGCCCAAGTGACAACCATTCCTGTGTGCACGTGTCGACAGGATTGGAAGGGATCCACAATTGTATGCTGAATCCGAACGGCTAGAGGAGATGCACTTATTCAAGGCAAGTGATACTCTTGGAGGATATGTCAATTCCTCGCAAGAGGCAGTAGCCCTGAAAAAAACTTTTTAGTTTTTAGGTCGACGAGGCTGGGAAGTGAACCCAGACCTCCAGCGTGACAGTCCAACGTACTAACCATTACGCTAAGGGCTACTACCAAACTTATTAAATATGGTTCCAAATAAAAAATGAATAATGGCCCAAGATCTTATTTGAAAAGCAACAACAGAAAAATGAGAATCGTACTGATTCTGATTATTTAATCAGATTTACCAAATCTCAAAAGGATAGAACAGGATTAAATAATCGTACAAATAATCACCCCTTTTGCGATTTGGTAAATCTGGATTAATTTAATCTTACATAAAATTCGAACGATTTTTAAGCATTTTTTGGTTAAGAATAAAAGTTTGTGCAATTTTTCAAAATTAAATTTTACCTCGAAAATAAATTAAATATAGTATAATACATTATTTTTTTAAATGAAAAAAGGCCCCAAAACTATGAAAAACAGGCCCAATTTATAAATTTTATACTTTTTTGTTGTTTTCCATTTTAATTTTTGCGGCCATTTTTCATTTTATATTTGTGGGCCATATTTCATTGGGCCGAATTTCATGTAGCCGTTACCGTTAGCCCCATGTTAAATGCAATAGCAAAATAGACACGACTGGATCGCACTAAACTTGCTCTCCGAGCTAACAACTTTAACGTAGCTTGAAATAGACAATGTACATAATGTATTTATTGGTTCCATAACATTATGATATCATTAAAAAAAAGTTAAAAAAAAAAATTTTAAATATAAATGATTACGATGAATTATTATTAATTAATTATTTTAATAGCTAAAACAGATAGAGCTCAAAAAAAAAAATATGCCATCGGATTTGTTTAATAAATATGAACTTATGAAACAAAAATTCAAAAATCGTTAGAGCGGTTTTTTTAAAATTAATTTTTTATATATAAAAAATCTTGAACATTTTTTTAAATAAAATTTGGTATGCCAACTTTTAAAACTTAATAAAATACAATTTTCACACAATCAAAAAAAAAATTATTCGCCTGTTTTCAAGATATTGCATTTTCAAAAAAAAAAAAATATCAATATTTTTTTAAAAATCCAAAAATAATTTTTCCGAAAACTTGTATATGCAAAATTTTTAAAATTCTAAGCGACCTTTTGTATAAAATTTTGGTTGAAATCGGTGTAGTAGTTAACGAGAAATTTGAAAACCAAAAAATCTGTTGTATGACAGGTACCGTTAATAACCGTTATAAATGTTTTTTTTTTTCACCAAAATATTTATTTTAGTACCTCGTAATTTTTTTTTTTCAAAACCCTTAGAGACGTTTTTGAAATAAATCAATTTTTATATATTGGTTGTATGACAGGTTCCGTTATTTTTTGAGCTAAAAAAAAAAAATTGAATTTCCCCTCTAAGTAATCACATAAGCACATTAAGTCCAAAGTTTGAAGAAAATCGCTTCAGCCGTTTAGGCTGCAGGTCGAGGTACAGACAGACGGACAGACAGACAGACATAATTACGAGAGCCACTTTTTTCGCATTTTCTATCATCGTAATGTTAGGGAAAATTATTAGCTCGAATTTTTTTTTGCACGAATCCTAAACTTGCCCTATACTACGTATGTTTATCGCAAGTAAAACACATGTCGTGGAAAAGTGCAACTTCTTACCGTGCATCAAGATGAAAAACCTTGTCCGATCAGCAGATTAGTTAATGCTTGGACTTAAGCCCGGGACACACAGAACGCGGTCTGGCGGTACGGTCAAAACGCGCCGGTGACCGCCGCGTTCTATAAGGTCAGACAGAACGCGGTCAGCTTTCGGCGTTCTAGTTTCGTATGTGTTTTTCTGTTGAGCAGTTGGTCGGAGTGCAGCAGTATAATTAAAACAAAAATATGTGCTTCTTCTCCTTACACTTGCAACTTTTTAGCAACATCTTTATACTCCGGGTGCTTGCAATCATATATTAATGTTTGTTCGAACTGATTTGATCAGTACTTTAATGTCTTTTTAATTTGTCTTAAAATTGGAAAAGAAAACAAATAAAAATAAATAAAAGAGAATTACCAAAATCAATACAAAATAATAATCTCACATGCAGCTGTTTTCAGAGGTTTGTTTTGACGTTTGGTCTTTTTTGACACTTGACTGTCGCGTTCTTTGTAAAAATTTACAAAATAAATTGCCCATCGCGATCTATTCTTCGCCGCTTGACTTGACCGCGTTCTGTTTAAACAACAACAAGTGATTCTACACAAGACAAAGAACGCGACGGTCAAAAATGTCGACCGCACCACCAGACCGCGTCCTGTGTGTCCCGGGCTTTAACCTGTAGGTCATATCTTCCGAATTATAAAACATGATTTTCTTTACACAATTTTTTTTTTTCCAGTAACCTTCTGAGAAAGTGTGGAGTGACTTGTATTATTTAGAGACATTTTTCTTTTCATATTTCATTTTTTAACTCATTTGAAAATAAAACAATTTTTTTTAGACCTCTTTTTAAGTGGAAATACTCAAATAAGGGAAACAGAATATACAGCAAATAATGATGGAATAAATTGCGCATGTCCTCCCAGTTGTAGCAGTCTTACGTTTCCCATAACATTAAACACAATACCATCGTACAAGTGAGTTAAGGCGGAACCACACCTGTCTCGTGGGTTGTGTTCTAATGGAGTCGTGCGTCGCTATCACCACAATGTATTTCATATCGGTAGCGTGTAGCACCAAATTTCTATTCGGCTTATCCCAGAAACGTCAATGGCTAAAAAAAAAACACAACAGACAAAAAAAACTCTAAACCAAGGGAAACAAACAGCGTTGCCACAATATTACAAATGTAACAAAAGTGTTACACTATTTTTAAATTTTATTTCGCGTTGTTACAATAGGGGTATTCTTGCAAAACGCGGAAAACCCATAGAAAGCTTATAAACCATAGACTTTTATATCGGTAGAAATGAACTGTCAAAATTTGTATGGGAAAAAGAATTTGCAAAACATAGAATTTAAAGCGGCGTAGAAATTAAAACGAGCCGAAATCTTCTAACCCATATCTTAAAGCTCCAACTTAATCGCTCAATTTGGCATAATAAACACTGCAAGAAATGTGTTCATCAGTTAAAAACTAAAGTTAAAAAAGTATGGTGGTAACGCTGGTCCCTTGATTTAGATTTTTTTTTCTTTAATTTTTTTGTAATGAACTGTCAAAATTAGAAAGCGAAAAGACAGAGATAAATCTGCGAAAAGCCGAATAGTGTGTTGTATTGCTGTGTGGCGTATGGAAATATAGGCAATGATAACGATCACGAAGTCACAATACAAAACAACACACGATACAGGTGTGGTTCCGGCTTTATGGAAATCATACATTGATATACCTCTATTTAACTGCCATTTAATTGTAAGCAGCTTAAATTTAACTTTAAATCATACATTGATATACCTCTATTTAACTGCCATTTAATTGTAAGCAGCTTAAATTTAACTTTAAACGAAAAATCTATTACATTTTAAAACTAAGTCGGCCCTAATGAAAGCACTCAGAGGTCATAACTCTATATTATTGTTATTAATATTGAATGCCAACTTCTAATTGGTTTGTATTCTTAGGATGACTGTTTTCTGATGAATTTGTTTTTTGTCGTTTACAATGTCTACGATAAAATGGTGGTGATGAGCGTTAGATATGTATCTATGAGATAACCTGGCCGTTATTTTATTTTTTTTTTTTAATTTATTTTAGTCTTTCGGGTGAAACTATGGTCACACGTGTTGATATATTTTATCAGTCAGAAGTAATAATGAGATACTTAACGACGCTGAAATATTCGATATGGGATTTAACCGGTAAGTTATAATCTATCACACTACAATATAATATTGTACTTACAATTTATACTTACCTAAACATCTACAAAACTATAACTTATACTGTATTCTCTTCATTTATAGGCTATTTCGGGGGAATTGTAACATTATTCTCTGGAGTTTCTTTGCTAACCAGTATCGAATTTATACACTTTGCCATTTTGGAAATTTGTGCCTGTTTCAGGTAGAAAATTCCTACGGAACAACAACAAATACAGAAAAATCCCAAGATATCCTATTGGAAGAAATAAATAATTAAAATATTTTACTACTAAGTGCATCAACAATCATCATATCAGCAATACCTACAACATGCACTAAATAAGTCCTACTCTGATTTACGTGAATGCTTTTATAATATTCTTTATTTTTATAAAAGTAATTAAGGATATTTTTATTTCTTAATTTTTTTAATTTTTCTTGAAATGGAAAATAAACTGCAAATTTAGAGCTTTACTTCAAGTATCTAGCATGCTCGGTTCTCGAGATACACAATTTGACTTGCTAATTTTTTTTTTAAATTTCTTAAAAATAAGGACTTCAAAATTTGGACCTAAGATTTCTTGAAATTCAAACTTAACTGCAAATTTGGAGCCTTACTGCAAATTCCTAGCACGCTTAGTTCTCAAGACAAGATACACTATAAATGACCTACTAAATTCACATTGACACTCATCCAACAACACATCCAAAGTCTCCCAAAATCATACTGGATTGGCCTTTTGTAGATACACATTTAATGACGAGGAGAAGGGAGGAAGGGGGTATTTTATCAACCTGAAATACCAAAAAAAAACATTTCAAATTTCGAACATTTTGAATTAAACAACAACAACTTGTGTAGAGCACATTTTTACATTCGGTTTCTTTCTTTTTTCTCCGTACCCGATTCATATGCCAACAACAACAATTATTTGGCCATATAAAGGAAAGAGTACAGAGTAGTAAAAGAAATTTCATTATTATAAAAAAAGCTTTTGGTTAATATTTTTCTTGTAGTACCTACTTTTTCAAAAGTTTTTTTTTTGTTTTAGTTTCTTTAGATGAAGCGTTAAAAAGTACCCTAAAATCATAGTTCATATTTCATGTGCTTAGATTGTAGCAAGACACATTTTTCTGATTCATAAGCCCCCACCTTCCTCTCTCTTTATAATCATTTTTTTTTGTTCATTTTAATTCTTGGTTTAGCGGCGATAAACATGCAAACTGAGAGGAATAGCCACTGCTTTAAATGCGACCATACAAAAAGTCAGTGCGGTGATTTTGGTCGACTGTGGATGTGTTTTAGCTTTTAGAATTTAGAGGATGAAATTCTGCGTCGATACCGACAATAAAAGTTCATGATTTAATTTCTGACCGCGTTTCCATTTTGAAATGTCTATCTTTCCTGGGATATGATGCTTTGTTTTAAAAGATAATGGGGCATATTCATAGTCGTTTTAGACCTGGGTCTAACTTAAACATAGCTTTGGTTGAATTTTCAGACGTTGATTCTATTTTTTTAAGGTTATCATTTCAAAATATTTGAAGCTATTTGTGTAGTATGCCAAGTTAATTATCTTATAAAAATATAAAACCAACGATTTGTAATTAAAATCGGTCTGTATTCATTGAGCCAAAATTGGCTTAAAATGTAGTTTAGTTAAACCTGGGTCTATCTGCGACTATGAATATGCCCCAATATGTACATCTCTCTTTTGGTTTCTTCTTTAGTTTTAAGTAATGGTTCTCTCTAAAATATTGACCCCAAGTAATAAACGAATTAAGAGTCAAATTTAGCATAAAGTCGAACAACAAAATCGAATCTAGGCTAGATTCAACTTTCAATTCGTTTATTACTAGGATTATTCAATTTTATTGCTGAAATCCGGTGCCTTAAGTCATTTTCTGCTCAACGACATTTTTTGCAATTTGATTTATCAATTAACAAAAGAAGAATTTTATGATTTTTTTTTTATTTTTTTCTTCTTGGAAATCAGTAATTTTTTTTTTATGTTTTCCAAGTAAAATTAACATCAAAAACAATATCATTTATATTGTTTAGGTTTTGTCTTTCTTTAACATCAAAATAGTATTCAATAAACATTGCGTTCCACAGATCAGGAAGGTTCAACAGCTTATCAGCTCTGCGAACCAATATTTGGAACATTCAAGTTTAAATTGAATGAGGCAGATATAAATTTTAAACCACTCTCAAAATATATAAATTAGTCGGATTTTTGCGGACCGTAGAGTTTGTTCGTAGCTATATTTAGAACGTGATCAACATCGGAAGTTAATAAAATATGGCGCAATGTTACTATTTATTCGTGTGTTGTCTCTTCATTCTACATATCAATGTAAATATCGCTGAAAAAGTTGCATCATCTGACTATATCAATCGATTTTTGAGTCTTCAAACTAAGTTGCGAAAGCTTGACGATGAAATCTCTTCTAAATTAAAAGCACTTCAAACAGCCAACGGAAACAAGGACTTAACAGTTTTTGAACCCTCTGACATTGAATTGGACTTTAGATATTTGAAAAAGGAACTAGAAATTCAAGACAACCGTCGCGAAACATCAAATCCTGATTACAATAAGGAGCCATCACACTTATCCAACATAATTATTGCAGATATTAAAAAACAAGACTACGCATCGGCTGAAGAAGAACTTGCAAAACTAATAAATAACCTTGAGACAGTTTCGAACGTCATTCGAACTGTTTATGAAAATGATTCAAATAACTTTGAACTCTTAGCCAAATTTATTGAAAGTCTTTCCGACATAAAACTGATATATGCATGTGTGGAGGCTCTGCTAAAAGTAATGGTTGAAAACGACCATGCAAATGTCTTCAAATTTATACGTTTGGCCAAAGTCTTAGAAACGGTATTCATACAATATTCTGATGTTGATTATTTTACAAAAAAAATTGGACAGTTTACCTATAATGCACTTGTAGAACAAATCAAAGATTGCACACTCAAGGCTTTGAATGTTGCTGTGATAAAGGGCGAATTTGATGGGGATGGCGAGATGGATAGAATGACAGCTGCTGTATATCTCTTCAAGCGGGATGAATGGGAAAATATAATTTATGATTTTGTGAATTCCAACATTGATAAGTTTTCAAATGTCCTTGACATAATCAACAGCCACAGATTCATCCAGCAGAGAGTGAGTGGCGTTAATATATTATATTGGTCAATACAATTCCATTACAATCCAAAATCTAATTTGATCATTGAAATAGCTTCGATTCTAAAAGAACTCCGTTTAGATAGTGAGTTTGAAAAACTAGACACTTCCCTGAAAGAACTAGTTGATAGAATAATCGAGAATCTCCCCACTTGTGCTAGGAATATGTTTTTCCTTTCATCGGCGTGCCTTTGGAACCAAGGTACAGGATTATATCTTACGGCTCTGAATTCAACCATGAAGAATGACTCTAAGCGGCGTGAAATTGTATCAACGGATCCTTCAGCAGCGAGTCATTGGTATTTTAGTAAAATTGACAACAGCAACTACTTTGTTATATCGAGTAGAAGTTATAAAAACGAAGTATTGTTTGCGGCAAACAGCAAATATAGTCATAGTTTACGTAATGTTTTCAATCGAAAAGCGAAGAAAAACGACAACCGCACTAAATGGTTAATCGAACTTGATAACGATATTTGCTATGTTAAGAGTGCAAAGTACAATGAATATTTGATCACATGGGATTATTATGATGGCGATAATATGAGATATGTTTTTACATGGGTGCCAGATACGTCTATTGCAGAGCCGAAATTGCATTGGCAAATTATTGATTGTAACGAAAATAATTTCTAACCTATTTAAAATATTCAATATCCTATGTATGCATGCATATAAATTTTGTTAAGACAGTCTAATCTCTATAGTTCAAATAATAAAATTGCTTATTTATATAATTAAAGATGACGGTGTTTGGGAATTTTGAATTTGTTATTGCGTTGTTTAATCGCTTACTCGTGATAAAAGTACCAAAATAATATGAATTTTATGTCAGTTTAAGTAACGGACTTGCAAAAAAATAAAATCCGAAAAATTCTGGATTAGTAAACAAATAAAATGCACGTCTTGGTCACCGCAATTGGCTCTTAAGTTCAAGCAGCTTTGAATTATGAAAATAGTTGTATGTTAAAACATGGATATACTCGAATAAGTGAAGTAGCAAGAGTATTCAGGTCCATTTGCTGGATAACCTCAGCATAAGAGCTTATGTGACAGTTTACGTTGAGAAAAAAGTAAAACAAGCGTACTCAAATATTTAAGTTTCGTTTCAGCAAATGGGCCTAAATTACTTTTTTTTAATTGATTAAATATAAAACAGCCCCCTTAATAGTTTTAGCTTAAACAAAATAATTGCATCTAATTTTTCTTAAATCTAAAACAATTTTACTTTTGGGAAATATAGATGTGCAATAAAGTCCAATATTATTAAAACTTTTAAGATGTTTTCGTATACAGATTTAATTTAAATCCGTCTAGACAATCATGATAAAGAAGTCGCACACTGTTAACTTTTATCTAAACTAAATATGTACATAGTTTAACAAGTTGACCGATTACGGATGACCTCAGACATGTTTCTTATATCAACTTTTGAATTTATAATACCAAGAATTAGCCCAGTCAAATTCGTCAATAAATTCGCAAAGCGCGATGTAGTTCTTTCCATTTTTGATATGTTGTTGGGGCATGTAAGGGTAGTCTATAGCCAAGTTTGCAACTTCCAAAAACCTGTGCTCGCAGCAGGAAAAATGCATCAGTGAAAAAAAAAAACGTTAAAATCACAATCATGCAACTTAGGAAAAAACCCTTCACAGTAAAATTTCTACAAGACCACATCAGTTTTAAATTCATGCATGTTACATTTGTGTTGTTATCTAACCATGAATTAAAAAAAAATCTGAAAAACTAAGTAATTTTGAAGCACTCAAGAAGTAGGTCAAACATTTTTCAATGCTGCTAAAAAGTTGGAATCAAATAGTCTAGAGTATTACAAGACGAAATTCGAAAATTCTATCCAAACCGGTCAAATAGTTTTGGCAAGAAACACGATTAACTAAGTGCAACAAGCAATGTTTGCACCATTGCCGTGGTCAAAGTCGGACACTTAAGTTGGCATTGATTTTCGTTCACATACTTGGAACCCTTAACTATGATAAAATATAGTTGTGGTATATTTATCTTTTTCTAAGCAACTTTGGTAGCGATTTTAAAAGTTACGAAAATTGTTCACTTGGCATGTAAATATGTAATTTCGTGAACATTTTCGAGACTCTTAAAATCACTACCAAAGTTGCTTAAAAAAGGTATAAATATTATATAGTTATATTTTATGATAGTTAAGGGTTCCAAGTACGTGTACAAAAATCAGTACCAACTTAAGTGCCCTCTTTGACCACAGCAATGATGCAAACATTGCGTGTTGCACTTAGTTAACATAATGATTCTTGCCAAAGCTATTTGACCGAGTTAAATCGAATTTTTTAATTCCGTCTCGTAATACTCAAGACTATTTCATTTCAAATTTTTAACAGAATTGCACAATTTTTGACTTATTTTGTGAGTGCTTCAAAATAACTTAGCTTTTCAGATTTGTTTTTAATTCATAGTTAGATAGCAACACTAATGCATGAATAACATGCATGAATTTAAAACTGATGTGGCCTTGTAGAAAATTTTATAACAAACAATTTTTTTCTAAGCTGCATATTTCCAAAGTTATAAAGGAAAATGTCGGACAAAAATGGGGTGATTTAAGCGTTATTTTCACTGTTGCAAACTTGAATATAGACTACTCTAACATGCCCCAACAACATATCAAAAATGCAGAACTACATCGCGCTTTGCGAATTTAAATGTAATTATTGACTGCGCTAAATCATAGAAATAATAAATAATCGATTTTTTTTAAATTAACCGAAAAGTTGAAACAAAAAATTGTCTGGTTTGATCATATGCAAGTGGGAAAGCCCCGCTATCAGTTTTTGTTTTAATATTTGTAAACTCATTTGTTTTCTTTCAAAAATTATAGATTAAATTCAAATGTTTTGATCTTCAAGGCTAAAACAAAAAAGCGAGAGTGTGAGTCAGCCATTATTTTGATTTCTGATATTTTGTATTCCTAAGTTGACGAAAAATTGTACAACTGTAAAAAATATAATTGTACAACATTATTGGGGTGGGTAAGCCTCCTTTACAAAAACGGAGGTTTACCCCAAAGAAGTACTAGGTCGATCTGAATCACATTTTTCTAAATAAATTCGATTTTCATAAGAAAAAATCCAGGTATTTAAGCGCAACTCACTTGTTTGATGAGATCGAGAAATCGTTCCAAGTTTTTGGACTTTTAAAAAATTTCACTTATAATTTTGAGGCTTTTCGGTATTACTCTACCTAACATAATTTGATATTTTACATTCATAAACTAAAAACTTGGCGTACTTTTAGATCACATAGGTTAGATACCCATAGGTTTTTGTATATAGACAATTGATTGATTTCATTTCTGTGTGCAAATATTTATTTTTTTTTTTGCATTTTTGCAGTCATATATCTCAGAAACCACAAATGCTAAGAAATTGAAGTTTAGTTTGACGCGCAATTGCTGCGAATTTGAATTTTCTGACTTTAATGTTACTAAAGTTAGAAGGGGGTCGATCACCTAAACTTTGTATAGGGAGTATATGTACAGTGGTGTCAAAAACATTCCGGATTTTTTTGGTCAACTGCATTGAGTGTTGGTTTGTGAGATAAAAATGAACAAATCAAATATTTGTAATTTTTCGCCATTTTTATTAAACAATTGTATCATTTTAAACAAAAAACATGGTAAATTATCCATTAAAACAAAAAATAATAGTCAAAAATTAAAGTTGATTCAGAATTTTAATGTGACAAACTAACCGGATTTTATCTTTTACAATTAATTATTATTTTGTATTTAATATTTTGTCCAGTAACCCCTATTTTTTTATCACAGCTCGACATCGACGAGGCATTGACTGAATTAAATTTTCGTAAAATAAAAGCAGGAATATTCTCAAAATCATTTTTCAAGGCTGCAAAAAGAAAAGTTGTTGACGTGTGCTTTTTTTCCCAACACGCCTTTTTAAAATGGCCCACAAGTTTTCAATTGGGTATAGATCGGGTGATTGAGACGGCCATTCTAAAACACGAATATTTTTAGCCGCAAACCACTCTTTTAGCAGCTTTGAAGAATGTTTGGGGTCATTATCCTGCTGAAAAACCCAACGCAAAGGCATTTCTTCCTCTGCATATGGAAGCATTACGGTTCTTATATTGAAAACGGTCCATAATTCCTGTGATTTGGTGTATTGGACCGCAGCCTGCGCCTGAAAAACAGCCCCAAACCATCACCGAGGCTCCACCGTGCTTAACTGTAGGAAGTACATTTGAGGGCTTTAATCGCGTACCTTTTGAGCGCCTTACTGTCCTTGCACCATCGGAGTAAAACAATTTGAATTAGCTTTCATCACTGAAAAGCACGCTCCTCCATTTGCTTAAAGACCAGTTAAGATGATTTTTTGCAAATTCAACCCTGAGTTAAATGTTTTGATTGGGAATTTAAAGTCTTTTCCAAACACCTGTCATGGCTTCCCTTTTTCTACGATGTTAAGCAGTAAGAAGAGGTTTCTTCGCTGGTCGAAATGCAAAAAGACCGAAATCTCTTAAACGCTTCCTTACCGTACTTGGCCCTATAGGTAGATTTAGTTCATCACAAATTATCTTTGAAGTTGCAAAAGGGTCTTTAAGCACAAAATTCTTTATGCGCCTCCTATCAGTTTGAACAGTTGTTTTGCAAGGGCGTCTACCAAAATGATATGCTTCTACTGATTTCGCGCTTCTAAATTTTGTAATGATGTCGCAAACCGTTGACGTTGGAATTTGCAATATTTCAGATATTAAATTTTGTTTTGTACCGGCTTGGCTATAACGTGTTTTAGACATTTTCTGCACTATATAATTTCAACTAACACAGCTCTCAACTTGTAAAGTCTGTTTAATCTACGGCGTGAGTCAAAAGACTCGAAAAAACCGCTACTTTAACATCGAGACTCGCAATCTCCCTGCAATCCGGTTAATTTTGCACAGACATTTTATTGAATAACTTTATAAAATATTTTTTTTTATTGTTCTTGTCATCGAAGCATTATATTTTTAAGGTTATTATTAAATTGTCTCATACCCTTTACAAATTATGGAAAACCTATGGAAAGTTATTAGTTTTCTACTTGATATTAAGAAAAACATTATACTGAGGAAAAATCCGGAATGTTTTTGGCAGCACTGTACATATATGGAGTTCCATTTTGTTTTCTGACTACAAAAACTGTACTTTTTTATAATTATAAAAATTTTCTTAAAATTTATTGGGGCATATTCATAGTCGCAGATGGACCCAGGTTTAACTAAACTACAGTTTAAGACAATTTTGGCTCAATGAATACAGACCGATTTTAATTACAAATTATTGTTTTTATATTTTCATAAGACAATAAACTTGGTATACTACACAAATAGCTTCAAATATTTTGAAATGATAAACTTAAAAAAATAGAATCAACGTCCGAAAATTCAACCAAAACTATGTTTAACTTAGACCCAGGTCTAAAATGACTATGAATACGCCCCATGGTGTTTAATTGGTTATTGGTATGATAAGTATAAGCAAAATGTAAAATATAGGTACTTAAGGGGTTCTAATAATAACTTATTTATTATGAATGTTTGAATGAAATGAAACAACTACTGCTTGAGTTGACTACCACCATTGCATTTTGCTGGAATTAAAGCTATTTCATGGCCGCCACACCATACAATGTTTGAATTTAATTGTATAAATTAATGCCGTCAACTGGAATTGAACCTAGACCAGCCACCTGTGAGGCCTATAAACTACGCATTGCGCCACCGAGATAACCTGACCATCCAATGTATGGTTTTTCTTTATAGATAGTATTGTAGTTGTTATTGTTTATTCATAATAGCTATGACTAACACGCGACGGAGCGAAAACTATGCAGCCTTAACTGCGAGTGTGTTATGATACGAAAACCTAATGCTAGGTTTCCACTTGTCATTGAAAAGACGCAAATTGACAAACTTTCCAAGACAGGGTGAGTTATAGTTGCTCGCTACTACTAACTTTCTTTGCATTTTGTATTGGTAAGAGCCACCCTTTTCAATGACAAGTGGAAACCTTGTCTTGGAGTTTTTTGCACTTAAGTCCTTCTATTATGCAGAAAGCCATATTCTTTTATATTTTTTGGTAGAATAACATATTTTTTCAAAAACTACATAAATAAAATATCATAAATATTACTCACAAAATGCTATACACAAGATGTCACCTCATCATAAGTCTAATTTGCATGAAAAGTGGACTCGAATCTGGTTGGTATACATTTTGAGATTTTATCTATTCACTAGTATATCTGTAGCGCTTTTCATGTTATTATACCGCTATTTTGTATTCTATATATATTTTGTTTATTTTATTGCTTGCAGCAACTCAGTTCAGTTGGCTTTTTGACTCCTGCATGAAGCATTGTTATGTGAAGTACGAAAATGGCTAACGAGGTTAATTTTAAATGTATTTCCCACAGAAAGACACTTCATTTGTTTATCTTTATACAAAACTTTTCCTGGAGAAAAATTTTAAGAGCTTTGATTATTCTTCAACCTGTCAAACAGTTTAAAACCTATAAATGTATTCAACAATGTCGATTGAGTTTTTAAAAATGAATCAATTGTTTCAGTTGCATTCACGAGTAATTTGTATAATTTGTATGAATATAATAAAACTTTCTACGAAATATTGCTCTTTTCTTCAAAAGAAGACAAAATCGTTTTTCAGCGATTGCTCAGATAGCTGCCCGTACGCGTATTGTCAAACTGTATACCGGTACAACAGAACTCCGGCGCTATAGAATAGACTACAGAATGCTCATTCAAATTAAGAGCAGACTATATACTGTGTCAGATCAAAAGCAGATTTTTCTGTGATGGTATACATTTTGCACAGGAAACTTAGAGCAAAGTATCTCTCTCAAAAACTACCTTTATGCTGCTACAGATCGTTCTTTGGTCGCAAACTGTATATGCTTGTAAAATATTAAAAAGGCTCAAGCAAACAATATGCTAAGAGATCTTTTCTGTTTTCATCATATATGAGATTTTTAATTGCGATATACATACGTACTATAGGAAAGTTTTTGATAAAAACCATTTAAAATTAACCTCGTTAGACATTTTCGTACTTCACATAACAATGCTTCATGCAGGAGCCAAAAAGCCAACTGATCTGAGTTGCTGCAAGCAATAAAATATACAAAATATATATAGAATACAAAATAGCGGTATAATAACATGAAAAGCACTACAGATATACTAGTAGATACATAAAATCTCAGGTATAACTACTTTGTTATTTGTTTCTTGAGGAAAATGTATACCAACCCAGAATCTCAGCACACACAATAATTCTACCAATTTCTTGAGCAAAATGTATACCAACCCAGAATCTCAGCACACACAATAATTCTACCAACGTGAACGATGGCTCTGTAATCGCAGGTACTTTGCTTGACCTGAACTAGCATATAGTTTGCTTCAGCTTTTTTAATATTTTACAAGCAAACTGTATGTGACCACAGAGCTCTCTGTGGTAGCACAGTTTGCTTTACAATACTTTCAAATTCGGTGTGCACAGACAATGAAGACACCGCCATGCGAAGGTAGGCACAGCACTTCATTTGAACAAACGCCATTTTCCACAAATAAAATTTTAATAAACTCAAGGTTTAGCGACTTAAACGTTGAATATTATCCATTTATTAAAATCATCTACGAATCATTACAAAAATGAAACAAAAATACATACTTATCGGAATACAACTTAGAGCAACGCCTAACCCACGCCGCGTGGCATCTTCTGGCAATTTCTATCATTTCGGTTTGGTTTCTTGGTCATTAACGTATCTCACATAGATTGTTGGATCGTGGGCAGTTGGCGGTGGGGTCTCAAGTTCGTCCAAATAGGAACAAGCTATGGCCAAAGTGCTGCCATCGTTGGAGAAGTGCAACGACGCAATGGACGTGTCATACTGATGGAACTGGCACAGACGTTTCTTATTGAATCCGTCCCAGATGTTGACGTAGCCATCGGAACCGCCCGTGGCGAAGGTGTTGTACACGTTGTGGAAGCTGATGGCATTCACGGGATAGATGGTCTCCATGTTGTCCTCCTTGTTGCGATGACACTTGAAGGCGAACTTCTTCTTTTGGACTTCGGGGTCGGGGTCGAAGTATTCCACGGCCACTCGACCCTCAATCGAGCTCATCACGTAGCCCTCTTTGTTAGGGTAGATTCGAATGCTTCGCGTTTGGTATTTCAGCGAGGATTCCCGCTTCATCATATATTGGGCCATATTGCGAAGGTCCCAGATGAGAACCTTTCTGTCTGAAGTGGCAACAACTATCTTCTCCTCCTTGACACTCATCGAGTAGACTTTGCCGTTGCTTTGTTCGTAGGTGCCGACGCATTGTTTGTCGCGAACATCCCACAGTTTGATGGTTTTGTCCCAGCTGCCCGATAGGATGCCATTAACCTTGTCCACGTACTCCACACAGCGAACTGCCATGTCGTGACTGCCTACCACACTTTCGGTGTGAGTGTTGACATCGAAGAGCTTGAGTTGGCCCTCCAGACTGCCACTGACAGCGTGGACGATATCCTATGCAATGAAATCACTTTATGAAACTCACACACGAATTGACTAGCGAAATTCTTACCACAAAAGCAACATCAAGAACTGGGACGTCATGGACAAATTTTTGACGCATAGAATTGTTCACCACATCGTAGAAACGGACGGTTCCGTCCCAGGAGGACGAAATGAGATATTGATTTGAGTCGGGGCCGAATTTTACCGAAGATATAACATCGGCTGGTGGATTGTTGAGTTTTATCTCTGTGGGGCGACCCATTGTGTAGAAATTCAGGTTTGAATTAGGAAAACTAACTTGGTGGTTATAAATAAATTGATTTTAAAAGTATGGAAAAAAAATTTTGTTCGAATCCGTTAATAATCGGCTTGGGATAATGTATTTTGGCGTTTTTGAAAATTTTATGACAGCCAGTTGACGTTCCAAATGTCAAAACACAGATTCTCTTTTGCGATGAAAGCGCCTTAAGTAGCAGATAGAAGAATGATAAATACCAGGGCTGTTGTCGGAGAGACGATTACATTTATGTATTGGATAGTATTGTAATGGGACTTGTTGTGCACGGCGACATGGAGGATAGGGTTCGAAAAAATACTTGAATAAAGGCTCTCCCAAACGAATGCGGAACATTCGTTGCGGCGAAAAAACATTCGCATGTCAAAATTTATTTACATGGTAATATTAAAAGTACCCACACCAACGCGGCGGAGAAACATATGAAATAATTTTGACTGACGAATGTTTCGCATTGGTACAAAATTTTTTTGGATATTTTTATGTGTTATACAAAATTTGGAGACATTAAAATGATGCGAATCGATGGCAAATCTATTAAAAAGAATTTTTTTTTTTGTAAAAAAAGCATTTGTTTATTTTACTGATGAACATATATCAAATTCACCACCCACACGATTCGTTTTTTTATTCCATAATCAGTGCAGAGATTAAGAGCCTTAAAGGCTCTCCAAAACCAATGCGAAACATTCGTTGCGCTGAAGAAACATTCGTCAGTCAAAATTAATTCATATATTTCTCCCCCGTGTTGGTGTGGGCACTCTCATATATCACCATGTACATAAATTTTGACATGTGAATGTTTCCTCGCCGCAACGAATGTTTCGCATTGGTTTGGGAGAGCCTTAAATCTCTGCACTGATTATGGAATGAAAAAACGAATCCTGTGGGTGGTGAATTTGATATATTTTCATCAGTAAAATAAACAAATGCTTTTTTTTACAAAAAAAAAAATATTCTTTTTAATAGATTTGCCATCGATTCGCATCATTTTAATGTCTCCAATTTTTTTATAACACATAAAAATATGCAAAAGAAATTTTTTATTGATGGTTACTGATCGCTATAACTGGTGTAGAATATGTGTATCAAGTCGAATGAAAATAGTGATAGTGTATGTAGAACCTTTTTTTTTGTATAGAAAAGCTGTCAGCTGAATTTTCAGTTGGGAATTTTTTGCTGAAAATTCAGATGAAACGTAACTAAACGTAACTAAATGTCAGCCTTTAAGTATATATAATATGGAGTAGTACTTGAGCCTGTGATAGGCGGCGATTCAATATAGAGAGGGTATTTTGACAGCTGCCAGCCATGACAGTGTTGTGGTAAAAACCCTCTCTATTTTGAAAATTGAATGACCGCATAGATTACCGCGGCCCCTATGATGGTTACGTTTTTGGAATGTAAACGAACACTCCAAATTATATATACTTAAAGATGTCAGCTAACTTTTTATGACAGCTGGCCAATCAGAAGCTCCATCTGAAAATTAAGTACTGAACATTTTGATGCATTGAATGCGCCCAATGTTGGAAAATGAATAAGGGTATGTCAGGGTTGCATAAACTTGCTTTTATTATCTATCTATACAGTATACCTACACAAAAGAGCGCACAAATAATAAGACATAAAGAGAAGCAACTGTTTGTATGTGTGTATTCATCGTCAAACACAGAAGACAGAGAAGAAATGAAACCATTCAATGTTGTTTTTTTTTTTAATTTTGTTTTCAGAAATTGCTTTCTTTTATTGGTGAAAAAATATGAAAGGAATATTCATTATTGATATTAATTTAATTAACGTCATTTAAAGGCAAATTTATTATTTAAGCAAGCTTTACTAAATAACCTCTTAAAGGCATTTTTAGATAATTTTATAGATACCGCTGATAGTGTTTGAAATTTATTCGTGGGACTAATGGTTTTCAAGATATCACCGAAAACTGTTTACACTCCTTTTTCGAAGATAGTGGCCAACGCGAAGGGTGTCGACCCCGAAAACTCAACTTTATACTCGCATTGAACACCCCTTCACATAAAATTAAATATATCTATTTATACAGAAAATGCAGGGGTCAGCCAAAATTTTGTAATATTTCATTGACCAGTAGATAGATAATAAAAGCAAGTTTATGCAACCCTCACATACCCTTATTCATTTTTCCACATTTTTTGAAATTTGACTTTTAATTTCCAATACTCCAGTTAGTGAGGGCGTTAAGGCCATATTTTAGGTCAAACCTTCCACTTCATTCTGACGGGATAACCTTTGGTACACTAATAGTCCACATCCTAGGCTTACTTTTAAGAAGTGTTTCCACGGTGGCAACTCTGGCAGACCGGAGATATACGGGTTGCCATCTGACCAAGTTTTAACACGAAATTTCACATAAATAAGCATATAAATCGAGAACCAGACATCGGTTGATGTCATGGAATAACTCGTTAGATTTAGAATACTTGATGCCATAGGAATATGTTAATTTTTTGACCCCTCTCCCGCCCTTGTACGCGGGAGCAAAATACCCTCGGCGGATAAGGGTTTTTATTTGTCAGAAAATAATGGTTATAAAATAAATATTCATAAAATTTTAAGATGAGCGTTGGCATAGAATTTTTATCATGTATTAGTTTTTTGTATAATCGCATTCAAAATGGGGGGAGGGGAAGGTAGAAGTATATCAAACCACTATAAATTTGTGGTGGGTATAATCTAAGAATACGGCACATGATCTTAGGGTAATTTTTAATGCCCTAGAAAAAGTTATAGCTTTTTTATAAAGTGACGACTAAATTTTCAGTGAAACGAGCATAAAATTACCAAATTCTAGGGCTGGCCACGAGACGAGAAAAGCCTCGGTCTCGATCTCGGTCTCGCATGACGAGACCGAGACGAGACGAGACGAGACTGCCTTTTAAGCTACCGAGACGAGACCGAGACGAGACTGTATATTTGGACCGAAATTTACAGAGAGTCTTATACCTAAATTAAAAAAATCCAATTTCAGTTAAATATTTATTTTCTTCTGCACATATTAAAACGATAATCGAAAATATTTCGTTCCAATAATCAACAGTTTGTCCGGAAATCGTATTTTTCGGAGACGAGACCGAGACGATACTTAATTATACAAGAATTAACGAGACCGAGACGAGACTTACAAAAGTCTCGCAAAGTCTCGTCTCGTGGCGACTAAATTTTCAGTGACACGAGCATAACATTACCAAATTCCAATTGTATAGTGATGAAACTTGGCGTACATGTCTCATTTGTCGTAAGAAATAAGAATCAATAGATTCCATAAAAATATCTGGGGCTAAAGGGTGTTTTTTTTTAAGTGAAACAGAAAAGTTTAAAACTATGCCCCGTAAACCCCCTCCCCCCCCCAGAACTAGTACGTTGATGAAAGTTAATAGGAATGTTTTTTTTTTTTTTTTTTTTTTGTTACCAAGCATAAAAAAAGATAAATCAAATATCTATTGTCAAAGGTGGTTTTTGAGGAAAAATTTTTTATCTGCTCTACTCTAGAAATATACATACATTTTTCCATTAAAACGACCATTACTTTCTTAATGGTATCATCTTAATTTTACTTAAATTGGACTCAGCGTTAAAAAATACTTCAAAATCATGTACCATATTATACATTTGTCTACCTCTTGAGTCTTGGTTCTAACAAGAATTAACACATTTCTACCAACTTTCACCAACGTACAAGTTTTGGGAGGGGTTTACTGGTAATAGTAATTCACTTTTCCCTTTCAATCAAAAAAAAAACACCCTTTCGCTCCAGATATGTTTATGGACTCTTTTGATTCTTATTTCTTACGACAAATGGGACATGTATGCCAAGTTTCATCACCATACCATTGAAATTTGGTAATGTTATGCTCGTGTCACTGAAAATTTAGTCGTCATTTTATAAAAAGGTTATAACTTTTTCTAGGGAAATTATATTGAAATTATTTGGATTGCATAAGATTAGGCATTAAAAATTACCTTAAGGTCGTATGCTAAGATTATACCAAGACGAATATAATGGTTTGATATACTTCCACCTTCCCCTTCCCCCATTTTGAAAGCGATTAAACAAAAAACTAATACATGGATAAAAATGGTCTTTGGATAAGCTGTAGAGTATGAAATTCTTCGTGGACGCTTATCTTAAAATTGTATGAATATTCATTTTATAACCAATAATTTCTGACAAATAAAAACCCTTATCCGCCGAGGGTATTTTGGTCCCCCTCATACAAGGATGGGGGAGGGGCCAAAAAATTAACATAGGGTAAGTCGGTGGAATATGCCAGTGTGGGTAATATGCCACTTTTCAATATTTCAGATTTCTAAGTTGATATTGGCAATTCTGACAATGCAATTCGCTCAGCTACGCTTAGTTCCCTGAGCAGACGGATGCGCAAGTTATTGGGTAATTTAATTTAAAAAAATATTCGGAAAATTATAAATCGAAGTGGCTTTTTTTTAAATTCAGTTTGATTAAAAACGGTATTTTTTTTGGATTTTTTAATACAATATACGAAGGTTTGTTCAAAAAAGGTAAGACTCGATTTGTATACGTAATGTTTGTTCGTGTCTAGACACAATATGTTGCGTTAAATTTAGCAAAAGGATATTGTTTGACGTTTTGGGGTAAAATGCCACATTTTTTTCACACCAACTGGCATTTTACCCGCTAAAGTGGCATATTATCCCCTTCTATTTTAATTTCTTGCAGAACCGATTATGCCTCGAAAATGTTCTAAATGCAAGAGATGGATGCACGAGGACTGCTCGCAAAATGGAAACTGTCCGATATGTCCCATCGATGACAATTAAATATGCACTGGCATTTCACCCTTTCAGAAGTGGCATATTTCCCTCACGTATGGGTATAAAATGCCACTTTTTAAGGTTTTTCAAAAACTTAATTTAAAATGTATTATATGAATTAAAGCTATGTTTTTTTTTTGTTTATTTATTAAATAAAATAAAACTTTATTGAAATTTTAAAAAGCTTGTACTAAACTTTTCATTTACATATTGATTTGATTTGTTTACTGTTAAGTGTGGCATATTACACCGACTCACCCTATTCCTATGGCTTTAAGTATTCTAAATCCAACGAGACATTCTACGATATCATCCGATGTCTGGTTCCCGATTTAGAGGCTAATTTATGTGAAATTTCGTGGTAAACTATGGTCAGAAGACAACCATTATATCTCCGGTCTGCCAGTGTTGCCACCATGGCAACACTTCTTAAAAGTTAATATAGGATGTGGACTATAAGTGTGCCAAAGCTCATCCCGTCTGTATGAAGTGCAAGGCTGGCTAAATTGATGTACTCTTTCATCCATACGTGCTACACCAGCTTCGTGTATTTGATAGTCTTTATATTTGGTTTCATCTGGATTTTTACCTCGATTCCATTCGTGTGTAAAATATTCCTTAATAGGTTGTGGAACACATAAGGCATTACTACTCACTTGTTCATAATATCTTTTGCCCAATTCGTCGGCATTTATTGTTTTTACTCCTGTAGGTTTCATTGGATTAGTCGAATCAACGGTATATTGACAATTTCTGCCATAGAATTGTACATTCATACCTTCACAACACATACCAATAGGTACATATTCACTAGTTGCTGTTCCACTTAGAGTTGTTCCCGTATCGAAAGCTGTTCGTGTACCCAATGGAGTAACTGTACATGTGACATGGATAATTTTCGAACCAAACGGTAGATTAGTGTATTCAGCTTCACTCAAATAAAAGGGTACAAAATCAACAGGCATTAATGCCATGGGTGCAGTAGCGGATCTAGGATTTGGCTGTGGGGGGGGCTTGCAGTTTGGAGATCCATTTTGAGACCTTAAGTAATAAAATTTGCTTGTCCCAAGATAAATTTTATAATTTATAACAAATAATAGAGATCAGTTTAGGTTTAATGCAAGTCCGTACTCAACTTCAGTCGAACTAAACTTCACGACAACGCGGCAAAACATTATTTTTTATGAAATTTAAGGAGCTATATCGCACTAAGCGGCAACTGAACTTCATACGAATTCGTGTGAAGTGTAGTTTCGATGCAGTGCAGTTCCGGCGAGTGCGGTCTAACCTATAAGGCTCAAGTATTTTTTTTTCCTTTTCCTTTAATGATATCCGTTTTTGTGTGCCTTTATATCCGCTCCTGTTGCGCTTCAAAAAGTTTTCAATACAAAGTACAATAACAATTATTCATAATTGCTGTAGCACAATAATTTTTAGCCATATATATATTATTTAAAAATTGATTAGGTACCTACATTATGTAGTTATATTTTTAAATTAGCTGTGGGTATGTTTTGAACTTCCCATTTTTGACAAGATTTGAAAACTGTTTTTAATTGGCTAGTTCAGAAAAATTATATTTAAGTGTTCGTACTGGCAAAAGCTCATATATATGTGCTTTGAAACGGTATTACTCCTCTAATATCTCATTTTCCTGAATTATCTAAATCAAAGAGAAACTTTTTTATTCAAACTGACACCTTACGACATAAGACAAAGCTGCTCTAAGAAATAAGCCGCGGCCCAATTCTGCCAGAGTGAATGAGTTTTCGTGTATACGCTGCATACGCTTTATAGGTATTCATGCTAAAAAAATATGTCGACAAATTTGCACGTCACTCTAGAGTCTAGAGGGATTGCAAATATTCATTTGCTTTTGCATGATTTTCTCAGCGCGCACAGAGAAAACTTACGCTTTTGGAATTTGGCTCCTTGACTAGAGAATTTATATGTTTTGTATGTACAATTGCCTTGGACCTTTCAAATTTTGAAAACGTAGACCCGAACATTTCTAAGCCCAGCCAAGGCCGTAAGAAACAATTCCTGTTGTATTAAACATACACGAAACTTGACATCCCGTTGTTCTCCAATGGTTTAAGCCTCAAAGGCGTTTCTTTCTGTAAATTAGCTTTGTTTTTAGTATATACAGCTGGGGCATTTGACAAGTTAATTTAAAGCCCCGACCATTTTTATCTCTTTTTACTTATCTCTTCAAGCCTTAGCCCCAACTTCGGACTTTGACAGTCCCTAAACTTGAGCCCCCAAAACTCTCTGGAATAAGGCTAGTTTGTAGGAAGTAAGTTGCTTAACCCTGGCTTTATTTTTTGTCCAATATTTTCAGACCTTATTGCGCCAAAGCTGTTTTTTTCGTCCCAATTTTCTGGGTTTAATTTTTAGGGAAATATTGTCGTTACATTAAAAATATCTATATTCATAGCCCCCAACTTAGTTTTTGTCCAATTCGCTTCAGGCTTTAGCCCCAATCTTAGGGCTTAGAAAAAAAATTACATAACATGTATGCAAATAGTTCAGCCCCAACCACGGGATTTTGTCCATCAAATTTCATATCTTAACAATATTTTAGACGGAATATAAAATTCTACACGTTGTAATGTATTGCTTTCTATATTTAAAATTATTTTATGATTCGGCTGTGGGGGGGGCTTTAGCCCCTATAGCCACCCCCCTGGATCCGCTATTGCATGGGTGTACTAATAATATCTAATGTAGCATCGGTTTCTTGTATATTCTCAGTTCCATAACCATAACTATAAATAATTCTTGTTTTTGGAAAATTAACAGTAGACCATTGTGATGGTTTACTGGGTTTTATCCAGAGGTTAGATTTGTTGGTACACTGCTTGACGCTGATGCCGATGAAGAAGCTTCGCCTTGTTCACCTGTGTTTGGCCCACGAGACGAACTACTCACCGACGTATCCATACGTTCCATTGTGTAATTTCGATTTGGTGCCACGGTATTGTTTGCCACAGAACTGCTATCACTAAAATCAGCAGCACGACTAGGCTGATCTGGTGAATAAGTTGCGTCGTGGCTAGATGGGAGGTAATCGCTATCAGATGGGTCTTCACAAATTTGTTTTGAGGCGTTTCCGTCGTGTATGGTTCCGGCTCGTCTTTTACCCGATGGTCCAGGTTGCTGATTTTCCCCTTCGTCTTCGTATTGATAATTATCACACTGACCGGCTATATAGGGATCGGTAGCGTCTTAATCTATACCGTATTCTCTTTTATAAATTTCACGATTTTGTTTCCAATAATGACCACAACATCTGTATTCCTTGTGTAATCGTCTGGTTTCAGGTTGTTGCAGAAAAGCTTGTAGTAGCCCGTAGCGTAATGGTTAGTGCGTTCGACTGTCACGCTGGAGGTCTGGGATCGCTTCCCAGCCTCGTCCACCTAAAAACTAAAAAGTTTTTTTTTCAGGGCTACTGCCTCTTGCGAGGAATTGACAAATCCTCCAAGAGTATCACTTGTCACGAATAAGTGCTTCTCGTCTAGCCGTTCGGATTCGGCATAAAATTGTAGGTTCCTTCCATTCCTGTCGAAAGGCGCACACAGGAATGGTTGCGAGTTGTTAGTCACTAGGCCCTGGTTCTTCATGAGCCGTTGTGCCACCCGATTTATTTATTTTATAGAAAAGCTTGATAATTTGTATACGCTAATTTGTCATTAGACCAAATATCTGTTAAATGACCCACTTTTCGATCTCTTATAAAATCTGCCCAGCTTGGTGTGTTTTTGTCATGACCTTGTGGCATTCTAAGATACTGTACTTTAAATATACTTTCGATACCATAATTAACACAGAGTCCAAGTATACCAGCTAAGTCTGCTGCTCGACCGTTCGCTTTGAAATCCGTCCAAAAATTACTAATTGCTTCGCGATCGGCTGCTCTTATATCCTCGGGTCGATCAGCTACTGCGTATTCCAAGTCATGCATATACGCGATGAAATCCGTACTATTTACTATTTTTTCATGATCACCCAAATCATTGCCAGGCCCCAGATAATTGTAACCCGGCAATGTAATACCTTTCTTTCACATAGTTTAAAGACTACTGACAAGTTCACACCATTAGACATATAATTATATTATAAACAAATCACATAACTCCATAGCTATATAACGGGTGATTTTTTAGCTGGTTTGTTTTGGCAAAACTGGTTTTGACAGCTGACGTGTGTTTAGTACCTTGTGTCACTGTCAAACAGCTTCAGTTTGGTTTGCAATTTAACCATGGATCGTCTTACAAATGAACAACGCTTGCAAATTATTGAATTTTACTATCAAAATTCGTGCTCGGTTCGAAATGTTCATCGCGCGCTGCTTCCATTTTATGGTCGGCATTCTCGACCTTCTGAGCAGTCTATTCGGAAGATTGTGACCAAATTTCGCACCAAATTTACTTTGTTGGACATTAAACCACCAACACGTTTACGTACTGTGCGTAGTGAAGAAAATATTGCGGCCGTATCAGCTAGTGTGACAGAAGACCGCGAAATGTCGATTCGGCGCCGTTCCCAGCAGTTAGGCCTTTGTTACAGCACTACGTGGAAAATTTTGCGGAAGGATTTGGGCGTAAAGCCTTTTAAGATACAGCTGAGCTGGTGCAAGAACTAAAGCCAGCCGACCTACCACAACGCCGAATTTTTGGTGAATGGGCTCTTGGAAAGCTGGCCGAGGATCCGCTTTTTTATCGAAAAATTGTGTTCAGCGATGAGGCTCATTTTTGGTTGAATGGGTACGTAAATAAGCAAAATTGCCGCATTTGGAGTGAAGATCAGCCAGAAGCATTGCAACAGCTACCAATGCATCCCGAAAAAGCCACTGTTTGGTGCGGTTTATGGGCCGGCGGCATTATTGGGCCATATTTCTTCAAAGATGATGCGAATCGCAGCGTTACTGTCAATGATGAACGCTACCGAGCGATGATAACAAACTTTTTTTTGCCCGAAATGGAAGTTCTTGACTTGCATGATATGTGGTTTCAACAAGACGGTGCCACATGCCACACAGCACGCGAAACAATGGCGCAATTGCGAGGCGAGTTTGGTGAACAGTTAATTTCACGTTTCGGGCCGGTCAATTGGCCGCCTAGATCGTGCGATTTGACACCATTAGACTATTTTTTGTGGGGGTATGTCAAGGCTAATGTCTATAGGGACAAGCCCGCTTCGATTGACGCACTGGAAGCCAACATCCATGCATTCATTCGTGAGATACCGGCCGATATGTGTGAAAGAGTATGCCAAAATTGGACTCAGCGGATGGGCTACCTGAGACGCAGCCGCGGTCAACATTTGCATGAAATTATCTTTAAACATTAAATTGCAAGGTTCAAACTATCGATTTCATTTTTTCGAATTTTTTGTGTTTTTTTTTTTTTAAAATGTCAGTATCCAACCTCACACTTGTAAAACTAATAACACACCTTACTGCGACGACGACGACGATGACGACAGCGGAGTTTGCCCCCCTGACCGGGCATGTAGTGGCTCGGCGTGAGCCACCGCCCACCCTAACGAAGTGGAATGCGAGTTCAAAATGTTTGTTTCTCACATCGAGATACAAAAATACATAGATAATTATTCCAGATCGAGAAACGTTGGGATTTCTTGTTCCACTTTTTCTCGATGCGAGAAGTTTTTGAACAAGTGGATGTGGTGATTTTAAAATTTAAATTTAATTACTGATAACTATACTATAACCTTACTGATTGCTATAACCACCCGTACTTACAAGATTCCAGTTTTCACCTACATATATTTCAACTTGTGTTCATGGTTTTTTACTGATCGCTATAACTGGTCTCTAAGGTTTATTCACTAGCCTTTTATGAGTTTTATTTATTAGATAACATAATTCAAAATGACAAATTTTAAAAATATTTTTTTTTTTTTTATTTTTAAATACGTATTCATTAACAGTTAACTATCACATGCTATATAGGTACACCGAACAAATATTTTTAATTTTTAATAATTTATGTTCTTACCTATTACCTTATTTTTGTTTGCAACATTTACTATTTATAATCTAAGGGTATGTACCTACTTAAAAACAAATCAAAATTATTTAAAACTTTGAAACTGTTGTAAAAATGTACAATGTGTTTGTGTATTTTTTAAATCTAGATTTTTAAAATACTAGTTATGTATGTATGTATATATAATTATGTTGGTGGTATATCATTTTTTGTGTATGTAATGGAAGAACATTGAGAACACGTTTATGTATTTTCTACTTTCAGAGAGATATAAATGCTGTAGGTATGTTTTTTTGGCCAAATGCAGTTAAAATTATTTTCCTGCGATTTTGTATGTTGTTGCTGTTGGCTATATCAAGTATATGAAGATCCCCAAGGATCCTTTATTTTAAGTCTTGTTCTCTAAATTTTCGAGACAGTTTCTTTGATCCTTTGGCTTTTTTGGATTTGTAGACATCACTTAGTGTACTAAGAGCAATGCAAAATTGGGCAGAATAATAAGTTAGCATCACTAAAATCTGGAGGAAAGAGAATATTATTGGAGGATTTTTGAAATTATTGCTTTGTTATTTATGACAAACCCTCGCATATGGAATGGGCTGCATGAACATGGTAACTGAAATCAAAGCATCCGAGATGACAAACAAGACACTTCCAACAGCACCCACCGTTGAGAGGGTGCTTGGTCTTTCCACAGCTCTTACAATTGCACGCCAGCACATTGTCGTAAGTAGAAAAGCGTAAATTGGAAGTCCAATCTTTATTATAAGACTGAGGGAACTGAAGATGTAGACAGTCACTGCAATTAATTAAAGTATAGTGTTTTGTCGATTTGTTATTTATTTAAAAAAAAATAAAAAATTGTACTTACATCCAGCAGCTATAGCATACAATGGTATTCCAATACTAACTCTCCAAGGTTTCAATTCAAAGGCAGATATGTAGAATACTTGAGCTATGCCAAATACTGCCATTCCATGAGGGAAATAATCCAGGTTAAGTAGGCTGTCTCCAATGCAAGAGAAAAACAGTCCACTCAATACCATTTGGGAGTAGTTGTAGCTGTTCAAAAGATTTTTGATTTGTTTTTGTGATTTATATTAATAATTCGATTTATGTATGTGAATATGACCTTACTCTATAGTGCATTTGAAACCTTTCGAGACGACATAAACTCCGAGTGATATTATGGGAGCACATTTTAATACGGTTGTTATTGTGAGATCGCCATCATCATCAACAAAGGCAAAGTATAACACCAGAAAAATTATGAACGATGAGAACTTATTAAGTTCATCTACAACCTGAAATTAAAACAGAAATATTTTAAATTTAAAATAAGACCACTTAAATTCATCGAAACCATCTAAGCCGATAGATTATTGTAGAACCTTAGCTTCCAGGATCTTTACATCTCATATGGCATAGTCGCAAAAAAAGTCAAAATTTGGTCATCCGCAGAAGAATTTGAAAAAGTTTTTCAAGGTCTCTCGTGATTTTTAGCACTTTCACCCTATGAATGAAAGAATACAAGATTGCGAAACTTCGGATTTTTCGCTTCGTTATTGTAATTTTCAACAGCTTCGTGACTCAAGTGGAGACAAAAAAGACTAAATTTTGGTATAATTTGTATGAGATATAGGGGTGCGAAAACTTTTAGTTACTTGAACTTGTTATTAAAGTGATTTTTTACCATTATTTTTGTTTAATGTTCTGAGCTATATTTTGATGATATAAAACCAACAATAAAAATAATAATTCAAGAATGGAATATATCTGATATTTGAATTTTTTCATCGCACTCTCTATTTTTGCTTCATATTTTGACTATTAACATGATTTAAAACAATTGAATAACAATTAAAAACATTTTTCGGTAATATTTTTTGTGTTTTTAGAATGAAAAACTATATTAAACATACATATAATAATTCGCGAACAAAAAATCATCTCTGTACAAATTTTCTTGGCTGTCACATCTGTTGTTATGTTTTGTCTCCAAAAACGTAGGAAGTGTCGTAATCTTGTATTCTTTGATTCATGCTTTCACCCCTATTGCGATTGTCAATTACTGATTGGTAGTTGATAAATATTGAAATTTTGCATTTTAGAAGGCAATTTATTCAAAATCTAATCGACAATTCATCGATTTTTGCCAATTTTCTTGTAATAAATGACGGCCTGCATCATTCTCAATGACCAAAACTTTTAGCGGTTGGCTTGTTTAATATCGAATTTCAGTATTTATCAACTATCAATCTTTGAAGGTTGATAGGAAAATCATACCGAAAAGAGGTCTAATATACCCACGTTACGATGGGAGGGGCGAATATCTCAAAAAATGACTTAAGGTAGAAACAATACTTTTGAAAGACAATGGTAACACCCACAATATTCTCCTTTAGCTTATCTTAAGAAATTAATTACTCAAAAACTATCCATTAAAATAACTTTATTTAAAAAGAAAATTCAAGAATGGGTTTCTAGGCTTAAGATAAGCTATAGGAGAATGTTGTGGGTGTTAGCTTTGTCTTTCAATAGTGTTGTTTCTACCTTAAGTCATTTTTTGTTAGATAATTGCCATTGGCGGATCCAGGGGGGTGGCTATAGGTTTCGTTTTATAAGCCCCAAGGCTTAAGCCTGAAAGGAAATGTACAAAAAAACAAGGTCGGGGCTGCAAGTCATTAACAAGGACAGAAAATTGGGACGACAAAAAACAGCTTGGGAATAGGGCTTGACAAGAATTCGACAAAAAAAAACGTGGTCGGGGCTAAGCAAATAATTCCCTTTAAACTTAGATACCTTATTTCAGCAAGTTTTTTGGGGTTGACTGGTGAAAAGGTGGAGGAGAAAAAAGCCCATTTGGGGCTGAAGCCCGAGGAGAATTTGGGAACAACAAATCAAAATCCGAGAAAATCATGCTGGTGCATGTGAATTTGCGATCCCTCTTGCGATCCTTTATGGACAGATTTTTTATTCTTGTGGTTCAAATCTGGATGAGCTTGACCCTCTGCGCCGTCCGCCATTTTGATTGCGGTGTTTAAAAGTGTTTACTCAATTTTCTCAACCGCTATTAGTCGTAGAGTAGTCTTTTTTGTTTACTTTTGTAGGTTAACATGGTCTCTACAATTTTTTTAAAGCTCCTTCCTATAAAAAGTCATTGTTGAAAAACCAGCTAATTTTCTATTTCAAAAATGGGTTTTCAAGTTTATCTCACCAAATGTCCATCCGAACCAAAAATCACTTTTGAAACTTTTTATAAAACATTAAATTTTCTAAATTTCTGTTCATTTAGATTTCATGGAAGTCAAAAAAACTTTCAAGATATAGCAAAACAAAGTTTCTAAAATTATATAATAAAGTGTAGATTAATAAAATCAATTAAATTGCCCCTACTTGTTTCCTGTTAGATTAACAAATATAAAATTACTAACATATTTGTAGATAAAAGTTATACCTATAATTGGTTTCTTGAAAATTTAAAATTTTCCATTATATTTTGAATTTAAAATAGTATATAAATAAAGTTAACGAGACATTTAAACACCTTTTTAGTATGAAGATTTTTGACCTCCCCCCCGCAATTATTTTTATTTAAAAAAAATTTAGCCACATTTCTAAGCTAAGTTTTGAGATCTTAATTTTAAAAATCTGACGAGTAGAAACGAAATTAAGTTTTTTTAAAAGGAAAAAAAGACGATTAGAAAAAAATTTATTTTTAAAAATAAAATGAAAAAAAAAAAACAAATATAAAAATTAATTTTTTCTAATCGGCTTTTTTTCCTTTTAAAAAATCCTAACTTCGTTTCTAGGATCTATAAAAAAATTGTAGAGAACAAGTTAATCTACAAAAGTAAACACTACGACAATACGACTAATAGCGGTAAACATTTTTTTTCAAAATGACGGACGACGCAGAGGGTTTTTTTTATTGAAAAAATGTGGTTTTAGAATCCCCAAGAAGTACTCTTAAAAAAAAACCATAAAATTCTCCTCCCGAATTTGTGTAGATATTTTCGATTTTTTTGGATAATTTGATTGGACTATATGTATAATAAGTTAAGATTATAAGTCTATAAATACACCTGAGCCTTTATGTTCTATCTTTGCTTAAAAATATTTTAAATGTTAAATAGGACAGATGTTATTGTAACTACTTAACATTGAAAACATTTTAAACCGGGGGTAGAATCTGATATAAATGCACAAATAACACAGCTATTGTTAAAAAAAAGTGGAAATATCAAAATACGATTCTTATTACATAACGTATATTTTTCACAAAAAAATCCTAAAACTAAAACTTTAGGACAATCAATTTAAATTACTTAATATCTTAAAGTGGACAGCCTAAGCCCCCTCCACAGCCAAATCCTAGATCCGCTACTGATAATATCCCCTCCCATCTTAACGGGGATATATAGACCCCCCCTTCCGGAAAGATTGTCCTATTATTTTAGCTCAACCTCCATTGCCTTGATGCATTTATGTTAACCATTCTTTATTTCCAATATACTGCTTGATAATACTACTTGTTATATTTTTTTTATCGCTAAATTTTGAAATGCTGTATTTTGGAAACCATTCGGTCTATAGAGACGGTTTTCTCAGCAAAAAATCTGAAATACCAGATTTGACGCATATGTGATTGAATATAGTTACTGTACTAATACCAATTTTTTCAAAATTGTGAAATGAAGTGTTTAATTGACTTTTTGTGGTCAATGGTTATATCAATTCTGAATCAAGCTATTCTATTTTTTAAGAAAATTGAAAATTACTAAAACTAGTTTTTTTATGAGATTTTTTTTTAAGGTAATCTCATTTATTGTGGGGGAGTATGATAACTACGGAACAGCAAAATAATAACGGATTTTTGTATAGGGTTTTAATGCAATAATTTTGTTACTATGGGAGGGGGAATCTATCTAACTCTGTTGGGAGGGGCAATTTTCTGACTTAAAATTACTTAAAATTAAAGAAAAGACATTTTATTTAAAATTACCAAAACTACATTTATGTACATATATTCAATTTGTATTTTTTGTTTGTTTTTTTTCTTCATAGTATAAATTCAAAGATTCTTTAAATCCAGATTCTTTAAATGCAAACGAAGCTTTGCATTCACCAACCTCGCACCTACCCCACAAAATCGGCGTTATACTAAGTTTTCATTAGAGCCGAAATGAGATAATTTCGAAATTTGCTCATTTCATTTTGTATTTGGTATGGCAGTTTGCCGTTTATTTTTGTTGTTTTCTCTTTCAATTTTATGTTGTTGAGTGTAGTGTATTGATATTTTCATACAAAAGCTTTTAAGAGCTTTTGAAACTGATTCCCGCTGGATGCATTCACCTAATTTAGTGCAAATGAGGTTGAAATTACCTCATTTCGAAATGTGATTTTGTATGGAAAATTAGGTAATTTCGGATCTCATTTGGCATTTTGCAACGAAATTACCTCATTTGGCCCAGTGAAAACGGCATTAGGCAATAACGTACAAGTAACCCCACAAAAAAACTCTCAACAAATTTTTGTTGTAACTTTGTTTTCAATCAGAAACAATTATAAAATAATGAAATTACATTAAATTAAATGCAAAGAAATACCACCAAAAGCCATAATATTTTGAGTGGGTATTTTGCTGAAACTATTTTGATGAAGCTACACGTTTTATTCGTCTATTTCTGGAAAAATACTGTTGTCCAAGAAAACTGTGGACTGTGTTTTTTTATCAACATTTTGAGTTTACATGCGAATTTTTCAAATACGATTGGCATAATTAATTTAATTTTAATTAAGGATTTAAGAAATGATTTATGGCTTTCAAAACTGGTATAATAAGTACTATATTGTTAGCGTTGCCGTTGGTTTTTCATATTTTTTTCTAAAATTCAATGCGCCAAGGTTATCGTACTCGTATCGTAAAATTTGACGTTTTGCCACCATCTTGGATTTTACTTAATTTAAGTATTTTTTACATAGCATATTAGTCTTACAAAAAGGATTTTAAGACATTTAAATTTCTATTTTTTATTGTAAGAACCCTTTTTTGTTTTGTTAATATTTAAAAACTTACAGGACAACAACAAATTTAAGTGTCTTCCTAAATTTAGGTATTTTTTTTTATTAAAAACTT
The DNA here is from genome assembly GCA_949320155.1 of Melangyna quadrimaculata. Lineage (NCBI taxonomy): Eukaryota > Metazoa > Arthropoda > Insecta > Diptera > Syrphidae > Melangyna > Melangyna quadrimaculata. The sequence goes on along the minus strand of OX439483.1, from coordinate 467,139,742 downwards.
GAAAACAGTTTTGAATTTTTTTTCCTCTAACGTTTTCATAATTGTTACCTGAGAAGTTAATTTTCCTATGGAGCCTTAAATAATTTTTTAATACTAGTACTCGAGCAAAATTGCAACTATCTCAGATTTAAAAAAGAAATTAGTTAAAATTTATTTTAATAGAAAAATATTTACAATTTTTGTATTTATTGAAGCACAAAAAAAATGTTTGTACCTACAACAAATTTGTATAAAAAATAGGTTACAATAAATAGTTAAAAAAAAAAAATATCTGGCTAATTATTTTATTTTTTAATTTAGTTTTTTCTAACGTTAAGTTACTCTTTACATTTTAATAATCCAACTTAAGCTTGATCAAACACATGAAAATCGCCCAAATTCACCCATGCATTTTTGAGAGAATCGTCACAAATTCATTTTGTAATATACTTGGTGTAACTCGAAAACTAATCCGAATTTAAGAATTTTAATTAAGTGATTTTTCGTTGGAAACAAGATTTTATATTAAAACGGAAAGTTTAAAAAAACTTATACACAAATTTAAGCATACAAAAGTAATAAAAACTGACCTAAGAAAGTCGAAAAATCATTAATTTTGATATTTTTTTACTAAACCAAACTTGTTTATACCCAACCTACACATCATAGATTTTGGTCGCAGCATAATCTAATGACTAATTTGATTAATCTTGTTCTACAGAAGTCTTTCAAATAATTGCCTTAAATTCCACTTCTAAAAGCGGCGAAGCAATAACTAATGAGTTAGAGGTGCATTACCTCTTTCAATTGGAAAATATAATAATAATACAAAAAATAAGAATAATATAATAACAATAAATGCAAAAGTGGTACAGTTGCGAGAGTAGAAAGTGGCATTCGCCAATAATATGTTCAAACATCGTTCCTAATTACAAAATCGATACACTGGTACATATACACATGTAGGTATACTGTAGTAGGTAAGATATTAGAGCAAATACATACATAGGTTAAATTATTTATTAATTTATTGTTTCTTCTTTACGTTTATTTTTGAATATAAGCAACATCGCAGTTAGGTCTCTTTTTTATGATAAGAGCAATTTGTTTATTTCTAAATATTGTTATCTTTCATAGCTGCACATTTAAATGTTTTTGTTTTTGCCGGATTCAGTGACATGTTTTTGTTTTTAATTAACCCTTGCAAATGTGAAAAACGCACAATTTCTTTTTATTATCAATCAAAAAAATTAGTTTTAATACATACTTTTTGAAACAAACATTATAGTCTAGGAAAGATAGAAAATTTAATATGGACAAGTGGGGACAAATGAATTCATGAAATTATATTGCTGGCATTATCGCAGAATTGTATCCTCAACAACATATCCAAAGTCCCCCAAAATCCCCGCATTGGTTTTTTGTATAGACGCATTTAAAGTGGTAGAGAGGGGGAGGAGAGAAATTATCAAGCTGAAAAATTTGTTATAATAAATCTGATCATATGACACACATGTTTACCAAGAATCAAAAGAGCACAAAAATATCTGTGGTTAAAGGGTGTTTTTTTGACGGGGAGATGCAAGTGAGTGATAATTACCATAACATCCATGAAGAAATTCTGACACTTCTGAAATTTATAATAAGAAGATGAAGAAATTTAAATATTAAAATATTGAAATTACTTCTATTTTAAGTGGAGTGAATGAATAAAATTCAATTAAAAAGTACAAGTTAAATTAAATTTAAATTTCTTCATCTTCTTTTTATAAAAAACCTGACCACGGGTATTTATTTTCTGGGTGCACGAATTTAAACAAATTCCCCTAGAATAATAAAATTCACAGTATCTTTTTGCTGTGATTTTTATAAGAGTCGGTAAACATCGACCAAAATTTGTGTCTTAGTAGGGTATAACAGACTGACTGAAGAGCCCACTGTTATATCTTGGGCGAAACACAATAATTTCTGGAGTTGAGGTCACTTGTACTTTTTAATTGAATTTTATTCATTCACTCCACTTAAAATAGAAGTAATTTCAATATTTTAATATTTAAATTTCTTCATCTTCTTATTATAAAAAACCTGACCACGGGTATTTATTTTCTGGGTGCACGAATTTAAACAAATTCCCCTAGAATAATAAAATTCACAGTATCTTTTTGCTGTGATTTTTATAAGAGTCGGTAAACATCGACCAAAATTTGTGTCTTAGTAGGGTATAACAGACTGACTGAAGAGCCCACTGTTATACCTTGGGCGAAACACAATAATTTCTGGAGTTGAGGTCACTTGTACTTTTTAATTGAACTTCTGAAATTTGCTAAAAATATTAAATTTATATTTGCACCCTAGAATCAAAAGAGTCCATACCAATATCTAATGCCCAATGGTGTTTTTTAGGGGTATAATATTTGACCTGCTTAACGGAAAAAACATTAATTTTTGCTTCAACTTCACTCTAACTCCCACCTCCTTTCCCTCTCCACCTCTTTAAATTCGTCTATACAAAAAAAAATAGTTTTGAAATACATTTTGTTTAGTATTTGGGAAATAAAGTCGACAGGGCTTTCTGCCTTTGCTCAAAAATATAAATGGGCCCTTTCTACAAAGATATACGTAATACTTATAGGTAGGTATCATAACAATAAAAGAAATTTAAATAAAATAAGGACCTATTGAGACTAGCAATACCGATGGCGGCACAAGTGTCCATGGGCGCTACCACGGAAATTGACCATAGATAAATCATTATAAAGATGAGAATCCTCGGACATTGACCATAGACAAATCATTATAAGGATACATTGGCCATAGATAAATCATTATAAAGATGATAATCCTCGGTTTATCCGTTCTAGTCGCTATTTTGTGTAGTTCATGAAATGTTCACCAGGGTCGCATGCTAATTTGCTGGTGCTAATATGGTAGCTGGCTTATTTAATACCCCAATGAAAATAGACATTTCCTTAAACAAAATTCCGATAACGCTTAAATTTGGTACGGAAATTCCACTGACCATAATGAAGCAATGGTAGAAAGTCCCCGTCGATCTCAGAGTCAAGTGTGGAATAAATCTTTTTTTCGCAAATTTTGAATGGTAAATTCTATCGAAGAGTAGTCTAGGTGCAGTTTGTAGATCACAAAATTCTCCACAAAAAAAGCTATTTAAAAAAAATCATAAATGACGAAAATATTGTTTTTTTTAGTATAGTGTATACTACGGACCTGCCTAAAAATCACGGAAGTCATAAAACCTACCATAGCATAAGGATTCACCATATGGAGAAATTTCCCTACACTGCCTTGAAATCATGGAAGAATATAGCTTCCAGGTCTGGTGAATATAAAAATAGGAGAAATGAATAAAAGCTCTAATGTGTGATGAATATAAAAGGCATGGTGAAAGCGATCTAGATTAAAGAAAACGAAAAGCTCCACTGAAGACAGCAACTGGACAACGTCCAAGAACCTCGATGGTGAGTTTCTAATAGAGAAACAAACCAGATCAACCTTCTACTGGCCACCCCTCTTCCTACGATCAATAGCTTGATGGTGAAGTTCCATATATACATTAGCGAAACGCACCACTTGCCGGTCGCCCCCGTTAATACCTTGCAAACACAAACTATGCAGTGCTGTTGTCGGGTACAACAAAGATTTACCTCGAAAGATATAATTTGTTGACCTAGGGCTCACACTTAGTTTTTCCGCAAAGCATAATAAGAGATGGCCATACAAGCGACCAAAGACACGATCGAAAGCTGTTAGTCAATACCGAACAACTGAAAGCAGTAAGTCAACAATAGTATAAACAAGACCAGTGAGTTAAGTAGTATAGTTTAGCCGAGAAGATACCAGCCAAAGGACCATCTTTTCCGCCATAAAATAATTTGAGGACTTCCCCCACCACCACCAGTGGTCTCAAATATTGACAGATTTATCCTTCTGAATTGCCTTGCTCCGCCAGTTTGATTGTTGCCTGATACGTCCGTTGATTACTGCCTAATACATCAGTTGATTGTTGCCTGATACTTCAGTTGATTTCTACCGGATACGTCCAGTAGAATTGCCTGTATTTGACCAGGCCTAGAAGAAGACGCCTGTGTACGCCAGCCGATTTCACCAATGACCCGAATTTAAAGCAAATCACGAGCCGCTCATCAAATATCCGATCCCAGAACACCAGATTCCAGCAAGTCATATAAAAAGTATGTAAAATATTATTAAATTGTGAATAGTAAAAGGAATCGACCTAAATCCGAAGTTGAGTACTTCTTTAGATAGAATCCCGGTACACCGACTAGCTAAATCTCAGCCTTTGAAAGTTCATCACAGGGATTCCCTTGAGGGGAAATTGAATTTTGTTAGCTCAAAAAATAACGATACCTGCCATACAACCAATATACAAACATTTATTTATTTCAAAAACGGCTCTAACGATTTTGGAAATTTTTTTTTTATAACCGTTATTAACGGTACCTCTCACAGAACCGATTTTTTCTCGTTAACGGCTATACCGATTTCAACCAATTTTTTTTATATAAGATTTCCTTTATAATTTTAACAATTTTGCATATACAATTTTTCGAAAAATAATTTGTGGATTTTTAAAAAAATATTGAAACTTTTTTTTGAAAATTCAATATCTTGAAAACGGGCCAATTAATATATTTTGTATTCTGTGCAAAATTGTAGTTTATTTAATTCTAAAAGTTGGCATACCAAATTTTATTTTTAAAAATGTTCAAGATTTTTTTTATATAAAAAATTAATTTTTAAGAAAAGGTCTAACGATTTAAATTTTTTTTTTTTTTTGTCATAAATTCATATTTATCCAACAAATCAGATAGCTTACTTTTTTTAGCTCTATAGTTTTAGCTATTTAAATAAAAAATTTATAGTAATTTTTATGTATGAGGTCGTTTGTTTCTAAAAAACTTTTTTTTTAATGTTATAGAACCAGTACATATGCACATTGTCAAAATCAAGCTACGTTAAAGATGTTAGCTACGAGAGCAAGTTTGTAGGATCCAGTCGTGTCCATTTTTTTGAAAAATCAATGTCTTGAAATCGAATTGATGAATATTTTTTAAATTTTGAATTAAATTGTATTTTATTAAATACTTAAGTTAACATGTCAATTTTATTTCCTAAGTGTTTATAATTTCATTACACCTAAGTATGTAAAAAAAAAATGGGCACGACTGCATTGCACAAACTTGCTCTCGTAGCTAATAACTTGAATGTAGCTTAAAATTGACAATGTACATATATAGTGGTTCTATAACATTATGATACAATTAAAAAAAGTTTTAAAAACAATACAATAAACAAAAAAATTAATATAATTTTTTTTTAATAGCTAAAAAAATATGCTATCTGATTTGTTTAGTAAATATGAATTTATGAAAAAAATTTCAAAACTCGTTAGAGCGTTTTTTTTTTTTAAATAATTTGTTATATATAAAAATTTTTGAAAATTTAAAAAAATTAAATTTGGTATGCCAACTTTTAGCATTTAATAAAATACAATTTTTCACAAAATTTGAAAAAAAAAATCATCAACCCATTTTCAAGATATTGAATGTTAAAAAAAAAATTCAACATTTCTTTAAAAACCCAAAAATTATTTTTTTCAAAAATTTTAAATACAAAATTGTTTAAATTGTAAAGGACCTCGTACACAAAAAATCTGGTTCAAATCGGTATGAAGCCGTTAACGGGAAATTTGAAAACCAAAAATTCGGTTCTATGAAAAGTACCGTTAAAAACCGTTATAAAAATTTTGTTGTTCTACCAAAATATTAATTGTCGTAATTATAGTAGCTCGTAAATTTTTTTTTCAAAATCGTTAGAGTCGTTTTTGAAATAAATCAATTTTTGTATATTGGTTGTATCGCAGGTACCGTTATTTTTTGAGCTAAAAAAAAATTTCAATTGCCACTCTAGGGAATCCCATAAGAACCTTAATTCCAAAGTTTAAAGAAAATCGCTTCAGCGGTTTATGATGCAGGTCGAGGTACATACAGACAGACGGACAGACAGACAGAATTGCGAGACCCACTTTTTTCGCGTTAAAGAGAGAAAATTTGAATCTCAGAAATTTGGTTCTATGATAGTTACTGTTAATAACAGTTATTGATAATATTTTTGCTTACCAAAATATTAAACTTACCTCAAAAGGTAACTGAGTAATTGGTGCGATTTTTCGAATTGAAAATTCTGACGTTTTGAACGTTTCTAGAATAGAATCCGTAGTTTTTGCCAAATGTCTGTATGTGTGTATGTAGCTTCGTCGGCCATATCTCCAAAATGAATACAGATATCGACTTGAGAAGAGTTTTATTTTATATATATAGGTCATAATGTCGACTTGGGATGAATTTTATTTAACAGATTAGATTGTCATAACACGCTGAAAAGGTTTTTTAACACAAGCAATTTGAAAAGGAGCTGTTAAATGTAATTCGTCTCAAACATCTCGAGAACAGAAAACGAGAAAAAGATATTGGATGAATTTTATTCTACACATAATGACGTAAGAAATTCGTAAAATTTAAAAACAATTTCAACCAATACTTTTTTTAAGCAAAGAAAAACAGTTAAAAATAATTTTCGTCTCGAACATTTGAAGAATAAATAATGATTCCGAGCCCAGTCTTTTCTTGTTTGCGCATAATGACGTAGTCAACAATTGTTAATGTTAAAAAAAAAAACAATAGACAGTTTTTTTATAGAGCAAACAAACTGCAAAAAAAAACTAAAAACTCTTAAAAAATATATTTAAGCTCGAATATCTAGAGAAAAAAAAAACGATATCGACTTCAAATGTTTACCAAAAATATATATCAATTCCATCTATATGTTGTGTAATTTAAGGATTTTTAAAATCATCTTTTGAAAAGATTAAAATTAAAATAGTGTCAAAAACGACTTTTTCAAAAATGGCCAGCCTTACACTCAAAATCGTTTCAAAATCAAAATTTAGCATCTCACACTTAATTTGTCTTTTTATATTGTTTGCAACTATGTATTTTTTTTAAAGAACACTCCGCTGATTCATGGTATTTTGTAAAAAAAGTAATTAAAGTAAGATTCTTAAAATTTTATAAGCTTGAATTTGCGATTTTTTTAAGGCAAATTATGTATATGGTTTTCAATGGCATTTTTTCGTCTTCTCTACCAAGATGTAGGTACCTTTTTGAATGTGTCAATTTTTTATTTAAATCTCAGTTTTTTTTAATTATAAATTTAATACAAAGTTTCTATAGATACCTAAGTAATTGATATAAACCTACCTTAACTTACCTAGGTATTTGGTAAATTTGACAGATAGCTATGGCAATGACAAGTTGCGCATGACTGCTTTTAATTATAATATGATTGTTTACCTACTCATTTAAATTGCATTTCCTATGATTTTTTCTAATAATCCATACACCCATCCATATATCCATGCACCATTAACGAACTGTAAAATTGTTCGTTGAAATTTTCAATTAAAAGAAAATGCTATCAACAAAAATAAAAAAAATAAAATAACAAGTAAATTTAGAAATTTCCATTAGAAAACATACGCAATTCACGAAATACTTTTTCCTCAAATCTAAATTTCCCGCCAAAATTAAATCAATCGTATGTACGTTCTCTTCTTACAGCACAAAGACATTTTTAAATCTAAAAATAGTTCACACCTGTTGAAAGCGCGGTGCAGTAAATAGATTTGCTCAAACAAAAAAAAATGTATTCCCTATCGCATTAAAATTATTGGTCTTATTTAAAGAAACAGAATAGGTAGGTATACCTATCTATACTCATTTCAATAATAAATCAACCATTCAATCAAAACAAACAAAGAAACTCACCTTTTTGCGCAATTGTTTTGTTAACACTTTTTTGTTGGAAGGCATTTTAATAAATTATGAAATTAAAAATAATAAAAAATTATAAAATAAAAAAAAAATGAATACAAAATGGGAAAACAAAAAAATCAAAACAACATGCACAAATGTCACACTCAAATGCTGATTATGTGTAATTTATCTTGCCGCTGAGCATGCATTAAAAATTATAGTTTATAAACAAAACTGTTGATTTCCCATGATAGTCGTGATATTGGAGAGATGAGCTTTTGGAACAGCGAATTTACATTCTGCTGTCATTTCACCCACTCATCCAATTCCTGTATGCTCATTACACCCCTTACACACCAGAAACAGATGACAAGAATTACTACTTGTCTCTGATAACTTAATAGGGACACACGACGCAAGAACCCATCCACACATAAAGGCGGAGACGCACAGTCTTGCTTGCTGGCACAAGGTTGTTTTTTTCTTTTTTGTTTTACACTTTTCTTTGAGAGCGAAATTCCCCGAGAGAGAAATGAGCGAGAATTTACATTAGAACAGAGAGGCACAAGGTCAAGGACGTTTTTGTTTTGGGCCATAAACTAAGCCAACGATAAGCATTCAACTATCAATAATTGATTATTATCAGAGAGAGGTAGGTACTATAGAGGTGTAACAAAAATATTGACAAACTGTCTCAGTGGAGTTCTTGCTACGTAAGTATTTTTTATTGTAAATATATTGACCTATCACCGCGCACGTCTTCGTATATTAACTTACAATTTGTAAAAGTTCTGGCATTCCATTTTCGTTTTGCAACATAATGAAAATCGTACTCTCAAATCGTTTTTTTTTTACGAAAACCGTTTTATTTACGTTTTGTATTCTCCGACTATGAAGAGACTGAGGTATCAATCAATTATTTATTAAAAAGAAAACTACACACTCTCCCCGACAATCAGTGCGGGTTTCTTGCACCGATGCATTCACACATCGACTGATTAAGTTTATGAACAAAGTGATAAACCAAATGTATAATAATGTTCAACAAGAAGTGTAGCAAGCGACTAAACTAGACTGCTAGCTTTTTCTAACTGACTTTGCCTTTGTTGATGATTCCAGTTCTCCACTTCTCCAGAAATTAATCAGCACAGAACACACCACGTTTATATCAGATTCATATCCATAACAAAGCCAAGCCAATGAAATATAAAATCAGCGAGAATAAAAAAAAAATAATAAAAGCGTGTAGATAAAGAGAGAAAATGGCACGTGAAAGCTTCTCTTTGGAAACTTTCGCCAAACAAAGAATTATTGACATTTACATTTGCATTATGCCATTCTGGCTGCTGGCTAGACTTCTTTCTGCCCCTGTTGGCTTTTGGTAGATTTTTGTTGTTGTTGATAAATAGCTAGGAAGTAATGAGTGACGGTAGCTTCATCAATTTTGCACCTCATTTGGGGGTGGCAATCCGAAAATAGATTAAAGAGGATGAGATGTAAAACAGTTTATGGAGGGAACTTGCATTGCTCGGTTGAACTTTATTCATTATAAATAATAGTAAAAACACATTGACCAGAGGAAACATAGTTTGTTTGTGCTTTTTCACAAATTGACTTAATGCATATTTAATTCCAGCCTCGTCCACCTAAAAACTAAAAAGTTTTTTTGCAGGGCTACTGCCTCTTGCGAGGAATTGACAAATCCTTCAAGAGTATCACTTGTCACGAATAAGTGCTTCTCGTCTAGCCGTTCGGATTCGGCATAAAATTGTAGGTCCCTTCCATTCCTGTCGAAAGCCGCTCACAGAAATAGTTGCGAGCTGTTAGTCACTAGGCCCTGGTTCTTCATGAGCCGTTGTGCCACCCGATTTATTTATTTATTCATATTTAATTTGTGTCAATAGTTGATAAGGTATTATTATTGATTTATCCCCGTATTTATAAAGAAAAAATAGTTATTTCAGCTCCCGTGTTCAGGAAAACTCTATTATGAAATAAAAATGTACCGGACTCAAATGCATGGAGCAGTAAGCAATTGCCTTAAGTTTGAGTCCGGAAAATTCTTATTCCATGGTGTAGTTTTCCTAAACATGGGAGCTGAAATAACTATTTTTTCTTTATAAATACTTGTGTTATTGTTTTGTAATCCATTTATATATCGTAAAAGTAATAATATACAAGTCGTAGTGTTGAACTATGTTCAATTAATAGATTGAATACATACAATACTAAGCAGGTAGGACGTTTTCATCAAATTTGTATGTATGTATGTACTTGTAGTAGTAGCTCGTAGCAGGCCGTAGCGTAATGGTTAGTGCGTTCGACTGTCACGCCGGAGGTTTGGGTTCACTACCCAACCTCGTCCACCTAAAAACTAAATTTTTTTTCAGGGCTACTGCCTCTTGCGAGGAATTGACAAATCCTCCAAGAGTATCACTTGTCATGAATAAGTGCTTCTCGTCTAGCCGTTCGGATTCGGCATAAAATTGTAGGTCCCTTCCATTCCTGCCGACAGGCGCTCACAGGAATGGTTGCGAGTTTTTAGTCACTAGGCCCTGGTTCTTCACGAGCCGTCGCGCCACCCAATTTAATTTATTTATTTTATTATGAACTTGTACTGTACTTGTACATACGCATTATAAATGTGAATAGAAAAATGATTAAATACAAATTAGACACAACAAAATACAATGTAACACAACTAAAAAAAAACTATACAAAATTACGCATACGCCACAGTGCACATCAACGAGTATAACGTGTATCATATTTAATTGAATTTAATCAAACATTCATTAACATAAATAAGAAGGTTACTGTTTGCACTCCATAGTAAGCAAACAAGTATAAATTAATGTTTGAGCAACTTTGCGATGCATAGCAGCTCTTCTAATTACATCCATATAAAAAAATCATCATGATAATAAGGAAATTATCTCCAGAGCCAGAGCACAGATTCATCTGACGTTACATAAAAATGCAAATATCTACTTGTATGTAAATTATATTTGTTCCATGGGCTTAAAGTTCAATTTCAAGAACGTCATTTTAATTTCTATATGAATGAAATCGCAAGCAATAACACATGCGATTAATTGGCTAACTAATAAAAATCTATTGGTGGAAGAGAAAATTAGGTACTGTTTGTTTTTTGTTTTTGTAAAGAGAAACACAAAGAGATGCGAGTAGAAGACCTTGTTGTTGAATGTTGACTTAAAAAGCTTAGAAAATTAAGGTATTTTGTAGAGTTCTTTAGTGGGAAACTAAAATTGTTTGAACTTAACAACAACAACAAAAATATAAAACAATTATATAGTTCTATTGATTTATTGAAGAAAAGTCTTGCAAAAATTTAGTTTTCTATTCAGTTGAAGTGCTTCAGGGAGTACGTACGACACTATAGTGTGTCAATTAATTTCATATTGGCAATTTTAATGTAGTGCCTGTCTACTTTAACTCTTTTTTTAAGCTCTTGAATTTATTAATGCGACTATGCTACCGTGCAGTGTAGTGTGTAGATTATATGGATTAAATGAATATCATGATAGTAAAGTACATAAATAAAGTATGTGACTTTAAGAATCAGGAAGGTAGATATTAACTTTAGTTGATTAGCTTAAATGTAGTAATTTAATTGTAATTGAAATTGTAACATTCGTTTGCGTTCGAGTAATGAGATTTTAATTGTTTATTTACAGATATGGTACATACATTATATATCTACATGTCTGTTGCATTTTTATTTGTACTCATATTTGTAGTCGTTTGTAGTTTAATTTGAATATGACTTTTTGAACTTAGCTTTTGGAGGCAAATATTCAAGTAGCTATTATAAATTAAACACTTTAGTTAAGTACCTAAGTGAGTTATGGCAATGCAGCATTCATAATTTATCTTGAGTCCACTTCTTATGGACTTCGTACATTAAATGTTTTTTAATAGAGCATTTTATGTACACACGCAGGTATAGTAATGTTTACCGAAAAAGTAAAATGTTGCAAAAAATTAGGGGAATTTCAAGGTTTAAATTAAAATTTATATAAATATTAGTTTTTTTGATAAAACAATACTTAATAGTTAAATTTCATATTTCTATAAGTTAAAAAAAAACATAAATCGGGTGGCACAACGGCTCATGAAGAACCAGGGCCTAGTGACTAACAACTCGCAACCATTCCTGTGTGCGCCTTTCGACAGGAATGGAAGGGACCTACAATTTTATGCCGAAACCGAACGGCTAGACGAGAAGAACTTATTCGTGATAAGTGATACTCTTGGAGGATTTGTCATTTCCTCGCAAAAGGCAGTAGCCCTGAAAAAAAACTTTTTAGTTTTTAGGTAGACGAGGCTCGAAAGCAATCCCAGACCTCCAGCGTGACAGTCGAACGCACTAACCATTACGCTACAGGCTACTATAGTAATGCAGGTATAGTAATGTTTACCGAAAAAGTAAAATGTTGCAAAAGTTTAGGGGAAGTTTATATAAATATTAGTTTTTTTGATAAAACAATACTTTATAGCTAAATTTTATATTTCTATAAGTTATGAGGCTCAAATCACCTAAGAGCTGTTAGTAAGTTATAAAAATGATTTGACTGTACTTCTTATTCTCATTATATCATACACTTTAAAGCATATAAACATGATCTTGACTCTACAGTGTTAAACAAAATATTTAAGGTTAGTTTTTAGTAGTAGCCCGTCATGCTGGCGGTCTGGGTTCACTTCCCAGCCTCTTCCACCTAAAAAACTAACAAGTTTTTTTTTTAGGGCTACTGCCTCTTGCGAGGAAATCACAAATACTCCAAGAGTATCACTTGTCATGAATAAGTGCTTCTCGTCTAGCCGTTCAGATTCGGCATAAAATTGTAAGTCCCTTCCATTCCTGTCGACACGCGCACACAGGAATGGTTGCCAGTTGTTAGTGACTAGGCCCTGGTTCTTCACGAGCCGTTGCGCCACCCAATTTTTTTTTTATTTTTTATAGTTGTGGTGCGTTCTTTTACTAACCATAGTTAACTATGGTTAACTATAGTTAACAATGGTCGTTCCTTTATTACAAAATAGTTACGATTTGTAACTATATGACATCATCACATCGTTCCTAAATTCAGTTTATTAGTGTCAAATAGTTACAATTCGTAACTATTTCCAACTCATCTCCATGATATGAGTTGAAAGTGTTGATCTGTCAAAGCAGATGTGAGAATGTTTGTTTGCAAAAAATAAAAATTGAAGAATCAAAACAAAGCTTTTGGTGAAGTGAAATGAATGAAAATTGAATTTTCTACCATTTTTATTGAATAAGGAGAGTTTGTTGTAGAAAAATAACATGATTTTATGGTAATTAACGATGAAATAAAGTTTGCGAAAGTGTTCGTTTGACAGATCAACAATATCTAACAATAAATCGTTCCTAAATGAAATGTAACAATTTCCAACTAAATCTAACAATGACACTTCAACAATTTTTTTTGACATAACAACCATAGTTAACTATGGTTAATAAAAGAACGCACTATTGGGCCTTACAGCTGTCAAAAATTCGTGCTTTGATACTTTAACGGGTGACAGTCCCGTTATATATTTTGACAATTTTGAATATGTCTGACGGATATGAAGCGTCACTGTAGTCTGTCAAGGATCAAATAAAAATAAGCCACCATATCCTCTAATACTAAGTTTCCATCAGACACTAAACTGAGATTTAGCAAGATTATCAAAAATCTCATTGAAATCTCGAAGATTTACCATACAAATTTTAATCTCCTCAAATGAAGATTTCAAATAAAACTTATTCAAATCTTCTTGGAAACATTAGTTTGTCAAATCAAACAAACTTTTTTTTCGTAGAATAATTGTGGAACCGACCCATTTAAACGCTATTTTCGTCTATTGAAAGAAATGGAAATGTAAACGAAAACTATCTATCCTACTTCCACTTCATATCAAAAAAATGAAACACCATTTGAACGTTTTGCCATAATCCTTTTTTTTGATCTTTTTGTGCAGTGGGAACACCAAACAAATCTCATTACCTAAATCTCGGTTTAGCGGTTGGTGGAAACGTAGCATAAGTCTAAAACATACTCATCCAAAAATCAGCTTTGATAAAAATAACGTATGTATAATCTTAAGAAATTTTATCACAGAGAAAAAAACAACGTAAAATCAAAGCAAAACACTTTGATTCTAATATTTTCCGGAATGATTTGGCGCCAACGCCGAAAATTCTTAAATCAAAGTGGAGCGACTTTATTTCAAAGTGATTCCATACGTAAAAACGAACTAGATTTTTCTACGATTATATGTTGATTAGTGAAATCATAACGGCCAATTTCTTGACAAAGTTCTAAAATCAATTTAAAACTCGATCTAGTAATTCTCGGTTTATTTTTGAAACTCAGTTTTTAAATTATTTAGAACTCGAGCATTTCTTCACTTCAAATCATTTCCCTAAAACTCGGTCTAAAATCATTATTGAGTTTTAGAACTATAGATCTCGGTTTAGTGAAACTGAGTTTTAACGTGTTTTTTAAATTTTTCGTAGCACCCAGTAGATTGTTTTGACACAAATTTCTGACATTCTATTGACAAATTTAACAATGTCTATCAGTTTTGCTTTAGCGGTAACGTTCTTTGGCATTTTATATTTCTGATATGCTGTCTATTCATTTGAAATAAATACCACATTTTTGAATTTTGTAACATTTTTTTTTCTTTTCGGTATTTTAAAATTGGATTTGTGTGATTCTGCTTTACTATTCGTGTTATGATTTTTGAGTATGGTGTACAAAAATGTTATTAGGGCCGGGAGCTCCATATATTAAGTGAACATATGCAAAGTGCATCAAAGTTAACATTTTTGGGACAAAAATAAGTGTGTGATGGGTAATGCATGATTTTGCGGAAATCTTTTTGGAACATGGATATAAGTAAAAATAGTACCTTTCATTTTGATGCAGTTTGCACATGCAACCTTTATGTTTCGGCTTCCTTTTCTTTTAAGTAAAAAAATAAGCTCAAAAATCAAAACATGCAAAAACCACCAAATGAAAATTTAAAACCACCACTCAAATAAAAAACATAACACCAATGAGATGCAACAAAATTTGACATCTTTTTATTTCAATTAAATAAACAATGTTTCGTTAGATGAAGCGTCCTTCAACAAATCGTGTGCGTGTCTCAGGTGCAAGTTTAGTGTGTCGCGAGATGCAACCATTTGCAAGATCTTATCAAGCGCTGAAAAACAAAAGTTTGTCAAAGCATTAAAAAACAAATTAAATTTTTAAAATATACCTAGTAGATGCACTTCTTGTGTATGCAACTTATAGTAGGTGCGATGTCAAATATGCTTCGCCACCTTCAGTAGGATACCAGCAGCACTGATATTCTGCGAGCTCGCATAAATAAACATAATATGTAATTACATTGCACAGGTGTTGGTTTTGCTATGAGTTTTGAATAAACCATACACTGCTGCGCAATCTTTGGATATGTTTCAAAATTACATCTATTTTATCAACTTCGAACTGCACAACCCAAACTAATGAATGTATTCACCTTAAATTCACGCGATTAATTTTCTTGGAATTTAACATTGAACATTGCACGATAATGGTACTTGTGTAGGTACTTGCCAATTTGTCCCTTATTGATTTTAATTGCATTCCTTTTTAATGTTACAAGCTTAAATTTCCTTAATGGGCGATGTACATCCTATACATTTCGACAAATCCATTCTGGATATGACATGAAGTACATGGCATGAATTATTGCCGTAAAGCATTTGGCATGGTATGTGTGAGTTGAGAATTGAAAAAAGTATAGTTGAGGTATTTTTGTGCATGTATATGTTGTGATGAAATTCACCAAGTTTATATTAGTTATGAATTAGTGTATGAAAATGAATGAATTCAGATATAAAAAATGAGTTCTTTTTTGCAAATTTGGTGTTTAGTTGGATAAATTGTCTTTTTTTTATGAAACGAGTAATAGGTATTTGAGCATTACGTAAAATCCCATTTTTTTGCACTATGGGGTTAGAAAAATCCCTTTATCCCTTTTAGCTTATTTTAGACGATAAAATCCCTCAAAAAGGGATAAATCCCACGATCTGGCATCGCTGGATTGAACTTCGCTCGGTTAGGTATTGATTCAAAATGGCTACCTACGCCACGCTTCTTTGTTTAAATTTATGTAAGACAAAGACAAATTAATGTAATACATGCTCGACGCATTTCATTTCTGGTGAATCAATTATTTGTGACAGCTTAAGTGAATCGTTTAATGCTATGAGTATTTCATAGTCATAAATATAGGAAAAGTAATTAAATACTCAAAGGTGTTTTCTCGTGATAACACGTGCAGTTAGGCTGCATAGCTTTCGCTCCGTCATATTTACATTGAAGGTTTTGAATGAACAACAACCACTTGTGTTAGCTACCACCGAGTATTATGTAGGCTGGAATTATTGGAATTTCATAGCTGCCACACCAATCATCAGATTCCTTTAGTGGTGCTAAGTCTATAGTTCCAATTTTAGTTTATAAATTATTTTGCCGTCAACTGGATTTGAACCTAGACCAAGCTACCTCAGAGGCCGCTGCACTACGCATTGCACCACCGAGGCCACCTGTGTAAACTAATTGAAGGGGTATTTTCACCCCTGCTTGTAAGTATTACTGCCGTTTTTTAATATATTTTTTTGTCTGTGTTATTCAT
This sequence comes from Melangyna quadrimaculata, assembly GCA_949320155.1. NCBI lineage: Eukaryota > Metazoa > Arthropoda > Insecta > Diptera > Syrphidae > Melangyna > Melangyna quadrimaculata. Next base: position 467,123,180 of record OX439483.1, on the reverse strand, counting down.
TTCTGGGATATTCACCGAAAAAGTATACCATTTGGAAAGCCACCAAATCGTCATTAAAGGTGATCTAGTTTTGGTAATCGGACAGTTATAGCGGTTTTTTAATGAATTGTTTAAGTTTTCTTTAAGGCCACAGTATGCGACTTTTAGCACCTAATTTATGGAATTAAAAATCTATAGTTTCAGTAATTAGTCAGCCATAAGGGTTTTTTTAAATTAAATATTTAAAGATTTTGCAAGGTCAAAGCGAAACTTAGCACCTCTCTTTTTTGGGGTATTTGAACAAAATATATACCATCTGAAAGGTTAGTTTATAAAACTTCATAAAAGGTCAATTAGTTTTAAGGGTAATTGGTCAACCATTTTATGAATTTTTAAAGTTTTCTTTTCAAGGCGATTTTTTTTCAAAAAAAAAATTACTTTACAATAGGTTACAAAATACTTATAACTGGTCAGTCATAGATTTTCTAATACTAATTTTTAGTTTTGTTTTAATTTTTTACGCCCTTGAACAAAAACATTAAAAATTCCATTATAGAAAACTATGGCTGATCATTTACTGAAATCAGTTGACTTTATATGTGGTGAGTTTTTTTTTGTCGACGCTTAAAGTCTTATGATCTTGGAAAAAGAGAGAGATGAAAATCAGTTTTTCATAACATAAGATACTCTTGAAATATTTGTTATTTTCTGTGCAGTGTAGGTATCCGTCGGATGACACATTCCTGGACCCCTTGACCAAGCCTTTCCCTGCTGTCTTGCTAAGCTCCTCAAAGTCCTTCGTCCTCTTAAGCCACAAATTCGTTAGTTAAGAGTAGGTAAACCATCACAAAACAATCGCCAGCAAGTTAAAACACTAAAACTACGAGTATCAACAAATTAATAGAATAGAGCAAAAATAGAGGTGACTGCATATAACGTGGAAATCTATTGATTTTTTGTATTTATTATGTTACGAGTAACAAAAAAAAAAAAACAGTTCTTATCAGAAAGTTATTAAAACAAAACAAATAATAAAATGAATGAAATATTAATGTCGTTGACCTGCACTATCATTTTGATTATATTCAAAAATTATCTTTACGCAATGCGATACACATAATATACATAAATATTATGTTCGTATTTTGTTTTATTTAATTATGCAGATAAGGCATTCAATACTACTTAAAACAATTTGAAAAAAAAAATATTAATTTATTATTTATTTTTATTCAAATTTCTTTTGTTTTTATTCAAATATTCAAATTTTCATTGTTTGGTTTTGGTCTAAGTTACGTGTATGGTATGTACAATATGTATGAAACAAATGAAAACAACATTTATATATTCGTTATTCAAAGGTGTTTTCTCGTGATACCACTTGCAGTTAGGCTGCATAGCTTTCGCTCCATCATTTTTAACATTGAAGGTTTTGAACAACAACATCATTTATATATATTTTAAATAAAAATATTTATTTAAAACTATATAGCAACTACTTATTTTGGTTTTTCGACGCGTTTCGGAATCAAAGTTCCATCATCAAGTTTTAATTATTTGCCAATTTTTTTTGTTTAAGCCTTGTTTAAAAATATTGAGTATTTTAAAAAAAGATAATTGGGCTTTCATAATTAAAAATAAAAACTGCTACTTATTAACATAGTTGTGTGAAGCGAATGATAACGAAGTCAAAAAGCGGCCTTAAATAGAATTTCGTTGGTCGAACAGGGTACCACAGAACGAAAAGCACAACGAAATTTTACGTTTATGATTTCGTCATGTCATTTTTGTATGGGATTTTTCGTTTCACATTAGCAGCGTACTAGGCTTAACACAGAACGAAAAGCACAATTAAATTTTTTGTTTATGATTTAGCACAGGAAAGATAGATTTTTTTGTGGATCGAAATATAGGATGGCTGAATTTTGTTTACCTGAAAGAGAGCTTTTAGAAAAGCTTATGTCCAGTTTTTCGGGACGCCATCCCCCTGGGGAAATCTACCATTTTGAAAAACGCAAATTCAACTATATCTGCGAAACTATTTATTTTAGAGGAAAAATTGTTAGGCCAAGCTTGTAGGCAATTGAACCATCTTTCGTTCAATATTGGCAATATTTTCAACACATTTTTGTCGTTCCGAGAAAACTAGCGTGAATTACATTCCAAATAAGAATTTAAGAAAACTAAAATTTCCAACATTTTGATATATTTTTGAAGATGATGCGGTAACTCAGTCAAAAGTTACAGCCATTTTTGTTGCGCTAAAATGAAAACTCCGGAGTAAATAAAATAATAAAATGTTAATAAAATTAATACAAATACCAAAATGGTTGTAACTTTTTACTGCTGTATCGCATCATCTTCAAAAATATATCAAAATGTTGAAAATTTAGTGTTCAAAAATCCTTACCTAGAATAAGTAATTCACGTAAGGTTCCTCGGGAACGTCAAAAATGTGTAATTGCAAAAAAAAAATCAAAATAAAACGGCATGAATTTGAAAATATTGCCCGCTCTGAAAAAAATGTATGTATAAACGAAAGATGGTTTAACTGTCGACAACCCTGGCCTTACAGTGTTTCCTCTAAGATCAAAGTGGTGGATTTCGTCAGGGTCATGGCGTCCGGAATACCGACCCGGACATAAGCTTTTCTAATAGCCCACTTTCATTTATAAAGTAATCAGCTTAACTATATTTCATTCCACGAAAAAGTCTATCCTTATTGTACTTTATCGGCTCAATTGATTTAGCAGCTTATTTTCCAGGAGCTCTAACTTTGATCTGGGATATTGCATCATTTTGAAAAATATATGGAATTTTATTGTTTTTATTGTACTATTCGTACTATAATGTCAACTTATTAGGCTTGACCATTCTTTATTCTGTCAATTTCATTGAATTTTTGAACAACAACAACAACTTAAAGGCGCTACCACCAATTGTTTGGCTGGAGATATAGCTATTTCGTGCTTTGCCACTTTTGCACTCATCAGTCTCCTTTTTGTGGTGCTGAGCTTTAATCCAATTTTATTTGAAAAACTTTGCACACCATGCACACCATAGGATTCCAACCCACAGACTGAGCAAATCTGATATGCGTGGGTCGAATCCTATGGTGTGCATAAAAAGTTTTTCAAATAAAATTGGATTAAAGCTCAGCACCACAAAAAGTAGACTGATGAGGCAAAGCACGAAATAGCTATATCTCCAGCCAAACAATTGGTGGTAGCGCCTTTAAGTTGAAGTTGTTGTTGTTCAAAAATTCAATGATATATGGAATTTTGTTAAACTTTGTGGTCTACAAATTTTATCATGACAACAATTTACATAAGTTTCTTACGAAATGAGAAAAATGTGAAAAAGTTTAAAAAGCTAAAATAAAAATAAAACGAAATAGCCTCAAAAGTATTGTCCACACAGAAAAAAGGTTGTGATGACAAATAAAAGATAATTTTATTTCCAACTAATTTGATTATAACAACTTTTCACTTTAAATGTAAAAAAAATGTATGTATATATGAACGATAGATGGTTTAATTGCCTACAAGCTTGGCCTTACAATTTTTCCTCTAAGATAAATAGTCTGGGAGACATGTAGATCAATTTGCGTTTTCCAAAATGGTGGATTTCTCCAGGGGGATGGCATGCCGAAAAACTAGACATAAGCTTTTCTAATAGCCCTCTTGCAGCTGTACAAAATTCAGCCCTCATATATTTCGTTCCATAAAACGATTGTTTCTTAGCTAATTTTTCTGTACTAATTTCGTCATGTCATTTTTGTATGGGATTTTTCGTTTCACATCAGCAGTTTACTAGGCTTAGACAAAAAATATAGCGCGGGAACAAACTGCTTCGCTCGTGATAACTGCTCTTGTGTTAATACACACAAAAATCAAGAATCGGTTACAGTTTGCCAAATTTAAATCCATTTAAAAGAAACGACACCACCATACAAATCATAAAAACCGTTGGAATTACCATTTAAGTTGTTCTTGTGTTGTCTCTAGGCGAAACATATCGTGTGCGAAAGGATAGACGTAAATGCGTCGTTATTGCATGACGAAACTTAACGTGTCTGTGACTGTGACGTTAAGATTAAGGCCAGTCAATTCATTTTTTTGATTCAATCGGACTATTAAATTAGTAATATTATTTCATAGAAAACAGCGGAGATGGACCGAAATTCGATAGATGCGCATCAACTATCTTAATGACATTGTATACGTCAGTAGAGACGCCATTAACTTTAAATATGATTTTGTTATTTGAGATCTTTTGAGTAAAATTCTGCCGAAATATTCGCTTGATGTTGAGTGTATTTTACATAATTAATCAAAGGAAATTTCCTTCAGAAGACAGACCAGATTAACTTGGAAATATTTCATTTTGTATGAAATTGAAGGTTAAGAAAACAAAGATTCCTAATGCTTTTTCTTTATCATCACATAATATGCACACAGTTGTTGAATACATTAATATAGTATGTACGAGTACCTACAGTGTCGGACAAAACAAAAGCACTCAATTTCACTTGGTTACATTTTGCTTGAGTAATTTTCTATACTTGAGTATATTTTAAATTTTATTTGGTTAATGTAGGTATACATTAGCTCTTCAATTGCAAAGAAAAATATATATTAGTTACAGAGTAAAGGCTCTCCCAAACCAATGCGAAACATTCGTCGCGGCGAAAAAACATTCGTCACTCAAAATTATTTCATATATTTCTCCGCCGCGTTGGTGTGGGCACTCTCATATATCACCATGTAAATAAATTTTGACATGCGAATGTTTTTTCGCCGCAACGAATGTTCCGCATTGGTTTGGGAGAGCCTTAAAGGAAATACAACAAAATGTTTAAAAAATATTAAAAGCAATTGCGACAAAACTAAAGCACATTATTAAATTCTGTAGTTGTTTTCTAATATTTTGTTTAGATGCCACTATTTTTGATAAATGGTGCTTGGCACTGACTCAATCAAGTTCTTTATGAATTCCTGGGGACTTCCAAGTAAATTTCTGATAGAACAACAAGAAAATCCTTCTTTTTGCAGCTATCACGTTGAATCTGGCGATCTTCAATCTCCAATAGATTTTTTTGAGGTCAGGTGACTATGCCGGCCACTTCAAAACGTTGATTTTATTTTCCAAAAAACAATTTTGCACTAATTTAGCGGGATGTTTTGGATCGATGACATATTGGAATGTCCATTTGAAGGGCATTTCTACTTTTGCGTGTGGCAAAATGATATTTTTAAGGACGTCATCATATACAAAACTATCCATTATACCATCTATTTTATGAGTTGGGCCGACTCTTTGACTAGAAAAGCATCCCCAGGCCAAAACATTTCCACCTCCGTGGTTTATTTTGCCTTTGTGAAACGTTGATTTAGCATTTTGCCTTTCGGTCGGCGGACTTGCTTCATTCCGTCGGACCCATAGACTGGACTGTTGCCAAATAGAAAGCAGTGTTATTTTCGGACGAATCCAGAAGTTTAATCTGCAATGTTTTGATGGAATGACGCAAAAGTTTGAACCCACGTTTCACAAAGTCTCAATAAACCACGGAGAAGGAAATGTTTTGGCCTGGGGATGTTTTTCTAGTCAAAGAGTCGGCCCAAATCATAAAATAGATGGTATAATGGATAGTTTTGTATATGATGACGTCCTTCAAAACATCAGTCTGACAAACGCAGATGCTCTTCAAATGGACATTCCAATATGACACCAATGCAAAACATACCGCTAAATTAGTGCAAAATCAACGTTTTGAAGTGGCCGGCATAGTCACCTGACCTCATCCCCATAAAAAAACCTATTGGAGATTGAAGATCGCCAGATTCAACGTGATGGCTGCAAAAACAAGGATTTTCTTGTTGTTCTATCAGAAATTGCTTGGAAGTCCCCAGGAATTCATAAAGAACTTGATTGAGTCAGTGCCAAGCACCATTTATCAAAAATAGTGGCTTCTAAACAAAATATTAGCAAACAACTACAGAATTTAATTATGTGCTTTAGTTTTGTCGCAATTGCTTTTAATATTTTTTTTTTATTTTTTGCTGTATTTCCTTTTTCCTTTGCTGTGTAACTAATATATTTTTTTCTTTGCAATTGAAGAGCTAAAAGATACCTACATTAACCAAATAAAATTCATTTAAATATATTCATACCATATACCATGTGAAATTGGGTTGTTTTTTTTGTCCGACACTGTATATACCTATTTATTTGTTTTTCTTTAATTTATACTGCATTTATAAGCAAGTCGTCAGAAGCTGCAGGTCAAAGATCTTATCAATAGGTACAAACGAAATAACTATATATAAAAAATGAAACTGACCTTTATGTCACAGACAATAAATCTGGCGAACTATGTATTATTTGCGATTAAAGCATAAGAGATAATAATTCCTTATCTCCAAGAGGAATAGTCTACTGCAGACACAATTATTATAAATATTTCAGCTTGTAAAGTGTTTGGCGTTAGTCTAACTGTATTCTTTGAATAATAAACTACGTCTTCATCATGAAAACCTTCCTCATTCTTTTCGCCCTCGTCGCTGCTGTAAGTACCCACTCCTTTAAACCAACTGTTTATACATTTAATTGAATGATGTACATATTTCAATTTATTTGTATTTAACTTTTTCTATTTAGGTTGTAGCTGAAGAATGGGTTCCAAAGAAATTTGAAGAAATCAAGGCTATTCGTAGCGAATGCTTGGTTGCCCACCCATTATCATCTGAGGCCCTTGATGCTATGAAGACATTCGTATACCTCGATCAGCCTGACGTGCGCGCATACATCCAATGTGTTTCTGAGAAAATTGGAATTTTCTGCACACACGAAGGATTCCATGGTAGCCGAATTGTCCAGCAATTCAAATTGAATATGGACGAAGCCGAAGTTACCGCCATCGTTGACAAGTGCATTGACAACAACGAACAGAAGAGCAGTGCTGATGTTTGGGTATACCGTGGACACAAGTGTTTGATGGACAGCAAAGTGGGAGAAGGAATTAAGGAGTTTGTCAAGAAGACTGTGGCTAAAAAACTTTAAGATGTGAAAATGTAAATATAGAGACTGATTTATTTACCGAACTTTAAATAAAAATGGAATTGATTAAAAGATTAATAAACAAATAGTAATGTTGGGACTTAAAATCAGCATTTTCAACTAAGTTAAATGTGTGAATTTTGAATTCTTACACACATATGTACCGTGCATTGGATATATTCAATACTTCGAAAGTTAAATGTCCTAAAATATTAAAAAAAGGAAATAACAGCCTTGAAATTTTAAAATCACGAAAGGAAGTTGAGATTGCATCAAAGGTTTAAGTGTCCCTTATAGTATAGTTCTTTGGAAATTTCGGAAACTAATTTATCAAAAACTATCGATTAAAATAAATTTATTTAGAAAGAAAATTCAAGAATGGGTTTTTGGGTTTAAGATAAGGTATAGGAGAATATTTAAGGTGTTACCATTGTTTTTCAACAGTGTTGTTTTTACTTTAAGTCATTTTTTTTTTAGCAAATTGCCCCTCTCATCTTTACGGGGATATATCGACCCCCTTTCCGGTATGATTAATGTTTTAGTTTGGCCCAATCTACAGGCTACAGTGCTTTGGCACAATTATGTCCACCATTATTTATTTGCAATTATACTTTTTGATAATACTACATGTGATATTACAATTTTTTTACGCTTAATTTTGAAATGCTGTATTTTGGAAACTATTGGGTCTACATAGATAGTTTTAGGCTCAAATTGAAGAATATTGACTTTCTTTGAAATCGTAGAACAATGTTTTTATTTTAAATTAGTTCTTTAGGACTAAAATCACCAATAACTCGTTTTTCAGAAGCTCATATATGTTTTCACAGTTGTGATTTGTTCGAACTGTCACTGGAAAGCACAGAAAACAATTTTTTTCTGATTGAAAAATAAAATGTCAAACCTTCAAAACTTTTATTAGGACGTAAGACAAATCTGCTCTAAAAAATAGAATGCGGCCTAGTTCTGCAAACGTGAATTAATTTTCTTATATACGCTGCATAAACTTTATGTTCCTGAACAAAAAATATGTCCATAAATTTACACGTCACTCTAGAATCTAGTGAAATATTTATTTGATTTTGCATGATTTCCTGAGTGTACAGAGAAAACTCACGGAATTTGGCTCCTTGACTGGAGATCTTAATAACATAACATAATTGCTTAGGTCCAAAAATGTTTGTAAGTATAATTGAATTCGACCTTGGAAATATAAGCCCCAAGATTCTCTAAGCCTTGGCGGGCCGTAAGGTTAGGCCGCACACAACTGCACCGGAACTACACTTCACGACAACGCGGTAAAACATTATTTGTATGAAATTGTATGAGCTATATCGCAATAAGCGGCAACGGCAACTGAACTTCATAAAATTTCATACAAATTAAGGCTAGACCGCACACAACTGCAGTGGAACTACACTTCACGATACGTGGCAAAACATTATTTGTATAAAATTGAGTGAGCTATATCGCACTAAGCGGCAACTGAACTTCATAAATTTCATACAAATTAATGTGAATCGCAGTTCTGCTGCAGTGCAGTTCCGCCTAGTGCGGTCTAACTTTAAGAAACAATTTCTGTGTTGTGTTATTTAGTTACACTAAAATTGGCATCTGGTTTTTCTCAAATTCTAATCGGGTTTTAGCCCCAACTGCATTTTTATGTTGAATAGGCTAAGTTTTTAGGGTACTAAATTGTTGCTGCATTTGACAAGTTAATTGTTCAGCCCCGACCACGTTTTTTTTTGAATTATCACTTCAAGCTTTAGATCCAACTTTTGGACAGTCTCTTAAGTTAAGCCCCAAAAACGCGGTGGAATAAGTTAAGTTTTTAGGAAATTGGTGGTTTAACCCCGACCACGTTTTTTATCCAATTCATATGTCAGGCCTCAGTCCCGAGCTAGTTTTGTGTCTCAATTTTCTGAGGCTTTTTCTCTAATTCCCTTAAGGCTTTATCTCCTAACCAAATTCTTTTGGGGCTTAGATAAATAAATTACATAACATATAAATTTTTCGGCCCCAAACTCGTTATTTTGCCTGATTCCAATCTAATTTAACAGCTTAAAAATAACTTAATATAAAATTCTACACGTTGTCATGTATTGCTTTCTATATTATACACAAACTTTAGTGATCGGTTTTGGGGGGGGGGGGGGGTTTATCCCCTATCCCCTGGATTCGACACTGAGGAAGATATGGGTAAAAATTAATTTTTTTAGGAGAGGAAATAATTTTGAAGTCGTAAGATATATTTCTGCATTAAAATATTCAATGATTAAACTTTCTAAATGATGGTTTCCAATGATAGCTAACTGGCACCCAAGTCGTTTTCAAAATATTTAGTTTTCATAATATTTAGTTTTTGATTTTTTTTTTAAATTTTGGTTCACAATAATGGTTATAATTTTTAGAAAATTTTTCATTACTCAACTTAATTGTTTTCGAGAAAATCAAAACCGAAAAAAATGGTTGTACTGGAGGTACCAAAAATAAGCAATTTTTGGAAATACAAAATTATTAAAAAGTAGCATTTCCTTATTTTTATTTCAATTATATTGGGTACCTCCAGTACAACCATTTTTTGGTTTTTGATTTTCTCGAAAACAGTACCGTTGAAAAATTTCATTTTTTTATGGTAAATCTTTTAAAAAATATAAACATTATTGTGAACCAAATTTTTTTTTTTTTTGATATCTAAATATTTTTTTATTATTTTTTAGAATACTTGAATAAAATCATGATTCTAAATTCAAAATTAACGGTACCTTCCATACAAATGTTAAAAAACCGTTAAGAAAAAACTTATATTTCTCAAAAACGGCTCTTAATATTTACGGTAGGTTAGGTTAGGTTACTGGGCTGACAGTTGATCTTGTAACCACACTTAGATCCATTGTGATACCCTGGAGATTAATCCCCATAAAAGAAACCTATGATAAATCCTATGACATAGCCCGTAGAGAGCGTCGATACAGTTCTTACAAGCTGAAGCTTGGAAAAGTCGTTTATAAACTGATTGAAGGGGTGTCAGTCGCTGCGTATATACCGGGTTGAGGATAGGTTGACGCACCATTGTCTTTTAAGGGCGTGTCCCATTCCTTTACCCTCACTGGATTGATCAACCCCACACCAGACCCGTAGGAGCAGTGGCTCCATGCAACGTCTGGCGCCGGGTTCGATAAATCAGTGGTTGGTGCCAGCGACTGCCCAGTTAGGTCTGCAAACGAGATAAGGAGAGTCCGTCGACACAATCACCGGGCAAAGGAGAGGCCAGCCCACCATAGTGTTTTTAGAGTGTGAACCTCTCCCTTACCCCCAACAGGTAAATCATTCCTCCGCCAGGCCCTTAGGAGCAGTGGCTCCATGCAACGTCTAGCGGGTAAGTTTGATAAATCAGTGGTTGGTGTATGTGGTAGCTTTGTTAAGTTGGTCCCATTGTTGGAGAAGTGTCTGTTTGCGCATAATCACCGGGTTGTGGAGAGGTTAACGCACCGTTGTCTTTTAAGGGCGTGATCTCTACCTCTACCACCTCTGAACAGATCATCCACTCACCAGGCCCGTAGGAGCAGTGGCTCCATTCAACGTCTGGTGAGTGAGTTTGATAGATTAGTGGTTGGTGTCTGCGTCTACCCCGTTCTGTCATATAAACCTACGTCGTCGGCACAATCACCGGGTTTAGAAGAGACCACCGTATCACTGTCCTTTAAGGGCGTGATCTCCCCTACCCCCACTGGTTAAATCATCCCCCATCAGGCCCGTAGCAGCAGTGGCTCCGTGCAACGTCTGGTGGATGAGTTTGAAAGATCAGTGGTTGGTGTATGTGTCTGCCTAGTTAACTCGGTGAAGCTATCAAGGTATTGAAAAATTGTCTGACGGCATATTAACACCGGGTTGAGGAGATTTAAACGCACCACTATTTATGGTATGGTCAATATTATGATGAAAACAAATTTTACCAATAACGGGCTAGTAAATTTTATTTTATTTTGTGTAAAATTGAATTTTATTAAATATTAAATGTTGGCATACCAGATTTTATTTTTGAAAATGATTGAAATATTTTATATAGTATACAAAATTAATTTTTAAGAAAACCGCTGCAAAGATTTTCTATTTTTTTTATAAATTCATATTGATTTTGAGCTCTTGCTCTCAAAGCCATTAAAACAATAAACTTATAGTAATTTATAATAATAATTTATTTAATTTTTTTTAATGCTATCATAATATTTTGAAGCCAATAGCTATGTACCTGTACATCATCTATTTCTAGCTACGTTAAAGTTGTTAGCTACGAGAGCAATCTTGTACGATCCATTCGGGCCCATTTTTTTTAAATCGCTGCATTAAAAAAAAAAACAGATTTTTTTCTAAAATTGCAATCAACAACATCGTTGAAGTACATCTTATATCACCTATGTATATTAATTTTGTCGTTCTTGTCAACAACTTTTACATTATCATAAGAACCCTAAAAGTATATTATTCATTTTTGCATTCATAATAAAGTTTCTGAATTGAGAGGAAAGAAGAATAAATACGTGTTATTTTTTTAAAATAAAACAAGTAGGTATACAAAAAGTTTAAGCTATGAGCAACAAGCTGTTTTTGAATGTAAGGCCATGTGTAAATATGGAAGGCAATCTATGGTTTATCAGGAAGCTCTTTATGAACAGTATAATGAAAGCTTATGATGAAACAAAACTTTAATGATGCTAGAGTTACCGTGGTAAAATATAAAAGAGTACCAAATATTAAACAAGGCATGCGACAAATATTCATAAGACTTTTTTTCCAAACTAGTGACCATAAATATTTTGTTAACTTATTTATAATAACTAAACTATATATAACACCACACCTTTCACTGCAAATCAAAATCAGATTATACTTTTGATAGCCTGAGTTTGAATGTGAATTCAGAATCCTCGGGTAGCAATCGCTCAGAGGTGCCATCACGTAACTTGAAACCAGCCTCATTTAAAGGAATCAAAAACAATAGAATGTTCTAAATGAAGAACTGATTACTCGATAATTCAGGGTGTCCCTGAATTCGTCAAGAGTATTTTAGGGTATGATTCTGGAATATATTCTAAAAAAAAAATTGTTGTACAGTAAGGGCCTATCTCCAATTTTGATATCATTTATCGGGAATTTAAGAAAAAGTCTTGCTTTGGGGTACCCTGATCGATGTTACCGGTAATTGCGCCGTAAGGACTTATGATAGAAACTTCGTTTAGGCCTTTAATTTTAGGAGAAATACCAGCCTTTGTAATTGCGTTTAAATAAATTTGATACCTTGTCTCAGTCTTAAGATATCCAGTTTTTAGCCTGTTTCATTTTTCTTGCCCATGCTAATTTTTTGACTTTGGGGTCAATTTTCTCCAAAAAATGTGTAATCAACTCGATGTTTTAATCATTTTTTTGAATGTATGTAACAATACTTAAAATAAAATTCAGCAACAAGTTTGCCGGTAAACCCATAGATTTTATGAGAATTTGGAAAAACAGCGGCAGGTAAAATTGAAAAAAAAAAATGTTTTTAGCTTTAAGCTCGAAAAGCTATGAATACAAATTATTTGTGTGGTTTTAGATAATTTTTTTAAGTATATTTTTTACTAAAACAGTTATAACGGGTGCACTTTGACATTCCTTGGTTTGAAAAAATGCTAATTTTAGTAGCCACTTAAGTTGAGTTCTAGAAACTATCTGCAGTTGTTGCAAAATTATTTATCAGAACTATTGTAGGACATTTCATAGGTTCAACTAGCTTCATCTTATTCATAACTTGATGGCGCTTCCGCCCACTTTGCTTGAGAGGTTGAAGAGTGAGCGGTAATCGTTGGATAGGAAAAAGTTGGAGCAGTTCAATGGCCTGCAAGATCTCCTGATCCTACAATATTGGATGTTTTTAAATGGGGAAGAATGAAATAAATCTTTTATTCAACCAAAATAGCAACTTAAAGTAAATTAGAAGAGCGCATGCTCAAAGCGTCCTCCGAAGTGATGCAGTAGCTAGGATCATTAATATCAATATCAGTGAAATACAAAAACTGGCTATAGCATGCATACAAAATCAAAGAGGACTCATTTTTACACCTGTTATAACTGTTTTAGTTCACACATAAAATAAAAATTATCGATAAGCACACATATCATTTTTTTATTCATAGCCATTCGAGCGTTAAGCAAAAAAAAACCTTTTTATTCAATTTTACCTGCCGCTGGTTTTCCAAATTATCATAAAATCTATGGGTTTTTCGCCAAACTTGATATGAACTTTTATTTTAAGTATTGTTACATACATACAAAAAAATGATTAAAATATCATGTTGATTACACATTTTTTGGAGAAAATTGACCCCAAATTCAAAAAATTAGCATGGGCAAGAAAAATGAAACAGACTAAAAACTGGATATCTTAAGACTGAGACAAGGTATCAAATTTATTTAAACGCAATTACAAAGGCTGGTATTTCTCCTAAAAATAAAGGCCTAAACGAAGTTTCTATCATTAGTACTTACGGCGCAATTACCGGTACCATGGATCAGGGTACCCCAAAGTAAGACTTTTCTTAAATTCCCGATAAATGATTTCAAAATTGGAGATAGGCCCTTCAGTCGCATGGTGAATGCTTTACCCGACTCGACTTTCCCCTCTCATTGCGATGTGCAAACGTTCAAAACCAATGTGCATCGGTATCTCCTTCTAAATCCTCTCCTATTTACCTAATCGCTCGTGCTGTGTTAAAAACATTTTAAGGGTAGCCATAACCCCTCTTGTGCGCGTGGAATATAAAAAAAAAAAAAAACTGTAGATCAATTTTTTTTCTTAGAATCAATACTCTTGGCGAATTAAGGGACACCCTGTATTATGAACTTAAAGTGATTGTATCAAGTTACTTTGGTTTTCAAGATATTCTAATTTAAAGCATAAATTAGTTAAATATTGAAATGTCCTAAAAATAAGTTATTCCAAAAAAAATATTATATTATGTTGTAGTTGTAGTTTTCATAAAGCTTTCTAAAGGTGTACGGTGGCGTATGTGGTGGTTGAATAATTTGTTTTTTGACTTGCTTAGTGACATTTTGCCCAACAACCATTCGAATCTTTTTCATCATCAAAAATTATTTTTGCCCAAAAATAAAAAATATAAAAAAATGTTGTCCTTACACACAAAAATAGCCTTAAACTGATTTATTCGATTCCACGACAGTTAATATTATAGTCAAATGACTCTTTTTTCGAAAGTTGACGTGCTTAATTTACACGATTGAAAGAACAAGCTGAGGTTATTTGTTCAGCATAATAAAAATAGCATAATAAAAATAGCATAATTCTCTAATAGGTTTTATGATATATTTTTGTTTCCACGAAATTGGGCTCAACATTATATCAGGGCTGCCTCGCAAGGGCCTAGTTAAAGCTTAGTAAGCAGCTTAATCACACCGAAACATTTCTGTGATCTGTGAACAACAGCCACAGCGTTGATGAAATTGTTAGAGAAAATGATGTATTATGCATTAAAAATTGTCGCCGCATAACCCTCTTTGAAACGGTCCGCTGAAGCTGGCGGACAAAATCTAAAAAGAATGAGATTTTCAATTTTTTTTTTTTTCTTTTGCCAGAATTTGTAGTTTTTGAAATGCTAATTGCTGGCTCAAACCTCAAATTTGTAGTAGCCCGTAGCGTAATGGTTAGTGAGTTCGACTGTCACGCTGGAGGTCTGGGATCGCTTCCCAGCCTCGTCCACCTAAAAACTAAAAAGTTTTTTTTCAGGGCTACTGCCTCTTGCGAGGAATTGACAAATCCTCCAAGAGTATAACTTGTCACGAATAAGTGCTTCTCGTCTAGCCGTTCGGATTCGGCATAAAATTGTAGGTCCCTTCCATTCCTGTCGAAAGGCGCACACAGGAATGGTTGCGAGTTGTTAGTCACTAGGCCCTGGTTCTTCACGAGCCGTTGTGCCACCCGATTTTTATTTATTTATTTTTAACCTCAAATTTGTAGCTCTAACGATTTATTTAATATTTAAGTTTCCACTGGCAAAAGTTAACAAAAAATCGACCTTCTAAAATCTAAAAAAATGAAAAAACTCCAAATTTTTTTTTGTCACAATTTGAAGCTTCTCTAAACTAGATCAACTGCTCAAACCACGATGTTGTAGCTCGCATGGTTCTTTTGTTATACAAAATTCAGCTAAAATAAGATTTTAAAGGTTTAAATTTAAAAAAAAATTGAATTTAAATTTTTTTTTTTTACCAGACATTGTAGCTTTTGAAATGGGAATTTGTTGTTCAAAAATTAATTTTGTAGCTTTTACTGGCGATTTTTTATTTGATTTTTAAGTTTTAAAATTGCACCGGAAATCCAAGTTTTAAACTCAAAAATCAAATATAAAATCGCCAGGAAAAGCTACAAAATTAATTATTGGGCAACAAATTCACATTTCAAAAGCTACAATTTCTGGTAAAAAAAAAGTTTTAAAGTTCCAATTATTTTTAAATTTTGACCGTTAAAATCTTATTTTAGCGGAATTTTGCATAAAAAAAAACCATGCGAGCTACAAAATCGCGGTTTGCGTGGTTGATCTAGTTCAGAGAAGCTTCAAATACAAAAAATTGTTTTTTTTTCGAAAGTTCGTCCGCTAACTTTGAATTATTTTAGCGGAAATTTGAATATTTAAAAAAACTATTATAGGTACAGAATTTATTTTTTCAGAACTTAAGACCATTAAAAAAGCTACAAATTTAGGTACCAATTTCACTCTGAAATTCTTATTATTTCGGATTTAGTCAGCTAACTTCAGACTTATTTTAGCGGAATTTTCAATAACTCAAAAACTAATCGAGCTACAAATTTTTGAATTGAGCAACAAATTAGTATTTAATAAGCTACAAAAACTGATATCAACTTTTTTCGATTCCGCCATAGTGTGTCCGCCAAAATAAGGGACGTAGATGTCTCATAGTTAAAAGTATGTGATATGAAAAAGAAGACAAAGGAAAGAGAGAAAAAGGCAACAAGGGCTTGCATTATATCTGACAAGTTGTCCTCGAATTCGCTCATTGAAACTGAAAATTGAAAATTCTCTCAGAAATTCATGGGTTAATTTAGGCAGATTTCGGGTTTTAAGATGATTAGGTTCCCACACAAACATATTCAATTCTTCCAAATAAAATCAGAATACACAACAAAGGACTCCTTTATTTATTTGACTATATTTGCAACAATAATAATCATTATTATTGTGACGCAAAAAGCTCTTCTTATTAAAAGCTTCTGAATATTGTGGTTTTAAAGGAGGTTATACTTTTCCTCAATATGAGAAGCTTTTTCAGTTAAAGTTCTTCCATCCTTTGCAAAGGTATCGTAGGAAAATAACCTTACGGTCAGTGTGGTTTTAATTATTAATTTAATAAAATTTTTTAAATAAATAGTTTATTGTCAATACTTTGTTGATATCTTAGATGTTATATCTATGTATCATCATTAACCGTTTATAAAAAAAAAACAAAAACCCTCTTATTTCACTGTTGATAGACAAAACAAACCGAAAAATTGTGTACCTATCTATGAAAATTTTCATATCCTCTTTCCCTATTTTGTTCGTCCTTTTTACTCTTTAAATTCTCATTGAGTGCCAATTGAACTTATGTAGATGTTTTTTTTTGTCTTTAGAACACAACATGTTGACATTTTGCTTTAAAAAGAGAATTCTTATTAATCAAATATTTCTACAGGAAGTTGACGAAAGGTAAAGATAAAAATCTAAAAACAAGGACGAAACAAGAAGAACTTCAAAGATGGCATGTCCTTTCTTTCGTCGCACGGATTCATTAACGCGACAACCTTCTGTCATAGCCGATGGTAACACTTGGGCACTAGATGATGAGCTGGCGGAAGAGCCAGATGATGCTCTGACATTGACCCACTTACAGATGGCCATACAGCTGTTGACAGCTCCTTCGGTAAGTTAGTGTGTTTTGAATGAGAATGGAAAGAACACCATTCTCTATTTTATGTTATGTAAGCTTGTAAGTGCTTTTATATTAGGAATGATTGAGACTTTCTTTATTTTATACTTTCTACGTTCCCTTGTACATACAAATACGTATATTTTATGCCATATGAAAAAAGACGAGAATTGACTAAGATCCTTATTTACTTTGTTTACCTTCCTTTAGAATGATGACCTTAACACAGCCGTAACATCACTCATCAGCAAACACAGCAAGAGCTGGCCAACTATTTGTAAACTGTGAGATTAAAATCCTCGTAAGCAATTTCAAGGGAAATTTTATAACATTTTCTCGTCGTTTTAGAAAAATCGATACTGACATTTTGAGATCTTATCCGAATTATGACTACTTGGCGGATATACAAGATATCCTTCTGGAAATGGATGAAGTGAGTGCCAGTGAGATCTTGGTTTTACTTGGAGAGGAATTGATTACATCTTGCTGCACTGGAATTATTGAAAGAGCCTTCAAATGCTTAGGAACGGATTTGCAAGAGTTCTTGGGATCATTGGATGGAGTTTATGATGTACTTAAATTGCAAGAGGTAAGATTTGTGTAAGCATATCTGACTATTCACCGCTCTACCAAATTTCATAATTCTGCACCAATCGGAAGCTCTCTCAATATATTTATTATTAATTCTAAAAAAAATGGTAGTTATCCACGCCCACTGAATGTTAAATCTGAAATTATTTAATAATAATTTTTCCTTTGCTTGCATGTCAGGTCCTATCGCTCAACCAAATTTCATCATTCTACGATGATCATAAGTTTTTCACATAGTTGATATCAATTATGAGGAAATGGGTGGATGCCACGCCCCAAATTTTCCAATATCTCCTTTGTATTGACCACATCATCTACATGATCTATCAGACTACCAAATTTTATCATTCTGCAACAATCCGAAGTTCTCTCGAAGTTCTCTTTGTAATTAATATCAATTCTGTGAAAATGGGCGGATGCCACGCCCCCTAAATAGAAAATCTGAAATTTAATTTTGTTTCCTTTGTTTGCACTTCAAGTTGTATCGTTCTACCAAATTTCATATGGCCACGACTGTTAGAAGGGCTCCAAATAATGTATATCAATTCTATTAAAATGGGTGGATGCCACGCCTTGGAAAAACTTAAAATTTCAATTTTTGTATATGTACTTTTTACTAGACCAACCGTTTTTCCAAATTGCATCATTCTGCAACAATCTGAAGTGATATACAGTGTTGCCAAAAACATTCCGGATTTTCCTCAGTATAATGTTTTTCTTAATATCAAGTAGAAAACTAATAACTTTCCATAGGTTTTCAATAATTTGTAAATGGTATGAGACAATTTAATAGTAACCTTAGAAATGTAATGCTACGATGACAAGAACAATAAAAAAAAAAAAATATTTTATAAAATTATTCAATAACATGCCTGTTAAAAACTAACCGGATTGCAGGGAGATTGCGAGTCTCGATGTTAAAGTAGCGGTTTTTGTCGAGTCTTTTGACTCACACCGTAGACTTTACAAGTTGAGAGATGTGTTAGTTGAAATTATATAGTGCAGAAAATGGATAAAACACGTTATAGCAACGCGATTCGATACATGGTAAAAGAAAACTTCTAAGCCGGTACAAAACAAAATTTAATATCTGAAATAATGCAAATTCAAACGACAATGGTTTGTGACATCATTACAAAATTTAGAAGCGGGAAATCAGTAGAAGCAGGTCATTTTGGTGGACGCCCTCGCAAAACAACTGTTCAAACTGATAGGCGCATAAAGAATTTTGTGCTTAAAGACCCTTTTGCAACTTCAAAGATAATTTGTGATGAACTAAATCTACCTATAGCGCCAAGTACGGTAGGGAAGCGTTAAAGAGATTTCGGTCTTTCTGCATTTCGACCAGCGAAGAAACCTCTTCTTACTGCTAAACATCGTAGAAAAAGGTAAGCCATGAAAGGTATTTGGAAAAGACTTTAAATTCCTAATCAAAATATTTAACTCAGGGTTGAATTTGCAAAAAATCATCTTAACTGGTCTTTAAGCAAATGGAGGAGCCGTGCTTTTCAGTGATGAAAGCAAATTCAGCTTCTTTTACTCCGATGGTGCAAGGGCAGTAAGGCGCTCAAAAGGTACGCGATTAAAGCTTGCAAATGTACTCCCTACAGTTAAGCACGGTGGAGCCTCGGTGGTGGTTTGGGGCTGTTTTTCAGGCGCAGGCTGCGGTCCAATACACCCAATCACAGGAACTATTGACCGTTTTCAATATAAGGAGTCAGTAATGCTTCCATATGCAGAGGAAGAAATGCCTTTGCGTTGCGTTTTTCAGCAGGATAATGACCCCAAACATTCTTCAAAGCTGCTAAAAGAGTGGTTTGCGACTAAAAATATTCGTGTTTTAGAATGGCCGTCTCAATCACCCGATCTAAACCCAATTGAAAACTTTTGGGCCATTTTAAAAAGGCGGGTTGGGAAAAAAAAGCACACGTCAACAACTTTTCGTTTTGCAGCCTTGAAAAATGAATGGGAGAATATTCCTGCTTCTATTTTCGAAAATTTGATTCATTCAATGCCTCGTCGATGTCGAGCTGTGATAAAAAATAGGGGTTACTGGACAAAATATTATATACAAAATAATAATTAATTGTACAAGATAAAATCCGGTTAGTTTGTCACATTCCAACGCACTAACCATTACCAACGTACTAACAATTGCTTAAACCTGTTGAGCTTAAAATGCTGCGAGTTTGAAGTTCCTGACTTTATTGGTACTGAAGTTAGAGGGGGTCGAAAATTGCCTGAGTTTGATCCTGTAAAAAGGGTGTATTGCCAAAACTTGGCTTGACACTACGGTCCCCTTTGATCCCAAATTTAAAACAAACAAATTCACCAAACGGAAGGTCTTTTTGTTGTTTGTGAAAATTGCCTTATTTTAGATTATTCCGGTTTATAACGTAAATGGCTGAACCAATTTTGTTCAAATCTTTCCAAAAGATTACTTTTAGTTGCATTCATTTAACATCCCGATTAATGAAAAGTCACTGCCTGAGACATCCTCTACGACCTCAAGCACGCTACTTCAAGTCAACCAGACAAAACGCTCTGGCAAACTGCTATGGTTCTGTCCTTAAACCAGATGTTGGGTATTGCTTGTAGTCTCGAACCTGGGGGCTGGGGTAAGAAGACTGTCTTGAAATCAGTGGCGGACTAAGAGGCAGTGCACCCGGGGCGGTAAAGCAAGCTTACACCCCTTGAAAAATTTAAGAAAAAAACACGAACAAAGATTTTATTTAAAGGTGCTTACGAGCTTTTATTGTACTGAATGTTTCGATTATATCATTAAAATCTATATTTTTTGTGTGCTCCGTTTCGATTGAAAGTATAGCCAAATTAGTCAACCTATTTTGGCTCATCGTTGATCTTAGATAAGTCTTTATTAATTTTAATTTGGAAAAGCTTCGTTCACACGATGCCACTGAGACGCAAATTGTTAAATAAATTCTCATCGCCAATGACAGACTCGGTAAAGAGTCTGAAAAATCCCACTTAACAATGAAGCTTAAAAATTCAAAGGCTGTCCAAATTTCTGCATCTTTTAAATTTATCTTTGAAGCTACCATGTGACGCCGAATTCGCTGGATTTCCAATATGATACTGTTGTCTGTAAGTTCTGTAAATGTCGAGGTAAGCATTGGAACCACAGCCCGCAGTTCTTCTTCCGTTCCGTACAGCAATATTTTCGGTTGAAGAGCTGAGAAAACTGCTCTTGGGTTGCTCTTGGGCGATAAATATTTTATTTCCATATTACTTATATTAAGAGAATAGGCCAGTAACGAAATTCATGCGCACATATATATAGGTAGGTATTTGGGAAACAAATTTATTGTTTTATTTGTGTTTTTATTTTTTGTAGTGTGCAAAGTTATTTTTCTGTTACTGATGGCACCCCCTATTGGTCTGCCACCCGGGGCGGACCGCCCCCACCGCCCCCCGCTTAGTGAGCCACTGCTTGAAATTGTTGTCTATTCGCTCGTTATGACTGAGCAAAAGCAGTCGACGTGTTACGACTTTCTGGATTGACATCTTTGTACAGCTCATAAATAGTTAATGGTTTGGTTGTATCTTCTGCTCTATACGCCGTCCACGCACAGGAGGACCAGTTTCCTAGGGTTATTCTTCGCCAGCTTTCCACTGAGTTTTTTCTGGAGTTAATGTTTACTCCGAGGTTGACAAACTCCTAAGCTACTTCGAAGTTGCTGCTATATAGTGTCCTTGCCAGTGGGAATTTTTTTATGGTATTATTAAGACTAACAATTGTTTTTCCTGTTATTCAATTGCCGCCTTGAAGTACTCGATAACCTACCGGCACAGAGTGATTCACAAAAGTGGGCAAAAAGATAAGACGTACATGTTGGCCGAAGACGGTAAATCTTAGAATACTCTGTCATACTTTTTTGTAAGTCCAGACAAATTTTCCCCCTAAAGCCCCCCCCCACAGCCGATTCTTGAAATAATTTGAAATATAGAAAGCAATACATTACACAATATGTAGAGTTTTATATTCCATCTAAAATATTGCTAAGATATAAAATTTGATGGACAAAATAAAAAGTTACATAAGGGGCCAGTTATAGCGATCAGTAAAAACCATCAGTAAAAATTTTCTTTTGGATAATTTCATGTGTTATAAAAAGATTTGCAACATAAAAATGGTACGAATCAATGGCAAATCAATGAAATTATTTTTTTCTTGCTAAAAATAATCCTAAAGAAGAATAATTTTTGTAAAAAAAGCATTTTTTTATTTTACTGATGGAAGTTTGTTTTACTGAACAGCTGATTGCCAATTCACAAAAAATGGAACAATTCGTTCAGTTTTCTGTGTTCCATTTTTTAACAGTTCCACTCCTGAAGCATTTTACATCATTAAAAATAATAAAAGGTTGTGTCTGGAGGTTTGACATTTAATTACTAATATAATTTTAATGATTGCTATAACCGCCTGTACTTACAAAATTTCAGTTTTCACCTGTTTCAACTTTAACTGATGGTTTTTACTGATCGCTATAACTGGCCCCTTATGTAACTTTTTTTCTAAGCCCTAATATTGGGGCAAAAGTCTGAAGCGAATTGGACAAAAACCAATTGTGGGGCTATGAATAATAGACGTAAACCAGAAAATTGGGATGAAAAAACAAGCTTCGGAATAATAAGGGTTAAGCAACTTACTCCCTAAAAATTAACCTTATTCCAGAGTTTTGGAGCTTAAGTCTAGGGACTGTCAAGGTCCGAAGTTGGAGCTAAGGCTTGAAGAGATAAGTAAAAAGAGATAACGTGGTCGGGGCTTAGCATTAACATGTCAAATGCAACAACTGTATACACAAAAAACAAAGCTTATTTAACGAAAGAAACGCAGTTGAGGCTTAAACAATTGGACAACAACGGGTTGTCAAGTTTAGTGTAAATGTTTACTATAACCGGAATTGTCTCTTGAGGCCTTGGCTGGGCTTAGAGAATTTTCGGGCTTAGTTTTATAAATTTCAGAGGTCCAAGGTAATTGTGCATACAAAACATTTTTGGACTAAGCAATTACATACAAATTCTATATTCAAGGAGCCAAATTCTCTGTTTTCTAAATTTCAGAGGTCCAAGGTAATTGTGCATACAAAACATTTTTGGACTAAGCAATTACATACAAATTCTATAGTCAAGGAGCCAAATTCTCTGTTTTCTCTGTGCGCACCCAGAAAATCGTGCAAAGGCAAATGAATGTTTGCAATCCCTCTAGACTCTAGAGTGACGTGCAAATTTGTCCACATGTTTTTTGAGCATGATAAAGTGTATGCAGGGTATACGAGTACAAACGAAAATTCGTAAATATTGTATCTGCTAAATATTCGGATTTGTGCTCTTCTAATTCTAAAAACCTTTCAAAGGGTACACGATTTTTTTTAATATCGAGTTATTAATGTCAATTGGTCAATATGAGATAGTTCGGGGTACTATCGGTATCAACACTTATCGAAAAATATTTTGCTGATCTAATTTCATTAAAAATTTTCTCTAGCACTTGTTTACCCTTTATAACAATTAACTCATTAAAAATACTTCCTGATTAATATGAAATATGGCCTTTCCCGGAAATACCCTATTTTATCGTACCTTTTCTGTAAATATATTTTGAAAATAATCGCCAGGATCGCTTGAAATGATTTTTGTTGCTGCATTTCTTTCTCATGAACATCAATTGTGGGTAAAGTCAATGTTTGCTCAATATTTTCTTGAGAAAAAACAATATAAGATACCCACCTACCCATAATACAAATATTATTATTAGTTATAGGTACAATCACATGTGAATTATGTATTGTATAATACAAATGTTGGTTTATAACAACTTTGCAACTGTAGTTTGCAAATTTAAATTAACATAATCGTTCCAAATTGGTTGGTAAAGTTACTGCGACGGCGACGGCTCAAGGGGCCCCTAAGATTGCGAGGCCCTGGGCCCATGCCTAAAGACGCCATTGGGCGAAACACAATAATTTCTGGAGTTCAGGTCGCTTGTATTTTTTAATTGAATTTTATTCATTCAATCCACTTAAAACAGAAGTAATTTTAATATTTGAATATTTAAATTTCTTCATCTTCTTATTATAAAAAACCTGACCACGGGAATTTATTTTCTAGGTGCACGAATTTAAACAAATTCCCCTAGAATAATAAAATTTACAGTATCTTTTTGCTGTAATTTTTATAAGAGTCGGTAAACATCGACCAAAATTTGTGTCTTAGTAGGGTATAACAGGCTGACTGAAGAGCCCACTGTTATACCTTGGCCGAAACACAATAATTTCTGGAGTTGAGGTCACTTGTACTTTTTAATTGAATTTTATTCATTCACTCCACTTAAAACAGAAGTAATTTCAATATTTTACTATTTAAATTTCTTCATCTTCTTATGATAGACGTTTTGTATTCTTACGTGAAGCATATCTATCGATAACCATATCGAAAACGATATCGTCAGAGTTACGTGATGAGAGCCCTGAAAAAAAAACAAGTTTTTAAATCGAATTTTCTTTTAGCTTTTACAGAACGGGTAGATGTTGTATTTTAAATGCGTTGAAAAAAACATTTTAATTACAACTCTTGGGAATCACATAAAAATGCTGTTTAATTTGTTGAAGGAAATCGCTCCACCCGTTTAGGCTCTAGCTTGCATTTATAACTTTGCATAATTTTTAAGTATTAATTGACAAACAATGCTGTGTCTTGTGGGTTTAAAAGTTTGCCAACAGTTTTTCCTAGAGAATCCTAAGCAAAAATAATAACACATACGATTTTTAAACAAATAAATAATTTTCAATATATATATACAGGAAGACGTCACCGACACTGGATTTGTTTGTGCTGGCGATGGTGAATTAATTTTTACTTCTGAGCGTCCAGTTATTGCATGGCTTCTTCTGGGTTCATTGAAAGCACTTACAAAAATGCTCTACAATGTCAAAGTGAACATAAGAATTGAGCCAGTTGAAGGTGACACTCGCCGCTATCGGTATTTATTTTCGGTTGTCCAAGATGCTGTCACTCGTCGGGCTGAAGTAATTGCAGCCCGTGAACTATCAGTTCAACGCAACAATTCAACTAATGCAGCAGATTTGACCATGAATTCTAGTACTTTTTGTAAGGCTTTTCCGTGGCATTTTATTATGAATGAGAGTCTTGAACTTGTTCAACTTGGTAAGTCTTAGTTCTTCTTGCTTGAATAAGCTTCCATTTTTAATATGAGTTATTTTTGTTTGTAATTTTCTTTAAGGACGAGGATTCAGTAAGCTTTACAAACCCTATATGAGCAGCAATGGACATTTAGCTTCAACCTACTTCAACTTTACACGGCCTAAAGGTCTTTCTTTGAAGTTTAGGGATATTGTAAGGCGCACATACACTCCTTTTTTGATTGCATTGAAGTCTCCCCCTGGTGTAACAGAATTCCCAGCTGAGGTATACGCAATCTTAAAACAACTTCAAAAATAAAGTTTATGAAAAGTTCTTTCATTTCAACTCATAGGGTCTTGAGATTAAAGGCCAAATGGTCTTCTGCCCGGAATCAAATTCCCTACTCTTCATTGGTTCTCCATTTTTGGACGGATTGGATGGCCTTACTTGCAATGGCCTCTTCATCTCCGACATTCCTCTTCACGATGCAACTCGTGAAGTTATTCTTGTTGGTGAACAAGCTCGCGCTCAAGATGGTCTACGACGTCGAATGGACAAGCTTAAGAGTTCCATTGAAGAAGCAAACACAGCTGTTGCTAAGGAACGAAAGAAGAACGTTAGCCTGCTTCATTTGATATTTCCAGCTGAGATTGCCGAGCGATTGTGGTTGGGATCGAGTATTGACTCAAAAACTTATCCGGATGTGACGATTCTCTTCAGTGACATTGTCGGCTTCACTAGCATTTGTTCCAGGGCAACACCGTTTATGGTAATTAGCATGCTGGAAAGCTTATACAAGGACTTTGATGAGTTCTGCGACTTGTTCGATGTCTATAAGATCGAAACCATTGGCGATGCTTACTGTGTGGCGAGTGGATTGCATAGGGCTAGTATTTATGATGCTCACAAAGTTGCATGGATGGCTTTGAAGATGATTGATGCATGTTCAAAACACATAACACATGACGGCGAGCGAATTAAGATGCGAATTGGCCTACACACTGGAACAGTATTGGCCGGGGTTGTGGGAAGGAAGATGCCTAGATATTGCCTCTTTGGGCATAATGTCACAATTGCAAACAAATTTGAGTCCGGAAGCGTGGAGTGCAAAATAAATGTCAGCCCAACTACAAGAGAGTGAGTATTTCTTTTAACTACTTGTTTCTACATTGATTGATAACTTTTGTTTCTCTATAGATGGCTAGTCAAAAATTCTCGATTTGAATTCCATCTTGAACCAAGAGATCCTGGAATGTTGCCAAAAGAGTTCAAAGATGCTGGAGATTCAACTTGTTACTTTTTAAATGGATATCGCGATCCATATATTGATAGCTCTCTACCATTGGAAGATCATATAAGTGAAGCTCTTAAAGCAATAGCAATTGAAAACTAAGTTATTTATTTTAAGCTGCTCGTTTCTGATTCTTGATGGGTCCTTGCGCTAGCTAAAAAGATTTTAGATAGTTATATATATATAAATGTTAAACTTTGAATGATATTAAAATGTTCAATCCTGCTCATATTTTAAAACCTTCAGCTTAATGGAAATTCATTTATCAAACAAATGTTTCTGATACCTAATAAATAAGCAAACTATATAAAAGAATGGAACATGGAAATGATTTGTCAACATTGGACTTCGTCTGCAAATATAGATATGTATTTTATCAAGTACTTTCTTAAATTTGGATTTAGTTTTGCGCAAATCTGTAAGCATAAAAATAAAAAAGTTTAATCAGGTGCTTACCATTTTGTAAGATTTGCAATTGTTAACAAAATCAGACTTTGACGCTTTTATAAAAATTGTCTGAGATGTTTTTGAGAGAAAATAGACTGGAATTTTGTTTTCATTTTCTGTATTGAAAGAACGAGGCAAGAAGTCGGTAACTCAAATTTGTATGTACAACAAAAAATACTGATTCTGTACAGTAGCGGATCTAGGATTAGGCTGTGGGGGGGGGGGGGCTTGGTAGATCCAGTTTGAGACATTAATGACCAGTTTTATAAGTTAAATTACAATTTATGTTTAAACTTAAGTTCAGCACTTGATTCGGTTTCAAAGTAAACCTTGAACTTAGATAATTCTGTAGTTCTAGTTAAACGAATGTATTCTGCCATTTAAACTTCATAGCCCAAGAGCCGGCAGCAAATTTTGAAAGTGGATTGATAACCAAAATATGAGTATGATGGTTTGTAGGTGCATATATCGCGGTATCAAAAACAACCGTCTCTCAGGTTTCTTTTTCAGCCTTTTGCGGGGGTGGGGGTTTGAAAAAAGCGATTTTCCAGTTTATTTTGTCAGAGGTATTACCACTTCAAAAACTTTAAAAAATATATAATGTGATGTTGTCATTAAGTCAAAATGTCATAATCTTGGCAATTCGACCAATAGAACTCAAAATATAAGCTTTTTAAGAGGACCTTATCGTCTTTTTCTTGGAGAATTATAAAACACAAAAAATCAACAAAACAAAGTCTCCAAAAAATCGATTAAGGTTCGCTTAAAAACCTTATATCTTGAGTTCTATTCGTCGGATTGTCAAGATTTTGACGTTTTGACTTAAAGAAAATGACAGAGCATCACATTATATATCATTATTTAATTTATTGAAGTGGTAACACCTATGAAAAACTAAACTGGAAAATCGCAATTTTCAAACTCCCACCCCCGCCAAAGGCTGATAAAGAAACCTGCCAGACGGTTGTTTTTGATACCGCGATATATGCACCTACAAACCATCATACTCATATTTTGGTTAGCAATCCACTCCCAAAATTTGCTGTAGGCTCTTGGTCTATCAGTGCAGCGTTCAGAACACTTGATCGTAGTAACCATTGTAAGATCTTATTGATAACTGCCATTTTATAATAATAATAAATTATTATATTTCTTTCTATTTGAAATTATTTTTTTTTTGTTTTCGAGTGACGAGGAAATGTAACATTCGTTGTGATAGTGAAAAGAGAAAAACGCTTCCCTTGAAGAACAAATTATTTTAACTATTGTGACGATGTTGATTTTATTTTATAATTTATACATTTTTATAATTTATACATAACTAATATAAAAAAGTTTTAGTTTAGGTTAAAGTTTTTTTTTGTGAAAATCTACAGTTATATAAATACTTGAATTTTGGCATTCCCACTATTCCTTTTAGAATAGCCTTGTTTTTTGTGCATTTATATCAGCTTCTTTCCCGGTTTAAAATGATTTCAATATAACATACATTAAAATCTGTAGTAGTTAAAATTTAAAATATTATTAAGTGGAGATAGAAAAAAAATGTATATACCTTCAATTTTCAGCCACGTCAAGCTTTGAACTACCAGAAGAAAAAATCTGTCAGTAAATTTGTACGTCAGTCAAGAGGGACTGCAAATATTCATACGCATTATTTTCTGAGCGTCAACTCAGATTTTGATTTGTTTTTCCCAATTTAGCCCCAATTTCGTTTTTTTTGCAGAGTTAGCGAAGTTCTAAGGGGGAATTATTTTTTCATTTTGCATGTTAATTGTTAAGCCCCGACCCCGTTTTTTTTAATTGTCTCTTTAAGCTTTAGCCCCAACTTGGAATTAACAGTCCCTTGAGTCAAGCCCAAAAACTTTCTGGAATAAGGTAAGTTTTAAAGGAATTATTTGCTTAGCCCCGACCACGTTTTTTGTCCAATTCTTGTCAAGCCCTACTCGCGAGCTGTTTTTTTTTTCGTCCCAATTTTCTGTCAATTATCCGTAGCCCCGAACTTGTTTTTTTTTACAATTCCCTTCAGAATTCAGCCCCAACCTAATTAATTTGGGGCTTAGAAAAAAAATACGTAGCATATAAATTGCGTAGCCCCAGCCTCGTTATTTTTTCTGACTCCTGATTCTGATTTCTATATTTCAATCAACTTTAAGAACCGCCTGTGGGGGGGGGCTTTAGCCCCTATAGCCACCCCCCTGGATCCGCCACTGATTCTGTAGTATTACAGCATATTTTGATTGCAAGCAACTGAATTATTTCGGAAGCAGTTGCGTTTTTTTAAAAAATCCGATTTTCTTTTTGTTTAGGAAATTTTCTAAGCTTCATGGCTGGGACATTCCATCTGTCCAATATATTTAATTTTATTTTTTGATAAATAGGTACGTTATTTTTTCTGTTGGAGTTCATGTTTTGGCCGAATGTACATACATACATGTATATCCCAGTACATATTTCCTAATTTTCGAAGTGTTGGTCACTATATCCGGCACGGCTTGCAGCAGATTTTTCGAGTGAAAAGAAACCAAAATATATTAATGCTATACAAGCAGTCCAGGTAAATGTGATGAATACGATTGTCTGTCAGTGGCCCCGTTACCGAGAAAAAGTGCATCTTGAAAACTGGTGGATATATTTATGTATTTTATTAAATATCGGGTTTTTCAATAAGAGCGCTACAAAAGTTTTTTTCAATTAAACAATAACGGTTTTAGATATTAATAAAATTCTTTATTCCTGTGAAAGTAATTTTGATTCTATTATGTAGGTATGGAACTCAATTTATTTTGCATGGTCACCACGGGCACGCTTGCAGAAGTCCAGACGCTGAACCCAATTTTCGACGGTTTTCAAGCATAAATCGGCCGATACTGCTGCAATTCCACGTTCGATATTCGCACGAACTTCATCAATCGTCGCTGGCTTGTTGGCATAGACCATAGTCTTGACGTAGCCCCACAGGAAATAGTCTAACGGCGTCAAATCGCACGACCGAGGCGGCCAAGCGACTGGACCATTTCGTGAGATAACACATTCTCCAAACTTGGTTTCCAATAAATTGATTGTGACATTCGCTGTGTGGCTTGTGGTGCCGTCCTATTGGAACCACATGTCCTCCAAGTCCATATCTTGCGTCAATTTAATCTTGTAAGGATGTAGGCCAAGATATTTCGCAAAATTCGCCACAACGACGGCACAGAGATGCCCAACGCTTAAGAACGACGAGTGAGAGACACATTTGGGCTTTCTGCAACTGAAGCCTTAGCGGCAGCAATATTCTCGACACTACGGGCACTTCTTTGTCTCACTCGCACGGGAACATTTTGTACTGTGCCTGTGGGTTCAAATTTTTGCACTAGACGCTCAATTGTTGATCTGCAAGGACGATTATGACGACCATAAATTGGACGTAGCGCTCTTAACGTTGAGGCCACTGACTCTGAATTTCGGTAGTAAATTTTAATAATTTTGACTAATTGTTGGCTCGTTTATCTTTTCATCATGAAATGGCAAACCTTACTGAAGAGAAATGTCAAAAGGGCGGCAAGAAATATGTCGTCGTTTGCTGTCCCTGTTGCTCTATTTTTGTAGCGTCCCTGTTGAAAAACCCTTTATGTATAAAATTGGAATTCCAAAATGTTCAAGAATTTTTAACATTTTGTATATAGGGTGCACCACAGTCACCGGTCCAGAAGAAAACCATGGGTTTCTATGGCAATTCTAGCTCCATATATGTTATGTTCCTTTTGGGGAACACTCACTTGAAGGCGGACAAAAACTTCAGAGATTTCTGATTTTCTCTCCTTTTTTTTTTTAGCAATACTTTTTTGTGATTCAAGGCGTTAATCACAATCATTGACAGCGGCATTTTTTGGTTATATTTTATCAATAAAAATATTGGCGACAATTTTGAAACAACCTATTGTTAAGGGCTTAACATTTTACTAGTAAGCAATTTCCTAAGTATTTACCAATTTACTTTCTATTCCAAAATTTTAAACCTTTTGCTAACTAGTAAACTGTTAATTAAGCAGATAGTACAATACTATAGATAGTACGATTTATAGATTTAGTACGATACTAAAAAGATAAAATATCCAGATTTTGGTGATTAACTTTAGTAAAATGTTATACTATTCTAAACTCGTTTAAAATTAGCAAAAAACAATTTTTAACCTAGTATCATACTAAAAATGATTTAGTATCGTACCAAATCGTCTAAAATTTGGCGCCATTATGTTTGTCTCTTTTCCCTGTATTTCTGGACAGGACTTTGGAATAAAATGCAAAGAGAATCATCACAGAAAGAAGTTCAGAGTAAAAGAAATGGCATGAAAATGTCCATTTTTCCCTTGAACGGGCAATTTCCTTAAACTGACAAACATTTTATCACCGTCGCTGTCCGCCTAAGGGAGGTTTCACTGTTTATAGTAAATTTAAAAATTCAGAAATTTCTAAAATCTCACCTTCGATTATTATCTCATGTTCAACTGCCTTAATTATATCCAAAAAACATTTTGTTTTCGTAGATTTTGAATAAATGTTACGTTTTAAACAACATCAGGTATGTTCTACGCACCAGCTGATTTGAAATGAATGAATCTGACCTTCATTATTCGAGGTGGACAAATATTTGTTTCATTAGTTCCAATCGTCACTCACCATTTTAAAGCGTTTCACCCGGGTTCAGAATAATAAATCAGAGACAAATTATTTGTCTTTGTTGTATAAATAATCTTCATTCAATATCTTTTTCATTTTGAAGTTTATAATGCATCTCTATTTACATACTTACATTAAGAATTATTTCATATAAATACATTATGGATGTATGTACAAGTACATACATATATACATAAATGGTCATGCAATATATTCAAATAAAGTATTGTTGACTTACTGACTCAATATCAAACTGGCATCCCAAATAAAAAAAATCCTAATGTTGACACAATTAATTATTATAAATTAGCATTTTTTTCTCGTATACTTGAGGTCATTTCATCGAATTCACATACATAAATGACGACACTCGTTATAGAATTACAGATTTATTTGAACTTCAAGTCTCAAATATTAAACCAAACAAAAAAAATCCCCTCTCATTTAAATGCATATAATTACGGAACTCCTTAAAAGTTATAAATAGTTTTTTACGGCTTAATAGTATACTTAATACAATATACTGTGGTAAAGATAAAAATTTAACACAGATAATGATATTCCAACCCAAATAATCGGCACTTTCTCAATTCAATTCCCGTAGTAGTGTTATTTACCTTAAGAAAATAAAAAATGATATGTATGAATTTCACCAGTAAAATAAAGAAACAAAAATACTAATGAAGTCATTTAAGCATCAGTAACAACTAAACGACGAACACAACCCAATTTAGGTAAGACTTGGAGCGTTTTTTGTATAACCAGCGTGTATTAAAGGGTTTTGAGTGCCCTAAAAAAATACATCAACACAAAACGGGCGTTAGTAAAATAGGGAAGGCTTGGCTTTATTGGAAAATTGGTTGTGAACCTCAGAATAACAAAATGACAGGGAAAAACAGTGCCCAGTAAAGCATTCCACATTCGGGTAGTGTGGCTGATAAAAGAATCTCTCTATAAATGACAGCTTGTCCGAAGTTGGACTCAAGAGTAAATTGGTGTGGATTCCTGAAGTGTAACAAATAAAACGGTTGAACGGGGAGGAATGCAACTGGCTATTTCCCTAGAACACTATTTATAAAAATAACGGTAAAATAATGAAAGACAAGAAACATTCCGGCGGTGTTCAAAAAATGCAAATGCTTTCGTGATATTTATAGCTCTTCTTTCAATTATACCGAATAGATTCAAGTTTGTTATTGAAGCGCGTGTCATTAATGAATATGAGGAAAAGGGTCCACAAAACGGAGCCCTGAGCACAGCATCATTTATTTTGTGAATTTCAGTCTTAAAATCATCGAATACAACTTACATAGTGATTCAACGAAAAAGTGATTCATCGATACCAAAATGCGTCCATTTTAGCTTGTTGCTAAACTCTATCAAACTCTGCTAAAATATCTAGCGCAAAAATCTTACTTTCTCTAAAACGAAAACACTGTCCGGTGAGAAGAACCATCATCAGATCACCAGTGGACCTATTGCCACGAAAGCCGTACTGCCGGTCATTAAGAAGCTTTCATTCTGTGAGATATATTTCTTGAGCTGATTGATCAGCTTTTTCATGACCTTGGAAAGGAGGGCCGGAAATATAATTGGTTGATAGTTTGAGGGTAAATAAGATACGCCTGTTTTATGGACTGGCTGAACAAATGCTATTTTCATCAAACTAATCAAGTGGCTTCAGAGTAAGGGCGAAAGTTTGATGAATGTACTTTCATTAAGACAACTAAGCCATCATCAACCAACGTATATTTTAAATCAAGTGTTTAATTGGGTCAACTATTTTTGCGGAGATTCAACTTAAGCTCAGTAAACGAAAAAAATTGCATAACCTTTCGAAGAATATTATTTTCAGTGTGGCTTTAGTGTAAAGAAATGATATTAGGTCACCGTGATCTGCATCTACAGGAAATGTAAATATCCTTAAAGATCCTTAACAAAATCGTTGAAAAATAGGTCCCAGTCTTGGAAATCATCAGTCACAACACTATTGAAGCAAGACCAGTACAGGATAAAGTGGAAGCGTTCGCCAACTACTCCGAGGGAAACTTCACGCCAAAACCATCTAATGAACTAGTTTTTCTAAACGAAGTCGAGGCATCTATTCAGCAAACTCTGCAGCCAAATCAGGATCATGACCATCCCGAAGAAAAGCGTATCAAAATTGGTGTCCAATAATACAGGCCAAACACTTCCGAATAACTTAAGTTAATCACAAGTGATGAACACCAAAGCCGGAGTTGTCCAAAGTTCGAAGCTAGGGCTCTACATAAGCAGCCTGGATGACATCTGACGAGACTGTGCCAACTGGCATCAGATACTCCCTTATATTGGCGATTTGCCACGCCGATGTTTACTCTGGTAGCCAGTATTATTCCACTGGGACTCATTCGAGTCAAAAGGGACTCAGGGACTCATATTTTTTTAAATTTGACTCATTTGTTAAGAATACAAATAAACACTTTATATGTATACTAGGGTTGAGTCATTTTATAAGCTCAAGCACTTTAATTTCATGTTACAGAATAAACAAAAAAAAATCTAAAGTTTGAATTTCTATTTCCTTTCCTGAACGCTTTCATTTGGATTATTTGCTTGTTCTATTTGTATTAGGAACATATAAGCGATTTTTATAAAATTAGTTTAATACTTTTTTTTATGTCTTCGAAGTATTTATTTTTATTATTACAAATTAAAAAAGTTTTATAATAAACCTTAAATGCTCTCACAAACCAACGCGAAACATTCACTCTGAAGGGCGAATCATTCCCAATGATAACAAAACTGACTAAAATATGCTAAATAACAACAAAAACTGCCGTCGGTGAATGTTTCACGCCGCTTTCGCGATAATTTGGGAGAGCTTTAAATAGATTTTTTTATTGGGACTCGTTTATTTTCAAAATGACTCATTTTCTCAGCCTCTGTGGCCTTACTCAAAGTTGAGTAATACATCAACAGATTCTGCGACTGCTACAAGAAATGGGGCATCGGGATAAACAACTGCAAATCAGAGCTTTTGTTCTTCAGGAGACACAGTTGAGGAAGTCGCAGCACAGCCAACTACAGAAGACTGGTTTTGAAACTACCGGACGGATCTATGATAGCTTCCAAAAACGTGAAGTACCTATAACTAGACATCCCATTTAACTAGTTGTAAAGGTTCAATCCGTGAAACGACTCCACTCACTGATGACGCAGAAACGGACTGAGCCAGAAGACGAAGATACTGATGTATCTACAAGTAAATACTGTTTGCCTGTCATCAGCTATTCCTTCCGAGTCTCGTTCTTCATACCAAAGACGGTCATGAAGAAACTTCAAATTTTCGAGAGAAAGTTATTAAAGATCTGCATCTTAGTAACATTTCTACCGGCAGCGAATAAAACATCACAGGAACGATGCAAACGCCAGACTTACTCGAAAATCGCTGCTCGTGACCTTGCGGAATGCAGAAACGCATCAGAATTCTGGAAGGCTATAAGTGTTATAAACAAAAAACTAGTAAGCAACTCACAACTTCAATTAATGCTGAAGACCTAGCTGACCACTTCAAAGGCTTGACAAAAGATCACTTTTCTTCAACTTTTCAATTTGCAACGCCTCTTTATCAGAACGACGAACTGGACACACCGTTTTCTTGTGCAGAGGTTGAACAAGTATTGAATGAACTGCAAAATAATAAGTCTCCGGGATCAAATGGTATACCGCAAGAATTTTATAAATTTAGCACTGATCTGTACATAGAAGTTCTTACAAATGCCTTAAACTATGCATATGATTCAGCTTGTGTTCCAAATTACTTCAAAGAAGCAATTATCTGTCCAATTTTCAAAAAAGGGGACAAAGAGTATCCTGCAAATTATAGAGGGATATCGCTGCTGAACTCCTCATGGAAAATCTTCTCCAAACTGCTTTGCAAACGGCTTTATGGTTGGGTTCAGAAGAATAACTTACTTAATGAGGCACAAGCTGGTTTTCGGAAGAACTATTCTACAATCGACCAAATTTATACGCTAACAAACATAGCCGAAATATTTATAAGTTCCAAAAAGAAGCTCTATGCATTTTTCATCGATTTCAAAGCGGCATTCGACACGATTGACAGGAAAGCACTGATGCTGAAGCTACTAAACAAAGGAGTTTCGACAAAGTTTGCTAACATCTTGGATACTTTTTATAATGGAACAACTTCTGCAGTCACCTTTGGTAGCAAAAGGTCTGAGCAATTCCGGGTTGAAATAGGGTTCAGGCAAGGCTGTAATTTGAGTCCTCTTCTCTTCGCTCTATTTATAGATGACATAGAGGAGGTCCTACAGGGGGGTGCACGAGTCTCATCGGATCTTTTAATCAAAGTCTTTATGTTTGCCGACGATATCGTGGTTCTAGCAGAGTCGCCTGAAAGTCTTCAACTAATGATCAACAGAATACATGAGTACTGCAGTAAATGGAGGCTCCAGGTGAACCTAGAAAAGTCTAGGTGATGATTTTTCGCAACGGAGGAGGGCGTAACTGTCGCAAAGAAAAATGGAAACTCGGGGATCAAAGTATTGAAGTGGTCAATGAATACAACTACCTGGGTGTTCGGATATGTAGAAACCTCAACTGGAACAATCATTTGGTAGACAAATTAGCCAAATCTAAAAATGCGCTTAATGCAACGTGGAAGACTGTCATGCAGAGCAAAGATGTCGAGTATGAGTCAAAGTATCGCATTTTCCAAGCCACAGCCAAAGCCATAATGTGCTATGCCCCCTAAGTTTGGGGCCATAAGGAGTTCGATGCAGTGGAGCACCTTCTGAGATACTTCTTGAAAAGAACCTTAAGGTTACCGAATAGTACGGCAAACTACATACTCATGTTAGAAACTGGACTTCCACCATTGTATATCTCAACACTGAAAATGCAAGTTGTCTATATTATGAATACAATCAAGATGGATGATAGAAGACTGCCTAAAAAAGTAACGATGCTGGTGATTCGGAAAAGAGTATCATGGTTTGAGTCTTGGAGAGACTTAGCGGAGTACTGTGGACATTCATTCTCACTTCAAATTGACTCAATGGACACGTGGAAAAGCGAACTCTATAAACTCATAAGCTTACTGGACGAAAAAAAAAGAGACCACTACATTTGGAAAGCCAGGACCTCATTCCATAGGAATATATATGCAACGCTAAACTACAATCTAACAATGAACAACTACTTCAGGGCGGAGCATCCAACTGAACTCATGTCACTTGGAGAAAATGACTTGGAGGAAATTTGCGGGCTATGTAACGTTAGGGAAAGGGAAGACGTTTTTCATTTTATGGGTAGATGTCCTATTTTTGTGGAAACCAGAAGGAGTACGTTCGGGAATAATTATTTAAATGATGCTGAAGTTATAAATATCCTTAATGGACAGGTGGACTGGATAACTACATACAGTTATATAAAAATAGCACTTTCTTATAAAAAACGAATTTTGGAAGAACTTTTTTAAAAAATGAAAATAATAGGAAAAAAAAAAAAAAACTTAACTTAACTTTTTGTAACAATAAATTACCATTTGCCAACTGACAGACTGCGTAGATGCCATGTTAAATATTGGAAAATTTATAAATTATGTATTATACTTATTATTAAATAAAATCCATTGAACTTGAACTTGAACTCACAGGAACGAGCATCTTCACATGGCGGCGAACATCACTCCTGTCGACAGATAACCACTGCTTTTATCAAAGAAGCTGTTAGGTACACTTATATAGTCCTTCCCCACTCCCACCAAAACCCCAACTTGACAACCGTAAGGAAAAACCCCGAGGACAATACAGTCAACTGACTTTTAGATTTAACATTATTGACATGTATCAAATTATTGTTCGATCTTCTTTTTACTGCGCCATATACTTTTCTCCTACCTGGTTCGATACACTTCCCTCCCTGCACTTGTTTTACGCTACACCAATTTCGGATATGCATCATCTGTCACCTTGGCTAGTGTTGCACAAGCACGGGTACGAAATAACGCAGTATAGAGAATTATGTTTTTAAAGCCACAAATATTAACCAAAAGACATAGGGGCATATTCATAGTCGCAGATAGATCCGGGTTTAACTTAATTACAGTTCAAGACAATTTTGGCGCAGTGAATACAGACCGATTTTAATTACAAATTGTTGGTTTTATATTTGTATAAGATAATTAACTTGGTATGCTACACAAATAGCTTCAAATATTTTGAAATGATAACCTTAAAAAAATAGAATCAACATCCGAAAATTCTACTAAAGCTATGTTTAACTTAGCCCCAGGTCTAAAATGACTATGAATACGCCCCATATAGTCTAGGAAAATAAGTTATTCACTTCGAGAAAATTCCGACAAAGCTGAATTTTGGTGGAAAGCTTCATTTTGTCTTTCTGAACAATTCCTTTAAAGTTCTCAAATTTGGAGTGGAGCAAAAAATTTAAGGGGAGGGGAGTGAGGGTAAGGTTCAGTTTTTCCGAATTACTCGAAAACTGTAGGTTCTTTTGAAAAAAGTTGTAGGTACCAGTGGCGTGGCGTCAATAATTTGAAATGGAAAGACGTTACGAAAATGATTGATCTGCGAAAGTAAACAAAACTTACCTCTTTGTATCTTGAACAAAAAAAAAAACAAGCAGATACATTAAAATTAGTTAAAAAACAACTCCTCCGTTTGCAGTCTATTTTCATAGGACGCATAGAGTAGCCTTTGATTAAAACGATTATTAATAAAAGATACATAGTTTGCTTAATTCATTTGATTCCTCCAAGAGAAAATCTGTAAAGCAACAAACTATGCTTTAATAAAATTGAAAAAAATTTCAAAACCAATCAAAAACCAAGACTAAAAACATCACTCTAAAGTATTTACATAGCTATCAAACAAAAAATAAGGAACAAAACCTTCAATTTCACAACTAACTAAATTAACACTATTTCATTACAGATATTTTTAGGTACTCTTTTGATTCTTGTTTAACAACACCCTTATGAAACTTTTATTCCAAATCTAACATTTTTTCTTAATATTTAACTTGGTGTTCTAAAAAAGTCCCATTAAAAAGAATAGTTTTTTTTTTTAAACCAGCGTTAAAAAGTACACTAAAATCATGTGTAATATTCTTACATTTAACCATACCAAATATAATCCAGGTTGATAAACCATACCTTCTTCCCTTTGCCCATCTTTAAATGCCTTTATACCAAAAGTCACTGCTTTGATTTTGCGAG
This sequence comes from Melangyna quadrimaculata, assembly GCA_949320155.1. Lineage (NCBI taxonomy): Eukaryota > Metazoa > Arthropoda > Insecta > Diptera > Syrphidae > Melangyna > Melangyna quadrimaculata. The sequence goes on along the minus strand of OX439483.1, from coordinate 467,084,766 downwards.
ACTTTTGATATGCTGTAGAAGATGAAATTCTGCAATTGTACCTTTAATAACATTTTATGAATTCACAATTTTTCACAGCTTCCCCATATTAAATTACGCATTAAAATTTTTCCTGGACTATACTTAGCTTAACCAAAAAACAAGCAAACAAAAATAGAAAATGTATTATGTACAACTTTCATAGCAAATAAGTCGAAGAAGAGCGTGTTATTTTTCACCCAACAGAACGAATATTAAGAGAAACGGAGTCAAGCAAAGGAATGAAAAACATTCCATACCGTACCAAGTTAATACAGGCAATGGGGAAAAATCAAAAAAAAGTTTTGACGTCTGAAAAGTTTGAATGCAGTTTTGAAGAGGGGTTGCTTTTTAGTATAAATCTCGATTTGCGGTATTTTTGGTTTTGTCTTGGAAAAACAACTTCTTTTGATAATTTGGGTTTTTTTTCTAACTTCCTAGGCTTTTGTATAAAAAAATTTTACATACTTTTTTATTTTAATTTAAATTTCCTACAAATCGGTATATATATTATTTTTCTGCTGTAGATAATTCAAAAGTTATTAATGAAAAACGATTACAAAATTAGGCCTTACGGGCTTAGTTACCGAATAACTCCCAAACTATTACTTTTATAAAAAAAAGTCTTAAATTAAAGCTGTAACAAAAGGGTAGGTTGAGTTAAGATAAGAAAAAAACCGCACAGGAAGGGTGGTCTATTTTCCCCCGTTTAGGCAGAAGGGGCAATTTTCTAAGAAAATGACTTAAAATATAAAAAAAAATTATTAAAAATCAACGGCAACACTCAAAATATCATGTTATAGCTTTTTTGAAAGCCAAAAACCTATTCTTAAATAAACTTTTTAAATCAAGTTGTTTGAGTAAACAGTTTTTGAGAAAATAATTTTCAAACTCAAAATTAAAAAAAAAAAACTTTATTTTTTTTTCTTCTTTCCAAGATGGCGGACGCCCCACAAGACCAAAAATCCCGCAAATCGAGATTTATGCTAAGAAGCAACCCCTCTTCAAAACTGCATTCAAACTTTTCAGACGTCAAAACTTTTTTCAGATTGCCCTCATTTGACTCCCCGTGCCAGAATAACACGAGGGCCAGCGTCTTATTTTTTCCTATGCTGTTGCGTGTTGGACAAAGACAAAGAGGATCTAGAAACAAAAATGCTAAGGGAAGAAAGGGATACAAAACAAATTTTATAAGACGGTGAAAGACGTGTTTTATTTCTAAATTAATTCTTTCAAAGAGAACGTACATATGTTCAGCTGTTGAGAAAAGAGCGAAGAGAAGAATGAATTGACGGTGTTTATTCGATAGTTTATGTTTGTGTGTTTGTGCGAATTTTATAATTCAAATTGGTAGGGTTGCATAGTTTATGTTTATGTTTATTTGATAGTATTTTTCGTGCAATTTTTAAAAGGGAAGACGGTAGGAATCGTGTTATATGGACGCCACGCCGCCACTGGTAGGTACACATTGTAGCTCATGCGATTCTACACAAAAAAAGTTATAACACTTTTTACTTGCGATAACGTAGTTTAGGGCAAGTTTAGGATTCGTACAAAAAAAAATTCGAGATAATAATTTTCCCTAACATTACGATTATAGAGAACGCGAAAAAAGTGGGTCTCGCAATTCTGTCTGTCCGTCTGTCTGTCTGTCTGTACCTCGATCTGTAGGCTAAATGGCTGAACCGATTTTCTTCAAACTTTGGACTTAAGCTTCTTATGTGATTCTCTAGAGGGGAAATTGAAATTTTATTTAAATCAAAAAATAACGGTACCTGTCATACAACCAATATACAAAAATTGATTTATTTCAAAAACGGCTCTAATGATTTTCAACAAAAAAATTACGAGCTACTAAAATTACTAAATCAAATATATTCGTAGAAAAAAAAAATTATAACGGTTATTAACGGTACCTGTCATTCAACCGATTTTTTGGTTTTCAAATGTTAAGTACTAAACCGATTTGAACCAAAATTTTTATACAAAAGATCGCTTGCAATTTTAATAATTTTGCATATAAAAATTTTCGAAAATATAATTTTTGGATTTTTAAAAAAATATTGAAATTTTTTTTGGAAAATTCAATATCTTGAAAACGGGCCAATGATTTTTTTTTTTAATTTTGTGAAAAAAATTGTATTTTATTGTATACTAAAAGTTGGCATACCCAATTTTATTTTAAAAAATGTTCAAGAATTTTAATATTTAAAAAATTAATTTAAAAAAAAAACCGTTCTAACGATTTTTGAATTTTTTTTTCAAAAATTCATATTTATTAAGCAAATCAGATGGCATACTTTTTTTTGAGCTCTATCTGTTTCAGCTATTAAAATAACTAATTTATAATAATTCATAGTACTCATTTATATTTTAAATTGTTTTTAAAACTTTTTTTCAAGCTAGTTAAAGTTGTTAGCTACGAGAGCAAGTTTTGTGCGATCCAGCCGTGCCCATTTTTTTCGTACAATTGATAGATTTGGAGAAAAACAGTCGAAAACATTGTACATTTAGTCAAACATATTTAATAAAACCATACTTTTGGGTGAGGATTTTTGTTTTGTTTTTGGTTATGTTTGGACAAACTATTTCTACTAGAAAAAACTGTTTTTAGAGTGGTACCGGAAGGGAAATGTCGCCATGTTCAACGGTTTGATTGTGTTTCGTTTTGATTTATAACTCTCAAGAAATTTTTTTTTTCCCAAAATGATATAAGAACAACTTGTAGACAGCATAATTATCTATAAAAGATATATAAATGACTTTTTTACGTCAATTCGTCCGAACTTTTTCTGAGATATCTCAAATACCTTTGGTTTTTGTGGATAAAGCTGATAGACTTTTTTATAGTGCTCTTTATGACCATTAAAATGAGCTCTATATCACGTATATCGGATAAATGATGTTCTGTTAATCCAACGTCAAAATACACACTGCGTGAGTAAGTAAACTAAAAAATATATTTTTTTTGTCTATCTATGTACTTTTTCCCAAACCACCGCGGGGGTTAAGTACTGGGCACGTTTTTTAATCTTGTGGTATCCCCACATCCACTTTTTAAAATTAAAATTATTCCAAATAAAACTAAAATAAACTCATTTTAAAGTTTTAAAAATAAAAAATTAATCAAAAAAAAAAAAAAAAAAATTAAACAAACTCATTTTCCAGGTGCATTTCCATGTCTTCGTCGTTATCGTCATAAAAGTCGTGTTCTTCATTCTCGGTGGCGTTTGAACATGCTTGTTCTCGGCAATACCCGAATACTAAAGAGCAGCGTAGACCAATTTGTCTACAGCTGCAACTTTTGTTGCATCCTTTAGTACAATTACAAAATATACTACTGAGTAGTTGTTCCGGAGCTGGTGGCATGGGGTTTTTAACGGGTTCTAATACATTTTGTTCAATCTTCCATCCCCAGTCTTCAGGGTTTAAGTCATTATCAAGCCATTTTTGTACCTAAAGATAGATTCTTAAGAGATGCTGTTGTGATGAGCTGAATGTAGGTGGTAGATTGCTTTATTTTGAAGCTTTATTAAATCTGGTTGCGTTGACGAATGTAGTAGCCCGTAGCGTAATGGTTAGTGCTATGGACTTTCACGCTGGAAGTCTGGGCTTACTTCCCAGCCTCGTCCACCTAAAAACTAAAAAGTTTTTTTCAGGGCTTCTGCCTCTTGCGAGGAATTGGCAAATCCTCCAAGAGTATCACTTGTCATGCTTCTCGACCCTTCCATTTCAGGAATGGTTGCGAGTTGTTAGTCACTAGGCCCAGGTTCTTCATGAGCCGTTGCGCCACCCAATTTATTTATTTGTTTGCTTTAACGAATAAATAGTCAATAGTATCTATATTTGGGGTGCCTATTGTTTGGTTTTTTTTATTTCGCCAATTGTTGTTTCGTTTTTGTCATAATTATTTATGTTTAGTTCGAAAACGTTTTTTATATTTTGTACGTATTTTGTTTTGAGTTCATTTCGTTTCACGATTACTTCGAATTTCTTCTTTTGTTTTTTACTTGTTTTACATTTTCGTTAAAACTATTATGGATCATTTAAGACTGGGTTGTTTCGTCAAAATTTGTTTCGCATTTTGTCACTACGTTTATCAATTTTTTTGGAATTCTATTATTTTGTTATCAATTTTCAAGTAAAGAGGAATTATAGATACAAACAAAAATTAAAGAAATGCCTTCTGCAACAAATCCAATAATAATGGAAAACCACCAGTGTACCTTCCTTTGTTTTGGAGCATATACAATCAGTTTGAGATGAATATGCTCACAAAGGTTTGTAAATTCTGTCATTGGAGCCAATGTTTTGTAAATGTACATATACCTATGTTGAAGGTACAATTCTTCAAAAGAAGTGAAGTTTTTATTATTCGCGCGAATTTTAACGCCTTTAGGTTCTTTACATGCACAAACATTAAAACGAAAATAAACAAACGGTGACGAAATGATCGAAATCGAAATAAACGAAAACGAAATAACTAAAGACGAAACAATAGTAAGACGAATTAATTCCAACACGAAATGATCAAAATACGAAACTATCAAAAACAAAATGAAATTAAAACAAAATACTTAAAAAAATTAAACAAAAATTGTCGAAACAAAAAGAAACCAAAAAATGAAAAGTGAAACAGTGAAATGCAAAACCACAAAATGCGAAACGAGTTAAACGAAAGAACCAAAAAACGAAAGAAAAAAGCCGAACCGTACCATACCCCTATATATGTTGATGCATTTTTCGGTAGGTAGAGCATTGCACATTGCCAGAAGAATCCGTGTGCCATTTGTTGTTATTACTTCTGGTGAGCTATGAGGCAGTTTGAACACTTCAGCACACGCTTGTATATCATCGTTTGAAACAGTGCAGATGTTGTGTCACATCCACTAATAGCATGGATCAATAAAATATTATTTTTGCTGTTTTTAAATGTATCTAAGCTCTTAAGGAGAATAAACATTTCTTACCGATTTTGCCTCTCCCGGTTTTAAAAAGAAAATGTCTTTACCTGGTAACGTTCTTGCGACTAAGAGAATCAGCAAATCAACATCTACACCAACCACAATTGTTTTGTTATCTGGCCGATAGTGTTCCAACGCTGTTTTTATGATTAGAACATCAGTATCTTCAGAAGCCTGTCTAACATTTATGTTTGCGGATTCCAATTTTTCTTTTAATATATTTGTAAATTTACTCTTGTTTTTCTCATTGCTCAAAAATTTGTCTTGCTTCATAGGAACAGCCATAGATATACGTGATATAGGGCTAATTTAAATGGTCATAAAGAGCACTATAAAAAAATGTCTATAGGTAGGCATTATCCAAAAAAACCAACGGTATTTGAGATATCTCAGAAAAAGTTCGGACGAATTGACGTAAAAAGTCATTTATATGTCATTTTGTAGATAATTATGCTGGCTACAAGTTGCTCTTAGATCATTTTGGAAAAAAAAATTTCTCGAGAGTTATAAATCAAAACGAAACACAATCAAACCGATGAACATGGCGACGTTTCCCTTCCGGTACCACTCTAAAAACAGTTTTTTCTAGTAGAAGTAGTTTGTCCAAACATAACCAAAAACAAAAAAATTACCCACAAAGGTAGGTATGGTTTTATTAAATTCTTTTGACTAAATGTACTGTACCCCAATGTTTTCGACCGTTTTTCTCCAAATCTATCAATTGTACGAAAAAAAGTGTTTTAACTTTTTTGTGTAGAATAACATGAGCTACAATGTGTATCTGCAACTTTTTTCAAAAGAACCTATAGTTTTCGAGTAATTTGGAAAAAACTGAATCTTACCCCCTTTCCCCTCCCCTTAAATTTTTTGCTCCACTTTAAATTTAGGGTACTTTTAAGGAATTGTTCAGAACGACAAAATGAAGCTCTCTATCAAAATTCAGCTTTGTCGGAATTTTCTCGAAGTAAGGTCAATTTTTTATCTAATTTTCCTGGACTAATAAAAAATGATTTGAAGATCAAATTTAAAGTTTTTAATGATTTTTAATCGTAAACATTTACGGCTCTGAACCTTTAGCACTTCATATATGGGATATTTGTCATCTAAAAGGTCAATAAATGGTCAAAAAAGGTCAACTTGTTTCAGAAATTAGTCAGCAATAGGAAATTGTTATTCAATGGTTAAAGTTTTTCAAGGTCACCAACTATTTTTGGCACCTCATTTATGGGATATTCGTAAAAAAAGTATACTATTCGAAAGGCCACCTCGACTTGTGTAAAAAGGTCAGTAATTGGTCATCCAAAGGTTTATTTTCATGAATTTTTAAAATTTTGTTCAAGGTCAAAACTATTTTCAGCACCTCATTTATGGAATATTCCAAAAAAAAACCCACACACAATTTAAAAGTTATACATACCTATATAAACTAATAAATTGGATAGCGCAACGGCTCGTGAAGAAGCAGGGCCTAGTGACTAACAACTCGCAACTATTCCTTGTGTCGACAGGAATGGAAGGGACCTACAAATTTATGCCGAATCCGAACGGCTAGTACAGAAGCACCTTTTCATGACAATTAATACTGTTGGAGGATCTGTCAATTCTTTACAAGAGGCATTAGTCCTGAAAAAAACTTTTTAGTTTTTAGGTGGATGAGGCTGGGAAGCGAATACCTTCAGCGTGACAGTCCAAGTCACTTACCATTACGCTACGGCCTACTACATTTAAAAGTTAACCAAATCCAAATTAAAGGTTAACTAATTTCGGTAATTGGTCAGCCATAGTTTTTTTTTTGTAATGAATGTTTAAAGTTTTTTTTTCAAGGTCGTATAAGACTTAGCACCTCATTTATGTGATATTTGCAAAAAAAGTGTTTTCCTTTTTAAAGACCAACGACACGTTATAAAAGGTCAGCTAGTTTCAGTAAGTGGTCAGCCATAGTTTTGTTTAATGAATTATTAAAGTTTGTTTCAAGGTTACAGTATAAGAGTCTACGACCTTGAAAAAAAACTTGAATAATTCATTTAAAAGCTATGGCCAATTACTGAAATAAGTTGACCTTTTATGTGAATTGGGTTAGCTTTTAAATCTTGTGGTTTTTTTTTCGAATATCCCAAAAATGAGGTGCTAAAAATAGTTTTGACCTTGAAAAAAATTTAAAAAATTCATGAAAAAAAATCTATGGCTGACCAATAACTGTAACGAACTGACCTTATATCACGAGTCTGTGGCCTATCAAATGGTATATTTTTGTTACGAATATCCCATAAATGAGGTGCTAAAAGTCCTATACGACCTTATAAAATCTTTAAAAAATTATTAAAACAAATCTGTGGCTGACCAATTACTAAAACTAGTTGAACTTTTATGACGTTTAGGTAACGTTTCACATGGTATATATTTTTATCGACATCGACGAATTTCAAAAAAAAAGTTATAAAAAATCTATGTCTGACCAATTACTGAAACTAGCTGACCTTTTTTGACCAACTTCTGACCTTTTAGATGGCATACTAATTTTTTTAAGTTCTATAAATGAGGTGGTAAAAGTCTTATACTGTGACCTTGAAACAAACTTAAAATATATGAGGTGCTAAAGGTTCAGAGCCGACAAGTTGATCTTATCCTCATGTTAAGTAATCGAACCCGACCAACACTTTATTATCACACTTATATTTTAATTATTGGTGACACGATTAGAAATGATGTCTATTCTTCTTTGTAATCCAAATGTATACCTTTCCCATAACTCCTATTCCACCCAACGCCCTCAGCTGCGTGAGTCCAGACAAAATATGATCTGCAATAGAAGTTCAATGTTTTGCCTCACTCGCTGATATTTATTAATTATGTTGACTGGCCACCTTTTGGTTTTGCCTCTTGCAATCTTTCTGGTCAGTTGACAGTCACTCACTTTTTGTACTTCGTTTTTTTTTTTTTTATCCATTCTATCTAAGTAAATTTTTACTTCTTCTAGCTCTAGCCAGTAGGATGACAAATTATAAAAAATATAAATGTTCCAAAAACTGTTAACGGTGCTAGCACTACCTATGTCCTCAAAATAGATGCCTGTAGGATTTCGATGTGCAAACATTCAAAACCAATGTGCATCGGTATCTCCTTCTAAATCCTCTCCTATTTACCTAATCGCTCGTGCTGTATTAAAAACATTTTAAGGGTAGCCATAACCCCTTTTGCGCGCGTGGAATATAAAAAAAAAAAATCTACAGAGGCTGCTAATGGAAACAATAGAAACATGAAACATAATAATGATACCAAGGAATGACCGAGGAATCTGCCACTTCTTAATCTCATTGAAGTTTGGTTTCTTACTGGGGTTTGCACAACCTCGGGTTTGATTACTTAACACCTCATATCAAGAACTCAGAGATTTAAATCTTATATGAAAGGAGATCTGGGATCGCTTCCCAGCCTCTTCCACCTAAAAACTAAAAAGTTTTTTTCAGGGCTACTGCCTCTTGCGAGGAATTGACAAATTCTCCAAGAGTATCACTTGTGCTTCTCGTCTAGCCGTTCGGATTCGGAATAAAATTGTAGGTCCCTTCCATTCCTGTCGAAAGGCGCACACAGGAATGGTTGCGAGTTGTTAGTCACTAGGCCCTGGTTCTTCATGAGCCGTTGTGCCACCGGATTTATTTATTTATTTTTATGAAAGTTTAATGGTGGTTTTATCAGCAAAACACACAACACAAAACACTCACACATTTTATCTCCTGCATAAATTCCCCTAAATAGTGAAATAAAAAAGATATGATATCAGCGGCCTTACCGATTACATCGATAAACATACAATTCAGTTCCGACACAATCTTCTGAGCGTCAACATCTGGTTAAATTCACTTCTACACGAGTACTTGTAGATTTTGTTTTGTTTTGATTCAGTTATCTTTTATTTGTCAACAATTAAATTAATCTCCTTGGGTAATATATCCTATATACCTATCCACCCACCATTAGTTATCGCATTATTGCTGGAAAGTGTATGAACACAAGTGCAGTGCACTAATTACCACTTACAATAAATTAGATACGAAAATAGATTACCCAAATGGCCCAGACTACCACCACCGGTGTGGCCGTCCTGACAGACATTTAATAATTATAACGAGCCCGAGTGCTGAAGAACAACATGCAAACGCTTATCAGAAATACGTTCGATAAGCAAAACATATGCGTAGCTCTAGACATCACGCAGTCAACGAGTTCTACAGCACCAGCAATGTTTGGAAGCAGAAGCTTACCGCGACGACTGCGATGGTCTCAGTTGTATTGTGGCTGGCATGGCACAGGCACTCTTCCATCAATTGATCGCGTCGTCATTCAAGCTCCATCAAAAAGATTGTTAATGATGACTTCGGCGGTGGCGGTTTGCTCGTCATCCTCATCGGCAGCGTTAATTGCATTTTTTCTGCCATTGCTGTTGCTGCTGTTTGTTGTCGCAGTCGTCGAGGTAAATGATCTCAACCTCTATCAATCGATTTATTATAAATATTTGATCTTTTGATCTTTCTTTCATCGCGGCTTGCTGATGTGCTGCTCTGTGGTGCAGACCGAAGGCCTTACTCCCGAAGATGTTCGATTTGCAACATTGCGCTGTCAAAACGATTCCACAGATGATCCATCGATGCGACTGCAGTGGTCTCTGCGGATGTTTCCGGACAACCATGAAACTCATTGCTATATAAAGTGTCTCCTAAGCAAATTAGGGCTAATTAATCTGAAGTATAGGGGACTTGATGTAAATCCACAGACAGCTTTGTGCCACCCCATATAATATGATGGAAACAATAACGATTCTGTTTCATTAATTGCAGGGCAACCAATTTACTCAGCCTCTGGAAAACCAGGACATTGATATAACCGATGAATGCTTTTCACATCTCGACGATACACTCAGTGGAACGTGTGAAAGCTATTACAGAAAATGGATTGACTTGAGAGTGACCTGCAAGGAGTTCTTTTATATATCACTCTTCGAGGATCCAAGGGAGGTGGACAAGTTCAATAAACTGAATGTAAGTTGGCATCACGCACTGTAAATTAATGGTAGACATTTTAAAAACGGTTTCTATACGCAGATTACACAGTGCAAGCAATTGGGAGAAACTGCTTCAGAGTTCTGTAGCAAGAAGCTTGCTTGCACCGAGGGTGGAGAATTGACGTCAGAACAAACTGTGGGCGATGATATGTTGAGCTCTTTCAAATGTGAGCTGGAATGTGTATTTCGACATATGCGTTACTTTGATGTTTATGGAAGAATTGATGTGAGATATTTCGCCTAAGGAGATAAAGGTTCAAATTCAAGTTCCTAATTTTCTTTTTTTTAGAAAAATGAAATCCTTCGTAGCTTTAAAGAAGCCAATTCGCACTCAAAGGCAAACATCCAGGTTATTTCGAAGTGTGTTCATAGATCGAATTCACTTTTCTCGTTTGGACCTTGTCAAATGGCGTATGAGCTTTATCAGTGTTTTATGAAGCAAGTTAAAAATTTTAAGCAAATTTATGAAGAACGTGATAAGATAAGTCGGTATTTTTAATGCAGAACAAAAAGCAGCTCAAAATCATGGTGAAAACAGAAATAAATGTGATGTTTTATAACTAATACAGACTTGTTGATTATATGTATATTGTTGATTATGTAATTATATTTCTAAGAACAAAAAAAGTGGTTGATAACAAAATTGTTTTCATTATTTATTAAAACAATGTTTTTGTTGGCAATTCAATTTTTGTTAAAGATAAACATATCTTAGATAAGAAATAAATATTAAAAAATCGGTTAAGGTGACGTACTATGCACCGGCACCACAGAGCAATCACAGTGTTTTACTCAAAAATTCGGTAAAAGTGTAAAAGTTGATGGCAAATCTTTTAGAGCCGGTTTTTTCAATCACTATATTCTATATTAAAACAATGAGTTAACAGTTATAATAATGGCGCAAAATTTTAAATATCCTAATATTAACGTTTTAGTACGATACTACTGAACATTTTACTAATTTTATAACAGTTTACTAAAATGTATACAAAACTAGAACCAGGACGCACTTAGTGACTTTTTGCACTCTATCCCTTAACTAAATAAAATACAAAAATAAATTGTGACACAACGGCTCGTGAAGAACCAGGGTCTAGTGACTAACAACCGCAACCATTCCTGTGTGTGCCTGTCGACAGGAATGGAAGGGACCTACAATTTTATGCCGAATCCGAACGGCTAGACGAGAAGCACTTATTCGTGACAAGGGATACTCTTGGAGGAATTGTCAATTCCTCGCAAGAGGCAGTAGCCCTGACAAAAACTTTTTAGGTGGACGAGGCTGGGAAGCGAACCCAGACCTCCAGCGTGACAGTTGAACGCACTAATCATTACGCTACGGGCTACTACCATCCCTTAGATAAAGTCGTGAACATTTCCTACGGTAGATATGGACCGCTAGCCGGTCGGCATTCCCAAATAAAAGTTGCATTAAATAATGGTTCCGCCGATTAAAAGCGACAGCAGCGCCTATTGGCTCAGAGTGACAAACAAAATACTTATTCCTTACGCCATCTATTGCCAATTAGCACATGGAAACAGTTTTTCCAATAGAAACTAATGCCATTATTATTAGTTTTTACTAATAAAAAATCAGAGTCAACTGTTTTTATTCGAATCTTTGACGTTTGTGTCTTAAGCTGCATTTAGACTCGCCGTGTTATGTTTTGTTTACATTGCTTGTTGTTAGTCGCACGCGGAAAAAGGAAAGTTTAAATGAAAACCTGACATTAAAAAAATAGGTCCATGTGAAAACCATACTATTGTTTTGAGCAACTCAAACAAATGGGCAGCTTGCACTTTGCACACAAATGTACCATTTTCGATTTTTTATTTGCCGGACATAAAGAGCATCTCTTTCTTTTGTTTCTCTCTAATTTTAGGTTTTCTTCATTATCTGGACCTACTTCTATGGGTTGAAGTTTAAGAACCCGTCTTCACTTGCACGTGAAGTCTATTGGTGTAATATCTTTCTCTCATGTGTGTAAAAGTGACGTAAAAAAAGTAACGTAAATAAAGTTGTGGGTCCAGCAAACCCATGGACATGCCAATACACACCTAAGGAGAACCCAGCGAACTGCATCCTTCACACTACACAAACATTGGCTTACTTCAAGAAGGTACTGAGAAATTGAGAGAGCTGCGGTGACTTTGTCGTTTTCTGCAAGCATTTGAAGATTGTGTGTGGGTCCACTGGACCCTCGACTTTAGTTTAGGGCTATTTATTGTGAAAAACAACATTTTTGTATACCTTCACTTGAAAGGAAAGGAAAGTCTCTTTTGTTGGAAGCTTCCGGAAGAGATTTATACCACCGACAAAGATCTTGTGGAATAATCCTTTTTTCTCAAAGATTCACAAGATATGGTTTTTCTTTTCTTTGCTTAAAGGCAGCAACGTCTAGTAAGTAGCAAGGCTGAATTATTTCCTTTGTCATTTACTCTTCGATGATGTATGAATTTTCTTGTTGATTTTTTTCGTCATAGTCGTAGCTGTATTGGATAACTGACGGGGACGGCATAGACTTGGAAAATTTGAGCATTTTTATTCGAAGTCAATTTACCTTCTCCCCGTTCTCATCTTTAATTCTATTTGAAATTAGTTTGGCAGACAAGGCTTTCAAAGCGTAAAAATCAGTATATAACGTTCTGACCTGCACAGGTGTCAGAAAATAATGACAATTGATTCACTATTTTGGCAATGCATCAATCCAATTTTGTATGGCCGACCCAACTTCACAACTATTTCTTTTGCCGTCAACTCTGTCCACATAAATTAGTAGGCCTCATTTGGCCTACTTTTCAATAGTTTTGTCCTTTAAATATAGTTAAGTTGTAGACGCATAACTTACGAGTATAATAACTATAGCAAAGACTAATCATCTCCTGATAGTAACTGCAAAACACTTTGTTGTCAAAAATTAATTGACGCCCGGGTGTCAAAAATAAATTGACACCCGGGTGTCAAATATAAAATGACTCTCGGGCGTCAAAAATAAATTGACGCCCTGGCGTCAAAATAAAATGACGCCCAGGCGTCAATAATAAAATGACGCACGGGCGTCAAAAATAAAATGACGCCGGGGCGTGAAAATAAAATGACGCCTGGGCGTCAAAAATAAATTGACGCGTGCGCGTCAAAAATAAATTGACGCTCTGGCGTCAAATAAAGTGACGCCCGAGCGTTAATAATAAAATGACGCCCGGGTGTCAAAAATAAAATGACGCCCGGGTGTCAAAAATAAATTGACGCCCTGGCGTCAAAATAAATTGACGCCTAGGCGTCAAAAATAAATTGACGCCCGGGTGTCAAAAATAAATTGACGCCCTGGCGTCAAAAATAAAATGACGCCTGGGCGTTAAAAATAAAATGACGCCCGGGCGTCAAAAATAAATAAATTGACGCCCTGGCGGCAATAATAAAATGACGCCCGGGCGTCAAAAATAAAATGACGCCCGGGCGTCAAAAATAAATTGATGCCCGGGTGTCAAAAATAAATTGACGCCCTGGCGTCAAAAATAAAATGACGCCTGGGCGTTAACAATAAAATGACGCCCGGGCGTCAAAAATAAATAAATTGACGCCCTGGCGTCAAAAATAAAATGACGCCCGGGAGTCAAAAATAAATTGACGCCCAGGCGTCAAAATAAATTGACGCCCGGGCGTGAAAAATAAAATGACGCCCGGGCGTAAAAAAAAAAAATTACGCCCTGGCGTCAAAAATAAAATGACGCCCGGGTGTCAAAAATAAATTGACGCCTGGGCGTCAAAAATAAATTGACGCCTTGGCGTCAAAATAAAATGACGCCCAGGCGGCATAATAAAATGACGCCCGGGCGTCAAAAATAAAATGACGCCCGGGCGTCAAAAATAAAGTGACGCCAGGGCGTCAAAAATAAATTGACGCCTAGGCGTCAAAAATAAATTGACGCCCGGGTGTCAAAAATAAATTGACGCCCAGGTGTCAAAAATAAATTGACGCCCAGGCGTCAAAATAAATTGACGCCCGGGCGTGAAAAATAAAATGACGCCCGGGCGTTAAAAATAAAATGACGCCCGGGCGTCAAAAAAAAATTACGCCCGGGCGTCAAAAATAAATTGACGCCCTGGCGTCAAAACAAAATGACGCCCGGGCGTCAAAAATAAAGTGACGCCAAAAATAAAGTGACGCCCGGGCGTTAAAAATAAAATGACGCCCGTGCGTAAAAAATAAATAAATTGACGCCCTGGCGTCAAAAATAAAATGACGCCCGGGAGTCAAAAATAAATTGACGCCCAGGCGTCAAAATAAATTGACGCCCGGGCGTTAAAAATAAAATGACGCCCGGGCGTCAAAAATAAATAAATTGACGCCCTGGCGTCAAAAATAAAATGACGCCCGGGAGTCAAAAATAAATTGACGCCCAGGCGTCAAAATAAATTGACGCCCGGGCGTGAAAAATAAAATGACGCCCGGGCGTCAAAATAAATTGACGCCCGGGCGTCAAAAATAAATAAATTGACGCCCTGGCGTCAAAAATAAAATGACGCCCGGGAGTCAAAAATAAATTGACGCCCAGGCGTCAAAATAAATTGACGCCCGGGCGTTAAAAATAAAATGACGCCCGGGCGTCAAAAATAAATAAATTGACGCCCTGGCGTCAAAAATAAAATGACGCCCGGGAGTCAAAAATAAATTGACGCCAAGCGGTCAAAATAAATTGAAGCCCGGGCGTGAAAAATAAAATGACGCCCGGGCGTCAAAATAAATTGACGCCCGGGCGTCAAAAATAAATAAATTGACGCCCAGGCGGCAATAATAAAATGACGCCCGGGCGTTAAAAATAAAATGACGCCCGGGCGTCAAAAATAAATAAATTGACGCCCTGGCGTCAAAAATAAAATGACGCCCGGGAGTCAAAAATAAATTGACGCCCAGGCGTCAAAATAAATTGACGCCCGGGCGTTAAAAATAAAATGACGCCCGGGCGTAAAAATAAATAAATTGACTCCCTGGCGTCAAAAATAAAATGACGCCCGGGAGTCAAAAATAAATTGACGCCCAGGCGTCAAAATAAATTGACGCCCGGGCGTGAAAAATAAAATGACGCCCGGGCGTAAAAAAAAAATTACGCCCGGGCGTCAAAAATAAATTGACGCCCTGGCGTCAAAACAAAATGACGCCCAGGCGTCTATAATAAAATGACGCCCGGGCGTAAAAAAAAAAATTACGCCTGGGCGTCAAAAATAAATTGACGCCATGGCGTCAAAACAAAATGACGCCCAGGCGTCAAAAATAAAGTGACGCCAAAAATAAATGGACGCCCGGGCGTGAAAAATAAAATGACGCCCGGGCGTAAAAAAAAAATTACGTTAAAAATAAATTGACGCCTTGGCGTCAAAACAAAATGACGCCCAGGCGGCAATAATAAAATGACGCCCGTGCGTCAAAAATAAAATGACGCCCGGGCGTCAAAAATAAAATGACGCCCAGGCGTCAAAATAAATTGACGCCCGGGCGTGAAAAATAAAATGACGCCCGGGCGTCAAAAATAAATTGACGCCCTGGCGTCAAAACAAAATGACGCCCGGGCGTCAAAAATAAAGTGACGCCAAAAATAAAGTGACGCCCGGGCGTTAAAAATAAAATGACGCCCGGGCGTAAAAAAAAATTACGCCCGGGCGTCAAAAATAAATTGACGCCCTGGCGTCAAAACAAAATGACGCCCAGGCGGCAATAATAAAATGACGCCCGGGCGTGAAAAATAAAATGACGCCCGGGCGTCAAAAATAAATTGACGCCCTGGCGTCAAAATAAAATGACGCCCGGTCGTCAAAAAAAAAATTACGCCCGGGCGTCAAAAATAAATTGACGCCCTGGTGTCAAAAATAAATTGACGCCCTGGTGTCAAAACAAAATGGCGCCCAGGCGTCTATAATAAAATGACGCCCGGGCGTCAAAAATAAAGTGACGCCAAAAATAAAGTGACGCCCGGGCGTTAAAAATAAAATGACGCCCGGGCGTAAAAAAAAATTACGCCCGGGCGTCAAAAATAAATTGACGCCCTGGCGTCAAAACAAAATGACGCCCAGGCGGCAATAATAAAATGACGCCCGGGCGTGAAAAATAAAATGACGCCCGGGCGTCAAAAATAAATTGACGCCCTGGCGTCAAAATAAAATGACGCCCGGTCGTCAAAAAAAAAATTACGCCCGGGCGTCAAAAATAAATTGACGCCCGGGTGTCAAAAATAAATTGACGCCCTGGCTTCAAAATAAAATGACGCCTGGGCGTCAAAAATAAATTGACGCCCGGGTGTCAAAAATAAATTGACGCCCTGGCGTCAAAAATAAAATGACGGCTGGGCGGCAAAAATAAATTGACGCCCGGGCGTCAAAAATAAATTGACGCCTTGGCGTCAAAATAAAATGACGCCCGGACGTCAAAAATAAAATGACGCCCGGGCGTCAAAAATAAAGTGACGCCTGGGCGTCAAAAATAAATTGACGGCCCGGCGTCAAAAATAGATTGACGCTCGGGCGTAAAAATAAATTGACGCCCTGGCGTCAAATAATAAGCGTATATATTATGCTTGGGAAAAATGAGAATTTTTGGGATTTCGGGTGACATTTGGAACATTCTGTTACCGATTTCTCAAGCCATAGACTGTCAAATTTTTTGAGATTAATTTTTTTGCGCGCGTGAAAATCTGCCAACGTATGAACTGTCAAATTCCATTAAAGGATGGCTACGATGATAATGGATTAAAAAACCTCAAAAAAATCAATTTTTTTTTTAAATTATTTAAAAAAAAAAATTTTTTTTCTTAAAGTAAGAAAATAAAGTATACGAACTTGATAGTCAATCTATGTAGCCAACTGACTTGCTAGTACTGGCTCGTGTAGCCTGAGGGTTAGATGCGATTATGCTTAGTAGCGAGTAATTTTGTAAATTCAACAAAAGTTTTAATACTGATTTTGCTTTACAGTGATTTCGCTTATTAGTGATTTTAGAGTCAACGTGTAAACTCAACAAAAAGTTGTTGTTTATAACAGATTTTGCTTAATTGTGATTTTGCTTATTAGAACTGTGCTCAAAAGGTAAAAGCTCTAAAGTCGATTTAAGTGGTTTTAGCTTTTCATCGCTTTATTACATATTTTGTCCATAACCTGTATTTCTCTCTCACCCCTGTTGATAAATCTTTAAGAACTGAGCCACCGTCTACACCCGAATTCACTGACTCGGACGTGGAAAGCCTCCTCGCGGTGCATTCTTGATAACGCTAAATGACTTTCTAAATTGAAACTTTGCATACACCCAACCTCGCACCTACCCCAAATCCTATAGTGTGCCCAAGCAGGGGGTAACCGGGGGGCAGCATGCCCCCCCTTCCATACCTCACTGTTTATATACAGGGTGTCCCATTAACAATGGTCCAAACTGAAATTGGTGATAGGCCAGGTGATGAACTATCAGAATTTGGTAACTTTTCCATACCGAATCATAGCGGTTCTCGAGTAACGGCTATTTTTTGAAATTTGAAAAAAATCTAACTTTGAACCAGTTTTTTGCTCACCCTGTCCATAATTGATTTTTGTTTTTTACAAATTTGGCATTAAAAAATTCACTTATAGTTTCACTAACTTTACTGAGTAAAATATTTTTGATTGGCATCACCATTTGCCTACAAATCATTAGTTAATATTGAACTTTGCCAAAATTAATTTTTGACCTCAATCTTCTGATGAGCCCCCTGAATAAAATTCGTATGGCTCAATACAAGTTTTATATTTCAAAAATTGCCTATTTTTCTGTAGTTTCAAAAAAGGTATTAAACTTGCCAAAGCTATTTTTAAATAGACAGTTATAACCGTTTGAACCCAATCAAACAGGTTCAAAATCAAACAAAAATGAAACACTTTTGTTCAAATATTTCGATAAAATTGGAATTTCACTTCAAATATAACTCCGAAACAGCTGAATTTTGGTGAAGATCTTCGTTTTGATGTCATACGCATTTCTTAAATAAATACATTAAATTTTGACAAGGACTTTTAATTTTCTGTGTTGAAAGAGTATAAGAGGACCATTGTTAATGGGACACCCTGTAAACGTCGTAATGCTGGGAGCTATAGCACTATATTTATGTAAGCAAGCAAAAAAAAAAACAAAAATCTCATAAAAAATTAGTTTCACTAATTTTTAATTTTATTAAGAAGTAGAAGACAAAAAATCATCTAGTTTTCAGTTTTTGATTAGGAATTAAAAAGAGCAACGAATTTTGGATTTTTTTCCCCAAATTTTGAATTCAAACCGCATTTTTTCAAAAACTATGCATAGATTGCATTTAATTTAAAAACATGCTGATAGAACAAAGTATTGGCTTTAAATAAAGACCTAAAACTTAATTGTAACTGTTACCGTTATTTTTTACTATTTTTTTTTATTTTTAGTACTTTTTTATAAAATTGCCCCTCCCGCCCAAACGGGGGGAGATAGACCTCCCCTCCCATAGTAAGAAATGCTTGCATTTAGCGGTTCTACAGAAAACCGCTATTATTTCACTGGGTGTCGTACCCTACATAATTTTAACTCAAATTTTACGTTCAAAATTTATTTCCGTAATCGCCATCTGTCTACTTATAGCTTATCTTAAAGCAGTTGTTCATGTTTCAAACCACTTCATACAACAGTACTTCTCAAATAGTTGAAATATTCACCACGGGGAAAACCAACAACAACACTGTCAAAGTACTTTCATAGCATATGCAACGTTTTTTTAATCATAGTGGTGAAATTTTTTTTTCAAATTCAAAATATAACTGAAAATTAAAAAAAAAAAAAAAAAACTCGCCAACAATGAATAAAAACATAGCCCAGTCAACGAAGACTCAAAATCATAAAATAAATACAAAAAATAGTGCTCTCTGAATTATTTTTTTTTATGGTAGAGGATACCCCCAGGTATAACATACCCAAAGTCCTAAGCCCAGGGCCGCGAGCTAAGCTGAGGAGGGGGGTTAAAGGTACCCCTTTTTAGATTTTCGTTAATATTTTCACAACCTAGCATATTAGCGGAAAAGTCTATACTACAAAATTAGAGACAAATAAACTGTCTACAAAAAAAGTTATATTCATATTTTTGCTAGGGTTAATAATAAGGGAAATGCGGGGGTAGAAAAGTCAACAAATCTGAAAAAAACTGTTATTGTCTTAGATATTGAATGTCTTCTGACCAATGTACATGGAAACAAGAAAGAAGGTAAATACACAGTCATTCACTGTTATTTCATCATGTCATGAGGCTGAGAGTGGATTTTAAATTTATTTTTTTTTCTATATATCCGAAACTTTAAGAAAAAGGTAATGTTTACTAAATTAGCCAAAATTTAATTAGCAAGAGTTGTTTTCATACGGCGCCAAAAACTGATAACGTTTTTTTTAAAGGAACACAATACTAATTTTATTTGCCGTAGAGGGGGGTTCTTTCTCCCCCCCTTTTAGAAGGAGGGGCATTTTTTTTTAAATAATATTAAAAATCAACGGCAACACTTACAAAACAAAAAAGTACCTTTTCTGAAAGCCAGAACTCCGTTCTTCTATTTGATATAAAAATCAGGTTATTTGTGTCCATAGTTTTTTTTAAATTACTTTCAAACTCAAAATTTAAAAAAAAAAAATTTTAAATTTATTTTTTGATTTTTTTTTTTAAATTGGCAAATAAAATGCTAAATTGGCTTTTATTATTCACTACTCCTAATAATTCCTAATTGAAAACTAAGCGTACAAATCTAAAAAGGGGTACCTTTAACCCCCCCCTCCTCAGCTTACCTCACGGCCCTGGGCTTAGGACTTTGGGTATGTTATACCTGGGGGTATCCTCTACCATATAAAAAAATAATCTCGAGAGCACTATTTTTTGCAAGCGAAATTCCTTCGTTGACTGTACTAACATGCCTGTTTGCTAACTTGAATTTTTCATAAAGTTTCGCAAAACTATGTTTTCCTCCGCTCTTTGGATTTTCCTCAACAAGTTGTAGACGCTACCAAACAGACCTGTTATTTTCATATGGATGAATGTATGGCATTTGTTGAGGCAACCGCTGATTCAAAAGGTTATCTTTGGATGTCCAACACTCTAAAAATTGTTTACGAGTATATTTCAAGTTTTGTTTGCCTCTCAGCAATTCAAAACAAATTTAAATTAGATTAATCACGGCATTTTCTGCATTATCAATAATTTACTTCACGGGTCATTATAAATAGTTGTGATCCTGTTGATCCTTTTGTTGATTTCATTCCATTTGTTTATTCGTTTGGAATATTTTATTCAAATTAAAAGAACAAAGGCCTTTTAGTACTTAGAAGAAATATGATATCTCTTTGAAAACAGATTTAAATAAGAAATGCGGTATACGGGTCGGGAAAAGAGAAGATAAGGTAGGTATGTATATTTACCTTTGTTTGTGGAAAAAAACACATCATTCCTAAGCTATAAAAAGAGAAGCTTTAAAAATACCCAATTCAGTTTAAGCTTGTTATTCGTACTACACAGTTTGCGAACAGACAAAATATTCTATCTATATCAAGATGAAATTGATTATTGCAGTTATTGTAATGCTAGCTGCTTTGGTAAGTTTCATTTTCAATCTATAAAATCGACTCTTCGAGTTAAGTATGTAAAATTATTTTTCACGCCATCCGCAGGCATCGGCAGAATATCGAGTTAAGACCCGTGAGGATCTAATGAAATACCGGAAAGAGTGTGTTGACGCGTACGGTACTTCAGAAGCTGATTTAGAAAAATACAAGAAATTGGACTTCCCTGACGATGCCGCAGCTCACTCCTACTTGAATTGCATCTTGGAGAAATTCGGCCTCTATGACAGTGAGAAGGGTTTCAATGTTGAAGATGTGCACGCTCAAATAGTTGGTGGTCATGCTCATGCTAATCATTCTGATGACAAACATGCCAAGGTTCAGAAGTGCACCACAGAGGCCAGTGCTGCTGTTGCTAGTGCTCGTGGCTACTCCTTAGTTACGTGCTTCATTCGTGAACATTTGCAGTTGACCATGAAAAACGAGCATGGTCATGAACACGACCACTCCAAGCATTAAAGTGACTCGGTATGATATTTTATATTTTGCATTTGATAAGAGTGCTCGAATGAAATAATAAAAAAATTACGAAAGATAATATATTGTTGTGTTAAAAGTTTTGTCCTTTTTATTTATACATACCTATGTACGTTTATTTTTAAATCTTTTGTGGTCAGTGGCGTAGCGAGGGTTTTTGACGCCCGGGGCAGACCCGATTTTGCCATCCCCTTGAATTTTTTTTTCCAGCTTTAAAAAACTAGTAACCAAGTACCACGGCAATAAAATGATATTAATGTGTATTTGATTGAATAAAATAACAAATTAATGATTAAATATAAAAAAAATCGTAAGCGTAAGCAATTCCATTACCGCGGATGCAAGGGTGCTAGGTACATGAACAGGTACATAATAAAGAATTATCTTGAACTAATGGCATGGAAGAGCTGCCAATAAACAAATTTTAAAAGAAATTATAGGAATAGCATTTTTTTTGAAAGTAAAATTGAATAACAGCTTTTAACCTGGTACAAAAACTTTGAAAAATTTGCCGCCATGGGATATCCCTATTATAAAAAGTACAAGTGACCTCAACTACAGAAATACTAATTGGGCGAAACACAATTATTTCTGGAGTTGCGGTCACTTATACTTTTTAATTGAATTTTATTCATTCACTCCAATTAAAACAGAAGTAATTTCAATATTTTAATACTTAAATTTCTTCATCTTCTTATTATCCCTATTATATACACTGTATCAAAAAAGTCTTCGTACAGCTTCAACTTTTTATTGTTTGATAAAATTTTATTTAAAGTACTACTTACATTTGAGACTGCTAAATGATCATTTCAGCTTCGTTTTTTTCTTGTTTTACAAAGAATTTATGAAGTTTAAGTTGAAGTTATAAGTTTATTTTGAAAAGTAAATGTTCTACAGCCATCCGGTTTTCAGTGGTTGATTGGGAATCGATCGGAGCATTGAATTTTGAAAAAAAAAATAGTACTCAACAAAGAAAACTTTTGAAAAAAATTAGTTTGAAATTTTTGTGTTCATTTTTTTTTTTTTTCTTCAAAATTTTAAGTTTGAAAATGAATTTTTCGAAAACTGTTCACTATAACAACTTTATTTAAAAATAACATAAAAGAAGGGATTTCTAGGTTTGCAAAAAAGTAAAACACATTCTTGTACGTGTTACCGGTGGGTTTTAATAATTTGTTTTCTGTTGTATGTCAATGTGTTTTTGATAATTGCCCCTCCTGCCTCTATTGGGGGTAATAGACTCCTCCCTTTCTTATACGAGTTTTTAATTGTCTTGACCCCAACCTACGCTCTCTAACTTTTTGTTACACCTTAGTTGAATCACCCTGTAGGTAAATTCTATTGAAGTACGGAGACTACTTTTTTGTTCTAGAATTTTAAAGTTTTGATTCAATAAATTTTGATTTTATTTTGTTCGAAATAAAAATGTGAGTTTTTTTTTCTTTCATTTATTGTCATATTCTCTCAAATGAAGGTAGTATATTTAAAGAAAATTGGCTCGCGGCAGAAAAATTTTAAAACTAAATTTTTGAGAGGGAGAAGTTTTTAGCCTGCATTTTTGAGAGCATGTTATTTATTTGGCACATAAATTTATTTTCTAAAGCATTTGATAGAGTTTGGCATCAAGCTCTCTTATCGAAAATGCGTGCATTTGGTATCGATGAATCTCTTCTTCGTTGGATCAGAAATTACCTTTCGGACCGTTCAATACAAGTTGTATTGGATGGTTTCAAGTCTGAAATTCACAAAATAAATGCTGGTGTGCCCCAGGGCTCCGTTCTGTCTCCGACTCTCTTCCTTATATTCATAAACGATCTTTTATCTGAAACTTCTAATCCATTAAATTGTTTCGCTGACGACAGTACCCTCAGCTTCTCATATTCGTTTACAGATTCTCATCCATGTCCCTCGGATGTGGAACTTGAACGGCAGCGTATGATAAGCTCACTAAATTCTGATCTCGACAGCATTGTCCATTGGGGAATACAAAATCGTGTAGAATTTAATGCTTCAAAAAATCAATGCTGTCTACTGTCGTTAAAACAAAACCCACCTCCCATGCCACTATCCATGAGTGGCACTTGCATTGAGGAGACCGAAAAGCTTTCAGTCCTCGGTATGTGTGTCGCAGACCACCTTTTATGGAATGACCACATATTCGACATCGCCAAAAATGCTGCTAAGTGTTTAGGTTTTCTTCGTCGATGCAAGAAATTTGTCTCCCCTTCTGATCTGGCTGTGATCTACAAAGCCTTAATTCGTCCAAAACTTGAGTATAACTCTCACATTTGGGCAGGTGCTCCAATAACCCACTTGAGTTTATTGGATAGAATTGAAAAGAGAGCTCTTAAAATGATAGGTGAAAGAACTATAACGGAAACATTCTCATCTCTTGAGCACCGTCGAAATGTTTCATGTCTTTCGTTATTTTACCGTTATTTCCATAAACAATGCTCTAGTGAAATAGCCAGTTGCATTCCTCCCCTTAAACAATTCAACCGTAATACTCGCGCTTCTAGGAATGCCCATCAGTTTACCCTTGAGCCCAATTTCGGACGTACTGTTAAGTACAGAGATTCTTTCTTTAGTCGCACTACTCGAATGTGGAATGCTCTACCCAGCTCAATTTTCCCCTCCCATTGTGATCTACAGACGTTCAAAACCAATGTGCATCGGTATCTCCTTTTAAATCCCCTCCAATCTACCTAATCGCTCGTGCTGTGTATATCATCTTAAGGGTAGTCACAACCCCTTTTGCACGCGCTTTATTTAAGTGATTACATTCTACTAAACATCTATTCTTATTATAACATTAATGAATAAATTAATTGTATCGAATTATTTCGAATTTTAATACTAAATAAAGAAAATGAATTTAATGAATCTTTTTAGCTATGAATTGGGTTTTTGTTTAACCTCACCACAGTTTTGACGAAATTATTTGTCAGCTAGGAAATTTAGTAATTTTATTAATAAAAAGAAAAATAGCGGACAAAAAAGACTTTAATGATATTTAAGATTTTTTTTTCATTTTGCTATCCAATATATGGGGCCCATTGTGAGAGCCCGCCTCGGGCCATCAATGGAATATGTCTGCCACTGATACTAACTTTACTTACTTAAGATGCCGCTCACAGCCGAGGATGGGCTACGGCCGGCCGGCGACGGCCTCAACTAACAAGCCCCTCCAGCCAGCTCTGTCCCTAGCTGCAGGTGCGATGCTGTCCATACTCCACTCCACGAGCCCCAGCCATCGCAGCCGCTGTATTTTCAGCTTCTTACCAGGTCAACTTTGCGTCGCTATATAGCCCGTATAGCTCGTCGTTGAATCTTCTCCTCTACACTCCTTCGATACACACCGGACCGACAATCATACGAAGAATCTTCCTCTCAAAGCACCCTAGCAGATTTTAAGTGTCCATGCTTCTGCCCCATAGAGCAGGACCGGGATGATTAGGGTCTTGTATAAAGTCTCCTTGGTTCTCTGAGAGAAGGCTTTACTACTTAAATGCCTTAGACCGAAGAAACAGCTGTTGGCAAAAGTAATTCTTCGCTTGATCTCTGCACTGATGTCATTTTGCGAGGTAATAGTGGAGCACAGGTAGGCAAAGTCCTTGACAATTTCGAAGTTATATATGTCCATCGTGATATTTTGCCCGACTCGACCATGTTGAGATTCCTTTCTCGATGACAGCATATTATGTACTTCGTCTTGTCCTCATTAACCGCCAATCCCATTTTAGCCGCCTTCGATTCAATGCTCGCAAATGCGCCTGCCACAGATCGCTTCGTTCTGCCGACAATGTCATCTGCATACGCAATCAATTGAACGGACTTTTGATAAATTGTACCGCTGGAGTTGACGTGTGAGTTTTGTAAAATTGCTTCAAAAACGATGTTAAATAGGTTGCATGATAACGCGTTGCCTTGCCTCAATCCTTTCTCAACATCTGGTGGTGATCTTACCGATTTTGACGGAGCAGCGACATTTCTCCATCGTCATCCTGCACAAGCGGACGAGTTTGACAGGGATGCCGGGATATGACATGACTCTATATAATCCGTCCATTTTTACGCTATGATACGCGACTTTAAAATCGATAAAGAGATGTTGGGGCATATTCATAGTCTTGTAAAACTACACAAACAGCTTCAAATATTTTGAAATGATAACCTTAAAAAATAGACTCAACGTCCGAAAATACAACCAAAGCTATGTTTTACTTATACCCAGGTCTAAAATGACTATGAATATGCCCCGGTGTGTTTGGAATTCCTGTTTTTTTTTTTTCAATCTGTCGGAGTGTGAACATTTGATCGACGGTTGACTTGCCTGACCTAAAACCACACTGATATGAGCTGATGAGATCTTAAACAAAAGCGGTCAAACAGGATAGCCGACAAGATTTTATAGGCGACGTTTAGGAGACTAATTCCTCTGTAGTTGGTGCATTTCAGAGCATCTCCCTTTTTATGGAGGGGCACACTATACAGGGTGTCCCTTAATTCGTCCATAATATTTAAGGCATGATTCTTGTGTGTATTCTAAGAAAAAAATTCTTCCTCAGTAAGGGCCTATCTCCAATTTTGATATCATTTATCGGGGATTTAAAAAAGTCTTATTTTGGTGTACCCTGACCCATGTTAACGGTAATTGCGCTGTTAGTAATAATGATAGAAACCTCGTTTAGGCCTTTATTTTTTTGAAGAAATACCAGCCTTTGTAGCTGGGTTTTAAATAAATTGTATATCTTTGCTCAGTTTTAAGATATCTAGTTTTTAGCCTGTTCCATTTTTCCTGCACATGCTAATTTTTTGACATCATTTTGTAATCAACATGATGTTTTAACATTTTTTTTGAATGTATGTAACAATACTTAAAATAAAAGTCAGTAAAAGTTTGCTGAAAAACCCACATATTTTATGATAATTTGGAAAAACAACGGCAGGTACAATTTAAAAAAAAATGTTTTTATAGCTTTAAGCTCGAAAAGCCATGAATAAAAAATGATATGTGTGGTTATCGATAATTTTTATTTTATGTGGGAACTAAAACAGTTACAATAGGTGTTCAAATGAGTCCTCTTTAATTTTGTATGCATGCTAGAGCCCGTTTTCGTATTTCACTGATAACATAGCTACTGCCTCACTTCTGAGGACGCGTTGAGCATGCGCTCTTCTAATTCACTTTAAGTTCCTATTTCCGTTGAATAAGTAATTTATTTCATTCTTCCATCCACTATTGATGGGTCAGGTGATCTTGCAGGCCATTGAACTGCTCTAACTTTATCCTATCCAACGATTACCGCTTACTCTTCATCTTGTCAATTTTTAACCTCTTGAGCAAAGTGGGCTGAGGCACCAGCAAGTTAGAAATAAAATGCAGCTATTTGCACCTATGGAATCTCAACCAATAGTTCTGATAAATCATTTTGCAACGACTGCAGATAGTTTGTAAAATTCAACTTAAGTGGCTAATAAAATTAGCTTTTTTTCTAACCAAGGAATGTCAAAGTGCACCCGTTATAACAGTTTTAGTAAAAAACATACTTACAAAATGATCTAAAACCACGCAAATAATTTGTATTCATAGCTTTTCGAGCTTAAAGGTAAACATTTTTTTTTAAATTTTACCTGCTGCTGTTTTTCCAAATTATCATAAAATCTATGGGTTTTTCGGCAAACTTGTTTTTGACTTTTATTTTTAGTATTGTTACATACATTCAAAAAAATAATTAAAACATCATATCATGTAGATTACGCATTTTATAGAGACAATTGACCCCAAAGCCAAAAAATTAGCATGGGAAGGAAAAATGGAACAAGCTAAAAACTTAATATCTTAAGACTGAAAAAAGATATCAAATTTATTTAAACGAAGTTGCAAAGGCTGGTAATTCTTTCATTATTACTAACAGCGCAATTACCGTTAACATGGGTCAGGGTACACCAAAAAAAGACTTTTCTTAAATCCCCGATAAATTATATCAAACATACTATTGACGAATTAAGGGACACCCTACATATACGGAGGTTTCATTTTAATTCTTCGGTCCTACTTTCATCAGATCAAATTTTGCAGATGAGCTGGTGTAACCAATTCATCTCTCGCTGATTTAAATAGTTCGGCTGGTAACCCATCCGCACCAGCAGCCTTGTACGACTTAAGTTTGGATATCGCCAGAAGCACTTCGGTTCGGTCGGGGGGATGGAACTGTTTGCCATCATCGTCCAAGGTGAATGGAGTATTCTTGCCTACTAGCGGAATCTTGGCTGTCTTCGCCGTTAATCAGTCTAGAGAAGTGTTCTTTCCAGATCCTCAGCACTGACTGTGTATCTCACTCTCATCTCGGCAGGCTTCCGTTCTAGCTTTGTATCTTTGGGTAGATCGTTTCAGCCTCTGATGAAATTTTCGAAATTCTACTCTGCCGCTACAACCCTAGATAGCTTCTCGTGCTCTCTTTTTCCTCCTGAGTGAGAAGTCGGTGTTCCTCTTTTCTTTTCAGCCCGAGCTCCCGGGCTGCTCTCTCAGCAGCTCTTTTTCGAGTCTGCTTTTTCATCGAACCAACACATCAGCTGCGGCACTTCTGATGGCTTGTTGACAGTGTTTCCACTGGTCTTCTCCAATTGATGCTGGTGGCGGACTTCCTGAGAGATTAAGAGTTTCGTGGTCTGCAAAAGTTCTGGCGGTCTCTTGCGATTTAAGCTTCTCGACATCGTACCTTTTCACAGTAGCTGCTCTGAGTTGTGGCGTCATGGATGTCCGCATACGTAGTCTAGCTAACACCAGGTAGTGATCCGAGTCAATGTTGGCCCTTTGGAACGTCGGACGTCCAGTTTACTGGAAGCATGTCTCGCGTCTATTGCAACGTGGTCGATTTGGTTGACGGTTCGTTGATCACGCGACCGTCAAGTCCCCTTTTCTACATTAAGGTGTGGGAAACAGGTGCTTGAGATGATATTTTGCACCGCCGGCGACCGCGCCACAAAGTCTACCAACCTGCATTCGTTACCGAAAGTTTCGTCGTGAAGGCTGTGTCCTCCGACTATCGAACCAAAGATGCCCTCTTTTCCGAAACTTGCGATGAAGTCACCGAGAATGATCTTCACGTCGTACTTCGGGCGCATATCATACGTTGTCTTCAGGTGAACGTATAATGCTTCGTTGGTTGAGTCATCTCGCTCTTCATGGTGGGCGTGAACACAAATCAGCGTAAAGTTCTTAAATTTGACTTTGTCACAATCCGTAGACCAGGCGCTCGCTTACACTTCGAAAGCTCAAGACTTCTTTTTGCCTAAGTCTTCCCCTTATCACAAAACCGCAACTAAAAAGCCCCTGACCCTGATCCTTGAAGCAGCCGCCGTAGTAGATGTCAAACGATTTCAGTCTGTGTATACCCTCTCCATCCCATCGCACTTCTTGGATGGCTGTTATTTCAGCCCTAAACCTGCCCGGTTCTCCACTTATTGCTCGGCTGCATGTGTTCCACAAGCAGATCCGAACTTCACTGTCCTTGTTTCGTTTGCTGGGGTCTTTAACTTTAAAATCATCCATATCCCAGGCTTGTTGTTGTTTAGAAACCAGGTGTTTTTGCGAGGTAAGACCCCTTTCACACAAGGAAACTGAGTTGTCGGCGATTTTTAGTTTGTAGTCGAGAAGGGCGTAAAAGGAAGACAACAAATTTCCCCTCACACCCTTCTCGCCTGCAAACTCAGTTTCCTTGTGTGAAAGCAGTCTAGACCCTAAGGCGTGAGCTACGAATATGTCGCAGTAGCCCATATATAGGTTAGGTGTTCCATAAGTAGTTCAACCTAACTGAAACTGTAGACGCCACCGTTGCTTACATCTGGAGAATTCGTCCGCTGCCGCCTCGACGAAAGGAGAAGGGCCATAGTGGGAACACTCCCCCCTCTCTCTCGTTGGCTGTCCACAACGGCTTTCCACAGGGATTAAAACCACATCTCCAGCTGAGGTACTAGACACCCGATGTTCACCACAAGAGGTGAGAGTAGGAGTTGGTAGAAAGAGGTGGGGTTTGAGAAAAACCTGTGGATGCTTGTGTCCTCTTGAATGCACATAACAACCCTTTTCAACATGTCTGCCACTGACATCTTAATATTATTAGCTCACTTGAATCTGTGGTTCAAAATACAACATGAACAAACAAGCAACCACAAAAAAGCTTAATTTATTAAATTTTTAAAAGAACTTTCACAAAGAATATTTGTTATAGTGTAATAAGAATCATTCCTCCTCTTCATATCCTTGATAGAATCTCGCTGTTTTCATAGCATCTAACAAAGGCTTATTATCTACAAAACACATAAAACAACGATAGGCCCAATCGAATGGTGAGCTTCCTTCAATGTTTTTATCACTGCATTTTACAACACCTTCACGCAATAACTTTTCGTTATAATTTTCAATAATATTTTTACTAATTTCGAAGACGATCATCATTCTTTCAACTGAAAATCCATCCGAATCGTTCCAAATTTCTAAACCACGGAACATACAAAACGTAGGTTGAAACGATATCGGTGTGAATTTATCGTATTTTCCTTGTTCTCTTAACTCCTCTGGAACATGGTAACGGGCAACACAATCATCCTGCATTTTGTCATAGTCTTTCCAAGATTTAAGTTTCCATTCAGTTGCTGCTGTCTGAATTAAAAAAAAAAAATAACAAATAGTTGATTATAATTTTAAAAACCATCAAGATTTTCAATAAACCTACAATTGCAATTAAAGCGAAAATTATAAAAATTTTCATTTTAAGCTGGCTTGTTGTTCTATTGTTGAACAGTATATTATTTCAAATGCTGTTTAAAATGCATAGCGCTTACAATTTTATTGATGAAAACTCTCAGACACTGCAATCACAATTTGAAAAGGTTATCGATATTAAATGATTTTGTTGTGGCTTGAAGTTATCTGCTTATAGATTTGAAATATGTTATTGTTTTTTTTTATAAGTTAAAGCTGTTTTTACTCCAAGGGCGGTAATTATCGAAAGCTTTAAGAATCTCCGTGGTGAACATCGGGTGTCTAGTACCTCAGCTGTAGATGAGATTTGTATCCTTGTGGAAAGTTGTTAGGGGACGCAAGCGATAGAGAGGGAAGGAGTGTTCCCACTCAGGTACTTCTCCTTTTATCCAGGCAGCATTGGAAGTATTTCGAATGGAATCAACGGTTGCGCCTACAGTTTCAGTAAGGCTGAACTACTTAGTGAACGCTTTACACATTGTACACTTTGTATATACGCTTTTACTTGCTACCGACACGGCTGTACTGCAAACAAAAGCAGCATTTACTTGTATGTGGATTCGTCGTTGGAGTCGGACTTAGGCATAAAGTCTGTAGCAAGGCTAAATTCGCCAACATAAGCCTCATATGCGTGCATGCCCCAGACCCGACATGTCAAGAAAGATGAAGACACTAAAGACGAGTTCCACTTTCGACGAGCTACTAGTGAAGACGTACGAGCTGTGCCATAGCAATGAAATTAAATTTGTCCTAGGCGATTCTAACGCCCAGCTAAGAAGAGACCGAATGGTTTTATGTCTTCTATACTCAGTTTGTATTTTCAGTACAGGGAAGATAGGGTGTTTGCCTCTCACCCTTACTGTTATGGATTTCAATAAGCTTTCTCTTTTTTTTATCCATGCTGGGACGGATTAAGAATATCTCAGCAGTGAATCCCGCTTGTCGTAAGAGGTGAACAAGGGATGTATCACATCTAGGAAAATAACACCAAAGTGAGCCTAGTGACACACAAGTCCTTGGGTTAATGCGTCTGGAGATCACCGGTATTGTAAAAGAAGAAGATCAAACAACTAAAAACAGGAGCATGCCAGTGTCGAAAACTTGCGGACATATTCCGCAGTTTTAAAATTTTTCGAAAAATTAAGAGCATTATGTCCGCCAGGCAGTTCCATTGCTATGCATGGTTCTGATCCTGGGCCGATCAGAAATGGTCGGGTCAGAGCTAAACAAATTCCGGGGGCTAACAAAGTAATGCAACAAATTGGAAGGAATTTTAGAGTGGCAAGGGACTATGACCGGTATAAGCTGTGAGTTGGAAGAGATGATGGAAAGAAGGCGAATAGAAATCTTGTGCGTCCAAGAAACAAAATGGCAAAACACTGGAAACAGGGCTCGTTTCTTGCACGTTAAGACAAAGGCATACAAGATGTTCTACTACGGAGAAGAAAAGAACAAAAATGGAATCGGTATCATCCTTGCGGAGGAATTGCTTGGTAACGTCTTGGCTATTTCGCAGTCCAGTGACTGGTTGATGTTTCTAAAATTGGTGATGGAAGGAAATGTGTGGAATATTGTCAGCGCTTATGATCCCCAAATTGGATGTGAGCAACCTGAAAAAGATGCGTTTTGGCTAGACTTTCAAAATCACCTTAAAAACATTCCGAAAGATGGGCTTCTGTTTGTGGGTGGAGATTTGAATGGACATGTTGGGAAATCTTACAAGGACTAACTAGGAACCCTCCTGGTGAAGACATCCTAAACATGTGCAGATCATATGGTCTTATCGTGTAAAATACCATGTTCATCAAACAACAAAAGCACTTTATCACTTACAGAAGTGGTGGAAATGAAACTCAGATCGATTACCATCTGGTATCCAGTTTCCAATCTGGATAAAGTAAAAGGCGAAGCGTTTGTCTCTTTTATGAAAGATTATTTGTATAAAAACATCGACAGACATGCAAATGGAGGGTGTGGAGTTCGAAAAATGTGGGAATCTCTGCAAGAAACCTGCTGCGGGAAGCGAAACACTGCTGGGAATTGTCAGAGGACACTACCAACACGACCAAGAAACATATTGGTAGAATGATAAAGCCAAAGCAGCAATGACGAGGAAAAAACGGCTTTCAAAGTTGGGTCAACTTGCTCCTCTTATAATATACATGAAAAATCACACCTTGGAGTGGTTTACAGACATTTCAAGAAACAAACAAAGAAAATGTGGCCCAACTTTAAGCAGGGAGTACGAGAAGCATGTTTCGGGAGCTGGATGAAATATCTGCACCGGCTGCTGATGCAAACCAAGCTATTCAGGAACTGCGACATGCCAAAATGAACAAGGGCGCAACTATTTTCAAAATCGCCGCACAGAGACGGAAAAATGCTCAGGAGATTCGTTCACTAAATTCATTAACAACGCTCAAGGTCAAGTCCTTGTGGATGACGACAAAATTCTTCACAGTTGGCAAGAGTATTGTGAAGGACATTTAAATGAACAGTTTCCGAGGATAAACTTTCCAATAGCTGTACCTAGCAATGAAGAAGTCGCCGACATCACAGTCGAAGAAGTTAATGATGCGGTGAAAAACTCCAAAAAGGGAAAAGCGATTGGACCAGACGAGATATCCTCTGAGTTCTGGAAAAATATGAGAGACATCGGGTCTAGATGGATTATGATTCTCATCTCCAAGGCGACCAAATGCCTAATCAGTGCAGGGAAAGTTACCTTCTTCCAATCTACAAGGGGAAGGGTGATACACGAAATTGCGACAGCAACCGTTCGATCAAGCTGATGTCACACACCCTTAAGATCGTTGAGCGGATATTGGATGGCCGCCTACGAAAAATAATACGGCTATCTGACGACCAGTGCGGGTTTGTTTTGGGTAAATCAACCACAGATGCTATTCAGAGTATAAGAATCAAAATAGAAAAATATCGTGATTCCTCAAGAGTTTTGCATATTGTATTGGTTGGTTTTGAAAAAGCATTCGACAGACAACCACGAGATCTGATATGGGTTGCACGAGGTGTTCCGGAAGTCAACGTGCGGATGATCATGGACATGTACGAGCAAGTTAAAACAAAGGTAAGATGCCCCGCAGGAATCACCGAAGAGTTCCCAATTAGAGTAGTTGTGCCCCAGGGAAGCTTCTTGAGTCCTTTGCTCTTTATTACTGTCCTTGACTTTCTACTTGAGAATAAGGTGATTTACCCCAAATTGAAAGTGGCGGGAAAACTCTGGCATCTTCTGTGATAGAAAAATGCCCCCTAAGCTGAAGGGAGAGCTCTACACGGCAGGTTTTCGTCCAGCGCTAACATACGGTTCACAGTGTGGGACAATGTACAAGAAGTATGAGAGTAAATTGACTTGACGACAGCTGAAATGAAGATGCTTCGCATGACAGCAGGAGTGACAAAGTGCGATCGAATAAGAAGCAAGAGAGTCCGAGGAAGCCAACACGTCAAAAATACCATCTTGGACAAAATACAGCATGACCAACTTAGCTGGTAATGTCATGTACAAAGAAGATTCCATGAGAAACCCAGTTCATCCAGAGAATTATTTCCCATTTTCTCAACAGTGAAATCGTTGTTACGGGCGATTTCAATGTACATAATTCTTCGTGGCTACGCTATTCGGGTCAGACAACACCCGAAGGAAGGTATGTCGAGATTTTTGCTGAGATAAACAACCTAACTCAGCTGGTCGACGAGCCTACTCGGATTCCTGACGGTGCAGGTTAATCCGCCAACACTCTAGATTTGTTTCTTACCTCTGACCCTGATAAATACACTATAAGTGTATTATCGCCTCTAGGCACATCAGACCATTGTGTCATATCTGCGAATTTCTTGTGCCACCAAAACACAGTTAAAGAAAAAACTCAATGTTTTCTTCAGGAACTTTAACTGGTCACTATGCTTCCTCGATAGTGACGTAGATTCCAGTGCAGATATGATTACAAACTTAATTCTTTGTGGAATGAGAAAATTTATCCCGAATAGGGTGAAATCTATCAAACCCAAAGAAAACTCATGGTTTCATTCGAGCTGTAAGGAGGTTATTAGGGTTAGAGAAGTAAGCTTCCGAAGTTATAAAGCCAACCCTACTGAGGAAAACCGGAAAAAGTTTCAACAAGCTAGAAAGACCTGTAACGTTCATATTCGACGAACCAAATTTTTACATGATCAAAAATTACGGCAAAAATTCTACAATGTACCAAAGGTAGTAAAAATTTTTGGTCATTTGTAAAAAACATACGAAATACCACCTCGTCCTCGGTTCCAACACTCGTCTTCAACGATACTCCTTTTGTCAGCTCAATCGATGAAGCCAATTTGTTTGCAGCACAGTTTGCTGTTAATTCGTCGCTGCCTGAAAGTGTTATGACTCCTCCTGTACTTGAGAGCGCAAATGATTCTATGGGACAAATCTTCTTCCGCACTCATGCAGTTGCATGTCGATATACACAAATCCGCTGGCCCGGATAGTATCCCTCCCATTGTTCTGAAGAGGTGTTCTTCAACGCTGGCAAAACCACTTCGTAAGCTTTTCCATCTGTCCTACTCTACTGGTCTCTTTCCGAGTGGATGGAAAACAGCATTTGTCCAGCCTGTCCCAAGAAAAGGCATGTCTTCTTCCCCCTATAACTATCGAACAATTGCGCTTACGTCCCTTCTTTCTAAGGTCATGGAAACGCTGATTAACTTCCAGCTCAAGAAATATCTCGAAGAACGAAAGCTTCTTAATGACCGGCAGTACGGCTTTCGTAGCAATAGGTCCACTGGTGATCTGATGGTATATCTCACCGAACAGGGGCACAAATCTTTACATCGTAGAAGAAAGTAAGATTATTGCGCTTGATATTTCAAAAGCATTTGATAGAGTTTGGCATCAAGCTCTCTTATCGAAAATGCGTGCATTTGGTATCGATGAATCTCTTTTTCGTTGGATTA
Organism: Melangyna quadrimaculata; assembly: GCA_949320155.1. NCBI lineage: Eukaryota > Metazoa > Arthropoda > Insecta > Diptera > Syrphidae > Melangyna > Melangyna quadrimaculata. The sequence goes on along the minus strand of OX439483.1, from coordinate 467,049,882 downwards.
GAAATTACCTTTCGGACCGCTCAATACAAGTTGTATTGGACGGTTTCAAGTCTGAAATCCACAAAATAAATGCTGGTGTGCCCCAGGGCTCCGTTCTGTCTCCGACTCTCTTCCTTATATTCATAAACGATCTTTTATCTGAAACTTCTAATCCATTAAATTGTTTCGCTGACGACAGTACCCTCAGCTTCTCATATTCGTTTACAGATTCTCATCCATGTCCCTCGGATGTGGAACTTGAACGGCAGCGTATGATAAGCTCACTAAATTCTAATCTCGACAGCATTGTCCATTGGGGAATAAAAAATCGTGTAGAATTTAATGCTTCAAAAACTCAATGCTGTCTACTGTCGTTAAAACAAAACCCACCCCCCATGCCACTATCCATGAGTGGCACTTGCATGGAGGAAACCGAAAAGCTTTCAGTCCTCGGTATGTGTGTCACAGACCACCTTTTATGGAACGACCACATATTCGACATCGCCAAAAATGCTGCTAAGTGTTTAGGTTTTCTCCGTCGATGCAAGAAATTTGTCTCCCCTTCTGATCTGGCTGTGATCTACAAAGCCTTTATTCGTCTATAATTTGAGAATAACTCCCACATTTGGGCAGGTGCCCCAATAACCCACTTGAGTTTATTGGATAGAATTGAAAAGAGAGCTCTTAAAATGATAGGTGAAAGAACTATAACGGAAACATTCTCATCTCTTGAGCACCGTCGAAATGTTTCATGTCTTTCGTTATTTTATCGTTATTTCCATAAACAATGCTCTAGTGAAATAGCCAGTTGCATTCCTCCCCTTAAACAATTCAACCGTAATACTCGCGCTTCTAGGAATGCACATCAGTTTACCCTTGAGCCCAACTTCGGACGTACGGTCAAGTATAGAGATTCTTTTTTTAGCCGAACTACCCGAATGTGGAATGCTTTACCCGGCTCTAGTTTTCCCTTCCATTTCGATATTCAAAGGTTCAAAACCAATGTGCATCGGCATCTCCTCTTTAATCCTTCCCTGTTTTCCTAACGCTTGCACTGTGTTTAATTTAACAATTTAAGGGTACCAAGAACCCCTTGAGTGCGCGTACAAAAAAAAAAAAAAAAAGTTGTCATAAAGGTTGAAAAAAGTCACATACACACGTTCCTTGAGTTCTGAAAAGTAGATTTTATTTTAAAATTAAATAAAATGAATCAATAGTTATTTATTTTTATTTTGCTATTAATTCATTTATGCTAAAAAAAAAAATAGTTTCAGTTTCGTATTAACGAAAAAAATAAATACTTCAAATAATCGTCTCAATATTTTATTAACCCCCCCCCCCCCGATCAAAATGCTGCGTACGACCTTGATTCAGGGCCCTAGAGAAAGTGATAACTGCGACCAGTTTCCAGTTTTCACAAATAAACACTCCAAATTTATTTATGACAACACTCACCATACAGGTCAGTCAAATTCGACAGTTAAATCGCAAAGCGTGATGTAGTTCTGTAGCTTCCTTTAGCTTCGAATAACCTGCAGAAAAAGTGCAACAGTGAAAAACATTTAAAATCAATCCGGTCTTTCAAATGCAATTTAAAAGAAAAATATCTATTATACATTTTTTTGTTATAAAATTTTCTACAATACCACATTAGTTTTAAATTCATGCAAGATATATTTTTGTTGCTATCTAACCAAAAAGCTTAACAAAAATTATGAAAAACTAAGTAATTTTAAAGCACTCAAAATACAGGTATAAAATTCTGCAACAAATTTGGAATCAAATGCTCTAGAGCGGGGATCGGAAATACTCGGACCGCGGACCGAATCCGGACTTCGGAGGGTATAAATCTGGACCGTTGATTCCTCAGTTTTGATTCGAAAAAGTACTTTTACATACTATTAAGATATACTCGTACTACTTAATTATAACCAAAAAAAATCAACTTATCGCTCATAATGTAATTATAAAGGGTTTTCCATTAAGGGCGGGTCGATTTTAAAATTGCATAAAACAAGTCGTATATAAGATATCAGTAAGGTTTTATCTTTATTTGAGAGCCCTATGAATGATATTATTTGTAAAATATAACATTGTCCAAATGGCCGCCGCGGCTTAAGAAAGCCCCACAAAAAAAAGTTCAAAGTGGTCAAATCACACGATCTTGCTAGCCAATTTTTTCACCTCGGCGTTTCGCCTCGGCGCGAGATAACCATACCATGAAACTGCTCGTGCAGAATATCGATTGTGTGTTGAGCTGTGTGGCAACGTATTTCCATCCTGTTAAAACCATATGTCTTCGGTGTCCATATCATCCAATTCAGGCCACAAGAAGTTGGGGATCATCGACTCATAGCGATCGCCGTTGACGGTGATGGCCTGGCCAGCATAATTTCGAAGAAGTACGGACCGATGACGCCACCAGCCCAAAATCCACGCCAAACAGTAACTTTATTTGGATGCATTGGCACCTCGTGAATCTCGCGTGAATTCATCGCTAAAGAATTCCAACCCATTTTGATAAAAGTTTTATCATTTGCACGTGTTGCTCGACGCTGTAACTTACCATGATGATTTGGCTTTAGTAACTGATTAAAAGACGATATTTTGGCAGAAAAGTAAAAGAAACAATATGGCCGCCACGAGCTGTCAAAATCAACATGTCCCTCTTGGAAAAACCTTTACTAACCTGAACAATTGTATTCTTCAATCAAGTAGGTAGGGGAGCACACAAGGAACATTTTTGCGAACATTTTTCGAACATTGAAAATCGCTTCCAAGGTTGATAAAAAAAAGAAAATTAAGTACGTTTATAAAAGTCAGCGCCAACTTAAATATCCTAATTTGACTACAGCAACGTTGCAAACATTGGCCGCTGCTAGGGCTGGCCACGAGACGAGAAAAGTCTCGGTCTCGCATGAGTAGACCGAAACGAGACTGCCTTTTCAGCAACCGAGACGAGGCCGAGACCGAGACGAGACTAAATTACAAGAGACCGAGACGAGACTGAAAATTTTCGATTTTAACGAGACGAGATGAGACTTACAAAAGTCTCGCAGAGTCGCCTCTCGTGGCCAGCCCTAGCCGCTGCATTTAGTTAACACCATGATTCTTGGAAAAATTATTTGTCCGATTTGGATCGGATTTTAGATCTTTTCCTTGTAATATTTGATTCCAAATTTGTTGCCGACTTTGACAAAAGGCCCAAATCGATTTGGAAACAAGCTCTGAACGAATTTTAATTTAATTTTGTTTCTAGTTTTGGGCGTTCTTTCATATTTTGAAATTTGTATCAAGATGAAACAACACCAAAACTTTTAAGTTGAAATAGAAAACTGGAAATAAGGCCCAAAAAAGGGAAATATTATACAATTACAAAATAATGAAGTTACACCCAAATGCAAGGAAATATGGCCTAAAGCCAAAATCTTGTGAATTGGTGCTAAACCTACAGTTGTTGTCTAAGAAAACTCTTGACATAGGCGCCTGGCTGGCGACAGAGCATATTCTAAGAGGAAGGAATGAGTCACGTGAGTGGGATAGAGGACCCACAAAGTGGGTTAAAATCCTTTGAACCGCGAAGCAGGCCACTCAAGATACTCTTGTTAAAGAAAACTATTTACAATAAATTGCCTTCAAATTTTGGTTTGAAAAATCGCCCGAAGTTGAGGAGAGAACCCCCAAACTGTTGATTATTGGAACGAAATATTTTCGATTATTATCGTTTGAATACGTGCAGAAGAAAATAAATATGTATTTAACGGAAATTGGATTTTTTAATTCATTAGACTCTCTGTAAATTTCGGTCCAAATAAACAGTCTCGTCTCGGTCTCGTCTCGTCTCGGTTGTTTAAAAGGCAGTCTCATCTCGTCTCGTCCGAGATCGAAACCGAGACTTTTCTCGTCTCGTGGCCAGCCCTATGCATTTTATGATTTTTCATTTTGTCCCTGGCAAACTGCTTAAATCCCGGGATTTCTCATTGTTTTAGCCATTTGTCCCGCCTAGCTATACAAAAAATCTGGCAACACTAGTGACAATCAAAAATATTTTTGAAATGTCTTTAAATATGCGCCTGAATGAGTTCTGATAATTTTTTGTGGTAGAAATGGTTCCATTTAATGGTGAGAAATGATTTTTGTTCACAAAATTTAACAAACGAACCACTGTGTGGCGGTGTTACTGGCGTGGTGTGATTCGCGAGGCACAACGCTGACGCCAGAGCCAGAAGCACATTCACAAGAGTAGATTCACACCACTGGCGTGTTTACGGATACCACGTGTTACGGCACAAAATATGGCCACCACTCTTAAACTCTTGGAATATTTTTTGTTTCATTTTTTTTTGTCCGCAGGTATCTAAGATTTGTGAACGAAAAATGACCACCTCGTAAAAAAAAATTTAAATGCATCTCTCTTTTATTAGTGTTTTACTAAATTTCTTGTAAATTATAAAGTTTCTTTCATTAATCAGTTAGTTTTCGATCGTATGTATTACGAAGGTATTTAAACTCTGTTTTTGAAAGAAGGTATATATTATGTTTAAAACCAATTAAACTTTGATATCTACTTTCTTATTCTTATAAAAATTCGACTTCAATAATGATCTAAACAAATAATCATTATCCTTAAAACACTTAAAACAACGATATCCCCAATCAAATGCCGAGCTCCCTTCATCATTTTTATCACTGCAACTCACCAGACCTGCACGCAATAAATTTTCATTGTAATCGGTAATTCGGTGCTTAACACTTTCAAGACCAATCATTATTCTGTCGACTAAAAATCCATCCGAATCATTCCAAATCTCTAGTCCTCGAAAATAACATAGAATCAATTGAAAAACTTCCGGGCTTGGGTATTTATCATTTTTGGTTTTTTCTCTTAACTCTTTTGTTACTTTGACACTATGATCACAATTGTCTTCTATTTCCGACCAGTCTTCATCAGTTTTCATCTCCCATTTAGCTGCTGTCTAAATTTATAAACAAAAATATGTGAACGAATTTTGTATTACATCAAAAATTTTCAATAAAAACTTACAATTGCAACTAAGGCTAAAATTATGAAAAATTTCATCTTAATGGTTGTTTTTTTTTTCTGTTCTATTGTCGGATGGTAAATAATTTTAAATGGTGTTTGAAATACATACGACTCAGACTTTTATAGAAAAGAATGTCTCACTGTTACTGCAATCGCAGAATTTATTAAAGGTTATCGATATTTAGAGTGCTTGTTGGTGTCTTTTATTCTGATGAATAATAGAAAATTGAATAAGATTTGTTTATTAAAGTTTATTTTGATAATATTGTTGCTTTTGTACATACAGGTTCTCTCCGGTTTTGTATCAGAAAAAGAAAGAAATCGGGTATAGAATGGGGAGGGAGGTCATTTAGTCTCTTAGGCTTATGGATTCTAAATACTTTCTTAAAATGGGAACTAGAGTCAAAGGTTAGTTATAGTTATAGGTCTCAAGCCAACCTAGGTTAATTAGCCACCTGGAATTCAGGTGCAATAGACAATTGATTTGTGCGGTTTCCCTCTAGATTCATAGACCCAAGCACCTCAGTACTTATTCTTAATTTCCTCTCAAGACAACCAGCAGAATCTTTATACCCTTACATCTTTGGCAATATTCAGTCCGCCATATAAAAGGAGCGCGATATAAGATCTTGTAAAACAGCAGCCCACGCCTATTTCCAAAAATTTTGTATTCAGATATAGAGAAAAGCAGAACAATTAATAGGACAAAAATTAATTAATTATGGGTCATAAATCCACTCTAATTGGGCCAGATGCCCACAAGATTTTCGGATAGATTTCCGCCCAACAGGGTTGGCCAAAAGAACACAATTGATTTGGTTATTTTAACACACGTTAATGGGCGGTAGCCTGTAGCGCAATGGTTAATGCGTTCGACTGTCACGCTGGAGGTCTGGGTTCGCTTCCCAGCCTCGTCCACATAAAAACTAAAAAGTTTTTTTTCAGGGCTACTGCCTCTTGCGAGGAATTGACAAAACCTCCAAGAGTATCAGTTATCACGAATAAGTGCTTCTCGTCTAGCCGTTCGGATTCTGCATAAAATTGTAGGTCCCTTCCATACCTGTCGACAGGCGCACACAGGAATGGTTGCGAGTTGTTAGTCACTAGACCATGGTTCTTCACGAGCCGTTGTGCCACCCAATTTATTTAGTTTTAATGGGACAAAAGTCCATTATGGGGTTTTTACCTGCGGCTAAATAATATTGTGGAAAAACTGTTTTTTGAAAATAAAAAAAAATACAAATTTCTTTGTTTCCTTTTCAGCTTCACAGACGGTTTTGTGTGATTCCCTATAGGAGAAATTCAAATTTTTGTGCTAGCTTATCTTAAACGGATTTCTGCCAAACAACAACTTAATTTTCTCAAAAATACTTTTACGATTTTCATTTATCAGGTACATATCTGAAAAAAAATTCGAGTAACGGAAATAAAGTTTTGCTGTTTTTTTGAGCAAATTTATTATATTTTTTTGAGATTTTGTCATTATTTTACAATTCGGTACTTCTCAGTCAAATATTATTGCATTAAAAAATTTTACGAATAATTTTTTGTATATGCAATAATAAAATTAAATAAAAATCAATTACATAATATTTAATTTTTATTTTTTTTAACACATTTTTGTATTAAATAAAAAAAAAATAAAAATTGGTATTTTAACTTTTGCTTTTGACATATTCTTCTCCATCGTACAGAATAACATTTACACCAGTGGCGGATCCGGGGTGTAGCCTTAGGGGCTAAAGCCCCTCCACAGCCGGTTCTTAAAATTCATTTTAAATATACGAAGAAATGAATATTACATTACTAGATTACAACATGAAGACATTTATGTTCGTCTAAAATATTGCTGAGGAGCGAAGTTTGATGGGAGTCAGACAAAATAACGAGTCTGATGGGGTTAAGCAATTTACATGTAATGTGTATTTTGTTGTCTATGCCCCAAATGAATTAGTTTGGGGCTAAGGCCTGAAAGGAATTGTCAAGGTCGGGGCAACGAGTAATTGACAAGGACAGAAAATTGGGACGAAAGAAAAACAGCTCAGGACTAGGGCTTGACAAGAATTGGACAAAAAAAACGTCGTCAGAAAGTTTTAAGGCTTGAATCTAGGGACTTTCAAGTCCTAGTTGGGGCTAAAGCTTGAAAAGATAACTGACAAGCGTGGTGGGGGCTTAACAATTAACATGCCAAATGAAAAAAAAAAACAATTTACCATAAGAACTTAACTAATTTTGCGTTAAAAACGCAATTGGGACTAATACTAGAGGGAGGAGAATTTGGGAACAACAAAGCAAAATCTGAGTTTTCTCTGTGCACTTAGAAAATTCTACATAGGTGCATGTGAATATTTGCGATCCCTCTAGAGTGGCGTACAGATATTTCCTTCTTGTGGTTCAAAGCCTGACTTAGACATTTTTAAATGATATAATAGGAGTATTCGTGCAAACGCTTAAAACATAAAGAAAGCTTATAAAGACCTCTTTAGCACAAGGAAACTAAGTTTCCGGGAACTAGAAGTTTGTAGGTGAGAAGGTTAAGAAGTTAGAGGAAGGACACAAATTTCCCCGGTCAAAGTTTTAAGTGATTTTTATCACATTCCTTCTCAAACTGTCCGTTATGCCAAAGTTTGAAGTGATTTTTATCACACTCCTTCTCACACTATCCGTTATGTGCGTTCAGCCAACACACTTTTAGTTTCTTTGTGTGAAAGGATTAAGGCAATTAAAGGAAAACGTCAAAAAATCTCCAGAAACTGATTTCCCTGAGTGAATGGGGACAAATCATATGATTTTATCTCGGTAGAAATGAATTTTCAAAATTTGTATGGTAAAAATATTCTGCAAAACACAGAATTTTATCTCATGAATTTGATGCGGAAAGCGTAGAAAAAAAAAACTGATACACTGGGATAAGTCATTTGTGACGTTTAATTTGATTATTCCCACGTTTACGTAAGTAAGTAGTAGTATTAAGGATGTGTTCAAGTAAACATCTTGCTAAAAGTTATATTTTTCTGCAAAGTGGAAAATTTTCTCATTGCATGAATATCCTCAATGTTAAGAAATTGGCAACTTTTTTGATCATTCAAAATTCTTCACTGTCTTCGATCTATTCAGATGTATGCACCGCTCTTATAATGTGTGTAACCATTCCTTTTACCACAGCAAATGCGGAAAGATCTTTTTCAAAGCTGAAATTAATAAAAAAATTACTTGCGAAGCACCATGGAACAAGAAATGCTTAGCAATTTATCATTGCTATCCATTGAAAATCTAAGAGCACGGAAAATAGATTTGAAAAAAGTAATTGATGAATTATCTTCTGTAAAATCCAGAAAAAATCATTTAAGTACCTGCCTAACCTTTTATTGCTGCAAATAGTAAATAATGTTATCAACTTAATACATACAAATACTATAATCACTAGGGTAGTCCTTATAAAGGTCTTATTTTGAATTGTTCTAAATAAATAAATAATTTGTTATAAATAAACAAACAAAAATCCTGTAAAATTTTAGCTTATTATATTAACGTTAACCCGGCCCCCAAGATGTCTGAAGTTTTATATGGAAATGATTGATTGATTGATTGATTGATTAAAAAAATTGAATTTTGGAACACATGTAGTCACTTTTGTCTTTTGTCATATTTATAAAAATATATCAAAAATGTGTTCAACAGATGTGTTTCTTTTAAAACAAAAATATTTTTTTTTATTTAATTTTAATTTTAATAAATGTTGTAAATTTGTTTTAATACATTTTTTTGAATATGACAAAAGTTACTACATGTGTGCAAAAATTCAATTTTCTTTAACAATCATTACTAAATTTATAAATTTTTGAAGCTGGATGTACAAAAATTCATGGGATTTCCCATATAAAACCTCAGACAACTTGGGGGCCGAGTTCAACGGCGTATACAGGGGGGGGTCACGGGGTCATGTCCCCCCCGAGAACTCAAGATTATTTTGTTGATCTGAAATAATTATTTAGTAACCACATAGAAAAAAAAATGAAAGTTGATTACTTAGAAAGCTAGTAGGATTTTTGATTGTTAATTTAGAATTCAATAGAGAATTTGAATGTTGGTAACTTCAATTCAATAAGAAATTTAACACAACAACAAACTTCACATATGATAATACATTCAAATCTTAAAATATATGCATAGGCTAGTTTCCGTTTTGAGATCACAGCCAAAACCTGTTAAACCAAACAGAAATCAAAGTGCGGAGTTGTTACCAAATTTTCACTCAGGAAAGTAAAAACTAATAGGATTTTCAAAAAAAGAACATTTTTTTTCTGAAAATAAAATCTTTAAACACATTATAGAACACATACAGAAATTGTTTTGTTTGATTTCTGTATGACAAATTATTTTTAAAAGCAAAAAAGTGATAACTTTCGATTTATAGTTATTCTAACCAAAAAATATTAATGTTAACGATAAAAGATATAAATATATAAAACTATGATGAAAACCTATTACGAAAGGATTTTGTTTGCACTTATTCAATATTTACGATCGAACAATATTGTTATTGATTTGGATATGGATTACTTTTACAAAGTAACCTATGAATCCCATAATGCAAAAGCCAATAGCTATGGTAAAGGAGATTTTTTGGAACTCCTTGCGGTGAACCGTTTGACCAGTCGGATGGAATTATTGACGAAAAGCGACTAGGCTCGTAGAATTTAACAATTTTGCCCATTATTTTTATCAGAAAGGCTTACTGGTAAGAAAGATTAGGTATATTTGATGTACATATTTATTTCGTAAGGTGCCTTTCACTTTTCCATCGGTGGCAGTCTTAGTGACATACATTTTTTTCCAAATCAGAGGCATATCGAAATCACTCGTGAACTTTGTTCACACTATTCTTGAAACGCAACGAAAAAGAATCCTTGTATTCAATTATAATACGAATATGTAATGAATTTTCATCAGCGGGAGATAAATTGGCTAGGAGCATACACCAGCTCATCTGCAAAATTTGGTCGGAGGAAAGTATGCCCGATGAATGGAACCTCGGTGTAGCGTGCCCCATCCATAAAAAGGGAGATGTTCTGAAATGTACCAACTATAGAGGAATTAGTCTCCTAAACGTCGCTTATAAAATCTTGTCGGCCATCCTGTGTGACCGCTTAAAACCTTTTGTCAACGATCTGATCGGCCCCTATCAGTGCGGTTTTAGGCCAGGCAAGTCAACCGTCGATCAAATGTTCACACTCCGACAGGTTTTAGAAAAATCCCGGGAATTCCAGATCGATACACACCACCTTTTTATCGATTTTAAAGTCGCGTATGAAAGCGTGAAAAGGGACGAATTATACAAAACCATGTCGAGTCTCGGCATCCCTGCCAAACTCGTCCGCCTGTGCAGGATGACGATGGAGAAATCTCGCTGCTACGTCAAAATTGGTAACAACACCGCCGATTCCTTTGATGTTGAGAATGAATTGAGGCAAGGCGACGAGTTATCATGCAACCTTTTCCATTGTACGCAACGCACATGTCAACACCAGCGGTACAATCTATCAAAAGTCCGTTCAATTGCTTGCATATGCGGATGACATAGACATTGTCGGCAGAACGAAGCGAGCTGTGGCAGGGGCATTTGCGAGCATTGAATCGGAGGCGGCTAGAATGGGATTGGCGGTTAATGAGGACAAGACGAAGTATATGCTGTCATCGAGAGAGGAATCTCAACATCATGGACTTGGGCAAAATATCACGATGGACAGATATAACTTCGAAGTTGTCAAGGACTTTGTCTACCTGGGCTCCACTATTACATCGCAGAATGACATCAGTGCAGAGATCAAGCGAAGAATTACTCTTGCCACCCGCTGTTTCTTCGGTCTTAGAAGGCATTCAAGTAGTAAGGCCCTCTCTCAGAGAACCAAGGAGACTTTATACAAAACCCTAATCATCCCGGTCCTGCTCTATGGGTCAGAAGCATTGACACTGAAAGATTCGGATAAAAATCTGCTAGGGTGCTTTGAGAGGAATATTCTTCGTGTGATTTTTGGTCCGGTGTGTATCGAAGGAGTATGGAGGAGAAGATTCAACGACGAGCTATACGGGCTATACAGCGACGTTGACCTGGTCAAAAAGCTGAAAATACAGCGGCTGAGATGGCTGGGGCACGTGGAGCGTATGGACAGCAACGCACCTGCCCGACGAGTCTTCGAATCCAACCCCGATGGTGTGCGCAGCAGAGGTAGAACCCGTAACAGGTGGTGCAATCAAGTGAATGACGACATCAAAGCACTCGGTGTGCGCAACTGGAAGCGGCTAGCTAGGGACAGAGCTGGCTGGAGGGGCTTGTTAGTTGAGGCCGAAGCCCATACTGGGCTGTGAGCGCCATCAAAAGTAAAGTAAGTAAGTAATGTATTTTAGTTTTTCCACTATTGTAAAAAGAGCAATTTACACAAGTGGTCATTTTTGAAAATCAGAGCTATTGTTTTCATTTTCAGTAGTGAATATTTATATCTATTTACTAAAATTAAGAAACAGAAAACAGTACACAGTACCTTTGATATTTTACTAATTTTTCCTGCAACTTCAATTCGCTGAAATAAAAACTTTGATAGGATTAAAATAAATTCTGAATAAAATTCAAAACAAATGATCAAGCGAATCCAAAATTTTTTTTCCTCAGTATTTTTACAGCTAGCTTAACTGATTGTCTTTGGTCAGACAACTGGAGATTGCTGTATGCGGTTGCTGAGGCCCTCCGAAATAAAAAATGTAACAGTCAGGAATAAAAACGAATAGCGTGTTCACTGGTCCAGCTAATGAATGTTCTTTCGACTCAGTTGTTTATTTTAATTTTCTTTGGAACCAAAAATGAGTTAAATTTCCAAATACCAAAAAAGTGTTTTCGTCTTAAATTTGTTAATTTTTTTGCATAGGTAGCTCATTTCATTTTGAATTGGCTTTGGCAGTTCGAAATATATATTTTCAACGAAATTGCCTAACTTTGCGTAGTGAAAATTTAGTATTTCATTCGTAGTCTGCTATTTCACGCCGACTATTGATTCTTAACTGTCTTGAAATTAAATGAGTTAAGGTACGATATATTTTTCCAGGATATGAACGATTTTAAATTAATTTAAATTATTTTTAACAAAGGTAATGTATTATAGGGTTTCCCATTAAGGGCGGGTCGATTTTAAAATTGAATAAAACAAGATATCAATAAGGTTTTATCTTTATTTGAGAGCCCTATTATAGTAATATAACATCGTTCAAATGGCCGCCCCGTCTTCGCTGGGTGGCGCGGATTCGAAAGGTCCAGTTTTCGATGACTTTGGCGCATAAATCAGGTTGAATTTGACGGATGGCATCGAATATGTTGTCTTTGAGGGTCGAGGTGGTTTGCAACTTATTCGCATAGACTGCGACTTAAAAAAGCCCCACAAGAAAAAGTCCAAAGGGGTCAAATCACACGATCTTGGTGGCCAATTCACGTTGCCTCGGCGCGAGATAACCACACCATGAAACCGCTCGTGCAGAATATCGATTGTGTATTAAGCTGTGTGGCACGTAGCGTCATCCTGTTGAAACCATATATCTTCAGTGTCCTTATCATCCAATTTAGGCCACAAGAAGTTGGTGATCATCGACCTTTAGCGATCGCCGTTGACGGTGATGGTCTGGCCAGCATAATTTTCGAAGAAATACGGACCAATGACGCCTCCAGGCATCCAGCCCAAAATCCACACAAAACAGTAACTTTATTTGGATGCATTGGCACCTCGTAAATCTCGCGTGGAATAGTGTCGTCCCAAGTCCGCCAATTTTGCTTACTCACGTACCCATTCATCCAAAGATGGGCCTCATCGCTAAAGATGATTTTTCGACCAAAATTGGGATAAACTTCTAACTGCTCTAAAACATCATTGCTCGACGCTGTAACTCACCATGATGATTTTTCTGTAGTGAATGATTAAAAGACGATATTTTGACCGAAAGTAAAAGAAACAATATGGCCGCCACGAGCTGCCAAAATCATGCCTTCCCTATTGGAAAACCCTTTAGTATAGTTAATTATGATTTTTTCGCTTTTATTTTCTATAGCTACGCACAGTAAAATATGAAAAAAAAAAAAAAAAAAATATAAGGCACTTGACTTTTAACAAATATTAGTTTGTGTAATTTTTTTTTGCATGACCCCCCCAAGAACTAAATCTGTATACGCCCCTGGCCGTTATACCGTTTACGTTAGTAAAATGAGCTTACATTTTACAGGATTTTTTTTTATTTATTTAGAACAAATTACGGGAGGGTGCGTCATTCAAAATAAGACAATGACCTTTATATAAGGACCACCTTAATAAAAAAAATTGAGTTTTTTTTGTTTAATTTCATTTAACCAATATTTAGGTAGTTAAAATTGTAATTTAAGAGTGTTTTGAAAAAAATGGCTTTTCCCAAGGTTCGATATTTGGCCCGGTTTTATTTTTGATTTACATCAACTCGATTTATAGGCAACAAATAAGTGGGCGTAGCAACTGCGCTCTTAGACGACATAGCTTTTTCATACGTGTATCCAAACCATTTTGAATGTATTGAAAAGATTTAGAAAAATTAAGGATGTGGTTCTGAAAAAAAAAATAAATTACTATCTTTCAAAATATCCAGTAACATTTTAAACGACTATAATATTTACTTTCATGCACATGACTGTAAACAATTCAGCTCGCCACTTCACAGTTGTAATATGCAAAATTTCGACAGCAACAAATCTTGTTCTAAGATGTGCTTTAAAATTGAATGAGCTAAAATTTTCAAATACTAGTCGTGTTAATAGACTACAATCTGAATTCAAAAGATTATTGATTAAATCATACATGTGCCTAGTTGCTTGTAAAATGTACCTAATTAAACCATATCGCTCGAAAAAGGTATGATAGAAAATATATTTTGGTCTCGCACACTCCAAGTTACCATATGGCATTAGCAGTTAGTGTGGGACTTATTTTAACACACTATAGAACCTGTACTCATTGCACAAAAACATTTAGTTCGAATTATCTCTAATTTTAATCGTCGCATTCATAGTTATCCCATATTTAAAAATTTAAAATTGTACCACTAAGGCACTTATATATTTCGAAGGTAGGCACTAAGAGAATTCTTTAAGCAAAGCGGCAATGTACCAAGTAGAAGCAATCTAACGGACAACCCACGATTAAACAACATGGTTTTTGAAATCACTCCAGTAGCCCGTACAATTCATTTTTTCACGTCCCTTATTTTGGCGGACAATTTGTGGCGGAATCGAAACAAATTGGTATCTGTTTTTGTAGCTAATTAAATGCTAATTTGTTGTAGTCCAGGCAAATGAGGATCAAATTGAAGCATATGTGGCTGTAACATATAGCATCTTAGATTTTTATGGGATTCGATCAAAAAATATTATGTAAACAACGAGAATATGAGGTTGATCCCGCTCAAAAAGGTGTGCTATTTGCAGGAACAATCAAAACGTACAAGAAAGTGCATTATTCACTCCCTATTTTTTGTTCTTTTCCTATATAACTTTGGAAACATGCATCTTGGGAAAAAAACATTTAAACAAAATTTGTTTTTTATAAAATTCTCTACAAGATGACATTTATATAAAAAACTTTCTGGTGTCATATTTTTGTTGCTATACAGCGTTGAAGTCAGAAAAAAGCTGTAAAAAAGAGAGTAGTTTTGAGGCGCTAAACTGACAGATAAAAAATGGTCCAATTCTACTATAAATGTGGACTCAAGTACTCTAGGGAATTATAAAATGATATATTGAAAACCGATTCAAATCGGTCTGATAGGTACGGCATGAGAGGTAATGGTAAATAAGTGCATTTTCTCAAATGCAATTTCTTGCACGTTTTGATTTTTCCTGCAAATTTTGAGCGGGAGCAACCTCATATTCTCTTTCTTTATATTATTTCTGATCGAATACCACAAAAATCTTAGATACTATATGTTAAATACATGCCGAAAATCTAATTTGCCTGGACTATTGCTCAATCCAAAAATTTGTAGCTCGCTTAGTTTTTAAGTTATTGAAAATTACGCTGAAATAAGTCTGAAGTTAGTGGCCGAAATCTAAAATAGTGGGAATTTTGAAGTAAATTTGGTACCCAAATTTGTAGCTTTTTAAATGCTCTTCAGTTCTGAAAAAATAAATTCCGTAGGGGAAACTGGGGCACATTTTACACTTAATTTTTAAAGGTCTGTAGTTCCGAAAATTATATATGAATTCCAATACTTTTTTTCATATGATGCATTGGCTATTCTAGATAAGACTCAAAGATACATTTTACTTCTATAACAACTGCATCAATTTTTTAAAATTTGTTTAAAAAAAAGTCATTTTGTCAAAGGTGCCCCGGGCATGGGGCACCTTTGACTTTACACGGGAACATTTGACAATTGCAGTTTTAACTCATAATCGTATGCATAAAAAATATCAACAGGTCTATTCTGCCTGTTGTTTGAATAGAAAGAAAAGTCAAATATTGTTTTAACGATTTATTTTAACAAAATAAAGAAATATAAATTAATAAATCCATTTTATTTAAAAAAAATTAACAAAGATAAAACTTAATTTTAAAAACTATCAGTCCATACGGTCCTTAAGAATTATACTATGAACATTTATAAATATGTATCTTATTTAATATAGAGTTTGCCGAAGTCAAAGTTGAGGCTGGATTTGTGGGTTGTGGTAGTTTGAATTTGATTTCACTCCTTAAAGTCAAAGAAATGGTGGGCAGCTAATATTGTTAGCCTTAATAAGGTCATGGACAAATTTCTTGAAAGAATCGTTTGACAAGCCGTATGCGTGAAAAGAGCATTTTTCACATATTCTGCCAGTTCTTTTTCTTGCAGCTTCGTAAGGGTTTGGCGCGAAGTATATTTGGATTGAAAAGTGAGACCTTCGTCAGGGCTACTTTCATTACCCGAATCTGACCAATCTTTTAAGGGATCCTGGTTTTTCGTACGCATTATCAATGTGGATCTATTTACCCCATATTTTTCAGCAGCTGATGTTGGCGTTTCAAGTTTATTCCGTATGTCTACAATTAATAGCCCTCTTCACCTTTTCTTCGTCGATTGCAATCCTATTTGTCTTTCTCTTGTAGTTTCTAACCATTTCTTTTAAATAAACATGAAAACAAAATAAAATACAAATATAAGCATAACAAATCAATGTGGGGCACATTTAACAAATGTCAAATGTACACCTACAACAGTCAAATGTGCCCCCTTTGCAAAAGTCAAAGGTGCCCCAAAGGTTCTTCATAACTTTTGTAATGTTTTTTTTAATATTTATGTTTTACTTTTACAAAAATTCAAAAAATACAAAAAAACATTCGATAATACTAATTTTGTTGATGCCCAAAAAATTATTTTCTTATCTCTTAAGGGTAACTTTTTATTTGAACTTTAAGTTTAAAAAGTTCACTGCCAGTCCGCTGTAGCTGGCGGACAAAATCTAAAAAAATAAGATTTTCAATTTTTTCTTTTGCCAAAATTTGTAGCTTTTGAAATGCTGATTGGTTCCAGAAACAACAAATTTGTAGCTCTAACGGTTTATTTAATATTTAAGTTTGCGCTGGAAAAAGTTAAAAACAAAATGGACCTTCTAAAATCTAAAAAAAAAAAAAAAAAAAAACAATTTTTGTTTGCCACAATTTGAAGCTTCTCTGAACTGTAGATTAACCGAGCCAAGTGCGAATTTGTAGCTCGCATAGTTTTTTTTTTTTGTTATGCAAAATTCCGCTAAAATAAAATTTTAACGGTCAACATTTAAAAAAAAATTAATTTTTAAACTTTTTTTACCCGAAATTGTAGCTTTGGAAATGTTCATTTGTTGCTCAAAAATTAATTTTGTAACTTTTACCGCTGAAGCTGGCGGACAAAATAAAAAAAAATCTTATTATAGCGGAATTTTGTATAACAAAAAAAAAACATGCGAGCTTTAAAATCGAGGTTTATGCAATTAATATAGTTCAGAGAATCTTCAAATTGTGGCACACAAAATTGATTTTTTTCATTTCTTTAGATTTTGGAAGGTCCATTTTTTTGTAACTTTTTCCAGCGGAAACTTAAATATGAAATAAACCGTTAGAGCTTCAAATTTGTAGTTTACGCAACCAATCAGCATTTCCATATCTACTAATTCTAGTAAAAGAAAAGAATTGAAAATCTCATTTTTTAGATATTGTCCGCCAGCTTCACCTGGCTCATATACTGCCCCAACATATTTTATTAATAAACTTCCATTGTCTGTCCGAGCTATTCAAAGCAAAACCGTTTTCACCAAAAAAATTAAAGGTTGGTTGTTGAATCTGTAATCTAAATTGCAATTTAAAGGTGGCATAGAAGGATTTTTCTTCTTTTTTTTCATATAGCCTTTTCTTGATTTATTCGTCCATGCTTGTCAAATAAATTAACTATTGAATAGCACTTTATAATTATTAACTTCTCCCTAATTATATTCAATACAAAAGTCTTCATTATGAGTGTCAAGTTAGCAAAACAACATTCACGAATCGAAAAATGGTCAATTACTTGATATCAAGTTAGCAAAGCAACACAAAAAACATAGAAAACATTGAACAACAAATTCGAAGTTGTCACAACTAATTAACAACAAATTAACGGCAAATTATCCAATTGACCATTTTTCGATTCGTGAATGTTGTTTTGCTAACTTGACACTCATTCATTTTACATTGGAACTGATATCATCCCACTTCAGCTTCATTGTTTTATTAATTTAAACTTCATTGAAGTGTCATTCAACACTATGTTCTTAAAATTAGGCGCGTTCAGGAAAGAGAGATGTTGGAGATTTTGCTCCGTCAAAACCTGACCAATCGAATCCGAACATTTTTTCATCAGTATTTTGACAGCTAAACTGAGATGTTTGTTGAGGAATCCTGTTCAAGTAGCTGAGATTGCTGAGCCCCTCCAAAATATTCTTTTCATGAAAACGCCTATTATAGAACGATAACTAATTTGTTCATTCTTCATACATTATTTAGTTATTTGTAATTGTTACCCATTAATATTAAGTTGAAATAAATAAACTGAATACAACTAAAAAAAAACTTCCTTTTATTGTTTTTCCCTTAACGATTTAAAATTTGCAGATGGGAGCTAAAAGTGCAAGTTAGTGCGATCCAATCGTGCATATTTATTTTTAATAAAATGTTCAAGAATCGAAAACTTAGATTATTCTCTGCTTTTTAATTTTCATAAAAAGAGACATCCATTAAAGAATCAATCAAGTATTCATTATCCATAAAACACTTAAAACAACGATATCCCCAGTCGTATGGTGAGCTTCCTTCATCATTTTTGTCGCTGCAGCTCATCAGACCTTCACGCAATAAATTTTCATTGTACATGCCAATGTATTCTTTAGCATTTTCAAGGCCGATCATAATTCTGTCAACTAAAAATCCATCCGAATCATTCCAAATCTCTAAGCCTTCCAAATAACATAGAATACGTTGAAATACTTCTTTGGATGGGTATTTATCATATTCCTTTTCTTTTCTTATCACAATTATTGTCTTTTGTAGTTTTTGTTCTGGTTTTTCTGGTTTCGGATAAAGCTCAAGACAATGTTTCCGTATTTCCTTCCACTCCTCTTGAGTTTTAAGGTTCCATTCAGCTGATGTCTGATTTAAAACAAAAACTTAATAAAGCATTTATAAATTAACAAATAAATTAATAAACTTACAAATGCAACTAAGGCTAAAATTATAAATAATTTCATTATAAACTTAAAGTATATAGTATCTATTGGTGGGTAGAAAAAAAAAATAAAATAGTATTTGAAATCCGTAAGGCCTAGACTTTTATAGACGAAAGTCACAGTCACTTTATTTACAATCGCAGAATTTCTTAAAGGTTATCGATATATAAAGTGTTTGTTGGTGTTTTGACGTTATCTATTTAGATTTGAAATACTTTTTTGTCAAAGATGTTTTTAATTGGGATTTTAAATTACCTAATTTTGCTACAAACGGTTTGTCTGAAAAATAACAACAGATTAAATAAGCTTCGTTGGTTAAGGTTTCTTTTGATAATAGCTATTGTTTATTTCGTACAGGTTGTTTCCGCTTTTACTTTATCAAAAATAAAGAAATCTTATAGAATCAGTATGGGAAGCCAGTTCACTTGAATCTTATCTTTTTTGGCTAAGTGAACACAAATATGTTAAAATCAAAGAAAAAAATCTTTTTTTCCACTCATTTTTTTTAATTAACTGTCTCTTTCCCTGTCCCAGACCGTTAAATGGAGGAAATTAGATCCCCATTTGATTTTAACATATACCATACATATACACTAGGTTTTTAAGCGTCTTAACCGAGTCGCCCAATTTCACATCTGAAAATGTTCCCTTAAGGCCCATTTTTCCTGAAACGAAACATAAATATTTAAGTTGAACTTAAGAATGTATGTGGCAGTTTAACCCATTTACGGCCTGACGATAAAGGAGAGCTTTTTTTGTTGGATTGAGACATTTGCAATCACACTGTTTTTGTTCTGATTAACGGATTTCATGCTAGACACTGTTGAAAGTAACAGAACATAAACGTTGGGCCAATTTCGGAGTGAATACTTATTGGGTCTTTCTCTAAGCTCAACTTCACAGGCCATTCTGAAAGACTTATTTGATATTTGTTTGTTTGTTGACCGTCCTTTCCCTCCTCCGTGGTGCATAGGGCGTCAACTACCGATGCTCGCCATATTGTTCTGTTTCAGAAAATGTGTTTGAGCTGTACCCAATTTTGTCCAGCTTTGTGACTTCTTTTCTACAATTTTGCGATAGGTTTTTCTCTGGCCACCGCAGGTTTTCTGCCCTTAGATGAGAGGGTCCCACTCCATTGCTTTTCTCGCGATAAAGTCTTCACCAGGCGTTCCGTATGGTGTCAATGTGACCAACCTACTGACATTTTTTTTTTGCAAATAACTATGTCGATAGGATGCTAACAAGTTATTTGATTTAGTTATTTGTTGGAGATGGTATTCGACCATTGATGTTTCAAAGAAATTTAATTCGCAAAAGTGTGCAGCTTTCTTGTGACAGAGGCTTTCACTTTTCCAACATAGTTGTACGGACACTATATGTTCGAGCGCGACAGTCGCATAGACCTATTGACGTTGATGTTCCACTCGTTTGACAGTATGTCGAAAGCAGCTTTTGCCTAACCAATTCGTCAGTCCTAGATACAAAAATTTGTTCAAAGCCTGGACCTGCTGTTCCGCAACGTCAACTTGAACAGACACACCAGAATTGAAGAGGTTCTTTGTTTTTCCGGTGTTTATCCTCACTTTATTTGCTCCACTTTCCAAATTGCTCACCATCTGGTGAAGATCCATGATGTTTTGTGAAAGTGCAAGCAAATAGCAAATATCGTTTGCGTAGTCGAAGTAGATATGCTGTTCGGTTAGGACATTTCAAATAACCACCAGAAATAGAAATGGTTTTCCCTGTCGAACTAAATGGTTTTTAAGGTCCTCAGATATAATTCCATTATGCAAGACTTGATAAGTTGCACCTTCACAGGTAGCTTTTATAATAGCGAAAAGCTTCTCGAGAATACCCCTTCTGCGAAGAATTCCCACATAAAATCTCGATTAAAACTATCGAAACCCTTTTCGAAATCGATAAAGAGGAGGGGAACGAAACTCCACGCATTGATCCTTGAAGTGCTGATTTGGTCTAAGCAGATTGAGTCTGCATGTAATCCCACTTACTCTCTGTTGAGAGTAGAATCCAGAAGCTTTTTGATTCGTTCCAAGATTATTTTCACCATTATCTTAGCCACCGAAGGGAGGTCGCATATTCCTCTCGAGTTGACGCAATCCGTAAGATTTCCCTTTTTATGTAATTTGACGGTCATCGGATTTTTCTATTCAACGGGAAAACTTCCGTCCTCCCATGTTGAGATATAGCATTTTTGTGGTGTTTGTGGATTTGATTGATAAATTTCAGTGGAAATGCCATCTTAACCTACCGGTTTGTTGATATTTTGGCATTTTATTACTGATGCTATTTGGCAAAAACTTGGTGGGAGGTGAGAAAACCGGAATGTTCAGGTTTGAGGCCAGTACGCAACCGACTTTAATTACGGTGACATATTGTTCCCTCCATCATCTGAGCTAGTCCTCATCCATAACCTAGACGAGATGTTGCTTTCGGACTTTATGTATACGATGCTTCTATCATATTCGAAAGCTCCTGCCCCAGCCTGCTCCCTGCTCTTGAAGGCTTTTATGCGATGTCTTTTTTCACGTCTGACATGACGTCAATTCTCTCAAATTCTGAGGCTTCTGCATGTGACTTAAAAGCATTTATTTCCTTGCTCTTTCTCCAAGCAACTGCAGAGAGCCATGTGGTGTTGCTTCTCAGACTTATGCCCAAACACTCAAGCTCAGCGTTTTCTGGAGTTGCATTGCGAGTAGGGATGATAATGCTGAGCCCAGAAAGTGAAGCAAAAAACGTTTTTTTTAACAATGTTATACGTTTAACGTGTTATTTGTTTAACAATGGCTACTTTTTAGAGAATAAGTTTCACGTAGCTGCTACGTAGTTGCTACGTAGTAAATGCAGAAAATAAATCAATGAAGTAGATATACTACATATGTAGTAGATTATTATCTCTGATTGCGAGGCGGTCTTTTTGATTTTGGCGCACTATATGATCCTGAAATCTGTCGGATGTACGGAGAAAGTTCTGAAGGCTTTCATAAGCGAGCATATATGAGAAATCGCGAGCTAACCCGATACAATTTTTAAAGGCCTTACTAATCGCAAAATGATCATTGAGGTTTGCATTGCATTATTGGTCCATGGATAACCAACTTATTTTGTTCGAGCTCTTATGTTCGAACAAAGTGCCTCCAGTAAATATCCCGTTAGCGTTGCAAAAGTCAACAAACCGCTCCCCTTTGTTGTTCCGTTCACCAATGACGTGAACACCCAGAACATGCTTTAGTGCAGTGTTGTCCTGTACTTACCATTAAGATGTCTCCACTCGGCGAACTTCTAAAAACAAAGCTGATTTGACTTTAAAATTCCTCCATTATTGCAGCGTTCGTCGCAACCTCAGTCTTAAAATAGCATATAGCTCTGTATGATAGATTGATATTGCTTAATTTACTCTGAAATTTGGCTGCCAGTATACTGTCATTGATGGGTTTTCAGGTTATAAGACTTTCACGTGTCTTTGGAGTCATGATCAATCCCACGAGGGATTAGGTTCATTTTCCCACAGTAAATAAAAAAAAAATCTCACTTCGATCAGTCCTAGGATGTCTGAATTGTATGAATTATGTTTCAAGTTGGAGGAATCTGGCGTTGTTGGAACCTTCTTCGCGGTTGTTCAAGAGAGTATTAACATTCCAGAATGCAATCTTTGTCCTTGTTCGATAGCGATCAGTCCTTGTCGGAGGCTGTAGTTTTTGCCTTTTTTACATGTGGGATTGCCAAACCACCACACAAGCTCCAGTTCTGGAGAGCTACGCCCTTTTTTTTCTTAAAGGCAACAGGCCGGATAATCCGAGGCTATACCAGTAACCAACTACGGGTATATATGAGAGCTGCCGTTGATTGGTAAGGACTTAATCCTCCAGACTGTTGACGACATCGTTGATTCATCCGCCATACGCCATCTTTTTGATGAGCCCATTGAAGACTCATTCAGACAATTATTTCGAACGGAGCAAAATAGTGTTGCTATTTTTATCTCTTATATAACACTCGTGCTTATAGGTTCAGCAAGTCCGGATAAACGATGGTTACCACTTGTATGTGGTGTATACTCACGCGTTCCGGAACTGGACGTCGTCATGTTGATGCCAATCAGACGATCCGGATCGTACAGCACATCATCGGTTGTGAAACTAATCCTTAACCTTATAAGCCTAGGGAGGGATTGTGTGTTTATCGGGCAAATATAATTTTTTGTGAAATTTCGATGAATTAATACATTTCTGTCATGTATTTATTTTACACGAACTGTAAACAAAGGCTTATGAAACAATAAAACTCAGTGTCAAAGAATTCAGCACCCCGAATAAAATGAATCTTAAATAACTTGGACTGGAAGTTGACTGGAATAAACTTACTAACTTTACTTAAGATGGCTCAAAGCCCAGGATGGACTTCGGTCTTCGGCCTCAACTAACAAACCCTTCCAGTCAGCTCTATTCCTAGCTAGCCGCTTCCAGTTGTGCACACCGAGTTGTTTGATGTCGTCCTCCACTTGTTTGCGCCACCTGTTACGGGTTCTTCCTCTGCTGCGTACCCCATCGGGGTTGGATTCGAAGACTCGTCGGGCAGGTGCGTTGCTGTCCATACGCTCCTCGTGCCCCAGCCATCTCAGCCGCTGTATTTTTAGCTTTTTGACCAGGTCAACGTCGCTGTATAGCCCGTATAGCTCGTCGTTGAATCTTCTCCTCCATACTCCTTCGATACACACCGGACCGAAAATCACACGAAGAATCTTCCTCTCAAAGCCCCCTAGAAGATTTTCATCCGATTTTTGTAGTGTCCATGCTTCTGCCCCATAGAGCAGGACCAGGATGATAAGCAGGACCAGGATAAAGTCTCCTTGGTTCTCTGAGAGAGGGCCTTACTACATAAATGCCTTCTTAGACCGAAGAAACAGCGTTTGGCGAGAGTAATTCTTCGCTTGATCTCTGCACTGATGTCATTCTGCGATGTAATAGTGGCGCCCAGGTAGACAAAGTCCTTGACAACTTCGAAGTTATATCTGTCCATCGTGATATTCTGTCCGAGTCGAAGACTCGGCATATTCTTCGTCTTGTCCTCATTAACCGCCAATCCCATTTAAGCCGCCTCCGATTCAATGCTCGCAAATGCTCCTGCCACAGCTCGCTTCGTTCGGCCGACAATGTCTATGTCATCTGCATACGCAAGCAATTGAACGGGCGTTTGATAGATTGTACCTCTGGTGTTGACATGTCCGTTGCGTACAATTGCTTCAAGAATGATGTTGAATAGGTTGCATGATAACTGACTGGAAAAAATATTAACTCAAATAAATCGATCAAAACAATAAAATGTTCAAAATAGGGCGAAAGCGCTGGAGAGGTTAATACGCCAATATTTTTTTTACGTAACTATCTGTCATTAAACATACCTCAAAATCAAATAGTACAATAATAATTCCATGTTTTATTTTATCTGAACTAAGATTAAAAAGAAACAATAATAATGAATTGAACAATATTTTTCTGTCACAATTCGTTTAGAATTTAATCCATCACATGAGTCAAAAGATCCCAATTACACTTTTTCTACATATTTCTCTTCCTGAACAAAGTTCACTTTTCGTAGGACATTAAAAAATGTTTCGTTATCTTTATAGCAATTAAACCAACGATATGCCCAATCTAATGGTGAGCTTTTTTCACTATTATTATCTTTGCATTGCTCTAAACTTTCACGTAAATATTGTTTGTTAATATTTTCCTTATTTGCAACACTTTCAAGGCCAATCATCCATTTATCAGTTGAAAATCCTTCCGAATCACTCCAAACTTCTACACTACGTAATATACAAAGAACAACTTCGAAAACTTCTTTTGGTGGGTACTTTTCAACTCTCGCCTTCTGAGTTAGTTCGTCGGAAACTTTGTAGCGGTCATCGCAAGATTTTTGAATTTGACTCCACTCATCCCGAGTTTTAAGTTCCCATTCTGCAGCTGATGTAGATGTCTATATAAAGCGTGTAATAGAAGTGAATTAAAAACTCTAGTGAATAATTCGAATTTAACTTACAATTGCAACTAATGCTAGAATTACATAAATTTTCATTTTAAAGTTTTCCAATATTTTTATTATTGTTCGAGCGTTCGAGGTTCGACTAAGTCTGACGTAAAACTTATTATATTTCTACTTTTATAGATGAATAATCAGGTCAGTATCCATCGCTTTAGTTGTCAGCAATTCAACAGGGTCAAAGGTTATCGTTGTTTGTTTTGGTTTATGTTTTTGCAGGTGGCTTAGTGAGATAAGAGAGTATTTGTTTTTGTTTGAAATCACATTTAAATGGCTAGGTATGGATCCTATATATTGCGAAAAAAGTCGATTTGACTAAAGTTGAGCGCAATTATTGACAGACTTATTGAAATTTCTGTGAAAAAGAAAATATTAGTTCCCTTAGGGCCAATTTGTCAATAGTCAGTTAGAACGTAATCCTCCGATAGAAACATAACTTATTCCCAGGAATAAGAACAAAAATATATCTGCTCGTTTTTTAGAAGCCAGATAAAGTTATTCATAGGAATAAATATGTCTGTTCCTTTACTGAATTTCTGTGATTTTCTGTGCATATTGGTTCAAGTTCTGTCAATTCCATTTTTTACATGAACTTGACTGGACTTCGGACTAAAAATCACAGAAACTCAAAGTAAAGGAACAGACCTAATATTTTCAATGTCAAACAATCATTATTTGTTAACATTGCTTTGAAATAAACGTTAAATAAAATTTTAATAACATATGGCCAGTTTCACAGTACAAGTTTAAACTCTAATTTTAGTTTAAACATAAGTTCAGCAATTAATTCGGTCCCAAGGTATTTATTTAAAACTTAAACTTAGATCATTCTATAGTTCAAGTTAGACGAATGTGGTTTCTTTTTAAATCTCAGGTTATTTTGACACTGCCAGCTGTTTTCCGCTCTTAATATTGACGGAAAGTCAGTTTATATCTCCGCTGAGTGAAATGAGTCGCCTTACGCTTGAGGAACGTTGCAAAATATTGAATAAGCCTTTAAGATTAAATTAAGAAATAAGATTAAAAGGGTATCACACAAATTGAAAGTTCATACCATAAACTTATATCATAAAAAAAGTAATGAAAACACATCTCTAAATAAACTGCGCATGTCGATTTCCTAATTATATTTTTCAGTTGTGTGAATTTTCTGCAAAACTTCGCTATTATTTCGTGTTTATCATAAAAAAAAGGAGCAGGAATTATACCTATGGAAAAATATTTTTAACAGAACAATAGATTACATACATATATACCGCTTGATCTCTCAACTGGGTTTTCTCTTGCGCTTTTTTTTTTTTTAATAATTGGAACTTTATCTCCTCATTTTTAGATAAAATACTTAGGTACTTGAGCACAGAAAACGCTGAGCAAAATTAAAATTACTATCCTATAAGCAAGTTTTACATCTGCATGTGCATGACGTGCATATCCATTTGCATTATTTTTGTATATTTTTAATTTTGCAGGACTTTGCGAGACAAATCTGTAAATGAGGGACTGTTTATGACGCGGGACAGGCATGTTTAATGCGGGACTGTCCCGCCAAATGCGGGACGGATCGTCACTATAACTTCGGCCTCAACTAACAAACCCTTCCAGTCCAGCTCCGTCCCTAGCTAGCCGCTTCCAGTTGTGCACACCGAGTTGTTTGATGTCGTCCTCCACTTGCTTGCGCCACCTGTTATCATCCAGGATGATAAGGGTCTTGTATAAAGTCTCCTTGGTTCTCTGAGAGAGGGCCTTACTACTTAAGTGCCTTCTTAGACCGAAGAAACAGCGTTTGGCGAGAGTAATTCTTCGCTTGATCTCTGCACTGATGTCATTTTGCGAGGTAATAGTGGAGCCCAGGTAGACAAAGTCCTCGAAAACTTCGAAGTTATATCTGTCCATCGTGATATTCTGTCCGAGTCGAAGACTCGGCATATTCTTCGTCTTGTCCTCATTAACCGCCAATCCCATTTAAGCCGCCTCCGATTCAATGGTCGCAAATGCTCCTGCCACAGCCCGCTTCGTTCGGCCGACAATGGGCTCTATTGCGGTTGTCGATCGTCGATCGATAATCGCTAACGAGAGATCAACGATCGACAAATTGTGAAATCGGTATTGTGGTTGTCGATTGCGTTCGACAATTATCGAAAATCCGATCGCTCGTTGTCGACCGCATTTTTGTGATCGACGGGGTCTATTCAACAAGTTAAAAATTGTGTAGGGATCAAAATGTGAGTGTTTTTATTTAAAAAAATGTTTTTTTTTATAAGTAACATATATTTTGTTATTATTTTTAATGCAGTGCGAAACAATTTTCAATGAAAAAAACAGATAAAAGACATCAATGCACCCAATAACTCCTGGGAATACATTTTTGTTTGGCGTCTTTTACTTTTGTTTATTTTGGACATCCAAAGTGTTTCTTTTACACTTAGCACTTCTTTAAAGATTAAGGATACAGTAGATTGAGCCAATCGAATAAAAAAATCATTTCCCACACTTAACTGCCATGATGCTGGGCACAGAGTCGTAACGCGATATCCAGCTTAAGTTTTCCATCGTTTTCAGAAAGTAAATCCATAAAGGCTGGCTTGAATAATCAAAAATAGTTAACAAAGCTACAAAAGACAAATAATAAATGAAAAGAAACAAAAACTAAAGAATCAAGTAAATCCGTACGATTTATGATCTAACTTCAAGGGGTTAGATGAATCTCTTATATTTCGCCGTTTTCTGATGGCCTCTTAAGTTCCATTTCATGTATTTTCTTCTGAATCTTTTTCACTTAACCAAGCTTTGATTGTATTAATTTTTTATTTTAATTTATATTTTTATAAAAATAAACTATTTAATTGCAAACTTCACGAAACGAATTAAATAAATAAATAAACAATCCAGTCTGAAAAAATCAATCTGTCAAACGTCAAGGTATGAATTCACAATTTATAGTTTTTCATTCACAATGTATACCTTTTAATTCACAATAACCCATATACTAGTCGATCAAATTACGCAATACCGATCGAGAAATCGATCGATGGTGATGATCGTTGAAAGTGCGATCGCTGATCGACAACCGCAATAGGGCCCAATGTCTATGTCATCTGCATATGCAAGCAATTGAACGGGCTTTTGATAGATTGTACCGCTGGTGTTGACATGTCCGTTGCGTACAATTGCTTCAAGAATGATGTTGAATAGGTAACATGATAACTGACTGGAATAAATAGGAACTGAAATAAATCGATCGAAACAATAAAATGTTCAAAATAGGGGGAAAGCGCTGGAGGGGGTAATACGCCAATATTTTTTTTACGTAACTATCTGTCATTAAACATACCTCAAAATCAAATAGTACAATAATAATTCCATGTTTTATTTTATCTGAACTAAGATTAAAAAGAAACAATAATAATGAATTGAACAATATTTTTCTGTCACAA
This sequence comes from Melangyna quadrimaculata, assembly GCA_949320155.1. NCBI lineage: Eukaryota > Metazoa > Arthropoda > Insecta > Diptera > Syrphidae > Melangyna > Melangyna quadrimaculata. The sequence continues at coordinate 467,021,588 of OX439483.1, read as the reverse complement.
TTCGTTTAGAATTTAATCCATCACATGAGTCAAAAGATCCCAATTACACTTTTTCTACATATTTCTCTTCCTGAACAAAGTTCACTTTTCGTAGGACATTAAAAAATGTTTCGTTATCTTTATAGCAATTAAACCAACGATATGCCCAATCTAATGGTGAGCTTTTTTCACTATTATTATCTTTGCATTGCTCTAAACTTTCACGTAAATATTGTTTGTTAATATTTTCCTTATTTGCAACACTTTCAAGGCCAATCATCCATTTATCAGTTGAAAATCCTTCCGAAACACTCCAAACTTCTAGACTTCGTAATACACAAAGAACAACTTCGAAAACTTCCTTTGGTGGGTACTTTTCAACTCTCGCCTTTTGAAATAGTTCGTCGGAAACTCTGTAGCGGTCATCGCAAGATTTTTGAATTTGACTCCACTCATCTCGAGTTTTAAGTTCCCATTCTGCAGCTGATGTAGATGTCTATATACAGCGTGTAATAGAAGTGAATTAAAAACTCTAGTGAATAATTTGAATTTAACTTACAATTGCAGCCAATGCTAGAATTATATAAATTTTCATTTTAAAGTTTTCCAATATTTTTATTATTGTTCGAGCGTTCGAGGTTCGACTAAGTCTGATGTAAAACTTATTATATTTCTACTTTTATAGATGAATAATTATAATAAAATAAAAGAGTTGTCAGCAATTCAACAGGGTCAAAGGTTATCGTTGTTTGTTTTGGTTTATGTTTTTGCAGGTGGCTTAGTGAGATAAGAGAGTATTTGTTTTTGATTGAAATCGCATTTAAATAGCTAGGTATGGATCCTATATATTGCGAAAAAGTCGATTTGACTAAAGTTGAGCGCAATTATTGACAGACTTATTGAAATTTCTGTGAAATAGAAAATATAAGTTCCCTTAGGGCCAATTTGTCAATAGTCAGTTAGAGCGTAATCCTCCGATAGAAACATAACTTATTCCCAGGAATAAGAACAAAAATGTATCTGCTCGATTTTTAGAAGCCAGATAAAGTTATTCATAGGAATAAATATGTCTGTTCCTTTACTCTGAATTTCTGTGATTTTCTGTGCATATTGGTTCAAGTTCTGTCAATTCCATTTTTTATATGAACTTGACTGAACTTCGGACTAAAAATCACAGAAACTCAAAGTAAAGGAACAGACCTAATATTTTCAATGTCAAAAAATTATTATTTGTTAACATTGCTTTGAAAGAAACGTTAAATAAAATTTTAATTACATATGGCCAGTTTCAGTTTCGCAGTACAAGTTTAAACTCTAATTTTAGTTTAAACATAAGTTCAGCAATTAATTCGGTCCCAAAGTATTTATTTAAAACTTAAACTTAGATCATTCTATAGTTCAAGTTAGACGAATGTGATTTCTTTTTAAATCTTAGGTTATTTTGACACTGCCAGCTGTTTTCCGCTCTTAATATTGACAGAAAGTCTGTATCATATCTCCGCTGAGTGAAATGAGTCGCTTTATGCTTGAGCAACGTTGGAAAATATTGAAAACGTATTTCCAAATTGAGTGATATGTAGCCCAAACAGTGCGTTTTTTGAAAAGAAGTTTTGGTCGAAATGAAGCAACCCCTGCGCGACTGCAATGTTAACAAGAATTTGCGCATCGGTGGATCAGAAACCCCGCATCACTTGATTGATGAGAGGTCAATGCATCTGCTGAGTGACAGTTTGTTGCGGATTGTAGAGCGGTGACATCCTTGGACCATTTTTCTTCGAAAATGAGGTTGGGATCAACATTTCGGTCAACGGTTGGCGTTACAGATCCACATTTTTTTTTACTAAAATTGAAGACATGGATTTGGATGCCCTCTAGTTCATGCGGAATGGTGCGCCATGCCACACAACATATGCGACAATCGATCTTTTGCGCATTAAATTTCCAAATCATATAAGTCGTTTTGGCGATGTCAATTGTCCGCCTCGGAGCTGACCCTTTTGAACTTTTTTTTGTGGGTAACCGTGAAGGACCGATGATTCAAGTACTTAAGGCCAATATCATATAAGCAATCCGTGAGCTACAGGCTGAAACCCTCAACAGCATTGGAGTGACAGAATGCGCTACTGCGAAACCAGCCGAGGCAGCAACGTTGTGTTCCATTAATGGGAATATTTTTGTTCTTACTAATAAAACCTTACTAATAAAACCTCCTCGACGGGGTTCACCTTGTCGCGGTGAGGAGGCTTACGTTTGATTCCTCAGCTGATCAGTTGTAGACTTACTATCTTAAGTCCTCAGCTGATCTGCTGTAGATTTTGACAAACTAAGAAACCCTAATCTATGACAACTATGATAGATACAACAAAAACGAAAGAAAAGCGGGGATATACGCTACAGTGTCGGCAGAAGTCACTGCTGCCGGCCAGGGCTTGGCTTCGAAAGAAGCTAAGTCGCCAGTGACAAACAACTTAAAAACATTAGACAATGGCGACAACACAGTGACAATAACGAACGAGGAAGATGACCTACTCCTCAACCCTTTTGCCAATCTCGGAGTTGGGGATGGGGCCAGCGTCGGAACAGTTGAAAGTGATGGTGAGATCATCATTGACTGCTGTTCCGTCGCCAGCTCTAATCTCTCCGGACTTTCAACCCCTTCCAGGAGGAGTAGAATCTCCAACTGTAGAAGGGTAGTCAAGAGACTTGGTACGAAGAGTTGGGATGAACTGACAGTAACGGAACGTATATAACTGCACAATGCACGTGCGTTTCTGCAGAAGGAGCCTCCAATGAAGAATGGGCCTCCTGCCCATACATCGGCGGAGGCTACTCCTGTAGAAAACACTAGCGTGAGTGAATTGATGAGACCGCCTACTTCGCGTGTTGGTAAAATCCACACAAGGAAAGGGACTATCTACTCAACTACTCCAGCAAAGACCCTTACTGACCACCATGAAGAAACTACCGGACTATCGAAATCTCCTGTTAGACCCGCTTTTTCAGGTCTGACGGGCGAAAAGATACCCCCGGGAGAGGTAGGTGCAGAGGTGACGCACATGGGAAATATCCAGGGCCTTAGCCCCACATGCAACTTAGGTGCGTCTACCTCTTCACAACCAAGACAACACGACGGACGGATGGACTCGGTGAAGAAACACACCACTACCCTGCCTGACAAAACACACAGTCGTTGCATGGAGCCTTTTGCTCCTACTGGTGAGAATACCAACGAATCAGCTGGGCTCACAAAAATACTTGATAAGGGACCAATTGTTCTAGGATCGCTTAAGGAAACCAATGGAAATTGGACGGAATCGTGTAGCGAAACACTGGAAAACGCTCATTTTCCTAGTTGCACATCTAACGGGAATAACAACCCACAAGTAGAGCACTGCATAGAGAACACAATACCAACGGAGTCGATTACGGAAGAGAGGATAAAATGGGCTATTAACTCCTCTTCACCGTATAAATCACCAGGTTTGGATGGTGTTTTCCCCATGATGTTACAAAAATGTGTAATCCCACACTTAAAAAACATATTCCTAAGTAGCCTTAAATTAGGATATGTGCCGAAGGCGTGGCGAGAATTCAAAGTGGTATTTATTCCGGAAGCTGGAAAGCCAAGCCATACGACCGCTAAAGATTTCAGACCCATTAGTCTCACGTCTTTTCTATTAAAGACATTTGAAAAACTAATAGATATATATATACGCAACACACTGAGCACGGAAGTCATATCTCCAGCACAGCATGCATGCTTATACAAAAGGCAAAAGTGTTGAGACAGCACTACACAGTGTCGTCAGTACAATTAAAAAAACGCTGAAAGACAAAGAATACACCCTTGCTGCCTTTCTTGATATTGAAGGAGCCTAAAACAATGTTCAAAACGAGGCGGTGGAAGGAGTACTCGCGAATCTTAATGTGAATAGCACCATCATCAGATGGATAATTTTCATGTTAAAAACCAGACAGATCAACTTAGAGTTAGGAGGCGTGAAGATCGAAGTATCTACTTCTAGAGGAACCCACAAGGTGGAGTCCTTTCTCCGTTTCTCTGGGCACATGTGATGAACGCAGTTCTTGTGAGACTAAAATAAAGTGGAGACAAAGTAATGGCATATGCAGACGACCTGGCATTTCTAGCGACAGGAAAATTTCTCTCCACTATTAACGAACAAATTGAAAATGCCCTATCAATAGTGAGTGCATGGACTAGGAATTGTGGCCTAGCGGTCAATCCGCAAAAAAACAGAAAGATACCGACTTTCAAGATTCCTTCTATCGAAGGGACCCAACTCAAAATCTCCAATCACGCAAAATACCTAGGTGTGATCCTGGATAAGAAATTAAACTGGAGTGGCAACGTTAAGGAAAGAACTAACAAAGCGATGTTTGCATTTTACTCCTGTAACAGGATATTTGGTAAGACCTGGGGACCAAGCCCAAAAATAATCAAGTGGATGTTTACGGCAATAGTTAGACCTGTTCTGACATACGGTAACGTAGTCTGGTGGAATGCACTGGACAAAGTTACCAACCTCAAGATCATGACCAAAGTAGAAAGAATGGCATGTATTGGAATAACTGGGGCTATGAGGTCCACCCCCACAGCGGGTTTGGAAGCTATACTAAACTTAATACCCAATGACCTATTAGTACAAGAATCGGCAGCCAAGAGCGCTATTCGGCTTAGCCAAACCGGTAGCTGGAAGCACAGCATCAAAGGTCACGCGCAGATTCTGCAGAAATACACGGGAAATATGGTTTGCACTGACTACACAACTCCCCGTTTAGACTTTAACAAGCCATTCATGACCGCCTTTCCTAGGAGAGAGGATTGGCAAATCAGCCAGCCATCAACCTGCGAATCGATAATAGCAATATATACCGACGGTTCTTAGATGGATACTGGTGTTGGAGCAGGGTTCTTTTCAGAAACCCTTGGACTAGCCAGCTCATTGAGACTGCCTAATTACAGCAGTGTCTTACAAGCTGAGGTACTGGCAGTGACAAAAGCTGCTAGACAGGTCTCAATGATGGCAATAGCACAAGCGGATATCGCCTTTTTCATTGACAGCCAAGCGGCAATAAAAGCAATTTTTGCCATTGAAATAAAATCGAAGCTTGCAGCATGCTCTCACGAAGAGCTAAGGGTTCTTGGTACACAGCACAACATAAGGCTCTGTTGCGTTCCTGGCCACAGTGGTGTCCCAGGAAATGAAAGTGCTGACGAACTGGCAAGAAAAGGATCAACTCTCGATCTAAATCAAGCGGACTCAATAGTTCAGATCCCACCCTGTAATCTAAAGCGGGTAATCGAGAGCAAAGTGGTAGCTACAACTAACAAGAGATGGAGCTCACTTGACACCTGTATTATAACTAGAAGATAATGGCCTAACTTCAACAAGCAAAAGACCGACAAGATTATCCAACTGAGAAAAAATTCTTTTCACTTCTCGTGAGCATTTCCACTGGACACAACCAACTGGGTTACCACAAGAAAAAGATGAAGCTCAGTTTGGATGACTTATGTAGAGGATGTGGCGACGAGGAGACACATGAGGATACTCCTCACTACCTGTGTCACTGTCCTGCCTTATGTCATCTTAGAAGCAGGCTCCTCGGGAAACACTTCTTCAATGACTTAGAGGAACTATCTGACATCACAAGCAGCAACATGTTAAAATTTATTAACGCTACAAAATGGCTTGACAATTCTTAAATCTGCCAACAAAGCAGTCACATGCACCAACCACTGATCTATCAAACTCACCCGCCAGACTTTGCATGGAGCCACTGCTCCTACGGGCCTGGTGGAGGAATGATTTGACCAGTTGGGGTAAAGGGGGGATCATCACGCCCTCAAACGACAATGGTGCGCTGGTTCCTTCTTCAACCCGGTAATTGTGCCAACGAATACTTCTTCAGCAATCCTGAATGCAAATCTAAACTGAACGGCGCAGTCACATGCACCACCCACTGATCTATCAAGCTCACCCGCCAGACGTTGAATGGAGCCACTGCTCCTACGGGCCTGGTGGAGGGCTGATTTACCTAGTGGGGGTAAAGGTGGGGATCACGCCCTTAACAAACAATGGTGCGCTAACCTCTCCTTGACCCAGCGAGAATGTGCCGTCAGACAATTTCTACAACATCGTGAAAACAGGACTTACTAAACAACACAGTCACATGCACCAACCACTGATCAATCAAACTCACCCACCAGACGTTGCATGGAACAACTGCTCCTACGGGCCTGGTGGAGGGATGATCTACTCGGTGGGGGTAAGGAAAGGGATCACGCCCTTAAACGACAATGGTGCGTTAACCGTTTCTCAATTCGGTGATTATGCGCTGACAGATACTTCTCCTACACCTTAAAAGCTGAACCAACTAAACGAAGCAGCCACATACACCAACCACTGATCTATCTAACCCACTCACCAGACGTTGCATGGAGACACTGCTCCTACGGGTCTCGTGCGGGGATGATCAATCCAGTGGGGGTAAAGGAAAGGAACACGCCCTCAAAAGACAATGGTGCGTCAACCTCCTCCACCCGGTGTTTATATAGCGCCAGACACTCCTTCAATCAATTTAGAAACAAGTACGACTTTTTAGACTATAGCTTGTTACAATTTCATCGACGCCCTCTACGGGCTATGTCATAAGAATTTATCATAGGTTTAAAATGTTTATATGAGGACTAAAAATCCTTGGGTACCACAATGGATCCAACACTGATCTAAATGTGACGGTAACAAGACCAACTGTCTGCCCACTAACCTAACCTACTAATAAAACCATAATACGTGGAAACGTTTCAATCCTGTTCATTTTATTGCTTTTTTTAAAAGAAACTTGTATTTGCCCCACCCTTCTGCCATTTAAACTTCAGTTCAACGTACAGAATATTTGAGCACAATCATTCTAAAATATATATTGACAACCGCGCCATTTAATAATAATAAGATATTATATAATATTCATTTCTATTTCAAATTATTTTTGTATGTTTTCCAGTTCTGAAAGTGATTTTGAAAACATTATTGACTAGGACTCGTTCTGATACTGTTAACAGAAAAACTCTTCGATGAAGAACAAATCGCTTCAACTATTTTGAAAATGTTGATTTATTTGAAAGATTTCGAATGTCAAAGCATTCAGTGTCAGTGGTGGGCATGTTGTTTTTTTTACATAATACGGGAACGTTAAGTACGATGGCAAAGTGTTTCTTCCATCATCTGAGGTGATCGTCATCCGTACCGTCTAAATGCTTGACGAAATTTTGTTATCCGTCTTTATTTCCAACCAATTCCTTGGTTATCTTCTAGACGGTGCTGATATCATATTTGCAAGCTGATTCTTCTGCTTGCTTTGCGAAAGCATTTATACGATGTTTCTTATCACTTCTGACATTACATCAATTCTCTCAACTTCTGAGGCTACTGTATGTTGGAAGTTGGGACTTAATAGCATTTCTTTCTACAATCTTGCTCTAATCAACTGCAGATAGCCATGTGATGTGGCTTCTCTGATGCCTTATACCCACACACTCAAGTGCTGTAATTGCAAAAGCAATTTTCACAGTGTTTCAGTATTGCTCTGTGGGAGCGCTACGATATCTCGCAAACTTAAATCTCAAATACCGAAATCTCGCAGTTTTTTATAAATCTCGAAATACAAAATCTCGCAAACTAATAAACCCGCTTTTTATAAAATCGCAATAACAAAATCTCCCTTTTAACAATCTTGCATTTTTATTGGGTTGGCTACGAAATCTCGCAAATTAAAATCTCGCAATCGAAATAATCCGATGCCAGTAACCCACTACAGGTATACGAGAGCTGCCATTGATCCATTAAGGTGTCATCTGCCGCCATGTCTCTTCCAGTACCAGGACTAGTACTGGAAATACTTACTGATCTAAATACGTTAAAGTAGCTCACGCAAGGTCTATGTCTTCCAGACTTTTGACGACATCGTTAAATTCATCCGCCATACGCCATCTTTTTGATGAGCTCGTTGAAGACTTCAGCCGACTCATTCAGCCTGTTATTTCGGTCAGAGCACCATAGTGTAGCTATTTCTGTCGCTTGTTCAATACTCGCACTTATAAGTTCAGCAAGTCAAGTCCGGATGGACGTGACACTGATCAATACCCGATGGTTACCACTCGCATGGTAAAACAAGCATAATTGGTCTGTAGTCAAGCGTTGCGGCAGTGGACATCGCCATGTTTGACGCCAATCAGAAAATCAGGACTAACCCGGATCGTACAGCACATGATCGATTGCGAAGCTAATCCTAAATCCTATAAGCTTAGGGAATGTGTGTTTATCACTCACATATATTTTCTGAATAAATTCGATGAATTAATGCATTAGGAAGCAAAACACCTTAACTTTTAAGATATTTTTCGATATTGCGTAATGATATTTTCGATTCAGCACCCCGAAAAGAATCAGGAACAAAATGATAACACCCTATAGAACTTTTCCGCCAGGATCCCTTGTGAGCACATAGTTGACTGGAATAAAAAGGAACTGAAATAAATCGATCGAAGCAATAAAATTTTCAAAATTATAAAAATAAGGGGAAAGGCGCTGGAGATGGTAATACTCCAATACGTCTGTCATTTAACTGACCTCTGAATCAAATAATTCAACTAAAAAAAAAAAATATTAATTACACGTTTTATTTTCTCAAAGATTCAAAATAAATAATAACAATGATTTCAACAACATTTTGCTGTCACAATGGTTACAGAATTAAATGCATCGCAAGTATCAAAAGACCCAAATTACACTTTTTCAACAGATTTCTCTTGCCGATTAAAGCTCACTTTACGTAAGGCTTCATGAAGTGGTTCGTTATCTTTGAAGCAATTAAACCACCACCGATATGCCCAATCTAATGGTGGGTTTTTTTCACTATTATTATCTTTGCATTTCTCTAAACTTTCACGTAAATATTGTCTGTTAATATTTAACATAGTTGCAAGACCTTCTAGGCCAATCATTAATCTATCATTTGAAAATCCTTCCGAATCACTCCAAACTTCTACACTTCGTAATACACAAAGAACAACTTCAAAAACTTCTTTTGGTGGGTACTTTTCAACTATCGCCTTCTGAATTAGTTCGTCCGAAACTTTGTAGCGGTCATCGCATGATTTATGAATTTGACTCAACTCGTTCATAGTTTTAAGTTTCCATTCCGCTGCTGATGTCTAAGTAAAGCGTTTAATAGAAGGTTTGGTATTAACAATTTTAATTTATAACTTACAATTGCAACTAATGCTAGAATTATATAAATTTTCATTTTAAAGTTGTTTAATATTTTTATTCTTGTTCGTGGCTCGTCTTAGTCTGATTCAAAACTTATAATATTTCTACTGTTATATACGAATTATTAGGTCGGTATAAATAAGTTGAGTAATCATCAATTCAAACATCAGGGCCAAAGATTATCGTTGTTTATTTTGTATGTTTTGTTTATGTTTTTGGTGGTGGCTTAGTGAGATCAGATAAAGCATTTGTTTTTGGTAGAAATCACATTTAAAATAGGTATGGATCTTATATTGCGAAAAAGTCGATTTGATTGAAGTTGAGCGCAAGTAATCCTTGATAGAATTATTGAAATTTCTGTGAAATAGAAAATACCTACATATTTGTTAACTTAGGGCTAATTTGTCAAGAGCCAGTTAAGAAGTCAGTTAGAACGTAATCCTCACATAGACAAAAATTTACAGATTCCACTCATAGAGTAAGAATGGGAGCATTGAAAATTACTTGAATTTGCTAGATAAAACAAAACAATAACTAATTGTCTGCACTTAAACAAAATTCCATTAATTAAAATTAAGTTGAGTCAAGATATGTTATAAAGAACTCCTTATTTAATATAAATACACAATAAAAATAAATAATTCAATTTTTTTAAATTTTAAAAATTTGTGAAAGCTACAAAAATAGTTGTAGGTAACTGATGGCTGAACACAAGACTATAACATCAATCAAAAGTGCTCAACTTTGTGTGATACCATTCATTTCTTGCAACAACTAAAACGTTATATTATAGAGCTTTTCACTGTTTTCGTATCTTTTTATTTTGCCAATGATATACAAGCTTCATCCACAGCTACCTACACCATTAGGCTTAACCATTTCCCAATGTGATTGGAAGGTCGAAGATCCAAGCGAATTAGGGACCTCTTCCTATCATTACTAATTTCTTGGCAAATACCATCTTGCCTGAATCTGTTATTCTACTTTTACTGACTAATGACTTTTTCTGACTTAAATTACTACCTAACCTACGTGTAGCAAAAAGTTGAAATTTTCTCAATTTTATACTGCACCGAATTTCGTTTGACAATTAACATCTGAAAGTAACACTGGAACTTTTTCGTGTTTGCTATCGTCATTTAATCTTTTTTTCTGTGCGCCAAACCAACTTTGCAGTCGGATAAAAGAACATTTTTCTTTCATCTTCATATATCTATAAACGGGCTCGACTGTATAATGTTTTTTTTTCTTTGGACTTCGTCAATTGTACTAGCTATCTTTAACTACAAGTGAACCTACTGCTATTGATAGAATAGATAAGTATAGTTTTTGTTGTTTGTTTCAGAACGTTTGGAGCTTTCAATAAGTGCAAAGCTATGTTAGATTAACATAAGCGCTTAATTGCTGACAAGAGAAACAGAAGATTGAAATCCTTCAGTAAAATATACAGTAAGGAACGGTTTTAACATTTATATGTCCGATTGAGTGTCACAACAGCTTGTCTTTAATAACCATAATACAAAAAGCATTAAATTTGAATTTTGTATTAGATTTCCAACTTTGTAATCTCTAGTTTATGTAAAGAATATGCCAACCAATGAATTTAAATTAATAATTTTTGAATAATTAAGTAAATTAGGTAGGTGAAAAGAAAACATTAACTACAATTGTTTTAAATTTTTTCGAAGTTTTGAAGAATTTAAAGGTAGTTCTTTTTTTGTGTAAATCTTAAGGGCAGTATTTTTAAACCTTAATCTGGAGGATCCGTATAGAATTTTATAAGTTACGAATTTATTTTATATTAATTCGGCTTGCTCTTGTTAAATTAATCAACAATTTTTTTTAACATTATCTTATACCTAATCGTAGGAGGTTTAAGTCAATAAGTCAATATGTGCCTGGGTTTTGTTTTACAAATTTGTAAAATTTTGTATCAACTTTTCAATTTTATGCGCAAAAAATCGAAACGACTATAAACTCAATCACATTTTTAGAATGAATTTGTACAACATTTCCCGATTAAGTTTGCATACAAATTTAAATCATCATTGCTGTAATTTTTCACCTCATTCATAAAGATCTGATCTTTTTTGTTTGGAACAAACCATCTTCAGAATTGGGTGACTATAAGCGGCCTCTACTGTATAGTAATTCTATTTTTCCAGTGGTACGAGCTACAAAATAGATTATTTCATTGAAATCCAAGGAAAAATAAAGTTAGGAACGATTGAACCTGCGGTATCACAAAATGCTCATCTTTTTTAATCATAATTCAAAAAGTACTAAATTTTAAATGTTCTATTATATCTTCAACTATTTAATCCTCTACTACGAGTATATATAGAGAATATGCTACCAAGAATCTTAAATTACAACTTTTGTACCACATCAATTTTCCGTATAAAGTTTTTAATAATTATTAAGTCAATTAGGGACAAAAACATTAACTCAAATTGATTTTCATTTTTTTTTTTTTCAAAGTTTTCATGCAATTGTAGGTTGTTTTTTTTTGTTCAATTAATCTTTTATATCATGCTTAGTGTAGTATTTTAAAATCTTAATATCGGAGACTAGTTGGTTGCAGGACCCGAAAGGCGCCCGTTGAACATAATAATGTTAGCCAGGGCTGAGCACAAATATGTATAAAATTTAGTTGACAAACTCACCGTTCACTTTCATAAAAAAGTTAATTCCAGAAAATTGGCAACCCTTCTCATTTTCGTTTAGGAGCAGGAGTGCTTTTTCTGATTTTACCACCATAGCAGCGTTACCCAGTCAGTGAGTCAGAATAGAGCGTTAATATATGCATATTTTGTATGTTTAATTTTTATAAAAATATAAAACATAATTGAATAATTTCTCATCACTTTTGTTTAAGCAAGTAACCAAAGTTATTTATTTTTACAAGAAATTTAGTTTGAAAAAAGTTATTAATTTTTTTGTAAGCGTTATTTTTTTTTTTTTTTTTGTAAAAAAGTTTTTTTTTCTAGAAAAGCTAATTTTTTATGTAAAAAAGTTATTTTTTTTTTTTTGTAAAAAAGTCATTTTTTTTTGTAAAAAAGTCAATTTGATTTTGGTAGAAAGTTAATATTTTTTTTTGTAAAAAACTTTATTTTTTTTTAAAAAAAGTCAATTTGATTCTGTTAGAAAGTTAATTTTTTTTTTGTAGAAAATTTACTTTTTTTTGTGAAAAAGTTATTTTAAATTTATTATTATATAGGTACTACTATAATAAATAGGTTAAAAACTTTTGTAAATTCTACTGTGGTAAATTTTGCATGTATCCCTTTATCTTCCATTCCTTTCTACCCACCAACCTCTGTAAACACGCACTGTAACTGAACACAACACAACATACCAAACGAAAACTCGATTCTCTGCTGAAGGTGCAGTCTGCACCTGTCAATAAACGGCCTAGAAACATGTAGTTCATTATTTATAATAAATTATTTAATATTTGTGACCTTTTTATCGATAAAGATAGATATATGTATATAACTTTTAGTGGGCTGTAGGTCAATAATTACAGATGTTATTTAATATGCAACGTTTCGAGCATGTTTATGCTCTTCATCAGGCCTTTATTTATAAAAAATATATAAAAGATATACATACATACATTAATATAAAGAAATATTATATATGACGTCAAGTAACTTACAAACAATATTCAAAGATTTAATTTAAGAAAATCACTCATTATACACAATATTCTCAAGCAACAAAATCTATTACAAAGAAATAACATTAATTAGTAAGTTTTTAAATTTGAATTTGAATTTTAAATTTACTGGTGGACATGAGAGTTCCCGTCAGATGTCAAATGGCTTCTGTCATTAGGTCCAAAATTCACTTTGCCAACCAAGAAAGGTGAACTTCCTCTCTTCAAAATTATCACTGATGGAGAAGAGTTGGTTAAAACATTAGAACAGGGTGACCAGGAGATAGCTCGATCTAATTTTACAGAAATTGTACAAAACCATTTAAGATCATCATATATTCCTCCGTTTGACAAATTTTTGAACAAAATTTATAACACAGCCAAATCATTCCTTAGAAAACATAAAGATGTTTACGTTGTCGCAGCTGATAAGGGTAATGTTACAGTGGCAATGTATAAAACAGATTACGTCAATAAAATACAGGATCTAATGACCGACAGGAACGTTTACAGGGTTTCAAGAAACAACCCAACAACAACGTTGCAAGCATCAAACAATGATTTTGTCAAATATTTGTTTAAAGAAGGTCATATTTCCGAATTTGAGAAGAAAAGGATGACTACTTACACTGCCAGCAGCCAAAAAATGTATGGATTGCCAAAAATTCATAAGGTAAACATACCCTTAACCATTTGTGCTTCTACGAACGTCCCTTGCTATGAGCTTTCGAAGTTTATCGTGAAAATTCTTTAGAATCTGACATATGATTCAAAATTTAATGTGAAGAATTCGAAAGAATTCATACAAAAAGTTACACCTCTCAGATTGGAAAACGGAGAAATATTACCAGCATTCCAATCGGGTTGGTTTTGGATATCATAAAGATGAATTGGGACAAAATTAAAGAACATACCAACATTAAAAAAGTGAAATTCATGGAAATATTGAGATTTTGTGTTATTGGCAACAATTATTTAGAGTGTGCCGGTACCATTTACCAACAAAAACAAGGTATACCTATGGGCAGTCCAGCTTTCCCAATCCTAGCGGATTTGGTAATGGAAACTTTGCTAGAAGATGTCTTGGGTAAATTGGATTATAAACCCAAGATCATTACCAAATACGTAGATGACTTGTTTGTTGTCATTAAAGCTCAAGAAGTGCAAAAAACACTAAATGCATTGAACTCTTTCAACAATAAAATTAAATTCGCAATCGAAATGGAATCAAATGGTGAACTTCCATATCTGGATGTGAAAGTCTTGAGGCGGAATGATAGGTTGGTTTTCGATTGGTATAAAAAACCTACCTCTTCAGGTCGCCTAATTAATTTTCATTCCAAACAACCGAAACCAATAATTATCAACACGGCGCAAAACTTCATCAATCGTGTTCTTGACACAAGCGATGTTTCCTTCCACCAGAAGAATATAAATATTATCCGTAACACCCTGTACTTCAATTCCTTTCCCCCCATCATTGTCAACAAGCTCATCAAAAACTACCAACAAACGGAAAAAGACCAAAAACTTGATGCCCAACAAGCTATTGTGTACAAGAGTGCACTTTTCATTCCCCACCTCTCCAACCACATCGTCATCGCATCTATAAGAGACAAGACGAGGACAAAAATAGCTTTCAAGTCTGCAAATCCCCTGAAAGACAAGCTTTTCACTAATATCAAATGGAAAGTGGATAAGATGGAGAAAGCCAACATTGTTTATAAGATAAATTGCTTGGGTGCGAAAGAGACAACTTGTTCATCGGTCTATATAGGTACATCCAAGCAAAAACTAAAAAATAGTTGCTGGAGATGCTACATATTATTAACAACAACAATGCTGTCAACCGAAGATCAGACTGTGAAAAGCTCAGCAGTGCATACAGCCAACTGATTAAGCGACCAACAACACACAATAGGATAAAGTATAGGTGATTGTTTAGAGAAATGGACGTTTTTTTTTCCTGTCCACCAGTAAATTTAAAATTCAAATTCAAATTTAAAAACTTACTAATTAATGTTATTTCTTTGTAATAGATTTTGTTGCTTGAGAATATTGTGTATAATGAGTGATTTTCTTAAATTAAATCTTTGAATAGTTTTTGTAAGTTACTTGACGTCATATATAATATTTCTCTATATTAATGTATGTATGTATAACTTTTATATATTTTTTATAAATAAAGGCCTGATGAAGAGCATAAACATGCTCGAAACGTTGCATATTAAAAAACATCTGTAATTATTGACCTACAGCTCATTATTTATGTCATCGTTTATTTTTCATTCTCTTCTTACCTCTTTGGTAGCACAAGCAAATTGCAATTTACTTATTGAAAGCAATTATTTAAAAAAAAAAAAAAATTTATTAGGTAAGCTTATTTTAACTAGGTACCTATGAGTTGAAATACTTAGGTAGGAAGACCAAACAAAATAATAAAACCACTAGTAACTTCCCATTGGTGCCCTTTAAAACCATAAACCTACACATTTGGCTTAAAAAATCGCTATGTACTGTAGGTATTTATAATAGAACAGTTTCTAGTTTTTTTTGGGAATAACTTACACAATTCTAAGAATTTCACGAACATTGCTTTTTTCTGAACTTCTTAGGTACTTATTTAACTTAAACGTGCAAGAAATTATTTAAAAATAGACTATTGGCAGAAAAATACCATAAATTGGAGGGATTGTACTTTAAAGAAAAATACATGGTTGCAAGTTATATAAAAAAAAAAAACACATTAAGTTTCAAATGACAAATTTTGGTGTTTAAACGATTTTGAGTTCAAGAATTTTTCAAATTAATACATTTTTGAAAAGCCGTTTTTGGCATCAACATTTTGATTTTAATATTTTTAAAGGGTGGATTTTAAAATCTCTAAATTACACAACGTGTAGATGGTATTGATATAAATTTTTGCGAAAAAAAAGTCGCTACCGTTGTTTTTTTTCTAAAGAAAAAAAAAAAATACCAAATGTTGACTACGTTATTATGTGTAGACAAAATATAAACTGGGTTCGGAATCATTATTTGTTCTGGAAATGTTTGAGACGAAATTATTTTTCAACTGTTTTTCTTGGTTAAAAAAAATAGTTAATTGATTTTTTTTTTTTAATTTTTATCAATTCTTTTTCACGTTATTATGTATATTTTATTGTTATGTTTTATGTGTGTTATGTATCATGTGTAAGCCTTTTCAGCACGTTATAATATGTAAAATAAAATTTATCCGAAGCCGATATAAATATATTAGTCCAGGCAAATTAGATTTTGGCATGGATGTAACATATAGTATCTTAGATTATTGTGGCATTAGATCAGAAATAATATAAACAAAGAGAATATGAGTTTGTTCCCGCTCAAAACGGTGTGCTTTTGCAGGAAAAATCAAAACGGGCAAGAAAGTGCATTATTTACTCCCTGGTTTTTGTTATTTTCCTATATAACTTTGGAAATATGCATCTTAGGCAAAAAAAATCAAGCCAAAATTTATTTGTTATAAAATTCTCCACAAGACAGTTAGATAAACTTTTCTGGTGCTTTATATTTTTTGAAGCGCTTAACTGACTGCTATAAATGTGGACTGAAGTAGGTACTCTAGGGAATTACAAAATGAATTATCAAAACCCGATTCAAATCGGTGTGATAGGTTCGACATGAGAGATAATGTTGAAAAAGTGCACTGCGGAATTTTTGCGTGGTCAAAGTTAAACATTTAAGCTGGCTCTAATTTTTGTACACATACTTGATACCCTTAAGTTTCGTAAATTATCATTATAATATTTATTTTATTTTTTTAGTGACTTTGGTAGCAATTTGAAAGAACGAAAATGGTATGAAAAATGCTTTTTTTAATAAAATAATTAGTTTAATTTATTTAAAAAAGCATTTTTTCATATACAAATTTAAAACTACTATGTGTTTTACAGCTTTTTTCTGCTGTTTTTCTTTTATAGCAACAAAAATATAATACCAGAAAGTTTAATATAAATGTCATCTTATGGAGAATTTTATAGCAAACAAATTTTGTCACAATGTTTTTTTCTTAAGATGCATATTTCCAAAGTTATATAAGAAAATAACAAAAAAAACAGGGAGTGAATAATTCACTTTCTTGTACGTTTTGATTTCTCCTGCAAAAGCACACCTTTTTGAGCGGGAGCAACCTCATATTCTCTTTGTTGCCAAAAATACCAAAAATATAAACCTATACGATCTAAATGTTGTATAAATTTGAGATTTTTAAAACTAACCTTTAAAAAGCTAAAAATCAAAATGTTGCAAGAAAAAACTTTTCAAAAATGTTTTAATTCGAAAAATTCTTTCAATCAAAATCGGTTCAAAATCGAAATTTTGCATATGACACTTAATTTGCCTTTTTATAGGTATTCTTTGAAACCATGTTTTTTTTTTTTAATTACACTCCCCTGATTTTTTTTATTTTTATTTTTTTAAAATAAATAATTGGCTTAAATAATTAATTCCTCCATACCGAAAAGAGTTAGGAAAAACAGTTTTATACGTAAGATTCTTAGAATTTTTTAAGCTATTTACAAAAAAAAAAAATAAAAAAATTACTATTATAAATATCTAAAGTACAAAATAAAGGTAATGCCACATTTTGCCCTGTATCTCTGTATCTATGTATATACCTACCTTTGTACTAATTATCCAAAAACAAAAAGTTATTACACCATAAAATATAAAATTATATAATATATGCTCTACCACCCACCACTTAAGTAAATATGAGCATATGTATGTAGATATACATAAATGGTTTTTAAGTGCACCAATGGGTAGTTACTGGTGTAGGTCGACCCCAGACTCAGTTTTTTCAATTTTATTGGAAACAGCTTAACCGATCAATGGCAAAGCTATTTGCAAAAAAACACATACACACCCAAAAAAATCGGTTGTAGAAATGATGAAAATCGCGGTTGATTTGATTGCATTCGTTATCACAATTGACCCGACAACCAATGTTGTCAATTTGACTAAGACATAGTTGTGAAATCTTTCACCAAATTATAGAAATCACAACACCTGCTGTTGAAATGAAAACCAAAAACAATAAGAAAACAACAACATTGGCTGCAGAACCTACAACTTCATTTGTAGAAAATACAAATTTCGTTGTGATTTTCACAACTCTTTGCTGTCGAATTGAAATCTTCGTTATCAAAACTACAATCATTTGCTGTCATTACACTGATCTAGAAAATTAACCTATATAATTTATGGCTTTAGATTTGAGTTCACCATACCAAAACCCTTCATAATCCATAATTTTGTTTATAATTCTTAAACCTCTTCTTGTAGAACAACAAAAACGTACAAATTCAATAATTAATATTTCCTTTTATTCAAATAAATGGTATTAATGCATATATATTCTAAATCGAAAACGTAAAATATATTGAATCATGTGTCCAAACACGATATAGAATTATTGAACATAGGAGCGTACCATCAAAATATATAATATAGAAATCCTTAATACATACTTAAAATATTTTCACCCTCAGAAATTATAGATGGTTGGAAAGTTATTTCCTTTTTCCAAACACTCACTCTTCTATAATTTAGTCCGCCTCAATATGTAGTTTGGATCAGTACAAATTGGTAAGAAAAAATCTTCGCTGTCTTTAATGCTTACACGCCAAGCAGCTTTTTCTGGACATTTTATTATTTGCGACGGTGTTAATATGCTACTCAATAAATAAAATGAATGAAACGATCGGGAACCTAAAAAAAGGAAACAGGTTATATAAAGATTGCTTACGATTAAAGTTCGTACCTTCGTCAAGCTGAGATATCTCATGGAGCTGGATCTTGTACTCTTTATTTTTTAAGCCATCTTCCCCTTGACAGCATTTTAAAAGTAAAGCATTCACTTCGGAGTGCGCGGAGAATAAATAGTTTGTTGAAAGCTGATGTATTGAGTTGAAATCAATATTTATCTATTTTAATTGAATTGATTATTAAATTAATGATCAAAATATTGAAATAGAAGTTACCAAAGAAAATGAATCTCCATGCTTTTATTCCTGAAGGATTTCTAAAGTATTTTTATTGCTGCTTTGTCTTATCTCGTTTATTCTATTACGTGTTTTACCCATTTTTCTTCAATGGTAGTCCATGGACGGTCATTAAATTTCAAAAATTTTATACAATATCACACACTAAACTATTCATATCCATGAAACTTACATACTCGATGACCGACCTGGTTGAACTATGAACTGCGAAGCGAATGAATTGATAACGGGATAATTCGCTTTGATTTCAACAGATGGTTGCAGATTTGATTGCATTGTTGTGAATTCAAGAAAATTGGATGTTGAAAGCACAACTTTTTGTAGATTTGAGATTTTTGGCTGTCGATTTGATTGCATTGTTGTAAATTCAACAAAGTTAGATGTTGAAAGCACAACTTTTTGTGCATTCAATACAAAGCTTGTAGATTTTAGATATTTAGCTGTCGATTCGACTGCCTTGTTGTTAATTCAACAAATTCGGTTGTCATTTTCAGATATTTTTGTACTTTCAATAGATTTTGGTTGTAAATTTGAGACACTTGGATGTGGATTTCACAAATTCATAATAATGTAGAATTGACAACCAAAATTGACAACACGTTGTTAATTCTACAACAAGAAATTGCGATCATTTTTACAATTTTGTTGTAAAAATGATGGCAAATCTATAAAACCAACAATTAATTGTGAATTTGATCACAAATTCTGTTGAATATACAAATAAACAGTTAGTTGTAACTTTGATTGCAATTTGTTGTGAAATTTACAACCGAGATTTTTTTTTGGTGCATATTCCATGCATTCGCAAAAATACTCAAAACTATGTCATGCTTAGTTTCTTTTTGAAGAATTTATTTTGGTTGTAAAAAAACTGAAGTAAGATTAATAAATAAATAAAATATTGAAATATAAAGAAACCAATCTCTAAATAAAATCAATTAAACACTAAGCCTGATCCACATCTGTGTCGTGTGTTGTGTTGTGTTGTGGAGTCGTGTATCGCTGGCATTCTATATTTTTTATGCGCTACACTGCAACACAACACACGAGACAAATATGGTACTACGCATATGCACTGTAGCGGTAGCGACACACGACTCCACAACACAACGCACGACACAGATGTGGTTCAGGCTTAAGCTGATGATATCAACCAGAAATTATATCATTAGCTTGACTGTTCTTAGGTTTATGAGAAAATTTGTTAATTTATTTTTATTTTAAAATATTTTTAAAAGATAGATCCCAGGAGAACCTTGGTTTTCAGTGTTTGACTTAAAATTTATAAAAGCATTGAATTTTGGAAACAAAAACTGTTCCTTCCAAACTTTGTATTACTCTATCTTTCACCCACTACTTACCTTTCGCAACATTGCATAGGGTTTCCCAGACACATACACGGAAAGTAACAAATATTTCACTAAATTATTACTACCTATAGGTAGATATAATGTAGGTAGCCTCATATCTATCTACTCGTAGGTATAGTCGTAATAATTGTTAATTTCAAGTCAATTAAAATACATAGCTACATGTGTACATAACTACTATCTGGCAAGCTATTTTTGAGCAAAATCTAGTGGATTTTCTGAAATTTTTCTAAATTCTACCACCCACCACTCACAGCCGCTGAAAAGTAACTACAAATAATGTCCGTCTCCATACATATATACATACATTTTGTACTTACCCACTCGTAGAATAAATTGTGCATTCCAACGCAAATAATTACATATCCTCAAAATCTTGCAAGCAAATTTAACTCCAAACTGAGATCTTGCAAGAAAATTTAATACCCATAAAACCTACCCTCCATAATACACGAATGGATACCTTTATACTTACATACGAACATATTTTTCTTTCCCGCATTAACCATCAAGGAAAAAATCTGTCTAATTTCTTCCCCGCAAACAGGTAGGTTATTCCTTCAGAATGAATTACAAATTTAAACAAAAAAAAATCTAACCAAAATACAACAACAACATCCATAGAAGGTCACGAAAAGCAAAAAAATCACAAACCCAAGCAACAGACATACAATTGTTTTTGTTTTTTTTTCAGCTTTACTTCCCCTTATACTTCACATTATACCATCTTCCTAAAGAAAAAAAAAAACTGACAAAAAAACTTAAAAAAGTCTCCCTTGCAATCTCATATATTTGTCTTCATTTTTGTTGTCCTACTTTAACTCTATTCTACTTTCAAACCAACCGAGTGTAGAGACCTTAAACACAAACCTAAAAGTTGCTAAAAGTCTCCCAAACTTTATCCAAATTTTAGTTCTTACTGTCCTCACTTCGACTAGCGCCAGTTTTTTTTTTTCTTCATGATATTACTATAGATTTTAAATACAATATTGTGATGAGTCAACGATTATTGAAGTAAGTATAGTTTCCATAAATAGATGTACTGAGTACATAAATATACATAAATATAATGTATTCAGTACATAAATATATGTACTCAGTACATACTTCTATGTACTCAGTACATAAACATATGTACTCAGTACATACATTTATTTACTCAGTACATAAAATTATGTACTGAGTACATATACATATTGTTAGGTATCGTCTCCAGTTGTGATGATATAATAAATATGAAATAAATAAATATAAATGTTATTTTATTATATAGTTATTTTATTTTCCGAATTTCACAACTATATTTTAAATTATTTTGCAACGCGTTTCGGAATATTATTCCATCTTCGGGCTGTCAAACTGATTTGTACTCAGTAGACAAATCTGTTTGACAGCCCGAAGACGGAATAATATTCCGAAACGCGTTGCAAATTGTATGTACTTTTCACAATCTACTATTATTTTATATATTGATGCAACCGTCTATAGCTTGCTGCGCTTGCTATCTTCTGGTCATCTCTTCTGAAATTCTCTTCTTCTCCTCTGAAATTCTGAAATTATATTATTTTATTTTTTTTTTTTATTTGAAAAAAACTGGTGGTGGGTCTTCAATAGAATATCAGATATAAATGTACTGAATCTATAGTGCATGTACACATCACATGTCGCTTGTACCTGTCAGATAATTTGGTGGTGGGTTTTAAATAAAATAGCAGATAGAAATGTTAGAAATGTATTGAGTCGATAGCGCGTGTGCCCAGTAAACGTAGGTCATACACATCATCATGTAGCTTGTACCCAGCGGGAAAAATTGAAAAATTCATTGAGAAACTGATGAACTTCTACATGACTTTTCAACAGTTTTTTCATCTTATAATTTTCCATATCAAAAGCAATTTTTAATTCAACGAAAGAAAGGGTTGTTTTCACACAAAGCAGAAAGTGGGTTCAAATCTATGAACTGAGGAAACATTGCATGGCTCTTCACTTACTAAATCATTACATGTCGTTTCCTTTTATTATCTGGCTAGTGAATTGATTGCTGTTGTCTTGTTGTTTTCTACACACAAAGCGAAAAGTGGGTTCAAATATGAACTGAGGAAACCTCGCATGACTCTTCACTGACTAAATCATTGCATGACGTTTACTTTTATTATTTGGCTAGTGAATTGATTGAAGAATTCAGCTATAAAATTCATTGGGGACGATATTTCCCGCTGGGTACCTGTCACATAACTTGGTGGTGGCGCATGTGCTAAATAAACGTAGGTGATACAGACCACATGTAGCTTGTACGTGGTACATAATTTGTTGGCGGGTTATAAATATTTATGTTTGCATTACATACGTTAACCAGATAGATGTGTATTGAGTATATACCTACGGCTTATATTCAATAAACGTATTTATAGAAAAAGAGCTTGATGGTGGTGGGTTCCACTTGGTACATAAATTCAATTGTAACCAGCACACATGAAGAGTAAAGAGATTTTTTATAGCAATCCCATACAAACTTCAGTACATAACATTTACATATAAGTTTCTGTACTGAGTGCATAGCTTTTTCCCTCAGTGTAAGAACAATAATGTTATATTCTCATTTAGAAGTCAAATAAAGTTATTCATAGTAATAAATATTTCCAATGTCAAACAATCATTGTTTATCAACATTGCTTTGAATAAAAATAAATCGGCACAACGGCTCATTAAGAACCAGGGCCTAGTGACTAACAACTCGCAACCATTTCTGTGTGCGCCTGTCGACAGGAATGGAAGGGACCTACAATTTTTATGCCGAATCCGAACGGCTAGACGAGCAGCACTTATTAGTGACAAGTGATACTCTTGGAGGATTTGTCAAATCCTCGCAAGAGGCAGTAGCCCTGAAAAAAACTTTTTAGTTTTGAGGTGGACGAGGCTGGGAAGCGAACCACAGACCTCCAGCGTGACAGTCGAACGCACTAACCATTAAGATACGGGCTACTACATTGCTTTGAAATAAACGTTAAATAAAATTTTAATTACTTATGGCTAGTTTTACAGTACGTGTTTAAACTCTAATTTTAGTTTAAACATAATTTCAGCAATATCTATATTCGGTCTCAAAGTATTCATTTCAACCTTAAACTTAATTTTATAGTTAAACGAATGTAAAGGGTGGTCAGAACTTACTCCAAAATATCCCGCCACGGGACCAACATTAACTGCAACTCACCAACAAGCTCGAGTACGATTTTCACTATGCCCCAGGAATGAGAAGTTGAGCAATATAAGTAGGCGATTTACGATCTGGGATGAGCACAAAATGTATCTGGATGGTAGCTATAGTATAAAGGCAGTGTAAACAGATGACCTAGATATGGAGACAAATGCTGTAGGTACTCATTCGACAACGTAAATCGCCTACATAGCGCGCGTACAAGTGAAAATTGTACTTGAAAATCTTAGCTTATCGGTGAGTTGCAGCTAATTTTGGTCCCGTGTCGGGATAGTTTGGAGTAAGGTCTGCTTCCTAATCCTTAGTCGTCTCCTAACTGACTTTCAACTAAAGACTCTTTATCGTACCTGGTTCTGCTATTGTTGGACGTCGTCGACTTCAGTCAAAATACGATTTCGGAGAAACGTCATCGCAATGAATCAGTCATAACACGCACCGGTGGCTCACAGATCCTGGTCTTTACACTTATTCACAAGTTTCTCTGAACCTTCCGTAAACCTCGGATATGCAAGAGCTGGTTAGATGGAGCTGACGGGCTGGAGCACATTTGTTGGTTCCTTGTTGCAGTAGTGCGACAACTTGACTAACTTCTACAGGCGTGGTATCCTTTTTTTTCTGAGATTAGGAGGCCAAAACAACGCGCTGAAAACTAAAGGCCAACAATGGGCGCATTTATTGCGTATCAATGTTTCCAACTCGTGCCTACTTTAACAACAATTTGTTATTTCGTTATTATGGCGGATAGCGCTGAAACTATCTAAAGGATTAATATGATTTTACCCATAATTTGAAGTTTTAAGTTAAATCTTTAAAGCGAGCCCATTAATAATTTATTATAAATATTGTATCCAATACGATTGTTCTTTAAAGAATGCGAAATCGAGTGATTCAATTTTTTTTTCTCGCAAGTGTATAATAAAAAAGACACCAACAAACACTTTAAATACCGATAACCTTTAATGAATTGTGCGATTGCAGTGATAGTGAGACTTTCTTTTCTATAAAAGTCAGTCTTATGGATTTCAAACACCATTTAAAATTATTTACCATCCGACAATAGAACAGAACAAAAAAAACAAGCTTTAAAATGAAATTTTTCATTATTTTAGCCTTAGTTGCAATTGTAAGTTATTATTGAATTTTTTTTTATTAATTCTTAATTTTGTCAAATATTTTTTTTTTATTTAGACAGCAGCTAAATGGGAGATGAAAACTGAAGAAGACTGGTCGACAATACGAAACAATTGTGATGATACTTTCCAAGGACGAAGAGAGATAAAAGAAACAAACAAAAATGATAAATACCCAAGCAAGGAAGTTTTTCAATTGATTCAATGTTATTTTCGAGGATTAGAGATTTGGAATGATTCGGACGGATTTTTAGTTGACAGAATAATGATTGGCCTTGAAAGCGTTAAGCACAAAATTGCCGATTACAATGAAAATGTATTGCGTGCAGGTTGGGTGAGTTGCAGTGATACAAATAATGAAGGAAGCTCGGCATTGGATTGGGGATATCGTTGTTTTAAGTGTATTTTGGATAATGAATATTTAAGTGCATCTTTAATGAAGTCGACTTTTTATAAGAACATGAAAGCAGAGATCAAAGTTTGATTGGTTTGTGAAATCTTTTTTTTTCACAATGATTTGAATGATGAAGACCTTTAAAAAAATGTTACCAATTTTGTTCAGAGTTTTAACACAATCGTAGTTCAGACGATTGAAAACTAACAGATTTATAAAAGAAACTTGATAATTTACAATAAAATTTAATTCGTGTTTTTTTGAAAGAGTGACTAGCAACTCAGTTAAAGTTTTACACGGAAAACACAAACAAAATTCTCTATAATAATTTGTTTTGTTATTGTTTTGCGTGTAGACATTTTTCTGAGTTGCTAGTCACTCTTTCAAAAAACACGGCTATAATTAAATACTAATAAAAGAGAGATGCATTTTAAAAAATTTATTTTTTTCAAGAGGAGGCGATTTTTCGTTCACAAATAATTGACACCTACATATCGATATATAGATAGCCTTAATTAAATTTTGTGGTAGCATTTTCTCAAAAAGTATTCAACCGATTTCGATAAACGTTACATGGTTCAAAGCTATAGTTGTGGAGATGCGCACAATATACATGGAACACGCGCAAACGCACTGCAGTTGGTTTTTGCATCCTTTATGAATCCATGAACGTCCAAATCCATGTCCTCAATTTCAGTAGAAAAAAATCGGTTAACATAGATCTGTAACGCCAACCGTTGACCGAAACGCTGTTCCCAGCCTCACCTTCGGATAAAAATGTTCCTATAATGCCACCACTCCACAATCCGTACCAAACTGTATCTCAAAAACCAACCGTCTACCCTAAACATGTCTTCGTTATCATGAGAAATGTCGCATTTTTGCACAGTTTCACTGACACTATTTTTATATAATAAATACAAAATAAATAAATAAGGTGGCGCAACGGCTCTCGAAGAACCAGGGCTAACAACTCGCAACCATACCTGTGTGCGCATGTCGACAGGAATGAAAGGGACCTACAATTGTATGCCGAATCCGAACGGCTAGACGAGAAGCACTTATTCATGACAAGTGATACTCTTGGAGGATTTGTCAATTCCTCGCAAGAAGCCCTGAAAAAAGCTGTTTAGTTTTTAGGAGGCTGGGAAGTGAACCCAGGCCTTCAGCGTTACAGTCCATCGCATTAACCATTACGCTACGGGCTACTACACTATTTGGTTGTCCTTTTTTCAATATAAATCCACGTTCACCCCATTCTTCACTCTGCAATCCGCCTACCATAAAAAAACACCCTTTCACCCCTGATATTTGTATACACACTTTTGATCCTATATTTGAATGATAAATTGAAATATTTACGCCATGTTTCATTAGTGGACGAATTGTGTTTGAATATTTAATCAAAATCAGCGAAATATCATGCTTCGTGACCTTTGAGCCCCCGTTTTCAATAGACGCGTAGCTAGGATCGATGGGGATCTTTCCTCAAAAATTAATAACACCATAAAAAAGCTGATTCAAAAACAAAAGCCCTGTATATAAATTTTCCGAACTTTTTTTCGAACTTTCCTGAACTAATATCCAATCGCAATAAACAATCGCAGAATTTCTTAAAGGTAATCGATATTTAAAGTATACAAATTATTGGGCCCACAGGAATTTGGCCAGTTAAATATTGCGCCAACAGAACCTTTATTTATGAGCGTTGAATTGACACGGGTTTTTAGTAGGAATTAAAATAAATTTATTTCAAATTCTCAATTTCGCATAACGTGTGACTGTCACAAATGTGATGATCACAAATCACCTAACGCGATTCATCCCTTGCATTTGTGATGTACAGTGCGATTCACTTGCTTAGACACACCAATTTTTTCTTTTTTAAGTTTATTTTTTTCTTTCGTAGGTACATGTATTTATTATTACACCATTGCATTTTTGAGTAAGATTATTTAGTTCTCAATGAAAAAAATCACAAATGCATGCTTGGTGAGAGACACTTAAAGGTTTTTTTTTCTCTTTTTCTTCTCGGTCATGTAAAAACAACAGAATTTTGTTGGCTCACATGATTAGACGCACAGGTGAATTTAGTTAGTTAGTAATTATCTGTTGCGCGGACTTGAACTAAATTTTAACCTTAAGCTGTGAGAAGTGTTTGGCTTTTATTTTAAGCTAAAAATGGGCAAAAAAAAAACAGTTAGAAATTGAAGATAGAGGCAAAATGGACACCTACCATTCGGAAGGCGTTTCAATGCGGAATATTTCGAGGAAAATAGGAAGAAGTGAAAATGCAGTACGCAATAATTTAAAAAATACTGCCTCTTATGGAAATAACAAAAAAGGAAGGACCAAAACAGCTTTGACACCCCAAGAAAAAATAAGAATGGCACCGAATTTGGCTCACTCCACGAGCAAAATCAAGGAATCGGCGAGGGTAACTGCCTGTAAATCTACAGTTCATCGGGCTATTTTAAGTGCTCAGCACCTGCAATTAAAAAAGCTACAAAAAAAGCCACCACTTAATCCAGCCGGGAAGATATAGCGCTTGCAGTTCGCGCGCGTTCATATGAAATGGCCCCCAACACCATTACTCCCCCTTGCCTCGATTGATACCGGCTTAAATGCAATTCTTCTTTTCGGAGATTGTGGAAATAGTATAGTTGTACCCATCTGAGCCATCGATATTAATTTTTTTTTTCATCTGAAAAGACTACTTTACGCCAATTTGAATCGCTTCCAACTTGTGTATCTTATTTCATATAAAGGCGCGTGAACTCCAAGTGCTGTT
This sequence comes from Melangyna quadrimaculata, assembly GCA_949320155.1. Lineage (NCBI taxonomy): Eukaryota > Metazoa > Arthropoda > Insecta > Diptera > Syrphidae > Melangyna > Melangyna quadrimaculata. Next base: position 466,993,703 of record OX439483.1, on the reverse strand, counting down.
GCTTCCTGGCTATGTTAAGTGGTGGCTTTTCTTGTAGCCTTTTTAATTGCAGGTGCTGAGCACTTAAAATAGCCCGACGAACTGTAGATTTACAGGCAGTTACCCTCGCCGATTCCTTGATTTTGCTCGTGGATTGAGCCGAATTCGATGCCATTATTATTCTTTTTCTTTTTTCTTGGGTTGTCAAAGCTGTTTTGGTCCTTCCTTTTTTGTTTTTTCCATAAGAGGCAGTATTTTTTAAATAATTGCGAACTGCATTTTCACTTCTTCCTATTTTCCTCGAAATATTCCGCATTGAAGCGCCTTCCGAATGGTAGGCCTCCATTTTGCCTCTATCTTCCATTTCTAACTGTTTTTTTGCCCATTTTTAGCTTAAAATAAAAGCCAAACACTTCTTACAGCTTAAGAATTAAATTTAGTTCAAGTCCGCGCAACAGATAATTACTAACTAACTAAATGCACCTGTGCGTCTTATCATGTGAACCAACAAAATTCTGTTGTTTTTACATGATCGAGAAGAAAAAGAGAGAAAAACCTTTAACTGTCTCTCACCAAGCATGCATTTGTGATTTTTTTCATTGAGAACTAAATAATCTTTCTCAAAAATGCAATGGTGTAATAAATAATAATAAATACATGTACGAAAGAAAAAAATAAACTTAAAAAAGAAAAAATTGGTGTGTCTAAACAAGTGAACCGCACTGTCTCATAAGCCAGGGTTTGCAAAATTTTGCACGATTGATTTTAATTACAAGAAAATGTGTTTTGTGCCTGCAAAAGGCTGGTTAAATGCTAAAAGTTAAAAAACAAATACATTATTGGCACATCGTTCTTCATCACTCAGCATAACAATTTGGTCTACAGTATTCCCCGCTTAATTTTACAGACCATTTTGTGTTTTGTCCGTTTTTCTTGGTTAATTATTCGGAACAATCTGTTCAAATAAGCGAAACCCGTATAATTGTCAATTCATCTAAGGAATTCACTGTACAAATTTCAGTATCAATTTTAGTGTTTCCAAGTAACTATTATTATGTTAAGATTTACTTCATAGTGATTTTTGTTTGCCATTAAATAAACTGAAAAATGTAGCTACGTCTTTAGTTTTAAGCTGGATTTTTTCAAGTTGAATTAAGGAAGTTATTCAATTAAGCAAGTTATTCAATTGAGCGGGTTTCAATTCACCATTTAAAAAGCTATTCTACTTATAAGGGACATTTTCCAACGCAGTTCTGTCGGTAAATTAAGTGTGATGTAAATTAAGCGAGGTGCAACTAAGCGGGGATTACTTATATGTGTGTGTATGACAGCGAACAATGCCAGCACGATGTATGGTCCATTCTTTGATGAAGATCAAACGGATATGTGGGTATGGGATCTATGACAGAAAGATGAATGGAGCCTTCTATTTTATTGATTTGTGGCAAACAAACATGATGATGTATAGCTTCTTTGTAAAGTTTACTATTACAAAAACTATTAAAGTCTTAGCAACTAGTTTATACAATTAAATATAATCGTTTCATTTTATCGAACATTTATTTGATCAATTTTATTGATTGTTGAAACAATTATATTGCTGAACAACGTTTTTCCAGCTCAGCTTGTATTTGGTGGCTAAAGGTGGACTGACAAAACATCGTACGCTCAATAATTGCACTTCGAAATTAATATTGATTTTACCTTAGGTATTTCATTTTTCTAATCAACGATTACAATATATTACTTATTTTACTTTACATTTAACTTTTAAGAGACCAAACAATGAATATGTTAATGAAATATCTACATTTAATGGTGCAGTGCATTAACGCCCACGGAATTATTCCCCGCGGGTGTTAATTCCCATACAAAAAAGAATTAACCCCCGCGTGTGTATCAGTCAGTTTGGTATCAGTCGGTCTGCTTCAATTTCAATTTTCAATTTAACTCCCTCAATTTTAACTCCCTTGTCGGGTCCTTTGTCCCGCTCACGTGACTCCGTCGCTCCGCTTAGGGTATGCTCAGTCGCCTGGCAGGCGCCTATGTTGTCAATCGGTCTGCTTTCAAAGTGTTTGTAGTAAACAGTGATTTGGGTACAAGTTTTTAAGAATCATATATGTATGAAGTCTTAGTCGTAATGCCAATTCCAAAAAGCAAAAACACCCGCGGGTCTTAGTTCCTTTGTGTGGTGGGCCGTATTACAACTTTAAAAAGGAATTAACACCCGTGGGGGTTAATTCCTTTTTTTTGGGAATTAACACCCGCGGGGTATAATTCCACGGGCGTTAATGCACTGCACAATGATTCTTAAATACTTTTACCCAAATCACTGTTTACTACAAACACTTTGAAAGCAGACCGACTGACAATATTGGCGCCTGCCAGGCGACTGAGCATACCATAAGCGGAGCGACGGAGTCGCGTGACTGGGACAGAGGACCCGGAAAGGAAGTTTAAATCCTTGAACCCGCGCAGCGGGCCACCCAAAGTACTGTTTAGTATCGCCCGCGGGTGTTAATTCTATTTCAAAAAGGAATTCAAACCCGGGGGGGTTAATTCCTTTTTAAAATGGAATTAACACCCGCGGGGGATAATTCCGTTGGCGTTAATGCACTGCACCCATAATTAATAATAATTATTGCTGAAACAAAACTTAAATATTTAAGTTGAATTTAATAAGTTCATGTGTCCACTAACGATATTAATGGCTTTACGATTAAGGGCAGCTTATTTTCGTTGGTTTGTGACACTTGCAATCAAATCATTTTTGTTCTGATTCACGGGTTTCACTTTGAAAGTTATGCAGAACATAAACATAGGCAATGCTTTTTGGCAATTCTTTCAGGGTCAGTTGCGGAGTGTATATTGGGTGTTTCTCTTTATCCTCAATTTAATTGGGGTAAGCTTTACTTCACAGGCCATTTTGAAAGACTTAAGTGCTATTTGTTTGTTTGTTGTTAGCTCCTTCACTGTGTCCTCCCTCTCGCCCGTTGGGCATATGGCGTCAACTACTGGTACTCGCCGCGTTATTCTGTTTCTGGAAATGTGTTTGAGGTGTTCACAATTTTTTCGAGCTCTGTAATTCCTTTTCGACTATTTTGCGCTAGGTCTTCGTCTGGCCAACAGTTTTTTTGCCCTTAGGTAAGAGGGTCCCACTCCATTGCTTTTCTTGCGATAGTCTTCACCACGCCTGCCGTATGGTGTCGGTATGACCAACCTACTGCCACTTTCTTTTGTAAATAACTGCCAATTTCTTTTGTAAACAACTTTGTCGATAGGATGCTGACCAGTTCTCTGATGGTGTTACTGATTGGAGATGGTATTCGACCATTGATGTGGTATGAGAATGATGTTTCGAAGTTTCTCTGGTACATCTTCTTTGAAAACTTACTAAATAAAATCTCGATTAAAATTATCGAAAGCCTTTTCGAAATCGAAAAATTAGAGGGGAACGGAACTCCACGCATTTTATCAAAAGACTACCGTGCCGCAGCTTTTTCTTTCCACGCACTTTATCGGTATTTCTATTTTGATAATAAAGGGTGGTTAAATTTTAGGGGCCGATGTTGATTTTGAATAAAACACAAATTATTTAGGAAATTATTGTCATTTCTTTTTATTATGATAATATTGGTATGGTTCAATTAAGTATGGAACAAAATATCGGCCTAATGGTCGCCGCGACTTCGGCGGCACACCTCCATCCGATGGTCCAAATTTTCGATGACGCTGAGGCATAATTGAGGTTCTATGCCGTTAATGTGCCGAATTATCTCATCCTTTAGCTCTAAAATTGGTGCTGGCTTATCGACGTACACCTTTTCTTTCAAATAACCCCAAAGAAAGAAGTCCAACGGTGTCAAATCACATTATCTTGTCGGCCAATTGACATCGCCACCACGTGAGATAACACGGCCATTGAATTCGACGCGCAAAAGAGCCATTGTTTCGTTAACTGTTTTGCAAGTGGCACCATCCTGTTGAAAGTACATATCGTCCACATCCATATCTTCCAATTCGGGCCATAAAAACTTCGTTATCATCTCACGAGTTGACGAGTTGAGGTGGACGGCTCTTCAGCCACACTATCGCGAACAGCACCAATAATTTCTGCAGTATGAGCTGTACGAGCATGCACTAGTTTTCACATCTCCTACAGACCCGGTTTGCTCAAATTTGTACACGATTTTTCCGGTTGTACGCACATTTGGACGATTAAATTGACCGAAAAAATCACGAAATGCACAATATACATTGTGATTTGACCGCTCATTATCATAATAAGCCCGAATAACTCTAATGCGTTGCTCGATTGTGTATCTCTGCATGGTTCAAATTGAGTTAGTCTGAAACTGAGAAATGTCAAATAAAATGCAGAATAAAACTTGACGTTTAGGTGTGGTTCACATTCAACATCGGCCCTTAAAATTTAACCACCAGTTAGAATGTTTTTTGTTTACTTTCGACTTTATTAATAATAAACTGATTAAGATTTGTATAAAAATGATTATGAAATTATTAGTCTGATTATGATATAATTGGTCTCAGGCAAGTAATGTTTTAATTCAGAAAAAATGGTTGTTTTTTTACAATATTTTTTGTAATTTTAAGAATCATTTTGTTCCATTTTAATCGAAGTTGAAACGTTATTGTCATTCAAGTGAGATCTCGACTTTTCTTGATAAAGTATCTATAATATATATGATCATCTTAAATTTTCCAAAACCCCACCGAAATTCTTTTCTGCGTTCGCGCCTGAATTATGTATTAAAAATATTGAACTGATGCCGTTTTCCTTTGGACGTCCAGAAGCGTCCGGAAGTCTTCTGAAACCAGCCCATTGGCACAAAAAGTACGCTGATGACAATTCTGAGAAGCGAAATTCGATTCTTGAATTATAATCAGAATTCACTCAAGAAGCACTAATACATTTAAAATCAATTGTCAAAAAAAAACTCACTCCAGCGTTTTGACAGCAAATTGTGAAAGATAAACAAAAATTTTAGAAGTTTTAAATGATCAGAACCTAATTACTTTTAAACAAAAGTATACAAATATAAATTATTGCAAGCGAAAAATGGATATATTTAATGAGTTCATCAATTCAATGTTGACCTCGTCTTCTTCTTCATCGGATGACAATAATGTGTATATTTTGGAACAAATTTTAAAAACAACATATGAAAACAAAAATAAAGTTCAAAATTTTCTTGAAATTGTGGAAAACAACTCGGAAGACGAAGTATAGGTATTCTTTAAATTCATGAAATTAAAAAATACTTATTTAATCACAGTTCCGTGAATAATTCCCAGTGCATAAGGCAACCGCTGAAAGTTTGATCATAAAATATGAGCTATCAGCTCATTTCAAAAAAAAGGAGGGAGGTGGAGGCAGGATAGAAATTTTCTGCCAAAACCCAGATCTATATGTTCCTCTGGTATTTGACTATACTTTATAATAAAGTGTTAGATACTCACAAAGTTTAATTTTTAGGTTTTCCGGAAACAAAAACTCGTATAGGGAAATGGCCAATTTGTTTGGTGTGGCAATTTTATCCACTTATAGGGTTTATACAAATGTGCTTGAATGTTTTTTTTTTTTTTTTTTTGAGATTTCCCCAAATTATATACGGTTTGGTCAAACTGTAGAAGAAAAGCTTCGAACTTCTTCCAAATTTGAGAAGGTAAGAAATATAATATACTCAACATTATAAACCAATAAACCTTAAACGTTCCTCCTTAAGATCGCAGGATTTCCAAATGTACTTGGATGTATCGATGCCGATGGATGCTATATTTATATAAGAAAACCTGCCAATAAAGTTCGGTCAACCTATATAAACAGGCACGATCTGCTATCACTAACGTTTCAAGGGATTTTTGATGCGGATACCCGCTATATTGATGTCTTTGTCGGTGCACGTTGTTAAATTCATGATGCCTGAGTATTCCAACTGTGTTTCATAAGCAGTAAACTCCCACAAATTTGCGGATCAAAGTGCCACATTTTGGGTGACTCCGCATATCAATTAAGGGAATACCTAAGGACCCCTTATTAGGAATTCGGTAACCTAACAACTAGGCGAAGAAATTTCAATAAAAAACTCAGTCAAACTAGAGTAAAAATTGAAAATTCCTTTGCTCTGTTGAAAATTAGGTTTCGACAAGTGATGCGACTCGATTTCCATACTGTCGAGAGAATGGGTAAATTCATTCTTGCATGTTGTGTACTCCACAATTTATGCATCGATGGTGAAGACCGGTGGAGCTTGCAAGATGTAGATGTTAATGGAAATGAAGACGCAACAGAAATTGTTGCTTTGGAGCCTGATTATATTTTGCAACGCTTGGGAGAAGCTTAAAGAAATCACTTTTCTTACCTATTTTAACTAAAAATTTTAAACGATTAAGCTTTGCAGCATTTTGACTAAAATGTATGAAATATTTTTAATAAATTATTTGACTTGGCAGTTGGCTTAATATGACGAAATTATAATTGTTGCTTGTTTTACATTTGAACAATATTGAAGTGCTACTCAAAACCCGATGCATGTACGTACACACATACCTGTGTGTTACCTCTGGTGACTTTTAAGTAGTAGGTTTACCCAGCTATCGTTTCTGAAATTATAGTGGTGGCATACGTTTTCGGTATCACAACGCATGTATACCCAGTGACAGTGTGTCAATAAGACGTTTTAGACAGTGTCTACCCTAGCAATTCGAAACAATACTCTACTCTCTACAGTACCTACATACTAGGTACTATCGCATAGTAGTACTAAAGGTTAGACCGCACTAGGCGGAACTGCACGGCAGCGGAACTGCGATTCAAAATAATTTGTATGAAATTGTATGAAGTTCAGTTGCCGCTTAGTGCGATATAGCTCATACAATTTCATACAAATAATATTTTGCCGCGTCGTGAAGTGTAGTTCCGCTGCAGTTGTGTGCGGTCTAACCTTAATTGTTCCTATTTACGTAGTACTTCTTGCCACTTTTTCTAAGGCGCCAGTTATAGCTTTCATTGAAATCCATCATTGAAACACAAATCACTGAAACAGTGGAATATTTTCTGACCAGTTGGTTATAGCTATCATGAAATTTTCTTTCATTGAAAATTCCATTCCCCATACAAAAAACAACTTTGAGGTTAAAGTCGATCATTGAACGAAAAACTGACAGACGAGAACAGGAAGAGAAAGGAACGCATTTTATTGGAACGAATGTGTTCCACTTTTGGGAACAAAATATCAGCTGTTCATTGAAAACGATTTTCATCATTGAAAAACAAAAAATGATTTTATATGAAAGATGTAAAGAAAACTAAACAGTTTTTGGACTAAAAAAAATATATAACTGACAACCATCATTTTGGTACCAAAACGCCATCAGTTTTATTTGTTTAAGTGCATCAAAATTGAAAGACAAAATTTTCAATGATGGTTTTCAATGAAAGCTATAACTGGCGCCTAAGGGGCCAGTTATAGCTATCATTGAAAATCAGCATCGAAAATATTTATTGTCAATTTTGAGAGATTTTGAAGAAAAAACAAATGATTATTTTGATGCCAAAGTAAAGCTAATTGACTTAATAATTATTTCTAGGTAAAACGAAATTCAAATACGAACCTGCCGAAGGAACCAACGAACGCCGAATATTGAAAGTACGAAGTGCACACCAGTAAAGACGAAGACTGTGTCTTTGATTCACATTAAGCTATATGAAGGGAAAAAGGTGGGTTTATCATTTCTAAAAACTAATTTTATATGGAAGCTAGTAGACATAAGTGAATCTGTCTTATCGCTTGTTTGTTTTGGAGGTTCGGATTTTTCATGACGAGAAGGAGTAGCGTCAGTTGGTTGAATCTTTTTCTTTTTTGCTGTACATCGTCGCGTCCAAAGGAGGCAGCAGCAGGGCTGTCGTTCAATTTTATGTGAAAGCAGTACCTCGATAAAAATAAATCAGTACACATTTATTTTTATTTAAAATAAATATTCTGTTTATAACAAAAATGTTTTATTTTATTTATTTATTATTTTATTAAGTGAAATAATTATGGATTTAAAATAATGAAGTTGTATATTACAAATAAAGATTAATTTAATCTTTGAGGAATAACAAACTACAACATCAACATTCAATTAATAAAAATAAATTATAGTAATAAATGAATAAAAAATAATGAAAATTAATAGTTTTGATTAATTAAACAGAATAAGACAAAATTAAGCCATCATAGTGCTTCTGAAGCATAACAGTCTAAACAGTTAAATAACAATATTATTAAAAACGATAAATTTTGCTTTTCTATTGAAAAAAAAAAAAAACTTTTGTAAACAAAAGACCCTTTAAACTAATTAAAAAGTAAAAAAAAACAAAAACGGAAACGGAAACGGAAACAGAAAAAACAAACAAATAAAAGAAACATAAAAAAGAAAAACCTTCTTCACTGTGATGTGGTAAGAGGGCTTTAAAACAAATAATGTAAGTGCTTAAAATGCGAAATAATGAAATAAAATGTGTGTCTACTTAATTGAATGGACTGCCGCTCGTCACTGTATATACCTTCACATATCTACATCCTCATACTCACATTTTAGTTATACACTCAATTTGATGTCCATTCTCGCACTACTTATGTATATCTAACGTTAGTGAGATCTCCACATATAAAAAAATTCACGTACCAACATAATGTAGTTAAAACTTAAAAGTAACATTTATTTATTTATACGAACAAAAATGGTAGATTAACTTATAGTTTTGTTTGATTCAATGTAATCCGTCACAGCAGGAAACAATTACTGACCCACTTAGGGCCAGTTTGTTCACAGCAAATCATCTTTAATCCATGATAAGTGGAGCTGGGAAATCCTCAATTGTGTTTGTTAATCAATTTTTTTTTAAAGATTCTAAGTATGAGTTGCTAATCATGGATATCACTAATCAGCCAATTATGGCTGATTAGCGTTAGTTGATTAAAGCCTATGAAACACATACAAACTGGCCCTTAATCCCACTTAAGCAGCATACGCTAAATAAACTTAAAATTGACAAAGGTATTAGGAACATTCGATAAATTGTGCAGGTTACTAACTATAGTATTTACTTGGACATATTTTCCAAAAAATTTTTCCAATAAATTATCAACTTTATTTTCCAGTCTTGTGAGTGTTTCCATTTTTTCATTGTGTCTCCTCTCTTTATTTGTTTCTTTGATGATAAGAGAACGCCCAATTTCTTCTATTAACTTCAGAACCAGCCTTTCATTTGTTTTCTTTTTTTTTGTTTACGTGGCGGGGGACTGATAATCGTATCATCTATTTGACTTCCAACGCTGAAGTCCATCAGATTGGAATTTGATATAGTTTCTACGTTGGGAGATTGATTTTCCAAGGAATTGCTCGGTGAGGGTGAGGACAAATTCGACGTAGAAGGAGTAGTTTCGCTCTATTATGTTTGCCCCAAAAAGAACTTCTGGGACGATCGAGTCATCCTTTTCAATTATCTTGGCCATTATAATCAGCATAAGGTAAATCCTTTCTTGTTGCCCCACTCGTTCGATTATTTTGTAACTTGGATTTGTTTTTTTTTTTTAACACGGTCTTGAAACGACCCTCCACTTGTTCGGGCGTCACCTGCACTCCGTACTTTTGTAAAAACATCTCGGATATATGTATCCACATATATTTTTTAGTTCGGAATCTCATCATTGTCCCGATCAGTTTACAAATTTTCCTCGTGTAAAACTAAAAGATGTTGTGTTTGCTCATCGGACCATTTAAAAATGTCTATAAAAGAAAAATATATTGTAATATTTTGCCAAGGGTTCGCCAATAAAACTTATTTCTTAAACTGAACAACAATTACTTTACAAAAATAAAACAGCTTTATTTCACTTCAAATACTTTACTTCCAATACTTTTATTATAACAAGCACAATTCACAATTTTACACCGATGTTTATTCGTTCACTTTCAAAATCAAAACTGAGGTCTTCGTACTGGTGGCCCTGTATTTATATCCGAGAAAAAGCTACTAGAATCTTCTAAAGTCCTGGAATGTGCTGGAATTTGCTGGAATAAGCTTCCCCTCCACAAGTAGATCAAAAGCTCTCAAAAGCTTTCGTTCAGTTAATTATAGCAGTTTTCAGTGGTTTATGTATTGGATAACATTAGTGTGGTTTAGGTATTGGACAACATTAGTTAATCTTTTGTTCAAAGATGGCGCTACTAATTTATTCTGTTATAGAAGAATAAAAGATGTCGTTGTTTGCATAAATGGGCATATTCACCACAATATTATATACATTATTAATGTTTAAACTTTAAGGTATTGCATTTTGCATAATACAACCTGTATGGTTTTCATTTAAATTTGCGTCTAGATTGCGATGGCACAAATTGAAATGCACGGCGACCTCTTCGTACGGAGCCATTAAATTTTCATAAGCTGAAAGAATACAAAATACATAATAAATGTTACTTAATTCATTTCTTGAAAAAAAAAACCATTTAGAATTTGTAGGTACATACTTGAAATGTTTCGGAGAACAATATTACCGTCATATTGACGTACTTCTCCATTTTCCTCCAAAATTATGTCAAAATTTTCTAATTGTGCCTCACCTTCCATCGCAATTTGCAAAACAAATAATACCTTATAATAACGGTGCCAAACTTGACGTACATGAGGGAAGAATGAGAGATGTAAAATCTTCATAGCGTGTAGATTTTGCTAAAAATGCACTTTCTGATTTTGTTTAGAAAAATTGATTTTTATTCTAAACATATATGTTTATGTCGATATGTTTAGAAAACAATCGGTTTTTGGCTGTCAAAAGGCAAAATTCAACATTAGTTTTCAATGCTTTTGAAGTATTAAAATCATCGATGTTCTGAAAGCTACGGTACCGATTACACATGATTTTTGTATAAACGACTTGTTAGATGTCCATTCATGCTAGATAATAAGATCGATTTTCAAATATAGAATCGTTCAAGAACATTATTATAATTTTCAAAACAATGTATTACATTTTTATGTTGAAAAAAAAAATATATTAACAGCATCGATGTTAAAAAAAATCGGCGTTTCTGATTCGATAGTTTTTGACATCAAGATTGGTTCTTCGATGTTGACTTATCGATGTTAACATCGATGATTTTTCAATATCGCTCATCTCTACCACTTTATCCTTTGACGATTCACCAAAACAAAGATAAAACGTCAGAATTGAGCAGAAGCATTTTAAACTGTTCCATTGGATTTCAGAATGAGTGGAACCTTGAGTGAAACCAATGGAAATCGCCATGAGTTTCATTTAAAACTGTGAAAACCAATGAGTTGAACTTAAGATTTCAGCTGAAGTTCAGAATGAGTTAAACTTAAGTTTAAACTTCTACTGTGAAATTAGGCATTAGAAATGTTCTATATACAAAAACAAAAATATCAAAAACGAATAGGTACCCGGCTGGAAAAATGCGAAGTTTTCATTAGGGAAAATCTAGACAAAGAAAACTTGTCCCCTGATGAAGTAAGGAATTCTAACGAAACGTTGGGTAAGTGGTGGCATAAAGTCTTTAAAGAATAAAGTCCTTATTCCCACTCCAAATTCAAATAGACCAAAAGAGCCCAATTTAATCATCGCAAAACTTGTCAGGTGATGTAGTAGCCCGTAGCGTAATGGTTAGTGCGTTCGACTGTCACGCTGGAGGTCTGGGATCGCTTCCCAGCCTCGTCCACCTAAAAAACAAAAAAGTTTTTTTTTCAGGGCTACTGCCACTTGCGAGGAATTGACAAATCCTCCAAGAGTATCACTTGTCACGAATTAGTGCTTCTCGTCCAGCCGTTCGGATTCGGCATAAAATTGTAGGTCCCTTCCATTCCTGTCGAAAGGCGCACACAGGAATGGTTGCGAGTTGTTAGTCACTAGGCCTTGGTTCTTCATGAGCCGTTGTGCCACCCGATTTATTTTTTTTTTTAAACTTGTCAGATACTTGGAAATCCCTTGCTGGATTTCAGTACCAAACGTTTAGACGGGGCTAACTTTTCAAACACTCGGGAGGTTCTCCCTAGTTAAAACTTGTTGGACATGTATCGGTTCCCCATCAGGAATGTCTCTTGTACACCAAAACACAAAAATTTTATAAGCACCATGCAATTTCAATATCACACGACACTTTTTTCTGTCTTTCCTTTGTCTTCTTTTGTTCAATGAGAAAAAACCTGTTCTAAGTCTACCTAAAAAGTTCATTAAATCCGGTTTTATTCTGTATGTAATTGTTATCTATTATGGAACTTATTCACTTTCGATATTGTAATTTTGTACAACGAGTTAGCCCAGTGGGTAGCGCATTAGACCAAGAAGCGGTTCATATCTGGATATGTTGCTTAAGGACTCAAGACTGACTATAACAGACACTGTGGGTCAACGACCAAGAAACTGTTTACGAACGATAGAGTATGACAGTGACCACTGCGGACTTGCTGCCGTAATTCAACTTCCGAACGAGCTCGTGGAGTTGGAAGAGTATGTGCCAGTGCATTCTTACAACTACAGTAAGACTCGCCGGCCACGCTTAACCAGCGCTTTATCGAGCGAACTACCAATACATCCCCACCAAATGACAGGAATTTGACAAATACTGAAATTGACGAATACTTAGAGAAAATGGACAATAGGTACAATCCAACGAACAATGGAAGAAGCAATACCAAAATACAAAGAACGCGAAGCCAAAAAAGTGGACTTTTGAAAAGACTGAAACTCTTGTACAGACGGTTTACTGACAATCTGGAGATTAGGACACTGAAGTCGTCAATTAAAAACATCAACCAATCGATCAAGGAAAATTATGGGTTGTCCATTAATTTGTATTGGGACAACAAAATTCGGGCCGTTAATTCTAGCCACCCGAGTATGTTTCTTCAAATTAATAAAATATTTAGACGGCATGATCAAAACGATCTTCCGTGTCTTAAGCTTCAGATAACGACAGAGAACAAAGACGTACTTCTGACAGCAGGCATAGATCCGGAAGAAGCCGTCTTGGACGATAACCTCTTTATAATCGAAGATCCTCATGAGAAAGTGGAGGCTGTGGGGCTGCTTTCCAGCAAGTGTACAATCACCACTTCTACCTTCGAAATGAAATGGCGATCAGAGAATCTCGGTTTCACACTTGGTAAAACGCCACCATCGCCGAGCGAAACGGGGCTAATTCCCTGTTGAGCTTCAGCTCATCTTTGCTTCATTAAAGAAAAAGAAGCAAGAATCGATGGTATATCCAACGTTGTACTACGACATCTGGCTCAGGAAGCAGTTGACATTTATGCCACACTGTTTAACAACGCTCTGAATAATGCATATTATCCAGAGCGGTGGAAAACAACTTTGCTTCATCCTCTCCCAAAAAAGGGAAAGGACAACTCCAATCCGGCGAATCTCCGGTCGATAAGACTTCTTCCGAGTATCAGTAAGGTATTTGAGAAAGTTATAAATAGAGCTCTGTTCAAGTAGGCGGAGGACAACAATATCAAAATATCATACCTGATAATCAGTTCGGTTTTAAGGCGGGACATGACACCATTCATGCCGCGTCTAAACTTGTTTTTTTTTTGATGTCCAATTGAACAAATCTAAAAGACAGTGTACAGGTGCTCGTCTGGTTGACTTGGAGAAAGCTTTCGACACCGTATGGTTAGAAGGTCTCTATCTTAAGCTAGTCAGACTTGGCATACGTAAATCACTTTTATATATGCTTTATGATATGCTCAATGGTAGAAAGTAAAATAGGAGAACCAGTTTTGGTGGTTGAATAACAATGATGAATGATATATTGAGTTGACTAAGTTTTCTCGTGTTGGCCGACTAAAATAGTTTTTAAGTGTATTAATTATTTAGGGACAGTCAGCGTGGCACCAAAAAAAAAAATTAAATCAGACAACAAAATTATAAAATAACAAAATTAAAACAAAAAGTTCTAGTGTTAAGGTAATTGTAAGTAGTTTAACAATAGTTTTAAGCAGACCTGTATAATTTAAGCTTGAGTACAAGTACAATTCCTTGGTACTAAAAATTTTTAAGTACAAGTACAATTCCTCGGTACTTGTACTTACAAATTTTAAGTACCAGTACCGAGAAATTGTAGTTTTACTTAAATTCCACAAAGAAATTTAAAAAATTTGTATTCACTACTTTAGTAATTAAATACTGTCCTTAAATACTTTCTAATTCCTCAAGTACTTTTAATTCCTTTTGATTCATTTAAATTCCTTTTGTTTATAAGTAGGTACTAAAGGAATTAAAAGTATTTGAAAAAGTATTTAAGTACAGTATTTAATTACTAAAGTAATGAATACAAATTTTTTAAATTCCTTAGTGGAATTTAAGTACAAGTTAAATTTTCAAGTACAAGTACCGAGGAATTGTACTTGTACTTAAACATTTTAAGTACCAAGGAATTGTACTTAGCATTAAGCATTTAGTTTATTGTTTAATTTAAAGCGCCCGCTTAGGATCAGTAAGTTATTTGTATTTTTTCATGAATTTTTGTCTAGCTTCAAGATAGTTATAAAAAAAGCGCGTTGGACTGACAATCAAAAGATCCCGGGTTCAAGACCCACATTATCCAGCTTTTTTTTTCTCACGAGGCAAAAGGGTTCGTAATCGCCAAGGCCCGTGTTCTAGCCTTTGCTTAATCTTGCTAATGCCCTGCAAGAATCTTTGTAAGACCTTCTAGTACCTTGTCGAAAACTAGATTGTTTTTTTGCGCGGGTACAAACATAAATAAAAGTGACATTCAAATTATAATATTCTATCGAATTATTTATTCTTGATTGAAAGCCAAATATCTTTATTCTTCCAGCAGATAACTGACTGAGGTCGTAATAGAAAATCGCAATAATCAACTTTAAGTTTATTTCGAATAAAATAGAGAAAAGAGCTCTAGCATTTTATGATTGAAGTTGCGTTTCCAGAAATACAGACAATGACCTATAACAAAACAAATTCACAATAAAATATTAACAAGACACCAACGAACACTCTAAAAGTCGATATCATTTAATAAATTCTTGTCAAGACACCAACAAACACTCTAAATATTGATAACCTTTAATAAATTCTTGTCAGACACCAACAAACAGTCTAAATACCGATAACCTTTATAAAATTCTGCGACAATGAGACTTTATTTTCTATAAAAGCCAGTCTAATGTATGTTTAACACCATTTAAAATTATTTACCATTCGACTATTGAACAAATCAAAAAAAAAAACAAGCTTTACAATGAAATTTTTCATAATTTTAGCCTTAGTTGCAATTGTAAGTTTTTATTGAATTCTTTTTTTAATACATACTACATTTTTTCACACATGTATTTGTTTTTAAATTTAGACATCAGCCAAATGGGAGATGAAAACTAGAGAAGAGTGGTTGGTAATAGCAGACAATTGTGATCGTACTTTCAAAGTACCAAACGCTGAAAATGAATACTCAGTAAGCAAAGAAGTTTTTCAAGCGATTCAATGCTATTTTCGAGGATTAGAGATTTGGAATGATTCGGATGGATTTTTAGTCGACAGAATAATGATTGGCCTTCATGATGTTAAACACAAAATTCCCAATTACAACGAAAATCTATTGCGTACAGCTCTTGTGAGTTGCATTGACAAAAATGATGATAAAAGCTCAGCATTGGATTGGGGATATCGTTGTTTTAAGTGTTTTGAGGATAATGAGTATTTTCTTAGAGCTTTTATGAAAACGACTTTTTTCAAGAATAAGGAAGCAGAGACCAAAGTATGATTTGTTTTTGAAATCTTTATTAAACAATGGTTTGTGATAAAGACAAAATAGATGTCGAAAACACTTCAAGTGAAATCAAAAACAGCTCACATCTGTCATGTAGGAAAATCGAATTTGTTGTTGATTGATATTCGTTCTTCAATTTCCATATTATTAGTTTTTCTTCTAATAAAATGAAAAAAAAATTGACACTGTTTTCAAAGAACTTGAGAAGAAAAGATGTGCAATTAGAAAAACCCCATTTGAAATTGCTGAATTAGATATCTGATGGAAATTTTCAACAAGGTTTTTTATTTAAATTTATTATTTAATTCAGGTTTTTATTATATTATGGCGTAAGTAAATATGCCTTTTAAATGTTGTTGGGAACTTGCACTGCATCTAGCGAAATCTCCCATTCCCTATGCACGTTGCAGCTGGTTGGGGTTGGCTACGAAATCTCGCATATTAAAATCTCGCAGTCGAAATCTCGCAATACCAAATCTCGCAATTACAGAAACCTGCTTTTCATAATCTCGCAATTACAAAAACCCGCTTTTTATAATCTCTCATTTATAAAAACCCGCAAACTAAAATCTCGAAAACTAAAATCTCGCATTAAAACTTATGTTTTATGCATCGTGCCTGATCGGGAAACTATTGATTGCTCAGAACTTGGTCTGGGCCAGTAGCGCAACAATCAGTCACGATGAAGTGCTTGTTTTACCTCCTCGTGGTGGTCCCCGGGCAACTATTTATGTATCCCAATATACATAAATAGGCTAAAATTACAAGTGCGAAAAGGCCTAGCTTTCTAGGATAGGTTACGGAGGTTAGCATTCTCCGTAACTGAAATCAACCCGCTACCGAAACCAACACTACGCCTCGGATAATTAATGATAACTCGTTGACGACTTTTGGCTATTGTACCCGGACAAAGATTGGTTTCTGGAATGTGAAGACGCTTCTTGATAATGGAAAAGAAGGTCCTCAGAATGCCAGATTCCTGCAACTAGAGAAGGAATTCATGCGGTATAGGATGGACATCTTAGGGATAAGTGAAGTTAGATGGCTGGGTTCGGGGAAGTTCAAGTCACCAACCCGTAACACTGTACTATTCTATTCCGGAAAAACACCTGGAAGCGCTCGGGAATCTGGCGTTGGATTGCTGCTTTCCAAAACAGCTCTCAAAAGCCTAATTTCCTGGGAGCCTTTAGGTGACAGGATCCTGAAAGCCAGGTTCCGGACTAGAGTACGTCGCGTCACCATCATACAGTGTTACGCCCCAACTTTGCTCTCTTCTGACGAGGAGAAGGAGGCCTTTTATAACCGGCTGAGTGCTGCTTATGATAGCGTTCCACGAGGTGATATAGTAATGGTGATGGGAGACTTAAATGCCAAGGTTGGCAATGACAACACTGGGCTAAGGCATGTCATGGGAAAACATGGTGTTGGTAACCGAAACGACAATGGCGAACGATTTGTCGATTTCTGCAACGCCAACGGCCTTGTTATTGGAGGGACCATGTTCGAGCATAAGACGTGCCACAAAGTCAGTTGGGTGTCGACTGACAGACAAGCAACTTCCAACCAAATTGACCACTTCGCGATCAGCCGGCGTTTTAGAAGCAGTCTCCAGGACGTCCGTAACAGAAGAGGTGCTGACATGGGAATGGCCCGGGACCACCATCTGATGGTTGCTACCGTAAGATTGCGTACAGCTGCAGTTCGGAGATCCCAAGGAAACACTCGAATGCCCAAGTTTAATACAGATAGACTAAAGGATCCTGCAGTGCGCCAACAACTAGGGGACCACCTTTCACAAGGATTGAACGCAATCAGCAGCACGGAAACCACATCCATCGAAAATCATTGGTGTGCTGTGAAAAATGTGTTCATATCCGGTGCTGAAAGTATAGTCGGCCGGGCGCAAGGAAGAAATAGTGCTTGGCTTTCCGACGAAACTTGGGCAAGGATCGAAGAAAGGAAACACCTTAAAGCTCGCATCGCAGCTACCCCAGCAGCAGGGAGAAACGAGCTTGAGTCTACGTACCGCATGAAGATGAGGGAAGTTCACCGTAGTGTGCGACGTGATAAGCGTAACTACATCAACGCACTGGCTACAGAAGCAGAAGAAGCCGCTAGTAGGTGTGACAGTAGGACCGTCTACAGAATTACCAAAGAGCTCACTGGTGTCCAGAGCTCTAAACAACACCTGGTTAAAGACACAAACGGATCCCTGCTAATTTCGGATGAGGACCAGCTCATAAGGTGGAGGGAACACTTTTCTGCGGTTTTAAACCGCGTTTTCGCAAGTGAAGTGAACCCTATTCCCACTGAGCTACCCGAAGTAACAATTTCCCGAATACGCACCGTACCCCCCAGTAAAGAAGAAATTATCACCGCCATCAAAGCACTGAAGAACAACAAAGCGGTTGGACTTGACGGTATTCCTGCAGAGCTCTTAGGAGCAGCCCCAACGGCATCGAGCGAGCTACTGCACCCACTTATTAAGAGAGCTTGGGAAGCAGAGAGCTTTCCTGAAGAGTGGAAAAAAGGAATGATTGTCAAGCTCCCAAAGAAAGGAGATCTCACACAGTGCGAAAACTGGAGAGGAATATGCGTTCTGCCTGCAGTAGCCAAGATAATAGCAAGGATAATATTGGACCGAATTAAAGACCACCTCGAAGACACACTCGACGCCGAACAAGCAGGTTTCCGCACTGGATCTTCCTGTGTTGATCACATCAACACCTTGAGGATCATCATCGAACAGTGCGTTGAATATCGATCACCACTTCACCTGCTGTTCATCGATTTTGAAAAGGCGTTCGACAGTGTCAATAGAGAATTTATTTGGCTTGCTTTGCACAGGAGGGGCATCCCAGATAAATTGATTGCTATTATCAAGGCTACATATGATGGATCCAGGTGTCACGTTTTGCACAAAGGTAGGCTGTCAGAGGAGTTTGAAATCCAAAGTGGAGTTAGGCAAGGCTGTATACTGTCACCAATACTGTTCCTGTTGGTGATAAGTTACGTACTGCACGCAGCTTTGTCAAATGGAAATGGGGGAATTCAGTGGACTCTGCAATCTCACCTCAAACATCTGGACTACGCGGACGACGTATGCTTACTCTCTCATAGGATCATGGATCTCCATCAAATGACAACAAGGGTGGAGAGAGAAGCAGAAATCGTAGGGCTTAAGATCAACTCGGCAAAAACTAAAAGGATCAGCCTTGGAACTTCCTCATCAATCCAAGTAAATATTTCTGGACAACCGGTAGAGATGGTAGAGGATTTCCAATATCTTGGGAGTATTATCTCTACGGGTGGCGGAACTGAACTGGACGTAAACAGCCGAATCAGAAAAGCAAAGGCTGCGTTCGGAATGCTGTCCAAAATATGGAGAAACAACTCTTTTAGCTTAAAGACCAAGCTACGACTGTTCCGCTCCAATGTTGAATCCGTTCTGCTTTACGGCTGCAGCACTTGGAAAGTCACTGAAATTGTCACTAGAAAGCTGCAAACCTTCGTTAATAGATGTCTACGAAACATCTTGAGGATTTTCTGGCCCAACCGTATCTCCAATGCCGAACTTCATACGAGAACGGGTCAGGAGCCCATAGACTCCATTATACGAAGAAGAAAGTGGCAGTGGATTGGCCATACGCTTCGAAAAGGCGATCGGTGCATTGCATCTCAAGCAATGCAGTGGAACCCGCTCACACAGGAGGGAAGACAAGTGGGCCGGCCTAGAAGTACATGGCGAAGAACGGTCGAACAGGAATCGGCACGACTGGGGAAAAGTTGGAGAGAGCTGAAATATATTTCAAGAAATCGTACACGATGGCGCGTAGGTGTAGTGGAGGCCCTATGTCCCGTAAGGGAAACATCACGGACGTAATAGGTCCGAGGACCTAAGTAAGTAAGTAAGTAAGTAAACTAAAAGCAAATAATAAATCGAATTATCTATCAGCGGCAAGTTATGCAATTTCGTTGAAAGTATATATTTCGAAATAAGATGATTTCAATCAAATTTGCACGAAAATAGGTGAAGATTTTACAAACGCACTCGATTGGAATGTATTTTAAAAGCTTGGAAAATCTTAAGTATGAATCATATTGGTATTTGCGAAGAACGAAGTTACCTCATTTTTGGTTCCAAGGAAAAGTAAAATAAACAACTGAGTCGAACGAACCTTTATTAGCTGAACCAGTTAACGCGCTCTTCGTTTCTATTCCTGAATGTTACATTTTTTGTTTCGGAGGGCCTCAGCAACAGAATACGGCAATCTCCAGTCGCCTGAACAAAAAATCTCAGTTTCGCTTGTTCATTTGTTTTGAATTTTATTCAGAATTTATTTTGTTCCTATCAAAGTTTTTATTTCATCTAGTTCTAATTCGAACTGAACTTTCAGGAAAAATTACAAAAATATAATTAGGTACTGATCAGCTGGTTGCTGTTTTGCTTTTTGGTGTAGAAGAGAATTTTCAACGATCAGTTGGAAAAATGCTGATATTGCTATGTGTCGAAGCACAATGTCAAAAATCTTAGCACAAGTCCTGAAAGTGTTAGAAAGACAAAAGACGATGGGCAATTTGTATGAAATCTGGTCGTTAGACCACCACAAATTAAATTGGTATAAAATGAAAGGTGATGTTGAGCTTCTTACATAGGGGAGACAAATTTCTTGCATCGACGGAGAAAACCTGAACACTTAGCAGCATTTTTGGCGATGTCGAATATATGGTCGTTCCATAAAAGGTGGTCTGTGACACACATACCGAGGACTGAAAGCTTTTCGTTTTCCTCAATGCAAGTGCCACTCATGGATAGTTGCATGGGGGGTGGGTTTCGTTTTAACGACAGTAGACAGCATTGAGTTTTTGAAGCATTAAATTCTACACGATTTTTGATTCCCCATTGGACAATGCTGTCGAGATCAGAATTTAATGAGCTTATCATACGCTGCCGTTCGAGTTCCACATCCGAAGGACTGGATGTGAATCTAAGAACGAATATGAAAAGCTGAAGGTACTGTCGTCAGCAAAACAATTTATTGGATTAGAAGTTTCAGATAAAAGATCGTTTATGAATATAAGGTAGAGAGTCGGAGACAGAGCGCAGCCCTGTGGCACACCAGCATTTATTTTGTGAATTTCAGACTTAAAACCTGGTGCCATATTACCCGACTTTACCCTATGTAAGTGATCACAAATTTCACCTAGTTTTGTCTGACTTTGCAGAGCCTGCTAAGCTGAGTTTTCGTGTTTCTCGTGTAAACAGCAGTGTGATAATCAACTTTTGAATAGTGTTTTTGGCATCAGCGTTGTGACTCGCGAATCACACCATGCCAGTAACACGCCACACAGTGGTCCGTTTGTTATATTTTGTGAATAAAAAACATTTCTCATCATTTAATGGAAGCATTTTTACCACCAAATTATCACAACTCATTCAGGTACATATTTAAAGACATTTCAAAAATATTGGGTTTTTCAATAAGAGCGCTACAAAAGTTTTTTTAAATAAAACAAAAACGGTTTTGGATATCAATGAAATTCTTTATTTCTTTGAAAGTACGTTCGATGCCATTATGTATGGAATTCGATTTCTTTTACATGGCTACCACGGGCACGCTTGCAGAAGTCCAGACACTGTTGCCGATACTCCAGAAGTTGCCGATACTGCTGCAATTTCACGTTCGATATTCGTACGAAGTTCATCAATCGTCGCTGGCTTGTTGGCATAGACCACAGAATTGACGTAGCCCCACAGGAAATAGTCTAACGGGGCGTCAAATAGCACGACCGAGGCGGCCAAGCGCCTGGACCATTTCGTGAGATAACGCGTTCTCCAAACTTGGTTTCCAATAAATTGATTGTGACATTCGCTGTGTGGCTTGTGGCGCCGTCGTGTTGGTACCACATGTCCTCCAAGTCCATATCGTCCAATTGGGGCCAAAAATATTCGGTTATCATTGAACGGTAGCGATCCCCATTCACAGTAACGTGCCGGTCTTGATCATCACGGAAGAATGACGCCGCCGGCCCATAAACCACATCAAACCGTGATTTTTTCGGGATGCAATGATGACTCCTTGAGTACGTGTGGATTGCTGCCTGACCAATACCGCATATTTTGTTTGTAGGCCAAGATCTTTCCGCAAAATTCGCCACAACGACGTCACAGAGATGCCCAACGCTTGAGAACGACGTGTGAGAGACACATTTGGGCTTTCTGCAACTTAAGCCTCAGCAGCAGCAATATTCTCGACACTACGGGCACTTCTTTGTCTCACTGGCACGGGAACATTTTGTACTGTGCCTGTGGATTCAAATTTTTCCACTAGACGCTCAATTGTTGATCTGCTAGGACGATTATGACGACCATAAATTGGACGTAGCGCTCTTAACTTTGAGGCCACTGACTCCGAATTTCGGTAGTAAATTTTAATAATTTCGACTCGTTGTTGGCTCGAATATCTTTCCATCATAAAATGGCAAACCATATTGAAGAGAAATGTCAAAAGAGTGGCAAAAAATACGGCGTCGTTTGCTGTCCCTGTTGCTCTACTTTTGCAGCGTCCCTGTTGAAAAACCCTTTATATTTGACTGAATACCTCAGCTTCGCTTTGCAAGGTTTCTTTGCTTATTTTCACATTTTGAACTATTAGTACAGTAACTATATACATTCACGTATGCGTCAAATCTGGTATTTCTAATTTTTTTGCTGAGTTGTTCAGGACATTGGCCTAGTAAATAACCTAAGTTTTCGACCTCGAGCGGCGACCGCTTTATGGTCAGAAATAAAAAAAAAACGCCATTTTGTCGCGCTTTTTTCAGTTATTGGCGATTTTAGTCCTAAAGAAGTAATTTTAAATAAAAAAAAATCTGGTATTTCTTATTTTTTGCTGAGTTGTTCAGGACATTGGCCTAGTAAATAACCTAAGTTTTCGACCTCGAGCGGCGACCGCTTCATGGTCAAAAATCAAAAAAACGCGATTTTATCGCGGTTTTTAAATAAAAAAAAACTGGTATTTCTAATTTTTTGTTGAGTTGTTCAGGACATTGGCCTATTAAATAACCTAAGTTTTCGACCTCGAGCGGCGAACGCTTTATGGTCAGAAATTTTTTCAGTTATTGGCGATTTTAGTCCTAAAGAAGTAATTTTAAATAAAACAAATCTGGTATTTCTAATTTTTTGCTCAGTTGTTCAGGACATTGGCCTAGTAAATAACCTAAGTTTTCGACCTCGAGCGGCGACCGCTTCATGGTAAAAAAATCAAAATAAACGCCATTTTGTCGCGCTTTTTTCAGTTATTGGCGATTTTAGTCCTAAAGAAGTAATTTTAAATAAAAAAAATCTGGTATTTCTAATTTTTTGCTCAGTTGTTCAGGACATTGGCCTAGTAAATAACCTTAGTTTTCGACCTCGAGCGGCGACCGCTTCATGGTCAAAAATCAAAAAAACCCGCCATTTTATCGGGCTTTTTTCAGTTATTGGCGATTTTAGTCCTAAAGAAGTAATTTTAAATAAAAACATTGTTCTACGATTTCAAAGTAACCTACTTTGCTCCAATTTGAGCCTAAAATCATCTCTGTAGACCGAATGGTTTCCAAAATACAGCATTTCAAAATTTAGCTATACAGTATAATGGATAATAAAGAATTTTTGACATAAAAGCAGCAAAGCACTAGAGCGTGTAGGTTGAGCCAAAATAATAGGACAATCATACCAGAAGGGGGGTCTATATACCCCCATTAAGATGGGAGGGGCAGTTATCTTAAAAAATTACTTAATGTAGAAACAGCACTATTGAAAAACAATGGTAAAACCCACAATATTCTCCTATAGCTTGTCTTAAGCCAGGAAACCCATTCTTGAATACATTTTTTAAATAAAGTTATTTAAGTCGATAGTTCTTGAGAAATTGATTTCAAAACTCAACATTTTAAAAAAGAATTTTCTTCTATTTACTTAGGGGCTTATTGCGAGAGTCTATTCAGAATAGACTTAAAGTCGAATAGACTTATAGTCTATCATCGGTATTGCGAATTTCTATTAGAATCAATTTTTTTCTACTAAATAGAATTTTTTTTTCGATCAAGAATTTCTGATCTACTTTTGTGTAAATTTTTGTTTAAACCTATAATAAGAATGTATTTTAGTGGAAAAGAATATCTTCTATTACAATATAAACTTTCATATCGTCATCCATGTTTGGTGTCCTTCCTTCAAGATACTCAATCATCTTAACATAAGCTGCAATATAAAATTTGCTACCATAATACATTTTTTTTAAAGATTTTTATGTACTTCTTATACATTCTTTAGAAATAATGCATTTTTAAAATGCATCATAAAATGCACTTTTTTCCAAAAGTCTTAATAGTTGATGCTGATGTATTTATTGATATTTATATGGATGTCCAACAATTTTCTCAATGTCCTTCTGTTTGCAAAAAGCTGCAATGTCATGTTTGGTACAGAGGAGCTTTACATTCAACTGCGAAATGATTTTTCAAGTTGTTATAACTGTTATTAAGGCTCTTAGAGAAAGTGCATTTTGAAGATGCACAAATCACCACTGCACCCTTAAAGGAGTCTGCGAAGCTACCACGTTATCATAACTATGTATAAACCATAGTAATATTATACAAATGTATGTCTTCATATTTTCATCCAATGTCTAAAATCCAAAGGACCGGAGTTCATTTTTGCATTTAGTCGCGCTATAAATATTATTTTTTTGAAGAAAAACTATTTATTTCATCAAAAAAACGTCAAATTTTTGTCAAACTATATTTGTTTTCTAAAACTCTTGGGGAGATTTGACATTTCAGTCTAAAGCTCTAGTCAAGAGCTTATAATATTCTATTTTCGAAAATGGATTCTATTCAAAAAGTCTACTGAGCAAGGCGATACTAATTTCAAATTTGATAGAATCGAAAAAAGTCGAATAGACTCTCGCAATAAGCCCCTTAGTAGAAACAGGATCCTTGGAGTAAATTTGTTTTTCTATATTTTGAGTTTGGAAATTGATTTCTCAAGAACTATCGACTAAAATAACTTTATTAAAAAAATGTATTCAAGAATGGGTTTCTAAGCTTAAGACAAGCTATAGGAGAATATTGTGGGTGTTACCATATTGTTTTTCAATAGTGCTGTTTCTACATTAAGTAATTTTTTTTAGATAACTGCCCCTCCCATTTTAAAGGGGGTATATAGACCCCCCTTCCGGTATGATTGTCCTTTTGTTTTGGCTCAACCTACACGCTCCAGTGCTTTGCTGCTTTTATGTCAACCATTCTTTGTTTTCCATTATACTGTTTGATAATACTCCTTGTTATATATATTTTTTTTTTATAGCTAAATTTTGAAATGCTGTATTTTGGAAACCATTCGGTCTACAGATATGGTTTTAGCCTCAAATTGGAGCAAAGTAGGTTACTTTGAAATCGTAGAACAATGTTTTTATTTAAAATTACTTCTTTAGGACTGACATCGCCAATAACTGAAAAAAGCGCGATTTCTTTTATTTTTGACCAAGCGGTCGCCGCTCGAGGTCGAAAACTTAGGTTATTTACTAGGCCAATATCCTGAACAACTCAGCAAAAAATCAGAAATATCAGATTTGACGTAAACGGTGCCTTCCATACAAACCACAAGGTTACTGGATTATATATTATGGCCTAAAATATAAAGTTATCATTTGAATTATGAAAAAAATGGGCTGTGTCACTGAATTCCAAGTCCCCAATTATTTAATTTTCCTCAAGAAAACTGGACTCAACCGTAAAATGCTTTCGTCCCATGATTATTGTCTTTTAGAAAAATCATAGCTTGACTAAAAAAAAGAGTTGGCAGGCGACGGCATCTAACTGATAGCCCATCTGTCGTACCTGTGCGAAACGTATTTCCGAGAGTTTTAGGGTAGCTAAATTGATTAATACCTATTGGTGAAACTGAGAAAAATGAAGATTATTCTTCTTTCACTTAAGTGCTTGAAGATTCGAAAATCTACTTTTCGTTGTCTTCTAATATTTGATCAGTGCAGTGCTTAGTTGAGTTTTCGCTTTCCGAATGCGTAATCGATTCACATGGCACTTATTAAATGGGATAAGAAATGTCAATGTTAAACTAGGCTTTAGCTTCCCATGTTGACCCACTTGACTGCTGAAAGACTGGTTCTAAGTCCTATGAGCATTGGGAATTAATTCATTAGTGCCAATTTGACGTCAGATAATTTCTGATCGAGTCTAGGGACGAATAAGATATCGTGCTGATTCGATACAAGTGCGATATTCGATACTGATGCGAAAAAAGTACTTTTTTAAGTAAAATTGATCATTTTTTAAAATTAAAATTAGAAAACCTTTAAAATGGTTCAGTTTGATGGTACATTAGGTGCGCTTTTCTCCTTTAAATTTTTAAATTTCGCCTTATTTTATTAGCAAAAATATTTGTTAAAAATTCATAGAAAACAATAAAACTCAACGCAAAAATCATCTTAATCCAATTTTTGCATCAATCTTTTCATTGAACCTCTCAACTTGCTGTCGATGAGACACTTAAAGTTTCGGTAGGTCCAATCATTAATTGAGCTCCCTTGACTGTTATCATCCAAACAGCTTTCAATTACTTCACGCATTTCTTCTCTGTTAAGTTTTTTGTCATTTTCAAGCAACCGCATAATTCTATCGGTGAGCCATCCATCAGATTCGTTCCATAATTCCGAGGTCCGAGCACCACAAAGGATGAATTCCTTGACTAGATCGGTGTCTGGATAATCGAGACGGTTGGCCTTTTCTAGTAAATCTTGTGGAATATTAAGGCTCTTAATACAATCCAATCGGGCTTGTTTCAGTTCTTGACGAGATTTGGGCTTCCATTCAGCAGTCGTCTGGTGAATTAAATTCAAATAATTATGTCAGAGCCTAAATTAAACAAGTTGTTTTATTTAAATTTTCTTACCAGAACAATTAAAGCAAGAAAAATATAGACTTTCATCGTGGAGTTTTAATTATACACACAGCTTGATGCTTCGGGGATGAATATTTTATATGATCTAAAATGCATTACAACTTCAGCTTTTATAGGAAGAAATATACGAGATTAATCTTGTAAATGTAGGATTAAAAGGCTATCAGTAAATTTTAAATTTAATTCTTTTAGCATTGCAAGAAAGATGTAATGCCTTCCGCAATTAACCGTTTCACTTCTAGTGTTGATTAATTAATTTTAAAAATATAATTGATAAAAATAAAAACTGGACAAAAGTTAAAGTTGAGTGATATGAATTGGTCCGTCCTCCAATACAAGGTTTATGAGAATAGAAAATAAAACGGGAATTAAAATGTATGGTCTTGCTTTTAAGAGATTATCAAAAGTTATTAATAAAGTACGAACTAAACAACAGAAAATGCACGCCTCGATCACACGATTGGAGATTGCCCGTGAACCGCTGAGGAATGAAGATAATAAGTTGCAGCATTTTACTATCTGCAATTTTCACGTTGAAAGTTAAAAAAAAAGTCAGCAAGTATAAGATGAATCGCCAATGATTTAAAACATTTTACTTTTGTAACTAGTGAAATTGTTATAAATTATCTGACAACAACTGGACATCCGAGTTTTAAAGATCTGAATTTCTGAAATTATGGGCAATTTTCCGACGTCTTCGAATTTCCAAACAACTGCATTTCAGTTCAAATTCTCTTCCAATAATATTTCAGAAGCCGTATTCATGCGTGGGTCCAGGGATTTAGTTTGGGTGATGGGGATGACATCAATACAAAATGAACAGCAGGATATTCTTGAAGCAGAAAAGTTCAAGATTTATCCGACATAAATGACAAATCAAAATTAACTTATAAGGATTTAATATAGGGGAGTTTTCCTAGAAATGTGTTGACGTATCTTGTAAATATTTTTTTATCTAAATAGACCGAGAGCCCACAGCAATTTTTGGGTGTGAACGATAGCGACCTTATCTGTGGGTCCAAATGTCTGCAAGACGCACTCAAAGCTTGAAGCTTTGAATGCGTCTTACAGCCATTTGGCTCTTCGGAAAATATTTTGGACTCCATAGCCATGTCTTGGCCACTCAGCTCTTTTATTAAATATGATTTTGAAGTTCCTACACTGCATGAATTTTAAATGCAGTATTGCATACAAAGGCCCCAACCCCGACATGCCAGACTTTCCTATTTGCATATGAACAGTATGGACCTATCTTAAAACAAAAGCAAGTTTTGCTATCGTTCACACCCTTAAATTGCTGTGTGCTCTTACACTAAAAACTTTAACATATGATGCTCATTTTTTTATCATTGCTGATACATTTAATAAGTACAAAAGAAATTAAAAACAAAGGAAATTAAAACAAAGAAGAAGATCGCTTCTCAAATTCAAAAGATGTTTAACAAACATATAAAAAAGTTATCCATATAAATGACTACATAATTTGTATGCCAATTTGTATGCATCGTCGAAGAAAACGTGATCGTTCCTCATAAGGTGGTCTGTGATACACATGCCGAGTACTGAAAGCTTTTCAATTTCATCAATGCAACTGATGACAAAAGACAGCATTGAGTTTTAGAAGCATTAAATTCTAAGTGGTTCTTTATTCCCTGTTGGACAATAATGTCAAGATCAGAATTTAATGAGCTTATCATACGCTGCCCTTCAAGTTCCACCTCCCAAGGACATGCAGCGAAATTCTTTAATGGATTAGAAGTTTCGGATAAAAGATCATCAGGAAGTAGCCCTGTGGTACACCAGCATTTATTTTGTGGATTTTAGACTTGAAACCGTCAAATATAACTTGTATTGAGCAGACCGAAAGGTAATTTTTAATGCATTGAGGAAGAGATTCATCGATACCAAATCCGCGCATTTTCGATAAGAGAGCCTGATGCCAAACTCTATCAAACGCTTATGAAATATCAAGCGCAACAATTTTACTTTATCCAAAAGAATGTAATGATTTGTGCCACTGTTCGGTGAGATAAACCATATCAGATCACCAGTGGACCTATTTCTGCGAAAGTCGTACTGCCGGTCATTAAGAAGTTTTCGTTCTTCGAGATATTTCTTGAGCTGTAAATTGATCGGCGTTTCCATGACCTTGGAAAGAAGGGACGTAAGTGCAATTGGCCGATAGTTAGAGGGGAAGAAGATACGCCTTTTTTTGGACTGGCTGGACAAATGCTCTTTTCCATCAAATCGGAAATAATACTTTGAAATAAATGATGGGTTGGGGTCATCATTCTGTATGTGCCAAAATTCTGTAGTCCAAAATACTGTGTTTCAAAAATCTGAAAATCCCATATTCTGTTATTGTTTTTTAATTCTGGTAGAACCATAATCCTGTATTTCAAAATTGACAAGGACTTTTTCGCACGTTTTTTCATTATCAAAACAATTTTTTATCATTTACAGAATTTTTGTAAAGAATACAGAAAACATATGAAACCTTACACATTTTCATTAAAATTAAATTGAGCTAATTTCCAAATTTGCAGAAAAAGTTCTTTTATATCAAGATTGATGATCTTTTGTCACAGGTCGTTCGTTATAGTATATCCAAAATTGCTTTGAAATAACTGATTTTAGTATTATAGTGTTGCTAAATCATGTACTTTTCTCATTCTTTTTCCCGTTTTTGTAAAACAAGCTGTGAAATTGTGTTTAAATAAATCCTATAAATTATTTACTTAAAAATAATAACCCGCTTATCTATACAAAATGGTGTACCAAGTTAAGAACAAGTCCGATTCCGATAGCCACGTTCCACGTTCTATGTAAATAATAGAAGAACATTATGGAACTCACCAAACATTTATTGTTTGACATGTTTTATGTTTAATACTTAAAAAGGGATTGCTTAGTTAAGGATAATCAGCTAAGATAAACTTATAATTAACAAGTTACGACTTATGTCTGCTTTATAGATCTGATTCAATTGAATTTAGTCCGTTTTTTGTTGGCCCCGCGCGGTTTTTGTGGATAATATATTGTTCAAACAAAAGAGGATCACAAAATCAATCGTCTTGGCTACATCCTTTGGATATTGTACATTAAATCCAATGCATAGGGCTACCACGTGAAAATATTTGCAATATCACAAGACTTTGGTCTATTATTTTTCCTCAATAAAATTGTATGATGTTTTAGTAACAAAAGAAATGTCTGAAAAGTATACAATTATAAAATCGTTAGTACGATAACAGTAAACAAATAAAATAAATAGTTTTTATTAATGTACGTAGAAAATGAGATATCTCAAATTTATAAAGGTGGGCAGATAAAACTGAGGGACCACTGTTTTGGAATTCTTTATTATTGTAATGAAATATTTGATCAAAATCTTGCCTTCGAACTTATATCTTATTTATCGTACAGTAAAAAAAGAACAACCTGCTGCTACAGCAAATTAGAAATGAAAATATTTACATCGCTTATTTCTGGCTTACAATCAAATCAAATCAATGTCCAGTCAGAATTCCAAACTTCAAATGTTTCTTTTGATATTTTACTGATTAATCTTATCTTTACAGCAAATAGGATAAGAAATAGAAATGGAATAGACAAATAGAAGAGAAACTGCATTGAAATATTTTTATTATTATTATTTTTTTTACTTTTTTTTACTTTTGTTTTTAAGTGCAATATAGGAAATACAAATTAATTAAACTCTTACTAAAGCTTCTTTAACCGTTCTGGCAAACTGAAGTAATATTTTGCACAGAAATGTTGAAATAAGACGGTGGTGTCTGCGAAATGTTGAAAAACTTTCAAAAATTGTTTAATTTCGAATAACTTTCTTTATTTTTTATTTTTTGCATAATATTGATATTTAATCATAATGCTGACCATAGCCGAAAGTTTTTAATTTTAAACAATTATGTTGAAATTAGTGAATGTTAGAGCTAGGGCTGGCACGGGACTTTCGACTCGTCTTGTCTCGTCTCGTCTCGTCTCGTCTCGTCTCGTCTCGTCTCGTCTCGTCTCGTCTCGTCTCGTCTCGTCTCGTCTCGTCTCGTCTCGTCTCGTCTCGTCTCGTCTCGTCTCGTCTCGTCTCGTCTCGTCTCGTCTCGTCTCGTCTCGTCTCGTCTCGTCTCGTCTCGCCTCGTCTCGTCTCGTCTCGTCTCGTCTCGTCTCGTCTCGTCTCGTCTCGTCTCGTCTCGTCTCGTCTCGTCTCGTCTCGTCTCGTCTCGTCTCATTTCGGTCTCGTTAAAATCGAAAATTTTCAGTCTCGTCTCGGTCTCGTATAAATAAGTCTAGTCTCAGTATGGTCTCCGAAAAATGCTATTTCCGGACAACCTGTTGATTATTGCAGATCAAGACCGAGACTTTTCTCGTCTCGTGGCCAGCCCTATTTAGAGCAAAATGTTGAATAATTTTCAAAGATTGTTAGATATCAAACAGTTTTTTCTAGATATTCAGTGTTTTCTTGGCGACTGAACAAGAAATGATGTTTTTTTTTGTGAACATACGTTCAAAGCAATGGATTTAGCAAAAATTGTAAAATATTCAACAAATTGCTGAATTCAATCTAACACAATATTTAAAACAACTAAATTCATAATTTACCTAGACCAAATATTATTTAACAAGAAACAATTATAATACTTACCTCGAAATTTAATATTTTAAATCCATAGCTATACGTATAAAATATACCTATGTCTCACTAGCGTTGTATAATATTTAATTGGCCGATTTCAAATTACCCATTACCAACGGCGTATACAGGGGGGGGGGGCTCACGGGGTCCCCCGAGAACTCAAGATTATTTTGTTCATCTGAAATAATTATTTAGTAACCACATAAAAAAAAAGAAAGTTGGTTACTTAGAAAGCTAGTAGGATTTTCGATTGTTAATTTAGAATTCAATAGAGAATTTGAATGTTGTTAACTTCAATTCAATAAGAAATTTAATTTACATGGCAATGGAATACCTACTTTATTTTGTAGTCAATCGATGATACTTAGATTTTCTTCCTCGTACCTCAAATTTAACAAACTTCTCATATGATAATACATCCAAATCTTAAAATATATGCAAAGGCTAGTTTCCGTTTTGAGATGACAGCCAAAACCTGTTAAACCAAACAGAAATCAAAGTGCGGAGTTGTTACCAAATTTTCACTCTGTAAAGTAAAAACTAATAGGAATTTCAAAAAAAGAATATTTTTTTTTCTGAAAATTAAATCTTTAAACACATTAAAGAACACATACAGAAATTGGTTTGTTTGATTTCTGTATGACAGATTATTTTTAAAAGCAAAAAAGTGATAACTTTCGATTTATAGTTATTCTAACCAAAAAAAATTAATGTTCACGATAAAAGACATAAATATATAAAACTATGATGAAAACATCTTATGAAAGGATTTTGTTTGCACTTATTCAACATTTACGATCGAACAATATTGTTTTTGATTTGGATGTGGATTACTTTTACAAAGTAACCTATATGAATCCCATAATGCAAAAGCCAATAGCTATGGTAAAGGAGATTTTTTGGAACTCCTTGCGGTGAACCGTTTGACCAGTCGGATGGAATTATTGACGAAAAGCGACTAGGCTCGTAGAATTTAACAACTTTATTCATTATTTTTATCAGAAAGGCTTACTGGTAAGAAAGATTTGGTATATTCGATGTACATATTTATTTTGTAAGGTGCCTTTCACTTTTCCATCGGTGGCAATCTTAGAGACATACATTTTTTTTTCAAATCAGAGGCATATCAAAATCACTCGTGAACTTTGTTCGCACTTTTCTTGAAACGCAACGAAAACGAATCTTTGTATTCAATTATAATACGAATATGTAATGTATTTGAGTTTTTCCACTATTGTAAAAAGAGCAATTTACACAAGTGGTCATTTTTGAAAATCAGAGCTATTGTTTTCATTTTCAGTAGTGAATATTTATATCTATTTACTAAAATTAAGAAACAGAAAACAGTGCACAATACCTATGATATTTTACTAATTTTTCCTAATTTTACTTATTTTCGCTGTTGTGTTGTTGCTGAGGACCTCCGAAATAAAAAATGTAACAGTCAGGAATAAAAATGAGGAGCGCGCTAATAAAGGTTCGTTCGCCTCAGTTGTTTGTTTTACTTTTCTTTGGAACCAAAAATGAGGTAACTTTGCAAATACCAAAAAAATGTTTTCGTCTCAAATGTGTTAATTTTTTTGTATATGTAGTTTATTTCATTTTGAATTGGCTTTGGCAGTTCAAAAAATATATATTTTCACCAAAATTGCCTAACTTGGCGTAGTACAAATGTAGTATTACATTCGTAGTCTGCTATTTCACGCCTACTTTTGATTCTTAACTGTCTTGAAATTAAATGAGTTAAGGTACGATATCTTGTTCCAGGATATAAACGATTTTAAATTATTTTAACTTATATCTTACAGAGGTAATATATTTTAGGGTTTCCCATAAAGGGCGGGTCGATTTTAAAATTGAATAAAATTAGTTTTATATAAGATATCAATAAGGTTTTATCTTTATTTGAGAGCCCTATTATAGTAATATAACATCGTTCAAATGGCCGGCCCCGGCTTCGCTGGGTGGCGCGTATTCGAAAGGTCCAGTTTTCGATAATTTTGGCGCATAAATCAGGCTGAATTTGACCGATGGCATCGATTATGTTGTCTTAGAGGGTCGAGGTGGTTTGCAGCTTATTCGCATAGACCTGTGACTTAAGAAAGCCCCACAAGAAAAACTCCAAAGGGGTCAAAAATCACGTCGCCTCGGCGCGAGATAACCATGCCATGAAACCGCTCGTGCAGAATATCGATTGTGTCTTAAGCTGTGTGGCACGTAGTGCCATCCTGTTGAAACCATATATCTTCAGTGTCCATATCATCCAATTTAGGCCACAAGAAGTGGCGACCTATAGCGATCGCCGTTGACGGTGATGGCCTGGCCAGCATCATTTTCGAAGAAGTACGGACCGATGAAGCCTCCTGGCATACAGCCCAAATTCCACACTTTATTAACTTCATTTGGATGCATTGGCACCTCGTGAATCTCGCGTGGATTAGTGTCGTCCCAAATCCGGCAATTTTGCTTATTCACGTACCCATTCATCCAAAGATGGGCCTCATCGCTAAAGATGATTTTTCGACCAAAATTGAGATAAACTTCTAACTGCTCTAAAACATCATTTGCACGTGTTGCTCGACGCTGTAACTCGCCATGATGATTTGTCTGTAGTAACTGATTAAAAGACGACATTTTGACCGAAAGTAAAAGAAACAATATGGCCGCCACGAGCTGTCAAAATCAACCCGTCCCTTTTGGCAAACCCTTTAGTATAGTTAATTAAGATTTTTTCCCTTTTCTTTTATATAGCTACGCACAATAAAATATGAAAAAAAAATATAAGGCACTTGACTTTTAACAAATATAAGTTCGTGTTATTTTGTTTTGGCATGACCCCCACCCCCCAAGAACTAAAGCTGTATACGCCCCTGCCCATTACTATATGTTATATCTAATTAAATACAATTTAGTTACGCATTATATTTTGTAATATGTAATGGCAAGTTATTAAAAAATTACAAGTGCGAAAAGGCCTAGCTTTCTAGGAAAGGTTACGGAGGTTAGCATTCTCCGTAACTGAAATCAACCCGCTACCGAAACCAACACTACGCCCCGGATAATTAATGATAACTCGTTGACGACATTTGGCTATTGTACCCGGACAAAGATTGGTTTCTGGAATGTGAAGACGCTTCTTGACAACGGAAAAGAAGGTCCTCAGAATGCCAGATTCCTGCAACTAGAGAAGGAATTCATGCGGTATAGGATGGACATCTTAGGGATAAGTGAAGTTAGATGGCTGGGTTCGGGGAAGTTCAAGTCACCAACCCGTAACACTGTACTATTCTATTCCGGAAAAACACCTGGAAGCGCTCGGGAATCTGGCGTTGGATTGCTGCTTTCCAAAACAGCTCTCAAAAGCCTAATTTCCTGGGAGCCTTTAGGTGACAGGATCCTGAAAGCCAGGTTCCGGACTAGAGTACGTCGCGTCACCATCATACAGTGTTACGCCCCAACTTTGCTCTCTTCTGACGAGGAGAAGGAGGCCTTCTATAACCGGCTGAGTGCTGCTTATGATAGCGTTCCACGAGGTGATATAGTTATGGTGATGGGAGACTTAAATGCCAAGGTTGGCAATGACAACACTGGGCTAAGGCATGTCATGGGAAAACATGGTGTTGGTAACCGAAACGACAATGGCGAACGATTTGTCGATTTCTGCAACGCCAACGGCCTTGTTATTGGAGGGACCATGTTCGAGCATAAGACGTGCCACAAAGTCAGTTGGGTGTCGACTGACAGACAAGCAACTTCCAACCAAATTGACCACTTCGCGATCAGCCGGCGTTTTAGAAGCAGTCTCCAGGACGTCCGTAACAGAAGAGGTGCTGACATGGGAATGGCCCGGGACCACCATCTGATGGTTGCTACCGTAAGATTGCGTACAGCTGCAGTTCGGAGATCCCAAGGAAACACTCGAATGCCCAAGTTTAATACAGATAGACTAAAGGATCCCGCAGTGCGCCAACAACTAGGGGACCACCTTTCACAAGGATTGAACGCAATCAGCAGCACGGAAACCACATCCATCGAAAATCATTGGTGTGCTGTGAAAAATGTGTTCATATCCGGTGCTGAAAGTATAGTCGGCCGGGCGCAAGGAAGAAATAGTGCTTGGCTTTCCGACGAAACTTGGGCAAGGATCGAAGAAAGGAAACACCTTAAAGCTCGCATCGCAGCTACCCCAGCAGCAGGGAGAAACGAGCTTGAGTCTACGTACCGCATGAAGATGAGGGAAGTTCACCGTAGTGTGCGACGTGATAAGCGTAACTACATCAACGCACTGGCCACAGAAGCAGAAGAAGCCGCTAGTAGGTGTGACAGTAGGACCGTCTACAGAATTACCAAAGAGCTCACTGGTGTCCAGAGCTCTAAACAACACCTGGTTAAAGACACAAACGGATCCCTGCTAAATTCGGATGAGGACCAGCTCATAAGGTGGAGGGAACACTTTTCTGCGGTTTTAAACCGCGTTTTCGCAAGTGAAGTGAACCCTATTCCCACTGAGCTACCCGAAGTAACAATTTCCCGAATACGCACCGTACCCTCCAGTAAAGAAGAAATTATCACCGCCATCAAAGCACTGAAGAACAACAAAGCGGTTGGACTTGACGGTATTCCTGCAGAGCTCTTAGGAGCAGCCCCAACGACATCGAGCGAGCTACTGCACCCACTTATTAAGAGAGCTTGGGAAACAGAGAGCTTTCCTGAAGAGTGGAAAAAAGGAATGATTGTCAAGCTCCCAAAGAAAGGAGATCTCACACAGTGCGAAAACTGGAGAGGAATATGCGTTCTGCCTGCAGTAGCCAAGATAATAGCAAGGATAATATTGGACCGAATTAAAGACCACCTCGAAGACACACTCGACGCCGAACAAGCAGGTTTCCGCACTGGATCTTCCTGTGTGGATCACATCAACACCTTGCGGATCATCATCGAACAGTGCGTTGAATATCGATCACCACTTCACCTGCTGTTCATCGATTTTGAAAAGGCGTTCGACAGTGTCAATAGAGAATTTATTTGGCTTGCTTTGCGCAGGAGGGGCATCCCAGATAAATTGATTGCTATTATCAAGGCTACATATGATGGATCCAAGTGTCACGTTTTGCACAAAGGTAGGCTGTCAGAGGAGTTTGAAATCCAAAGTGGAGTTAGGCAAGGCTGTATACTGTCACCAATACTGTTCCTGTTGGTGATAAGTGACGTACTGCACGCAGCTTTGTCAAATGGAAATGGAGGAATTCAGTGGACTCTGCAATCTCACCTCAAACATCTGGACTACGCGGACGACGTATGCTTACTCTCTCATAGGATCATGGATCTCCATCAAATGACAACAAGGGTGGAGAGAGAAGCAGAAATCGTAGGGCTTAAGATCAACTCGGCAAAAACTAAAAGGATCAGCCTTGGAACTTCCTCATCAATCCAAGTAAATATTTCTGGACAACCGGTAGAGATGGTAGAGGATTTCCAATATCTTGGGAGTATTGTCTCTACGGGTGGCGGAACTGAACTGGACGTAAACAGCCGAATCAGAAAAGCAAAGGCTGCGTTCGGAATGCTGTCCAAAATATGGAGAAACAACTCTTTTAGCTTAAAGACCAAGCTACGACTGTTCCGCTCCAATGTTGAATCCGTTCTGCTTTACGGCTGCAGCACTTGGAAAGTCACTGAAATTGTCACTAGAAAGCTGCAAACCTTCGTTAATAGATGTCTACGAAACATCTTGAGGATTTTCTGGCCCAACCGTATCTCCAATGCCGAACTTCATGCGAGAACGGGTCAGGAGCCCATAGACTCCATTACACGAAGAAGAAAGTGGCAGTGGATTGGCCATACGCTTCGAAAAGGCGATCGGTGCATTGCATCTCAAGCAATGCAGTGGAACCCGCTCACACAGGAGGGAAGACAAGTGGGCCGGCCTAGAAGTACATGGCGAAGAACGGTCGAACAGGAATCGGCACGACTGGGGAAAAGTTGGAGAGAGCTGAAATATATTTCAAGAAATCGTACACGATGGCGCGTAGGTGTAGTGGAGGCCCTATGTCCCGTAAGGGAAACATCACGGACGTAATAGGTCCGAGGACCTAAGTAAGTAAGTAAGTAAGTTATTAAATAACCCATTATGCTAGGTTTCCATTTGTCATTGAAAAGACGCAAATTGACACACTTTCCAGGACAGGGTGGCTTTAACCAACACAAAAAGCTACTTTTCTTAGCTTTTTGAAATCGGCTTGACAACTACGACGAGTTCTCGTCACGCTCACGTCGCATTTTCACGTCGCATTGTAAATCGAGCATAACTTACCCTGTCTTGTAAGGTTTGTACATTTGCGTCTTTTCAATGACAAGTTGGAAACCTAGCATTACATTTTCAAAATGAAATGGAAAAAATTTGTTGTTTCCATTACAATTTAAATATGTACGTTATTCAATAAAATCTAATTAAAATAATAAAATCTAATTAGATGAAATTTAATTACCCATTACATTTGAAATATAGTTATAACTAGATATAATCTAATTAACAATTACATTTGTAATATTTAATTAAAAAATATTTAATTACCTATTACAAATGTAATGGGTAATTAGATTTTTTCCATTCCATTTTAAAAATGTACGGAAAAAAATTTTGTTTTCCATTACATTTTTTTATAATGTAATGCAGATATATTTTTTTTTTTCATTACGTTTTGAGACATGAATACACATTACCTTTCAAAATTAACAATATACAGGGTGTCCCTTAATTCGTCAAGAGTATTTAAGGGTATGATTCTGGGGTATATTCTAAGAAAAAAATTATTTTACAGTAAGGGCCTATCTCCAATTTTGATATCATTTATCGGGAATTTAAGAAAAGTCTTTCTTTGGGGTACCCTGATTTTTTTTTTTTTTTTTCTATATTAAGCGCGTGCAAAAGGGGTTATGACTACCCTTAAGATGATATACACAGCACGAGCGATTAGGTAGATTGGAGGGGATTTAAAAGGAGATACCGATGCACATTGGTTTTGAACGTCTGTAGATCACAATAGGAGGGGAAAATTGAGCTGGGTAGAGCATTCCACATTCGAGTAGTGCGACTAAAGAAAGAATCTCTGTACTTAACAGTACGTCCGAAACTGGGCTCAAGGGTAAACTGATGGGCATTCCTATAAGCGCGAGTATTACGGTTGAATTGTTTAAGGGGAGGAATGCAACTGGCTATTTCACTAAAGCATTGTTTATGGAAATAACGGTAAAATAACGAAAGACATGAAACATTTCGACAGTGCCAAGAGATGAGAATGTTTCCGTTATAGTTCTTTCACCTATCATTTTAAGAGCTCTCTTTTCAATTCTATCCAATAAACTCAAGTGGGTTATTGGAGCACCTGCCCAAATAAGAGAGTTATACTCAAGTTTTGGACGAATAAAGGCTTTGTAGATCACAGCCAGATCAGAAGGGGAGACAAATTTCTTGCATCGACGGAGAAAACCTACACACTTAGCAGCGTTTTTGGCGATGTCGAATATGTGGTCGTTCCATAAAAGGTGGTCTGTGACACACATACCGAGGACTGAAAGCTTTTCGGTTTCCTCAATGCAAGTGCCACTCATGGATAGTGGCATGGGGGGTGGGTTTTGTTTTAACGACAGTAGACAGCATTGAGTTTTTAAAGCATTAAATTCTACACGATTTTTTATTCCCCATTGGAAAATGCTGTCGAGATCAGAATTTAATGAGCTTATCATACGCTGCCGTTCAAGTTCCACATCCGAAGGACATGGATGTGAATCTAAGAACGAATATGAAAAGCTGAGGGTACTGTCGTCAGCGAAACAATTTAATGGATCAGAAGTTTCAGATAAAAGATCGTTTATAAATATAAGGAAGAGAGTCGCAGACAGAACGGAGCCCTGGGGCACACCAGCATTTATTTTGTGAATTTCAGACTTGAAACCATCCAATACAACTTGTATTGAACGGTCCGAAAGGTAATTTCTAATCCAACGAAGAAGAGATTCATCGATACCAAATGCACGCATTTTCGATAAGAGAGCTTGATGCCAAACTTTATCAAATGCTTTAGAAATATCAAGCGCAATAATCTTACTTTCTCCAAAACGATGTAAGGATTTGTGCCACTGTTCGGTGAGATATACCATCAGATCACCAGTGGACCTATTGCTACGAAAGCCGTACTGCCGGTCATTAGGAAGCTTTCGTTCTTCGATATATTTCTTTAGCTGAAAATTAATCAGCGTTTCCATGACCTTGATCCATGTTATCGGTAATTGCGCCGTAAGCACTTACGACAGAAACTTCGGTTAGGCCTTTATTTTTAGAAGAAATACCAGGCTTTGTAATTGAGTTTAAATAAATTTGACATATTTTCTAAGTCTTAAGATATTCAGTTTTTAGCCTGTTCCATTTTTCCTGCCCATGCTAATTTTTTGACTTTGGGGTCAATTTTCTCCAAAAAATGCGTAATCAACATGATGTTTTAATAATTTTTTTTGAATGTACGTAACAATAATAAAAATAAAATTCAGCAACAAGTTTGCCGAAAAACCCATATATTTTATGATAATTTGGAAAATCAGCGACAGGTAAAATTAAAAAAAAATGCTTTTTTAGCTTTAAGATCGAAAAGCTATGAATAAAAATTATTTGTGTGGTTTTATATAATTTGTTAAGTATGTTTTTTACTAAAACAGTTATAACGGGTGCACTTTGACATTCCTTGGTTAGAAAAAATGCTAATTTTAGTAGCCACTTAAGTTGAATTCTACAAACAATCTGCAGTTGTTGCAAAATGATTTATCAGAATTATTGAAGGACATTCCGTAGGTTCAACTAGCCTCATCTTATTCATAACTTGATGGTGCCCACTTTGCTCGAGAGGTTTAAAATTGACAAGATGAAGAGTAAGCGGTAATCGTTGGATAGGAAAAAGTTAGAGCAGTTCTATGGCATTCAAGATCACCTGACCCTACAATATTGGATGTTCTTGAATGGGGAAGAACGAAATAAATCATTTATTCAACAAAAACAGCAACTTAAAGTGAATTAGAAGAGCGCGTGCTCAAAGCGTCCGCAGAAGTGAGGCAGCAGCAAGGATCATTGATATCAATATCATTGAAATACGAACACGGACTCTAGCATGCATACAAAATCAAAGAGGACTCATTTGAACACCTGTTATAACTGTTTTAGTTCCCACATAAAATATAAATTATCGATAACCACACATATCATTTTTTATTCATAGCTTTTCGAGCTTAAAGTGTAAAAAACCTTTATTTTTTTAAATTTTACCTGCCTTTTCCAAATTATCATAAAATCTATGGGTTTTTCGGCAAACTTGTTGTTAAATTTTATTTTAAGTGTTGTTACGTTCATTCAAAAAAATTATAAACATCATGTTGACGACACTTTTTTTGGAGAAAATTGCCCCCAAAGTCAAAAAATTAGCATGGGCAAGAAAAATGAAACAATCTATCTTAGGGGATACAGGGATATCTTAATCCTGAAAACTCAGCAAAAAATCAGAAATCCCAGCTTTGACGCATACGTGAATGTACACATATAGTTACTGTACTATTTATTTATCATACTGAAAAGGTTTTTTTGTATGACTTGCCCTTATTCATTCATTCATTGCTCAACTCTAGTATGTCGTAGGGAGCTATTTTTTTTTTATTTAAAGAAATTAATAGGACTAAAAATTAGTTTTTAATCAAGCCGATTCGCAAGCCTTTATCAAAATTATAACTCAAAAGTATTTGTTCAACAAAATAAATTAATAAAACTGACTAAAACTAGCTCTACAAAATTTTGTAAGGGCACATTTTATTTGCCTACCTACTTAAAAAAGATATAAGAGAGCTTGTTTCTTTTTTGAAAAGTTCTTCCATGAATGTCAATATTATTTGAAAAGGTAAAAAAGAGGGAATTCGTTTTTAAAGAAAAAGGTCGAAATGATTAGCTGTTAATTTTTAATTATTTGTAAAAAAAAAAAATATTTATTTATTTAAACAATAGCTAATATTCTAATTAGTAAAATTTTTTTTTCATTTTTTACTTTGCGATATACTGAAGCCAAGATATTCGTCAAAACAGAAACTATCTTTTTTGGGGGGCTCCGACTTGCCTTTTTTTTTTTATATATTCCACGCGCGCAAAAGGGGTTATGGCTACCCTTAAAATGTTTTTAACACAGCACGAGCGATTAGGTAAGTAGGAGAGGATTTAGAAGGAGATACCGATGCACATTGGTTTTGAAGGTTTGCACATCGAAATGGGAGGGGAAAGTCGAGTCAGGTAAAGCATTCCACATTCGTGTGGTGCGACTGAAAAAAGAATCTCTGTACATTACAGTACGTCCGAAGTTGGGCTCGAGGGTGAACTGATGGGCATTCCTAGAAGCGCGAGTATTACGGTTGAATTTTTTAAGGGGGGGAATGCAACTGGCTATTTCACTAGAACACTGATTATAATAATAGCGATAAAATAGAGAAAGACACGAAACATTACGGCGGTGTTCGAAAGATGTAATTGTTTCTGTTATAGATTTTTCGCCTATCATTTTTAAAGCTGTCTTTTGAATTCTGTCCAACAAACTCAAGTGAGTTCTTGGAGCTCCTGCCCAAACATGAGAATTGTACTCAAGTTTTTGACGAATAAAGGCTTTGTAGATCACAGCCGGATCAGAAGGGGAAAAAAACTTCTTGCATCTACGGAGAAAACCTAAACACTTAGCAGCGTTTTTGGCGACATCAAATATGTGGTCATTCCACAAAAGGTGGTCTGTGACACACATACCGAGAACTGAGAGCTGTTCGTTTTCTTCGATGCAAGTGCCGCCCATGGATAGCGGCATTGGGGGTGGGTTTCGCTTTAACGACAGGAGACAACATTGAGTTTTAGAAGCATTAAATTCTACGCGCTTTTTGATTCCCCATTGGACAATGCTGTCGAGACCAGAATTTAGTGAGCTTATCATACGCTGCCGTTCAAGTTCCACATCCGAAGGACATGGATGTGAATCTGTAAACGAATATGAGAGTACTATCGTCAGCAAAACAGTTTAATGGATTAGAAGTTTCAGACAAAAGATCATTTATAAAAATAAGGAAGAGAGTCGGAGACAAAACGGAGCCCTGGGGCACACCAGCATTTATTTTGTGGATTTCAGACTTGAAACCGTCCAATACGACTTGTATTGAACGGTCCGAAAGGTATTTTCTAATCCAACGAAGAAGAGGTTCATCGAAACCAAATGCGCGCATTTTCGATAAGAGAGCTTGGTGCCAAACTCTATCAAACGCTTTTGAAATATCAAGTGCAATAATCTTACTTTCTCCAAAACGATGTAAAGATTTGTTCCACTGTTCGGTGAGATATACCATCAGATCACCAGTGGACCTATTGCTAGGAAAGCCGTACTGCCGGTCATTAAGAAGCTTTCGTTCCTCGAGATATTTCTTGAGCTGGAAATTAATCAGCGTTTCCATGACCTTGGAAAGAAGGGACGTAAGTGCAATTGGCCGATAGTTAGAGGGTGAAGAAGATACGCCTTTTTTAGGGACAGGCTGGACAAATGCTGTTTTCCATCCACTCGGGTAGAGACCAGTAGAGTAGGACAGATGGAAAAGCTTACGCAGTGGTTTTGCCAGCGTTGAAGAACACCTCTTCAGAACAATGGGAGGGATACCATCCGGGCCAGCGGATTTGTGTACATCGAGATCCTTTAGAACTCTAGCAACTGCACGAGTGCGAAAGAAGATTTGTCCCATAAAATAAAAAGAGGAGTCATAACACTTTCTGGCAGCGTCGAATTAACAGCAAACTGTGCTGCAAGCAAATTGGCTTTATCTTGCGAGCTGACAAAAGGAGTATCATTGAAGACGAGCGTTGGAACCGAGGACGAGGTGGTATTTCGTATGTTTTTTACAAATGACCAAAAATTTTTACTACCTTTGGGACATTGGAGTATAAATTTGGTTCTTCGAATATGAACGTTACAGGTCTTTCTAGCTTGTTGAAACTTTTTCCGGTTTTCCTCAGTAGGGTTGGCTTTATAACATCGGAAGCTTACTTCTCTAACCCTAATAACCTCTTTACAGCTCGAATCAAACCATGAGTTTTCTTTGGGTTTGATAGATTTCACCCTATTCGGGATAAAATTTTTCATTCCACAAAGAATCAAGTTTGTAATCATATCTGCACTGGCGTCAACATCACTATCGAGGAAGCATAGTGACCAGTTAAAGCTCTTGAAGAAATTATTGAGACCGTCCCAGTTGGCTTTCTCGTATTGCCAAACGGTTCTCTTTGGGATTTTTTCTTTAACTGTGATTTAGTGGCACGAGAAATTCGCAGATATGACACAATGGTCTGATGAGCCTAGAGGAGATAATACACTAATAGTGTATTTATTCGGGTCAGAGGTAAGGAACAAGTCTAGAGTGTTGGCGATTTGACCTGCAACGTCAGGAATCCGAGTAGGCTCGTCAACAAGCTGAGTCAGGTGGTTTAACTCAGCAAAAATCTCGACATACCTTCCTTCGGATGTTGTCTGACCAGAATAGCGTAGCCACGAAGAATTGTGTACATTGAAATCGCCCGTAACAACGGTTTGTGCGGATTATGGGAAACAATTCTCAGGATTGAATCGGACAGCGCATCGAATTCGTTAGAAGTCGAATTACTATCCAAACTTGGGCTACGATAAATGAGACATGTATGTATTATGTGCTTATTGACGGTGAATTTTAACCACATGAAGTTAAAGTTTGTATTTAAACAAGGGCCATATTGTGGTTGAAGCTGATAAGCCACATCATTACGTACATATATTGCGAGACCATGGTGTAGGAAAAATAAAGGCACTAAGCTATAACCAGGTAGGCTAAATTCGGAGTAATCAGAATTTTCACCTACCTGGGTTTCACTTAGTGCCAAGACTGCTGGCCTGTTTTTTACAGTATGTACGTACACAGCACAGAAATTCTTTCTCAGCCCCCGAATGTTGCTAATATCGACCCTAAATTCACCTACCATTACGAAAAAACAAACGTTAAAAACCAAATGAGAC
Organism: Melangyna quadrimaculata; assembly: GCA_949320155.1. Lineage (NCBI taxonomy): Eukaryota > Metazoa > Arthropoda > Insecta > Diptera > Syrphidae > Melangyna > Melangyna quadrimaculata. The sequence continues at coordinate 466,949,188 of OX439483.1, read as the reverse complement.
AGTTATCTATGCTGATATTGAGTTTGGGCCCCAATAAAACTTCACAATACAAAACACTACCAGTGTTATGCCTTAGTAGTATGTATTGATCCGCCCCTGGAAACACAAAACCAATATCAGCAATTTGTCTGATTTACTTCGACTCAATCAATTACATATATTATATGAGATGAGCCACACATTGCATGTAATGACTAAGCCTGTTTTCATTCATAGATTTCTCGGCTCCCGTTTGGAGTTAAGAGCTCAATTTAAATTGTAGGGAAAAGCAACAGCTAGACAAAACACAAAAGAAAAACTAACCAAAATGTAAGCTTTTTTCGAAATAATAATGAAAAACCGTCTAAAAACCAAAAGAAAATTACTAAAACTAACAGTAACTTTTTACTTATTTGTTCCAACAAAAAAAAACTTTACACTAAATGCTAGCATTTTATTTTATTACAAACAAAATTTATTTAAATTTTTACTGTGCAATGTTTTGAAGCCGAGATATTTGCAAAAATCCAAAAAAAAGTCAAAAAGTACGTTTTTACGAATAACTTTGGTAAAAAAAGTTATCAGGTGGTGCAAATCTAGGGTTAAGCTTTTTTTGTAAGCCCCTATCGATTCATGAAAAAAAAAAACAGACCGTGCGGATCAACGCAAGGTCAAGTCATTTTTTACGACGGTTCGGCTGGACCTTTAGTTTGAGCCCAGCAAATTCTTATCCCATGGTGTAGTTTTCCTAAACACGGGAACCAAAATAACATTTTTTTTTTTTAATGAATACGGGTGTTATTGTATTAAATTTACGAAGATTTCTTAGAGTGTTCTATAACTTGGGAATTTAAGCAAATACAAAAATTATTTCATGATTTTGAAAATTTCATGTTTTTAAAAATTTTTGACCATACTGTCATTTATTTTCGAACTCTTTCATAGAAAGTGTCATCTTTTATATGTCTAGAAAATGGAGGCAAGTTGCATGCCTATAGCTACACATAAAAAGAAAACAACTTTCATATTTGACCAACCTAATACTACGTTTTCATTAGAGCCGAAATGAGGTAATTTCGAAATTTGGCAAAAAAGTGTTTTCATTATCAAATTAGCTAATTTCATTCTCTTCTCAATTCGAAATGTGATTTTGTATGGGAAATGATGTAATTTGGATCTCAATTGGAAATTTGCAATGAAATTACCTCATTTGGCCCAGTGAAAACGGCATATAAGCCCGTCAAAAGTCCACAAAAAAGTGGGTCAATATTTCATTATTTTAGAAAGAAAGTTGGTCATAAGTCCATAAAAAAAAAAAACAGAATTGCTGAGAATTTATTTCTTTTTAATATAATGTCACAGTCAAACAAGCGATTTTTTTAAAATAATTCGTTTACATTTTATAAAAGTGATTTTGAAATATTAATTTGTTTTAACCTGAAATTTGTATTTTACACTCCACCTACATAAAATTTAAATTTAATTTTTAAAATTTCCGTAAAGTTAACCGCTTAAGTGGGTCAAAAATCCACATACAATGGGCCAGAAGTCCACAAGTATTTCGTATGGACTATTGCTCCATCAGGGTGGGCGAAATGTCCCAAATTGATTTGATTTTTGACCTTTGTACTTTTGAACCTGCGCCTATTTTATCGTATTGAGGCTATTATTTGTATCGAAACTATATTGCGATTTGTGAATCAGCAGTCTATAATATTGTTTTGCAGAAGGTCATCAAAAATCTTCAAACCATACAGGCACTTTCCTGAAGTACTTAAAATTAAAGAGTTATACCCAGAAAACATTTATTAAAAAGTCAAGCTTTTCCACGTTTATAGATCTTTTGCAGGTTGTATAGCTAGCCATTAAATAAAGTTTAACCTGTTAATTTTTTCTTTTTACCAAATTTCGTCTCGACAATAAAGAAAGCTATAGACAATCAGTCCAGGCAAATTAGATTTTGGCATCTTAGATTTTTGTGGTATTCGATCAGAAATAATGTTAGCCCAGGAAACAAAAACATGGCACCATACAAGTTTCTAAATTTTGGTAATAGCTTTGATACTTATATATATTGTACCTAATACTATTATACAACTTTTCAGAAATATCCTTGGGTGTGGCTGTTGAGAAAAAAAAAATAACGGGATTTTAGTGTGATTTTTTTTTTTTATTTTTGGGAATTCTTTGTTTCATGAAAATGGCTATATCTTTAAATATAATTGGTTTAGAAACAAGATTGGTACGTTAAATTATTGATAATTATTTTTTCTTTAATAATAAAATATAATAAGGAATATATATACGATAAAAACTTTTTAAAAATACACAAAGAGTCAAATTTTTTGAAAAAAGTCGTAATGGAGGTTGGTTTAGTTTTGTTTATTCGTAACTTGATAAAAAAAAAAAAATTGTCCAGTTTTCAGAATTCAATTGTGCAGAAAACCTCATTTTTAGAATTACATAAACAAATGTATTTAACTGTGTTTGATAAGATTTTAATTGCACCCTTTCTTCACAAAATTCCTATAAAGACATGCCTCCATACAAAATTCTAAATTTCGGTAATAGGTTTGTAGCCCAGGAATTTTGTGCAAAAATCCTAAATTTTGGTAAAAGCTTTAGGATACCATTATATGTCTTTTCAGAAACATCCCCACCTGTGTATCCTTGGATTTTATAGATGTAGGAATAAGTTTGAAATTGTTTTTTCTTAAATTATAAAATATAAAAAAAATAAATTCATGCGTAACACTTTTTAAAAATACACTAAAAATTTTTTTTTGTAAAAAAAAAATTGTAATGAATGTTTTTTTTTTGTTTTTTTGTTTTAAAAGAAAAAACAAGCCCACGCATCTTTCCCCTTCAGATACCACACGCGCTGGGGTCCATTTTCACCGAGTACGAAAGCAATTACGATTGCAAGCCATATCGGCACTTATATTAATTATTTGATGTTAGATAATAATACAAAAAATGTTAGTTGAATTTGGTTTTACCGTAGCCTTATACAAAAAAATTAACAATCTGCACCCTTTTAAAGAACTAATTCTAAAGAAATCCTCATTTTTCAGAATTACATAAAACGTTTGTTTACCTGGTTTTGAGAAGATTTTAAATCTACCCTTTTTTAATAAAAGTTCCAATTATGTAGATTATCGCTGACTTTGAGTGACTTACAGGATTATTTTATTTCTTGGAAAATTAGCAGGTATGCAGGTAGAATAAAGTAAAAATGCATTGTACGTTTTTTTAAGTACGTGTGCTAGTTGTACAAAAAATTATTAGTATATTTTTCATATTCAAAGGGTTATTATTCAGTTTAATTGTGAACATCAAAGTGTAAAGATTATTTTCGAATTTCAAGGTGTAAAATTGTGAAAAAATAACACTTTATAATGTCAGATAATAATAGTATTTGTGTTATTTGTGATCAGTGTATACAAAAAAAAGATGGTGTACTTGTGAAAAGGGGTATTGATACCTTGTCCAGAAATGTCCGCAGAAGGAACCTGCAAATATCTTAAAAGACGCAATATAAAATTATTAACAAAATTAAATATTTCTTTTAGTGTTATTCAGTACCGTTAGCTATTCAATTTCAATAGTAAATATTGTAAGAAAAATGAACATTATCTTTTTTTTCAACTTTCAAAGACGATTTTTCCCACTTTACGGTTCCTTATGAAAAAATAAATTACATTTTCTTAAACTGAGTTAAATTGGTCATCATTTGAAATATTTTGAATCTTTGTTAAATGTACCGTTGTATTTTTTTTTTTTCTTTTTTTTTAGTTAGAACTCAAATATTTTCTAACACGTTTCATGATAGATTAAGTTCAAAATTTTCCAAATAGTGTGTTATAAAAACTGTTGTTATAATAAAGAACAAATAAATACTGCATTTAGTTTAATTGGGTCCCGTTAAATACTCCATTTTAACAAAATACACTTAAACAAAATGAAAAAAAAATCATTTTCTTCAATTTGTATACAAATTTGACAAATTTAGTGCTACTTTATAAAACAAGTTAACATACAATCTTAAGAACCATTTATTGCTGCATAATTTAAAATAGTTTTGAAGTTCAAAAACTGTAGGTACCGTTATATTTTTTTTTTTTTTAAGAAAAATCATTTTTTTTTCTTGGTTGTCTCTTGAATAAATTCAAAATATTTTGAGAATGGTTATTATTTTATCTGTAACCACACATTTTAAACAACGCGAAATCGAATAATAAACAAAATAAATTACTTTTTTTTTATAAAAATTTTTTGACTGTTAACTTGGAACGATAAAAAAATTGAAACATTTTTACTTCTTCAACGTTTAATAAAATTTTTACCAAGTTTAAGACACTTTAAAAAAAAAAACAAAATTCTTTTATCTTATGTCAAACATAATTTTGCGAAGTTTGATGTATTTTTCAAATTTTTTGGATGCGCCGTTATATTTTTTTTTTTGTAAAAACTGCAAAAATTAAGTTTACATTTTCACTTTTTCAACGCTTACTAAATTTTTTTAAAATTTAAGGTCGTAATATGCAAAAAAAAAATGTACACAGTTTTATGCTTTAGTAAATTTTGGATCATATGAATTTTTTTCAGCTTTCTGAAATGTACCGTTATATTTTTTTTTTTTTTATCATTTGAAACTTTTAAGTTTTTGTTCATGGTTCCCTATCCATTTTATTGAAATCATTCAAGATATATCTAAAAGAAAAATCTCAAAAGTATCTCAAACAATGTTGAATTTAACAGTGAAAAAAAGTGTGTTTTTGATTTTGTTATATTTTGTTTACAATTCCGTTTTAACAGTAAATACTGTAAAAAATTGTTTAAAATGTTCACTTTTTCAAGTTTTTATAAAAAATTGATGGAGTGAACGGTACATAATAAAATAAAATGTTTACTATCTTGTTCTAAATTCAATTCTGCATCGTTTGAGGTATTTAACAATTTTCTTAAATGTACCGTTATATTTTTTTTTTAATTTATACCTTAATTTTTTTTTTCTTGATTTGTCTTTGAATAAAATATTTTTTTTACAGAAGGGTACATAACACAAGCTTGTAAGATATACCAAATGACGCAGAATTAATTAGTTAACAAAACTGTATTTTTTGTTTTTATTTATATTTGTTAAAAAATACCTTTTAACGGAAAAAGCCCCAAAAAAAATTTAGAAAATTTCAATTTTTCAACTTTGAATAAAATTTTTACTAATTTTTGGATTTTAGATATAAAAAGAAACAAATGTACTATGATAAAATATTTAATTATGTATTTTTTGAGATATTTTAGAAGTTTGTGGAATGCACCGTTATATTTTTTTTTTGTCATCACCATTTTTTTTTTTTCAAACACTGATTACGCGGATTGCTCAACAGCTAGAGGCCAGGATATTTCCTCAAATACTCCTTTTAAATAGCTCTACAACCCATCAAAATCCTAAAGCTATTACCAAAATTTAGGATTTTTGCACAAAATTCCTGGGCTATGTATACAAAGAGAATATGAGGTTGCTCCCGCTATAAAAGGTGTGCTAATAAAATGCATTATTCACTCCCTGTTTTTTGTTATTTTCCTACATAACTTTGGAAATATACATCTTAGGAAAAAAAACATCAAAACAAGTTTTGTTTGTTATAAAATTCTAAACAAGATGATATTGATATACAACTTTTTGGTTTTATATTTTCAGAATAAAGCTGTAAAAACATAGTATATAGAATTTTGAATTTTTTTGATAAGATTCACAACTCGTATAATAAATTTTAATTCCATTTAACCTGCGTTGACTCAAAACCTTATCAAATCGTATATAGAAGTTATCAAAATAACTTTCTAATTTTCTTGTTTAACTTTCGATGAATTTAAATGTTTGTATTTGTATATGATTCAGTAATCGTCTCGTTATCATTTAACAAAACAAAAATGTCATCGGCTTTTAATTTCTAAAGTCAAACTATATTATCAGTAAAAAATTGACCTCTCTTATTATTTACTGATAGACCTTTCAGTTTTAGCGAAACCACTTATGTATATACAAAATACAATACATCATAATAAACATATGTACCTACACATTTACAAACTTAAATTCTATTTTAACACTAAGACCAATTAAAAATCGGATGAGAATTATCTCACCATAATATACCATGGTGATAATGACATTAGTCAAAGTCAAGATTTTTTGTAGATTTTGTAAAATGTATGTTAGGGTGGTCATTAGAAAAAACTTCAACTTGGGTGGGCTTTAAATGTAACAAAAAATATTTAGCAGCATTTTTATTTTTTTAATTTTCAAACTCAAAATTTCGAGAAAAAAATCGGAAAAAACCCGAGTATTACTTTTTCCAAAATTTAACGTTGTGAAGTATAGTAATCATTTGAGTTCTTGTATTTTGAATGGTTTAACTAACATTAAGTCGAATTTTGAAAAAAAAAAAATGGAAATTACGATATCTAGGTATAGGTATCTTTATTCTTTTAATAAAATTGTCTAAGCCGCGTAAAAGTGGGAAAATAGAGATAGACTACCTCCAACTATGCAGTTTGCTTACAGCGGCTAATTTTGAAAAATTTGCGTTATTTTTTTTTTCTTAATTTTAGCTATTTTAGGCCCAAGTATCCCTCGCAGAAAAACAATCTAGTTTTCGACAAGGCACTAGAGAGTTTAACATAGATTCTGGCAAGGGGCTAGCAAAGGCTAGAAAAGGCTAGAACTAGGGCCTTGGCGATTATGAACCCTTTTTCCTCGTCAGGACTTGATACCACGATCTTCTGCTTGTCAGTCCAATGCGCTACCCACTGGGCTAACTCACTATAACAAAATTCAATTCTTATGTTTCGTACGATATTGCATAACAAAAACATATAGAATAGAACAGGATTACTTGCTTTTAAGGTAGAACAACTTTTTTTTTACAGATCACGCCCATAGTTAAAAATGTGATATATGAAACGGAAAACAAAAGAAAGTGAGAACAAATTTTCGTAGGATACTGAGATTGCATGGTGCTCATAATTTGTTTGTTTTTGGTGTAAGAAAGACATTCCTGATGGGGGTACCGAAACATGTTCAACAAGTTTTTCCTAGGGAGGGCCACGGAGTGTTTGATAAGTTTCCCTCGTCTAAATTGTTGCTATTGAAATCAAGCAAGAGCTTGCCAAGTATCTGACAAGTTTTAATCATCTAGATTTTCCTTAATGAAAACTTACTAGTGCCTTGCCCAAACAATACAGAAACTTGGCATTTTTCCAGCCGGGATGAATATAAAAAAAAACTTATATCACGACCACCCTAATGCACATACCATAAATATATATATATGAATAGTTAGATTATTTGTTGTATTAAATTGATCTTGATTTTTGTTTGCAAAATCTGGCTACTTAAGCTCAACCACTTTAGGATCTTGCATCTTAGCAGTTTTGATATTCAACCTGAATAGACCTCTTTGCCAAAATGAAACTTTTCGCAGCAGTTCTCGTCCTTTGCGTGGCATTTGTAAGTTTAAATAATTTTTATATAATATTTTTTTCGGAATTAAATAACCTACACGTTCTTATTCTAAAAAAATAATTTTATTTAAAAAGGCCTCAGCTGAATACAAAGACAAGACCGAAGACGATTTCTTCAAGGCCAGTGCTGATTGCGCCAAGAAGCTCAACGTCCCTGAATCTCTATTGGAAAAATTCTCAAAATTCGAGTATCCCAATGAGGAAATTGTACAAAAGCATATCTGCTGTGTTTTCGGTGCTTTGGAATTGTGGAATGAAAAGGAGGGCTACAATGCCGCACACATTGCTGAGCTCTACAAGGATAAGGCCAGTACTGAGGAATTAGTTCCAATTGTGACTAACTGCAACAAGAACCCTGATAACTTACCTGCTCATCAGTGGGGATTCAACGGATTCGAGTGCATTTTTAAAACTAAACTCGGAGAATTTTTCAAGGCCGATATTGCAAAGAAAGCAGCTGCTAAGGCATAAAGCTAAGAAGTGATTTAAATAAAAATAAAACGAAATAAATAACAGTCCGTAAAATTCAGTAATTTTTTTTTAAGTTATCCAGCTTAAGTTGTGTGTTTTACTGCGAAGTGGACATTTAAGCATTTTCCTTTCCATAGATATCTTTTTATTATCACCTAGTGGCCAAACTTTGCTTAGTATTTTTCTACGTAAGTGCAGAATTGAACTACATGAATTATGTTACGTCGGAAAGGTTTTGTCCCACAGATGTTTTGTTAAGTGTAAAAATGGTTCATGGTCGAATTTCGACCAAAATTCGATACTTTTTATAATGAAGACTTAGTTTTCTGTTAAGTTTGAAGATTCAGTGACAGAAATTTTCTCGGAATTTTCAAACCAGCAAGTTTCCAAAAAAACTTCTACGAGTAGGTATAGGTACATTCTTAAAATAAATTAATTAATTACGTGAAATATTTTTGTCCACATTTAACTGAATGTTGAAGGATAATTAAGACGCTCATAGTTAATAATTGCGACGCTCGAAATCTTAAAAAAACTGTCGATGAAAATAATATAGATGTAAGTACCTACTTGTTTCAGAAATCTGAAAAATTTGGTAAAGGTTTAGATAGAGAGAGGTTTTCTGACTTTGAATCGATTATAGAACATTTCTGTGAATCATACAGTTTGTAAAGATGAAAAAAAAAATTATACCAGAAACTCGGTCACTTTACTTCCAAAAATGATGATGGATGTTTTTTTTTTGGTGTGTTCATCTATATCCATCAGGGTTGTTAAAGAAACAACAAAGTTGAAGGACTGAAGTCAAGTTTTTTTTTATATTACTATCATGGTCCAATTCGATTGTGGTGACGCCTGGTGGTTCCACAACTAACTTTGCAAGCTGGGTATGTCAAATGAAAAAGAACAATAGCACCACAGTAGCGCCGCCAACGTTTACACACAGTAGTCCCAGTATCATGACATCATCAAAGAAGTAGCCGAAATCACAGTAGGCTATCAGCCACCCCAGGGAAATAATCCGTGGAATGATGATGAATGCGTACACCGAAAAAAAGTAACAGCATGTGCACATGTGAAAATGTAGCGCAAGGAAAGAGCAGCGAGGAAAGAGTATCGATCTTGGAAACGGAAATCGAAGAAGATCTTGCGAAGAAAAAAGAGGGAGCACGAATCCTCCCCAGCTGCAGGAGATCGAATAGTCTGGCGATCAAAACAACAATAATTAGTGGTCATACAAAAATGCAAAGCAACTAGTTGCTGAGTTAAAAAAAAACGGAAAGCATCAGGCTCTCCGAAACAGCGAAGGCAACCTCGTTACCGAAAACACAGGGAATAGACGATGTATTCAAGCACTTAGCTGATAAATGGACATCAATTTTTTTTTTTTTTTTTTTTATATATTTAGCGTGCGCTAAAGGGGTTATGAATACCCTTAAAGTGATAAAAACAGCACGAGCGATTAGGTAGGTTGGAGGGGATTTGAAAGGAGAAACCGATGTACATTGGTTTTGAATGTCTGTAGATCATAATGGGAGGGGAAGATAGAGCTGGGTAGAACATTCCACATTCGTGTAGTGCGACTAAAGAAAGAATCTCTGTACTTAACAGTACGTCCGAAGTTGGGCTCAAGGGTAAACTGATGGGCATTCCTAGGAGTGCGAGTATTACGGTTGAATTGTTTAAGGGGGGGATGCAACTGGCTATTTCGCTAGAGCAATGTTTGTTAAATAACTGTAAAATAACAAAAGGCATGTAACATTTCGACGGTGCTCCAGAGATGTAAACGTTTCCGTTATAGTTCTTTCACCTATCATTTTAAGAGCTCTCTTTTGAATTCTATCCAATAGACTCAAGTACTTACTACTTACTTACTTAGGTCCTCAGACCTATTACGTCCGTGATGTTTCCCTTACGGGACATAGGGCCTCCACTACACCTACGCGCCATCGTGTACGATTTCTTGAAATATATTTCAGCTCTCTCCAACTTTTCCCCAGTCGTGCCGATTCCTGTTTGACCGTTCTTCGCCATGTACTTCTAGGCCGGCCCACTTGTCTTCCCTCCTGTGTGAGCGGGTTCCACTGCATTGCTTGAGATGCAATGATCGCCTTTTCGAAGCGTATGGCCAATCCACTGCCACTTTCTTCTTCGTATAATAGAGTCTATGGGCTCCTGACCCGTTCTCGCATGAAGTTCGGCATTGGAGATACGGTTGGGCCAGAAAATCCTCAAGATGTTTCGTAGACATCTATTAACGAAGGTTTGCAGCTTTCTAGTGACAGTATCAGTGACTTTCCAAGTGCTGCAGCCGTAAAGCAGAACGGATTCAACATTGGAGCGGAACAGTCGTAACTTGGTCTTTAAGCTAAAAGAGTTGTTTCTCCATATTTTGGACAGCATTCCGAACGCAGCCTTTGCTTTTCTGATTCGGCTGTTTACGTCCAGTTCAGTTCCGCCACCCGTAGAGACAATACTCCCAAGATATTGGAAATCCTCTACCATCTCTACCGGTTGTCCAGAAATATTTACTTGGATTGATGAGGAAGTTCCAAGGCTGATCCTTTTAGTTTTTGCCGAGTTGATCTTAAGCCCTACGATTTCTGCTTCTCTCTCCACCCTTGTTGTCATTTAATGGAGATCCATGATCCTATGAGAGAGTAAGCATACGTCGTCCGCGTAGTCCAGATGTTTGAGGTGAGATTGCAGAGTCCACTGAATTCCTCCAATTCCATTTGACAAAGCTGCGTGCAGTACGTCACTTATCACCAACAGGAACAGTATTGGTGACAGTATACAACCTTGCCTAACTCCACTTTGGATTTCAAACTCCTCTGACAGCCTACCTTTGTGCAAAACGTGACACTTGGATCCATTATATGTAGCCTTGATAATAGCAAACAATTTATCTGGGATGCCCTTCCTGCGCAAAGCAAGCCAAATAAATTCTCTATTGACCCTGTCGAACGCCTTTTCAAAATCGATGAACAGCAGGTGAAGTTGTGATCGATATTCAACGCACTGTTCGATCATGATCCGCAAGGTGTTGATGTGATCCACACAGGAAGATCCAGTGCGGAAACCTGCTTGTTCGGCGTCGGGTGTGTCTTCGAGGTGGTCTTTAATTCGGTCCAATAATATCCTTGCTATTATATTGGCTACTGCAGGCAGAGCGCATATTCCTCTCCAGTTTTCGCACTGTGTGAGATCTCCTTTCTTTGGGAGCTTGACAATCATTCCTTTTTTCCACTCTTCAGGAAAGCTCTCTGTTTCTCAAGCTCTCTTAATAAGTGGGTGCAGTAGCTCGCTCGATGTCGTTGGGGCTGCTCCTAAGAGCTCTACGGGAATACCGTCAAGTCCAACCGCTTTGTTGTTCTTCAGTGCTTTGATGGCGGTGATAATTTCTTCTTTACTGGGGGGTACGGTGCGTATTCGGGAAATTGTTACTTCGGGTAGCTCAGTGGGAATAGGGTTCACTTCACTGGCGAAAACGCGGTTTAAAACCGCAGAAAAGTATTCCCTCCAGCTTATGAGCTGGTCCTCATCCGAAATTAGCAGGGATCCGTTTGTGTCTTTAACCAGGTGTTGTTTAGAGTTCTGGACACCAGTGAGCTCTTTGGTAATTCTGTAGACGGTCCTACTGTCACACCTGCTAGCGGCTTTTTCTGCTGCTGTAGCCAATGCGTTGATGTAGTTACGTTTATCACGTCGCACACTACGGTGAACTTCCCTCATCTTCATGCGGTACGTAAACTCAAGCTCGTTTCTCCCTGCTGCTGGGGTAGCTGCGATGCTAGCTTTAAGGTGTTTCCTTTCTTCGGTCCTTGCCCAAGTTTCGTCGGAAAGCCAAGCACTATTTCTCCCTTGCGCCCGGCCGACTATACTTTCAGCACCGGATATGAACACATTTTTCACAGCACAACAATGATTTTCGATGGATGTGGTTTCCGTGCTGCTGATTGCGTTCAATCCTTGTGAAAGGTGGTCCCCTAGTTGTTGGCGCACTGCGGGATCCTTTAGTCTATCTGTATTAAACTTGGGCATTCGAGTGTTTCCTTGGGATCTCCGAACTGCAGCTGTACGCAATCTTACGGTAGCAACCATCAGATGGTGGTCCCGGGCCATTCCCATGTCAGCACCTCTTCTGTTACGGACGTCCTGGAGACTGCTTCTTAAACGCCGGCTGATCGCGAAGTGGTCAATTTGGTTGGAAGTTGCTTGTCTGTCAGTCGACACCCAACTGACTTTGTGGCACGTCTTATGCTCGAACATGGTCCCTCCAAAACAAGGCCGTTGGCGTTGCAGAAATCGACAAATCGTTCGCCATTGTCGTTTCGGTTACCACCACCATGTTTTCCCATGACATGCCTTAGCCCAGTGTTGTCATTGCCAACCTTGGCATTTAAGTCTCCCATCACCATAATTATATCACCTCGTGGAACGCTATCATAAGCAGCACTCAGCCGGTTATAAAAGGCCTCCTTCTCCTCCTCAGAAGAGAGCAAAGTTGGGGCGTAACACTGTATGATGGTGACGCGACGTACTCTAGTCCGGAACCTGGCTTTCAGGATCTTGTCACCTATAGGCTCCCAGGAAATTAAGCTTTTGAGAGCTGTTTTGGAAAGCAGCAATCCAACGCCAGATTCCCGAGCGCTTCCAGGTGTTTTTCCGGAATAGAATAGTACAGTGTTACGGGTTGGTGACTTAAACTTCCCCAAGCCCAGCCATCTAACTTCACTTATCCCTAAGATGTCCATCCTATACCGCATGAATTCCTTCTCTAGTTACAGGAATCTGGCATTCTGAGGACCTTCTTTTCCATTGTCAAGAAGTGTCTTCACATTCCAGAAACCAATCTTTGTCCGGGTACAATAGCCAAAAGTCGTCAACGAGTTATCATTAATTATCCGAGGCGTAGTGTTGGTTACGGTAGCGGGTTGATTTCAGTTATGGAGAATGCTAACCTCCGTAACCTATCCTAGAAAGCTAGGCCTTTTCGCACTTGTAATTTTGGCCTATTTATGTATATTGGGATACACAAATAGTTGCCCGGGGACCACCACGAGGAGGTAAAACAAGCACTTCATCGTGACTGATTGTTGCGCTAATGGCCCAGACCAAGTTCTGAGCAATCAATAGTTTCCCGATCAGGCACGATGCAGGTCGCCCTAATAGACTCAAGTAGATCAAGTGAAAAAATTCCAGCGCCAGCCAATGAAGACCAAGTTTCTCCACCTAGTATTGAATAGGTGCAGCCTGTTCTGATGAATTACTAGCGGAACTCTTCAAGTACGGAGGCGATTTATTGGCGGGTCGCAAAATAAGTTTATTTAATAAAACAACGGTTTTGAAAAAAGGATTTAGACTACTTTATTTAATTGAACGCTTAACAATTGAGAGAGAGAGAGTTGAGAGTTCGACCTTCTTGTGCTGGTGTTGTGACTTGAAGTGCGTTCTTGAATCCAGATAACATATTGGCAGCGTATCTGGGATGTCAAGTGGATTATATGGTGACGCTTAACGACCATTTTTGACGCCGTATTTCTGGTTATTTTCCGTCGTCTTCTTGGTGTTTTTCCGATGTGTTCTGTTTGCGTCATCTCTTGTTTGGGCTCAAGTGGTTCTTCGAATATTACAACGTTTGGGTCTTCGTTCGGGTTTGACGATGCACATGTTACTCGCATGCATTATATCATCTATAAAGTTTGGGTGGAATGAAACATGCCCGATAATTGTACTACCAGCTCCTCATATAAACCATCTTAAAAAAAACGCGATCCTTTGTCTCACAACAGCTATCAAGGCATATCCCTGCTAAAGCATAAAGGATCCTATAGAACTTAATGTGTGAGCGTCTTAAACCTATTCTGAGACCGGATAACATATGATAGTATTCACCGCGAGGAGCCAAAATGGCGAAAGCCGAACTCGGTAGCCCGGGAAAACTGATCCAGTTGTGCTACGAAACATTTTAAAACTCACGGTGCAATTTGCAATTACAAAATAGCTCTTTCAAAATTTTCCAAATATGCACAGGGTTTTGGCAAGGAGATACAATATCATGTGACTTCTTCCACCTTATCCTGGAGCACATAGTGTGTAGGTCAGGTGTCAACACTGAAGACACATCTTCAAACTTCAACAGATACGTCCATCTACTGTGATATTCGGAGTTCGGACAGCGGATGCTCATAACGTGCCGCTATACAGTCCTTCACAGCAGCAAAGATAAGACCAAGTACCTGCTTTCAACAAACAAAAGACTATATATCCACTGGCTAGGACAAAACGTCACTATTTATAGCAGCAACTTCGAAGTGGTTTAGGAGGTCATCTACCTCGGAAATAAGCATTAACTCCACGAATCACACCTTAGTGGAAATCCGGCGAAGAACTGCCCTAGAAATCGCTTCTACTTTAGATTGGCGAAACAAATATCCATATATTTAGCATTGTCGAGAAAGTTAGTGGAATTCATTTAATGGTGAGACGATGTGTTTGTGGAATTTTATATTTCCTGGAGAAGAGGACAAGTTAAGTTTTGTGGGGGTTGACACCCAGTCCACACCGTTCTGCCCAGTTTATTAGCTTGATTAAGGCATTCTCTAAGAGATCCTTCAAGACAATAGGATGCTTTCCTGTTATGGCAATAGCAACATCGTCCGCATAGGAAATCACTCTGTAGCTCTCTGCTTCCAGGCATGTCAGCAGTTCGTTTACTACTAAGTTCCAGAGAAGGGGAGATAGAACACAGCCTTGTGGTGTACCTCTACTGACCGGTCTTTTTGCAGAGAAGTTGCCGAGTTTTGAATTGATAATCCTGCCCTTCAGCATTTGATTGATCAGTTCACCAAGCGAACCATCTACCTTCAGACATAGCAGTGCAGATGCGATTGCAGATGTGTCGACATTATTAAAAGCGCCTTCTATATCAAGGAATGTAACCATTGTATATTATTTATGGTAGGGGGAATATTCGATGGTGCATACCAAAGTATGTAGAGCCATTTTTACCGACTACCACGTAAAAGGATATCAATCAGTCGTTCAAAAGTTTTGAGAAGGAATGATGATAGACTAATAGGTCTCAGATCTTTCGGATTAATATGGGAGCATTTACCTGCTTTGGGTATAAAACAACTTTTAATTCTCTCCATGAACTAGGAATAGGAAGCCAAGTTCAAGCAGCCATTAAAGATTATTTCTTTAATAGGTATCATTATTCAAGACCTCATTTGAAGTTCGGCTGGTATTATGCTGTCTACTCCTGGAGATTTGTAAAATTTGAAGCTGTTGATAGCCCACAACAATTTTTCCTTGTTATCAAGCCTTGTGGAAAAGTGAAGTTGTTATTAGATCTAATGTGATCAGTACTGTTTACAGTTTGGGAGCTAACTGGGAAATGAGTATCTAATACCAGGTTGAGCGATTCTTCGCAAGAGTTGGTCCAGGGGCAGTCAGCGTTTTTCAAACAGCTGGGCATTACTGGACTAGTTGAGAGGATTCTCTTAAGCCTTGAAGCTTCGGAGGTTTCTTCTTCTCTACCACAGAAGGTCCTCCAAGAAACGCGTTTGGATTTCATCAATTCTTTTTTATATAGGACTCCCAATCTGAAACTGCTCTTGTGTTTTTTGCTCTATTGAAGAGCTTCCTGCAGTTTTTTTCTGAGAGGCTCAAGCCCTGAGACCCACCAATGTAGTTTTCCTTTTAGCCTTACTTGAACAAGTGGACAGGAGATGGCCATTGAATTGTTCAAGGCTAATGTGAGTTCATTCACTTTAATGTCAAGTTCAACCGTATTAGAAGGAGGACTTAGAAGATCAGGTTTAATTAAACTACTAAGTGTTTTCCTGTATTTGGGCCAATCAGTTTTTCTATAGTTTCGAAATTTTGGTCGGGTAATGGGAAGTTCAACATTCAGACTAATCTGAAGATGTAAGTAACTAAGAATTTTAAAACCAGAATTCCGAACCGCTCCCACATCCCAAAAATGATCGGCCTACTTCTTGGTAAGAAACAATTTATCTAAACACAACCAACTTCTACCATTAACAGAATACTATTGCCTGTAGACTTTCTCAATAAGGTATTAACTGATTAAGATTTCTATGCCAATGGTGAAATGTTTTTTTTTAGATTTTAAAAAAGCATAATGGAACATTTTCGAGGTCATTTTTGAATTAAGCACATCAATTGCCATTTTGTGTACAGTTAAGACCTGTGCTGTTATTTGAAACTAAACAGAAAATCTATTTACGTATGTTTTTGTTTTAATTTAACACGTAGATATGTTATCACTTTTTTCATTAGCTGTGTTTTATTATCTATTATCGGGATCTCGATGAACTTTTACATGTAATACAAAAACAATTTGGGATCCTGCTTTCTATTTGGATCTATTTCAAGATCCAAGTTAGTTTTAATTCTCAACACCAGGTGACAATTTTGATTCGTAAATGTTGTCAGCACTGTTTAAAAAAAAATTATCCAGATTAGCGCTGGCCACGAGACGAGACTCTGCGAGACTTTTGTAAGTCTCGTCTCGGTCTCGTTAAAATCGAAAATTTGCAGTCTCGTCTCGGTCTCGTGTCGGTCTCGTATTATTAAGTCTCGTCTCGGTCTCGTTTTCGAAAAATACGATTTCCGGCCTACTTGTTGATTATTGGAACGAAATATTTTCGATTATAGTTTGAATACGTGCAAAAGGAAATAAATATTTAATTGAAATTGGATTTTTTAATTTTTTAGATTCTCTATAAATTTCGGTCCAAATATACAGTCTCGTCTCGGTCTCGTCTCGGTTGCTTAAAAGCCAGTCTCGGCTCGTCTCGGTCACATTTACTTCAACTATTTTCCAATTTTATTTTTGAATACATATCAAAATTGAAAACGTCAAAAAACTCAGGATTACCACAATCGAAATTTTTGTGGGATCTGGAGGGTTTTATTATCACAAGATTATCCATATGGATCTTGGTGGATAATAAAACGTGGCTTTTATTTTGAACCCAATTAAAAAAAAAAAATATTTAACGCTTTTCATTTGAATTAGGTACTATAACTTCATCGCTAACATTATACATTTTCACACTCTATCATGTCAATGTTTTGTGTAGGTATCAACTTCTATATGTCAAAATTATTAATTTTACATAAATATTCGTCTAAGCCTCCTTTCAACTAATCGTATTGTTATTCATTGCGACTAATTGCCTCCATCACATTACCACATCTACCTTTCTACCTTTACCACTCTTAATTATTTCTAAATCCTTCACTGCATGGTGCTGGCCGCATTGGCTAGCCCCTGCCCCCGTGCAAACTATACCCAGTCGCTTCGTTATTGTATTCATTGGCATTGTTCGCTGTCAAGACCGTGCAACGCCACTACCAAGCGTACTTTCGACATAACACAATAGCAGATTATTAAGTGCCCTCATTCTACAGAACTTGCAGAGATTTAACTCCGAATCAGAATCACCGCCATCCACCGAGCTATAAGTGGTGTGTTGTATAGATAGAATTAACCAGCTCACAGGTCAAATATACGAATGAAGGTAGGTATACTTAGTTCCACCCATCCTCCTTTGATTTCGGTTTACTGTGGTGGTAGCAACACAATCAAGTGGAAAACAATACAATAGCATGTGAAGACCACATACCCACCCACTCTCACCGCACCTTCAACGCCCCCCACCATATTCACTGCGTGCTGTAATGCCGTAAAGCAAAACCAAAGAACACCAGCAGAGCTTAAAACAACGCAAGGCAGGGGTCATTTACAATGTTCTACAATGGAAACATGCATGCGCCAAAAAGCATCCGCAACAAGACCAGGCAACGAAGCCCCAAGCAACCAATAAAGTAGCCTAGAATAATGAGAGTTATAAGTCAGTGATGCCAATTTGATTCGATTAGGGTATAATTCAAAATAGAGCGTTTAAAATGATAGGTGAAAGAACTATAATGGAAACATTCTCATCTCTTGAGCACTGTCGACATGTTTCATGCCTTTCGTTATTTTACCGTTACTTTAACAAATAGTGCTCTAGTGAAATAGCCAGTTGCATTCATCCAATTAAACAATTCAACCGTAATACTCGTACTCGCGCTTCTAGGAATGCCCATCAGTTTACCCTTGAGTCCAACTTCGGACGTACTCTTAAGTACAGAAATTCTTTCTTTAGTCACACTACACGAATGTGGAATGGTCTACCCAGCCCAATATCCCCCTCCCATTGTGATTTACAGACTAGAGCTCTTGATTCTGACCGGGTAATACCCGAAAAGTCCAAGTACCCGGGTGCCCGAGTACCCGAATATCACCAGGTATTATCCGGGTACCTGGATAGCCGGGTAGTTGTATATTACGCGTACCCGGGTACCCGAACCATTACCGGATACCCGACAGCCAACGGGTACCCGGGTACTTGTGTTATTATTATTAATATAACTATACAATTCATAATTTGTTGAAATACTTCGTAATTTTGTTTGTATTATTCTTACTATTGTATAGTATAAGCTGTAGAATGATTTCAACAAACTATGAATCAATTTATAATAGGCGTGTTTTGTTTCAAATTAAAGCCAAGACTATAAGCTACAAAACAACAAAAGTTTAGTGTGAATACAAAATATTTTATTGAAAAATAAAATAAAATGCTATAGCAACGACCAGGCACGTAGCCAGGGGGGGCTTGAGGGGCTGAAGCCCCTTCCGGAATGATTTACAAAAAAAAAAAAATAAACAGTTTAAACTTTTTGGTATAAATTAAAATCTTAAAAAATATAGAGAGACAATTTAGGTAAAGTTTAATGTTTTAAAAACAAGACACTATTGGCGCAGGGTCAAAAATCCACATAATGGACTTTTGTCCCACTTGGGTGGGTCAGAAGTCCACAATTGTATTGTGGAGATTTGACCCACTCAAGTGGGTCCACAAAAAAAAGGGTCAATATTCCCTAATTTTAAAAAGAAAATGGGTCATCATAAGTCCACAATAATTTCATATTATAATAGTGAAAAAAGCAGAACAATTAAGAATATTTATTTATTTTGTTAAGAATTAGTTTGTATACTCTTCACTACTCGTAAACTTAAAGCACACCAACTGACAACATAGGTGCCTGCCTGGCGACTGGGCATACCCTAAGCGGAGCGACGGAGTCGCGTGAGCGGGGCAGAGGACCCGAAAAGGGAGTTTAAATCCTTGAACCCGCGAAGCGTGCCACCCAAAGTATTGTTTAATACACAAAAACTTTAATAACAGATCGACTGACAACATAGGCGCCTGCCTGACGACTAAGCATTGAGCATACCCTAAACGGAGCAACAGAGGACCCGAAAAGGGAGTTAAAATCCTTAAACCCGTGAAGCGGGCCACCCAAAGCAGTCTTGTTAAAGAAAACTATCTACACTGAACCAAAAAATTCATTCCCACAAGAATTAAACTGTTAGCCACAAGAGAAAAAAGGCCCCAAGCGTTTTACCTATTTCCAGCTATCGGTTTAAGGTTTCACTATTAGAGAAAAGTTCCTGCTTATAAAAAGTTAATCTACGAACAGCAAAAAGAAAAGTTCTCGTGACAAACAATATATTTATTATCTACAAAAACACAAATTATTAACCACAAGCGAATAGTGTTTTTCACAAATAACAATCTTTTTCTTTAACTTGTAATTTATTATTTTTTTATTTTTTTTTTAATTTTGTTATTTTTGTCCACCTTATGGGTTTTGCAGCCGCTTCTATTTATTCTGAAATGTATACAATTGTATTTATTTGAAAAAAAACTTATATTTCACTTACTTGATTTTTCTGGGATTTGAACCTGGCACCTTCCGGGAAGCAATGCAACATGCTACCACCAGGCCATCGCACGATATGTATGAACAATGTCGAAACTTAATCACTTTGAAAGTGATACTGTACATTTCAGACTGGGTCATATACAAGTCTGTTTGACCCCACATCGAATATCGTTTGTAACAAACAGTTTACGAATTTACAAGGCTAATTAATTTTTGGTAACTCGTAAACAAAACTTTTTCGTTTTGTTGAACACAGTAAAACGTTTGTGCCAAACAATTTTCGAATTACCAACTAAAAGCTACTAACTTTTTTTTTTATAACTTTTGCAATTCATGAACAAAACTTTTACTCTGTTGACTAGAGTGAAACTCCATGCATACAAACAATTTGTTCACGAAACATGTTTTAAGAGTCAAAAGTTCTTGAGTGTAGTAGTATATCGTTATTCGTCATAAATTAATATTAGAAGTCAACTATTTCTATTAGAAGTAAACAGTATGAAAAACATAACTCTTGTCACAAGGATATTTTTCGGAGAGTGTATAAGGTGATCCCTGAAGTGGGTCAGAAATCCACAATCAATGGGCCAGAAGTCCACAAGATTTTTGTATGGACTTTTGGCCCATCGGAGTGGGTCAAAAGTTCACAACTGATTTATGGACTTTTGACCCACAGAAGTGGGACAAAAGTCCATTATGAACTTTTGGCATGTGGACTTTTGACCCTGCGCCGACACTATATAGGTATAATATTTAATATGAGGAGACTAATAAGGTATTACGTATGTTATTTACTACGTTCACTTTGTGTGGTGTTAAAGCCAACTAGACCTCGAAACTGATTCGAACCTTTGTATACTTTCAATGGTTATAAACAAATCTCATTACCACTCAACGAAATCAATCCTACTTAAAGAGTAGAGTCGAGCCAACATTTTTTTATGTATAATGAACTGTTTTTTGTTTTTGCAAATTTGTTCAAAAATATGGACTTATTTTATGTGTGTGTATTCAATTTTATTTAATGATTTGACCAAAATCCTTCTTCTGTAATCTCAACAAAATTTAAGCACAACTTCAAATCGAAGTTTAAACTCATGTAATAAAAACCAGTCGAAAATCCAATCCTTCCATGACGGAACTGGATTAGAAAATCGATTAAGTTTTTTCTTATGCTGAGGCCACGTGAGCCAGTACTGGCTTTCCAAACTTGAGCAGCTTGCTCGTGAACTGGCTTGCCTTCTTTGGAGCCAGTTTGAAGCCAGTAGAGAAGCTTTTAAGTCGGAACCACTCATATGTCTCGTGTTTTGTGTTGTGGAGTCATGTGTCGCTGTCATTCCATATATTTCCTACGCCACACAGCAACACAACACACCAGACAAATGTGGTTCTATAATAATTCTAAAAACAAATCGGGTTTTAAGAGGTGTTTTAATCCATAGTCATCAAAGCCATCCTTCAATGGAATTTGACAGTTCATACCTTGTCAGATTGGTAATAGACTAAATTTTGGTATACACAGAATATTTCGTTCCAAATGTCACAGAAAAAAACCTTAAATCAAACAATCTTATCAAAAAAAAAATAGATTTCTTAAAGGTTTTCCAATACATCATCTTTGCAAAAATTCTTCAATTTAATTTGACATTCTATTGGTGTGATTTACATGTATCTTCGTCTGACTTATGCAAAAAAAGAAGATACAATATAAAATTTAACTTTTTTCTTTTGTTGGATAGAGAGAGAAGACAAAAATGCAGATGATCTTCATACATGCGGATTATAGGAAGTATAATGCAGATATGAAGACGGAAATGTTCATCTTCATGATGGTTCCCTTTCACACGCTTGGTTTTTTGACATACTTCTGTCCCGCTCTACTTTTCTTCATATTTGCAGATGGAGATAGATAGAAGTCCAGCATATGGCTTGACAAATCGGGAAGAGAATATTGTGTTCCAAATAATGTCACCTGAAAGCCCCAAAATCTCATATTTCCCGAGCGAAAAATTTAATCCCAACAAATTCGGGTTACTAAGAGATTTTTTATTAAATCAATCAAAATCATGGAATTCAATCATATTTGAATATTGTTGCCTATTTTGGAAATGTTTAAATTTCTTGGTCCCGCCGCCCTTTATTTTGTAAATGACATCAGTAACTTTATCCTTATCCGCTTTCGTTTTAAGTTTAGTGAAAAAACGAAAGCGGATAAGGATAAAGTTACTGATGACATTTACAAAATAAATTGTAAGGGTAAACCTAATGAACCATGCAACCAGTGTTACATCGGAACTACAAAACAATTTCTTAAACAGCGAATTTCTAATCATAAATCGGATATCAAATCAAACAATCCTGGAAAGACAGCCCTGGCGAGCCACAGTATCGAAAACGGACACTCTCCAGATTTTGAAGGTGTCAAAGTCCTACAGACAGAGAAACATGTTTCGAAACGATACACCCTAGAAACATTACACATCATCAACAACAACAACAACATGAACAGAAAACAAGACACCCAAAACATCTCTGCCATCTATTGTTCTCTTATCTCATCATAACACAGTATTCTTTCAGTTTCTTTACTCCTTGTTTAAATTCCATAGACTAAACTTCGTTTGAAGTGGTTATTTCTTTACTTTTGTAAATAATATTACAATTATTAGATACA
The DNA here is from genome assembly GCA_949320155.1 of Melangyna quadrimaculata. Lineage (NCBI taxonomy): Eukaryota > Metazoa > Arthropoda > Insecta > Diptera > Syrphidae > Melangyna > Melangyna quadrimaculata. The sequence goes on along the minus strand of OX439483.1, from coordinate 466,926,720 downwards.
ATAATTTTAAATGTCAGTTTAAATTTAAACAATATATTTTTTCTTGTTGTCCAAATAAAGTTCCCCTGAAGAAGGCAGCAACCCCTGCCGAAACGTCGGGAAAGCTAATGTAACTTAATTGTTTCATTGCAAAAACTACAGTGACCAAAAAAAGCCGACGGAAAGATTATTTTTAATCACTTCCAATCACAATTATTAATTCCAAATTGGTCAATAAATCATTTTTAGTATTTTTGTTTGTGTTTTTAGGCTTTTGGGAAACCACCTGAAATCGGTCGTAACTAGAGATCAGAAATAACTGTCAACCTTTATTTTCAATTGGCTTCACTCAGAGAGTTACTACATTGCTTAATATAAGAAAGATTTTGGTTTCGGGTTGAGATTTATTTAAAAAAAAAAAAAAATAAATTTGGGTTATCGGTTGAGATTTATTTTTTATTTTCAAAAATATCTCTCAATGGTTAAGATTTTTACGAAAAAATTAATGCAAAAGGTCAACCTTTAACCTTTTCCGCTGAAAATAAATCAAAAATGTTTAATGCCGAAAAATTTGGAATTTGCCGAGAACATGTTTATTTTTCAAAAGCAAATACATATGAGCTTTTTTTCTTATTTTAGGTATTAAGTTGTACTAATAATCGCTTAAAATAAAGTGAAAAGGCGAAAATGCCTTTTCGACTGTGACTTGAGTTACTCCCGCCAAGCACAACCAATGCAATTTCGAAAAAGCCCAATAACCTGCATTTCCCCCCGAAACCCCTGACAGACGTCCCTGAAAACGCTTTTTTTTTGTCAAAAAGGAAACCACTTGGAATGTAATACAAACGATAGATCTTGACCCCCTGAGTGCGAATACGTACATGACAGACGTCTAAGTGGCCCAAAACCCCCGACAGACTCGATTAAAGTCGCGGATTTTTTATTTGAGTTTTTAAATAATTGATGTATGCCACCCAAATGTATCGTAATCGGAAGGTCTTGACTACCAGAGTATTAATATATAAAAAAAATAGATTCTACATGCAAATCTCTTAAAATGTATCTCAATTTATAGGACTTGATCTTTTGATTGGGATCCATTTCAAGTTATTTCCCTCAAAATCTTATTACTAAAAGAATAAAATAAAAAATCCGCGATTTATTTCGCGACTTTCCAGCTGTTGGGTGACACTAAAAACTTCTTTTTTGTATATTAATACTCTGGTAGTCAAGACGTTGCGATTGCTATACATTTTGGTGACATACATAAATTATTTAAAAACTTCAATACAAAATCCGCGACTTTAATCGCGTCTGTCGGGGATTTGGGGCCACTTAGACATCTGTCACGTACATAATCACACTTAGGGAGTCCATGGCTAAAAATTGTGACCAATTTCAGCATAAAAATGCCGATAAAATCGCGTTTTCGGGGCCGTCTGTCTGGGTTTTGGGGCCACCTACACGTCTGTCGAAACCATTTTTGCAATCAGGGAGTTGATGGCGTCAAGTTGTATTTCATTTGAAATGGTTTCCCACCCGATTTCAATTTTCAGAAAAGTTGTACTTTTGATGCACTTTTACGTGGTAACGGGGCCACTACACGCTGGCAGACGAACGCATTCGTTATCACCTTCACCAGGACTACTCATACTATTAATATCTTTTGGTTTCCATTCACGACCAAAATCTCTGAGACTATCTCATAGACTCATTTTAATGTCATTCCTTAAAGGAGAAATTTAAATTTTTTCCTAACCTTCTAACTCATCTAGAACGCCTAGATTTCAAGTTATTGCAAGAAAATTTTATTTAAGTTTTTAGCAAACAAATTCACTAAGCGGATATAGGGTTTCGACAATTCTTGGGAGATTTGCCACATGCATACTTAGGTTATTATGCCATATCTCGAAAAAAATGTACCATTTTTTCTTCTTAAAAGTATCTACCTACTAAAAATATTGCATTCGTAATTTATAAAAATATTTTTGGCTACCTACCTTCTTTTATTTTGTTTGCACTTTTCCATAACAATTTTATTCAATTCAACAAAAAGGTAAACGTCTTTATGCTTGCAAAGCTATGGCACATAAAAGCTCTGAACTACAATTATAGCAAGTTCAAGTGATCCAGTCTATTTATATTTTACATACACACTCTTAAAACTGTTAAGAAGTATATAATACTTTTCTATAAGGTTGCTATAGTTGCTTTTCTATACGTTTTTTTTTTATTTTTGGATAAATAAAATCCAGTTAAAGTGGAAACACGCGTTTGAAATGCCACAACCAATGAATATTATTCGTGAAACAATATGTATCTATAGTTCTAGCTTGCTTCCGGTTCCGGGGTTCGGTATTCCGCGGGAGATTGGTATTTTCTGTACAACAAGTTCAGTATCTGCAGATGTAATTTAATTAAATTTATGGCATTCATCCAGAGGAGAGGATTTCATTTCATATCTACTGCAAAAACCCTTTTCACCTCAAATTCAGCACTATTATTTGTAGGAAATACGATTTTGACTCGAAAGTTGTTGCCAACATTATGTGCAGAAAAGGTCCTGGCTTGGATATATGTATGTATATTTCAATGAATACTTTACAGAAACTCCTGCCATCGTCACCATCTCTCTTCATTGAGGAGTAACTTTGGTAATTCCTTATGAATACTGAAACTTTTGAAATTTGTCTCTGATAATTTCTTCTTTCAGCTCAGCTGCGAGTCGTTCGCCTTGCATCATCATGAAACTTTTGTTTTGTTCATAGAATTATTGTGTTCTATGAAGAAAGAACCCAACGAAGTCTGTGGCACGGAATGGAATTTCTTAAGTCTATTTTTTTCATCTTCTTCTACTTTATAACATTCTTTCACAGTTAATAGCACATTTATATGTGGGCGAGCTGCAACTCTATACTCTATGTAAATCCTGATGCAGAAATAAGATATTGAAATTGTGTGCGTAAGAATAAAAGGTGAATATTTATTGAACATTTTCGTATTCGTTTTTTTTATTTTCTAAAATTTAATGATTTTTTTCTCTTTATTGAAATTGGGACTAAATCGTAGGAACCTGATCTTGAACTTTGGGCTCCGGAATAGCAGAAAAAATATGCCTTCCAAAAAGGTCAGTAATTAGTTGTAAAAGGTCAATCGGATCAGAAATTGGTCAGCCCTGGGCTGGTCGTGGCACATTTTTAATCAACAGCTAAAGTTCTTCAAGATCATGTTGTGGTGTGATTGGATGGGTTGGCATTTAGCCTCAGTGATAAGCTGACCGTGTCAGAGCGCAGAACGAATTTGTTTACTTACTGTCCATGATGATATTGCCGATCAGTATTTCCATCGCATTAAGATATGTATCTGGCCTAGGGTTTTCGCTGCTCGGTGGCCACCCTTCTCATCAGTTTATTCGGACGACTGTTAGAGCGTCTTACTAGCTTTTTTGCTGAAACCAGAAGGTACCTGTCCAGGGGGATGATGTTCGCCTCAGTGTAGACTGTAGAGACGCTCGTTGCTGTGATGTCTTGTCTCGTTAGCTGCCGGTTGAAATGCCGTCCGGTGCATATACTTAGTAACTTTTTTCGAACATTTGAAATTCCTTCATGGCCGTCTTCGAGATGGTCTACCAGATTGGGAAGGCATAGCTGATGATAGGTCGCTGATTGTACATAAGTATCTTCATCTTCTGGCTTAGTCCGTTTCTGCGTCTCATCAATGGGGAAGGTGACTTTTTTAAACAGGTTTCGTGAGTGCGGGTTGAACTTTAACAACTTGTTGAAGTGGATGCAGTACATATACTTTAGTACTATAAAGGATTTATCTTAATTCTACATACCACTTATGTTTAATAAATAAATTGTAAATGTACTTCACGTTCTTTTTCGGCTATCGTAGATCCGTCCCGAAGTTTAAGAACCAGCCGTCTACACTTGGCTGCTCTACTACTACCTGTACTGGGTCTCCTGAAGTAAACAAGCTCCGATTTGCAGGTGTTTATCCGGATATCCCATTTCTTGTAGAAGGCGTAAAGCCTGTTGATGTGGTGCTCAACTTTGCTCAAAGCTACCAGAGAAGACATCGATGTAGCATATGTAAGAGAGTCATCAGCGTATAGGAGATTTTTCGCATTCAGTTGGCACAGGCTGCTCAGATGTCATCAAGCTGTAGAAGATAGGACCTAGCATCGGACTTTGGGCAACCCCAGCTTTGATGTTCTTGTGATTTGCAGTTGTCCAGTTGAACGTAGAGTTTTCTGGAAGATCAAATTTATGTTAGAGATGTAGGTAAAGGTGGATGCTATTATCTATACGCTGTGGATTGCAACCTCGAGACATAAGAAAATATCCAACGGTGACTCGATGGTTGTTGAGCGCTCTAGTGATAATGCGGTTACCTTAGGAGCGGATGCAGTGTCGAGTGATTTTCCCTAAAGCTAAACTGCATGTCCGTGATGATGGTGTTTTCGCTACAACCTTTAGTCTCCGAAGTAATACTTTATCAAGTATTTTACTTATGTTATTCAGAAGCGAATTCGGCCTGTAATTAGACACCAAATTGCAAATAGATTTCTTCTTGATCACCATCTTTACTATTTCCCACCTTTGGGGGAAGAAGCAGTTGTTGATGGAGTTGTTCATAATGATTGTTAGAAATATCATCATTGCATGTCTTTTTAGGATGTGTATAGAGACTCCGTCTGGTCCGGCTTTGAATTTTTGATGACATCTGTTACCTTCTCCAGATTAGTTGTGCTATCAGTTGGGTCACTTTCTGGGTTGATGTCCTCAAAAACGACTTCTTCCGGATTTGGATGCAGGGTTTGCTGACTTCAGAAGTGCTTTATTTAAATGATAATCTTCTTATTCGTTTTACCGGCGATTGTCATGGTTTCGAGGGGGAACACAACTCTCCCACTCAACTGCTTCTCCTAAGGTTCCACTTGTGGGGTTCGCCGGGTTGCCCTCAGAAAATGTCGACAGGCCTCTGGGTTTTGGATTGTTCCATGTCTGAGGCCAACTAAATGCAGGTATAGTTGCATTTGTTTCGTTCAGGAGTTTTTGCGCCTGCCTTTCTTCTGCGATAGTGTTTTTTTTTATTACACTATCAGATCTTTGTCAAAGAGCGCTTAAATCAAGCTGCAACTTACGACCAAAGAATTGCCAACACAAAATGTGTACACCGGCTCATCACTTAGTGCAGTGTTAGTAGTTAGTAGTAACAGACAGACTACCAAAAACACTTAGGAGAACGGATTCTCAACACAAAATGAGACAATCAAGAACAAAAACATAAAACAATAATAACACAAAAATTGTGACTTATACAAACATTTATGAGCGTGGTATACTGGTCTTCAATACACTTTTGAGTTTAATTTTATTAATATTGAAGTCAAAAATACCTTCATTTAAATTTAATAGCTTGCACATACGGGTTAACGGTTCATGCATTGCATAATTAGTACCATGCTGGAGTAAGTTCATCAAATCCAGACTGCGAAGGCTGTGGGCCCTTGATGGAAGTTGAAACTTAAGCAATTTAATAAATCAGGCGCATCGATAACACCACTTTTAAGTTGGTGTGCGAATACAATATCATTACTGATCCTCCGTTGAGACAAAGTTTGGATCTGAAGAAGATTTATTCGATGCTCGTAAGGCGGAAGGTTATAAGGATCTGCCCATTGTAATCCCTTCAACGCGAAACGAATAAAATTACGCTGTACAGCTTATATCCTATTTTTATGAACCTCGTAGAAAGGAGTCCATATCTGAGATGCATATTCAAGGTGGGGTCGAACTAAGCAGTTGTAAAGAGCGAGGGTTACGTAAGGATCTTTTTTTAGAAAGTCATGGCTTGGCATTTAATTGGGTTCAGATTCCAACCCATTTTATGACACTATAAAACTAAATTGTTAATATCGTCTTGAAGAAGCAATCGATCACTGGCAGATGCAATGCTTTTGAAAATTTTCATATCATCTGCAAATATAAGAATTTCGCTATTACGTACATACAAAGCGGACATCATTAATAGCTAATATAAAAAGGAGAGGTCCTAGATGACTACCCTGAGGAACCCCCGATTTAGCAATAAAAGGGTTGGAGAAAGACTCTCTAAATTTAACCTGGTAAGATCTATTCTGGAAATATGATGAAATCCAAGTGATGAATCCATGAGGAAATCCAAACGCTTTAAGTTTAAACGTGATAATTTCATGGGATAGTTGATCAAAAGCCTTGGAGTAGTCTGTATGGATACAGTCAAGCTCTTGTCCACGTTCTAAACTATTTGAGCACCTGTGCATAAATACAAGCAATTTTGTCACCGTAGATCGATTCTGCATAAAACCATGTTGTTGTTTGCAAACGATATTTTTACAGTTGAATGTCAAACTATCGCACACCACTTGCTCAAAAAGCTTCGGAATGCAAGATAGTTTAGAGATTATTCTGTAGTTAGTAGTATCTTATTTGTCACCTTTTTTAAAAACTGGGGTGATGAATGCCTTCAAAGGCAAAGATATTTAGAAGGGGGGGATGCTAAGATTGATTTATATTTTTTCAAAACAATTGGAGGGATACCGTCTGGGGTCTGGCCCTGGTGAGAAATCTTCATGAAGTATAGAGAGATAATGTAAAACTATGTCATTATCGAAATGAATATTGTTAAATGTAGCCTGCGGACAATCGTGTAGATAACGGAAGTAATCCTCATCAACATTGATTGGAGTGTCAATAATTGTTTGACGAAAATTATTAGCAAATGCCTCACAAATTTCCGGGGTACTCTTAACAATATTATTATTAAAAGTAAAATTGATATATATCCATCAGATTTCTTTTTTCAGTTAACAAATTTCCAAAAACTTTTGGGTTCAAGCTTAATTGAACTTTCCATAGTTTTCAGGCATTCGTTGTATAAATGATTGGAGAGGTTTTTAAATTCTTCAAAAAGTGAAATATAAATTTCATAGTTTTGCAAAGACAAACTTTGTATGTAATTTTTCCAAGCCCTATTTCTTTTGTTGCGGAGAATTTTAAGCTCTTTTGTATACCATGGATGGCTTATGCTTGAGTAATTGGATAATTTTTGGGGAACTATGTCATTTAAACAGTTTTTCAAAACCAGATAAAAATAAGAAACTGCATCGTCAATGTCACCTGATATTGGTATATTATCAATACCAGAAGTACGCATTCTATCAGATAGCAACTGAAAATTTGCCTTACGAAAATCAAAAACATATGAGTGGTCTTGAGTATTTCTATTACTGGGTAAATGACCGGTCAATTCAAGAAAGATGTTCAAAGGAGGATGATACCTATCATTGTTAGATATAGCAGAAGTAGATTCTACCACTACTGTGCTAACAGCGTCGGAAGAAAAAACTAAATCGAGAAAACGATTTTTATAATTTTTCATACAGCTAACTTGCTGTAAGTCTGTAGAGGTAATGTTGTCCAACAATTGAAGTTTCTGCTGGGATGAATGCAGAGATGCTTCAAAGTAGGTTTCGTCATCTGATGGTATCCAATCAAGGTGTGCAAGGTTGAAGTCGCCTAATAGAAGAATAGTGGAATCCAAGCCCGTGATGTCGGTAAGATAATCAAGGGCTAAAGAAAGCTCTACAAAGACTGAAAGTGAGCTATTACGAGGAATGTAGACATTTAAATCGTATACATCTTTCTATTGAAGGGATATTTTAATACAAATAAGTTCTATTTCGAATAGCAATTAAGACTCCTCCACCTAATATATTCTCATTGTCTATACATGACGGTTTTTCCTGGAAACTAAAAACTCTTTATCAAAAAGTCCGGTGTCAATGATCGAGGCGGTTAGCCAAATTTCAGTGAAGACCAGAAGATCGCACGGAAAAGCTTGAGAATTTTTAAAAATAGTAGAGGTCTTACTGTGAAGCCCTCTTACAGTTTGGTAGTAGAGGGTAAGCCTACTAAGTTTTTTGAAGTATTATACATTTTTGAGGTGTTGCGATGGGATTGAAAACTCTTTTACCAAGGTATTAGGAGGCCAAGAACTATTGTAGATGGGATCAAAAAGTGACTGTGGAGCAGTTATTTTAAATGAAGAGACGAAGCTGTTTGGTTTACTTATTTAAGTGCATTTTACTGAAGATGTGTTCGGGATATTCTTTAAAGAAACTAGATGTTGAAGAATGACTTCGGGTGATATTTCAGACAGAAGGCGCAAAATAAAGATTGATTTAGGTTTGGGCACCGCTTCTAAGGTTCTAGGATCAACTAAATAATTTGTGTGTTGGAACGTCTTGTGCGATTGCCTTTTGAACTGGGTTCTCATGGCATCTTCTTTGTACATGACAGTACCAGCTAAGTTGGCCATGCTGTATTTTGTCATAGATGGTATTTTTGACGTGTAGGCTTCCTCGGATTCTCTTGCTTTTTATTCGATCACGCTTTCTCACTCCTGCTGTCATGCGAATCATCTTCATTTAAGCTGCCGTCAATTTATTCTTATACTTCTTGTAAATTGTCCAACCGTATGTAAGCGCTGGACGAACAACTGCCGTGTAGAGCTTTCCTTTCAGCTTAGGGGGCATTTTTCTATCACAGAAGATGGCAGAGTTTTCCCGCCACGCTTACGCCATGTTTGATGTCGTCATCACAAGACCCTTCGCTATTGATCATTGATCCAAGATATTTAAACTTTCCGCACTTGGGAAGCACTGTTACCTACAAATAGATGCCCGGAATAGGTCTGTGTGGATCAGAAAATGGACAACATAGGTATTCGGTCTTTATCACGCTAATGGGGTATCCATTTCCCTCCAGAACATCCACCCATACATCAAGTCCTCGTTGCAAGGACACAGGATTTTCAATTATGATGGCTCCATCGTCAGCAAAGAATAACTGATTCACTTTGGGGTCCGTCACCTTATCCTCAAGCATTAAGTCAAGGACAGTAATAAAGAGCAAAGGACTCAAGACGCTTCCCTACTCTAACATGCCTGCGGGGCATTTTACCTTTGCTTTAACTTGCTCGTACATGAACATCCGCACGTAGACTTCTGGAACTCCTCGTTGCCTAAGTGCAACCCATATCAGATCTCTTGGTTGTCTGTCGAATGCTTTTTTAAAATCAACCAATACAATATGCAAATCTCTCGAGGAATCCCGATATTTTCCCATTCTGATTCTTATACTCTGAATAGCATATGTGGTTAATTTACCCGAAACAAACCTGCACTGGTCGTCAGATAGTAGGCGGCCATCCAATATCCACTCAATAATCTTTATGGTGTGTGACATCAGCTTGATCGAACGGTAGCTTGGAAGAAGGTAACTTTCCCTCCACTGATTAGCCATTTGGTCGCCACAGATAAGTTTGGAGATAAGAATCATGAGCCATCTAGACCCGATGTCTCCTATCTTGTTCCAGAACTCAGAGGGTATCTCGTCTAACCAAATCGCTTTTCCCTTTTTGGTGTTTTTCACCGCATCACTAACCTCTTTCACTGTGATGTTGGCGACTTCTTCATTGTTAAGTGCAGCTATTGGAAAATATATCCTCGGAAACTGTCCCTTTAAAAGTCCTTCATAATACTCTTGCCATTTGTGAAGAATTTTGTCGTCATCCACAAGAAGTTGGCCTTGAGCGTTGTTAATGAATTGTGGTGAACAAATCTCCTGAGCATTTTTCCTTCTCTGTGCGGCGATTTTGAAAATAATTGCGCCCTTGTTCATGTTGGCATGTCGCAGTTCCTGAATAGCTTGGTTTGCATCAGCAGCCGGTGCAGATATTTCCTTCAGCTCCCGATACAAGCTCTTCGTACTCCCTGCTTGAAGTTGGGCTTTATTTAAATGATAATAATTGTTAAGAAGTTGGTGGATGCCATGCCCCCTGCACGAAAAATTTCATAATATCAATAGTCTACCAAATTGCAAAATTCTGCAACAATCGGATGTGCTTTCTATAAATTTAATATTAATGCATCGAAAATGGGTGGGTGCGAAGCCCGCTGATTGTAAAATCTCAAATTTTTAATTTTCCCTCTACCAAATTTTATCATGCTACGACAATCAGAATTGCTTCACATAAATGATATCAAAAATTTTTCCTTTGTGTTCACTTCAAGTTCTACGGCTCTACCAAATTTTCCCCATTAATCATAATCATAATAGTCAGAAATTACTTATATCAATTCCATAAAAGGGGCGGGTTTCACGCCCCTTTTATGGAAAATCTTAAATTTTTAAAGTTTGTATACACTACAAGGACTATAGTTGTGCGAAATTAAAAGATTCTACGATGTTGGGAAGTGCTCTAAATTTTGATGATCTGTCAAAGAGTCAGTGAGTGAGTCAGTCGGTTACGGTTTTTGTGATTTTTGTAGAGCTATATCTCTGTAACGAATTATACTTAAAAGTTCATATTATACGAGGCGTCTGGGATTGATGAACTTAACAGATACTGCGAATTTGAAGTTTCTGACTTTAGTTATTGGTACTGACGTTAGAGGGGGTCGAAAATTGATCGAGTTTGATCCTGTATAAAGAGGGTGTAGGGCCAGAACTTTGCTGGACACTACCGTGCCCTTTGATTTCTGGAATTGAAGTCTGGTCTACAATGGTTTTATTGATTTTCTTGAAATCTTTTAGTCCTGGCTTGATCGCTTCTGGAACTGGATGTTGTTATGGTGCTGGACGGAGTTCCCGAACATGTTATTCGTACTTAACCGTCCAGTAGTTGCTGCTGATGATGTTCAGCTCGCTCTGATGAATTCTTCGGAGTCGTTTTCTCTTGAAAGGCCACTAAATTGTCATAAAATGTTAGCTGGTTTTGGTATATGGTCAGCCATAGATTTGGTGGTCTTTCAAACGGTATATCTACTTTTATATGGGAACATCCCATAAACGAAGTGCTAAGATTCCGGAACCATTAAATTGAATAAAAATTAGTTACTTTGACATCGAAGGGCTAAGTTTTAATCAAAAATTAATCCTTTATTAGGGATAAAATCGCCAAGAACTGAATAAAGTGCGAGAGCTTTGCGTTGTTTTAGTTTATTGGCATGGGTTGGGTAGCTCGAGATCGAAAACTTGGATTTCTCAATATAGATAAGAAGAACTACCGGAGTCTGATGAACATACTATTTGTACTATGATATGATATTTTTTTTTTTCAAAATTGCTTAGGTTTCGTTTATCAACTTTTGAGTCGGATAATATTATTTTGAAATCAAATACCATCAAAGCTCAAATGTGTATTTTATTTGTTCTATTTTAATTGTTATTTAAGAATAATTGATAAATAAACGTTTAAAACTTAAAAACAAAAACCCTACACATTCCACCCGATACACCCATTTTCTCACAATTCATTAAAAATCTCGTGCCAGGGCTGGTTTTAATAACCATCATCAGCATCACCAGTTCACCTCTTATTCTTGGTTCGTTTTGCGTAAAAACTTTTCCATCTTTTTTTTTGTTGTTGTTTTTTGTTTTGTAAACCCAAGTGAATCCACCCTCGCAGAATTCAAGAAGAAAAAAAGAAAAACCGGTCTTAATTAATATCAATTAGTCCTTAAACGAGGGGTGCGCGCCAGTAATATTTACATCACCTAGAGAAGAAAAAAAAAGCAATAAAAAGAAATCTCCAACCCCGCATCAACCGCATTTCCTCCATATTGCTAGTTAAAAGGTGAAGCGTTTCTTCCTTCAGTTTGTTTTTCCATGAAGTGGTCACTTTGTAATAAACCGCAGAGTGGTTGGAGGTCCTTATATAAAAACACGTAGGTAGGTACGTGTTCTAGTTAATTTTTTGTAGTTTTTGCAATTCTTTTTTAACATCCATCACTCAACAAAAATATGTACTATGCGTGTGTTTGGGTAGTAAAGACTCGAGTTTAAATAAAAAAATAATAATAAAATATACTTATTAACTTTCAACTCACTTTCGTATTCAGAAAAAAAATTAAATAAATACATACAAGCCACACCAAGCATCCTTTCTACTCAGGACCGCATTCTGGCATATCAGGGCCTTTTGTTATTTTTTTTTTTTTTTATATTTAACGAATTATGAAATTATGTTCATTTGTATGACATTTCCACATTTGGCAATTGATACCCTCAGCGCAGCGCTACAAAATTCGTCTATACTGCACATATAAGGTAGGCAAACCACCTAAATCACTGAGCTGTGTGAAGTGGGAACGTCAACCTCAAAATTTTTGGATTGGGCTTATCAGATTCGATTGTCCAGCGTTTGTCCACGTTTACCAAACCAACAAAATGGTTTGTCCACCCTCAGGGAAAAAGTTATTAAGCTTTTATTTTTTATAGCAACTCCCCAACTCAAAAAACTCGTCTTTGGCCCACAATAGATGACTTAGGAGGATGAGACTAAGTGCGTTCGTTTGTCCACCGGCTGTTTATGATAGCTCCAACTTCAGAAAAAATAATATTAAGCTTTTCCCCCAAAAATACAGTCATCTACCCGCATCAAATTTACAACTTAGAAGCATGGAACTATTTGCGTCCGTTTTTCCACCTCTTTTTTATGTTCCTCCAAAAAAAATTAACGTTATTCCACACAGGAAGACAAATATAAGACTTTTAATTTGTATAGCTCAAAATTAAATAAAACTTAAAAACTCACTCAGAAAAATGGTTCTAAGTGTAATCGTGCGATGGTAGAGAACGCGAAAAAAGTAGGTCTCGCAATTCTGTCCGTCTGTCTGTCTGTCTGTACCTTGACCTGCAGCCTAAATGGCTGAAGCGATTTTCTTCAAAACTCTAACGGTTTTGAAAAAAAAAAATTACGAGCTACTATAATTACTACAATTAATGTTATGGTAGAAAAAAAAAATTATAGCAGTTATTAACAGTAGGGGAAAGGTTGGAACAGTGAGACAGTCCGAACAGTGAGACATTTCATTTTTTGGCTTCCCAGAAACTTGCACATATGTACCTTTCGGTGCAGACAATAACGTTTCTTTTCAATTCCGCAACTTTTATTTCTGTTCCGAACAACACCCAGTTACGCGTGTGCTCTCAGTGAATAAAGAGCGAATAAAAAGTGCAAAAGTATTTTTTTTTTTCGTGTTTTTAAAATTTGTGTAGCATCTTCAAATATTAAGGTAAGTGAGGCACTTTTTTTTATTGGCTTGTTATTATTGTGTTTTTTTTTTTTCAATAAACAAACAAAAATCTACGGTATTCTTTTTAGTTTTGTATGCAAAAAAGTTTTTCTTGATTCAAAGGTCGAACAGTGCGACATGTTTTTTCTTATCTTTGCTTCTTTTATTCAACATAAAAATGTTTTTTATTTATTTTTATTTGTGTTGCAACAAAACTTCTTTAAAAGAAAGAAACAAATGAAAAGTATGAATTTAGTTGATTTATTAAAAACTTATTCAAATAATAATGTAAACTGAAATGTGATTTTAGTAAGTTTTTTTTATGTTATACTTTGATATGTTTTAAGTTGTTTTTGTTCCTATAAATTAATAAATAATAATTTTTTTGGTTAAAAAATTGCTTAAGACGAGTTTTTATTAAAAATATTTTGCTGTCCCACTGTGAGCCCTACCCTACGCTGTCTCAGTCTTCGAACCCCCGCCGAACAGTGAGACACTTTGACCTTCTACAACAATTTTACTCATGGGAAAGTTGATTTTAATTTTTTCAATGAAATTTTTATGGCAAAATGTAGGGGAAATATGTTGTAAGATTCCATCAAAAATTCATTTTCATAGCTCAAAAGAATTCGGAATAATAACCGTTTAAAAAAAAAGTGTCTCACTGTTCCAACCTTTCCCCTACCTGTCATAGAAGCGATTTTTTGGTTTTCAAATTTCTCGTTAACGGCTAAATCGATTTCAACCAAATTGTTTACGTAAGAGATCCTTGCAATTTTAACAATTTTGCATTTACAATTTTTCAAAAAAATAATATTTGGATTTTTAAAACAATATTGAATTTTTTTTTTGAAAATTCAATACCTTGAAAACGGGTTAATGATTTTTTTTTTTTAATTTTGTGAACAATTGTACATTTTTAAATATTAATAGCAGGCATACCAAATTTAATTTTTTTAAATTTTTAAGAATTTTTATATATAAAAAAAAAAGTTTAAAAAAAAACCGCTCTAACGATTTTTGAAATTTTTTTTTCATAAATTCATATTTATCAAACAAATCATATGGCATACTATTTTTTGAGCTCTATCTGTTTTAGCTATTGAGAAAAAAACAAATTTATATTAATTTATAGTAATAATTTATATTTTAAATTATTTTTAAAGATTTTTTTTAATGATATCATAATGTTGAAGAACCACTACATTATGCACATTGTCAATTTTAAGCTACGTTCAAGTTGTTAGCTACGAGAGCAAGTTTTTGCGACACAGTCGTGCCCATTTTTTTTAGAGGGTCGAGACATTTTATGGATGCCTTATTGTTTTGGTGGTCCTGGACAACTTTCATGTATTTTTATAGTTCCTATAATAAATAAATACTGATTTTTTTGTTTCCGAGGCTACACAAACTATTGGTAAATGGATACACGTGGACAGCCAGTGGACAGAGGAATCCAATTTGCCCACACATCTTAGTGTACGACTTTAATGTTTTTTGATAGTTGCTTTAAAAAGACGCAGTAGTAGGCCGTAGCGTAATGGTTAGAGTCACGAATAAGTGCTTCTCGTCTAGCCGTTCGGATTTGGCATACAATTGTAGGTCCCTTCCATTCCTGTCGAAAGGCGCACACAGGAATGGTTGCGAGTTGTTAGTCACTAGGCCCTGGTTCTTCATGAGCCGTTGTGCCACCCGATTTATTTTTATTTTATCGAATAAATCTTCCCAAAGGTTGAATAGACATGTTTAACCAACTTCACCCCCCAGGTGTCTAAACGATGCTTCCCGACCTTTCGATAGGTCCTTTTAAATTTCCCGAGTGTTTTTTTTTATCTAGAAACGATTATTTGGAAGCACTGGATTTTTGGTACTTGCTATAAAAAAAATGTTGAATAGTTTTTCTTCTGAGTTTGAACAAAAGAACTTAATTGTCAACCCCTTAAGATTTAAGTAATGGGTGTAGAACGAATTTCGTTTTTCTAGTTCCAATAAAAAATGTTGAATATTTTCCGGAAGGAGTTTTTCCCTTTTTTTTAATTTATAAACGATTCTTTTAGGAGCGCTTGATTTTTGGTAGTTGCTATAAGAAAAATATTGAACAGTTTTTCTTCTGAGTTTGAACAAATGACGACTTTTTGCCATTACCACTTAATAGGTAATCAATTTTAGCTTAGACGATCAATTTTACAGACTAGTTGTTAATGCATGGAAATCTGTATTCACCTCCAAGTAAATACTCTTTGTGAGTTCCTGAAAAACACAATTGGCGGCCCATTGGTATTTAGAACTTTCCTAATGATTAATTCGGTCCTGTTTCTACTTGTTAAGAGGGCTGCGCTTCAATTTCACAATTTCGTTTTATTTATGAAAGCGGAAAATACGTTGGTCAGTTTGGTAAAAGAGTTCCTCCACCTATACCTACCCACCTATACGTCAAAAATAAAAACAGTGCTTAAAAATTGAATTAAAAAAAAAAATATTATTTCAAGTGAAACCAATTTTCTGTTGAATTGTAAGTTGTTGTTGGTAACCGCTCTTGGATTTCATTTACAAAAAAACTTTTTTTTCATATATTTTTTTGCTTGTTTAATAACTTTTGTAAGGACTTGAATTTGAATTTCGAGGCCGTATTGGGAGCATGTAGAAAAGGAAGGGTGAACAATTTATAACCAAACAGAAAGAGAGTTATGTTTTAAATGACCATCATATACCTACATATATATTTATTTGAACCTATGTATATAGAAATGGCATGAAAAAGAATATCAGAATATTATTTCATACTCTAGGCCATGAACAGAACATTGTGTGCAAAATATGAAAACTGTTTGAATTGGCCACTTGAATGAGAAAAACACTGCCCATTGAGGTTTTTGAATGGAATTCTGTTTTTTTTTTTTGTTTTGTTAAGCTTCTTTTCATATCCATTCGATAACATTTTTCCAAATGAACCATTTTAGAAGTGTGCCACCCACACTGCTACTATTATAAAATATTAACCTTAATACTCGTATATGGCTTCTTTTTCTATTATTGAGATTTTGAAATAAATGTGAATATTCGCATTTCTTTTGTGCAGGTAAATTGCAAAAATGTTATAAAATATATACATTTTCATATTAACTCATATATTTATAAACAAAAAGTGAACTCAAATTGTATTCACGAATTAAATTTCATACAAACTAGTTTTATATGTTTTTTAAGTGTTATAGAAAAATTAAAAAAAAGAACGAAGCAAGTTTCAAAGCATTTAATATAAACACACTTGAATTGCGCATTTTGAAGACAACAAAGAGCATTTTATTATTTTTACAAAAACCTTTCAGGGAAATTTAAAATTTTTGTGTTGGGTGCTATAAAAAAGAATATTTTCGTAACTAAAAGTGGAGAAAAGATTATTTTTGGTGGAAAATCATAGTAAAGCAATGGAAAAACGAATGCACTTAGTTTAATCCTCCTTAGTTAGCCCCAAATGGTTAGTAGAAATTATTTTTATAGTACCTCGTTTTTTTTTTCAAAATCGTTATAGCCGTTTTTGAAATAAACCAATTTTTATATCAGGTACCGGTATTTTTGGAGCTAAAGGAAAATTTCAATTTCCCCTCTAGGGAATCACCTAAGAACCTTAAATCCAAACATTGTAGAATATCTCTTCACTGGTTTAGGCTGCAGTTCGAGGAACAAACACCCAGATAGACAAACAGACAGACTGAAAGACTGACAGACAGAATCGCGGGACCCACTTTCTTTTTGCGTCCTCTATCATAGTAATGTTAGGGAAAATTATTATCTCAAGTTCGATTTTTTTACGAATCCCGAAAGCCCGTAGCGTAATGGTTAGTGCGTTCGACTGTCACGCTGGAGGTCTGGGATCGCTTCCCAGCCTCGTCCACCTAAAAACTAAAAAGTTTTTTTTCAGGGCTACTGCCTCTTGCGAGGAATTGACAAATCCTCCAAGAGTATCACTTGTCACGAATAAGTGCTTCTCGTCTAGCCGTTCGGAGTCGGCATAAAATTGAAGTCCCTTCCATTCCTGTCGAAAGGCGCACACAGGAATGGATGCGAGTTGTTAGTCACTAGGCCCTGGTTCTTCATGAGCCGTTGTGCCACCCGATTTATTTATTTTTTTTAGTAACTTTATACAGGGTGCCCCACAAAGAATGGGTAATCCTGGACTTTATGACTGTCATGAAAACTGATACAAAAAAGTTCTATCCCAACCACAAGAAAAGACAATTGTGCATTTTTTTGTACAGTGCATTATTTTTTGCCTTACTTTACGTTTTTAATGCCATGGCTACAAGTGATTGAATTCCACCTTTTTTTTCGTAAAAATATTTTACATTATTTGTGCCAAAACATACATAGGTAGAAGTAAATTATTATCTGCTAGACTTTTTAGAGAAAAAAAAATATTAAACTTCGATTTTCAATGCAAAATGTGAAAGGATATAATTTTTGAAAAGTATAAATCATCTCCATGTATAAAAATAAATGGGCACTACTGAATCGCACGAACTTGCTCTCGTAGCTATCAACTTTAACGTAGCTTGAAATTGATGGTGTACAAGTTCATATGTATTGGTTCCAAAATATTATACCTTTCAGTAAAAAAAAATTAAATAAATTATTAATAGTATTATTGTACTATTCGTACTAGAATGTCAGCTTATTAGGCTTGACCATTCTTTATTCCGTCAATTTCATTGAATTTCAAATTATGACTATAAATGGCTATACATTTCTTATTTTAATGGCTTAACAAGTTAGAGCTTAAAATAAAGTATGCCATTCGATTTATTTGATAAATATGAATTTATTAAAGAAAAATCTAAAATCGTTGGATCGGTTTTCTTAAAATATAATTTTTTTTATAAACATTTTTTGCACATTTTCAAAAATAAAATCTGGTATGCCAACATTTAGTATTTAATAAAATACAATTTTCAAAAAAAAAATTTGAATATTTTTTAAAAATCCAAAAATTATGTTTTCCAAAATTTGTTTATGCAAAATTGTTCAAATTGTAAAGGAGCTCTTGTATTTTTATCAAAATTCTTGGAGCCGTTTTCGAAAAAAATAAGTTTCGTCTTAACGGTTTTCAAACATTTGTATGGAAGGTACCATTATTTTTGAATTTAGATGCATGATTTTTTTTAAGTATTCTACAGAATAATAAAAAGTTATTCTACAGCTAGTGTCAAAAATATTGACCGAGTCGTTTTTAAAATATTTGTTTTTCAAAAAAAAAAATGTTGATTTTTTTTTTAATTTTGGTTATTAATAATGTTTATACTTTTGAAAAGATTTACCATACGAAAAAATGAAAATCTTCAACTCAACGGTTTTCGAGAAAATCAAAAACCAAAAAAATGGTTGTACTGGAGGTACCTATACCCAAAATATTTAATTTATGAAAATAAAACAAAATTTCAAAGTAGCATTTCCTTATTTATTTTATTTGATTTTTTTTAACAAAATCCTCGGACCCGTTTTTTGAGAAAAAAATTGTTTTCCTTTTTGGCGAAAAAAAAATTGTATGGCAGGTAGGTCCATTATTTTTGGTCCTAAAAACAAATTTAAAAAAACGTCTGCGCATATTAGCCAAAAAACAGTATATACCAAATTTGAGGAAAATCCCTCCTGCCGTTTAGGCTGTTGAGGCGAGAAAAGACAGACTGAAAGACAGACAGACAGAATTGCGGGACCCATTTTTTTCGCGTTCTCTATCATCGTAATGTTAGGGAAAATTATTATCTCGAGTTCGATTTCTTTTACGAATCCATAACTTACCATATAGTACCTATATCGCAAGTAAAAATGCATGAATACCTAAGTGAACAGTTTTTTTAAAAATATGCGCGTTAAATGCGGATTTTGAAATAGTATAACTTGTTATGGTATCTAGAGTCAATATGAAGTTATTGGTAAAAACCTATCTCCAATATTAGAGTCCATTTAACAAAAACAAAAGTTTTTAAAATTAGCAAAGTAAACGTGAAAATAATACCATGCGTTGAACGATTGCCTGTTTTTATGACGTTGTGTTGTCCTTAAGTCAACCGTCGATCAAATGTTCACACTCCGACAGATTTTAGAAAAATCCCGGGAATTCCAGATCGATACAAACCACCTTTTTATCGATTTTAAAGTCGCGTATGATAGCGTGAAAAGGGACGAATTATACAAAGCCATGTCGAGTCTCGGCATCCCTGCCAAACTCGTCCACCTGTGCAGGATGACGATAGAGAAATCTCGCTGCTCCGTCAAAATTGGTTAGAACACCACCGATTCCTTTGATGTTGAGAAAGAATTGAGGCAAGGCGACGCGTTATCATGCAACCTATTCAACATCGTTCTTGAAGCCATTGTACGCAACGCACATGTCAACACCAGCGGTACAATCTATGAAAAGTCCGTTCAATTGCTTGCATATGCGGATGACATAGACATTGTCGGCAGAACGAAGCGAGCTGTGGCAGGGGCATTTGCGAGCATTAAATCGGAGGCGGCTAGAATGGGATTGGCGGTTAATGAGGACAAGACAAAGTATATGCTGTCATCAAGAGAGGAATCTCAACATCGTCGACTCGGGCAAAATATCACGATGGACAGATGTAACTTCGAAGTTGTCAAGGACAACTATTACTCTTGCCAACCGCTGTTTCTTCGGTCTAAGAAGGCATTTAAGTAGTAAGGCCCTCTCTCAGAGAACCAAGGAGACTTTATACAAAACCCTAATCATCCCGGTCCTGCTTTATGGGTCAGAAGCATGGACACTGAAAGATTCGGATAAAAATCTGCTAGGGTGCTTTGAGAGGAAGATTCTTCGTGTGATATTCGGTCCGGTGTGTATCGAAGGAGTATGGAGGTGAAGATTCAACGACGAGCTATACGGGCTATACAGCGACGTTGACCTGGTCAAAAAGCTGAAAATACAGCGGCTGAGATGGCTGGGGCACGTGGAGCGTATGGACAGCAACGCACCTGCCCGACGAGTCTTCGAATCCAACCCCGATGGGGTACGCAGCAGAGGAAGAACCCGTAACAGGTGGCGCAATCAAGTGAATGACGACATCAAAGCACTCGGTGTGCGCAACTGGAAGCGGCTAGCTAGGGACAGAGCTGGCTGGAGGGGCTTGTTAGTTGAGGCCGAAGCCCATCCTGGGCTGTGAGCGCCATCAAAAGTAAGTAAGTAAGTTGTCCTTATGATGAATCCAAGGATTAAACTCCTAGGGCCGAATGCAACATTGCTAAAAGTGTCAACAAAGTGCAAAAACGGTTACATTTTCGAGTTAAAAATCCAAATCAACAATCAAAATTCTCGATTTGTGCAGCAAGAACACCGTAAAGTCTATTATCATTAAAGTTTACACAAAGCTAACGCCTTAATGACTTCACCGAAAAAATCGTTGAAGTCATTAAGGTGTTAGCTTTGTGTAAACTTTAATACATTTTCGAGGTTGTTTTGAGTTATACCTCTTCAATTGGGCTTTAACAAAACCATCATATAATTTGTTGGTTGCAAATAGTTTTGTTGTAATTATTTCCTAACAAATTTTATCAGCAAATTTTTAATTGTCCTTGGCCATAAGTTAAAAAAAAAATCAACATTTTGTATTTAATCTAAATCACTCGATAAGTGTTTTTGACCACTCTAGAATGGCGGAGCTCCCCCGAATAAACGATTGTCTTAATATTCATGTAAGGTTTTGCTAGCATATTTGTAAGGCAGCTGCCTGCACAAGATTCCACATCGCCTCTAGGAGCTGCTTGGCTTGCTGTATTCGATTTATTTAATGCACTTCTAACAAGAAAATTAATATGGTTTTTGGTCTGGTTGAGGGCATAAAATTATGGTCTCAGACGGCCTTTCCATCTGCCTGGGGTACCTAGTATTCAGGTTTTCCCGCACAGTATAGTGAGCAGTCCCTTAGTAGCCAGCTGCAGTTGAAAATTGGCTGAAATTATTTGTTAGGAAATAATGTAAAATATACTAATTGCAACCAAAAACAATATTTGATGGTTTTATTGAATCCTAATTGAAGAGGTATAACTCAAAACAAACTCGAAAATGTTTTTTTTTCACTTTATTGGCATTTTTAGCAATGTTGCATTCGGTCCTAGAAGTTTCATGCTTGGACTTATCATAAGGACAACACAACATCATAAAAACAGGCAGTCAATCCAAAATCTACAATGTTCAACGCATGGTATTATTTTCAAGTTTACTTTGCTAGTTTCGAAAACTTTTGTATTTGTTTAATTGACTCTAGTTTACCAATCACTTGCTATTGACTCTAGATACAATAATAAGTTATACCATTTGGAAATCTGCATTTACCGCGCATATTTTTAAAATAGTTGGTCACTTAGGTATTCATGCGTTTTTGTATACCAGTGATGATTTAACTTTTTCAAAAATTATTTTCTTCCACATTTTGCATGGAAAATCATTTTTTTCTCTAAGAAGTCCAACAGTTATTATAATTTTCTTCTTCCTATGTTTTGGCACAAATAATATCAAATTATTACGAAAAAAAAAAAACGGTGGAATTCATTCACTTGTATTCGATTCATTTCTATAGGTACGGACGATTCAAATACCGATGATGGGGTTGGTGGAGGCGTGTACTCAGAAAGCTGATAGACTTAATTTAAGTCTCTCATTTCGTCTGCCAGACCATTGTAGCGTGTTACAGGCAGAACTTTTGGCGATAAAGGAAGTCTTATCTTGGCTCAAGGAAAACGACTTCTGATATCCGCATCTTCTCAGACAGCCAAGCTGCCATAAAATCTCTCGACTGTGTCTCTACAAAATCTATAACAGCCCTAAACTGTCGATCATCTCTTATAGAGATGGCACAGCAGTTCAATATTCTCCTTTGTTGGGTGTCGGGTCATAGGGACATTCCGGGTAATTGTAAAGCTGATGAACTCGCCAAAGGTTGAGCAATACTACCTTTTTTACCTGAAAAGGTAAATATCGGTATGCCTATGCAAATTTTTGCTGAAGCAAGATGCTTTAAGGAGAATAAACCTTAGGTGTTTTGCCTGGCGACAAAACAGATCTGGCCTACGCTAGATGTGAGGCGCTCTAAGTCTTTTATATCTTTGAACAGAATTCATATCAGCTCAGTAATTGGTGTCATAACCGGGCACTGTCTTATAGGCAAGCACGCAAAGCAGCTAAGAGCTTTCGCAAACGACTTTTGCAGAAGCTCAATGAACGAGGAGGAGGAAGAATCTGTTCCTCATCTTCTCTGCACATGCCCTGCCCTATACCAAAGTCATAGGCTCCATCTCGGAGACTTCTTCTTCTTCAATGATCCTAGTGTTCTGACAAACAAAGACATAAGTAGTCTTGCACGCTTCATAAGAAGATCCAACTGGTTTTAATGAGGGGGGAGAAAATCTTTCAAGATTCACGTGGTATCACAATGGACCAACTTATGGTCTTAGTGTGTCAGTTCTTGCTGGCAGCCACTTCAACCTAACCTTACCCAACCTACGGTCATTAACCTCACTAACATTTCACCTTCGGTACGGCTTAATAGAAGTTAATAGAAGCTTCTATAAAGCCGAACCGATGTTGAAATGTCAGTTGAATAAGTCAGCTATGAGGTATTCCAAGGTTACCCATTCTTAACGGGGCACCCTGTATATCGCAAATAACAAATTTTGAAAATCTTTCATTGTAAATAATTTTTTTCTCAATAATGATTAGATTTACTCTTACTTCCCATTTAGTGGCGTAATGGTTAGTGCGTTCGAGTGTCACGGTCTAGCCGTTCGGATTCGTCATAAAATTGTAGGTCCCTTCCATTCCTGTCGACAGGTGCACACAGGAATGGTTCCGACTTGTTAGTCACTAGGCCCTGGTTCTTCACGAGTCGTTGTGCCACCCAATTTATTTATTTATTTTTTCCCATTAAAAAAACATTTTTTTTATTTTTTATTATTTTTATTACTCAGTAAATTATACATTTTGTATAATCATACGAGTGTTTGATATTTTCACCAGTTTACATTTTATTTAAATTGCTTTCGAAAATATTTTCCAAAACATCACCGATACTTCCATTTGCGATGCAATCCACTGCATTGTAAAGCCATAAATCCTTATTATCTGTTTTCGAATCTTCATTGCATTCTTTGACAGCTTTTACAATTTTGCTACGATCTCTGTGTCCCTCTAACATTTCACCAATTCGTTCATCTTGAATGCCATTTTTTTCGTTCCACAATTCCAAATTCTCAAAAACACATCTCATATAACGATATGTTTCCTGAGTATCAGGATAATCATAGTGCTGAATTCTTTTTAGAACGTCACCCGATATGCCAGTAGTTTGCAAACACTTGTGGCGAGTTATATTCATTTGCTGACCTATTGGAATAGCCCATCCTAAATCCTGGAAGTATAAATGTTATAATAAACTTAAAAATACAAAATAAAAGAACTGAAATACTTGTGTGATAGCGAAAGTTGTCAATAACAAGAAGAACTTCATTGTGCAAAGGCTTAGATTCAATTAACTTGAACATTTAGCTTGTGAACATTTTTATTTATATAAAGAACGCAAAACCGAGGAAGTCAAATATGGGATGAAATGGAAAACGGAGTGACAACGAATTTTTAAATTATTGACTATTAATGTCATCATTCCAAATAAAGCAAGTATTACCTAAACTAATTGCCAACGTGCGATGGAATGTTTTAAAGATAAGAATAAATTTACTTATAGCCTTAGGTACGCTATAATTTTCAAAATGGAATGCTTAATGGTTGGAAAAACATTTAACCTTAAGATAAATATAAATTTCGTCATTTCGTACTATGTTTATTACTTAATTTTATTTTGAACCAGTTCATGGAGTCATAGTTTTTATCTGGTGCTCAGCTTAAATCAATTAGAATAAATTTATTAACTTAACTTCCCTTATTTTGCCGTACGCTTTTTGGTGGACGCTTCTTGGGGGAATCAAATAAATTTCATATCCGGATTTGTAATTAAATTTTAATTTTAAGCTCACATAGTTTTTGAGTTTTATTGAAGTTTCCGGTAAAATAGCTCTGAAGTTAGCTGACCAAATCTTAAAAAAATATCAATTTTTTAGTAAGTATAATTGTTACCCATGCAATGCAATGTAAAAGATAATTTAGGATAATTTATTGACATTTTTTTTTCGATTTCCCTAAATCAACCTACCCTCACATATAATTCTCACGTAGCAGAATGGTGGGAAAAATGTTTACATTTTCTGATCGTGTTTTCTCACCGGTTTTTTAAATAGGGTTTTAAATGCAGCAACCAAATAAGCTTAGTGTCCCCAAACAAAGATTGATTCGAATAATTGGTGTATAATATGAGAGATGACAAGCCTTACAAAACCAGTGCTCGGACACGCTGCTACAGCCAACAAAAGAATGTCCATCCACGGGTTTTGTAAAGCAAACGAAAATTTGCGAAAAATTTTCTTCCCATAACAACCTGAAAAACATTTTTTTAAAGATTTCAGTAAAATTTTGTTTTTGAAAATTCATTTTTTTTTTTAATCGGTTATATGAATTTTTATAAATTAAATTTTAAATAAAATTTAAAATTAACAAATAAATAATAACTTGTATTTGGCGTTCCAGTTTTTTTCTTCTTAAACCTAGTACTCAGTTCAAGTGAAAATGTAATTTCTAGGAAATAATAATTGAAGTGTGGAAAACTGTGACATTTGTCAATAAATTAAAATAAAAGTTGTAATAATTGAATAAAAATCATTAGGAATTATTTTGGATCTTAAGCCTAGTACTCAGTTCAAGTGAAAATGAAATCTCTATATAAAAGTGATATTTATTTCACAACGATTAAATTCATATCGAGAGCTGAGTACCCAAAATGTGAGAGCGAAATGTGAACCGGTTCAAAATTTATTTCATTTCATAATTTTAATTTCCTAACGTACGACCAGTAGGAAAAAATAATAGAAGTGTGGAATAGTGTGACATTTGTCAATAAATTAAAATAAAAGTTGTTATAATTGAATAAAAAAGCCTAAATAATTATTTTGGATCTTATGATCGTTTATTTTTGAATATTAAGTGTTACCGACAAGCCAAAAACCAAATTATGTAATTAAAATATTCTTTTCAAGCATTTCAAGATTCTGTTAAACTGTCATACAAATCAAATAATTTTTTTCATTCAAAGTGAGTACTTAAAATGTTCAAACTGAGGACTGAAATTCCACGTGGATAATTAATTATGGTTTCACAATTCTTATTCGGCTCCGTGAAATTAGGCCCCAGGAAATATAGTCCCAAAAGAAAAAATGAAATAAGGCCCCAAATTGGGGTATTTTTTCATAATGAAATTACGCCCCAATGAAATAATGCCCCACTGAAATAAAAAAATGGCCCAAAAATAAATGAAATAAGGCCCCAACTTGTTTTGACTTTTCTTTGGAAAAATGAAATAGAACCCCAATTTTTCTTTTTCATATTAAACTTTATTCCAGAAAATGAAATAACAACCCAAACTGTTAAACAAATACTTGAATTGTATCGCGCGATTTTTTGCAGCTATTCTGGCCTTATTTCATTTTTCAGAATTTACATGAAAATGCTAAAATAACATTGTCTTTCAAAAAAAAAACGTGTGAAAATTCGCTAATCGGGGACTCAGAGCTGGTAAAGTACCGCAAACTGTTAAGCAAGTACTTGATTTGTTTCGCCCAATTTTTTGCAGCTATTCTGTTACCTACTCATGCTTTTCTTTTAATGTAAAGATCGTGCTGCAAACCATCAGGGAGTAACAGAATAGCTGCAAACAAATCACGTGATTTTTTGCAGCTATTCTGTTACTCCCTGATGGTTTGCAGCACGATATTTACATTTAAAAGCATTAGTAAGTAACAGAATAGC
The DNA here is from genome assembly GCA_949320155.1 of Melangyna quadrimaculata. Classification (NCBI taxonomy): domain Eukaryota; kingdom Metazoa; phylum Arthropoda; class Insecta; order Diptera; family Syrphidae; genus Melangyna; species Melangyna quadrimaculata. Next base: position 466,900,690 of record OX439483.1, on the reverse strand, counting down.
TGCGAAAAAATCGCGCGATTTTTTGCAGCTATTCTGTTACTTCCTCCATTCCTGAAACAAGCGCACACGGGAATGGTTGCGAGTTGTTAGTCACAAGGCCCTGGTTCTTCACGAGCTGTTGCGCCACCCAATTTATTTATTTTTATTCTGTTACTCCCTGACGGTTTGCAGCACGATCTTTATTTTGAGAAGCATTAGTAGGTAACAGAATAGCTGACAAAAATTGCACGATACAATCCAAGTATTTGTTTAACAGTTTGCGGTACTTTACCAGCTCTGGGTCCCCGATTAGCAAATTTTCACAGATTTTTTTGTGAAAGACAATGTTATTTAGTATTTTCAAGTAAATTATGATGAATGAAATAAGGCCCCAAATTGTTTTTAAAATAATATGAAATTAAGTCCCAAAACTAGTATTGGGGTCTTATTTCATTGGGGCCTTATTTCATAATGAGTTTACGCCCCAAAACAAAAATTAAACAATGCCCCAAAAAATGAAATAGCACCCCAAAATGTTTGAAAATTCGTTGTTGTTATTTTGTGTGCTTTTTTTTGGGGCCTTATTTCATTTTGTTTTTGGGGCTTTATTTTCTGGGGCCTAATTTCAAACCGCTAATTTCAAACCGCTTTTAGTTTTCATTTTACTCAGAGGTGAGTACTAGGCTTTAGAGTATAAATTTTTTTAATTTAAGCCTAGTACTCAGTTCAAGTGAAAATGAAATTTCCATATAAAAGTGACACATATTTCACAGCGATGAAATTCATTACGAGAGTTGAGTACCCAAATGTGAGAGCGAAATATGAACCAGTTCAAAATTAATTTCATTTATTAATTTTCATTTCCTTACGTTCGACCACTAGGAAAAATAATAGAGTTGTGGAGAAGTGTGACATTTGTCAATAAATTAAAATAATAGTTTTTATAATTGAATAAAAAAGCCTAAAGAATTGTTTTGGATCTTACGTTTGTTTATTTTTGAATATTAAGTGTTACTGACAAGCCAAAAACCAAACAATTGAATTAAAACGGTCTTTTCAAGCATTTCAGGATTCTGTTATACTATCGTATAAATCAAATTATTATTTTCATTCAAAGTGAGTATTAAAAATTTTCAAACTGAGGACTAAAAATTCACGTGGATAATTAATTATGGTTTCATAATGATTATTCACGTGAATTGCTAACGGTTTTTATTTTTCCGGTACCATGTAGAATGCCCTGTTATAATTTTATGAAAGCCAAAAAGTCCCTGCTTTTATTTCCTTTTTAAATAAAGTTTTTTTAATAAATAGTTTTTGAAATATTAATGTTTGAACTCAAAATTTTGAAAAAAAAATTCAAAAAACAGTAAAAAATATTTTTGTCGCAAAGTTTCACATATTAAAGTACTATTTTTGTTTCCAAAAATCAATGTCCTTTTCAATTTGTAGTCAAAAAGTGAAAACTGGATGGTTCTAGGACTTTTAGTTTTTAAGATATTAAAAAGTAAATGGACCAGCTTTCTCATAAAAATAAGACAAATCCGGATAAATAATCATTTCAGCAACTAGTTAAAATACGACAAACATGCGGAAAAAATTCTTTCATTTTTGAATGTCGGATTAACCATAAGAATAAAGAATCAAAAGAGTCCAAAAAAATATATGGGGGAAAGGGGGGAGGTATGAATTATCGAAAATAAAAAAATTATATTGAAACAATTTGGACATATGATGCATGATTTAAGGGTATTTTTCAATTCTGAATCTAATAACATCAAAATTAAGGCGATACAGTAATCTTAAAAAAAAGTAATGGTCCATTTTATCCAGACATGACTTTTTTTCAGTCAAACTGGTACACTATTAAAAAAAATACCTTTAAAAGAATGGTACATTGATGAAAATTTGTACAAATTTTCAATTTTCTGTCATTTTTTTTAAAAAATTGCCGCTCCCACCTAACAGCCTCCACCAGAGGCTGCATGACTCGCATTTCTTTTATAAGCCTTAACACACCTTTCGACTCATATAACTTTTTTTTTTGGTTCACTTTCGCACCCCAAAATCTGCTGTGGGCTCTTGGTCCAATAGAAAATTTAATGTGGGTAAGCGGACAGAAATTATTTCATGACATTTTATTGTTTGTATCAATGCTGAATTTTATCCTTAACAGATCACATTGAAAGATTATCGCATTGGCTTTTTGTATAGACGAATTAAAAGAGTGGGGAGGTGGTAGTTTATAACCATATTATAAGCTTAAATATTTGTTTTAGTTAATTTAAGTATATGACACATGATATCACTTTTAAACGCTCAATTAAAAGAGACAAAAACTGAATTGATACAAGTATCTTATAGAAAGTAAAAGTCCTTTTTATGGCATGACTTTTTGTAGATAAGTACCTAAGTTAAATGCTACCCAAAATTTTAAATAATGAGATTTCGATTTAATGTTTTATTTCTAAAATGGGTTTGGGATTTTTTTTTTTTAATGTTGTACTTAAAAAAATTCAACATTCCACAAAAAGTACTTTTAACTTTATAAAGGGTACTGTTGTCTTTTTAAATTTCGATTTCTTTAGATTCAGTGTTAAAAATTACTCTTAAATCATGTATCATATCCATGTATTAAACAAAAACAAATATTTCAGCCATAGGAAAATATTATTTTGTTGGCCCTTCCCTCAACCTTAAGCGCGGAGGGCGCAAAACACCCTCGTGCATAAGAGTTATTCATTATTCATAATACATTCATATTCATAATATTTTAAGATGAGTGTCGACGCAGAATTTCATACTCTACAGCATATTCGAAATCCAATTTAATACATGAATTTTTTTTTTGTACAATCGCTTTCCAAATGGGGGGAGTGGAAGGTGGAAGTACATAGAGCCACTTTATATTTGTCTTGGTACATGACTTTATGGTAGTTTTTAATCCTCAATCTTATGCAATCAAAATAAATACAATACAACTTCCCTCGCAAAAGTTATATTCCTTTTTATAAAACGATGACTCAATTTTTAGAGAAACGAGAATAATATTTCCAAGTGTCAATGTTATGGTGATGAAACTTAGCACACATGTCTCATTTGTCGTAAGAAACAAGAATCAAAAGAGTCCATCAAAATATCTGGGGTGAAAGGGTGTTTTTTTTTTTTAATTGAAAGGGAAAAGTGTAAACCTATTACCAGTAAACCCTTCCGTTGATGAAAGTTGGTAGGCGTGTTTAATTTTTTATTACAACCAATAATAAAAAAAGGTTAAATCAAATATCTATGGCAAAGGTTGGTTTTTGAGGAAAAATGTTTTACCTGCTCTATTAAAAAAAATATATTAATTTTTCCTTAAAATGAAGATTATTTTCTTATGGGTGCTTGTATCGTTTTAATTTACTTTAATTGGATTCAGCGTTAAAAAATACCTTAAAATCAGGTCCGTCAAGCTGCGTCGTCCACAACGGAAATTCCAAATTCTAATGATGCAATTAAGGGCTTTTTTGGGCTAATTTAGAACCCCAATCTGGGCGGAGCACTTAAATGCCTTCCCACTGAAACCTTTAAAGTACAAAATTTCATAATTCTAATGATGCACGAATTTAGGGCTTTTTTTGAGCTCATACAATACCCTAATGCGGGCGGAGCACCTAAATGCCTTCCCATTGAAACCCGTGGATGTTGCAGCTTGACGTCAAGCTGGGTCGTCCACGGGTTTCAGTAGGAAGGCATTTCAGTGCTTCGCCCGGATTAGGGTAATAAATTAGCCCAAAAAAAGCCCTTGATTCCTGCATCATTAGAATTTGGAATAACCGTTGTGGCCGACGCAGCTTGACGGACCTCTTAAAATCATCTATCATATATCAAAAAATCATATCATCATATGTTGCAAAAAATGGAACCGCTGGAACCAATATATTTGCATTGATCCTTTTGCGTCTTAGTTACAACAAAAAACAAAACATTTCTACCAACTTTCGTCAACATACCAGTTTTGAGAGCGGTTTAATGGTAATAATAATTCACTTCTCCCTTTCACTCAAAAAAACATCCTTTCAGTCCAGATATTTTGAGGAGTCTATTGATTCTTATTTCTTATGACAAATGTGTTCCAAATTTCATCTCATCACCTGATGCCATTGGAACACATCTCTTACTAATATTAAAAATTGTATAATATAAAAAAAGTACGTATACGCCGGGTGTACAACTTTTTTACTGTCGTTTCTTTTTGATTTTTGACTTTTCAGGAAGTTAGCAGAAACAACAAGCAGTGTGAAATGACTGCAGATATTTTGTCTCAGATGAATATATTCATTAGCTTACTTTCTTGACACTGGCTTTTAGAAACGCGGTTGAACTTCTGTTGATTTTTACTTGGTCTGTAGGGAAAATATTAGTTTCGTGGTTTTAATCAAAACTCATTATAATTACATTCAGATGGTGGAGAAGTTCATAAAAGTGATTTTCGGGATGACTCAAGTCCGTCGGTCAATGTGTGCTGATGTCCACGAGCTAGACGGATTTGCATACAATTTGGCGTAAAACATTTGTATATAATTCCCTAGAGGTGATATTCAAGGTTATCTTCCAATAAGAATTTCGTTCGAATCGTGTTTTTTAATAAACGACTATGTAATAAGTTCAAAATTGTATATCAGTTTTTTGCCAACAAAAGTCGAATAACAGAAATTAAGTTTTGAGATTTGTGAGCAAACAGCCTTTTTCCCCCCGAATATCCAGTCATTAGTTGATTTTTTTTTTTTTCATAATTTTGTATTCCGGTACTCCTTACATTGGCGCGAACAAAACACCCTTATTTGATGGCTCCTGTCAATATAGGGTTTAATAACAAAGTTGGTATAGGAAAGTGTCTATATCCAATTTTTTTAAAGAGTGACTAGCAACTCAGTAAAAGTTAAACACGGAAAACACAAACAAAATTTTCTATAATAATTTGTTTTGTTATTGTTGTGCGTGTAAACATTTTGCTGAGTTCCTAGTCACTCTCTCAAAAAACACGGCTTATATGAAATTCTTGCCTCCTTCTGATATTAAATGCTTCGCCACTCTTAGAATGATTGCTAAGATGACTGCCTCCATTAGAACTTCAAGTGTTGGTTTAATCATATTGAAACTGGCATTGTACAAACTTGTTCTAAAACAATAAAAAAAAAAACAAGAAAATCGAATAGAAAAACACTACTTACAGTTGAAGAGGATTTACCGATTTGCCAAATCGAGCGTAGTATATTTTCCAATCACAAAAATGAAGAATTTTTTATTTTTTTTTTACGAAAAACCAACAAAAACGACGGAATAATTTAGAAAAACAATCTACCATCAGGTTGGCAAAAGTCATCAGCCCTAAACAAATGAAATACATCAATCATAACTTCGATGACTCTATAACAGGGGATTTGTCCTTTCTATTCGTAGGTAAGGTAGGTAGGTATGCCTCCGTATTGAACCCAAACCATCATCACACATCGAAAAGCTAAACAATATCCCTCGGATCAAAACTGATTTCGAGAGATTAATTTTTCTCACCCACACCACACTTGCAAACAACAACTATACGATACCTATGTGAACGAGGAGTAGCTCGAGGATGCTAAAAACCAAAACAAAGAAAACACAACGAAAAAAATTCAAGAACCTCTAAAAAGATTTATTCGGATTCGATTCTGTGCTGGAAAGCTTACGATTTGCCAGAATTTTTTTTTTTTTTGTATTGCTCCTGCTGTTGCCTATTACTACTGGGAGGTAGGTACTGGGAACTGGAGATTTCTAGCATTGAATAGTTTTTGCACCGATTTGTGAGCACAGGTTTTTCAAGGATATTTTTATCTACACATAGGTATACAAATACATGCATGTGATTTGTTGTGTTCTCTGCCGTAGCGTACTTAACAAATTGATTTGGATCCTTTTAATGGTTCGACGACACTGTATATGGTTGATATCGCATGGTGGTGATGGCGATGGGACTATATGGATATATAGGGGACACCTTTTGCGTCTTGCTACCTCGAAGCCGATTAATACTGAATGACAAATGGATTTGCAGAGCTGGATATGGCACCGGTTTTCCATTCAAAAAAAATTAAGAGTTCAAAATATAATTCAATGGCTTGTGTCAAGTGTTTGCATTTTGTGCTCATATGTGTAGTGTGGGTGCACATATGCCCTGCACAGTTCAAATATAAATTCTTGCACCTAAGGAAAATTAATTTTAGATACACGGATGACTTGAGGTTTTCATTATTATTTCGAAATATGGAAATGTAAAAATTAATGACTCGAACATTTTAGTATAAGAGCTCCAGGTGTAAGGATTGACGCTATGTGCCTATATACATAGGCTTTTCATCAATAGTCAGCAATTTACGCATCAACTCCCAATTCAATTGTGTGTCTTGGATTATTGTGTGTGTTCCTTTTATATAATTGCTGTTGCGAACCGCATCATCATCAGGATCAAATTACAACTTCGGAAGTAATTTTCGGATTTTGTTTGTTGGTAGGTGCCTATGCCTGCTCTAAAGTGATGGGCTGATGTGTTTCAATTAATAAGGATGGAAACGCCCTTCCGGTCTGGATGTAAGATCAATTACTAAACTCAAAGATTGGCAATGAATAGAAAACCAGATTAAATTATGCCTGCGATTACAAGAGAAAAATACAACAGAATGATGGGTGAAATAATTGTAATTTTATTGACAATAATTTGCAGCGATTGTTTGTGGTCATTTTCTTGGAATAGATCAAATAACACTGATACGGGTCGTTATAAGAAAATGGTAGCGCATGACATTATTGCTCATTGACAATGATTCGTTTTGTATAAAATAAAAAAATAGAAGTTTCTATGTTTCATCTGAGAGCAGAATTGAGAGAAGACAATATTGGTTTGGATTTCGGTATTGTGGTTGTTAGTGTGTTATACTGCTCCAAATTTTGTGGACATGTCATTTGAGTCAGTGCAAGCTATATGCCAACGGCCTGGCAGTGATCTAACACCACTAAAGTGCACTTTCCAAATGCAGCAACAAAATTAACTACTCCAAAAGAGCTTTATATGGTGCCAAATTTGCATCACTGTAATATTTAGCAAAGGGTTCGCAAATTAAACTTATTTCTTTTATTCAAACTGAACAACAATTACTTTACAAAAATAAAACACCTTTATTTCACTTCAAATACTTTTCTTCTAATACTTTTATTATAAACAAGCACAACTCTTAATTCACTATTTTACACCGACGTTTATTCGTTCACTTTCAAAATCAAACTGAGGTCTTCGGACTGGTGGCCGTGTATTTATATCCGAGAAAAAGCTACACTAGAATCTTCTAGGGGTTCTGGAATGTGCTGGAATGTACTTCTCCTCCACAAGTCTCCACAAGTAGCTCAAAAGCTTTCAAAAGCTTTCGACCAATTAATTATAGTAGTTTCAGTGGTTTAGGTATTGGATAACGATAAGAGTGGTTTAGGTATGGGATCTTTTGTTCACAGATGGCGCGAAACATATTACTAATTTGTTCTGTTATAGAAGAATAAAACATGTCGTTGTTTGCATAAATGGACATATTCACCACAATACAAACACGTCCGTTTGATTGAAGATTTTACTAAATTTGAGACCTATTGCTTTAGCATACAAATTATGCTTTTTGAAATCGAATGGTTTTGATGGCTGTGCTGATGTATTTTAAGTTGATTAATCCTTCATCATTTTTGTCACGAACGAAATGGTGGCGGACATCGATGTGTTTGTCCGGGGATGGTATGCCCTTGTTAATGCAAGACTTATAACACATTTGTTGTCGTAGTGAAAAGTTGTTCATTTCGGAGAACTTGGAATAAGCTCTAAGTGTAATACATTAAGCCATAAGGCTTCTTGAGTGGCTGTGGAAACTGCTATGTATTCAGTATCGGTTGATGAGAGAGCAACAGTGTGCTGTTTTTTAGTGTTCCATAGGATATTGCTCCTCCACATGATTTTAATATGTAACCTGTTACGGACCTTCTATCATCGCCATCGTTTGCTCAGTCCGCGTCAAAGAAATCAACCACCATATTGTTTTGGGTTTTTGAGATTTCCAATTTAGCATCTGATGTCGCTTTTAAGTATAGAAAAATACGCTTAACTGCAGTCCAATGATCATTCCAATAGCATTTATTCAAGCTTGATACGTTATAGTCTAACGGGTCGCGTACACTGAAACCGATAATCCGGTCGATTTCGGATCGGAGCTATTCGGACGAATATCTCGGACGTTCGTCTGCATACACTTCTGCCGTTCTCTCCCGATGCCAATTTTTTACTATGACGATTTTAAACGTTGCCCTTGCCAGTTGGAGTGTGAAACGTAAAAATTAAATATGACTATTATAAACACAATAAGGGCCAGTTTGTTCACAACTGATTATCTTTAATCCATGATTAGTGGAGCTGGGAAATCCTCAAATGTTTTTGTTGATCAAATTTTGTTTACAAAATTCGAAGTATGAGTTACTAATCATGGATTTCACTAATCAGCTAATTTTTGATGATTAGCGTTAGTTAATTAAAGCCTATGAAAGTCATATACTAAATTTAACCCACTGTGAACAAACTGGACCTAAATCAGTTTTTGAATACTAATTTAATTTTATTTTTATTTTTAATTTAATTTCATTTTATTCTGGCAAGACACAACCGACAAACTGACATAAAATCCGTTGATCGGTTATTACCGGGTGACACCAGATGATGCCGGTTGTAGTGGTGTACGCGCTGTCTTCCTTTTGCATATGTTTGATCCAATCGTCCGAATTCTGGTGACGATGGCCAAGCATAATTCGGCTGATGACGGGTTATGTATACGCGAGCCGTAAAGAGCCGACAGCTAATTTCGGGAGTGGATGCTTAACCAAATTCTGAGTATGAGGGTTTATAGATTATAAGTGCATATTTCTATGTACATATATCTTATGCATGGATCTCTTTTTGATTTCTGAAGACCACGGTCTGTCAAAGTTGTATCGAGCTTTTGGTTCCACAACCGACTGGCTTCCTTCAACCCATATAACGATTTCTTCGAATGGCAAACCTTTTAAGTTTCGGAAAAACCTTCTGGTTGCAGCATATAAATATTGCCGCTAAGATCACCCGGAAGGAAAGCCAGTTGCTGCATCCATTTGTCCAATGTCAAGGTTAAATTGGGCGGCTAGAGAAAACAAAAATCGAATGATGCTATATGTGACCACTGGGGAGAAAGTCTCTTCATAATCAATCCCCTTTCTTTGAGCGCAACCCTTCACAACCAACCGGGCATTGTACCTTTAAAACGTTGCCGTTGCAATCCCGTTTTGTTTTAAACACCCATTTGTAGTTGATAGCTCTTTTTTCAACAGGCAAATCTACAAAATTCCAGGTTTTGTTTCCACTCAAAGAGTCTATTTCTTCTTTCATTGTTTGTCGCCACAATTCAGGATCAAATCTTAAAACGGCTTCTTTTAAAGTAAAAGGATCAAGCAACTGACCTGTTCTCACTGAATAAGGAATGCAACTATCTGTTTCAATTGGTTTCCAAACGCGCTGTCTTTTTTTGGAAACTTGCATTGAGGTTTTCGTTGCTTGTGTATTCGAATTTCGCCCGGTAGAACTGGAAAATCATTCCTAATTTTGATAACGATTCGTTCGAAATCTGAGATTTCTTTGGAATTTGCCTCTTCTGGGAGAAGGCGGACGAACAGCTAATTCTGCATTGAACCTACCATTGAACCTGCAAGATGATGAAGAACCTAAACGTGCAACATTTTCAAAGAACTCTGCCATGGCAAAAGTATTGCAGTAATGTAAGATTTATCATCTGGTTTGAATGCACAATGGCTCACAAATGCGAATTTAAAGCCCCGAATCGCACGTTAAAAGATTAACGAAGTTATGAATGATGGTGGTGTAATGATTTTGATTTCACGCGATTTTCGTCAAACGATGCCTGTCATTCCAAGATCAACTCTGGCAGATGAATTGAACACTAGCATGAACACGTCTGCTTTATGGCAACATGTAAAGAAATTGAGATTGAAAACAAAAAGAACATACGAGTTGCTTTACGAAATGACCAGTTCGCTGCAGAGCTCTCCAGGCCATGATTAGCTGAGTGCACGAGCGATTTTGGCTGCGAAAAACGAGGATGTGGATCATTTCAATTTCGTCATTCAAAATCAAATCGCCGGTGACAAATCCGTTGACTCCGTGGTGGATGAAAACGAAGCCACCAACTTCTTTAAATGTTTCAGGCTTGCCATCACATAATTTGAAATTGAAAGCAGGCTCAATTATAATTTTGTTGAGTAACGTCGATGCACCGAGGCTTTGTAACGGAACGCGATGAAGCTCCACAAACCCATATTTTTAGCAACAGAGCCAACAGAAAACGTCATTAAATACAGACGGCTGGATATTGAACAACTTAAACACGGGGCATTGAAGAAAAGATTACGCTTCCACCTTAAACCGGAACCAGCTGGAAAGAGAAAAAGACTCTGCTACATATGGTCTGAAGCAGAATGTCTGTGATGCTTTGGCACACAAATTATCACCTAGGTCTTCAAGCGGTAAATACCAACATCTTCCCGTGTACATTCAGAACCGGTAGGCACAAAGACAACGGCTGCGAAAACGATAGTTTGGAGTGAGTTGCAATGCTTCAACATCGGGAAATTATCAGTCACAACAACATTAAAGCAACATCAACACAGGACATAGTGGAAGTGTTTGCCAACTACTTCGAGGGAAATTTTAGACCAAACCCACCTAATGACTCAGTTGAACGAAGTTGAGGCATCCATTCAGCTAAATCTGCAGGCAAATCCGGAAGAAGTCGTTTTTGGTGATCCAACCCAGCAAGTCACCCGTGCAGCAATGATCTTTTTAACAATCATTATGAACATTTGCATCAACAACTGCTACTTCGCAAAAAGGTGGAAAACAGCTTAGATCAGGGCCATCCCGCAGAAAGACGGTTGCAATTTGGTGTCCAATTACAGGCCAATTTCTCTTCTGAACAGCTCAAGCAAATTACTGGGAGAAGTATTGCCACCTTACGTCATACCGGACATGCAGTTTGGCTTTTGGGAAAAACACTCAACTTTACAACCGCTCTTTAAGTTCCAGGATGGCATCACCATAGCGCGCAACCAAAATATGGGGCATCCGGATAAACACCACCTAATCATAGCTTGTGTGCTTAAAGAGACCCAATAGAAGAAGTCGCACCACAGCTAAGTGAAGAATCCTGATTCTGAAGCTTCCGGACGGATCTACGATAGCAGCTTAATAGAAGGTGAAGTACCTAGGCAACGAGTTTTTAAGGTCCACCTGGGCTTTCCTGGGACTCCACCCACTGACGAGATGTATGAAAAGGACTAACAAAGAAGACGAAGATACTTAATTAAAGGCACCTCCTGTGGCCTGTCATCAGCTATTCCTTCCCACTCTGGTTCTCCATCTCGAAGATGGCCATGAAGGAACTTCAAATGCTCGAAAGTAAGGATATGCACCGGACTACATTTCGACCGGCATGCAGCGAATCAGTCATCACAGCTACGAGCGTCTTAACACAGAGGCGAACATCATCCCCTGGACAGGTTCCCTACTGCTTCTAACAAAAAAGGTAGTAGGACGCACCAAAAGTCCTCCGAATCATAACTATTGAGAAGGATGGCCACCCAGCAGCGACGATGGAAATCCTGGTCGCCAATATCATCAAGAACAACGAGCAAGCAGTTTCGTTCTATGCTGACACAGGGTCAGCATATCACCGCGGCTAAATACCAACCCATTCCCTCACCAAAACCACAACTTGATGGAATACACCGCGGACATTATCTGATATCAGCTATCTATCGTATCGTAATGCGTTGGACTGTGAATCAAATCAAATCTTATTCAAGCCACGATTTTTAAGGGAAAATTCAAAGGCGAAGATCTTCTCATTTCTCATTCCGAGGATTCCGCTTATTCGGAACGATTTTTCATTCGTATTTAAGCGTCTTTGATTTACTTTAGCGTCTCGATTTAGCAATCGCAAAGACAATCGCTAGATGTTTGCGGCATCAATCTTGAATTACCACGTTTCTCACATGGTCAATTGATGTGAAGCGTGTACGGTTACCTGCCCGAGAATTAAACGAAAATTGTTGTGTACCATAAAGCACTACAGTGAAAAAGCTAAAGGTTGGCCGACACACCAATCATTTTGGTTGCATTGAAAGAAATGGATATTGTACATTGGTAATTTAGTTATTTTTTTTATTTAATAGAACTTTTGAATAAAGAATTTTAATCGACCGAATTACATGAAACAGCATTGTTAATGCTGGAAATCATTATTTTCTTTACATTTACGAATTAAGGTTGGAGCGACGTTCTCCGGATCAGCTAGTTTACTATATATTATTATAGCAAACTATGTGGAATCAACGGAAGTTTGCATTAGTCTTCAATCAACCCGTTCGATTTTTTTTTTTTTTTTATTTCATTTAATAAGGTTCTATATTAAGCTGCTTAAGAACCCGAGCAGTTCATCATATAGTTGGTTATAATAATAAAAAAAAATTAAAAAATAATGCTAATTCTTCTACTTGGCTGTTGTATTTCAGTAGTATATAGAATTCGTATTATAAAACACACTCATATGTAAAGAATGCCAGGCCACGGGTAACAAAATTTCCAACAATTCTTGATTAGAAATTTTAATTGGGTTGGATATAGTTCACAATTGATTTTCGCAGTAAAATTGATGTAAGCTGGACTGAACTTAATAAAAATTGCGTCTTGACAAGGCCCTCACTGTCAACTGAAGACTCCAAGTGAGAACGCCTGGACGAAACGCCAATTTGTATGGACTAAAGGCCGTTAAAAGCTATATTGAATCAATAGTTCAACAAGTCCAAATAAAAAATGCTAAGTTTTCTACTTGGCTGATGTATTTCACTAGTATATAGAATTTGTATTACAAAAACACCCTCAAAAAAAAATTATTTTAAAACATAGTCCCCTCAAATTACAGCAAGGTGTACTATACCACGTCCTTTACCACCCATGTTGCAAAAACACTCTACTTTCTCCACAACAAAATACACTAAAATATAATCGAATTAAATTTTAATTGTTTGCAATCATCGTTTTATTGCCAAAAAGGCAACTTCATCCTCACTTCATTTCTCAAGTGTCTGCTGATGCGATGCGCGCCCAAAACAAGACACACATCATCAATCCTTAAAAACGATGATGGGGACGAAAAAAATAAAAACGCTTCGCAGGCGATCCACTCGAGTGGAAACTTATCCACACACAAGTGCAATATTTGTATTTTCTTCACCCGCTCCACAGAATCCAAATCCAACTACCTATATTGTATCTGTGGTCTGATGGTTGAACCCACAAAAAGGATAATACTTTTATTGACGAAGAAAATAGGTACACATATCCTTTTCAATTGCTACTGGCCAAATTGTATTTATTGTAAGACCTATTATTCACCATCGAATCGACCTCACTTGAGAGATCCTCAATCGTATCAGAGAATTTCCATCACAAGATTTGATTTTATAACTAAACGACCGACTTCAGAATTGATATAATGGTCGAAAATTCTCATGCCCCAGGATCATTGTACCTTCTGTTGTGTGTACCTTGGGGGTGATTTTTATTAAATAAATAAATATGTTTTTATTATGAGGACGAGATATCAATCCATTTTCCATCCAAAGAGAGATCTATCCTTGCAACAGAGAAAAGGATTCTCATCATATCAAACAACACACAATGATGATGAATGATATATGGCATATCCTTTTTGGTGGCACTTATGAAACTCTCATGTATGCAAGCACGACTTAATCAGTAATTGGAATTATTATTTTTATTTTTCGAGCGGTTAGTCGCTTGATTAATTTTATCTTTAAAAACATTTTCCATATCGATCTGTTCGTTGATTTTGTATTTGTAAAAAAGGACACATGTTTATGATCCCAACGAGTTTTTATCTTGTTTTTTTTTGTTTTCTTTCTCCAAACACAACTTTTGATGATTTTCCTTCTCTGTTACAATTCAAAACGAAATCATTTTTGATTGTGTTCGTCAGTGTTGGTATATAAGGTATGATGATTGGTTTACCAATTGAGAATCCTTGAAGTGAAAAAGTGTCAAAACAAGATTTCTATTTTGATGTCCTTATAAGGATTTCATCATGGGTTGAATGAATTATTTTGCGGCAGCGGCGGCACCACTGCAAAACAAAATTAAAAATGAAGTGTTGTATATGTCCTTAAAATCAAATTCAGTGTTATTTTTTTTATCCGCCTCGCCGCCGCCAACACTGTGAGCGTTTTTTTTGTGATGAAATTATATTTGCAATGGGTACAAAATTCAGTGATTGCAAGGGATCTTTTTTGTTGTCATCATTTTGACATCATTTAAATACGCGGCCTCAAAATGGTTGAACGATAATAATTATTATTACAATATTATTTACTTGCTCAATAGGGCAAGCAGTGGCGGATCCAGGGATTCCTTAAATTAATTGAAATATAGAAAGCAATAGATAGCATACCGTGTAGAGTTTTTTTTTTTTGTATTGGTCTCAAATATTGTTAAGCCGTTAAATTTGATGGAAATCAGACAAAATAACGAAATAAGGGGCTGAACAATTTACATGTTATGTAATTTTTTTTTCTTAGCCCCAAAAAATTTTATCGGTTTTGAGGCCTAAGAGGAATTGGAGATAAATCAAGTTCGGGGCTACGAATAATGGACATGTTAATGTTTAATGCAAAGACAATTATTCCCTAAAAATAAAGCTTAGAAATTGGGGGCAAAAAAAAAAAGCTTGGGACTAAGACCTGTAAGGAATTGAAAAAAAAAAACGTGGTCGGGGTTAAGAAACCAACTCCCTAAAAACTCGACATATTTCAGAGAGTTTTTGGGACTTAACTCTGGGGACTGTGAAAGTTCTAAGTTGGGTCTTCAGCTTGAAGAGATAATTGAAAAAACCGGTTCGAGGCTGAACAATTAACATGTCAAATGCAACAACAATTTACCCCAAAAACAAAACAAAAATGCAGAATTTGAGAAAAACGACGTGTCAATTTTAGTGTAATTGTTAAATACAACAGGAATAGTTTCTTACGGTGGGCCAGGGCTTAGAGAATCTTGGGGCTTATATTTTAAAGGTCGCAGTCAATTTAACATACAAAACATTTTTGGACTAAGCAATTACATACAAGAAATCTAGTCAAGGAGCCAATCCCACAAGCGTGAGTTTTCTCTGTGCACTCAGGAAATCATGCGGAAGCAAATGAATATTTGCAATTTCTCTAGACCCTAGCGTGACGTGCAAATTTTTCGACATATTTTTTGAGCAGAAACATAAAGTGTATGCAGCTTACACGAAAATTCATTCACGCTTGTAGAGTTAGGCCGCATGCTATTTGTTGGAGCAGCTTTGCCTTATGTCCGACTACAAGTCTTCAAGTTTTGACATTTTATTTTTCAATCGACAAAATATTGTTTTCTGTGCTTTTTAGTTAAAGTTCGAAAAAAAATGGTAACTACTCTTTAGGGCTGGCCACAAGACGAGAAAAGTCTCGGCCTCGCAAGGCGAGACCGAGAGGAGACTGGTTTTTAATCATCCTAGGCGAGACCGAAACGCGACTGTATATTTGGGCCGAAATTTACAGAGAGTTTAATAAATTAAAAAATCCTATTTCAGTTAAATATTTATTTTCTTCTGCACGTATTCAAACTATAATCGAAAATATTTCATTCCAATAATCAATAAGTTGGCCGGAGATCGTACGTTTCGGAGACGAGACCGAGACGAGATTTAATTATACGGGACCGACACTAGACCGAGACGAGACTGAAAATTTTCGATTTTAACGAGACCGAGACGAGACTTACAAAAGTCTCGCATAGTCTCGTCTCATGGCCAGCTCTGCGTCTCTTCTAGTTGATTTGGGTAGTTCACGAAAATGAGATTTCCAGAGGGCTCATATTGCCGAAACACTATGAGCTTTTGCTAGAGAGATTTCATTTTTGTCTCAAACTGGGATTTCCAAGCCCTCCGCCCCCACAGCAAAATCCTAGATCCGCTACTGAGGGCAAGTTTATTGGTTTCGTGTTTTGTTTGTATCGGGTTTTTCAATAAAAGCGCTACAAAAGTTTTTTTTTTTTAAAACAAAAACGGTTTCGGATATCAATGAAATTCTTTATTCCTGTGAAAGTACGTTTGATACCATTATGTAAGGAACTCGATTTCTTTTGCATGGCCACCACGGGCACGCTTGCAGAAGTCCAGACGCTGAACACAATTTTCGACGGTTTTCAAGCATAAATCGGCCGATACTGCTGCAATTTCACGTTCGATATTCGTACGAAGTTCATCAATCGTCGCTGGCTTGTTGGCAGAGACCATAGACTTGACGTAGCCCCACAGGAAATAGTCTAACGGCGTCAAATCGCACGACCATTTCGTGAGATAACACGTTCTCCAAACTTGGTTTCCAATAAATTGATTGTGACATTCGCTGTGTGGCTTGTGGCGCCGTCCTGTTGGAACCACATGTCCTCCAAGTCCATAGCTTGCGTCAATTTAATCTTGTAAGGATGAAGGCCAAGATCTTTTCACAAAATTCGCCAAAACGACGTCACAGAGATGCCCAACGCTTGAGATCGACGTGTGAGAGACACATTTGGGCTTTCTGCAACTGAAGCCTCAGCGGCAGCAATATTCTTGACACTACGGGAACTTCCTTGTCTCACTGGCACGGGAACATTTTGTACTGTGCCTGTGTATTCAAATTTTTCCACTAGACGCTCAATTGTTGATCTGCTAGGACGATTATGACGACCATAAATTGGACGTAGCGCTCTTAACGTTGAGGCCACTGACTCCGAATTTCGGTAGTAAATTTAAGTAATTTTGACTCGTTGTTGGCTCGTATATCTTTCCATCATAGAATGGCAAACCTTATTGAAGAGAAATGTCAAAAGAGCGGCAAGAAAAATGGCGTCGTTTGCTGTCCCTATGTTGCTCTACTTTTGTAGCGGCCCTGTTTAAAAACCCTTTATATATATTATATGTTTGTTTATGCGTCTGACCTCTAAACATCGAGCTAGGGCCTAAATAGTATAATGGATTTGACTCAAATTTGCTGTGAAGAAGGCTGCAATGAAATAAGGACAATTGAAACAAGGGCAAATGTCGGTGTTTGGCCATATTTCGCTTTGTGAAAGTGTAATAATGCTAAATACTGGAGTTTGGCTTCATTTCATTATTTGAAACAAGCCAATTAGGCCTTATTTCAATATTTAGTATTCAAAATCTTGTTCACTCGATATAAATCGAGTGCAAAATTTCAGTCATCAGTTCAAAAAAAGTAACATAACTTTTTCCAGGGATGTTGTATTGTATTGATTTTGGTTTCATAAGATTGGACACTAAAAAGTATCTTAAATTCATGTATCATATGCTAAATGTGTACCTACCAAGATAAATATTGTATATCGATTTGCCATAACTCAACATCTCTATCTCCACCACTTGAAATTCTGCGTCGACACCAATCTTATGATTTTATAAATAAGTACATAATTACCATTATTTTCTGACAAAACCAAAACCCTTATCAGCCAAGGGTATTTTACACCCCTAGCACGCAAATATGGGGGAGGGGCCAAACAAATAATATTTAACTATATGGCCTCAAGTATTTTGAAACCAATGAGACATTCCACGTCATCGTCCGATGTCTGGTTCTCGATTTATAGGCCATTTATGTGGAGTTTCGTATCTAATTACCTGGTAAGGAAGGCAACCCTTATGTCTCCGGTTTGCCAGTGTTGCTACCCTGGCATCACTTCTAAAAAGTAAAAATATGGATGTGGACTTTTAGTGTGACGAAGCTCATCCCATCATCAGGATGAAGGGTAAGGTTTGCCCTAAAATATGCCCTTAACGCCCTAACAAACAACATTATCACAAATTCAACACTACCTTTACTAATTTTTGTAAACTTTCAAGAAGATCTACCATAAATTTGACTGGATTATTTTTTTTTTTTTAATTTATTTAAAACTGGCAATAATTTTTTTTTTTAGAATTCATCTTACCTATGTTTAAGTTACCATATAAAACAAATTTAATTAAATTGAAATTCATTGTATAAAGTGAACAATAAAAAAAACGCAATGGAAGATTGATTGTTACGAACGTGAAGAAATTTAATTTAAGAGGAAATAAATTATATTCCAATGGAAAAATATTACCATGTACATAGGTTGTATTGTAGGTGCCCCTACTCTTTTTGAGCATTTCGATTTCCATTAAGACGTCACAAAACAAGTATCTATACATCCATTTATTAACACCTGTTGGAAATGTGATTAATTAAAATCGTGCTTCTCATTTACAATCGTACACAATATAATTTCAAATTTTAATTAAATAGTGACATTAGACTCAATTAATATGCATAATTAGTGCAAATCCACGAAACCTCCCATCACTTTATATGCTCCCAAGAACGAAATTGTAGGTAGGAAGGTAAATAGTTCAAGTAAGTCATAACGATGGTGTCGATGTTGAATATTAAAATCGTTTCTTATAAGGTCTTTCCCCTTCCATGAAAATAATTTGATTAGAATTTTAACATCATTTCCAAACTACAAAATAAAAATGGTGGTAGAATTTCAGAGTCAGGGAATTCGTTGCGCCATGTTGATAAAAAACAAGTTGCGGATTCGAAAGAATCTCACTGAGGACTTTTCGAGATTTGTATGAACCTGCGTTATTGTGTAGAGCGTGTTTAAGGTTGGGTTGAGACAAATAAATCATGTGCCTGAAGTTAGCACCGCCGCGCCGCGCCCTTTTGGATTTTCGTAAAAAAGTGTTGGAATGTGCCCAACTTCTGCTGCCATGTGCCGTATTTAGAAAAAAATCGTAGGTACTAACGGTTTCATTTTTAGAGGGTTTTAATTTTTTTAGCGTGAAGTTAGCACTGCCATTTTGAATTTACAATTAAAATAAAAGTTGTGCTGTATTATGCTCAACTTGTGCTGCTATGTGCCGTAAATATAAAAAAAAATCGCATAATTGCAAATTTTGCGGACGTATATTTTTTTGTTTGGTTTTTGCGATTTTAAGAAAAATTAAACTTGTGATACTGCATTTTGCATGCTTAACGCTGCCATTATCTGAAGAGATAATGATAAAATTCGAATATAGGTATGCAACTTTTACGGCCAAAATTTGATTTTGCGAAGAGTGAAGTTAGCACCGCCATTTTCGAATTTGTGCTGTAATGTGCCCACCTTGTGCTGCCATGTGCCGTGAAAAAATAATAAAAATAAAATTAAATAAAAAAGAAAAAATTGGGCACAATTTTTTTTTTATTTTGAAATTCGAAAATGACTTCACGCTTCGCAAAATTGAATTTTGGCGGTAAAAGTTGCAAATATTCCAGTTTTTTCATTATCTCTTCGGATAATGAGCACAACGCAGCACAAGTTTTTTTATTTTTTGCAAAATCGAAAAAACAAAAAAAAAGTAACTACGTTCGCAAAATTAGCAAATTTGCGATTTTTTTTATATTTTTACGGCACATTGGAGCACAAGTTGAGCACAATACAGCACATTTTTTTTTTGAAAATCCAAATGGCGCTGCTAACTTAACGCACATTAGTAAATCATTGACTTCGAAAGGGATTCGCGGCAATATTCTACAAAGTTGTATTAAAAAGAAATACACATAGGTATTATTATAAAACAAAAACAACACACACGATATTCATGTCGATTACAGAGTCCGCTAAACTCAATCCGCAGTGCAATGCTTGTTTTCCCATCTACTCATGTATCTTGAAAAGGAAAGTGAAGACTGCATTGTCAATCACTGCCGATCGAGTTTTGCGGAAAATTAAGAAAAAAAGTTATAAACTAAATAGTCTATGTATGTATATATTAATACGCTTAGCAAAACCTAACGGTACACTTTTCTCTGTAAATACTCAAGGGAACTACATAAATTATGTAACGATGAAAAGGTTTTGCCTCATAGATGTGCAGAAACCAAAAATTATTTGTGTATGTAGCTGTTAAAGCATTTAGGGCCCAGTTATAGCTATCATTGGAAACCATCATTTGAAAATATTAATTGTCAGTTTGAGAGATTTTGAAGTAAAGATATATGATTATTTTGATGCCAAAGTAAAGCTTATTGACTTAATATTTATTTCTAGGTAAAACAAAATTCAATTTTGCAAAACTTTGTTCATAAAATGACTTTTAATTTTTCAATGATGAACTACCTTACCAATGATAATTGACAAAATTAAAAGTTACGTTATGGGGAAGATATGGGTCAAAATGATTTTTTTTTTGGAGGAGAAATAATTTTGAAGTCGTAGTCTATATTTCTGCATTAAAATATTTAATGATTGAATCTTCCAGGGGTCTCAAAATAAACAGCTTACTTTTTCAATGATGGTTTTCATTGATAGCTATAACTGGCCCCTCAATGGACATTTGAATTTTTCCAGATAAACGATTTTTATCATTTTAAGGGTTGAGTTTAGGAGTCTTAAATTTTTCAGAGACGATGACCATTATTGATATGGATTTTTGGTGGAAAATTTGTAATTTATATTTTATCGTTTAGCACAGAAAATTAAATGTTTATATTGTATTTTTGACCAAAAATAACTTTCATAAGAAATACATAAATATTGAAGCACAGTAGACTAAGCTTTAAAATTAAAAAAAAAAAAAAAATATTTTGTATGTACGAGTACGTACTAGAGCTTCAAACAATATCCGAATCTTCAAACTATCCGGATATCCGGATACTTATGAATGAGATAATTGGGATCCGACACTATCCGGATAGTTCCGGATATCCAGATACTTCAATGAGACAGTTGGGATCCGACACTATCCGGATACCCGGATCCAGATTCGTATCCGAATCTAGCTTGATGAGTTTTGTTTATACTAACGGTAATATAGTGCAATTTAAACATATGAAACATTATTTTAGGGTAATTTTTAATGCCATATCGAATAATATAAAAATCAAGACGATAAAATCCTCCGGTAAAAAGTTATTGATTTTTAAAGTGAATATCACTACGTTTTTACCTAATAGTATGTACATATCTTTTTGATTCCTTATTATCATGATAATATTTCATTTATTATTATTATTATTTTAACATTACTTAAAGTTTGAACTTAATGATATTGGGGCATATTCATCGTCATTTTAGACCTGGGGTTAAGTTAAACATAGCTTTGGTTGAATTTTCGGACGTTGATTCTATTTTTTTAAGTTTATCATATCAAAATATTTGAAGCTATTTGTGTAGTATACCAAGTTAACTATCTTATAAAAATATAAAACCAACAATTTGTAATTAAAATCGGTCTGTATTCATTGAGCCAAAATTGTCTTGAACTGTAATTAAGTTAAGCCCGGGTCTATCTGCGACTATGAATATGCCACATTGTATTCATATTTGTAAATGGTAGGTAGGTATATAAAAAAGAGCGCGTGTAACTCAGTACTCGTGGCAGAAGTCAAACTTCTTTGGCGATCTAAAACTCTATATGTATAGGGATATTAAGCTTATATGCGTTAGACGCAGCTATGTGATCTATATCAAAATGATCGATGGGTTGGGGTTGTAACCTTGAAAATTAAATAATAATGAAGAAAACTTAAAGTAAAAAAAGGTTACAAGATATAAATCGGTTTATTTGAGTAGGTTTCCCGACTATTTTCAAAAATTCCTCCACTCAAAATCACTGCAAAAACAAACATTTGTTTATGACAACTTTAATTTGGTTTTATTTATTTTGCAACCGTATATATACACATATATATATATATTTTGAGATAAAATGTTAAAAATAATTTATATCTCCATACCAGTAGGAGATAGATAAAAATCTTAAACTAGTTAGATTCTTAGAATTTCATTACCAAACAAATTTCAAAACTCTAGCCTTCTAATCGAAAACTTATTGCACTATTAAATATATTAGCCTATCAATACAAATTTTTACTTTTACCCTACCTTCCAACACTTAGCTAATCAACGATCTCAGCGCTGCACTTGTGGCGTTACATTTGTTCGTTTCACAAAAATTCAACCTTGAAATTTCACTCTCAACGCGCGCAAAGAAGTTTCACTTCAAAAAAGTACATAATTGATTTATATGATATTGGTGCGTATAGAATAATATTTGGAGGTTTCGATCAAATCTAACTACGACGACGCAACGATGGTGAAGTCCACAAAAAGTAATATTTTAAGGGACTATTTTGATCATCGATAAATCTATGTCAGCTACCTAGCGCTACATCCTATTTCAATCGAAATCGGTAAAGGAACAACGGAGGTTACATTTTTTTGAACCACCCTGATGAGGAAAAATGTTGTCTCCCTTAATTCTATTATAACTACAAATACAAACTGTGTCATTTTCATTTAAATTGGTAAAAAAAAATTCATTTAATTTGAAAAATGTTTTTTCCTGTTTGAATCCCCCATTGATATCTTCTGTTCCGACGGAGTTTAGTGCCGGTTTTGCATCACTTTCGGGTCACATCCCTGCCTAATAACGTATGTGTGTACTTTGAAAAAAAAAATCATTTTGAAATTTTTTTTATTTTTTTCTTCAAAGATTTGAGTTTACAAGATTAAATAATTTAACCATTTGTAAATAATTTTTCCATGGAAACGGTTTAAGATAAACCATTTTCCTTTATTAAAAATAAAACTCAGACCAAAACTAAAATGATATTTGGTGAATTTTATATCAATCAGTGAGAAATCAATTGAAAATAAGGGTCAAGTGTTATTTTCGATCTCTGGCGGTAGTTGTTATGGTCATAAACACCCCTTCATCATAGATATTTTTGTGGACTCTTTTGATCCTTAGTTTTCATGCCAGTTTACCATTCTTTTAAGTGATTTTTCTTTTTATATTTCACCTGACTTAAAATGGAGTCATCACTACAAATGGAACATACTTTCTTTTAGATTATAGTATTGAAATAAAGAATTGAAAAATACCATATAGTCATGTTTAACAAACGCCAAAAATCGTTGAAAGGTTTCAATACTTTGTGCAAATACTACAGCAAAATAATTTTTACTAATATATGTGGAATATTTTGCAAATCGAATTTGATTTTGTTTATGAATGTATCTAACAATAAAACTAACAAATATATTAACTTTTTATAAAAAATGGCATATGATAGCTTGCATTTTGAGTGAATTTAGCCACGACAAATTTTGAAATAATGCATCAAAATTATAGGAAAACTTGTCATGAAAAGACCTACGAAGCTTACAAGTACAAGTCTGCTTATAAGGCTGCAAGAGAGCTTGAGATCCTCCTAATATTGTTCCAATAATATGCAAACTTAAATTAACAATTTATGTACTTGTACATATTTAAAAAACAAAACAAAAAAAGATAAATTAAATCCTAAAAAATAAACAAAAATCCTCAGTATAAGAAAATGTCTCTGTAATCAATTGGACCAAAGTCTCCCAAAACTGCAGGATGACTTTGGCAACCAAATTTTTGATTTTTAATAATTTAACTAGCCAACTGGTTTGTCTGAAAATTACGGTACTTGTGCAAAAAATCTTTACTCTGTAAAAAAATCTTTGTTCCAATAATATGCAAACTTAAATTAACAATTTATGTACTTGTACATATTTAAAAAACAAAACAAAAAAAGATAAATTAAATCCTAAAAAATAAACAAAAATCCTCAGTATAAGAAAATGTCTCTGTAATCAATTGGACCAAAGTCTCCCAAAACTGCAGGATGACTTTGGCAACCAAATTTTTGATTTTTAATAATTTAACTAGCCAACTGGTTTGTCTGAAAATTACGGTACTTGTGCAAAAAATCTTTACTCTGTAAAAAAATCTTTGTTCCAATAATATGCAAACTTAAATTAACAATTTATGTACTTGTACATATTTAAAAAACAAAACAAAAAAAGATAAATTAAATCCTAAAAAATAAACAAAAATCCTCAGTATAAGAAAATGTCTCTGTAATCAATTGGACCAAAGTCTCCCAAAACTGCAGGATGACTTTGGCAACCAAATTTTTGATTTTTAATAATTTAACTAGCCAACTGGTTTGTCTGAAAATTACGGTACTTGTGCAAAAAATCTTTACTCTGTAAAAAAATCTTTGTTCCAATAATATGCAAACTTAAATTAACAATTTATGTACTTGTACATATTTAAAAAACAAAACAAAAAAAGATAAATTAAATCCTAAAAAATAAACAAAAATCTTCAGTATAAGAAAATGTCTCTGTAATCAATTGGACCAAAGTCTCCCAAAACTGCAGGATGACTTTGGCAACCAAATTTTTGATTTTTAATAATTTAACTAGCCAACTGGTTTGTCTGAAAATTACGGTACTTGTGCAAAAAATCTTTACTCTGTAAAAAAATCTTTGTATGCTAAAGTTATTCATATTTTAAATTTAAAAATGCGCCAGTCACCCAGTTTGACGGTACTTACAAAAATATTTTTGTGTTTTTCCTGTTTGTAGTTAGTTTAGTTAAGTTTTAGTTTATTGACTTCATAAATATAAATAAATTACATTTCAGTGTTTTCGAATTTACTCAGTCTTTGTATGGTTTGGCCGAAGGCCGTCTACCAGAGTGACATTTAAATTTAATTTATACATTTTTACCAAAAAAAAAAAAAATTATATTGTATATATATATGTACATATTTCCATTATTATTATTTTGAAACATAGCTTTTAAAAATTTTCTTGAATAATTTGGTTTCTGTAACGAAAAGCATTCAAAATATACACAACCAGAAAGTCCCAACCACGCTCTCCATTCAAAATAGTGCTCATTTCTGCCAAACTAAGGGTGTCCGCTGTAAAGAAATTCCTTCGAAATTCCTTAAGTATTGGACAGATTCCCAGAAAGTGCAAAACATCTTCGCGAACTTTTAAATTGCATAGATCGCACTGTATTAGTAGTTCTGGCCTATGCGGAATATAATTCAATCCAATGACTTCACCTCTTACTTTAAATATCATGCTGATTTGTTCAGTTGTATTTTGTGTCAGGAAATACGTGTTGATATTCAAAAAATGGTTCAGTTTGCTGTAGTAGCTTCTGTATTGTGACGACTCCGCTTCCTTAGTGAACTTATCATACATCATATTCCCAACGTTCCTGAGCAAATTGTTGAATTTTAACTTCAAAGCATCTGGATTATCGTTGGTTGATACTGGAAAATCTGCTGAAGATTCGTTGGCCAATTTTTTCCATTCAGTAACGCAAGTTCCCCCAGAATGCATCAACTGCGCGAGAACCAGTCTAGGAATCCTTTCTTCTCCCATCGCCATTACTCTTGCCACGTATTCGAAATGCATTTTGAGCGTATCCAAAAATAGCGGTGCTATACCTGTTTCCAAATATAACATATAATTAGGTGAACTACTAGGCAGCCTGAAAGTATTTCGAATAAAAAAGCGAAGGAATTTTTCCACAGCCTTGAAGGAAAGATATCCCCATATTTGGGCACCGTTAAAGAGAATTCATAATGCAGCTGTTCGAAAGATTTTATACTTCGCTCCATGTAAAATGTTTTTTTTATCAATACATCTTCTCAACACTGAACACATAGCACGTTTAGCTTCAGATAATTTGTATTGAAGATGCTTATTTAGGTTAAGGTGAGAAGCAATTAAGACCCCTAGGTACTTATATTCCTTAACAATCTCTATTGGTTTGTCCTCAAACATCCACTTTTCACTTCTCGAGTACCTGCCACCCCCACTTCTCATAATCATAATTTTTGACTTGGCAAGATTAACCGATAGATTCCAGGTTTTGCAGTAGCGCTCGAGTCGATTTATCATTAGCTGCATACCGTTTATAGTTTCTGAAAGGAAGACTAAATCATCTGCAAACATCAGTCCTGGTATGTTTTTTACACTTATAACAATTCACCCTTTTACACTATCGATGACGTCGTTTATGTACAAAACAAAAAATAGAGTACTCAGAACGCATCCTTGCTTAACGCCCATTGACGTATCAAACACGTCTGAGAGGGATTTACCATCCCATACCCTGGCAAAATTTTCTTTGTAGCTCTAATGACATCTATCATTTTTGTAGAGATTCCGTATCTGTAGAGTTTGTAGAAAAGTGCTTCCCTGGGTAGTGAGTCGAAGGCTGCGCGAAAATCTACAAAAAAAGCATACAGCTTTTTCCCTCTCTTTTTATAGATGTCTCCAATATTTACCAGAGAGAAAATTTGGTCGATTGTTGAATGGTTTTTCCTGAAACCCGCTTGGAATTGGGGCAAAATCTGCTTGTTTTCAACCCACTCACTAAGCCGGTTAAATAGAATTGAGCCAAATATCTTTGCCACTGTGTTGAGAAATGAAATGCCTCTATAATTAGTCGGATCTGCAGGGTCTCCTTTCTTGTAAAGTGGGAAAATAATTGATCTTCGAAAACTTTCAGGAACATCTCCAATCTCAAAAATTCTGTTATACTCCACGGTTAGAAGGTTTACGAATTCGGATGTTAGATTTTTTTAAAATTCAAATGGAATTCTATCCTCACCCGGCGCTTTCCCATTTTTGGATTTCTGTATAACCATTTCTACCTCAGCTAGTGTGATAGGAGCATCTTAGTTTTCATCAAATATATACGGTGCTGCATATTGAAATGATGGTGATATCCGTGTTGAATTCAGGAGGTTCATGAAATGCATTTTAAACGTCTCTATATTGATAACTGTGCAGGTCGTGTTTTTTTTTCCCACTTACAAGTCTAACTGCTTTCCAGAATTCCGCTGAAGTTTTAGCTTTGTTTATTATCTCAATGTTTTTTTTTTGGTCCACTTCACTTTTTTGTTATTATAGAGCTTTTTGTAATATTTATTTGCCTTTGCATAAAACCTTTTAAAATAACAATTGTTGGTCGTTCTCACTAGGTTCAAAAAAGCAAAAGACGCGTTTCTAGCTCTCAGACATTCCATATCGAACCATTTTTGCTTATTTTCAAACCTTTTCCTTCCTGATGTCTTTTGTGGTGCTGCTTTTTTGATCATATTCAATAGGGTTTCTACGTCTGGACTCCTTAAAATGCTGTGAGTTACCTGATGCTCTTCAAGCTCCTTTTCTAGGTTTCGCTGATACTGCCGCCGGAAGTCATCTTTCCATCTTGGTGTTGGAAGAAGCTTAAGTACTGGCATAGTAGCTTCCCTTGAAGATGCTCTAAATTTGAAGGATACTTCTAATGGCATATGGTCTGAAATCCCTTTAACTGCCACTCTAAAATCATTAAAAAATGAGTACCAATCTCCAGAAATAAAACAATAATCTATTACTGAGCATGCTGAACCACGAATAAAAGTGAATTCTCCTCAACTATCACCTTCACAGCTTCCATTTAAAACCCCACAGTCAAAAGCGTCTGCTAGCTCATGAATTTTGGCTCCTTTTGTATCGCATACTACGTCCATTGACTTTTTAAGGTAAGCAATATTAGATGTGTCAATTCCACTACTGAAATTATTTTGCGAAAGGCCTATCCTTCCATTGAAGTCGCCGATCAGCATGTTGGTTCTGGCACGTTAACGAGGTCGCGCAGTTTTTCGAAGTCGCGTTACCAATGGCTACAGTTAAGATAAATTGGGATGATGTGATGAATTTTTCCTTCTAACTTGATTTCAATTATTCTAGCTTCGTTAACTCTTCTGCACTTTATTACATCATCTTTGACTTTGAAGTCTCTGTAATCAATTGAACCAAAGTCTCCCAAAACTGCAGGATGACTTTGGCAACCAAATTTTTGATTTTTAATAATTTAACTAGCCAACTGATTTGTCTGAAAATTACGGTACTTGTGCAAAAAATCTTTACTCTGTAAAAAAATCTTTGTATGCTAAAGGTAATCATATTTTAAATTGAAAATGCGCCAGTCACCCAGTTTGACGGTACTTACAAAAATATTTTTGTGTTTTTACTGTTTGTAATTCGAGGAAGTCGCGGAACCCTGAAAGCTCTTTCGCGGAACCCCAAGGTTTCGCGGAACACAGTTTGGGCACCGAGGCCTTACAGCAACTCACACTTATGGATTTTCAAATGGTTTGACACACATTAATATGCACACAAAACACGTAGAAACAAAAGCATCAAAAGAATTTTTTGAAAAAAAGAATTTTAAGTGTTGTGTGCTTGTTTTTTTTTTTTTTTTTTGGTTAAGCTTTTAGTTAAAAATTATATCCTTTGTAAATAAAATTCAGAGAGCGTTAAATGCTGATGAGGAAAAGAGAACATGTACAGTACATGTACCTACTTGCTTTTTTAATCATCGTTGCGTTATTTTCGTTTGCAGTTTCAAGACTGTTTTGTTATGCTTGGAAAAATTTATTCTTGCCTTTGGTATGCCTACAATAAAGTTTGAGTCATCGAAAAAACAGTAAGAGAAAGAAAGTTTTCTTTTTCTTTTTAATCTTTTGATAAAAGATAAATAATTATGTGTCTTAATGCAACCGAAAGTAGTGGTATTACTTTTGTATGAACGTATGAAAGTATGTAATGAAAATTTGTCTAAACATGTTTTTTTAGAGAAATCTTTTATAAACAAAGCAAGACACACCTGTAGAATGGAAGTAGGTACGAAAGCATAAATATCTGGGTTAAAAGTTTAGCTCTATTTTGTTTGCAATTTCAAATTAATTAAAGACTATGATGGTGCAGTTTTCTCGACATTTTCTTTGATACGAACATTTTCAAAGATTTGTTTTATTAAGCTATAAGAGCACCCAATAGTTTATGGACAATTTTAAAATATAAAATCGTATATATTTTATGTAAAATAAACAGTAGCAGATTTTAAGCAAATCTGACCATTCGTCTAGTCTAGTCTACTTTTAGATGTACAGACGCTCAAACACCGACGAACAGTGGAGCCTCTCCTTATAGAGCGAGGATAAAGAGTCTCCATTAAGAAAATTCAAGTAATGAACGAATGATATTTTGAAGCTTCAATCTAGTCTACATAGGTATACTACATTAAAAAGAGAATGAATTTGGATTTTATAATAAAACTAGCTGACCCGGCAAACGTTGTTCTGCCATAGAAAATTTTTGCCGATGAGCAAGCCTTTTAATGGTTCTTGTGGTGTCTCAATTTCTGGCAGTTGCACTTTTCCTGATGCGCAACACATGCCGGCTGGCTCATTCTTGTATTTAAGCGCAAGAGAATGGGGACATTCTTTGTCCATTGCACCAATTAGAACTTTCGGATGGCCAGAATATTGAATATCTGGGCTCGTACCCGAATGCGAGGCAAAGGAACGAAGCGAATGAAAATGGTCGATGTACTTGTTGGCGTTGTCGTGCATATGCTCTGACTGTGTCACCTACGAACCGGTGCGATTGTCTCCGTTGCAATTGTCGTTGCAGATTTTGTTCGGCTCGTCACTCTTCTTCTGATTGAAATGAACGCAATTGCGACGCACATTTTCGTTATTTTGTTGGATTTGTTCCTCCGTTCTTTCAACTCTAAAATTTCGCATTATTCTTGACCTATTCGTTCAACGGCCCTAATGGGCCCCATGGCGTCTTGCTGACATTGTTCAGTGTAACACACACACAAATAGATCAAATTGTTGTACTTACTGAATAATATCGGTATGTCGATAATTTATTAATTCTTTAAGTAGGTATTTCGACAACCTTTCACATTCACAAAAGAAGTATGTATGTATATCGTCCTGTTTCTTCCTTAACCCCGTATCTAAAAAAATATTTTTTTAAGAAACTCGAAAACAAAGGGTTTCTCTTCCAAAACACAATATTTCACCAAACTCGTGTTCTTACTGGTGAATAACGGTATGCCTATAATGTATCAATTTTGTAGGTAGGTATTTTATTTAAACTCCATAGGTTTTCGGGTAAATTAGAAATTAAAAAAAAACACTTTCATGATTTCATAATAAAATTATGAGAAATTATTAATTTTGTTAAGTCTTAAACAAAATTTCTTTTTGTAAAGGGTTTTTCAACAGAGACGCTACAAAAGTAAAGCAACAGGGACAGCAAACTCTTCAATGTGTCTCTTCAATAAGGTTTGCGATTTCATTATGGAAAGATATACGAGCCAACAACGAGTCGAAATTATTAAAATTTACTACCGAAATTCGGAGTCAGTGGCCTCAACGTTAGGAGCGCTACGTCCAATTTATGATCATTTCTCATTTCTGGCTGAATGGCTTCGTCAATAAACAAAATATGGGGTATTGGTCAGGCAGCAATCCAGACGTACTCCATGAGTCATCATTGCATTCCGAAAAAATTGCGATTTGGTGTGGTTTATGGGCCGGTGGCGTCATTGGCCCGTACTTCTTCCGTGATGATCAAGACCGGCACGTTACTGAGAAATTTTGGCCCCAATTGGATGATATGGACTTGGAGGACATGTGGTTCCAACAGGACGGCGCCACAAGCCACACAGCGAATGTCACAATCAATTTATTGGAAACCAAGTTTGGAGAACGTGTTATCTCACGAAATGGTCCAGTCGCTTGGCCGCCTCGGTCGTGCGATTTGACGACGCCGTTAGACAATTTCCTGTGGGGCTACGTCAAGTCTATAGCCAACAAGCCAGCGACGATTGATGAACTTCGTACGAATATCGAACGTGAAATTGCAGCAGTATCGGCCGATTTATGCTTGAAAACCGTCGAAAATTGGGTTCAGCGTCTGGACTTCTGCAAGCGTGCCCGTGGTGGCCATGCAAAATAAATCGAAATTCATACATAATGGCATCGAACGTACTTTACAGGAATAAAGAATTTCGTTGATATCCAAAACCGTTGTTGTTTCATTTAAAAGAACTTTTGTAGCGCTCTTATTGAAAAATCCGATATATACATTATGTAGGTACAGTACACACATTTTTAACGCAGAAATGGGATGATATTTTTCTTGTAAATTAAAATAAATCGTAAAATTTTGCACGCATTGCGTTCTGATACTTAAGCAATTTTGCACGCACTGCCTTCTGAAACATTTATTATGCGGAAGTAGCGCCATCTGTCTTTTAACAACATAAATAATTACGTTCAGAACGACGCAACGGCTAAATTATATTTGTATATTAACAATAAAAACGAACATTTAAAATCACGATTTAAAAAATGGGTGATTGGTGTAGGAGGGTGAAATTTTGGGGTTAGAGGTATTTTTTGATAAGAAATCTAAAAAAAAAATCGTCAAAAAAACTAAAAAAAAAAATATTTCTGGAAAGGACCACCCTAATCGCCTATCGGTTGAAGTATACTCTTTATTATAAGATGAACAAATTAAACTTAATAACGTGATTTTGTAAAAAAAAAAATTAAGTAGGTATGCCAAAGTCAAAAACGGCCTGAAAACGATCGAAAAATTTGTATCGCGGGTAAAAATTGCTATAGTGTGTTGCAGTTTGGCAAAGTTAAAGCCGCTATTTAAGAAACTAGATCACAAATCATAAAAACCGTTACAAATGAAAACAAGAAAATTATCACTCATGTGCGTCAAGTATCGATTTCTAACGGTCCAAAACATGATATTATCAGAAAAAGCTACAAATAAGCTTATGTAGAATCATTAAGCCTACCAAAGTATTTATGTTTGAAAAGAACACCTGGTCAACCTAATGTTAAATGGTGTTATAGTTTAAGAAAAGTTATTTTTTTTTTTAATTAGGTGCATATTTTACTATTGAATGCATTACAATTATTTGGTTTAAAACAAAAAAACAAAAAACACATAAATCTTTACTTTAAAATCTTATTAAATAAGCCTCTTTGTTAAACGTTGAAAAATGTATATTGTATATTGTGTCATAGATTTTTTTTAACATCAAAAAATGTCCTTTTGTTGAAAAGATGACATTTGTTTGAGATAAGATAATTTAAATGTACATTAAACAAAAAGTGATCAATTAAAGGTTGTATAGTGGTACAAAAGAAATACATGTCATCACTGATTATTTCAAGATATCAACAGTAGAAAGCACCTGCAACGAATTTCAAACATATTTATCAAAATACGCTGAATGTAGGAAAAAGATATTGGTATCGTTTGACAGGTATTTTTGTAATCACTACCTTGGTAGTTAAATAATTTTTCTACCTACTATACCTACTTCAGAAGCTATGAACATTATTTGATTCGAAAAAAAAAGAGCGCGTGTAACTCAGTTCGTGGCAGAAGTGAAACTTCTTTGGCGATCTAAAAATCTCGATATGTATAGGGATATTAAGCTGGGGATATTAAGCGTAAGACGCAGCTATGTATTCTATATCAAAATGATGATGGGTAAGCTTAAAAATTTAAAGTAAAAAAAGGTGAAAATATAAAGATATAAATCGGTTTATTGACTATCTCCAAAAATTCCTACACTAAAAATCTCTGCAAAATAATTTAGTTTTATTTAATTTGCAACCATATATAATTCAAATATTTAGCGGACTCCTGATTTAATTCAATTTTTTGAAATTAGCCTTTTTTTGAGATAAATTGTTTAAAATAATTTATTTCTCCATACCAGTGGGAGATAGATACAAATCTAAGACTAGTAAGATTCTTCGAATTTCATTATATATTCACCAAAAAAATGTCAAAACTCTAGCATTCTAATTAACGAAATTAAAAAAAAAAGACATAAAACAACATTTTCCCTTTTATCTGCTACAATAATATAGATTATCCAAAAGTCCAAACTTATTGCACTATAAAATATATTAGCCTATCAATACAAATTTTTACTTGTACCTCCCACCACTTAGCTATTAAATGATCTCAGCGTTGGACATGTGGCGTTATATTTTTTCGTTTCACAAAAATTTAACCTTGAAATTTCACTCTCAACGCGCGCAAAGAATTTTCATTTCAAAAAAAAAAGAATAACATATCTGACTTTTGAGTCGCCAACTTCAAGCCCAAATATCTTGAAATCTCCAACACCGATTTTTAAAATATTAAATCTTCTTATAGAACTCAATACCAGCTTTAATTTGGTACCTATCCCATAAAATATGTGACGTCCAAAAAATGACTTCATTAACATAACTAACCGGAAACCTATAAACGTAAAAGAAAATCATATGCTAGTAACCGACCCAATTATTTTTATTATTATTATTTGTTACAATATAAATAAGTCTATATTATAATTTAAAAAATTAAATGCGCTAGCTACCAGGGCTTGCGGCTTGGAGTTCATAAATATGAAGTAATAGAACAATTATGATTAAATGAATGAATGCGCGGGGCTGCCGGAGGTCAGGGGATCTCCAAATTGGAGAAACACTGATCTCCGACAGCCCCGCACATACCCAAAAATAAATTTTGTTATATATTTGATTCAATTTTTAGAATTTTTAGAATTTTACATAAATTTTTTATATTTTCAATAGATGTTGTTGACAAAAGATCGATAAGTTTTTTGTTGAAAAGTGAATTCGATAGGTCTTTTACTTTGAAACAATCAAAAATAAGATGCCTAAGTGTCAAGATATGACTGGATTGGCAGAGGTGGCAGCCTGGAGGGTTTTCGTCTTTTTTAAGGAGATGGCTATGTGTGATTTGGGTGTGTCCTAGTCGAAGGCGTTAAATTGTTAAATTGAGTTGGTTTACTAGTCAAGTTTTCATTTTAGAATTGAGTAATTAGGCAATAAAAACAAATTGCAAGTTAACTAATTTAATTTAAGTCAGTAATCATTAAATAACAGATTTCTCTGTTAATTTTGAGGTTCTTCCATATTACTCTACCTAAAATATTTGATATTTAACATTAATAAACTTAGAACTTGGCGTACTTTTAGATCTCGCTACTTTTTACGGCTGACTTGTTACGGAATGGTTTTTGTATATTGAAGAACTTTTGTGATTTCACTACTTTTTGCAAAGATTCTTTTTGTCAGGAAAAGTGGTGGGAGAAACGCCCCTGCATGAAAAAGTTCATGCTTTCAAACTTTTTCTTTTATACACCTGAAAACTAACCACTTTACCAAATTTCATAATCCTGCACAATTAATATTAATTCTGTGAAAATGGGTGGTTGCCTCGCCCACTGAATGTAAAATCTCAAAGTTTTAATTTCCCCTTTGCTTGCTTGTCAAGTCCTATCGCTCTACCAAATTTCATCACTCTACGACAATCAGAAGTTCACCACATAGTTGATATTAATTCTGAGAATATGGGCGGGTACCACGCCCCTGAATGCATTGTAATGAAGCATTACACTTCTACCATAACTACCCACAAAAACAAAAAGGAATTAGAACTACAACAACAACTACCCACAAAAATACATATAAAATGTAAAAACAATAAATCCCCCCAAAGGCCACCCACATACCCACGTCCCACTCGCGAAGCGAACCACCTACCACCACAAGCAAGGATGAATTCTGTATCATAGAAACTCCAACAACAATATCTCTGTTGACCGTGGTGAATTACCAATCAACAATGCATACACAGCATATCGATGCATAGAAAATCGATACAACAACAATGCTACTGTGGTGATCAACAACCAAACAGGTTATAAGCTAAGCAGAGGAGCACTCGAATCCGAATGGCATGATCAAAGTACAGCTATGGTAAATTCATAACCTGAGCAATGGTTAGTTAAAGGCAACTAGGTATTGCCTATAGAAAAATTAACTGCATGCACCCCTCCTACCCATACCACCCCCGCGCACAGCGGTATCTTAAATTATAGAACAAGAGTAGGGGAGAATCCGACGCAGATCATAAATGGGTATTTGTATGAAAATTTACACTTTAACAAAATATAATTAACACCCACTCTTAAAAACTTTCTTAATGAGAGGAAGCCGTTGAATAAGCAACAAGAATCGAAGAAGAACGTGAAAGTCACTTAGAGTCCGGAAAGGGAATAAGGGTATCACCGGTAAGAGGTAAAAGTGGGAAATACCACTAATAAGTAAAAGTAACCAATTGTACTGAGACTACTACGCATCTATATCTAGAGTTCTAAACCGATTACCTGAAAGCACATGTGGCCCGTGGGCCATTTTTGCACAGGTCTTATCTCTAACTAGGTTGTGATTTGCACTTTCTAACGGAGAAGAGAGAATCAAGAAAGAAAGAAAAAACGATGCTATTGAAATAGCGGAATAAGTACACACGAGAACAAGCAAAATGAACACCAGAAAGAAACGATGTTGTCGGCTAGGAGGTTAGTCGGTGACTGCGACCCAATTATTATTTTACTCGCTACAAAGGTTTAATCTACATATTATTGACAATTCCTTCTAGACTCGCTGTACAGTGCCTATTTGTAAATACCTTAAAGTATGAATCAGTAAAAATTGTAAACATTCCCCTTATTTTGACTTTCTCAACTCATTGTAAAAATTTAAATTTAAACATAAATGAAAACATTACAAAAATTAATAAGTTTATCATAACATATGCCTATCCTATATCACTACGCATAGTCCCTTAACAATATCACAGAATTAATTGCTTAATATTCATCCTTCTATTCAAATAATAAAAAAAATATAATCAATTCAATTTAAATTCTTTAAAAACTAAATGACAAATTCGTTACTTTATCCAAATGACACGCACGTGCTCATAACCAGCAAAACAGATAAAATCAGTAAAACTCTCATCCTACACGCCTTCGTCATCATTTAATCCCAAACCAAGAAGATTACTGTCACCAAAACATATTTCTCTGTTCTCAATAGTCGTGGATGATGATTCCGGTCCTGACCTGCTCCTCAGCACCCTTTCAATACTTCTTTTATTTTTTTTTTTAACCATATGGATGGAAAATGAAAAATTGAAAAAGTTGCACATTATTAAAAAGTTTCACCATCCTTTCGTTGAAAAAGGATTTTCATTTCCTTTCGGATGATCATTGCTGCTAGATATACGAAACAATTGGCACTCTCTCTCTCTCTCTCTGTTGGTGGCTTTCGTCCTTAACGTACTTTGGTCATTGCTAGAGACATTTGTCATAAATAATTCCAATAAATTAAATACATCCTTTGAGAACTTATGTTCACCCCCTTTTCTCTATTTTTTTTTTTTTTTTTGAAAGCAGAAATAACCAAACCAAAACCCGAGAGATACAAATTCATTATGCGAGATACAAATACCCTTTCACGCGACTGAACAACAGCAGATATACAATATTATAGCCTCTGTGGAAAGATTGAAGAGTTCAGAAAATGAAAAATACGTGTGACCATTGTTGTACTAATGAAATTAAATTAATTTCTTTATTGTAAACACACTCACACTCACTCCGAGGGAGTAAATTAAAATTTTATTAAAATCCACAAAATCATTCGATATAGAGATAGAGAAGGAGAAAGGGTAACCCAAAGTCACAGTCACAGCTCACAGATAATGGCGCAGAATCAAGAAGAAACACACTCGAGTTCATTGCTTTCTGGATGTTTATTAATTCGGTTCCATGGCATTTTCATTCTTCATCCATCTAATATAACTTTGAATTCAGACAAAATCACCCCTGCGGAATCGCCCCCTTGATCGTATCTATTGTTGATTTGCTTTATTTACATCGTTTTGTTTTCGGTTGGTTACAAATACCAAAGTTTTGGGTCATGGATAGGTACACCAGAGATACATCTTTTAATAAGATGATGTCGATGATCAACATCCGCATCGTCATCATCATCATCATCATCTGCTATTCGAAAGGGACACAATGGTATAAGGAAGGACAACTTTGTCAAGGGGTGAAAAGAAAGAATAAGAGCCAACCGTTATATTGCATTGGATTGGAACATGATGCTAATCCGTTTTTAATATCATCGAAGAAGGAAGTCAAACATTTATATTTAGTGGGGTTGGTTTTGGTTAGTTTCTTTGTGTTCTGTTAGTTGGTTAACCTTATGTAGCAGGCGTCAGAAGGAGAATTACTGGCATTTTATAAGAAATGAGTTTGGGGTTAAGGTTTCTTGAGAACATCCTTAGAAAGTGTGATAATAATAATACCTACACTGAGGCAAGATGTATTTGTAGGCCCTCACCACATAAATGTGTTGACTGACATAACTTTTTTTAATCAAAATCCGTATCTACTGAGTACAAAAGTACATAAAATTTGTTTAGCATGATTTAGCTCAACGAAATAATATGTGTATAGGCTAATAATTATGTAGAGTAAAAGTTAGTTCAGGCTCAGGCCTATAAGGAGCGGTTTATCCGGCTTCCTACCCTTGGAGTTTTACTAAGGGTCTGGTTCTCCAGGTCGGGGGTTGTGCGTCGGGGTAACTTCCCTACCGCGGAAAAATTCCTGATTCCGAAACAACAACATGCCTCGGATATGTATGATTTTAAAGTTGACGACCCCAGCAAATGAAACAAGTACAATGAATTTCAGATCTGCACGTGAATTGTCCTGCCCTTATACAGAACACGTGCAGCTGAACAATTAGTGAAGAACATGGACAGGCTAAAGGCTGACGTAATAGCCACCCAGGAAGTGCGATGGGATGAAGAGGGCATACGGAGACAACAATCGTGTGACGTCTACTGCGGCGGGTGCTTCAAGGAGAAGGGTCAGCGGCTTTTTGGTTGCGGTTTTGTGATAAAGGGAAGACTAAGGCAGGAAATCTTGGGCTTCCAAAGTGTAAGCGAGCGCCAATCCATATCAACGGCAAATTCAAGAACATTAAGCTCACGCCCCCCGTGAAGAGAAAGATGACTCAACCAAAGAAGCATTCTACGACCTCCTAGAGACAACGTATGATACGTCCCTGTCTGAAAACTCAGAAAGGAGGGAATCTTTGGTTCGATAGTCGGAGGACACAGCTGTAGTGCTTGCTATCAATAACACATTCCAATCCCACGGGCAACTAAGCTGTTCATTAGAAATGGCGCTGACTATTCTGCTGAGTCAGTCAACGAGCAACTTATTTGCCCGTCATTGGAAACCACGCTCCATGAGTGTGGGAGCATTTCATGTAAGCGGCATAGCCGTATGAAGACAAACAATTATCATGTTCATTCATTATTAATAAAGCATTCATACTAAACAGAACGTGTTTTCATATCACAGCCTGCACGACGAAACTTCCGGCAACGATACAGGCTGGCAGACTTTACGGCGGGGCGAAATGTCGTCATCTCAAGCACCTGTTTCCCACACCTAAATATACACAAGGGGACTTGGCGGCCGAGTGATCAACGAACCGTCAACCAAATCGACCACGTTGCGATAGACTCGAGACTTGCTTTCAGTATCTTGGACGTCCGAA
Source organism: Melangyna quadrimaculata (assembly GCA_949320155.1). Lineage (NCBI taxonomy): Eukaryota > Metazoa > Arthropoda > Insecta > Diptera > Syrphidae > Melangyna > Melangyna quadrimaculata. The sequence goes on along the minus strand of OX439483.1, from coordinate 466,862,293 downwards.
CGTTCCGAGGGTCCAACATTGACTCGGATTACTACCTGGTGATAGCTGGAGTACGTATCCGGATATCCATGACGCCACAATGCAGAGCAGATGCTGTGAAAAGGTACGATGTCGAGAAGTTTAAATCGCAAGGGACCGCCAGAACTTTTGCGGACCACGCAACTCTTAATCTCAAGCATCAAGCATCAAGTGGAGAGTACCAAAGGAAACCTGTCAACAAGCCATCAGAAGGGCCGCCTCTGATCTGCTGGGTTTCACTCGGCAACCACAACGAAACCCCCGGCTGGCGAATGTAGATAAGGGCGAGGCCTACCAGACAATTCTGCAGACTCAAACAAGAGCGGCTGAGAGAGTAGCTCGTTAGCTCTAAGGGCTGAAAAGGAAAGAGGAACGCCAACTTCTCAGGAGGAAAAAGAGAGAGCACGAGAAGCATGAGGGTTGTAGTGGCAGGGGTGATGTTCGAAAATTGTATCAAAGGGTGAATCGATCTACCTAGAATCCAGCTAGAACGGAAGCCTGCCGGGAAGAGAGTGGTAATATGGTAGAAGATACACTGTCAATGCTGAGGATTTGTAATAAACACTTCTCTAGACTGCTTAACGGCGAAGACAGCTAGTAGGCAGAACATTCCATTCATCTTGGACGATGATGGCCAACAGTCCGTCCACCTGACTTAACCAAAGTGCGGCTGGCGATATCCAAACTTAAGTCGTACAAGGCTGCTGGTGCGGATGGCTTACTAGCCGAACTATTTAAACCAGCAGGAGATGAATTGGTTAGGAGCATACACCAGCTCATCTGCAAAAGTAAAAGTATCCCCGATGAATGGAACCTCGGTGCTCGGTATAGTGTGAACCATCCATAAAGAGGGAGATGCTCTGAAATGCACCAACTACAGTGGAATTAGTCTCCTAAACGTCGCTTATAAAATCTTGTCGGCTATCCTGTGTGTGACCGCTTGAAACCTTTTGTCAACGATCTGATCGGCCTCTGTGTGGTCTAAGGCCAGACAAGTCAACCGTCGGTCGATCAAATGTTCACACGCCAACAGATTTAGGAAAAACCCAGGAATTCCAGATCGATACACACCACCTCTTGATGGATTTTAAAGGATTTTACAGAGCCATGTAATATCTCGGAATCCCTGCCAAACTCGTCCGCTTGTGCAGGATGACGATGGAGAAATCTCGCTGCTCCGTCAAAATCGGTAAGAACACCACCGAATCCTTTGATGTCGAGAAAAGATTGAGGCAAGGCGACGCGTTATCATGCAAACTGTTTAAAATCGTGTTGACGCACATGTCAACACCAGAGGTACAATTTATTAAAAGCTTGCGTATGCAGATGACACGACATAGATATTTTAAGCAGAAACGAAGCGAGCTGCGACAAGTGCATTTGCGAGAATTGACGGCTTAAATTGGCATTGGCTGTTAATGAGGACATGAGGAAGTATATGCTGTCATTGAGAAAGATATCTCAACATCGTCGACTCGGGCAAAATATCATGATGGACAGATATAACTTCGAAATTGTCAAGGACTTTATCTACCAGGTCTCCACTATTATCTCGCAAAATGACACCAGTACAGAGATCAAACGAAGAATTATTCTTGCCAACCACTGTTTCTTCGGTCTAAGAAGGCATTTTAGTAGTCAGGCCCTCTGTCAGAGAACCAAGAAGACTTTAAACAAGACCCTTATCATCCCAGTCCTGCTCTATGGGACAGAAACATGGACATTGAAAAAATCGGATGGAAGTCTGCTAGTGTGCTTTAAGAGGAAGATTATTCGTGTGATTTTCGGTTTGGTGTCGAGCTATACATCAGGCTATACAGCGATGTTGACCTGGTCAAAAAGCTGAAAATATAGGGACTGAGATGGCTGGGGTACGTGGAGCGTATGGACAGCAACGCACCTGCCCGACGAGTCTTCGAATCCAACCCCAATGGTGTACGCAGCAGAGGAAGAACCCGTAACCCGTGGCGCACACAAGTGGAGAATGACATCAACCAACTCGGTGTGCGCAACTGGAAGCGGCTAGCTAGGTACAGAGCTGGCTTGAGGGGCTTGTTAGTTTGATCTATAGTCATTCCACGCATCAACGATCTTTTATCTGAAACTTTTTATCCATTAAAGTGTTTTTCTAACGACAGTACCCTCAGCTTTTCATATTCGTTTCTAGATTCACATCCATGTCCTTCAGATGTGGAACTTAAACGACAGCGTATATGTAAAGCTATTATTCTGATTTCGGCAGCATTGTCCAATGGGGAAACAAAAACCGTGTAGAATTTAATGCTTCTAAAACTCAATACTGTCTCCTGTTGTTAAGGCGGAACCCACCCCCTATGCTGCTATCCTCTTAAAATGGTAGTTGAAGGGACTTTAACGGAATCATTTACATCTTTTGATCACCATCGCCTTCTTAATGATTTATGTCTTCCGTTATTTTACCGATATTTTTACAAAAAGTGTCATAGTGTAATAGTCAGTTGCATTCCTCCTCTTAAACAATTTTACCGTAATACTCTAGCTTCTAGAAATGCCCATCAGTTTATGCTTGAGTCCAACTTTGGACGTACTGTTAAGTACAGAGATTCTTTCTTTAGTCGCACTACACGAATGTGGAATGAATTCTCAGCCTCGTCCACCTCAAAACTAAAAAGTTTTTTTTTTTCAGTACTACTGCTTCTTGTGAGGAATTGACAAATCCTCTAACATTAGCCCTTGTCATGAAAAAGTGATTATCGTCTAGCCGTTCAGATTTGGAATTTCCATTCCTCTCTACACGTGCAAACAAGAATGGTGGCGAGTTGTAAGTCACTAGGCTCTGGTTCTTTATATGAGCTGTTGCGCCCAACTAATTTATTTATGTCTAGATACTATACCATCCACATTTCTGTTTTTCTTATGGAAGTTATTTTTGATGAAAAATATACAAAATTGTTACTTTTTCCGCATTCCGTTAAAAAATAAATTCCAATTTTCACCAAAAAAAACCAAAGCAATCAATTTCACCACTTCCCAAGATTTCAGTCCTCTAAACTTACTATTGGCACTTTAAGATTCTACATAAGTTCACAAAATGTTCTTTTTAGTTAAAATAACAATATTATTTGTATATAGTACAAAATCAATAATTCACTGTTGTACATCTTCAAATTCTAAGAACATATCACCGGACAAACCAAGAATAAATGTGTTTGGATCAATGAATCGTTCACAATCTTCCGTTTTCTTCAAATTAAAATGTTTGATAATTTCAACAATTGCAGCTTTGGCTTCCAATTGTCCCAATTTTATTCCTAGAAATAATTAAAAACAATTAATTGTCCTTTAAATTTAAGAAATACATAAATATTATGTTTGCCTACCAGCACAAATTCTTGGTCCATCGCCAAATGGAAAGAAATAGCCTATCTGGTTTAGTTCTTTTGCTCGACCATTATCGAAACGTTCAGGAATATATTCATCTGGCTTAGGGTATACTTCTGGATCATGATACAAGGAATAAGTGGGAATGTGAACAACCATTCCTGGTTCAATTTTTACTCGGTGGTTTTCCCTATTTTCCAAAAATGTTTCTTCGCTGCATATCCTTGAGGTAACCGGAATAAATGAGACAATGCGAATTGTTTCTGAAAATTAAAGTAGTGATGTAAAATAAAAAAAAAAAAATATTCTATGAACATAATCAGTTCTTGAAGAAACAAATTTAATATAACAAGATGCCATCCATACCATTGATACACTGCTCCAAGTAAGGAAGCTCAATCAAATCATCATAGCTCAAAAAACCATTTTCATCTACATTGGCCATAATTTCTTCTCTCAACTTTTTCTGTGCACCTTGATTACTGGCCAGCTTTTAAACAACAACAAAAATCATATCAAACCAAATTCTCAAGACCAATTTTCCAACTCACATAGTACAATGTATGGGCAATTAGAGTCCCAGTTGTCTCGAAACCATCCAGTAACACCGTCAAATTATGACCCACCATATCCATGTGGCTGATGTTTTTCTTCTCCTTTAACTCAATCAAATAATTTAAGTAATCCGAACGATCATTCTTATTGTTCAGTCGCATTTCTACAGCATCCTTTGTTAATTTCGAGAAGAAATTGTCCGTTACTTCGGGATAAAATCGGCCAGCGAAGTATTTTCGTATAAAAGGGGCAAGTCCTGATATATAATAAAATCCAATTCTCTTGAAAGAATCATCAAGCATTTTTCTGGACATATCCATTATTTGATTTGGTGATTCATCTATGTTCAAGGCATCAGCATTAATTCCCCAAATAAAGTCAGCAACGATTTCTGTTGTGTATTTGTAACAGAGCTAAACAATATTGTTTGATAAAAATAAGGAAACTGATATATGTAAATTATCTACTCACAGTTTTGATTTCAATGTTTTTGCGTTTGTTGTGAGCCTTAACAAAGTTTATAAGCTTCTTACAGATTTCCAACACCATTGGGTGTACTTGTTTGACCTGCAAAAAAAGACAGAAATTTCACTAATAGCTTTTTTAAATGTTATAAAAGTGTGTTGTATACGAACTCTGCTTGGACCTAATCCCCCAATTACTTCACTTCTGACTGCCTTCCACTCAGAACCATCCGAGATCATAAACGGGTTTCTTGGAGCGATCTCTTCTAAATTCCTATTAACCTGTGAACAAATATTTCAGACTCATCTGCCAGAAGCTATTTATATTGTTATTTAAATTATTACCCATGAAGCTGCAACATTACCACGGAAAGCCTTGAAATTTGTGACTAAGATTTCACGAGCAAGACTTGGATCAACAGCCAAAATTTCTGGATTTCTTGTCATAAATATCCCAATAAATCTTTCTCCAGATTTCTTGTACTTTCTGTAGTGAACAAAAAAATATGCAAAGCTTTAGTGAATGGCGTTTAAAAAATGCGCAGCTAGGTGGCACGGCTTGAGAGACTGAAGATCGGTTATTCCTATACTAGAATCCATCCGTCTGGCATCGTTACCGCGTCAGGTGTCCCCACTGCAATAGGTGTACATTTGATATTTTTCAGCAGCCACAAGTGGATGTTTAGTACATTTACATGCTTTGAGTTTGAGGGATGATTCTGGAGAAGAACTGTAGTGGTGGTTCTCAAAGGTGTCCATATCCTTAAAAACTTTTGTTCTATCCCCATTCTGCTTGGTCTTTCCAGTATCCAAGCCACGCTTGAACCTGGTGATCCAAATCTTTAGAGCAGTTACTAAGAAACTAATATTTAGGAAAAATGTAGTAGAGGGTGGATTTTTAGAAAAAGGGGAGTGGATTTTCCAAAAAGCATTTTTTTAACTTGTTTCATGAGAATTTCCATGACAATTTCATTCGAATCGTTAGAGCCGTTCCCAAGAAAAAAGATTTTAGAGAAGAGGGCGTAGTTGTGGGTGGATTTAATTGAAAATACATTTTTATATTTGTATCGCTTATTATGAAATTTTCAGAATTTGTTTTATTCTGAAAATTTCATGCGAATCACTAGAACCGTTTCCAAGAAACGCAGGTATAAGACATGTGGGCGTGGCAGTACCCTTAAAACCGCTTTAAACTGCGCTTCTGCTAGGGGTAGCAGGTCGTCATTTCGGATTTAAGCTCACTACTTATACCGAAACGACCTGCAAAATGTCAACATCACCCAAAAAAATCTCGGTTGTACATTTCACAACAAGTTGCAATCAAATTTACAACTAACTGTTTATTTGTATATTCAACAGAATTTGTGATCAAATTCACAATTAATTGTTGGTTTTATAGATTTGCCATCATTTTTACAACAAAATTGTGAAAATGATCGCATTTCTTGTTGTAGAATTCACAACGTGTTGTCAATTTTGGTTGTCAATTCTACATTATTATGAATTTGTGAAATCCACACCCAAGTGTCTCAAATTTACAACCCAAATCTATTGAAAGTACAAAAATATCTGAAAATGACAACCGAATTTGTTGAATTAACAACAAGGCAGTCAAATCGACAGCTAAAAATCTTAAATCTACAAGCTTTGTATTGAATGCACAAAAAGTTGTGCTTTCAACATCTAACTTTGTTGAATTTACAACAATGCAATCAAATCGACAGCCAAAAATCTCAAATCTACAAAAAGTTGTGCTTTCAACATCCAATTTTCTTGAATTCACAACAATGCAATCAAATCTGCAACCATCTGTTGAAATCAAAGCGAATTATCCCGTTATCAATTCATTCGCTTCGCAGTTCATAGTTCAACCAGGTCGGTCGTCGAGTATGTAAGTTCATGGATATGAATAGTTTAGTGTGTGATATTGTATAAAATTTTTGAAATTTAATGACCGTCCATGGACTACCATTGAAGAAGAATGGGTAAAAAACTTCACGTAATAGAATAAACGAGATAAGACAAAGCAGCAATAAAAATACTTTAGAAATCCTTCGGGAATGGCCACTCTATAAGCATGGAGATTCATTTTCTTTGGTAACTTCTATTTCAATATTTTGATCATTAATTTAATAATCAATTCAATTAAAATAGATAAATATTGATTTCAACTCAATATATCAGCTTTCAACAAACCATTTATTCTCCGCGCACTCCGAAGTGAATGCTTTACTTTTAAAATGCTGTCAAGGGGAAGATGGCTTAAAAAACAAAGAGTACAAGATCCAGCTCCATGAGATATCTCAGCTTGACGAAGGTACGAACTTTAATCGTAAGCAATCCCGATCGTTTCATTCATTTTATTTATTGAGTAGCATATTAACACCGTCGCAAATAATAAAATGTCCAGAAAAAGCTGCTTGGCGTGTAAGCATTAAAGACAGCGAAGATTTTTTCTTACCAATTTGTACTGATCCAAACTGAGGCGGACTAAATTATAGAAGAGTGAGTGTTTGGAAAAAGAAATAACTTTCCAACCATCTATAATTGCTGAGGGTGAAAATATTTTAAGTATGTATTAAGGATTTCTATATTATATATATTTTGATGGTACGCTCCTATGTTCAATAATTTTATATCGTGTTTGGACACATGATTCAATATATTTTACGTTTTTGATTTAGAATATCAAAAATAATGCCTAGTCATATGCATTAATACCATTTATTTGAATAAAAGGAAATATTAATTATTGAATTTGTACGTTTTTGTTGTTCTACAAGGTTTTAGAATTATAAACAAAATTATGCATTATGAAGGGTTTTGGTATGGTGAACTCAAATCCAAAGCCATAAATTGTATAGGTTAATTTTGAAGATCAGTGTAATGAGAGCAAATGGTTGTAGTTTTGATAACGAAGATTTCAATTTGACTGCAAAAAGTTGTGAAAATAACAACGAATTTTGTATTTTCTACAACAAAAGCATTCAATTTGACTCCAAAAAGTTGTGAAAATCACAACGAAATTTGTATTTTCTACAAATTGAGTTGTAGATTCTGTAGACAATGTTGTTGTTTTCTTATTGTTTTTGGTTTTCATTTCAACAGCAGATGTTGTGATTTCTATAATTTGGTGATAGATTTCACAACCATGTCTTAGTCAAATTGACAACATTGGTTGTCGGGTCAATTGTGACAACGAATGCAATCAAATCAACCGCGGTTTTCAACATTTCTACAACCGATTGTTTTGGGTGCTGTCACTATTTTTCCATTAAACAATTCTTATTTTACTGTACTATTTGTCGAGTTCAAAAATAGGAGATCTCAGAGGGCCTCAGCAATCTTAGTAGCCGAACAGTATTCTTCAACAAAAAAACCTCAGTTTGGATGTTGAAACACTGAGGAACAAAAGGTTTGGATTCACATGCTCAGCTTTTGATGGAGCAATGAGTCGCCGATATATCGTTTTCCTGAACACGCCAAATTAATTTCGGAGAACATATTTTAACAAATGACAACTTTCAGAACTATTGTGTGCAAATATTAAGCTCATGGAGTACAAGGTTAAAATTGAGGTCGAATGGAGGATAAAATGTACTGAAAACAAAAGTATAGGGTTAGGATTTCTAATATGGTCACATGTACAATGTTAATTAGTTAACTATAACTTTTTGTGTTCGTCAAGTTCAAGGGTATTTTTCAAATCAAAAGAAAAGTGAAGAATTTCAACAAACCGTGGCACGTGACAGCCTTAACTGTGGTGGTTCTAAAAAAAGTATACGTCACCACTGAATTTTTTAAAGTAATTGATGTAAAAAGGTCGTACTAAAAAAGTTGTTATGCAATACTTTACAACTTGTTATCTCAAAACGTATTGAACGTAGCATAATAACTTTGCTATTATTTGAAAGACGAAGAGATTACCTTTCATTTGGTTGACAAATCATTTTATTACTTATTATGAAAAGTTATGAACAGTTCAATTTCAAAAAAAAAAAAACTGAAATACTATTTTTGCAATCGCCAAATATGTATTTCTCATGTACAATTTTGAAAATATTGCACTTATGTAACAAGCTCAACATCACCTTATATTTTGATTGGTCTAACGACCAGATTTTATATAAATTTGCTCATCGTCCTTGGTATTGTTTTTCGAATGAAAACTTCAGTTCCTTATGTTTACGTCGCACGTGAAATATTAATTTCCTAATTTTAATGATAATTTGAATTTTAGAACTCTGCGCCTCACTCAAAATCATTTCATTCGTTAAGTCATTAAGCCATCTGGTAAATATTGGCTCACCATCGGGCTTGAATGACAGACAGTATTGCAAAGATCATTTTTTTGTGCACTTCTTTACTTTCTTACATTTTTTTTAATTTTCTATTCGAAACTAATACTTTGCCACTGGCTGTAGCAAGTTATCAACCAAATTAATAAAAACTCACTCATATAAGTCTTGCATTTCAAAGGCCAAATTACAGTTTCGTTTGATAATACATGGAGTACTTCCGAAAATTAATTTTGGTTCTGGTCCTTTGACACCTCGTTTTTTCCAGAAATTGAAATTCCATGACAGATATAAATAAATAAGTCCAGTGATTGCACTCAGAAAATACAAAACAAGTGTACACGCTCCCATTACTTAAGAGATATCAACGGAAAGAGATTAAAAGATGAACTAAACGCTAAATAAAAAGTATTTTTAAATTAAGTGATTATGTTCCAATCATTAATAAAATATTTAAGAATATTATGCAATCATAAAATTATTTTGACTGTCATAAGATGAGATAAGAAAAGCTTTACGAATATTTCAAGTTTAAAGCTGCTTAATGTTTGACAGTATTTGAGAAAAGGCGAGTTTGTGTGAAATCATTGTATATATACTCTTATAGTAATACAATGGCTCAAATTTTGTAGTACTAATAGTACTCACGAAATGTGCCGAAATTGGCGTTTAAAATCGCTTAAATGCACAAAAGAGACCTGGGGGATAACGATGCAAGGAAAAATAAAAACAATTAGTAAGAGGGAGAGGAGAACATTGATTAAATTCGTACAACTATAATGGTAGTAAGGGAGTCAGATGTTTTTGTCAGTCAACAACGAGAATAAGGGGAAGAAAATGAGAAAATGAAAATATATGTTTTCCTATGGGCTTATTCTTGGGTTATGTTCTTCCAGTTTTTTTCAATGAGTTTTTGTTGCTTTCTTTTGATGGCTATGGGTATATGGTTTTATGCACGATTTTGCAAGGTTACTATATTGGCAAATTGGTACCATATGTATCATGTAAGTAGGTATGTATGTACATTTTTATAAATTAGTAGGTAGATATACTAAGTAGGTATTTAAAGAAATTAATTTGTTTTGCAAAAAAAAGTATGAAAATAGGTAGGTAAGGTAAGTACACATGTACCTAAATATTTTGAATTGAGGTATGTAGGTAGGTAAATTAAAACTTGATATACCCAGGTAGGTAGGTACGTAAGGTTATTTTAATGTATGTACCTACATAGGTATTATCAATTAAAATAGGTAAGGTAGGTAGGTATGTATTAAAAAAATGAACAAAATTATTTTCAATTAAAGGTAGGTAGGTAGGTACCTACGTTTTTTTCATTGTATATATATATATATATATATATATATATATATACAATGGTTTTTTGCACGATTTTGCAAGGTTAATATATTGGCCATTGGTACCATATTGTATCATGTAGGTAGATATGTATGTACATTTTTATAAATTAGTAGGTAGCTATACTGGGTAGGTATTTAAAGAAATTACATTTTTTTGCAAAAAAAAAGCATGAAAATAGGATGTTATGGTAGGTACATAGGTACCTAAATATTTTGAATTGAGGTATATAGGTAGATAAATTAAAACTTGATATACCTAAGTAGGTAGGTAGGTAAGGTTATTTTAATGTATGTACCTACATAGGTATTATCAAATAAAATAGGTAAGGTCGTAAGGTAGGTAGGTATGTATTAAAAAAATAAACAAAATTATTTTCAATTGGAGGTAAGTAGTTACCTACGTAAATAGGTACCTATGCATAGGTAGGTACCTAGAAACATTTTGAAACTCAATTCAACAAACTCAATTTTTTTTTCAATAAAAAGCTTTTTTTGGGTAAAAAAAAATATTTTTGAAAAATGAGTCTGGGGTCGACCCACACTAGCAACTTCCCATTGGTGCACTTGAAAACAATATACATACATACATATTTACCTAAGTGGTGGGTGGTAGAGTATACCTATATTACATAATTATATATTATATAGTGTAATTACTTTGGGTTCTTGGATAATCAGTATAAAGGTTGGTATAGATATAGAGATACAGGGCAAAATGTTACTTTGCTTTTATTTTGTACTTTAGCTATATTTATAATAGTAAAATTTGTTTGTAAATAGCTTAAAAATTATAGGAATCATATGCAAAATTTCGATTCTGATGGATTTTTTTTCGTGTCGAAAATGATTTTTGAAAAACATACATTTTTGTTGGTCAATTTTTCAAAGTTTCTGATTTTTATATTTTTAATGGGTAGTTGGAAAAATCTTAAATTTTAATATGTTATAGGTATAACTATATTTGTATTTCTATCAATTGAACAGATGTATATAAGGGTAAACATTATGAACAAAAATTTTTATGTTTTGTATCAATATCTTTTTAATAAAAAGTCGCAGAGATTTTAGATCTTAAAACATAGCTCTAAAATGTGGCTAAATTGTGTTTACAAATTTTTGAGGAGGGATGAAAAATTTCATACTTAAAGGGAGTATAAATGACCCGTCAAATTTATATTAGCTTTATTAAATTCAAAACAAAAAAAAATGGGCACGACTGGATCGCACAAACAAACAATAAGTACATAGGTAGGTATAGGTAGGCACCTGGGTATGTAAATGTAGGTCATAACTTTTTTGAAGACAAAATATATATGTATGTAGGTACCCTTTTTTGAATTGAAAAATGAACTCAGGTATTTGAAACTTAAAAGAAAAGAAACTTTTTAGGTAGATATCAGTACCTAAGCTTACCTAGTACCTAGTTAGACCAAAAAAAGAAACAAAATTATTTTCAATTGAAAGTAGGAGGTAGGTAAATAGGTACATATACAATATACATACCTATAATAGGTAGATGCGTTTTGAAAACAACATTTGGTAAGCAACAACTCAATTTTTTTCAATAAATAGGTAGCTTTTTTTTGGTAAAAAATATTACAAAAGAAAATTATATTTTTGATGTTTAAAAAAAAATAAATATATTTGAGAAAAAAATTACATTAATTTTTTCATTTTGTAAAAAAACAGTTTTTTTCGATTTTTTACAAAAAAATTATATTTTTGAATAAAAAGTTTAAAGTACCAAAAATCGAGTTGATCTTTCACTAAATCACATTTTTAGTATGAATTTTTTTAAGATTTTGCAAAAATTTTAACACAGAATTTTAGATTACCAATTTCTACCTTAAATTCATGTATCATTTATTATGAACTAATAAGTATTTCTCAATTTTGAAGCCTCTAAATTTGTCTCGATGTAGATTTTTCGTGAATTTCTTTACTATATTGGTCGGCCGTTTTTTCCCGTTAGATTTACAAATATAAAATAACCCACATATTTGTAGAAAAGTAATACACGTATAATTGTGTTTCATTAGTTTTTTGAAATTCAAAAAATATTTATCAAGTTTTGAATTTAATATATTTAATCTATAGCTAAATTTTGATGACTGAATTTACTCGACCGAGTAGAAATGAAGTTATGATTTTTTATATTTAAAAAAAATCGAATAAAAAATAATTTAATATAACGGTGCTTTGCACTGGTTGACGATTGTTGACAAAGCAGAGCATTTCTATGGATTTGAGCCGATTTTGTATGAATTTAAAAAAATCAATTATACGCTTATATAGGAGGTAGATTAAAAAATGAAGTAACAAATTAATAGTTATTCTATTGAGATTAAATATAAGAAAAAACTAAATCAATCCATGCACACACTAACATGTTATTAAGTAATATGTGTTAACAATATTATATTGTTAATTTCTCAGCTCAGCGGTACAGTAGGAATATAGAACATACAATAGCTATAATTCATTAGTACATTGCAAACCTGTACGACTCTTTACTTAAAAGATATTAACAAAAAAAGAAATTTTAAAATTTTTACTTTCTTAAATAAATCTGTCAAATGATAAGTTAGAAAGATAAAATTTTTACCATTTGATTGCTATCAAATACGTATATCTATAACATAATGAAATTTAAGATTTTTCCAACAACCCATTAAAAAGATAAAAATCAAATACTTTGAAAATTTGACTAAACAAATTTAACCTTTTTCAAAAATCATTTTGGGTATGAAAAAAAATTCTATCAAAAATTCCTTAAACATGGATAATTTTTTTTTCATTATCTTTAAAAATATGTTAAAATAAAAATTATTAAATATCTACCCCCATGAAACTACTAAGTACTTTTCGTAACGACTATTTGTCAATTTTCAGTCTTAAATCGGTTATATCTCGGTTTATAGATTTTAAATAAAAAAAAAGATGTACCCGTTTTTTCCTAACTTTTTTTAATCTTTAAAATAAAAAAAAATCAAGTCTCTACGACTACGGGTTTAGAAGTTAGTTTTTCGACTTTATTTCAGTTTTTACCCTTTAAACCTTATTAAATGTACCAATTTCCAAAAATCCGTTCTTAGTGCACCCCTATATAAAATTTGCTATTCAATTAATTTTAGTATATATTTTTAGGACTTCTAGTTTGAGCTGTAGCGTGATTGGCAAATGCTGTTGTAATTTTTCTTTCTTTTATATAATAAAAAAAATAACAAATAAAATAACTTAACCTACTTAACCACTTAACATCGCATAGGGATTGTTTCTAGCAAACAATCAAACTATCAACACTTAACCTACCTCAACATCACATAAAGATTCCTTCTTCTAGCCACTGAAAAGTACCAAGGAAATTATGCCCATACATAAAAATAAAACTGAAATTTGGCAAGAAAATTGAATACCCATAAAACCAAAACCTACCCCCGATCATACTTACCTATATACTTACCTATGCACACATTCTTCATTTCCTTCATCGCGATGGAAAAATCTGTCTACTTTCCCGCCGCAAACAGATGATTCCTACATTATCATTTGGGAACATACAAATTGTTTTTGTTTTTTTGTCATCTTTATTCTATATACTTCCTCTTTTACTATCTAATTCCTATAGAAAACAAATTGACAGCCAAAACAAAACTGTTATTTTTTGTCTCCCTTGTAACCTCATACATTTTGTATAGCCTTCTCTATTCTTCTTTTCTGTCTTTAGCCTTCATTTTCTTCTAATTTTCTCCTCATTTAATCTCTTCACAAATTGAAAAGTCCCTTAAATCATTAGTTCTAACACTCCTCACCATACGCAGCGGCAATTATTTGAGCCATGATATTACTATAAGAGTATATATACAATGGTGAAATGAAAGTTTATTTGTTCTTATTTACTTATTTTCCAAGGCCGCCAAACATATGTATGTATGTATGTATGTATAAGTATCTCTCAAACCAACGCGAAACATTTGGCTGAGAAACATTCGCCAGTCAAAATATATTTACATACATATGTAGTACATACATACATATGTAGTTTACATGGTGATAATTGAGGGAGCCCACACAACCGCGATGGAGAAACATTCGTCTTTCAAAATTTATTTACATGGTGATAAATGAGAGTGCCCACACCAACGGCGAATGTTTCTCCGCCGCGCCGAATGTTTCGCGTTTGCTTTGGAAAAAAGTAAAGAATCAATCTGTGCTTAAATACATGGTGTCCGCTAAACTGGAAAGTCAGGTAAAGTCAGGGAAAGTCAGGGAACAAAATATGGTCAGGGAAAGTCAGGGGATTCGGGAAGCGGTCAGGGAATTTTTTCTATATCCATTTTTAAAAATTCACTGAACTCCTTTTTCACTTTCTCTCATAAGAAACTTTTTTCTGATCGAAAATTTCGTTTTGAGTACATCTCTATTTAAAATTGGGTCGGTAACTAATCTTCGCAAACAACATCGCCGCACGACCCATCTTCGCAAGCAACATCTTCACAAAACAACATCCCCGCAACAACACATCCTCGCAAGGACACATCTTCGCAAAGCAACATCCCCGCAACGACACATCCTCGCAACGACACATCCTCGCAACGACACATCACCGCTACGACACATCCTAGCAACGACACATCCCCGCAACGACACACCCTCGCAACGACTAATCCCCGCAAGATGGTATTTCTTCCCTTGGCGGCGGCGGCGCTTGAGTTGGCAACAATCAGGACAAATGATGTTGTATAGCAGTGGGTTAGGTGATTTAGTAGAACGCGAGTGGAATAGCCAATATGAAAATGTGGGGCCGGTTTTATGCGATGGTAAATTACTGTTTTTGGAGCGATTAATATAAAATTGAAATATGTTGTAGCTTACACACAATTATGGAAGAAAAAAATATTTTTAAGTTAGGGTGGTACAAAAAAATTGTAACTTCGCTGTTCTTGGACCGATTCCGATAAAAGTGAAATATGTTATAGCTGACACACAATTATGAAAGAAAAAAAAAATATTTATAATCTTTATTTTATGCCTGAGATTTCTGGCCGCTTTTTTTTTGCCGCCCCCTTTGGAATTCTGTGAATTCTTTGAATTTAAGCCAGCAAAGTTTTGAAATTTTAATTTATTCTTTGGGTTGGTATTGTTGAAAAATAAAATCTTTCAAAGTCCCACCACTATCTTGAAAAACTGCAAAATATTTTAACTTGACCCTGGTGTTTGCAAATTATCTCTGAATCTATTGGTGTGACAAAAAATTTTGTTACACAATTTTTACTAATTACAATTATCTTGTTTTTGAAACCAATAAACAAATTGTATAGGAACCTGTTAATGTTAAAAAGAGTTAAATGTAGAGTTGCCCTTGCGAGGATGGTCTTTGGTTGGAATCCAAATCGAACAGAACGTTTTCAGTTGGTTTTGAATTTACCCTTGAGATGTCAAAAAATGCGCAAAATAGAGTGTAAAGGAATAAACATTCAGGTAACACTTTCCACAAACGCACAGTTCTAAAAAGGTGTCATATTCCTTGAAGCATCGCCGTATGCTGCTTTCGTTTCGTATTCACCTCATTTTGCAATTTGGATTTCAAGCTGAAAACATCCCCTTGAGTACCTGCTCAAAATAGTAAAAACAATTTCCGTCCAGTCATTTATGTCGTTTTATACCTACAAATAATTCTGTTTTTTTTTTTTTTTTGAGAATAAACCTCTCAAATACAATTAACACAAGAGTATGAGTGTCAAGTTAGCAAAACAACATTCACGAATCGAAAAATGGTCAATTGGATAATTTGCCGTTAATTTGTTGTTAATTAGTTGTGATAACTTCGAATTTGTTGTTCAATGTTTCCTATGTTTTTTGTGTTGCTTTGCTAACTTGATATCAAGTTAGCAAAGCACCCCATCAGGAAATTACTAAAAACTCTTTACAGTGAATAATTTATAGGTTCATAATTTGCCGTTAATTAGTCGTTAATTAGTTGTGACATTTTTAACTTTGTCGTGCTATGTTTTCTATGTTTTTTGTTGCTAATTTCCTAATTCGATGTCAAGTTAGCAAAGCAACACCTCAAAACGGGGTTAAAACTTCTTATATTGAAAAATGTATTGCTTAATAATTTGTCGTTCATTAGTCTCTAATTAGTTGTGACATTTTCATTTTTATCGTGCTATGTTTTCTATGTTTTTAACGACTAATTAACGGTAAATTATTAACCTATAAATCATTCACTGTAAAGAGTTTTTAGTTCTTTTCTGAGGGGGTGCTTTGCTAACTTGATATCAAGTTAGCAAAGCAACACAAAAAACATAGAAAACATTTAACAACAAATTCGAAGTTGTCACAACTAATTAACAACAAATTAACGGCAAATTATCCAATTGACCATTTTTCGATTCGTGAATGTTGTTTTGCTAACTTGACACTCATCCCAAGAGTGAGTTTTATTCAGCAGCAGAAATTTGCAAAATAATACTTCTCAAGAGATCTAGATGCTCTTTGAATTTAAATGTTTTATCCAAAAATACGAAAAGTTTAAATTACTTACTTATCTTTTTTTTTTTTGGAAAATTTAGTTTTAATCTTTCATTTTTGTATTATATTTTTTAATCTTCGATAAAACCTGAATTAAATGTTAGCCTTGACTCATATTTTACTGTTTTTGAGGCTATGTTACACCGTGAAGTAATGTTTCTCAACAAAATTAGAAATGATTCCTTCGTAATTAAGTCCCAATCTGTCCAATTTCTTCTTTACATTCCGTGAAATATCTTCTTTAAATGTATTGGTGCTGCATTTATCCATGTAATTTACAACCATATTTTGTACAACTAAATAAATAACGATTTCTTGATAGCAAAACAAAAGTGGAAACATACGAATTTAATTCTGAAAAAGAAGGTCCTTCAAGCAATCGTAGGCATTTTTTCTTTAAATGCGCTCTGGTTTTTTATTCATTTATTTATTTATCTATTTATTCCATCAAGCAGATATACATTTAAAAAAAATATATAATCTTAAAGACTACTGAATAAATTAAAAGCAACATGCGATATCTTACAAGTTTGTTTAAATACCTAAAAATACCAAAATACTAAAAAAATAATATACCACCTAACCACCAGAGTTTAAATAAGTTAATAAATTAATAATAAGGCTTTTAAAGGTATCACGACTAATATTGCTATGGAATTCAATATGATTAGCAACTGAGTTGGCCTCTCTGAGGCACCATGTTATTGGCTCATTAAGACCATAATTTACCCTATGAAAAGGTTCAAAAAATATACTATTTACTCGAAGATCTCTTGTTGGAGCATATATTCTTATAAGGGACAAAAGAAAAGGGCAATTTATTTGATTTTTAATAATATCTCTAATACAAATTATTTCAAAATATTTCCTCCGAGTTTCTAAGAACTGGAGACCAATTAAATTACATCTAGTAAGATAAGGAGGCATTCGTATATTCCAATAAAGTCTATAGATAACCAGCCTGGTAAAACGCTTTTGGACCCTTTCGATTCGATTTGAGTGGATAGCATAGTAGGGGTTCCATATTACAACAATATTCAAGAACCGGCCTTACATAGGAATAAAATAATGCTCTTAGTGTATAAGGGTCGGAAAATTCCTTAGAGTTACGTGAAATGAAACCAAGTAAAGAATTTGCTTTTGCAACAATAAAATCAATATGAAGACAAAACGTTAGCTTAGGATCAAAGATGACACCTAGGTCTTTCTTTTCTGTAACCTTTTGCAATGGAATATCATCAATGTTATACGCAAAGATTATAGGCGAAAAATATCGGCGAAAGGATAAATAATCGCATTTGGAAACGTTTAGAAATAACTGGTTTGAGTTACACCAGTCGGCTAAATTGTTAAGATCATTCTGGGGAAGAAGGCAGTCATCGATGGATTTAATGCATCGAAATATTTTTATATCATCGGCGAACATAAGGCAATGAGAAGATTTAATACAATCGGGAATATCGTTAATAAGAAGCAGAAAAAGAACTGGGCCTAAATGACAACCTTGCGGTACTCCAGAAGTCACATCTATGGGATCGGATATTATGTTATTAATACACACATATTGGGTGCGCCCCTTTATATAAAATTCAAACCATCTCAATATATTGGAGTGGAAACCAAGGGCGAAAAGCTTCTTAATTAAGATTGTATGATTTACCCTATCGAACGCCTTTGAAAAATCTGTATAAATTACATCACTTTGATAACCATTTTCAAAGTTTTTTATTATATGATTGGATAAGATTGTAAAGTTTGTAGTAGTTGACCTTCCAGAAACGAAACCATGCTGAGTAGGGGAAATAAGTTCTGTAACAATGAAAGATAACTTTTCGTAAACTAATTTTTCAAATAATTTAGGGATCGTTGAAAGTTTGCTTATTGGACAATAATTAGAAACACTTTGAATCGGAACAATATACGACACCTTCCAGTCATCTAAAAAAAGTCCCATATTTAAAGATGCATTAAAAAGTCTAGTTAAGGGATCTGAAAGGAAGGCTATACAAGATTTTAAAATTAAATGAGGAATAAGCTGATTGAAAAAATTAGAGAACATGTTGCAGATCGTCACAAGATCACTTGATGTAGTTCCTGAATATTGTATTCAATTTGGAATACCATTAGAGCATTTCTTACTATTGATGAAATTCCAAAAACCTTTGCTATTTTGCTTCAAATTTGATTCTGTGCGATACAGGTAATCTTTATATAAGAACTTATTCAGTACATCAAATTCTTTTTGAAGTCGTAAGTAATTGTTTAGCAAAGTATTATTGTTCTTAGACTTTCGGAAAAGTTTATATGCTTTATTTTTTCTATTGCACAAGTTAGATAATCGTTTATTGTACCAGAATGGTCTGGAATTATAACGAATGACTACTTTTGGTAAATAAAGGTCCATTGCCTCAGTTAAAGAATAGTGCAGAAGATTATATGCATCACATAATTTGTAGTTAGCAAAAATATGGCTCCAAGGAAAGATATTCATATCATTATTAATAGAGTTAAAATCACCATTTTTATAATCATATTTAGACAATACATTAATTAAAGGTTTGAAATATTCATATGATTCAAGTTTTATACATAAAGCTAAATGATGAATAGTGTTAGGAAAAATTGGACAAATATTTTTATTTATATCAGTACGAAATTCTCTATCGACAAAAACAAGGTCTAGAGTACGATTAAAATCATTATGGAATTTATTTATTTGAATAAGATCATATTCAGCAAACGAATCAATAATTAAACATTCATGAACAATACTAA
This sequence comes from Melangyna quadrimaculata, assembly GCA_949320155.1. Lineage (NCBI taxonomy): Eukaryota > Metazoa > Arthropoda > Insecta > Diptera > Syrphidae > Melangyna > Melangyna quadrimaculata. The sequence continues at coordinate 466,842,931 of OX439483.1, read as the reverse complement.
CATTAGAAGGTATAAGGCACAACTCATCAGGATCTAGGATCCAATTTACATGACAAAGGTTAAAATCACCAAGTACGATACAGTTTTGATTAGAGTTCGTTGCATTTTATATAGCATTCGCACATTTAATTAAACTATAAACAAATAGGTTTATCCTAAGCGCAAACAGGTTTCACCCAAACGCCAATAGATTTTATCCAAACGCAAATCAATTTAAACTTAGAGCAAATATATTTAAACTTTTAGCGAATCATTTAATCGTGGATGATACTAGTTACATACTTCAAAGAAGCGTACCTACCTAAAGCAGTTTTTTTTCCTAAAAATGTTTTAAAAACCTTACGTACCTAGTAAAAATTGATTTCAACAATTTAAATTTTTTTTTTTTTTCAAAAATTCATATTAGTTCAAAAATTGACATCTTTATGGTTGGCCCAAATACTAAGCTAAAAAATTTAAGCAATCATAAAAATTAGTTTATTATTTCCTTACTTTTAGCATTTTTTTTAAATTTACCATGAATTTTTATACCTAAAACCTGTACACAACATTTTGTATTAAATCTTAAAAGATATTTTTTTTAAAGCATTTTCTCGCTTACTATAATATTAAATTTGAAGCAATTACATAACTTCATCATCAATACGTCAATGTCTAGCTAAATTTTAGTTTTTAAGAGCAAATTCGTGCGATCCAGTCGTAATATTTATTTGGCCGTTATAATAGTGTGCGATAAGACCAAACGCCGATTTTGAATTCAAATGTCATATTATCTAAAATAAATATCATAATACCCATGGTGCATCTTATTGTGGCCAAATTGTAAAATTGCAAATAGTCAATAAAATTTGTTGGTTTTAGGTACAGTATTTTAAGGATATAAGAAACACTTATATAAGAAGAATTCGCTTATAAGAAACGCATACTTTAAATTCTCTTTGAAATGGGTCGTATAAAGAAACTCGCATCTCTTCTTTTCACAAATATTATTTTCAAGAACAAAAAAGTACGCATTATAAGAAATTTACTTTAGGATTTTTTCAATTTACGTTTGCTAAGACTTGATTGTGCCCATAAATATTTTTTCACCTTTAATGGCGCTTCTAATTTTCTTTTAAGATTTAGGAAACAATTTAAAAAATTGTAGAATAACCATAATTGTGTGTCAGCTATAACATATTTCAATTTTTATCGAAATCAGTCCAAGAGTAACGAAGTTACAATTTTTTTGCACCACCCTAACTTAAAAATATGTTTTGCTTCCATAGTTGTGTGTCAGCTACAACATATTTCAATTTTATATTAATCGGTCCAAAAACAGTAATTTACCATCACATAAAACCGGCCCCACATTTTCATATTGGCTTTTCCTCTCGCGTTCTACTAAATCACCTTACCCACTGCTATACAACATCATTTGTCCTGATTGTTGCCAACTCAAGCGCCGCCGCCGCCGAGGGAAGAAATACCATCTTGCGGGGATTAGTCGTTGCGAGGATGTGTCGTTGCGGGGATGTTGTTTTGCGAAGATGTCTCATTTCGAAGATGTGTCGTTGCGAGGATGTGTTGTTGCGGGGATGTTGTTTTGTGAAGATGTTGCTTGCGAAGATGGGTCGTGCGACGATGTTGTTGGCGAAGATTAATCGGATTCCCGTTTTTCCAAATTATCATAAAATCTATGGGTTTTTTGGCAAACTTGTTAGTGACTTTTATTTTTAGTATTGTTACATACATTATTAAAAAATACAAAATTATTAAAACATCATGTAGATTACGCATTTTTTGATGAAAAGTGACCCCAAATTCCAAAATTTAGCATGGGCATAAAAATGGAACAGGTTAAAAACTGAATATCTTTAGACGCAGAAAAGATATAAAATTTATTTAAACGCATTTACAAAGGCTGGTATTTCTTCTAAAAATAAAAGCCTAAACAGAGTTTCTATCATTATTACGAACAGCGCAATTACCGATAACATGGGTCAGGGTACACCAAAATAAGACTTTTCTTAAATCCCCTATAAATGATATCAAAATTGTAGATAGGCCCTTACTGTAGAACAATTTTTTTCTTAGAATACACCCAAGAATCATGCCCGAAAATACTATTGACGAATCAAGGGACACCCTATATATATAGATTTGTGTTGACAATATTATAATGTTGTATTGTTTTAATTTCTTTGCATTTTTAGTCGAAAATCATTTCCTAGCTATGGACACAGTTTATAATATTTAAATAATAAAAGTAATTTCAGTTTGATTTTTTTCATTATTTTGAACGTACACTGCACAGGAAGAATAAAAACAATAAATAATTTAACACTTCCAAAAAACTCGTCGTCAAGAAACTCGTCGCATTGTGAATTGGGAAACGATTTTATAACTAGAAAAAAATGACAGCGAATCACGTTACGCTCTCGTCGCGTTTACTCGTTGCATTGTGAATCGACATTTAGATAGGCTATCGCATAGGTTTCCGATCGCGGCCAATAAGAGACAAAAAATAAAAACTGTTAGATTTGACTGTGAGATTCAACCAACGAGTCCAAGTTTATATTTCAAGTACGATTATTTCTTCATACTGTTTCTGCATACCTTAATTAATACATTTTGATTTATTTAAACAAAATAAACAATTAAATTTTAATATCGCAAAGATGTATGATTTAAAAGCATTTTATTTAAATGGGCATTACTATGAACTACATATATAGATAGATAGATATATGTTTATTGAACAAAATAATATTTACAATTTGACTTATAACTAGTTAGATACGGTAGTAGCCCGTAGCGTAATGGTTAGTGCGTTCGACTGTCACGCTGGAGGTCTGGGATCGCTTCCCAGCCTCGTCCACCTAAAAACTAAAAAGTTTTTTTTCAGGGCTACTGCCTCTTGCGAGGAATTGACAAATCCTCCAAGAGTATCACTTGTCACGAATAAGTGCTTCTCGTCTAGCCGTTCGGATTCGGCATAAAATTGTAGGTCCCTTCCATTCCTGTCGAAAGGCGCACACAAGAATGGTTGCGAGTTGTTAGTCACTAGGCCCTGGTTCTTCATGAGCCGTTGTGCCACCCGATTTATTTATTTTTATCTAGTTAGATACGATGATATTATACATTTATTGGCACATAGGGGGCCTAATCTTATACTTTGTCTTAAATTTAAAGGATTATAAAATATAAAATACATAAAAAAAAATTAAATCTAAGAATCGGCTGACTTTATGGTCCTCGGGGTGTTCCGTCCCGGTTGTCAAGTTGTGGTTTTGGTGGGGGATGGGTTGGCATTTAGCCGCGGTGATATGCTGACACTGTGTCAGCGTAGAACGAACAGCTGGCTCGTTGCATGTGATGATGTTGTCAACCAGGATTTCCATCGTACTGAGGTATCTCAGCTCGGGGTGTCGCTGGTCGCTGTTGAGTGGCCATCCTTCTCATCTGTTGATTTGGGTGACTGTTAGTGAGTCCTACAAGCTTCTTTGCTTGAAGCAGTAGGTACCTGTCCAGAGGGATGATGCTCGCCTCTGTGTAAAGACGCTCGTTGCTGTGATGTCTCATTCGCTGCCGATCAAAATGTAGTCCGGTACAAATCCTTAGTAACTTTCTTTCGAACATTTGAAGTTCCTTCATGGCCGTCTTCGAGATGGAGAACCAGACTGGGAAGAAATAGCTGATTAAAAGTCGCAGGAGTTGCTTTCACATAAGTATCTTCGTCTTCTGGCTTAGTCCGTTTCTGCGTCTCGTCAATGGGTGGAGTTGGTGGAAGGCCCAATTGGCTTTTTTGAGGACGTTTCGTGAGTGTGGGTTGAACCTTAACAACTCATTGAAGTGGATCCCTAGGTACTTCACGTTCTTTTTAGCTGCTATTGTAGATCCGTCCGGAAGTTTCAGAACGAGACTTCTGCACTTGGCTGCGCTGCAACTGCCTCTACTGGGTCTCCTGAAACACACAAGCTCCGATTTGGAGGTTTTTATCCGGATGCCCCATTTCTTGTAGAAGGCGTAGAGTCTATTGACGTGGTGCCCAACCTTTCGTAACGCTACCAGAGAAGACATCGAGGCGGCAAACGTAAGGGAGTCATCAGCATACAGGAGATTTTTGCATCCAGATGGCAATGGTTGGTCAGATGTCATCAGGCTATAGAGGAAGGGGCCTAGCTTCGAACCTTGGGCAACTCCGGCTTTTATGTTCTTCACTTGTGATTTTCAGTTGTCCATTTGTACGTAGAACTTTCTGGAAGAAAGAAAAGAAAAAAGAATTTTTATTAGTGACGGGGGTTAATGTAATACGCGAAGCGTATGGATAAGGGCTTCAATCCATACGCTGTCGAATGTTTTCTCGACATCCAGAAAGCATCCAACGGTGACACAATGGTTGTTGAGGGCTATGGTGATGTCATGCTGGAACTTCAGGAGCGGATGCAAAGTGGAGTGCTTTTCCCTAAAGCCAAACTGCATGTTTTCGCTGCAAAACCTCTTTAGTCTACGAAGTAATACTTCTTCCAGTATTATACTTATGTTGTTCAGAAGCGATATTGCCCTGTAATTGGGCACACGATTGTTAGTGCTTTTTTTCGGGATGGCCACGATCTTACCTGTTTTCCACATTTGGAGGAAGTAGCAGTTATTGATGCAGTTGTTCATTATGATAGTTAAAAGGATCATCACTGCATGTGGCAGCCTCTTCAGGAATAGTTTGAGACTCCGTCTGGTCCGGCTGACTTTTTTGGCTTTGAATTCCCGATGATGTCTGCTACCTCCTTCATACTATGAACTTCATTGCATAGATATAGTCGACCCTTTTGTTAAGCTAAACAATTTTTTTTTAATTCATGCAGTTATTATTTTTCACTTTCAATGCAATCCGTAATGTATATCTTCAGATAGATCTTTGAAAAATACAAGACGAGTTCTTTTTGCCTAAAAAAGGTTTGATTAACTCCATTCAAATACGTACATTTTCTACCACTTTGTGCAATATTTATTTAATACTCATACAAAAATATTTTTTTAATTTTTTGGTCAGGGAAAATTTTGAAATTGGTCAGGGAAAGTCAGGGAAATTTATTTTGAAAAAAAATGGACACCATGAAATAATTACGATCTGACTTTTCTATTAAAGCACATTTGATATAATTTCTGAGAGCAAACAAAGACTGAAACAGAATCCAAAAAGACCATATTCGGGCACCTAACCTTAAGCACCTCATACATGTGATATTCGCAAAAAAAGTATGCCATCTTAAAGGTAAGTAATTGGTCAAAAAAGGGCAACTAGTTTCAGAAATTGGTGAGCCATAGGAAATTTTTAATCAATGGTTAAAGTTTTTCAAGGTCACCAACTATTGTTGGCACCTCATTTATGGGATATTCGGAAAAAAAGTAAACCATTCAAAAGGCCACCGACTTGTGATAAAAGGTCAGCTAGTTTCAGTAATTGGTCAGCTGTAGGTTTTTTTTTAATGAAGACTCTTATACTGTAACCTTGAAACAATCTTTAAAAATTAATTAAAAAAAAGCTATGGCTGATAAATTTTTGAAACATGTTGACCTTTAATAAGGATTTAATAACCTTTCGAATGGTATCTTTTTTTTGGAAAATACGGTAAGTGAGGTGATAAAAGTCTTATACGGCCTTAAAAAAAAACAAAAATCTTCAAAAATTCATATAAAATAACCTACGGCCTTCTTTTGCGAATATCCCACAAATGAGGTGCTAAAAGTCTTATACGACCTTGAAAAAATAAATTTTAAAAATTCTATTAAACAAAAACTACGGCTGACCAATTACTGAAATAAGTTGACCTTTTATGAGGTGAAGGTCTGGGTAACCTTTCAGATGGTGTATTTTTTTCGAATATCCCATAAAAACAGTTCAATTACTGAAACTAGTGGCGTTTTCAATGGTATACTTTTTTTCCGAATATCCAATAAATGAGGTGCCAAAAATAGTTGGTGACCTTGAAAAACTTTAACCATTGATTAAAAATTTCCTATGGCTGACCAGTTTATGAAACTTGTTGACCTTTTTTGACCAATTACTGATTTTTTAGATGGCATATTTTTTTCCGAATATCCCCTATATGAGGTGCTGAAGGTTAGGAGACCTGAGCCTGCCCTCTAACAACCTACATATTAACCGCTAGAACACATTTTTCTACTAAATTTGAATCGATTTCGCTCAAGTTACCCCTTCCGGAATGCATTTTTGCTCCTGGTTGACAGGTTGTCAAACCGATTTCAACCAAATTTCACAGGAACACGCTCGGACTTACGTTAAAGATATCATAAAAATTTTGGTTCAATTGGTTGGGTGGTTTCGGGATATATTCATATTTACAAACATCCATTTTTATATAGTATAAGATTGGCCTAAATTTTCAGCGCATTCTTCTTCTTGTTCTAGCACATTACGCCCTAAAAACTGTAAACTTTAATTATACTGAAAAATGTTTTAATTCATAAATATGAAAACAATAGCACATTTTTTGTATCTAATCCACAATTTCAACTATTTCAATGTGCTCCACGATTTTGATAGAAATCTTTTTCAAATGCAATCTATCGATGGAATTCAGCAAACAAAAAAAAAAGTATTTGGAAATAAAAGATGCAAATAACTTCCTCCTTTCATTAAAAAAAAAAAAAAAAAATAAAAAAGAGTGACAATCCGCACATTCAAATCCAGAAAAGGACGATTGTCGTATTCCACTTTCCACATCGAACGCCAAACCGAGAATATCAGAATAATATTATAATAATTTTTGTTAAGGGTTGTTGTTGTTGTGAATTTCACTGAAATCGGCTCGCATTTTCCTGCCGTTACACTTTCACCCTGGATGCTGGATGTGCCTCCCCCAAAATGAGATAACAATAAAATTTGTTTGGTGTTTGGAATGTCACCCGCAGACATTTAGACACTCTTTGGTTTTTTCGATACACTCTCGCTCAAACCCTCAGGCTCGGGGCGGCGGCGGGGGTCGGTTCGGTCGTGTTGGTCTTGGTCGTCGTCGCTGTCGTCGTTGTCGTCGTTGTCGTCGTCTATTGTCAGGGTGATGATGCGCTGACGGTTGATTTTCGAAAGTGGGTTGATCGGGGTTGAATTAAATGGCATTATAAGCGAAGGGGTGCGAATCGAGTAGGTGGGTGGTTAGTTGGTTGGTTGGGTGGATGGTTGTTGGTGGATGTGTCTTGTGACCTGTTTAAATAAATGGACTTGTATTTGACCTTTAATTATCTTGAAGCGAGTTAGTAGGTAGGTTTGGATTTTTGTTTGAAAACTGCCTTTTTTATAAATCGATTTACCTTCAGTTTAATGGACCATTTGAAACAGATATTGAAACTAAATTGCCAAACTTTTTTCACGAAGGAAGGGATTGATAAAAAATGTCTTAGATAAAAAAAGAGGTCCTGCTGTATATTCTTTTATTCAAATTTTATTATTTCAAGGCGTCGCGTCGGCAGTCGTCGTTGTTTCGGAATCCACAAAGAAAAAATATATATTTTCAATATCAACTCCTTGTATCATTGAGGGACGGATGAAGTTTTTTTCCAATAAACATATTTGTCTTGTTGCAAAAAATGTTCTACTGTTAACTCGTTCTTTTATGGCCTGTTATAAAGGACATTATTATTATATAAATGGAGAGAAGACGATGTAGAAAATATTTCACATTAAGAACACTTTTTTATCTGTTGCTATATAGGAAATGTCTTGGCTTATGAGAGAAATTCTATGGCACGTGAAAGAATTCCATGAGTGCCAGATATTTTTTGCCATCAAGACGAAATTGTGTTTTATTAATACCTATCTATACTCGTAATACGAGTATCATCTTCATCAGAGAGATATTATTATTGATATAAAATATTTGGGTTCGATTTTTTTTTTTTTTTGTGAAGAAGAAGATGATGTTCTTGTGGTTTTATTGAGGAATTTTGCAAATTACTTATATTTTTTTGCGGGGGATATGTCAAAAACATGTGCCTATATATTAATGTGTGAGGGCGTTTGCGGTTTTGTCTTTATATTGATGGGTTTGGTGTTCGATGTATTGGTATACTTACACCTTTTTCAATGCGAAATCGATTTAATGTATAGTCATTAATGATTTTGGCATATTAATCAATGTAAAATGCTTGTTAACAGAATAGTTAACAATGTTTTGTATGGGTTGTATAGAAATGTAAGAAATTAAGAAGGAAGGTAGATGTTATTCGGGTGTGGTGGCACTTAGAGGTTATGAATTAAATGAAGTAGGCAAGTCATACCTAGTCATGAGAGAATTCGGCATCGTATAAGGAAACAGATACGCCTATTTAGCTTAAACACGACCAAAGTAATTCACTAAATAAAAATCTGGGTCAATTAGCATCCTGACTTTAGGAGATAACTTTGGCCTCTCTCCTCTAAAACATGATATTGGAGGAAGCTATTCGGGACCCTGGAGCGTCAAGCAGGGAAAATATAGGCATATCGTCACCAAAAGTATAGCCAGATAGAAGAAGATATTGACGTCGGACTTTGAACAATAAACGTAGGAAAGTGACTCCAAAAAAAGAGTATTGTCTCGTATTGTTTCTGTAATGCATTTTTTCTTATGATTTATTTGGATCATTTTTGATAATATAATGCAGCTTTTAGTTAAACTTTGTAGAAGATTCTTCATAACAAAAAGAAATCAATCGATTTTTTTTTTAATAATGAGAAAGTTGAACTTTTAAGGAAGTTTCTATGGGAACTTATTTTAATGACATGGGAACTTATTACTATTCATCAGGCTTCCGATTCATGAAAATATCAACAAGCCTGAAACACGATGAGTCTCCATTCTCTACGATCTTGAGTTCACTACTTCCAGTCACCCCAGACCAAGCGCTCTGACATCCGCGACGGCTTGGTTCTTGAACCGGAGGTTCGGTCTTTTTTTGACGTCTCGAACCTGGGGGGCTGGGATTCGGAGATTATATTGGCATTTTTGTCCGTTCGCTCGATGTGACCGAACTAATGTGCAGTAGAGGTGTTTTGGCTTTCTGTACTACATCCACATTTTTGCACAGCTCATAAAGTTGTTGATTATATATTCTCCGATTTCCTCCATTGACCCTTCTCGCTCACAGAACCAAATTTCAGTCGAATTTTTTTTTTTTTAAGATCTTATTACCATCAGCTCTCCTTTTTATGCTTATCGTGCAGCACTATAAGGGTTTTGCAGTACCATGCACTTCGTCTTACACATAAGGCGTTTTTAACCCAGCCATTTGTTTCGCCAAACCGAAGTAGCAGCGGTTTCCTAGAGTAATTCTTTGCTGGATTTCCACTAAGGTGTCGTTCGTGGAGTTAAATTTTACTTTGAGGTCGATGAACTTTTTAACTACTTTGAAGTTGCTGAAGTAGCGGTGGACAGATGTAGTGCTTTCAGTGTTGAAGCCTGACTTACAAATTAAAACTTTTTGTTCCAGAACGAAGTTGAAGAAGTCACATGATAGCGTATCTCCTAGCCTAAACGTGGCATAACTGGATCAGTTTTCCCGAGATTCCAACTTCGGCCATCTTTAGGAGCTCTATACTATCAAATGCACACTTAGGCCTGGCGCCAACTTTCAACTTTCAGTCACGAAACTGTTTGGTTGCTAAAATGAATCATATGCATTTATATGATTCATTTTAGCAATCAAACAGTATCGTGACTGAAAGTTGCATGTGGGCGCCAGCCCTTAAAGTCGATAAAAATATGGTGGGTCTCGAGTTGAAATTCGTTACTCTTTTCCAGGTCTTGCTTCAGTGGTCTATATAGTCGATCTGTCGGGCCAGAAGGCGAACTGATACAGTTGCAGAACGGCTACAGGCGCTCACACAGTATACGTTCCATAAGATCTCATATGCGACGCTTAGCATGGATATGCCTCGATAGTTCCTGCAAGACATGAGATCGTCTTTTTTGATGATATGATGCATATGCGCCATATCAACACATCTCCCCCGTATTTGAAGAGCTCGGCTGGAAATTCGTCCTGGAAATGTATTCTTCTTATAGCTTAACTAAGAATTAGAAGAATTGTGTTAAAAAAAAATAACTCTTTTTTTAATTTTATAATACAGTTCTTCAAAAATGTTGATATAGAGTAAGTACTTTTCAAACTGATGTTTTTAGAAGTCAAAAATAAAAAAAAAAATAAAGACAAAAAAGGCGTTTAGGATCTAGCGCTACGACAGAAGAGAAGGGCTTGCAACTTACTCTTTTCGCCTTCAATATTATTGCAATAGCAAGTTTCATCAAAATTTCGATTTCTGTTGTATTGAATTCATAACTTGCCAATTTGATGATATTGTTTAATCAATCAATCTTCTAATGAACAATATTTGTTGTGGAAATTAAACGTACATACTTTTCTTAACAACAACAAAAAAAAATCCACATAGAACACAAAACAGTGTTCAACGAATAGAGTCAAAGTAGGTATATATTTTTCCCCAAATAGCTCCACCCAAAATGTCAACAAAATTAACAAAACAGGAAAAGATACACATTGAAGTGGATTGGTTGCCTAAAATAGACAGGCGCAAAATGGAAACATTGTAAGTATTTGTGTTCTTTGATCAAAGTATTGTAGGTATGTATGCAGGTATGTCTACGTTAAACATATATCTCTGAAGATGTTAGTAAGAAAAACAAACAGCAACATTTTTTAATTTTTAAGTACTTGAAACAATTAAATCTGAAAGGCATCTAAATGTTCTGAGTTATAAGGCTATAAGAAAATATACTTCAGAGAACATGTACGTTCTATGAATTCTATTATTGAATAATATTTGTGTGCAACTTAAGCTTTCTAAAAATTCTTTCAAAAACTTAAATGCATTTCTTAGTCACACTGGTCAGTAGCGGATCTAGGATTTGGCTGTGGGGGGGCTTGGAGTTTGGAAATCCAGTTTGTAAATTTGAAGTTAAAAATAAATAAATAAATCGGGTGGCACAACGGCTCATGAAGAGCCAGGCCCTAGTGACTAACAACTCGCAACCATTCTTGTGTGCGCCTGTCGACAGGAATGGAAGAGACCTACAATTTTATGCCGAATCCGAACGGCTAGACGAGAAGCACTTATTCGTGACAAGTGATACTCTTGGAGGATTTGTCAATTCCTCGCAAGAGGCAGTAGCCCTGAAAAAAAACTTTTTAGTTTTAAGGTGGACGAGGCTGGGAAGCGATCCCAGACCTCCAGCGTGACAGTCGAACGCACTAACCATTACGCTACGAGCTACTACTTGAAGTTATATAACAGAAAACGAATTTTGACATCACTTTTCCTTTCAAAATAGCCGTGTTTTTTGTGCCTTTATATGCGCTCCTATCGCGCTTTATAATTTTTCAAAACGAAGCACAATAAGAAGAATTTGGGATTGATGTGTTAAGCATGGGAATTTTTTTTAAGAGCCAATATTAAGGCTCAGCAAAACATGGTAGTATAACTAATTTTATAACTTAAAGTTCTAGCCACGTTACCACACGAACAAATTCGTTTATTTATAGGTATATTGCTTAATAATTGATTAGGTATCAAGTACCCACCTTTGTACATTATGTAAGTGTTTGTTTAAATTAGCTGAAGGTATGCTTTGAACTTCACCTTTTTAACAAAATTTAAAAACTGTTTGTAATGCTAGTTCAGAAAAATGATATTAAAGTGGCCTTTCTGGCAAAAGCTCATATGTGTTTTGACAGTATCAGTCCTCTGAGATCTCATTTTCTTTAATTAGTCAAAGCAACGAACCTACCTGTTTTCTTCAAACTGTCACTGGAAAGCACGAAAATAAGATTTTGTGGATCAAAAAATAAAATATCAAAATTTCAAGACTTTTAGTCGGCCATAAGAAACAGCTGCTCTAAGAAATAAGCTGCACGGCTCAATTCTGCAAGTGTCAATGAATTTTCGTTTACACTGCACCTACATACACTTTCTATTCCTGCTCAAAAAATGTGTCGATAAATTTTTAAGCCACTCAAGAGTCTATAGAGATTGTAAATATTCATGTCCCCCTGCAAGATTTTTCTGAGGTCACAGAGTTTCTCACGCTTTTGGAATTTGGCTCCTCGACTAGAGAATTTGTATTGACTTGCTTAGTCCAAAAATGTTTTATATGTATTGCATTGGTCTTTTGAAATTTTAAAAACTAAGCCCCAAAATGATCTAAGCCCAGCCAATGCCGTAAGAAACAATTCCTGTTGTATTAAACATTTACACTAAGCTTTACACCCCGGTGTTCTCAATTAGCCTCAATTGCGTTTCTTTCGTTAAATTCGCTAAGTTTTTAGTATAGGTAAACAGTTGTTTTTTTTCCAATTCACTTCATAGGCTTTAGCCCCAACCGTAGGGCTTAAAAAAGAAGTTGCAGAACATGTAAATTGTTCAGCCCCAACCACGTTATTTTGTCCATCAAAATTCTCATCTTAACAATATTTTAGACGAATATAAAATTTAACACTTTGTAATGTATTGCTTATTATTTTAGCAATCGGCTGTGGGGGGGGGGGCTTTAGCTCCTATAGCCACCCCTCGGATCCGCCACTGACACTGGTCACTTTCCTATATTTTCGGTGAGACTCGAAAACTAAACCGGCTTTGAGAGTTTTACATAAATGGGAATTAACTTTTAAATAAGATTTTCTATTAAATGTACGATTTAAAGAATCTTATAAAAAAAAATAACTTAAAAATAAATCTATATATATAAAAATCAATGCCACTTTTCGTTGTAATTTTATAACTCAAGAATGGGCTCACTTATTTAAACCAAATGTTCAGGATTTGTTTGGATTATTTAGTAGATGGTTTATGTGAAGTTTGCACTAAATTGGTCGAGCGGTTATTCGATTAAAGCAAATTGTCAGCGATAATTATTGCTTTGTGTTTATATTTTCTTAAAGCAAGGATTTCGCTGTCAAATTGAAATTTTCTTAAAATGGGAATGTGCTGTGAAATTGAAACTTTTGTTAGTGTTGACAGTTTACCAGGCTTTTTTTGAATTAAATTGTCAAACGCATTTACACAAACGGTAAGTTTAGAACTGCTGAAGTGAATTATACTTACACACCACTATTAATGTAGCAATTTGTTTTTGATTTGATTCATTCTTTTTATATGAAGCAAAAATGCCACGAGCTAGACGAGCAAATATAGGTCGGCGAACACGTAATGCGTTATATGGCACTACTAAGATAATCACGGACTGCAGATGTACGCGCACAAGCTAATGCATCGCAGCGTGAACGTAATGCACGAAATAGATCTGTTGACCCTGTACCTGTACTGAATCTTGCACGGCGATCACGAATACGTCGTTCTGTTTTGGCTGAAATGATGCGTGCTGCTCTTGATTACAACAGTCAGATTGATTATAGTATGAACGGATACATTGGAATGATGGACGCAATATGTCCACATTATGATGCGGCTAACTTCCCAGGTGAAACGCCCGGCATGTGTTGTGCTAATGGTAAAGTGAGATTGCCAGCATTAGAAACTCAGAAATTATGATTGGTTGAGAGAACGCGTCTTTAGCACAAAAGAACATTCATATCAATGCCATTAATTTACAAATTCAATCGAAACTGCCAGGTGTAGTCACGACATATAAATCAATTGACAGTGTTATCAATCAAGATGAGGCAATGAATTATCCAATTGAATTTTTAAATTCATTGGAACCGTCTGGTATGCCACCGCATAGCTTGAATCTGAAAGTTGGTTCTTTGATTATGTTATTGCGAAATATTAATCCACCAAAACTGTGTAATGGCACCAGATTGGCAGTGAAAAATCTATTGCCAAATTTGATTGAAGCTACGATATTAACTGGTAAATCAAAAGGAGAAGTTTGTTTGATACCGCGTATCCCTATGATTCCAACTGATATGCCATTTGAATTCAAACGATTACAATATCCTTTGCGTGTATCATTTGCGATGTCTATCAACAAGGCCCAAGGGCAAACACTTCACGTTTGTGGTGTAAATTTGGAGGAATCATGTTTTTCACATGGCCGTTTATTCGTTTGTTTATTCATTCTCAAAATGGTAAAACAAAAAATATTGTTTATCCAAATGTTTTGGATTAAGTTTTAAAATAGCTAGCAATTAATAAAATATTTTTTGTTTGAATAAATGAATTTGATGTTCCAATTATTTTTTTTATTATTTCACTTTATACGTAGCGAAGCACGTACCGGGCCGCTAGTATAATATAGTTAATAGTTTTTTTTTAGCAAAAACAGGTTAAAGTTTGTGGAAATAAAAAAAATGCAGTTAATTGTAGCTTTTTGGTAGTAAATTAGTTCTACAATTAAAAAAAAAAAAAATTGGTATGTAGTGCTAACTTCATATCAACCTGATGACACTACACTTTCTGGAATTGCAAAAACTACGTAAGCTGTTTGCACATGAAACCATGACAAATAACAACATAAATAACAAATAAAGGATGCAACACCACGACTTGGAGGTCAATTAAATTAAACCAAAGAAATCAACTTTGGGAATTTGGTACCAGCTGCGTAACGCAGATAGGCGACCCAGAATTGACCAAAACAAGTCGTGGTTTTACGTTAAATTAATTTAATAGTATAAATAGTATTAATATTTCATAAAATAAAAATTGTCATTTTTTACTCAACTGTGGAAATACTTTTACTTATCTCCTACTGAATTATCATAAGCAGTTAGTTGAAGCTTCTTAGTAGTAAATTAGTTGTGGATAAAAAATATTCTAAAAATATTTTTGAGTACTATGTTTAATATTTTAAAAAAATGGTATTTACTTTTTTAAGGGCTGAGTTCACTAGTGTTCAGTTAGCTCTACTTAGGATTATTAAAAAAAAAAGTATGTAGGCAACATTTTTTTCTCCTCTAACTAATTTACTACTAAAAAGCTTGAATTAGCCGCCAAATCGATATCAAGTTAGCACTAAATACAATTTTTTTAAATAGGCCTATACATTTTTTTCCAAAACAAATTTAATACTAAAGCTACAATTAACTGCATATTTATTTTTTTTTTTTTTTTTTTGAATTTCTACAAATGTAGTGCTAACTTGGCATACATTTAAAATTTTTAAAGTCAATACTCTTCTAGCTTTTTATCGCATCTTAATTATAAAATACTAGGGCTGGCCACGAGAAGAGAAAATTCTCGGTCTCACATGACGAGACTGATACGACACGAGACGAGACTGGCTTTTAAGCAACCGAGACGAGACTATTATTACGAAATTTAAAGACAGTTTAATAAAATAAAAAATCCAATTTCTGTTAAATATTACTTTTCATCTGCACGTATTCATACTATAATCATAAATATTTCGTTCCAATAATCAACAGGTTGTCCGGAAATCGCATTTTTCGGAGACGAGTGCTTTTGATCCTAACCATATCAAAAACTACAGGGCTAGGAGGTTGACTGAAGGTTTAGTACTTTAAAATCAAAAATGCTTCCTTTCTATCTTATGTAAAGCGGTATCTTACACAAATTTATTGAAAGACTTAATTATACGAGACCGAGACGAGACTGAAAATTTTCGATTTTAACGAGACAGAGACGGACTTACAAAAGTCGCGCAGGGTCTCGTCTCGTGGCCAGTCCTAGAAAATACTCCAATTTTTTAAATTCTCAAATAATGTTAAAAGTAATGTTCCAATCGTTGTTAATTTGGATATGATAGAAAATGTAGACATTTTAGTTTATACTTTTAAATATACATACATAGTAACTAAACACTTCGTTAGTTTTGAAGTTACTCATAATGATGAAAGTTCTTACGCATCCTGTTCTCATAAAATATTGTTTTTTTTTTTATGAATTGCTAGCTGTCCCGGCAGACGTTGTTCTGTCCCTTCCAGTAAGTAGCGTGGTAATATACGTTAGATAAACAAATAGAACACTGCCAACATAAACGCGTTGTCTATACATTATTCTCATTTTTTAAAATAGCCCTCTAGTACCCTTACAAAACAAAAAGAATTTTTAAACTTGGAGTTGTTGTTTCTGGGATTAACCCACTCTTATAAATAAATGTAGGACCCATGCAAAGATTCGCAGACATGCCTTTCTTCTCGCGAATTATGAATATTATGAAGCAGTCTGCAACTTGCCAGTAATATAAATCTCTAAATTCCACAAATTGTAAATTAAAACTTTTGCTTTGCACCGTCTTCTGTGCAAAATTCCATTAACATTGTTTGGCACCTTAAGTGCATTGAATAATAATAATTGAAGCGCTTAGAAGATGAAGGACGTAAGCGACATTTTTGAACATTTGAGTTATAATCATTTAAAGTTTATTGTGTATAACTTTTTTTATGAAAATAATAAAAATACTGTATGGATAATTTAAAGTCAATAAAACTCAGGTGAATTTAATTTAAGGAATCTTTTTTATTTAACGCAAATAGTTGTTGAGGTATTTACACTTTTGTGCATTTAACACCTTTATCTAGGAACTTTTTTGTATATAATTTCATTTTGTTTTTATAAAGGTGTTAAGTGACTTTTTGATATGTTGTAATTACCTTATTTTTTGTTAGTTTTTTCTCTTTTACTTCTCCAGGATCTGCTGAAATTGCATTTAAATAAGACCATTGATGAATTTAGCCATCATGTTAAGCCACCTGCGCCGGAATATTCAAATTTGAAGTAGAGTGTTCTTGCCTGCACATGTACTGATTTTTGTGATGTTCAACTATAATGTCTTATCTTAAAGTGCCCACTTAACATCTTTATGCACGAAATGAACAGTTCTGATACAATTATTTTTGTATAAAAGACTTAATATAAAGGACTTAAGCGCATTGAACACATTCATCCGCAAAGTATATTATTAAAGTGTTTGCATATGACACCTTCATCTTTGGCTAAATATGAATCTAGAGGCGATAGAAGAGTACAGAAATTTAAGTTGTCATACAACACTTCCATCTGTAGGTAAAAAGCCAAATTTCAAAAAATGTCACTTAACACCTTCATCTTCTAAGCGCTTCAATTGTATCTATTCTTTAATCAGTCTAAATCCGTTGCTCATAGATAGAGGTTGAATAAAAATATAATCTTTTTAAAAACGAAGTTTTTTATCGAAGAATTATAATTCACGCCCGCCGATTTTTGAGTATAAAAAATATAAGTTTTATTACTGCAACTGCAATTTTTTATAGCTGCATGCAACGTGCACCCTGCGAGCAGCGCAATTCAAGCTTGTCTTTTTGAAATAAAAAAAATTAATAGACCTTTTTCTCCTTTTTTTAATGCAACTGCAACTTCTTTTTTGGATAGCCGTGTTCTATGTTCATCCTGCGAAGGTTTGGTCTACTTTTATTTCTCTTATTTACTTTAATTGTTAGAATTTGTTGTAAATTGCAACTACAACTGAAACTACCATCCACATATTTTTTTTAATCTCCAGGGATACTCGCAGTTCCATAATGAATTATTGTACAAATTTTCAAGTCATTCTATGCAGAGCAGTGGTTTAGATGCCCTGCGTTCCTTTTTCACAAAAAATTAGCTTGTAATAATGGTCTAAGTGCTGACACCAAATTTTTGGTTTGGAAGTATAACCAACATTTGAGAACATGTACATGAACATGAGGTAATTGAGGGCCACGATTTCAAATTAACCCGGCCATTTTGTCGCCGGGGCTGGACGCTGGAGGTTGAAAGCCGCAATTTTTCAAATTTTGGTTTAGAGTATATAACCACTTAAATATATATAGAAATAAAAGAGAATTACGATCTCATTAAAATGTTGGGGTCCAAGACGATTAAAATGTCGCCAGACTCAGACAGACGCTATCAAAATGGGTATAACCATATAAAGGATATATCAAAAGATCGAGAACATCTCCTCGTTACAAATATGTGGTCGATTAAAGTGTTGCCAGATGAAGCCAGACGCCCTCCAAAGGCCCATAGGGGCGAAACAAACTTTTGATTTGGAAGATATAACCAAATAAATGATATATCAAAAAATCAGCAAAAATCCCCTCATTGCAAATATATGGGTCCCAGGGCCCTTAGGGAGGAAAAACTAACTTTATATTTTGAAGGTATAAAAATAATCATATAAATGATATTATTATAATAAAAAATCTCCATTACAAATATTTAAGTGCAAGACATTTTAAGTGTTGCCACTCCTATTTAGATTCTCCGAAATTTATAAAATTAAAGCCCACTCTAGGGATCTATGAAAAATCATGTTGTTCTTTTATATATATAGATTTAATGGTTTGAGTTGGAATGGCTCCCTACATTCGAGCATATAATTCTGATTTTGCAAAAAGGTTCAGTTATTCCGAAGATCACTATGACGTTTTTTCTTAGAAAAATAAATAAATGACATTTTGGGTCACTATGGCGTATGTGGAACATTTTTTTTCTGAAATTATTACTTTGTTTTTTTTTATCTATAGATATTTTGAAATAAATTTCGTTTACAATACTTGCAGAATGAGTGTGCTTCGATTAAATGTATGTACAATGTACATAGTTGTACAATGTACATATATGTTGTATAAGATCGAGATATCTGCTTAAGATCTACGGTGCCACTTATATGTTTTGTTTTTCGTCATAAGGTTTTGTTGTGTTTCAAATTTCGCAAGAAAAAAGTTTGAATACTAGCTACGCAAACGAAATTCTTTTCGTTCGCGGATTCGATTTGGAAAGGAAATCAAAACTGGGTTATATATAGTCCAAGCGGCGACCGTAGGATCACTTAGCTCATAAGGTAAGAGATTCTAATAGCCCATAATCGATAGATCTATTCAAGAGAAACTCAACGCACATAGGTTGCCTAGCGAAATTTGGGTAGGTGACATCCAAAACGGGCCACTTCCGGTTGGTTTTTCTACCATGACCTCTAGCTCATCGAGTAAGAGACTCTAACTACGCCCAAATTATAAGCCTTTTGACGAGATAGAACGAAAAATATAGGGTTGCCTAGTTTAAAATGGGTAGGAGCTGTTGCCAACCCTCTTTTAAAAGCACGTTTTTTTAACCATGCCTTAGCTCAAGATTAGACTGTACTAAAAATAAAAAAAATAGGTTTGCCCCTTTTAAAATGGTAAAATGGGTAGGTGTACGTATCAACCCTTCTTAAAGGAAAAAAATTTTAGAAACACGTTATTGCTTACAACTTTTTATTTTGGTCGAGTCTTATAAAGTATTATATACAAAAAAAATTAAGAAAACCTTAGTCAGGGCGTTAAGGGAGCCAAGCTTGCACTTCATTCTGACGGGATGAGCTTTGATATACTAATAGTCCACATCCTGAATTTACTTTTAAGAAGCGATGCCATGGTGGCAACACTGGCACACCGGAGATATAAGGGTTGCCTTCTGACCATGTTTTAATACGAAATTTCACATAAATTAGCCTATAAATTGGGAACCAGACATCGGTTGATTTCGTGGAATGTCTCGTACTTGAAGCCATAGGAAAATTTTCATTATTTGACCCCTGCCCCACCCGTGTATGCGGGGGGAACAAAATACCCTCAGCGGATAAGGGTTTTTATTTGTCAGAAAATAATGGTTATTAAATGAATATTCATAAAATTTTAAGATGAACATGGACGTAGAATTTCATACTCTACAGCATATACAAAGTCCATTTTTATCCATGCATTAGTTTTTTGTATAATCGCTTTCAAAATGGGGGGAGGAGAAGGTGGAAGTATATCAAACCACTATATATTTGTCTTGGTATAATCAAAGCATATGGCAAAAAGTTATAACCTTTTTATAAAATGATGACAAAATTTTCAGTTCAACGAGCACAACAATACCAAATTTCAATGGTATGGTGATGAAACTTGACACACATGTCTCATTTTTCGTAGAAAATAAGAATCAAAAGAGTCCATAAATATGTCTTGGGCTAAAGGGTGTTTTTTTGAGTGAAACAGAAAAGTGTAAAACTATGCCCTGTAAACCCCCCCTAGAATTACCACGTTGATGAAAGTTGCTAGGAATGTTTTGTTTTTTGTTGTTACCAAGAATAAAAAATGATAAATCAAATATCTATTGTCAAAGGTGTTGTTTGAGGGAAAATGTTTTATCTGCACTACTCAAAAAATACATTAATTTCTCCATTAAAACGATGATTTCTTTCGTAATTGTGATTGTATAATATTAATTTTACTTAAATTGGATTCAGCGTTAAAAAATACTTTAAATCATGTACCATATTGAATATATGTACCCTGATAACATAAAAATAAAATGTTGGGTTTATAACCAATATTTTCCTTCCGCCTAAAAAAAAAACACCCCTGGAACCAGGGATCCTTTTGAATCTTAGTTCTAACAAGAAATAACAATTCTACCAACTTTCATCAACAAACCAGTTTTGGGAGGGGTTTACTGGTAATAGTAATTCACTTTTCCCTTTCACTCAAAAAAACACCCTTTCTCCCCAGATATTTTTATGGACTCTTTTGATTCTTATTTCTTACGACAAATAAGACATGTGTGCCAAGTTTCATCACCATGCCATTGAAATTTGGTAATGTTATGCTCGTTTCACCGACAGTTTAGTCATCATTTTATAAAAAGGTTATCACATTTTCAAGTGAAATTATATCAAAATTATTTTGATTGCATAAGATTGGGAATTAAAAATTACCCTAAAGTCATGTGCCATATGCTTAGATTACACCAAGAGAAATATATAGTGGTTTGATATACTTTCAACTTCCCACCCCCAATTTTGAAAGCGATCATACAAAAAACTAATACATGGATAAAAATGGACTTCGGATATGCTGTAAAGCAGAGCTGTAAAGTAATTAAATATATGGTGACTTAATTACTACTTAAGTAGAAAATTAAGTAGACATTTTTAAGTACAAGTACAATTCCTTGGTACTTGTACTTGAAAATTTTAAGTACGAGTACCGAGGAATTGTACTTGTACTTAAATTCCACAAAGGAATCTACAAAATTTGTATTCATTACGTCAGTAATTAAATACTGTACTTAAATACTTTTTCAAATACTTTTAATTCCTTTAGAAATTATAATTCCTTTTAAATTCCTTTTGTAAAAAAAAATATATAAGAAAAACAAAAGGAATTAAAAGGAATCAAAAGGAATTAAAGTACTTAAGGAATTAAAAGTATTTGAAAAAGTATTTAAGCAGAATATTTAATTACTAAAGTATTTATTACATTTTTTTTAAATTTCTTTGTGGACTTTAAGTACAAGTACAATTCTTCGGTAATCGTACTTAAAATTTTCAAGTACAAGTACCGAGGAATTGTACTTGTACTTAAAAATATTAAGTACCAAGGAATTGTACTTGTACTTGTACTTAAGCTTAAATTATACAGGTCTGCTGTAAAGTATGAAATTCTACGTCGATGTTTATCTTAAAATTGTATGAATATACATTTAGTATACATTATTTTCTGACAAATAAAAACCCCTTATCCGCCGGGGGTATTTTGCTTCCCCCACGTAAAAGGTAGGGGGTCAAATTATGAACATGTTCCTATGGATTCAAGTATTCTAAATCCAACGAGACATTCCACGAAATCAACCGGTCTGGTTCCCGATTTATAGGCTAATTTGTGTGAAATTTCGTGTTAAAACATGGTCAGATGGCAGCCCTTATAACTCTGGTCTGCCAGTGTTGCCACCGTGGAAAACCTTTTTTAAAGTAAACTTAGGATGTGGACTATTAGTGTACCAAAGCTCATTCCGTCAGAGTGAAGTGCTAGGTTTGACCTAAAATATGGCTTTAACGGCCTAACTATCTGTAGAAAATTAATAAAATACACTTTTTCTTTATTAAGTCTAAAAGTTTTCCATTACATTTTGTATAAAAAAAATAGCCTTTTTTATAAAGACATACGGGATCATTAAATTAAAGCTCAGACGGTGCTCTATTTAAAAAATATAGGTTGCATCCTCTTAAAAAGGTGCATGTTTTATGTATCTTTATGCTCTAATCTTATCAAATTTTAAACATTTTATCTGAAAGAAGAAGTGACTTTTGTATAAAAAAAAAATTGCATTAAATCCGGGTTGGCAGGTATATGCACCTGATTAAGAAAAGGTAGCCTATATTTGATTGATAGATAAGAGTCTAAACTTTAATCTGATGTACCTTTGTATGTTTTAAGCTCTAACCTTAGAAAAAGTTGAACATTTAAACTGAAAATGTAGATATTTTGGTATATTTGCGTATAAAATCAGGTCTGGCAAGGGCATGCAAAATATGAATTATTAAAGAAAATATACAAAAATATGAATTTCTTATGAAATATGGAAAAATATGTCCTAACAAATTTTTTTTTTCGACCATAAATGGCTACAGTATAGACGTTTTTTATATCGCTCCTGACATTTGTATTTGATAAATTTTAACCGTGATCTGCTTTAAAGTTGAAAATTGAATTATTAAATTTGTCTTGTTTTGCAAACTTAAAAATATATACAAAATAGTGTGATCAACCTAAATAAACAAGAACAAAATTTAAAAAATTAACTTTTGATCATTGTGCTTTGAATCGTTTTTTCTTTAATTTCTGTCACATCTAACCATGTCTGTGTTTGAGAGTAATTCTACCGCTAAAATAACCAACACACCGCAAATCACTGATATTATCGATATCACTGATACCACCAACCTCACCGACACCACCAATACCACCAATACCACCAATGCTGCTTCCCAGCGGGAAATATCGTCCCCAATGAATTTTATAGGTGAATTCTTCAATCAATTCACTAGCCAAATAATGAAAGGAAACGTCATGCAATGATTTAGTCAGTGAAGAGTCATGCGAGGTTTCCTCAGTTCATAGATTTGAACCCACTTTTCGCTTTGTGTGTAGAAAACAACAAGACAACAGCAATCAATTCACTAGCCAGATAATAAAAGGAAACGACATGTAATGATTTAGTAAGTGAAGAGTCATGCAATGTTTCCTCAGTTCATAGATTTGAACCCACTTTCTGTTGTGTGTGAAAACAACCCTTTTTTTCGTTGAATTAATAATTGCTTTTGATATTGAAAATTATAAGATGAAAAAACTGTTGAAAAGTCATGTAGAAGTTCATCAGTTTATCGTCTATGTCCACTCATATGCTTTGTAAAGTGTGCACCGCCATTGTGTGTTTTGATAGAATTTGATTTTTTTTTGTGTTCTCTGTGTTGACATTGTCTACTGACAGGAAATATAATAAGAGGACTTGTGAATTTCTATTAAAATGAGAAAATCTCAGATTGTCTCAAAGTATTTCAGGTTGTTGGTTAATCACCACTTCGCATATGAAGTGGTGATTAACAACCACTGACCCAGTGATTTCACTTTAATTAAATTTAAAGTTTTAATTCTATATTTTATTTTAATTAACCAATCACAAATTCACAACACTTACACAACAGAGTAATGAATTCACTATTTATTTAATTTTCTTCACATTTTTCATATTGAATTAACTATAATTGCTGAATAAACAACAACCACTAATCTTGTGATTTGATAATTGAATTTTCATTACCATTTTCATCGAAAACATTGAACTGATGAATAAACCACATACATTTATGTAGTGAATTCACAGATTATGCAACCATCATGTTTTTCATCATCTGGGTCGGTGAATAACCATCTTCCAACGAAGTAGTGATTTCGTTGGCGAATTTTCATCTGATTTTCAGCATGTGCTTCCCGCCTAGGACATGCCCATGTTAATTTCATCAAAGGAATCAGCTGAAAAGTGGACGGTGCAGCTGCCATTCCTCAAGGAAAAAGCTGATCTTTCCTCAATGAATTTTTCAATTTTTCCCGCTGGGTTGTAGCACAAACACCGGCAATGCCACCAACACCAATAGTACTATAAACAGCACCAACACTCCACAGATCAAAACATCAAATATTAACACTACAGATACCCTAAAAAAAATAACCACAAAGAATCCCAAAAACAACAAAACTACTGCCAAAAATGCACCCATGAAGTCTCTTTCCTCTTCCTCTACCACCACCAGCCCAGCTGTTGTCGTTAGCGGTTCAACGCGATCTAAACTGAAAGAACTCCAAACAATTGTTCAAACTCCAAATAAAATCGAAACTAGCCGAACGCTTTTGCCTGACAATCTTCGTGTGTTCGAGTCAAGCCTTTTTTCCAAATTCAAGAAATTGCTATCTACTCTTGAGCAAAACATGAAAGATGAAATAAATGAAACTATAACTGCTTTATGTAGTCGAGTGCAGCAATGTGAGAGTGACATTGTTGCATTGAGACAAGAAAATCAAAAAATTAGAGCCCAACTTGAAGATTCTCAACGTCAACAGCGTCTCAGTGATGTTATTGTTTGTGGTTTACCAAACACATTAAGCGAGAGTCCAATCAATATTGCAAAAAAATAGCAACAAGTCTTCAGCATACGTTGACACCTCATTTTGATGCTTTTCGATTGCGCTCCCAGAATCATAACAACACTGGCGATACTGCACGTCCACTGTTGATAAGACTTTCATCTCCTGCTGAGAAGAAAGCACTACTCTCTGCTTTCCAAACAAATAAAGGTTTAACTGTCTCTCAGCTCTTTAACAACGATGAATTATATAACACTGCAATTTGCACTAACACCTTGAACCGCCGCATTTACATCAACGAGAGTTTAACACCACAGAACAGCTCACTGATGCGACATGCACTTCGATTAAGAAAGGAAGGGATCTTGTTCTCTGTCAGATCGAAAAACGGTTTCATTTTTGTGAAAAAGAGTAGTGATGATACTGAGATGAAAATTGATTCGAGTGCACTCTCAACTACAACTACATCTATGAGTATAGCAGAAGCAGACCCCCCGACGTCGCAGCTTTGAATGTCACCAGGAGCGGATTTTGCCATCAAATTAATTAATTTTATTTAGGTACTTCAACATTTAAAAAATATTTTTTTCTTTCTGATGAATTATATAACACTGCAATTTGCACTAACACCTTGAACCGCCGCATTTACATCAACGAGAGTTTAACACCACAGAACAGCTCACTGATGCGACATGCACTTCGATTAAGAAAGGAAGGGATCTTGTTCTCTGTCAGATCGAAAAACGGTTTAATTTTTGAGAAAAGAGTAGTGATGATACTGAGATGAAAATTGATTCGAGTGCACTCTCAACTACAACTACATCTATGAGTATAGCAGAAGCAGACCCCCCGACGTCGCAGCTTTGAATGTCACCAGGAGCGGATTTTGCCATCAAATTAATTAATTTTATTTAGGTACTTCAACATTTAAAAAATATTTTTTTCTTTCTTTTTTCTTTCCTTCGTTTTATTTAACTTTTTATTTCGCTTTTTTTCTGTTTTTTGTTGTAAAGCCTGTTTATTTTTATTTTTGTTTTATTCTTTCTTTTGGTTCTGAAACTGATTGCTTTTTTATTGTTTGTTTGTTTAAAATGGATGTTATATCAATAAGATCGGTTGTAAAAATACTTTCAGGTGCCCGTGAAGGTTTCAAGGTATGTTGCATTAATGCACGAAGCCTTAACAGACATAAATTGGATTTTTTTAATTATATATTTGACTCATCAGGAGTAGATATCATCTGAATTACTGAGACCTGGTTTAGACCAGATATTCCAAGTAGTGCATATGAGATTAAAAACTATAATTTAATTCGAAATGACAGAGTCACAGACACAATTGGTGGTGGTGTGGCAATTTATTGCAGCACATCCCTTAGAAATAAAGTTATTGCTAAATCAGAGAATGGCGGTATAGAGTTTTTAATACTAGAGATCACTGATGGCAATACTAAGTGTGTCTTAGGTGTGGGTTATAATCCTAATAGAAGTGTTTCTCCTGAATCCTTATTCTCAGCTCTACAACAGTTCTCTGCCTCATATGAACACATTATTCTATGTGGTGATTTTAATGCAGATCTTTTACTATCGGATACTCGAGCCAATCAACTAAGAGATGTGATTGCAACTAATGGACTTTATGTTTCAAATTGTTATGCCACTCGTTTCGCCCCAAACTCAACACCTAGTCTTCTTGATCTTATGATTGTCTCTGATCTTTCGAATGTTTTCCTGCAAGACCAATTGCCTTTGGATGGTATCTCTGATCATGACCTTATTTACTGCACCTACAACATTGATTTCTCACGTGTGCCAACTCCATCGAGTTTTCATTTTAGAGATTTTAAATCAGTGGACAACTTTGCGCTACAAGCTGATGCCATGGAGTTCCCTTGGCATTTATGTCAAAATTTCTCCAATTCAGCTGACAAAGTTGAATATTTTCAATCATTGATTCTCGAACTATTTGAAAAGCATGTTCCTCTTAAAACGGTATCGATTCGCAACAAAAATTGCCCCTGGTTTACTTCAGATGTTGTTAGGTCAATTAAGAATCGTAGAAAGTTATATTCGAAATGGAAGCTTAGTCCTACCAATGAAAATTGGAACTTATTTTGCCGTGCGAGAAATGATGCAACATTTGTGACTCGCAGAGCCAAAAAGCGATTTTTCATGTCAAAGTTGGATACAAATCAATCATCTCGCAAGCTCTGGAATAATCTTCGAGCTATTGGAATCGGTAAAAAGGAAGCTGTTCAAAATTTGCCTGATATAAATGAATTAAATAAATCATTCATATTAAGAACCTCTCAAAATCTGGATTTTGGGCCTAATGGTCAAGCCCTTTATGAACCATCCACGGAATTTGAATTTATTTCTGTCTCAGAATTTGAGGTTTTAGATACAATTCGTTCAGTTAAATCTGAAGCTTTAGGAGTAGATGGGGTGCCAATATGCTTCGTAAAAATTATATTGCCGTATATTTTGAGCACTCTGACACATTTGATCAATTTCTGCATGATGTCCTCAACGTTCCCATTAAACTGGAAAATAGCTAAAGTTATCCCTGTGGCCAAAAAGCCTAACCCTCTTTCTTGCTCAGATTTTCGGCCCATCAGTATTCTTCCTTGCCTGTCAAAGGTCTTTGAGAAAATTCTGGCTTTACAAATCACGAATTATATAAATAGGTTTAAATTACTATCACCATTTCAGTCTGGGTTTCGTGCAAATCACAGCTGTCAAACTGCATTGATTAAAGTACTCGATGATATAAGGCTTGAATATGATTTGAACAATATAACAGTTCTTTGCCTGCTGGATTTCTCAAAGGCTTTTGACAGTGTAAACCATAAAGTACTCTGCAAAAAACTTAAGTACTATTTTGGCTTTCATGATAGAGCTGTGCGTCTAATTGAGAGTTATTTGTACAATCGCTCCCAAAAAGTAAGGTTTGGTGAAGTAGAATCAGATTCTTTGTATTTGCATATGGGTGTACCACAAAGATCTATTCTAGGCCCTTTGTTATTTTGCATATTTATAAATGACCTCCCTAATGTGTGCTCAAATGTAATGCTACATCTATATGCAGATGACGTTCAAATTTATTAATCCAGGCCGCTTGGTCTACAGGAAGACTTGATATGTAGGATTAATGAAGATCTCATGGCAATCTCCAAGTGGTCCGTTGACAATGGTCTAACTTTAAATCCGGTTAAGTCTCAACTTATTGCGATATCTAAGAAACTGTTTGATACCTCACACTTCCCTCCAGTTTATCTAGCCCAAATCCAGCTTCATTTTAAAGACACTGTTTCTAGTCTTGGTTTTAAAATTAATCGGTCGCTTTCAGCAAATGACCATATTAACTGTATAGTTGGAAGAATCTATTCCGGGCTACGTAGACTTTGGCCATTCTCTACCATCACTCCAGTAAATACCAAACTGAGACTTATAAAAACATTACTGGTACCATTGATTGACTACGCTAACGTCGTTTATTGTAAGCCGGATTCGCACTCTAAACATAAACTGCTTGTTTGACATGATTAGATACGTTTATGGTCTCAGGAGACATGACCACATCTCGCATTATCACAAACTAGTCCTTGGATGTTCACTACAGCAATTTCTAGATTCTAGATGCTGTATATTTTTACACAAAATTATACAAAACAAAACACCACAATACATATATGAAAAATTAGAATTTGCGCAGTCCCTTAGAACTACCAATCTATTAGTACCGGCTTTCAACTACCTGAATTCTTCACGGCTCTTTATTGTATATGCAACCAAGTTATGGAACTCTCTCCCAGTTACAATAAAACGAATTATTGGAGTGACAAACTTTAAGATTGCAATCTCTTCTCATTTTTGCTAGGTATAATGTCAAAATTCATAATTTTAAACAGGTTATTAATATTAATTTTGAATGAGTAAGTAATATTGAATAATATTGAAAAAAAAAACAATAAAAAAAAAAAAAAAAAAAAAAATATTATAGGTATATATGAAAGTTTGTATAAGAATTTGTATTTTATAACAAAATAGTATGTTTTATCCGTATTCTTAAGGTACTATAAAAGACTAAGTCTTATTTGTACATTGGTAATTAAATAAATTGAAATTGAAATTGAAATTGAAATGTGGCTCAAAAGGATGGGTTCTTTCAGAAAATGGATTTCTACCAAGGTCTTGCCTTATGCATCGCTGAAAAAATATGCCCCCTCATATTTTTGGCTACCCCACTGATTAGTATAGAAATGTTAATTTCAAAATTAAAATTTTAAAACTTTTTGAATAACTACAACGGCACAGTAACTTAGAGAGACGGTGGCGTTAAAGGAGATCAACCATCAACCCCCCTCCCCCCATGAGTATTCAACTTAAAAAAAAAACTTGAAAATCATCGGTTAGTCTGCCAAAAAATAAATAGATATATGTAGGTTAAAATATTAACTTGAAAATGAACCACGTTTGTACGCTAAGCCGTAATTCAAAAAATAAAACAATGATCGTAATCACCTAGAGAAAATAGGTTTCTTTTGCCATTTCATTTATAGTCGAATAATAAAATAAATATGCCATAGTTTTAATCTCTATAAAACACAATAATAAAAATCATTGGTGCACCCGGGCGTATACGCACTTTTTTATATAATTGATTTTTTATTTATTTTAACAGTGAACCTTTGTGAATTGAAGTGAATGTGCGTATAAAAATATTCACATCAGTCCGAAATCACACAGTTGGTTCTAACACCGCTACTCTTACATGTACATTCGTGCAGTTAGCGTAACAACTGCCAGCATCTCAATTTATTTTAGAGACACGTTATATTTAAATGCAATATTTAGAATTTTTTGTATTCCAAGTATTTAATTTGTATTAATTTTTTTATCTTCCTGAATGCCTCAGAACTCTTGAACAAGGTTGTTTACACCCGAAAAAATATATATATTTTCAAAAAATGATATGCTGGCGTGAAGTTGCCATCTCAATTTTTTAAAATGCAATTTTTTCGTTGAAATCAAGCAGAACTATTTTGGAAAACTATCAGGAACTATAGAACTCAGATGCATGCGATAAGAACTCTCAACAAAATTGAGATGCTGAAACTGAATTAAAGAAAATTGATATGCTTATTTAAGTCATATGCTGGAATATCACAAATTAAAGATAATTTATTTAAAAAACGTGAATGATCTTATCTGTTATAAATTTTTTTCTGACAAAAAACATGCAATGTACTTTTCTTACAATCACCCACAATTGCTATCGGTATTTTTTTTATAAGAAACTTATGGCAGGTTTCCGTTTTAGACAACCTAAAACAGCAATTCGTTGTTTTCCTCTAGGAAATAACATAAAAACGCTATGTATACGGTGACCATACGTCCTCTTTTTGAGAGGACAGTCCTCTTTTAAGCATTTGTGTCCTTTGTAAATTGTTTGATTAAAAAGGACAGTATATTGTCCTCTTTTTCCTAAAATGTCATCTCAATGTCCTATTTTTGCTGAAAAATTATTTTTATTCTCTAACAAAATTAACAAGTACTTTCTTCAGTTAAGAGAGCACTGATGGTGATAATAACATACTGTTTGAAAATTTAAAAATTTCTTTTGCATTTTGCCTGTAGAGGCAAATTGTTCAATAGCTAACAGGTGAAAACGTATACAAGGCATTACCTCAACAATATCAAGCACAAGAAGGCGGTTAGATAATTATAACAATTCACAGATTATAAGTTTTTTTCTGAGTAGACAATTTGACAACAAAGAAAAAGAATTAGTTTGTAGCGAAAGCACTTAGGCTTATGATTTGGTTCAATATCATTTCTTATTAAGATCAAACTACTGCGCATCAGAACTAAATGCAATTCTTATAAACGTGTTCGAACCCCTTTTCCTGGATTTGATAAGAGTTGACTTGTATCGCGGTTGACTTGTTTTCCGACTGTTTCAATCGCGGGTCCTTTAAGCTTTGCCCAATGCTGATGCGTTTCTTCTACCTAACAAAGTAATTGAGCTAAACATATATTGGATGTCAAAGAACTTCCAGGGAAAAATTCAGACATCCTTTGTAAAAACCTGCAAGTCATATTAAATCATTATCAAATCACCAGTTGGATGGTAACATTTTGTACTGCAAACACGAATTGTAATTTCGGCTCAGCAACTAGGAAAGAAGGAACAAATATTTTCCACAGAATACAAGATTTTACTGGCAAAACACTAGTTGGAGTGAACTGTGTTGTCCATATTTAAAAAAACTGCGACAAGGCTTAACTACATAGATCTACTTTGGCCAAAAAGTACAAAAGTGAGAAATAAATGCTTGCAAAAAAGCATATGCAAATTGTTTTGACAGATAAATTATTCCAACACAGAATTTTCAATTAATGTTTGCCTGTCCTCTTTTTCGTATTTGGAAAAATGGTCACCGTAGCTATGTACCAAATTTGAAATAAATAAGTTCACCAATTTAGGCTCTAAATAAAAATTCTTCTATAAGCAAGTTAAAGTTATCATGGATTTTACTAAAGGTATCTATGCCCCTGGATCGATGTTCTGACCGTTAACTCTATAATTCGAACTCGAGTTTTTTCTGAAACTACTAAATTTGTTATTAATAAATCTGGGTCGTAATTAAATATAATAGTTCAATTGCACGCTGAATGGGCCACCCTATGATCTATGCAAACTATAAATCGTAATCAGGTTTGGTACAAAGAGTTTTCCGATTCCGTAACACATGTACCTACTTATCTCTTCGTATAATATTAATAGTACTGTTTATTGGCAAAGATACTTAAAATTAATTAAATCTTATTAAATGAAAATATGAACAACGACTTTATATAATTGCATAATGGAACCCTCTTATTGTATAAAATCCTCTATGTAAAAATAAACAACCACTTATCTTCATTCCTATCCTAACCATAACTATCTGTTAATAGAAACCATTTGAGCCTACTTATTGAAATTCTTTCATTCATCAGTTATGAAGTTATAACTCTTCAAAAAAAAAAATCAATATTTCATACATCAAATGCATTAGAAATAAGCTATACATTATCCGCCACCTTTATCACTCATCCGTGTACTGTATATGAGTAAATATTTAAATTTTATTATAACTTCGATCTGTTGGTATAGATAGAAGAATGTCCAAACAGCCGCTACTATATTCCTTTTTATTTCCATCATATTGACAATGCAAAATTAAAGAAAGGAACACACTGCGCATTGTTCCACAAACAATAAATTGAAAAACTATATCTCTCTGTATCTCAAAAAGTACAAAGAAGAAATTCAATTTTTCAATGGCGGATGTGAAACAATAAAACAAAAAACATTCCTTTCTCTTTTTTTATTTATTTATTAAAAAACTACCAACGTGTTCCTATTGGATATGCTTAAAGGAAGGCAAACTGCTGGCTGATGATGCATCAGTGTTTGTCATTTTGAGAGCCGAAAGGATCTCGCATTCTCCTCGACTCAAACCCATCCGTTTAACCCTTGCAATCTGAATCTGAATGTGTTACCTTTATACGTTTCCCGAAAGTGTGTACACTTTGTTAGTTTTTTTTTTATTATTTACTTATTCCCTCTGGCAGATGAAGGACATCATCTAGTAAACTATATCCATTCTGGGATCAATTGAAAGCTGGGAGATGGGGATGATGAAGCGCAGGACGAAGGACGACGCACAAGTCCTTACTTTTGCAGGAGTAGGTATAGTAACGATGTACGTAGTTGTGAATAAAAAGAAGGAAGAATCATCATCCGTCTACTCAGCTATTGAAATTTCAATCAAATTGAAATAAAAGGAGGAATCTATAGAAAGAAACGAAACGTAATTATAAATTGTATGCACACAGTCACAATGATATAGCAAATGGTGGCAAGGCAGGACTTTTATCTCTATTTAAGGACAGTGTCGGAGTTAAGGGTGGGTATCAATTTAAGGCGTTGAAGGTGACGCAGAAATTATGACAATAAGTTCTGATTTTATTATAGCTTACAATCTTCATATGCAGGGCTTATAGGAGTCCTAAAGAAGGCTTTCAAATTGCAATGCTCTTATGATGATCATAATTGTTAACCGTTAGCGTTGATGTTTAGGGCTGGCTACGAGACGAGAAAAATCTCGATCTCGGTCTCGCATGACGAGACCGAGACGAGACGAGACTGGCTTTTAAGCAACCGAGACGAGACCGAGACGAGACTGTATATTTGTACCGAAATTTACAGAGAGTCTAATAAATTAAAAAAATCCAATTTCCGTTAAATATTTATTTTCTTTTGCACGTAATCAAACTATAATCGTAAACATTTCGTTCCAATAATCAACAAGTTGGCCGGAAATCGTATTTTTGGGAGACGAGACCGAGACGAGACTTAATTATACGAGACAGACTCGAGACCGAGACGAGACTAACAATTTTCGATTTTAACGACAGCGAAACGAGACTTACAAACGTCTCGCAGAGTCTCGTCTCGTGGCCAGCCCTATTGATGTAGAACTCCGACAACTATTCCTTATAGGAAGAAAAACGTGAGATATCACAACTCCTCAACTCATCAGTGTAAAAGTTAAGCATTTTCAGGAACTTTCCGTAAAATTTCTTAGTTTGGGTATCAAAATGCTAAAGATCCGCTTGCTTACTTTTTGAATAAAGACTGGACATGGATATTTCATACACATATATACAGGTAGAGGCCCCCTACCTCACCAAGTCCAGCACTGGATGCTCTAGAGCCCGCGAAATAAAAAAAATCCATATCCAACGATCTTTTAGTAAGTTTTGAAATTTGAAGTGTATACAGTGGAAGAAGATACCGCGCGCTGCGCTTTATATTCAATTCAATTAAAATAAAAATATAATAACGAAAGGAATTCTAAGTTCTGTTGAGTTCTGAGCTGAACTTATAGCTGACATAGGCATCAGGAATATAGGTATAAGGTGAGAATGAGAAGCAGGATATTATGTATACATATAGAAACAGACACAAAAAGAATTCAATGCAATAAGAGAAGAGGGATGCTTGGTGTTTTTTTTTTATGTTTTTTATTTACTTTCAATTTGTCTTTTATATTATTGCGATGTTGAAAATAAATGGGCGGGGATATAAAGAGTAAAGTATAAAAATGCAAATTTTTTCTCATGAACACAAATAGTTAAAGGATTTTTTTTTTTAGTTTTTGCTAACATTTTTTTTAGGATAGGTTCCTTTTTATGAGAAAATTAAGATATCGTTTTTTAAACCAAAAACGTTTCAGGTAGGTGTGTAATACACACCTACCTGAAACGTTTGAGTGGGCTGAGCAGTGTATATACAAGTAATTATTAACTATAATATTACATACAAATGAGAATGGTCATTTTGGTGTACCTATTGCCCACGAATTTGATGTATAGCGTTGGAAAGCTTATCCCTAGTAAGACATTTTTTTGTAAGGACACAAAGCTGTAAAACATGGGGCTTAGGCAGAATATGGCAACAAAGGTTGCAACTAGAGCAAAAATTAATTGCAATAGTGTTCCATTGAAATGACAGTATTAGTCACTTTTGATGAACGGAATAGACCCCACAATAAAGGAACTTTTATACCAATGGCAAATAATAGCGAATAATAGCATGGTTGGCGAATAATTCGCTTAAATTGCATGGAAATTCTACTTTTTTTATTCAATTTAGAGAACTTAATAAATGGAAATAATTGTGCGTCTAGTGCCCACTACCACAATTGAGCTATACAACGTTGGAAAGCTTAGTTCAAGTGCTTGAATATGGACACAGAACTGTAAACCATTGGGTTTAGGCAGTATATTAGAAAATATAAAACAATTCGTCTATGTTTATTCAAATTTACAAAGTGTGTTTCTTAGTTACTGCACCTAGAATCTGGAAGGGTGGGTGGAAAATGTTAAAATACAGTTTTTTAAGAGCACTGCTTATTTTAGTGTTGCTCCACAATGACCTAGCGCTAGGTTTCTGCTTGTTTATATTTATAATTATTGTTGTGATGGACCCAGCTAGAGAAGAGTGGCGTAATCAAAAACAAAAGGTTTTTGCCCTTTTAAAACCAAACTAGTGGTAGATATACAAAACTTGATTTTCAAATTACCTAATATTACTTCTAACCATTGCTGCCAACCTACTCCTTTAGCAGCAGATCTTCTGCGCTTAGTCTGAAACGAAGATCTAATGCGTAGCAAAACAAATCCCCTCCTCTTTAAAGGAACACAAAAACCCTTTAAAATATTAAGGGTATTCATTCAACGTCGTAAGTTTACGAATTATGTACCTAAAATGCAAAGTTTAAACAAAACCTTTTTATTCATTTGGTTAAAAGCTGTGTTATTGGCCTCGTTCACGTTGCACTGCGATATACTATCTCGAATACTCGAGTATCCGTATATGTTTGTGAACGACTAGAATCGGATAGATAAACTAATAGCCCTTCCACACTACCCCACTGTGTATTAATACATGTCAAATTGAAAGTGGGAAAGAATTCCACCTGACTGCCAAATTTGTGGGAATGAAATAACTTTTCATATTTTGCTTCCACACTTGCTTGTATTAATACATTACCGTAAGCTAAAAAAAAGTGTGATAGAATTAGAACCATTCCTAAAATTATTCATGTATTAACACATGTCAAATCGTGTGGAAAAGAATGTCGGTTTGTGTAGGCTGGGCTTTCATATTTTGTTTCCACACTATTCTACATGATTTGTTCCCACTTTTTTGACATGTATTAATACACAGTGGGCTAGTGTGGAAGGCCTTTAAGGACACAATTCAACGTACAGTTTAAATTTGAAGTCAGCTGTTCTTGACATTTCTCTTTTCAGATAACTGAGTATCCGAACATATTTGGGATAGGTTAAGATTTTTTTTTTTTTTTTTGAGAACAGATTATAACAACATTATAACAACACAATACACAAACCAATCCAGATAGCTTGGAATCGGTTAGTAAACAAGGTCATTGAATCAGCTTTGTTTAGATTTTAAAGTTATTTTTCGCGAATTCGGAGCCGAATGTCTCGGAACGATACAAAATTTAAGATACACGATTAAACTATTAAATAGTCGTAGGCCCACGGTAGTGGTCAGACGAAAATGAGCGAATACCAACAAAAAAAATCATATACCAAG
The DNA here is from genome assembly GCA_949320155.1 of Melangyna quadrimaculata. Lineage (NCBI taxonomy): Eukaryota > Metazoa > Arthropoda > Insecta > Diptera > Syrphidae > Melangyna > Melangyna quadrimaculata. Next base: position 466,807,366 of record OX439483.1, on the reverse strand, counting down.
TGCGCCCATAATGTTGGTTTCTTGATTTGCGTTAACTATTGCTTTCGCTAGTGAACAGTTCCCCCAAGTGCACATCATGGAAGTGAAACTGACATTTGTTGAAGCAGGAACGAAAAAAGAGATAGACCGCTTCCCCACAAGAAAGGGCTAGAAGTAAGGGAATGAGAAAAATCTCCCCGGTCAACGTCTGAGGAGATTTGTATCACATTCCTTCTCACACTATCCGTAATGTGCGCTCAGCCAATAGACTTAATAATATGGAAACAAACAAAAATCTCCGGCAATTTTGTTTCATTGTGTGAAAGCTACAAGGCAATTAAAGGAAAACGTCAAACAAATCTTCAGCAACTGGTTCCCCTGTGTGAAAGGGGACAGTGAATTATGGCTAAATTCTGATTTTGAGTCTTCAGAAAGCTACTTTTTATTGGTTTATGACATCTGCTTCTGACAGGTTCCGACTTTCGTTCGCATTGGTTGGCGAGAAACTTTATAATTCTACCTTAATGGTTAAAAACGTATCTTTCCTAATCGTTGATTAAAAATGAAGACGTACTTATTACTTTTTTCTTGTATAAACAACGTTTTAAGTCTTTTTTATCGCCAACTAATCGAGATTCGATAGTTACAGATCACGGTCAGTTTTTTTAGTTCTCTGAGTGAGATATCATATTTCTGTACGCTCCTAGTTCAAAATTCAACTTTATTCATTCATCTCATCATGTGCCGTATATACACTCCTCGTCAACTGAATACGCACAAACATTTTTGAATATATTTTATCCATTTTTTCCAAACAGTGATGGTTATTATGCCATCTGTTGATGGTAAAAATTTTCGTAACATATAAATAACAGAATTTCAAAGTTTTATCCAAAAACAACCGTGAGTTTTTCCTTCAACCACTTCCAAAGTGTAACTTATGCAAAGTAGAAGTTTTTTTTTTGAGTCAACTGAATAGGTACAAAAATTAAAATTGGTATTGGAATGGAATGAAACAAGTTTTTGTTTAAGTTTAGTAGTGGTAACTTCCATCTTTATTTTTATTTACTTCGTAAATTCGATCTGGCATGGAATCGTATAGCTTTTTAATGTAATTTAACGAAATTTCGCTCCACGCTAATTTTATTGCAGAAATTAAGGTTTCTTTGTCTTCGAACTGACGACCACCCTCATAAACTTTGCGTACTAACCATCCCCAGACATTTTCTATGATGTTTAGATCAGGTGAGTACGGCGGCCATTGAAGCAACTGCACTTGTTGCTCCTCTATCCATGTTTTTATTATGCGCGCTGAGTGAATAGGCGCATTATCATGTTGGTAGGTCCAGTTTATGGGTCCAAAGATGTTAAAAAATTTAGGAAAATTTCTTTCCAAAATTACTTTATACCCAGCTGCTGTCATTCTTGATGTTACAACCTCGAGCTCAACTGTTCCATAATAACTGACTGCTCCCCATATCATGACACCTCCTTCACGACTATGATGGCGCTTTAAAAATCTTTTTTCTTTTCTTAAGTCGTGAAAATAGAAGTTGAACCCATCAGGGCCATCGAAATTAAACTTTTTTTCATCTGAAAAAACCACGTGATACCATTCTTTTTTCCAACTCATGTGAAGTCTTGTAAAATCTAATCGCAACATTTTCCGTCTCTCGTCAAGTGGTGGTTTTTTCTTAAGTTTCATTCGTTTAAGATGGCTTGAGTTGTTGATTACTCTTAATACTGTTGAGCAACTTGCGTTTACGCCGACTTTTTGTTTTATTTTTGCCACAGAATCAGAAGAATTTGATGCACATCTTAAAATTCTTCGTCTCTCACCTGCTGTTGTTGCTGTTTTCTTACCTCCCTTCATGTTTTTGCCGTATGCATCTTTATTTTTCAAGTAAGAATAAACTACATTAAAACTTCGGCCAACTTTATCAGCTATTGCACGTCCAGTTAGGCCTTGGTCTCTAAGTAAATCGATTTTAGCTTTTTCAACACTGTTAAGACACGTAGATCTACCCATTTTTCTTAAAATTTGAAATCAAGAATTAAATTTTACTGAAAACACTAAAATCGTTAATTTAAACTGTCAAGCACTCCAAAAAACTTATAAACAACGAAGAAAATGGCGTTGTACCTATTCAGTTGACTAAAAAAAAAACTCCTACTTTGCATATAAAACACTTTGCAAGTGGTTGAAGAAAAACTCACGGTTGTTTTTGGATAATTCTTTCGGAATTATCTGCTTAACATCTTAAGGGAATAGTTAGCATCAACAGATGGCATAATAACCATCACTGTTTGGAAAAAATGGATAAAGTATATTAAAAAATGTTTGTGCGTATTCAGTTGACGAGGAGTGTATATGTATGTAGTGAAATGAAATCCTTTTACAAAACAACAATATCTCGCATTAAGGCTCTCCCAAACCAACGCGAAAGCGGCACATTCGCCGACGCGGTGGCGGCGCGGTGGCGGCGCGGTGGTTGGTTTTGTTGTTATTTAGCATAGTTATTTGTCATTTTTGTTATCATTGTGAATGATTCGCCCTGAATGTGCCGCGTTGGTTTGGGAGGGCCTTTAAAGTAACAGCAGATAAACTAAATGTCGACGAATCCCAAATTGCTTGTTTCAAGTTGACGGGAGATAAGGATATCGAGAAGCTAAGAACTGTAAACTTCAAAATTGGCGTACCTTTTGAATGTGCAACCGATTTTTTCAGTAGAAGTTTTTGGCCGGAAGGAGTAAGGGTGCGATATTTTACAAACAACCAAAAAAACTCAAAGTATCCCCTTACAGTCAACAACCAAACGTAGCTTTAAATAACAAAAATAATGAAGTTCAAATAAACGATGACGATAATGCTTTTCGTATTTACTATCAAAATGCTGGTGGGATGAGAACTAAAATTGACAAATTTTATGCTGCTGTTGCTGACAATTGTTATCAAGTTTTCGCTCTAACTGAAACATGGTTGACCCAAGGAATATATTAATCAGAACTTTTCTCCGGTGATTACCATGTATACAGAAGAGATCGTTATGCTGAAGGTGAATCCAAAGGTGGAGGCGTGCTCTTATCTGTGAGTTATAAGCTCAGAAGCTTTCAAATATTTTTATTTAATGAAAATATTGAACAAATCTGTGTTAAAATAGAATTGCCTTCTGCATCACTAAATTTAATTATCTTTGTTTCGTATATACAACCTGGTAGCGATATAACTATTTATTCTTTACATATACAAAATATAAAAAAAAATTTTGATGTACTTGAAAAAAATTCATATATTGTTGTACTAGGAGATTTTAATCTTTCGCATATAAATTGGATTTATTCCGTTGATGATAAAATTTTATATCCTTCCAATGTTACCTATAAAATTGAATATGAGACTTTAGATTTGCTTTTATCTATGAATGTAAAATAAATTAATGGTATACAAAATGAAAATCAAAGAATTCTCGATTTAGTATTTTTAAGTAATGACTTAGAAGCTGGAGTAAATGAACTAACTGAACCAATTCTTAATAATTCTGTACACCATAAGGCATTAGAGATTCAGCTAAATTTTTATATCTTGATAAACTAAATTTTAATAAAAATGAAAATAAAGTTGAATACGATTATGTAAGGCCGATTATGTAGCTTTAAATACTTTCTTTCAAGAGGTGGACTGGAATAATTTGTTTGTATCGAATGATTTAAAGTTATGTTTTCATAGTCTCAGAGAAAAAATTGAAGAAGCTAAAGTTGGATTAGTTCCTCAAAAAACGAAAAGAGGTAATGGCAGACCAATTTGGTTTAATAAAAGACTCTGTAATCTTAAAAACAAAATGACAAAGGCTCAAAAACAATATCGATCCAATGAAGCTTATAAAGACAGGTTTAAACAGCTTCGACAGGAATATGAAACCTTGAAAAATTTTTTGTATTGTCAATACTTATGGGGCTTGGAATCTAAAATAAAAACCAACGGGAAAGCTTTTTGGTCATTCCTTAACGGAAAAAGACAATCTTTTGGTTGACCGATTCATATGAGAATTGAAGATAAGTTTACAAGTGATGAAAGTGAAATCTGCAATTTATTTGCTGATTTCTTTCAGTCCAACTTCATTCTTGAAACGCCAAAACAAAAATATAATCTTAATATTCAACCAATAATAAGTCTAGGAAATATAATTTTAACCAAGGAAGAGGCTTTAGAAGAGCTATCGTCTCTAGATGGAAACAAACTAGAGGACTCTAATAAAATATCTCCTTTGTTATTGAAAATGTACAAAGATAGTCTAGCTATACCATTAATGAAGATATTCAATCTATCATTAAAACAAGGAATATTTCTAGATGATTGGAAAACTTCGGTTATAACACCAATACACAAAGCGGGTTCAAAGCAAGACATTGCTAACTATAGATTTAGATTTAGATTTAGATTTTAGATTTATTGTTGAAAAAGAACTTAATATTAAGATTAACATCTTTTAGAAAATTAAGCCTTCTGGTGGAATTATTTAAGGACATTAATTAATGAATTTATGACAATAATATCTAATAATAAATTAATTTAATAACATTATCTACAAAATATTATATTATAAAATAATTAATTTATATGTAAAATATATGTATTTACATTATATAGGTACCTATGTATATATCTATATTATTTTTTTTTTTTTTTTTTTTTTTTTTACACAACAATCGACCCAACTCCTCCAACAAAAAACTTGCAGCTATTATTCAATTTTAATGATTTGAAACATAAATTAATTAGAAAAATATACAGATAGGTTTCTCTGAAAATGGTTCAGATTATCCGTTCTTCTTAGTTGACGTGGCAACGAATTCCAAAGACGAACTGCACTAACGAAAAACTGTCGCTCAGAGATCTGACAAGTAAAGCGTGGAATTCAGATTTGGTTAGTTCTGTCAGAAGCTAGAAACTGTATATGGTTATAAAGTAATAAAGGTCCGGTGGTTGCTTAGTGTGGACAATCTTAAATAACATTTTAAGCGTTTTAAACTTAAATGTATTCGGAGGACTAAATCCATACAGACTTCTTGTATAGTTCGAAATGTGGTCAAATCTTTGAAGCCCAAAAACATATCGAGCTGCAACATGTTACTTTGTTAGAAAAACTGAAAGCTTTTGGATTTAAATCTGATATCTTAAAGTGGTTTGAACAATATCTAACTAATCGAATTGAGTATGTAAATTAAGGTGACAATTTATCAAAGGAAATTAAAAACTTTTCTGGAGTTCCTCAAGGAAGCCACCTTGGACCTCTATTTTTTGATCTTTTTATAAACGATCTTCCCTCTTGGGTGAAACATTCTAGTAATTTGCTTTTTGCGGACGATTCTAAGATTTTTAGACTTATAAAATCTACCAGCGACTGAGATGAGCAGAGATGCCTTTTATTATGTATGCAAACTCTAGAGACGAGGCGTAAATAATATCTTATTATTAGCGAGAGATGATTTATGTTCACATATAGATTGTTCTGCTCTACTTGCCCTTTATCCAATTTTCGCTCCTTCAAGACCCTTAAAAGAAAAAATACAAATTACGGCAAAAGCGATCCAGTTTCCAGCTCCTGTTTATTATTAAATTCAGTTTGTGACATAATCGACCTACATTTAAGTAGATATTTGTTCAAAAAAGCGTTAATGCTAGTCATATTTTAAAAGTAAGATAAAATATTTTAAAAAGTAAGATAAAACTGTTTTGACAAAGAATATTTATTCTATCATGTTATTTTTGTATATTATGTATATAATTAGCTATATCTAATAGAGTTTGTAAGCTCGATAGAAATAAATCAATAAATAAATAAAAGTAACAAATAATTCTTTTGAGACATAATAATATATCGAAATGTTTTATTCCCCCAAATATGTTCGTTATTTTTAATTTAATTAAGACCAAAAATACAAATTAACTTGTTTAGCCCCCTTCAACAAAATAGAGAAGATTTCTACTTATTCACTCATTAAAAAGGCGTTAAGCAATTAATTTAGCAAACATCCTTTAAGCGATCATTTTGTTATTTTCCAGCCGCATCTAAAAAAATAAAAAAAAGTTAAACCGTTCAAAACCCTTTCGAATGAAGAAATAAATCCCCCTCAAATAACAATATGCATACTTCACAAAAAACACAAACCCCCTTCAGATAAGATTAGGTATAACATTCTCCTAAGGAATCGTATATCTTCTATATTAGAAGTCATCCTTCCCTGGGGGGATGAAGAAAAGGATTTCAAAATATTAAGTAGTATCCTTGCAAATTGTTGTCTGTTCCCTCCGAATACTTAAAAAGCCGAGTGAGAGTGTAAATGTGGTAACAGCCACAATATTGCGCCAAATCATCCCAAATAGGGGGAATTATGTAAAGAAAAACAATGAATTAAACCAGGCCGCAACTCGAGGGTGGTCTTACTAAAAACTGATGCGGCAATCAGAGTGGGTATTATCTGAAGTCGTCATCATTAACTCAGAACAAATTTTCAATTTTTTTTCAATCCTGCACCAAAACCTAAGTCAAGTCAAGACTCATCAAGAAAAACATTTTCTCAAGTAGGAAGGTATTTTGTGTGTGCCTCATCCGCACGGAGGAGAAGTGCGGTAGTTTCTTTGGTTTCGGTGTTAGTTTTGAGAGCAGCTCCTCCATCTCAAATGAAACTGTTGTCAGACCGCCACTTGACAGCGGAAGCCACTTAGTTTGTGACTCTTTACGCCTGTTTACCATCTCTTGTCCGCCATAGCTACTGCATCAGCATCACCATCATCATCATCAGTAGCTTGTGCTGCACAGAGCTATATAACCATAAAAAAGGAAGTGGAGGATGGCATTGGCATGCAGCACCAGCACCAGCAGATAAAAAAAGAACGTTCGTCATGATGGTAATGGGAGGTCATCGATGGCAGTGTTTACATTGTCATTCAAAAAAACATTGATTTGTGTGTGGGCCTGAAAAAGAAAGCAAAACGATGCGCGATGATGATGCCCGCGCTAAAACAAATAATGCGACAAATGTGGCAGCTCAGAAAATATTTCGATTTTGACAGTTGTTCGTCCGCTGTACAGTGGGGCCGAATACATAAAACTGAGTTTTAAAAACTCGCTGACATCAAGGAACGTTTTCTTTTTTTTGTTTGAAATAAGGGCTTGAATTTGTTTCCCATTTCGACCCCTTAATTTTGAGGATCTATATAATTCAAAAACATGGAGAAAATGTTTAAGTACTTAACTTTACATAAAATGTGACTTTTTCCAAAAACGGCGTTTTCTACTTTTTTTATTAAAACTTGGAATGATCACGAAAAAATGAGAAAAAAATTCAAGCAGTATAAACTTGGACAAAGAGGAAGATTGAGACAGATGAGGGGACGGTTGTTTATTTTACACTGTCACCAAAATTTGTATACTTAAGATTTTTTATTCGAACGGGCTATAAAGCACGCCCCACTGTGGAAGAGTGTTTTCGAGCAGCCGAGAACTTCAAATCCCCGCTCTGACTATTTGATGTCTATTTTCGTTTCATCGACACATGACGGTGATGGATGACGGTGAAGAGCGCGGTAATGTGCGGCCAGGCCGCCCGGGTGTTAAAAATAATGCGGTGCAAGTGATTGTAACGCTAATTTAAAAAATAAAACTATACCTTTGTTGCGGGTGGACTTCGGATTGGAGAGGGGTGGGGGTAAAGACTTCAAATCATCATCTCAAGGCCTAATGGGATCCAAAGAAAAGAAAACATTTGTAGCCTTTATACGCACTCGTACATATATGTACCTTATGTGCGGCGGCAAAGCTGATGGTTGTTGTCTTGTTGTGTTTTTATATTGATATTTGTTTACTTTTGTTGATTTCGAAGGAGGTGTGTTGGACGAAGACGAAAACAAAAAGCCGCCCTGACGGAATTGATTTAAAAAAAAAAAAAATATCACACACCAGTTGTTGTACATTAATGCCACCATCGTTATTGGGAAATTTTGTCTTTTTGTTATTTTGATATACGCGGGGAGAAATTACTTTTAAAAACTATAATTATGCGTCTTTGTGCGTCAGCGAAGAAGGCTTTGATCTTTCGTGCGATGTCTCAGCAATCATAATGCAACTAGTTGCAGTTGGTTTGGTGCGTATGCCATATGGCATAATATAGTTTAGTGAATTAGTGCGCGGAGCTAATGAATTTGTGATCGATGATAGTGTTTATTTAGTGAAGATGCATCAATATTTGTTTTTGAAACAATATTTGGAAATTATGCTTTTTCTCAGAAGGGCAGACATTATTTGTTGGTGGTAAGGTAATGTTCTTGAGGGAAAGTTTATTTATTTAAATTAAATCATTTCATTGGTATATTTTGAAGAACCATAAAAAAAAGACCAAATAATCACCATGTTAGGTTGGTTGCTTCTTATGTGCTAAACAGATGTGCAGTGCTTTTCATGCAGCGAAAATAATATTTACACATGTTTTTATGGGAGCAGGTTCACTCAAAGTCTGCATGCAGCGCATCGCTGCACGATATCTCTATTTCTAATTTGGCATAACTCATATTGATATCATCTATCATTCTTTTAAAACAATTGTTGATGTTGGTGATTTTTTTTTAAGAATCCATGAAGCTGGCGGCGTTGCCATCGTGCCATCGTCCAATGAAGAAAATCTCGTTCCAACACTATCGTGTCACATCGGCAACGCTGTGCTTTCATGTACTTGTTTGACATAACTATGCATCATGAATGGCAAAAACTATGCACATGTGTTTTGTGTGCAGCTCTGCATGCACAGATACGTGCAGATTTGCTGCACATCTGTTTTAGTCATTAAGATGAATTGCAGATTAAAAGCAGAGAAGTTCAAGAAAATGCATGCACTGTAGCTGGCATCACTGCATCTTGAATATTTTCGATTTCAACAAAAAACACAAAACAGGTAACAAAAACAAGTCATTCAAACATTATCCTCTGGTCCTTGTGTTTTTAGAATTTCTCAAAAACGGTTCAACTGATATTGATTGAACTTTGTAGGTATCTGAATTCTTTGAGATAATTGAAGGAAACGCAAATAGGCGTTCGCCTTTTTTGAGGGAACTACCTTGGGCTATTCTCAAATTTATCTCCTTGTTAATGTTTTAACGAATTTTGTTCCAAATTTGTAAAGGATTTTATTGAAGTACAGTCGAAGCCACCTATAACGACATAGCTTATAACGACGAGTCAGTGCAGTCCATTTAAAAAAAAAATGGCCCCAACCCCGACATGCCAGGCTTTCATATTTGCATATGAATAGTATGGACCTATCTTAAATCAAAAGAAATTTTTGCTATCGTTCACACCCAAAAATTACTGTGGGCTCTTAGTCTGTTAGGGCTGGCCACGAGACGAAAAAAGTCTCGTTCTCACATGACGAGACCGAGGCGAGACTGCCTTTTAAGCAACCGAGACGAAAACGAGACGAGACTGTATATTTGGACCGAAATTTACAGAGAGTTTAATAAATTAAAGATCCAATTTCAGTTAAATATTTACTTTCTTCTGCACATATTCAAACTATAATCGAAAATATTTCGTTCGAATTATCAACAGGTTGTCCGGAAATCGTATTTTTCGGAGACGAGACCAAGACGATACTTAATTATTCGAGACCGAGACAGGACTGAAAATTTTCGATTTTAACGAGACCGAGACGAGACTTACAAAGGTCTCGCCGAGTCTCGTCTCGTGGCCAGCCCTAAATAAATTGAAAAACCAATTGCAGGTAAATATTTATTTTCTTCTGCACATATTCAAACTATTTTGGGGACAAATTATATTTTGACGTATCGAAAATATTTCGTTCCAATAATCAATGTATTTTTCCGAGACGAACCTGCAAATTGAAGTTTTCTCGCGGCAAAGGCGAGTCTGAGACCGAGACGAGACTCAATTATACGAGACCGAGACAAGACTGAAAATTTTCGATTTTAACGAGACCGAGACAAAACATACAAACGTCTCGTCTCGTGGCCAGCCCTATTTTCATTCATTTGGTTAGTTTTCATACAATCGTCGTCCATAACGACTATTCTAATTATTTATTTATTTCTTTATTTCATCAATGGATTTACATCTGCTGAATACATTTAATATTTCAACAAATTATGTTCAATATTTATTTATATACATAGGTACAAACTGAACTAATAAGTTTTATGTTATATTATATTCGAAATTGTTCTTTATTGAACTTTATATGAATGAATATAATAAGAAAAATTATTACACCAAATGTTTTGTTAGTTCTTTAATGAACCTTTATTAACTTCAAAATATAACAAGAAAACTATTAGGTACTGCTTTCGTTAGAGGTTAAAGAATGAGTAACTTATATCTATCGACCCATCAGGTAGCTTGCAAAAGGCAAGGTCAAAAAACTGATGAGTCGGTATTATTGATACACAGCGCGTGAAGCCAAACGTTGCACTTTATATGTTTGCATAATATCGCATTTCGTCTGGTTTCATGCCGCTGTGGAAGTTGGGTGAGATATTGGATTTGAATAAAATAGAACATAAATAATAAATATAAAAATAATATGAAGTTAACTGTGAGAAAAAAAATAATATAAACTAAACTGTGGGAAGTAATAAGGAAATCACTTCCCATCGTGTCAGCATATTTTAGTCGTATGAAAATGATGTTGACTGTTTATAGTAAGTTGAACACTTAGGTACAAACTGAACTAATAAGTTTTATGTTATATTATATTCGAAATTAACTCAATATCTGTAAAACAATACTTTTAAACTGGTTTCGACTCATTGTGATGTCAACTTCATTGCAAACCGAATTGAATAGTGACAACGAACGCGAAATGGGATCATTAGGTCCATAATTAGTTCTGTGAGTAGAAACATGGAATAGTACATATCTGTTTCTCAGTATTCTTTCTGGGACGTAGAAGTATATAAGATTTAGTAATTCAATATAATTTTATTGATTTGAAACAATATCTTTGATAAAAATTATGCTTTGAGCATTCCTTCTTACATCAAGCGTTTTTGTACCAAGCACACCTTGAAAGATAATTTGGCATATCGCCTGACCAGTTTAAATTTCGTAAAGCGAATCGCGTGAATCTTTTTTGAATTTGTTCAATTCTAAGTATTCCATTCGCATAGAATGGGCACCAGATAATAGAACAATATTCCAAATAAGGAAGTACTAATGAATTCTACAACGTTTTAAGTATATAAACATCTTTGAAATCAGATGCGTTTCGATTTAGAAATCCAAGCAATGAATTTCCTTTAGAAACTATAAAGTCAATATGAGCACGAAAATCTAATTAAGCTTCGAGGAGTACGCCCAGTACTTTTGTCAATTCAACTCTTAAAAGAGGATCATTACCAAATTTGTACATAAAATTAATGACGTTTAGTGATCGAGTCGCACTGAAAATATTACATTTAGAGAAATTTAATTGAAGGTGATTGTATCTGCACCAATCTAGAAGCAAGTCAATATCCATCTGAAGTTTTCCACAATCTAAAATTGAGTGGATGGCATAATAAATTTTGACATCGTCAGCAAACATTAGACAAAAGGCATTCCTAAAAACTGAAGGTAAATCATTTATAAATAAAAGGAAGAGCAATGGGCCCAGATGACTACCTTGAGGAAGACCTGAGTCAACATCAATAGGACTTGAGTAGTACCCATTTATTTCCACAATATGCTTTCTTTTTGAAAGATACGATTCCAACCAACTTAGAAATGATATATTACAACCCATCTTCATTAGTTTTTGAATAAGCAAGCCGTGATGAACTCGGTCGAATGCTTTAACGAAATCTGTGTAAAGTACATCCACTTGATAGCCTTTCTCCATTTGGGTTAAGCAATAACTCGTAAAGAGACATAGGTTTGTGGCGGTTGAGCGGCCCTTGACAAAATCGTGTTGACTAGGCGACAGTAACTCTTTTAAAGAAAAATAGAACTTTCCAGTTATGATTTTTTCTAGAAGCTTTGGAATAGCCGATGGCTTCGAAATGGGCCTATAATTTTTAATTAATTGCTAAGCACCACTTTTATAAATAGGATTAATATATGAAATCTTCCATTCCTCTAAAAAAGTACTCGATAAGAGAGATTTGTTAAAAAGTAATATTAAGGGAAGACATAAATTGGGAGAGCATCTTGATAAAAGAAGAGGGGATATTTCGTCATGACCCGCTTTTTTGGAAATATCAATTTCACATAAAGCAACCAAAACTTCTTACAGATGAGTGTGGAGGCACAAAACTAATCGAGGCATCCATATTGGAATACATAGTGTTAACATCTGGAATAAAATCTATATTATAAGAAGATTTAAAAAAAATTGAAAAAAGTTGGCGAGATGATTGGATATCTAAAATATCCATATCGTATTCCATCGACTGAGGAAAAGAGAACTAGTTGCATATAACGACGAATTCCAGACAAAAATTGCTTCGGTTTCGCATAAAACAACCACTTGCTTTGCTTTTTGTTTGCTTTTTTCACGCACTATTATTGGCAATGAAATTATTATATTTAACAAATATTTACGTCATTTACCACAAGAACAATTTTATGCGATCCATTTTTCTGTTTTATTGTATCTGATACCTTTTAATTAAAATGGTTTTAACTACATATGTACCTTAACTTATATAGCTATGGTAAAATGCAGGTATAGCTTCCAATAATGAAGTCAAAAAAATTTAAGTAGTAAAATATTAAAATTACTTTTGAATGAATATAATTCAATTAAAAATTGCGAAGTTCGAAATGCTGAGTTTTTTTTCAGATCTACTGCCTTAGTTAGCTCGTATATCTCTGGTTTCCAAGCCTCTTTATTATGTCTGTGTAGATCTAATGAACAGCTACAATATTGCGGCAATATCTTCCACTGTGTAAACCATGAAATTTCTTTTGCCAGCATACTTATCTTTTTTGGCAATCTTCTGCTTCCATATTAAGCGTATGTACAAAGAAGATAACTCAGTTCAAGAAAAAGAACATGATTTGGTGTTGACTGAGGCAACTCGAAATTTGTTTTCAAAAAGTATCGCAAAAGTTGCTCTACTTTTTCATATTCTATATGGCCCCAACTTTAGGCTTTAGCTATTCCCCCAAAAACTAGATATTTTGATGATGAATACACAGCTTTACTCGACATTATGTATACTTCTCCAGGTTGCATTTATGGCACTTTTTTATCTTGCAAGTTTTTGTGACATATGTCTTTCAAAAATTATGATTCATTGTAATGAGAACACCTGTAGGTGTAACTCATTCTCATTTTGAGTAACTCCCGCATTGTGAAATATCATGATTTTTGATTTGTCGAGGCTTATATCACAAGCGTCGCAGACAGCTTTACTCCTCCGGTAGAAATCACATTTATATCTTCTATAAATAGGACAAACAAAAGTGGAATTTAATTGCATCCTTGCCTAAGGCCTATTTCAACTTCGAATTCCTCCCATATTTCGACTCCATTTACTAATGCTGACGTTGTATAGGCATACAGACTTTCGATGATTTTCCAAATTTGGAGGACATTCCTTTATTGTACAACTTCAACATAAGAGCTTTACGGTCAATTGCATCTTTAAAATCGATGAAGAATGCACACAGTTTTTTTCTTCTTAATTATAGAAATTTCTTCAATATTGTTAAGAACATAAATTTGATATCTCCGAGAACCAGCCTGGTTATCACTAAGAAGATTATTTTAACGGATCGATGAGTACAATGCTCAGAATTTTGGTGAGGATTTTCATTATGCGTTCAGAACTGAGATGCCCCTGTAATTTTCTGGGCTACTGGAAGCGCCTTTTTTAAGCTTTTTTAGATATATTCAGGAATAGAACCGGAAACAAGGAAACAGTTAAGCGCAGCTGTTAATTTCAAAACAAGATCTGAAGTGCTGAATTTAAAGAACTCCATTGGAACACTATATCCGATCCAGGAGCTTTGTTATTATTTGACTCCTTAAGTATTGTTTCATTTTCAGCAAATGGGGCGTCTAAAGTGTTGTTTTGAAGGTTGGGAATTGCAAATTGGAAGCCATTTCTGTGGTTATCTCTTGTCATGTCGCTAAAGTAGTATACCTGCACTGGAAGTTCAATTATTGGTATTGATCCGTTCCTTTTAACTTTTCCGTTTGCCTCCCGCACTGTTTTCCAAAAATTAGATGCATTGTTACTCTCCGAGATTTTTCGAGCGACTTCCGTGGCATGATATGGCCGTTTAACATTTCACCACCTTTTTAAAATCTTTGTTTGCCTAAATGCCTACACATATTTCAGTCTGAAGAAATCATTTTGTGGATTTTTTTCTTTAGCACTTCAGACAACTCGCCATCAAACCATTTTTCTCTACAGGAAAATCAGGGTTTTCGTTTAGACCTACAAGCACTAGGAATTGATTCTAATACAATCTGGTTTATCTCTTCTATCTGTCAAATGACTGGTTCTGGTATCTATTTATTTATTGTAGCTGAATTATTATACATATTTTTTTCATTAATCCTATATTGCACAATTTACAGAGATTTTGTATAAAGCTACCTTACTACTGAAAAATTTATAACAATGTTTTTTTTAAATATCACAGGCCTTAATAAATAATTGGTAGAAGGAAAAGCTACAGAAAAAACCGTCTGTTAAAGATGAGACGGAGAGAAGGGGCGGGATTAACTGAAAATACCTTGATCAAATCAGTGACTTTTACAAACATTTTTTTATAATAAATAATATTTGATAATACAACTATTTATAACACAGAAACAAAATGTGTGTATCAAAAATTAAATAAATAAATAAATAAATAAGTAAATAAATAAACAATCAAGTATTGAACAAATATAACTATGTAAATAAATGAACGAACAATTTTTTTATATAGTAAATAGTTAAATAAATAATTGAATAAATAAATAAATAAATCGATAAATAAATCAATTAACAAATAAATGACAAAAAAAATAAATAAATAATAAAAATAAATAAATAATTAAGTAAATAAATAAATTAATTATTATACAAATCAATAATATAGGTATCACAGAACAAAATTTTCAAAATTTAGTTTTGCATTCTTTGTAGCCTAAGAATATGAGTTTTTGCACATTTTCCCCACACAGGTGATCCGTAAAACATTACGCTTTGATAAATTACTTTATATATACACAATTTATTTTCTTCACTAAGCTTTGAATTTCTATTTATAAAGGGATTAAGCATTTTTATTGTCACATTAACCTTATTTAATGTTTGTTGGATATCTAATCCGAGAGTTAATGTTTTGTCACGATGCACAGTGGTCGATTTTGGGTCATTAGCTGGACTTAATTCATTTTTTTTTAAGTTTTTTTGTTTTCTAGTTTGATTGTAATAAAACAAGTCAATTTAAAATCATTTTCATAACTTCAGGGGTTGGTATCTTGTGTTTTTGGGTTGGAAGATGTCGAAATTCACTTATCTTTGGGTTAGATGATATTAACATTCTATGGAGCACATCAGCATTTGTTGCAATTTGGGATAACTTTGTTGAAAACCCGCTTCGAAAAGTTTTGTAATCTTGTTTACGAGCTTCCAAAGTTGTCCGATAGGGATTGAAAAACTTTCAATGACGTCAGCACCGTGCAATAAAATTTTGTGGACACTTACAGACATTTTTTGCTGTACCTTTTCGATGAGGTTTTTATGATCAGCTTCTTCTAGAATGGTTATTGACCTTGTTCACTTCGCGTGCTGCAAAGCAGCACTTTAACAAACCAATACTGATGAAAGATTTTCACTCTGAATGAATGAACAAATTTCTCGACGCAAGGGAAATGGTCGCCATGAAAAAGGCGGATTGGTACCTGTAAGTGAAGAAAAAATATGTTGCTCTTATTGGCGGCACTTTAATTAAGCATTATTTTTAAGGAAATAATCCAATCTTTAAACAAAAAATGTTTCACAATGTCACTCTATTTTTTTTTACGGACCAAGAAATGAAAAAAGTTAGTTTGACGTTTTACTAAAAAATGTATTACCACATTTTGTTCATAGTGACAGAGTCTTACTTAATTTTTAATAATAATGCACTGAATTTTTAAATACTTAACCAATAGCAATAATCTGACATATCTGTTTCAAATAATGATCTCACTTTTATTTCACAATAAAACCTTAAAAATTAAAATACCTGTTAACGCGCGAAAGGCAAATTCGAGAGTGAGAAAAGCTTTATGCATTGCATTGATAAGCTTCTCATTGATAAAACTAATGGAATTCAAGATTTTTTTGTTGTTTCTTGTTATTTGGTTATTTGACCGTAAGCCTATTAGTATTTTTTTTTTTTTTAATAGAAAAAACAATTTTTTGTAACTTATGACCAGCTACCGTTGTACTAAATGGACCACTGTGCGATGCAGCCTTAAGTATTTAGCATTGGATTTCCATTTTGTCTGCGATCCGTTAATTGTTAACCTTCCGCTTGGTAGAAAGCAAGCCTTTCTTTTTCTTAAGAAAAAGATGGCTTGAGTCTTTCCAGTGAGGATTTGTATCTGTTTGCAAAAGCAGGCTTTCCGTTTGCATTTTGTTGAGATTATTGTTTGATATCCGTATGTCCATTGTGAAATAGTCAAGCCGAAACCAATTAAACCGCAATACTCGTACTTCAAGGAATCAGTATCATAAGTTTACCATTGAGCCCAACTTAGAACTTACATTTAAGTATTCTTTCTTCAGTCACATGTGGAATGCCTAAGCCTATCTATATCTACTATCAATTTTGGCTTTGTACCTACATGTTATTTTATTTGTGTGTCCTCCATACTGAGTGGTGTTGAATGGGGGGGGGGTTAAACCCTCCCGGGCCTGGGGTTTTGAGATGGCCCTGCAATTTAAAACAAAAATACAATATAATTTTTGTGAGAAAGTAAGAAACCACCAATCACGGTAACTGTTGAGCACACAGCAAGGAATAAACAAGCGATAAATCGTGTTAATCTTCAGTATGATTTTATTGAACCAACTTTTGAAAAGATGAATGTAAAGAATAAAGCAAGGGTATGGAATGAATATACAGTTGCCGTTTAAACGTTTTTCTCACGGTAACGGATCCAACACGAAACAAAGCGATATATCAAGAAATGTTATCTGGCTTTTGAGTCATTCCATATGAAAACGTCTAAACGGAAAGCCATCGCATTTTTGTTTTTTTTTTAAACTTTGTGGGAATCATCTCAAGGTTCCAAAAGATGGAAACACAGCTGGATTTAATTTTCGCATTCACCGATCCCCCTCTACCTCCCTTGAAAAATTTAAAAATCATCATTTTAATGATTTTTTATTTGATTTTTAGAAATGATATTTTTAAATATATCAATACGTTTGAGGTGTCATTTTAAACAAAAAAAACGGTAGCTTTTGAAAAAAATATTTTGGTTTACAAAATAATAGCCAAACAGATAACTGCGAGTGTGTTATCACACAAAAAATGGCCAAACAGTATCAACCACGGTGCCGAAAATACGTGTTTTTTTACTGTTTTTTCTTGATTTTTAACTGCCTCCCGTTTGCCGACTGTTAAATTTAACGCGCTAATATTTCTCAAATACTTAGAACACATATTTTCAAAGAAACAAAACCAAAAATTGACTCACTTTTCTCACCCTTTATATAAAATATCGGTTCTTTAAAAATCCATATTTTGAAAAATTGCATTTTTAAGGCCATAATATCACTATGTTTGACAAAAAATATCGAGATGAAATTTTTAGCATTACTAAGCTTGTAGTTTCAGCTTTAATTTCTGAAATTTTTGTTTTGTTATTTTCATCCATAATGTGAACGCACTGGTTCAAAGAAAGCACTATTTTTTAAATAATAACAAAAGCGATACTAGAATTTGAGAACCGTTATGAGCAATGCTCTGAGTTCAGGTAGAGGGGGAACGGTGAATGCAAAAATTAAATCCAGCTGGATTTCCATCTTTTGGAATCTATAGATGATTCCCACAAAGTTTGAAAAAAAAGCAAAAATGCGATGGCTTTTCGATTAGATGTTTTCATATGGAATGACTCTTTTGGAATTGGGTCTCATTTCCAGTTTAAAGTCATTTTCTAAAGATTTGCTTACATGATTCAAAGTTATAGGTACTGTGAGTTCACAATTGATTTTCCATGTAAAATTGATGTAAGCTGGACTGAACTTAATAAAAACTGCGTCTTGACAAGGCCCTCACTGTCAACTGAAGAGTCCAAGTGAGAACGCCGGGACGAAACGCCAATTTTTACCGACTAAAGGCCGTTAAAAGCTTTATTGTATCAATAAATCAACAAGTCCAATTAAATAATGCTAAGTCTTCTACTTGGCTGATGTATTTCAGTAGTATATAGAATTGGTATTATAAACAAAAACATTCACTGGGATTTGTGTTTATCAAGTTGTACGATGAAAAGCAATGAGATCATCTTTTATACTAATAAAAAGCAGTTGCCATTGCTCATTAAAATACATTATGTACCTCATATTCATTTGAAGATAAAAAAAATGAAAGGGGTGGAGCAACGGCTCGTGAAGAACCAGGGCCTAGTGACTAACAACTCGCAACCATTCCTGTGTGCACGTGTCAACAGGAATGGAAGATGCCGAATCCGAACGGCTAGTCGAGAAGCACTTATTCATGACAAGTGATACTCTTGGAGGATTTGTCAATTCCTCGCAAGATGCATTAGCCCTGAAAAAAAAACATTTTAGTTTTTAGGTGGACGAGGGAATCGAACCCAGACCTCCAGCGTGACAGTCCATCGCACTTACCATCACGCTACGGGCTACTACTACTGAAGTTTAAGCAAATATCAAAAGAAATATTATTTTTCAAAATCATTGATTCTATACATAACTGCAAAAATTTCTATTCCCTGTGCTGCCATGATTAATTTAATTGCGCTTTTCTTATTGTTGCAATTTCCTTTCACTTATTCCTTCGAACTAATGAGGTCTTACGGTTTTTTTTACGTAGTTAGAATGACACAAAAAATTACAGAAATGACAGAGCAAATTTTGAGGAAAAAAATTATATTATTACCCTGCGTCTATTTCTATTTCTCTGATGCAAGTGGGATATTATACATGTCCACAATTCATATCTCGATTTTGGTCACTTTCACAATTCC
This sequence comes from Melangyna quadrimaculata, assembly GCA_949320155.1. Taxonomy (NCBI): domain Eukaryota; kingdom Metazoa; phylum Arthropoda; class Insecta; order Diptera; family Syrphidae; genus Melangyna; species Melangyna quadrimaculata. The sequence goes on along the minus strand of OX439483.1, from coordinate 466,788,190 downwards.
GTTTTTTTATTGTTCCGTCCAAAATAAACGAAAGGTCAGAATTAGTTTACTTCGTTCTGTTTTTAATTTAGTTTCTTTTTAAAACTAATTCATATTTAGTTCAATAAATCTGTTTTTTTATTATTTTGTCTTAGGTCAGTTTCGCACATGATTGTTGTGTCCACTATAGCTTGCTTTCGGAAAATGGTGCTCAATAAAGTTACAGTTTAGGCTGTGAAAAGCTAAAATTCGCCGGAATTTTGAATTTTCCCAACGCAACTAGAACGAAAAATTATCTAAATACCTAACTTTTGCGAAGTGAAAACAATTTATTTTCACCAACGCAAAGTACCGAAATAAAATAGGAAAAAAAGATTATGGGAGATAAGAATCCGCATTTAAAAGATAGATCCCCGTTCGTGAGATTTCTCCCGGGCCCGGATTTTCTTTCGATGGCACCGATCTTGGCTGTTTGAACATTTCGAGCTCAATTTAACTGCAGATGCACGGCGTTCAGTATTAAAATATTGTAAAAAAAATAATTGCAACATTTTTGTTGGCTGTGGAATCGTATAATAGGTATAAACCATTCTTAATTCTCCTAAGCCTAATGTGTTAAAAAAGAATCAAAAATACTTATAACTTAAATATAAACTTGATTTTGGCTCACCCTCTACCCATTTATCCATTTGATTTCTTTCTTCCAAAATCCTCAGAACCTATAATATATTTCACAACACAATGATGATCATGCTTGTTAAAGGTATTCAAGTTATAAAACTCCCATTTAAAAAAAAGTTGTCCACCCACAAGCACTAACTTGCTTGCTGAAAATACCAGCTTAACATCTGCGCCATTCCTTTTATTCATGTCATTCATCAAAAAAAAAAAAAAACACAAAACTTCACCCACCTCACTTTTTTATCATTGTGTATGTTTACTTAATTCGTAATTGAATTTCCGATATGGTAACCTCTTTTCATTTTGGTTTATCCTTCCATTCATTGCTCAAACAAATATCAATTACAATACAATAGCCAACGACAATTTAATAAGAGGATATTTTTTATATACATGTATTGTGTACCTTCTCATCTCATCCATTTCATATACATTCGTATAAAAAGAACTAAAAAGAAGAACAAAAAATTATAACAATGAAATTAAAAAACGAAATATCCTTCAAAATTATACGAGTATCCTGATGCATGTAAACCTCATCACAGAGGGTGATTATATATTATATTTGATTGTAATTATTGTCCGATCACATCATGCATTGCACACAATTGCCGTACATAATAGAAGTGGCAGCAAGTAAATAAAATCGTTTAACCGCCCAAAACTTACAAAAACACACAAACTGGTTGAAAAAAAAAAAATAATTCAATACTTAAGTTACCACCACTGTGGCCATTGTGTGCCACATAATGCACACAAAAGGATCAATTTTTTAAAAACAGTCGAATTAAACAACAAAATTCACAATAATTCCAAAGGGAACCTACCTACCCATGATGCTTCAGGAACCATGCATCCTTTCCTATATCGTCCTCATACTTTTGTATGATGTAGTTCATCACCACCATCACCGTGAATCGTCAGTTTAACAAAAGCAATCGTGATCCTCAATCCTCCAACAATTCAACTAAAATCTCCAGGACAATCGACATTGCGTACTCATCACCATCGCACACAACGTAATTGCACACTCGCTTCCAGGAAATTACCCAACAAAACGACGACTACAAAAAAAAACTATACATAAACTAAGCGCATTTAACTACAGAGCCGCATACACAGCCTGTGGAGTGTGGATTTGCAAGCCTCTATAAGGACTCGTTATCGTCCGTCGGGGCACCCCCTGAAGCCTATAAAAACATTTGCCTACCGATTCCGATTCCCAATCCCAACCCTCGCTCTTTTTCGATTAATCCTTTTTTATTTATTTCAAATAAAATTGTAATTCATGTTTGATGGAAAAAAACTTAGACCCTTTTCCCTTGTGAACAATGTCCTTATTGGTTGGCAATATATAGCAACCCAAAATGGAAACAATAGAACGAGTAGTTAGTTCTCTCTTTTTCTCTGTGCGCAATTTCATCATTGTTTCAAACTGTCACCACCGCAAGATACAATGGCGGCCACGTACTTAACGAATTGTTCCTAGCTGAATGCATCTAGGAGTACCAAGTGGATGCTGTTACTTTATTTTTTTCATTATATTTTCCGCGGACCTATTCTTATTCGTTGATATTTCATATTTTATTTTATTTCGAGAAAAAAAACAAGGAATGTTTTAAAAGTGCTTAAACACTCCTTAGCATTGCCATCGAGATGACATTTCATGTTAAAATTGAAATCCTTATGAGCTATATGGAAAAGAGCTACCGAAATTGTTCCAAACGTTCGTTGATGATGATGACGATGGATGGAAAACTTAACGTGTACAATTGCACACTTAACTTTTTGTTGTTCTTTGATGGGACTCTTAATTGTTTATTGCCATAAGGACTTTTCCGTTATTTTCTTCTTCGTTTTATTTTGTTTTAATTCGGTTGTCGAAAGGTTTTTTGGCTAAATGCACAAAGCTATAAGGGCGCGAGAGTGTTTGAAGCTCAATGAGAAAATTTACCGTTAAATACAATTGAAGCTTTGTCGGTGTTATAGTTCTGGGGTGTTGAATTTGCTTTTGAGGATTTGTTAAATTTGGGAAGCTCGAGATTTATATTTATAGGTACCTATCGAATGTGTACACCTTTAAGACTTATTAAGGAATATTAAAAAGGTCATAATTTGGTGTGAAATATTAGTCCCAGAGTTCCTATTGATGGCATTATGGTCTCTTGAAAAACCTGGGAACTTATTTTGTATTTATTAAAAGAAGTAGAAGATGGTCAGAAGGGTAGTTATGTGCATTTAAGAGGACAAAATCTTCCACAGGTTTTTCACAAAACCCATCTCTGTCTACCAACTCCTACACTCACCTTCTAGTGGTGAACATCGGGTGTACCTCACCTGGAAATAGGGTTTTAATCCCTGTGGAAAGCTGTTGGGGACAGCCAACGAGAGGGAGAGGAGGAGTGTTTCCACCAAGACACTTCTCCTTTCATCGAGGCGGCAGCGGACGAATTTTCCAGATGAAGTCAACGGTGGCGTCTACAGTTCCATTTAGGTTGAACTATTAGTGAACATCATAATATGGGCTACTACGAAATATTCGTATAGCTTAGGCCTATAAGGAGTGGATTATCTGAGTCTCTACTCTTGGAGTTATACTAAGGGTCTAGCCCCTCAGGTCTGGGGTTGTGCGTCAGGGTAACCACGTAAAAACACTTTGTTCCGAAACAACTACAAGCCTAGGATATGGATGATTTTAAAGTTGGCGACCCCAGCAAACGAAACAAAGACAATGAATTTCGGATCTGCACATGGAACGTCCTGTCCTAATACATAACACTTGCAGCCGAGCAATAAGTGGAGAACACCTCAATATAGACCAGGCGACTTGGCGGTCGCGTGATCAACGAACCGTCAACCAAATCGACCACGTTGCGATAGACGCGAAACATGCTTCCAGTATCTTGGACATCCGAACGTATCGAGGGGCCAACATTGATTTGGATCACTACCTGGTGGTAGCTAGACTACGTAAGCGGATATCCAAGACGCCACAACGCAGAGTAGATGCTGTGAAAAGGTACGATGTCGAAAAGCTTACATTGCAAGAGGCCGCCAGAACTTTTGCAGACCACGTTAATCACTCTTAATCTCTCAGGAAGTCCACCACAAGCATCAAGTGCAGAGGACCAGTGGAAACACTGTCAACAAGCCATCAGAAGTGCCGCCTCTGATGTGCTGGGTTTCACTAGGCGACCACAACGAAACCCCTGGTTCAATGAAGAGTGCCTGCTGGCACATGTAGCTAAGGATGAGGTCTACCAGGCAATGCTGCAGACTCGGACAAAAGCTGATGGAGAGTGTAGCCCGGGAGCTCTATGGACTGAAATGAAAAGAGGAACGCCGACTTTTCAGGAAAAAAAAGAGAGAGCACGAGAAGCGGGTTATCGAGCCTATTGAGGGTTGTAGTGGCAGGGGAGATGTTCGAAAATTTTATCAGAGGGTGAAACGATCCACCCAAGGATACAAAGCTAGAACGGAAGCCTGTCGAGATGAGAGTGGGAATATAGTAGTAGATACACAGTCAGTGCTGAGGATCTGGAAAGAAACTTCTCTAGGCTGCTTAGCGGCGAAGACAGCCAAGATTCCGCTAGTAGGCAGAACACTCTATTCAACTTGGATGCTGATGGCCAACAGTTCCGTCCACCCGACCTAACCGAAGCGCGGGTGGCGATATCCAAACTTAAGTGGTACAAGGCTGCTGATGCCGATGGCCGACAAGCCGAACTATTCAAATCACCGGGAGTTGAATTGGTTAGGAGCATACACCAACTCATCTGCAAATTTTTGTCGGATGAAAGTATGCCCGATGATGAAACCTCGGTATAGTATGAAGCATCTTTAAAAGGGAGAAGCTCTGAAATACACCAACTACAGAGGGATGAGTCTCCTAAACGTCGCTTATAAAATCTTGTCGGCTATCAGTATGGTCTTGGGCCAGGCAAGTCAACCGCCGAAACCCAGGATCGATACAAATCACCTCTTTATCGATTTTAAAGTCGCGTGTGATAGCGTGAAAAGGGACGAATTATACAGAGCCATGTCATATCTCGACATCCCTGTCAAACTCGTCCGTTTGTGCAGGATGACGATGGAGAAGTCTCGCTGCTCCGTCAAAATCGGTAAGAACACCACCGATTCCTTTGATGTTGAGAGAGGATTGAGGCAAGGCGTCGCGTTATCATGCAACCTATTTAACATCATTCTTGAAGCAATTGTACGCAACGCACAAGTCAAGACAAGTGGTACAATTTATCAAAAGTCCGTTCAATTGTTTGCGTACGTGATGAATCTTTTTCCTCTGCGCAAAAAATGTTTTGCCAGAAAATTCTAACCGATTGTTCTATGAAGAAGAAAATGATGAATCAGATCACGTCGACAACAAACACATTGAGGATTGCAATTACTGTGTTGGCTGTGTGTTTAAATTAATAGTGAACTACGGAATGTATTCTTTTGAATATAAAAAAACTTGTACAAAATTTATACATTTTTGCTGACTCTGCCGATGACACAAGTCAAGTATGAAAGTAGCTTCTCAAAATTAAAACTTATAAAGAATAGATTAAGATCTACTCTCAGAAACGAGAACTTAGAAGGACGAATTTAAGGAATGTATAGTATCATAGAAAAACTTTCTGAAAGTGCCTCGCAATACCGTAGACATTTAAATTAACGCAATATATCTTCCTGTAATAATTACTTTTATATGTAGCAAAGTTCCTTTTTTTGTGTCTTAAACGTAATAAAATTCATACAGGATGTACTAGATAGTTTAAATGATATTGATACGACCAGAGAAGCAGGATTTGATTTGATTCCTCCTATTTTAGTAGCAAAATGCTCAACTCCACTGTGTTATATTTTATCCTGTATTTTTAATATGTCTCTGGCAACTGGTGTATTTCTGAAAGAATGGAAACTATCCTATATAGATCCAGTTTATAAAAATGGTCTAAAACACCTTGTGAAAAATTATAGACCTATATCTAAGCTTTCGGCAGTACCAAAGCTTTTTGAAAAAATGGTTATACAAAGACTTTTCTTTTCTGTAAAGGAATCCTTATCCCCCTGTCAACATGGTTTTTTAAAAGGTAGATCGATTTTAACTAATTTAAGCCTGTTTAATAATTTTTGCAGCAATCAAATGGAAAATGGGAAACAAGTGGATGTTCTCTATACTGACTTTATAAAAGCATTCGACCGCGTACACCATGGTCTTCTACTGCAGAAATTAATAAAGTTAGGGTTTAATAAATCTTTCCTCAAATGGTTACAGTCATATTTATCTGATAGAAAGCAAATGGTAAAGATAGATGGATGTACCTCAAATATTATAGAAGTTGTGTCGGGTCATTTGGGCCCACTTCTTAGATATTGCAATTGTTTGATGTACGCAGATGATGTAAAGATTTTTCTTTCAACATCTTCAATAAGGGATTGTATATTGCTGCAGTTGGATATTGATAATGTTTTAAGTTGGTGCAATTACAATCATTTGGAATTAAACTATTCAAAATGTAAAATTTTTAGTGCAACAAGATCTCCACCTCCTATAAATTTTGAGTACAAATTTCATGAGTACAGTCTTCTTAGAGTTAATGTTATAAATGATCTTGGAGTTCATTTTGATTCAAAGCTGGACTTTAGAACTCATATTGACTACATTGTCTCTAAAGGCAATTTTTAATTAGGTTTCTTAAAATGGAATTCAAATGATTTTAACGATGCTTATACGTTAAAGACACTATTCGTGATTTTAGTTTTACCTATCTTGGAATACTGTTGTGTCGTTTGGTCGCCATTCTATGATAATAATAATATCTTGAGAATTGAAAGAATCCAAAAGAGGTTCACCAAGTATGCCTGAGGAAATTAAAGTGGGTTGGATCTTTACCAGACTATGAATCAAGGTGTTCTCTTAAAGATTTAAAACGCTTAAATGTCGAAGAAAAGTTCAATGTATTTTATTTATAAAAGATGTATTAGACAATCTTATATCTTCAATTGATTTGCTTTCCTTAATACCTTTCTACGTTCCGATACGAATCTTCCGAAATAGATGTGAATTATTTTATACTGTTCCTCATAGGACAAAAACTTGAAACTTTTTAATGGAGTATGCGATGAAATTGACCTTTGCATTAAGAGGGATCCTTTTAAGAAAAGATTACTCAGTTTATGTAGTTAATTAATTCCATGCCTTTGAATTATTGATGTTTAAATTTTGAATTATTATGTAATAACTCGGAAAATGTATATATATTGTAAATAATGTATTAAAATTATATAGTTAATTTGTAATCAGCAGATCTAGTTATCAATTGATAAATAAATAAATAAATAAATAAATAAATAAAAATGGCTGAGTGGTTGTAGTGATGGCCTATCGCGTAGAAGTTCCGAGTTCGATCCCTAGTAAGTTAAAAATGTATTTTATATTTTATAATCATTTCCAATACTATAATTCATAAATAAATGAATTTGATACTTGATTTCAGGTAAAATGCAGTAAAAATCACACTGAAAAATCAAAATAAAAAGAGAAAAATCTTTTTTTTTAATTTATTTTTTTCGCCTTCTATAAGACTTGTATTTTTAGCGTCTAATAGGCACTATACAACCACACATACAAAAGTTCGCACTTCTATTAAACTTGTATTTTACTTTATACTATTACAACCATGTCCAAAGCTATCTGTCAAGTTGAAGTGTCATTCAAATTTCCAATATCACTCGTTAAAACTTCGTGTCGGCTTCTTTAGGCTTTTATACAATCTGAAGCTTTAAAAATATTTGCGAATAAGTTAATAAGAATATTTTCCGAAATCACGTATATTAACTATATTAGCTTCTATAACATTCTCCTTTTTATGCTTAAGTAAACTTTTCAATATTGTCTTATGGAACTTCGAAAGCCTATTCTATTAAGCCGAACCGAAGCTGAGATGTTAGTTGGATATAGCTCTGTAAGAGTTTATAATAGAGCTATCTTTATTTCATTTTAAAATTGTGCTCTATAACAGAGGTTCTGGAATGGTTTCAGCTCTAACAACTAATGACGTCTCAAGATTCAAAAATATGCTTTATAATGGAGTTTATAACATTCAAAATAGAGCATTGTCTTAATATCAGCGCTTAACGAGTTTTAATAGAGTTTTCAACAACACATGGACAAAATATTAACGCATGCGCCTACCAAAACGTCGAAATAAAGCTCTAATAGAACCACACAAAAAGTGCTTATAGAGCTAAATGCTAATACTATCACACAAATGGTTCATAATAAAAATATTACGTATGCGTATTGTAAAGTGTCAAAAAAAAGCATTTACAGAGCTATTGTACAGCCACCACTGATTTTGTAGGGAGTTACAAACTTAAATAAATTCAACAAAATTAATTCGTCAAAAAACAAATAAAATAACCAATTTCCAAAACAAATAAATTAATTTCCCTATGAAAGGGTTTTAGAGTATAAAGCAGTAGTATCTTGTATTAGTTATTATTATTTATTATTTTTCTATAGCCTAAGAAAGTTTTAAAACTTATCGAAATTTAAAAAAAAAAACTTGCTCGTTTAGTTCAAAGTGCATCTCAGGGACACCTACTCTTTAAATAAAAATATACTATTTGCTGTGCAGATTTATTAATTATTTCTTTTATTTTCTAAAACACCCTATTTTATATAAAGCACTGAAGGCAAATCTGTCACCTTGTGGATACTAGCTCTGAATTAGCGCTATAACAGTTCTATTGAAGAGAAACTTTTACCCTAATAAAAATATTGCGATGAAAAGAAAAATTATTCGAATAACCATTCTTTTTGTTTGAATTTTGAAAGAGAAAAGGTCTCCGTTTTCGATTAAAAAAACACAACACATTTTTTAATTTTGAAACAAAATATTTTATTAATAATTGACAATAGTTCTTAAGATTTATTTGTTTTGTTCAGATTATTTTGTTTTCAAAATCTCAGCGTAATATTTATAATTCCGGAGGCGCGTTGTAATTTCACGGAGTACCTCCAATACATTTGTGGTAAAACAAAACGCGCATTTAAAATTCACAATTATTTTACTGAAAAATATAACATATATTATTCCCTTATTCTAAACGAATATAAAAAATAACTTATCTTATGCCCTTATTACGCACTTAATGAAGTTTTACAATACTTATAAATACTTTAAATAAAATAAAAAAACATAAAATATGTTGTGCAAAAATTATGTATATTTTTATTCTTCGATTGTATTATGCACACTTATACCAACAAAAAGCTGTCAAAGGTGCTCCTTAGTACAAATAAAATGCATATTATAGAGCTTACAATCTACTAAGTCACTGGTAACGAGCTGATTCCGAAAAGAAGTGTGATCTAAATGTCAAAAAATTCCCTGTAAGAGAGCTCTAAAATGGTTCTAAAGGCGCAACTAGAGCTAATTCTCGAAGTGACGAGGTTTAAGACTTGCTCTGGAAGTGCTGTTAGAGCATTTGAAGAGCTAAATTTCTTTCTTGGGAACAGAAGTACTTGTAAATTTAAGTGAATACAATCTGAAAGAAAAAAATAAATGTTCATAAAAGAAAACTAAGACAAATAAAAACATAATTATATTAGATACTCGTAGAGGTTGGAGTATGATTTGACCCTCCTTTTCATTGATTCCTTGGGTTATTGTACATATCAGCAAGATATCATCGGCCACGATAACATTTTTTACTGAACTATTTTTTTATATAATTTAAACGGACGTGTTAATTTTTTCCTAAACAAAAAAAACAAAAGAGCTGTCGTACAAACTTGATTATCGTTAATATTTGTGTTTTAATATATTGTTAACCAGTGACTTTGTTTGAATGGAATTCATTTTCTTGTTTTTCTTCTTAAAAAAAAGACACATGTTGTGTTGCCAAACAATAAATAACTGTTAGTTCTATAAATCATACAACGGAGAGAGTACCCCAACTAACAATTTAACTTCTGTAAGGATATATCGAAGTTATTTCCTAATCAGCAAATTTGACTCTATAAGATCTTAGAGAAACACATTTGGCCCACATTGAGAAGCTCGAAAGGCTTTTAAGCAATCATTTACAGTTTTATTACTTACTTACTTACTTAGGTCCTCGGACCTATTACGTCCGTGATGTTTCCCTTACGGGACATAGGGCCTCCACTACACCTACGCGCCATCGTGTACGATTTCTTGAAATATATTTCAGCTCTCTTAAACTTATCGAAATTTAAAAAAAAAACTTGCTCGTTTAGTTCAAAGTGCATCTCAGGGACACCTACTCTTTAAATAAAAATATACTATTTGCTGTGCAGATTTATTCATTCTTTCTTTTATTTTCTAAAACACCCTATTTTATATAAAGCACTGAAGGCAAATCTGTCACCTTGTGGATACTAGCTCTGAATTAGCGCTATAACAGTTCTATTGAAAAGAAACTTTTACCCTAATAAAAATATTGCGATGAAAAGAAAAATTATTCGAATAACCATTCTTTTTGTTTGAATTTTGAAAGAGAAAAGGTCTCCGTTTTCGATTAAAAAAACACAACACATTTTTTAATTTTGAAACAAAATATTTTATTAATAATTGACAATAGTTCTAAAGATTTATTTGTTTTGTTCAGATTATTTTGTTTTCAAAATCTCAGCGTTATATTTATAATTCCGGAGGCGCGTTGTAATTTCACGGAGTACCTCCAATACATTTGTGGTAAAACAAAACGCGCATTTAAAATTCACAATTATTTTACTGAAAAATATAACATATATTATTCCCTTATTCTAAACGAATATAAAAAATAACTTATCTTATGCCCTTATTACGCACTTAATGAAGTTTTACAATACTTATACATACTTTAAATAAAATAAAAAAACATAAAATATGTTGTGCAAAAATTATGTATATTTTTATTCTTCGATTGTATTATGCACACTTATACCAACAAAAAGCTGTCAAAGGTGCTCCTTAGTACAAATAAAATGCATATTATAGAGCTTACAATCTACTAAGTCACTGGTAACGAGCTGATTCCGAAAAGAAGTGTGATCTAAATGTCAAAAAATTCCCTGTAAGAGAGCTCTAAAATGGTTCTAAAGGCGCAACTAGAGCTAATTCTCGAAGTGACGAGGTTTAAGACTTGCTCTGGAAGTGCTGTTAGAGCATTTGAAGAGCTAAATTTCTTTCTTGGGAACAGAAGTACTTGTAAATTTAAGTGAATACAATCTGAAAGAAAAAAATAAATGTTCATAAAAGAAAACTAAGACAAATAAAAACATAATTATATTAGATACTCGTAGAGGTTGGAGTATGATTTGACCCTCCTTTTCATTGATTCCTTGGGTTATTGTACATATCAGCAAGATATCATCGGCCACGATAACATTTTTTACTGAACTATTTTTTTATATAATTTAAACGGACGTGTTAATTTTTTCCTAAACAAAAAAAACAAAAGAGCTGTCGTACAAACTTGATTATCGTTAATATTTGTGTTTTAATATATTGTTAACCAGTGACTTTGTTTGAATGGAATTCATTTTCTTGTTTTTCTTCTTAAAAAAAAGACACATGTTGTGTTGCCAAACAATAAATAACTGTTAGTTCTATAAATCATACAACGGAGAGAGTACCCCAACTAACAATTTAACTTCTGTAAGGATATATCGAAGTTATTTCCTAATCAGCAAATTTGACTCTATAAGATCTTAGAGAAACACATTTGGCCCACATTGAGAAGCTCGAAAGGCTTTTAAGCAATCATTTACAGTTTTATTACTTACTTACTTACTTAGGTCCTCGGACCTATTACGTCCGTGATGTTTCCCTTACGGGACATAGGGCCTCCACTACACCTACGCGCCATCGTGTACGATTTCTTGAAATATATTTCAGCTCTCTCCAACTTTTCCCCAGTCGTGCCGATTCCTGTTCGACCGTTCTTCGCCATCTACTTCTAGGCCGGCCCACTTGTCTTCCCTCCTGTGTGAGCGGGTTCCACTGCATTGCTTGAGATGCAATGCACCGATCGCCTTTTCGAAGCGTATGGCCAATCCACTGCCACTTTCTTCTTCGTATAATGGAGTCTATGGGCTCCTGACCCGTTCTCGCATGAAGTTCGGCATTGGAGATACGGTTGGGCCAGAAAATCCTCAAGATGTTTCGTAGACATCTATTAACGAAGGTTTGCAGCTTCCTAGTGACAATTTCAGTGACTTTCCAAGTGCTGCAGCCGTAAAGCAGAACGGATTCAACATTGGAGCGGAACAGTCGTAGCTTGGTCTTTAAGCTAAAAGAGTTGTTTCTCCATATTTTGGACAGCATTCCGAACGCAGCCTTTGCTTTTCTGATTCGGCTGTTTACGTCCAGTTCAGTTCCGCCACCCGTAGAGATAATACTCCCAAGATATTGGAAATCCTCTACCATCTCTACCGGTTGTCCAGAAATATTTACTTGGATTGATGAGGAAGTTCCAAGGCTGATCCTTTTAGTTTTTGCCGAGTTGATCTTAAGCCCTACGATTTCTGCTTCTCTCTCCACCCTTGTTGTCATTTGATGGAGATCCATGATCCTATGAGAGAGTAAGCATACGTCGTCCGCGTAGTCCAGATGTTTGAGGTGAGATTGCAGAGTCCACTGAATTCCTCCATTTCCATTTGACAAAGCTGCGTGCAGTACGTCACTTATCACCAACAGGAACAGTATTGGTGACAGTATACAGCCTTGCCTAACTCCACTTTGGATTTCAAACTCCTCTGACAGCCTACCTTTGTGCAAAACGTGACACCTGGATCCATCATATGTAGCCTTGATAATAGCAATCAATTTATCTGGGATGCCCCTCCTGTGCAAAGCAAGCCAAATAAATTCTCTATTGACACTGTCGAACGCCTTTTCAAAATCGATGAACAGCAGGTGAAGTGGTGATCGATATTCAACGCACTGTTCGATGATGATCCTCAAGGTGTTGATGTGATCAACACAGGAAGATCCAGTGCGGAAACCTGCTTGTTCGGCGTCGAGTGTGTCTTCGAGGTGGTCTTTAATTCGGTCCAATATTATCCTTGCTATTATCTTGGCTACTGCAGGCAGAACGCATATTCCTCTCCAGTTTTCGCACTGTGTGAGATCTCCTTTCTTTGGGAGCTTGACAATCATTCCTTTTTTCCACTCTTCAGGAAAGCTCTCTGATTCCCAAGCTCTCTTAATAAGTGGGTGCAGTAGCTCGCTCGATGTCGTTGGGGCTGCTCCTAAGAGCTCTGCAGGAATACCGTCAAGTCCAACCGCTTTGTTGTTCTTCAGTGCTTTGATGGCGGTGATAATTTCTTCTTTACTGGGGGGTACGGTGCGTATTCGGGAAATTGTTACTTCGGGTAGCTCAGTGGGAAAAGGGTTCACTTCACTTGCGAAAACGCGGTTTAAAACCGCAGAAAAGTGTTCCCTCCACCTTATGAGCTGGTCCTCATCCGAAATTAGCAGGGATCCGTTTGTGTCTTTAACCAGGTGTTGTTTAGAGCTCTGGACACCAGTGAGCTCTTTGGTAATTCTGTAGACGGTCCTACTGTCACACCTACTAACGGCTTCTTCTGCTTCTGTAGCCAATGCGTTGATGTAGCTACGCTTATCACGTCGCACACTACGGTGAACTTCCCTCATCTTCATGCGGTACGTAGACTCAAGCTCGTTTCTCCCTGCTGCTATGGTAGCTGCGATGCGAGCTTTAAGGTGTTTCCTTTCTTCGATCCTTGCCCAAGTTTCGTCGGAAAGCCAAGCACTATTTCTTCCTTGCGCCCGGCCGACTATACTTTCAGCACCGGATATGAACACATTTTTCACAGCACACCAATGATTTTCGATGGATGTGGTTTCCGTGCTGCTGATTGCGTTCAATCCTTGTGAAAGGTGGTCCCCTAGTTGTTGGCGCACTGCAGGATCCTTTAGTCTATCTGTATTAAACTTGGGCATTCGAGTGTTTCCTTGGGATCTCCGAACTGCAGCTGTACGCAATCTTACGGTAGCAATTATCAGATGGTGGTCCCGGGCCATTCCCATGTCAGCACCTCTTCTGTTACGGACGTCCTGGAGACTGCTTCTAAAACGCCGGCTGATCGCGAAGTGGTCAATTTGGTTGGAAGTTGCTTGTCTGTCAGTCGACACCCAACTGACTTTGTGGCACGTCTTATGCTCGAACATGGTCCCTCCAATAACAAGGCCGTTGGCGTTGCAGAAATCGACAAATCGTTCGCCATTGTCGTTTCGGTTACCAACACCATGTTTTCCCATGACATGCCTTAGCCCAGTGTTGTCATTGCCAACCTTGGCATTTAAGTCTCCCATCACCATAACTATATCACCTCGTGGAACGCTATCATAAGCAGCACTCAGCCGGTTATAAAAGGCCTCCTTCTCCTCGTCAGAAGAGAGCAAAGTTGGGGCGTAACACTGTATGATGGTGACGCGACGTACTCTAGTCCGGAACCTGGCTTTCAGGATCCTGTCACCTAAAGGCTCCCAGGAAATTAGGCTTTTGAGAGCTGTTTTGGAAAGCAGCAATCCAACGCCAGATTCCCGAGCGCTTCCAGGTGTTTTTCCGGAATAGAATAGTACAGTGTTACGGGTTGGTGACTTGAACTTCCCCGAACCCAGCCATCTAACTTCACTTATCCCTAAGATGTCCATCCTATACCGCATGAATTCCTTCTCTAGTTGCAGGAATCTGGCATTCTGAGGACCTTCTTTTCCATTGTCAAGAAGCGTCTTCACATTCCAGAAACCAATCTTTGTCCGGGTACAATAGCCAAAAGTCGTCAACGAGTTATCATTAATTATCCGAGGCGTAGTGTTGGTTTCGGTAGCGGGTTGATTTCAGTTACGGAGAATGCTAACCTCCGTAACCTATCCTAGAAAGCTAGGCCTTTTCGCACTTGTAATTTTAGCCTATTTATGTATATTGGGATACATAAATAGTTGCCCGGGGACCACCACGAGGAGGTAAAACAAGCACTTCATCGTGACTGATTGTTGCGCTACTGGCCCAGACCAAGTTCTGAGCAATCAATAGTTTCCCGATCAGGCACGATGCAGGTCGCCCAAACAGTTTTATTGGAAGTACTCAATTTATTTCGCTAAGGCCTTATAGAACAAAACTACACTCAAACATTGCAATTGTAGTAGTGTAGTTTTGTTCAAGTATTTCGATAAGCACATCTAAAAACCCTTATAAAAGGCTTGTCGAGGCCTAGGAGAAGCATTTTCGAAGCACAATGCCAAACAAAATTAGCTTCCTAAAAACTTCCTTGGGACTTCCTGATGAATTGAACTAATTTAAAAAATTCAGGTTACCATTCGTCTGTTGCTTGCAATGGAGTTTTTTTTACTTAATGTTATTTTTTTCTTAATTTTTAATGTTTCCATGATTACGCATCAGAGAAAACATGGAAGTTGTCAAACAAACATACATTTTGTGAGACAACAATTAAAATATATGTAAGTTCCATTTTCATCAAAATCGATTGTTTTCAAGAACGAAAGGCTTTGATTTGAGAAAAAATATAAAAACTATTTTATGCTCCATAAAATATGTACTTTTCATTTTGTACGCAAACCATTTACTGACAATTTTAATTTGTATCTTTTTTAAAAACACTTATTTGCCAAAATAAAAAACATAAACAATAACGACCATCATTATGTTTTTTTAACTGAAAGTAACTTTGTAGTATAGATATTAAAAAACGTTTAAAATGTAATTAAAAAACTACTGAGAAATGAAAGCTTCATACTAAGATAATTTTTGAACACATTGGAATTTCTTAACGTGGCAATATTTTTTAACGATGAAACAGAAACTATACTATGGTCACTTCGTTTTTGAATAATTCAGCCAGCAGTAGCTTATTTTCACATCAATACTACTTTCCATGCAAAGTACCAGCTTTTAATGCTTTCATGTTGAGTGTACAACACTTCGCTAGGACCAAATAATCGGGATTATTACTTCCCGCGCATGCGCGTGAGAGGATGATTAAAATTATGTTTGCATTACCACCTCTTCACAGGTCTTATAGAAACAAATAAGGCTGACATCACTTCGCTGAGGCAAATTCATCGAAATAAATGCTTCTCGCACATGTGTCTGACAGAGTTCACACAATTATTATGCTTGTGTCGGGCTTGTGTTTGATGGGTTATAGAACTAAAATTGCATGTCATGCTTAATCAGAGTTACCACTGCGATCAAATTTAATTCTGAGGGAATCATTTTTATTGGTGGGATCCGGGGGTATTATTTTGTTTTATACTTACTTACTTACTTTTGATGGCGCTCACAGCCCAGGATGGGCTTCGGCCTCAACTAACAAGCCCCTCCAGCCAGCTCTGTCCCTAGCTAGCCGCTTCCAGTTGCGCACACCGAGTGCTTTGATGTCGTCATTCACTTGATTGCGCCACCTGTTACGGGTTCTTCCTCTGCTGCGTACCCCATCGGGGTTGGATTCGAAGACTCGTCGGGCAGGTGCGTTGCTGTCCATACGCTCCACGTGCCCCAGCCATCTAAGCCGCTGTATTTTCAGCTTTTTGACCAGGTCAACGTCGCTGTATAGCCCGTATAGCTCGTCGTTGAATCTTCTCCTCCATACTCCTTCGATACACACCGGACCGAAAATCACACGAAGAATCTTCCTCTCAAAGCACCCTAGCAGATTTTTATCCGAATCTTTCAGTGTCCATGCTTCTGACCCATAAAGCAGGACCGGGATGATTAGGGTTTTGTATAAAGTCTCCTTGGTTCTCTGAGAGAGGGCCTTACTACTTAAATGCCTTCTTAGACCGAAGAAACAGCGGTTGGCAAGAGTAATTCTTCGCTTGATCTCTGCACTGATGTCATTCTGCGATGTAATAGTGGAGCCCAGGTAGACAAAGTCCTTGACAACTTCGAAGTTATATCTGTCCATCGTGATATTTTGCCCGAGTCGACGATGTTGAGATTCCTCTCTCGATGACAGCATATACTTCGTCTTGTCCTCATTAACCGCCAATCCCATTCTAGCCGCCTCCGATTCAATGCTCGCAAATGCCCCTGCCACAGCTCGCTTCGTTCTGCCGACAATGTCTATGTCATCCGCATATGCAAGCAATTGAACGGACTTTTGATAGATTGTACCGCTGGTGTTGACATGTGCGTTGCGTACAATGGCTTCAAGAACGATGTTGAATAGGTTGCATGATAACGCGTCGCCTTGCCTCAATCCTTTCTCAACATCAAAGGAATCGGTGGTGTTCTTACCAATTTTGACGGAGCAGCGAGATTTCTCCATCGTCATCCTGCACAAGCGGACGAGTTTGGCAGGGATGCCGAGACTCGACATGGCTCTGTATAATTCGTCCCTTTTCACGCTATCATACGCGACTTTAAAATCGATAAAAAGGTGGTGTGTATCGATCTGGAATTCCCGGGATTTTTCTAAAATCTGTCGGAGTGTGAACATTTGATCGACGGTTGACTTGCCTGGCCTAAAACCGCACTGATAAGGGCCGATCAGATCGTTGACAAAAGGTTTTAAGCGGTCACACAGGATGGCCGACAAGATTTTATAAGCGACGTTTAGGAGACTAATTCCTCTGTAGTTGGTACATTTCAGAACATCTCCCTTTTTATGGATGGGGCACACTATACCGAGGTTCCATTCATCGGGCATACTTTCCTCCGACCAAATTTTGCAGATGAGCTGGTGTATGCTCCTAGCCAATTCATCTCCCGCTGATTTAAATAGTTCGGCTTGTAAGCCATCCGCACCTGCAGCCTTGTACGACTTAAGTTTGGATATCGCCAGCCGAACTTCGGTTAGGTCGGGTGGACGGAACTCTTGGCCATCATCGTCCAAGTTGAATGGAGCGTTCTGCCTATTAGCGGCATCTTGGCTGTCTTCGCCATTAAGCAGTCTAGAGAAGTGTTCTTTCCAGATCCTCAGCACTGACTGTGTGTCTACTACCATATTCCCACTCTCATCTCGGCAGGCTTCCGTTCTAGCCTTGAATCCTTGGGTGGATCGCTTCAACCTCTGATAAAATTTTCGAACATCTCCCCTACCGCTACAACCCTCAATAGACTCTACCGCCCGCTTCTCGTGCTCTCTCTTTTTCCTCCTGAGAAGTCGGCGTTCCTCTTTTCGTTTCAGCCCGTAGAGCTCCCGGGCCACTCTCTCAGCAGCTCTTGTTCGAGTCTGCAGCATTGCCTGGTAGGCCTCGTCCTTAGCTGCATGCGCTAGCCGGCACTCCTCATCGAACCAGGGGTTTCGTTGTATTCGCCTAGTGAAACCCAGCACATCAGAGGCGGCACTTCTAATGGCTTGTTGACAGTGTTCCCACTGGTCCTCTGCACTTGATGCTGGTAGCGGACCTCCTGAGAGATTAAGAGTTACGTGGTCTGCAAAAGTTCTGGCAGTCTCTTGCGATTTAAGCTTCTCGACATCGAATCTTTTCACAGCATCTGCTCTGCGTTGTCGCGTCATGGATATCCGCATACGTAGTCTAGCTACCACCAGGTAGTGATCCGAGTCAATGTTGGCCCCTCGGAACGTTCGGACGTCCAAGATACTGGAAGCATGTCTCGCGTCTATCGCAACGTGGTCGATTTGGTTGACGGTTACTTGATCACGCGACCGCCAAGTCCCCTTGTGTATATTGAGGTGTGGGAAGTAGGTGCTTGAGATGATGACATTTCGCCCCGCCGCAAAGTCTGCCAGCCTGTGTCCGTTGCCGGAAGTTTCGTCGTGTAGGCTGTGTCCTCCGACTATCGAACCAAAGATGCCCTCCTTTCCGAATCTTGCGTTGAAGTCACCAAGAATGATCTTCACGTCGTACTTCGGGCACATATCATACGTTGTCTCCAAGAGATCGTAGAATGCTTCTTTGGTTGAGTCTTCTCTCCTTTCATGGGGGGCGTGAACACAAATCAGCGAAATGTTCTTAAATTTGCCTTTGATGCGGATTGTGACCAGGCGCTCGCTTACACTTCGGAAGCCCAAGACTTCTTGCCTAAGTCTTCCCCTTATCACAAAACCACAACCCAAGAGCCGCTGACCCGGTTCCTTCAAGCACCCGCCGTAGTAGATGTCACACGTTTTCAGTCTCCGTACGCCCTCTCCATCCCATCGCACTTCCTGGATGGCTGTTACGTCAGCCTTTAGCCTGTCCAGGTTCTCCACTAATTGTTCGGCTGCACGTGTTCTGTATAAGGACAGGACGTTCCACGTGCAGATCCGAAATTCATTGTTCTTGTTTCGTTTGCTGGGGTCGTCAACTTTAAAATCATCCATATCCGAGGCTTGTTGTTGTTTCGGAACAACTTTTTTTTACGTGGTAGGGAAGTTACCCCGACGCACAACCCCCGACCCGGAGGACCAGACCCTTCGTATAACTCCAAGGGTAGGGAGCCGGATAAACCGCTCCTTATAGGCCTGAGCTACAAATATGTCGTAGTAGCCCATATAAGGTGTTCACTAAGTAGTTCAACCTAACTGGAACTGTAGACGCCACCGTTGATTCCATCTAGAGAATTCGTCCGCTGCCGCCTCGATGAAAGGAGAAGTGCCTTAGTGGGAACACTCCTCCCCCCCCTCTCTCGTTGGCTGTCCCCAACAGCTTTCCACGGGGATTTAAACCCCGTCTCCAGCTGAGGTACTAGACACCCGATGTTCACCACGTGGAGGTGAGAGTAGGAGTTGGTAGACAGAGGTGGATTTTGAGAAAAACCTGTGGACGCTTGTGTCCTCTTGAATGCACATAACTACCCTTTTGAACATCATTTTGTTTTATAGAAATTAAAAAAAAGACAAACAACGAATATGAATAAAGTTTATCTGTTTTTGTTAAATCATTTCTAATAAAAAATGATTGAATAATATTTGTATTTGTACTGCAATTCTGAATATAAATTACATAATTATAGTTCGATTTAAAAAAATAAATATGTATGTTGTTTTTTTTTCAAGTGAATTTAAATTGTTTTCTTTTTCCATATTTACATCAATGCAGAAAATAAATGTATGTACCATTTTTGTTTTGCAAACTTTAAAAGCTTTACCTATACTCAATGAATCAGTTAAATTTAAATTTTTATAATCATACAAATTTACCTATTTTAACCCTCTCTCGGCAGAAGAAACATACATGCGCCGAACAGTATACAAGATAATGCTTGCATCGGGCTTTTCCTCAAGGGGCTTACAGAAACAAAATAAATTGACATAATTCCACTAACAATAATTATACTTCCATTAGACTTTTTATACATAAAAGCTTGTTTCAGGCCTTTGTAAGCAGGCCCTTCCAGAGCTCTTGGCTGTGCTTCCTAATGATAATGAAAGCTTTTTCTTTGCTTTTATTTCGCATGCATCTCAAAACTAATTTCTGGGAAGCCTTACGAAAACTATAATCAAATTGTAAATATTCAGGCTTGCAGAAAATTAAAGATTCTGCTTGTAATAGGTTTGTAGGAATAGTTTGTAGGTGGAATAGTTTAACTAACTGCATTATTGCTAGAAAAATCTGGCCTACCTATAATAAATCCCGAACTATCAACCTAATGTGCAGACCCAGGCGAGACATAGCAAGGATTGTTGCAACATGCACTGGACACTGGCCAATAGGAGAACATGCGGCGAAGCTTGGCATCCCCTACAATACTCACTGTCGTAGTTGTGGGGACCAGCAGGAAAAGGAAACAGTCTTTCATTTCCTCTGTAAATGTCCCGCTTTGGCCAGAATGAGGCAACAATCTTTTGGGAAGCCCTTTTTTGACGACCTTCACGAACTCTCCGGAACGAAGATCAAAGATTTGACTTCTTTCCTCAACGCGACGAAATGGGTCTAGGATTTATTTCGGTTTCTCTTGCACCGTCTTCTTCCCCAAACTCCTATGACTGCGAGCTAGCAGACTACTGGTTTTTGAAGGTGGCTCATGGTGCACGAGGACCGGAGGATCACACGGTTGTGCCAACCTTCGCTTCAATACCAGTCAACAAGTTGCCTAGTTTGCACAGTGTAGATGGTTTTTAGTTGCGAACTTTGGTCCTATCAAGTGTTTTTCCTATGTCCAAATCCTTAATAAGTTTCATCACATGTCTAAATCCAATAAAAGCGTCTGGTCATACAGGCGGGTGGTACTTTCTCTGGTAACCACAAGTCATGTTGTGCAAACAGACGGAGGTGTACAGAGATTACCATATCCGAGTGTGCGACTAGACGATCACCCTAAGGGATCAGATCGTATGCGTCCCGGGCAAATCAGCAAATTGCTTAGCGTAGCATACTGCAGCTGAACTCGGGCGTAGGCGATGATCCGTTGGGAGATCTATCACCAAATACCCTCTTTTTCTTAAAAAATGTTCTTTTAACCCACAGGTCAAACGAGTTATGGTATCAAAACGGCGCATTACCGCGTTAATTGGGTCATCGAGCAAGGATGCTTGTGACCGCCATCTCTCCCTACCTACCTAGGTTTGTAGGAAGCTGTTTTCAAAAATATAGCTTAGAAAATTTGCAACTTCGATGTCCAAACTAAATACAAGCCTTGTAGCAATAATAACTTATAGAAATTCAAAAAATGAACCTTATAGAGGAAAAATTGTTAGTCGGGACGATAATTTAGGCTCCACGAATTGATAACTGTTTTGTATAGAAAATTTCAATACAAGCATTTTTTAATTTGGAAGGGGGGTCTATCTCCCCCCGTTTGGGCGGGAGGGGCAATTTTATAAAAAGGTACTAAAAATGAAAAAAAAAATATTAAAAAATAACGGTAATACTTACAATTAAGTTTTAAACCTTGTTCCAAAGCTAACACTTTTTACTATTTTCTGGTTAATAAATTAAGTGAAATCTATGCACAGTATCGAAAAAAACGGGTTTTAAACTCAAAATTTGTGCATACACCCAAACTTGAAAAATTACACTTAAAACTTTTGTTTATGTTTTTTTTTTTCCAAATTTTGAGTTTAAAGCCCGTTTTATGCATAGATTTGACTTGATTTAAAAATTAGCTAATAGTACAAAGTATTGGCTTTAAAACAAGGTATAAAACTTAATTGTAAGTATTACCGTTATTTTTTAATATATTTTTTTTTTATATTTAGTACCTTTTTTATAAAATTGCCCTCCCGCCCAAACGGGGGAAGTTAGAAACCCCCCCCCCCCCCCAATAGTTAAAAATGTTTATAGTACGCTGTTCTACAAAAAACCGTTATTATTTCTTGGCGCCTAAGTTATCGTACTCGTGCCCATACAACAATGCAAATAAATGTATAACAAATAAATAAGACCGCATAGTGAACTTCTACTTTTGTGTTTGTTTATATTAAAAAACAATTACAGTTATCACGCTGGCAGGTATAAATATTATTTGTTTATGAAGAAAAAACGTTTTGTTTTTCTCACCTCGGTTCTACCCACCCTTTTCATCAAAAATATTTCCATTCAAATTATTTTTTCTCAATAAAATCGTGCCCAATTAACATCACAAAATTACCATTGTTCCAAATTATATGTCAACTTTCATAATTTCCACAACCACATCACATAGCACAATATATTATACTCTCTGATGAAAACAAATACACCACAGGACAATAATTATTGAATTCTTATTATAAAACACCGGGCATCATTTATTCAACCAAAGAAGAAAAATAATAAATTAAAATCACCATCATCATCAGCATGCTTTGCTTACCTATCAGCACCGCAATCGCATGAATTTAAAAATGCAGAATTCACACGGACCATATATCAAGTTAAACAAACCTCGGTATTATGAGAAAATTATTTTAACGTTAAATCCTTGCCTTAATCCTCATCATCTAAACAATTATTGTGTATGTGAGTTTAATTTTAAATTAGGACAAAGTTTTGAAAAAAAAACAAGAAGAAAAAAAAGAATTGTGGTACAAAATCAACCCCTACCCACGCGCCAATAATTCATATAGGTCACCCTTATGTATTTATCAAATAAAATTGAAGAGAAATAAAAATTCTTGTAAAGCAAGAGGAATTTTGAACTATCCATATTATAAAATTGTATTCCAATTCGAAAACAATAAAATAAATAAATTCCTGTTTCACTATATATAAAACTGTTTGAGCGACAAGCGACGCACGACAATGAACGACGTTCGATGTCAAATACAGGCCCACGTGACAATCACCACACACATCTCCCGAACAATAGTGGCCACCAGTCGCAAGGATTGTAGTACGCAAAACCTGCGTTTGTGTTCATTGGATTTCTGCAAGGACACCCCATATCTAAATCTAGCTTCGTATATAGGATTTAACCAACTGATAAACCAAAATTTCAAAAATATCCTTCCCTTCTGCATACATATATACGAAATGGATACTATACCTACAATTTGCATTTTAATCCTTTTGTTTAGCGGTTAGGTTTTCAAATATGTTGGATGGTATAAAATTTAAGATGAAACAAGATTTTAAAATCAAATTCCTGAAAAGGAAATTCCTTGCTTGGCTAAGCACACGAGTTATGATGGTGGTTGTGCTGATGCAATATGGAGAGTCATGTATGATGTATTGCAGTTCATATATGCGGCATCCATTGTGGTGGCTAGGAATTTCGAGTTCAGGTAAAATGTCCAGTCAGCGGGTTTTGCTAAACAAAAGAAAATTACTTGTATACTCGTATAGAGGTTTTGTTTTGTGATTCGAAAAAGAGACTTGCATCGGACAGATACACAGAAGTCGTTATGCATTCTAATAGGATGCCCAAAATGCATTCCAAAGCCAACCAGCATATACACACGAGAGTCAAGAGGACCCCCGTTTCCGGTACGGTGTAGTTTTTTCCTCCATCATGTTTCCACAGATTACAAAGGACAAAACTATATTATGTTCGAGACAGTTAAAAGTGTATAGAGAGAGCGACTGGAGCATACAATTTTCTATACAGCCTTTTGATCGTAGATGTCCGTATACGAGCACAAAACACACAATGCTCCAAATAAGGGCGATTAAGATGTCCCCATCATCAATGCGGTTGTTGTTGTTCTACTTTTGTTTACCGTTCGATGACAATGTCCAATTCATTGACTTCCGAGCAATATTTTCTAATTCCATTGGCACAAGGACAATAGGGTTTTGAATTTGATATGTGTGTACGGTTAAGTTCCACTACCGCAACTACCATATCATCGTCCTCAGCAGAGTATTGTCATCATCATCAAGGACTCTATCCATGTATGATAAGAATATCCTGAGAACAAGCGACTATGCATTGGCTATTCTTTCTCACAGAATCCAACTCTACCACAGGCTTGAGCCACTAGCCTAAAAGTGGGAAATCATTTTCACTCGTTTTCGTACGAGTAGGATATAATAAAATGTGTGTGCGTGCCATAGAAGGATATGTTTTTGTGGTCCATTATCCTGAAACTATTGTCCTCATTATTGTCTTGATGTTGTTGGTTTCGGTCATAAAAATGAAGGTATCTAAGAGTATATTGAGCACTTATTCGATTTCGATTTCATACAATATACACAAATAATGATGAGAACAAAGGACTTTTTGTGCTAAATCCTTGGCCTTACGTTGGTCATTATATTTTGTGCCTCACAATATACATATATACCTAGTGTTTGTTATTTAGTATATTTTGACAAGTATAATTTGTATTGTTAATGTAGGTATGCTTAACCCTGATGGCAAACAAAAGGCTTATATGATGTGTATATGTACATTTTAATGTCCTCTCTGTTGATGTTTTGATGAAACATTTATTATATCGAATTTATTAATAAAATGCTGTCATTGTGGTTATTTTAATTGTTATTTATTTGCGGTGGGGGCGTTAAGCTATTATAGATTTTATTGATAAATTGGTTGCAAATAATCATATACATATACTGATTTATAATTAAAAGGATAATAATAAAATGTATGGTGGTATTTTATGTATTTGGAAAACAAATAATTAAGTAACAATAGGACTTTAATCTTTTTTTTAAATTGTGTATCTATACAATTTATTTGATTCTGTTTGAATTATTACATACGTGTACCTTATTGACAGGAAATAGAAAATAATAAATCATCAAAGATTTAGGTATTTAATTTACGTTTGGAAGTATAATTTTTTGAATTTGGCAGAATTAAAAAAAACAGTTAATCTGATACTCGCAAATTGAATTGCATTATAGCATTAAAATATTTCAAAAATAACATTATGTACCTCTTTATATAAATGTTTAGCAATAGAAATTTCTCTTGGTGTTAACATTACTAATAATTTTTATTTAGCAATTTGTTTACAAATAAGTGTCATAGTGGACTTATTTTAATATCCTTTTTAAAATTGCATGTTTTTCCTAGATTAGGTAGGTATACTTTTCTAGGATAAACTTTGTACGAGGCTTGCATGTTTTCGCGTAAGGCATGGTATCTTTATAGTGGTATAATCTAACAGATTTCCCTTATATTTTGAAAAATCTGATCAAAATTATTTGTTTTTTTTTGGACTCTAACCATCATCCCTTGATGTCTCCTCACAAGTTCTCGATAGAATTTAGGCCCGAGCTTTGGACGGTCCAATCTAAAAAATGACTTCATGAATACGCAAACAACAGCTTATAACAATCCGTGGAGGACCGTTTAGATCATTATCGTGCTTAAAAACAAATGTTATTGGCATGATTTCAAATGAATAAGACTCCATTGTATTTTCCACTATGTCTTTACAACCTTTCTGGCCAATTCGAGCATTTTTGTCTTACTTATCAACGTACATATTCAAAGAACTAAGTACCTACATGACAAAGATATACGCCAAAAAATACTACAATGTCCAAAGGGTAGTAGAAACTTTTGGTCATTTGTAAAAAATATCCGAAAATCTTCTTCATCATCGGTTCCAACACTCGTTCATAATAACACTATGGTTGTCAGCTCGCAGGATAAAGCAAATCTACTTGCGGCCCAGTTTGCTGCAAACTCGACCTTGCAGCATAGTGTCAGAACTCCGCCTATAATAGAGAGCATAAATGAATCCATGGGACAAATATTCTTTCGTACTCGTACAGTTGCGAGAGCCCTAATGGTCCAGATGGTATATCCCCTTTAGTTTTGAAGAATTGTTTTTCTACGTTGGCTGGCAAAACTATTTCGTAAACTTTTTTACCTATCCTACTCTTTTGGAATTTTTCCAAGTGGATGGAAAACGGCACTTTTCCAGCCAATTCCGAAAAAAGGCGAATCTTCCTCCCCCTCCAATTACCGACCAATTGCACTTCTTTCTAAGGTCATGGAAACGCTGATAAATCATCAGCTTAAGAAATATCTTGAACAATTAAAGCTTTTTAATGACCGGCTGTACGATTTTCGTAGCAATAGGTCCACTAGTGATTTGTTGGCACATCTCCCCCTCACGGGTTAGACTTTGTCGTAGTGAGGGGGCTTACACCTAGGCTTTCAGCAATCCAGCTGCAAGTCTAGGTAACTAACATAACCCAAAAAAACCGAAAACCGAAATGTTGAAAACTATATAATATGAAATGAGTACTAAAGAACTTAAAAAGCGAGTGGGGATATCCACTCAAAAGTCGGTAGGAGTCGCGACTACCGGCGATGGCTTGGCCTCTAACGAGGAGAAGTCGCCAGTGACAATTAGTACACCTGGTATAACGAAGTGCGGAAGGTCTTGCGAGCCGACCACAATCCATGGAAAGACTGATAAGTCATCCGTGGGGGGTGAATCGGCTCGTGAGCTAGACGCTACTGCTGGCGAAGAGGGCTTTGTCCTCCCCGCCAGTAGTACAAATCCTTCGTGCTCGGGGGGACCCCCCGCGACCATTGGCAGTGCTGCTGCGAAAAACAGCTCCACTGCCGTTGGCCGTGGGGGTCTCTCTTCGGGTTCGTTGGCTAATGCCCACCGTAGTGGTAGTAGTGGCGTGACGTACGCTGCTGCTGCCATTACCACTGCCCGTAAACAAGCGAACTCCGGAGCGGGTGCCTTCTCCGTTACCGGACGAGGCAGACCGCAAAAGAGTTCGCAGAAGAGACTCCAATTTGTTGGAGGTCGGCGTGCGTTAGCAGGTTCTACCTCCACCGGATTGGGGCGAAAAAATGCACATGTGCTCAACTCCGGGTCGGGTGTCTCGCCCAGTAGTGCAGCCGTTAAAAGCTTTACTACTGGTAGGAACATACCGACCCCCGTTGCAAAGAAAGTGCTACAGCCCGTTGGAAGTGGGGCTATGAAAAATAGTTCTGCTTCCATCGGGATGGGGCTCAACAAAGCCACGCCCCCGCAGATGAGCTCGGAGACGGATATCACATCCGGCAGCGCGTCCGTGACTTACGGATCCAACACTGCTGGGGTGCTTAAGCCGCCTCCGTATTCACAGAAGAACCCCCAACCCGTTGGAAGCACGGCCGCTGACAACGGTCCTCCCTCCATCGGGATGGGGCTCAACACCCCCCCAGGGGCGGGTACTTCTGCCAGCAGCGCGTCCGTGACTTACGGATCCTCCACTGCTGGCCGAAGTATACCGCCCATGGGCTCAAGGAAGATACCACAACCCGTTGGTGGTAGGGTCATGAAAAATGGCTCTGCTTCCACCGAGTTGGGGTGGAACCAAATCAACCGTAAGGAGAGGCGGAATGCCGAGAGGATCGTGAAAGCTATCGGTGACATTCCGGTAGCGGATCGTGACTCGCGACAAACTGCCAAACTCCAATGGGCCATGAACATTATGGCTCTCAGAAAGACCAGCGGGGACTACACGTCAAAGCGTCAACGGTCCATCGGGAGCACCATCCCCGATCCCAAACGACCCAAGGTGCAAGGCACCGACAAATCACTTCACGTGAATAAAGGTCTGCCCTTTAGTGACGTACTAAAGGACAAAATTGTCATTGCAGTCATCGACAGAAGTAATGCAGATGGCAGGATCTCTCCTGAGAATTGGTTGAAGGTCATAGTGAAGCTCTCAGCTGGCTTCATGAGTTTAGTGAGGGAGCATCCCGGACCTCAACCAATCACAGACGATGCAGGCTGGCACCAAGGACGTGTTAAGCTCATCGCCTGTGCAGATCAGAGATCATGTGATCTGTTTAAGCTTGCTGTTAGCAGACTGGGAGAGGTCTGGCCAGGTGCTAGTCTCGAGGCTGTTGCTAGGGATGATATCCCCTGCAGGCCTAGAGCTCGTGCCTGGATCCCGATCGAACCAGCCAGCAAGGATGAAATACTCCAGATGATGCAGTACAGCAATCCAAGCCTACCTACAAAAGATTGGGTAGTCGCGAAGCTGGAAGAGATCAGGGGTTCCTTTAGATCTGCTATCATAGTAATCAACAAGGAATCTCTGGCTCCTCTGGTGTCGACCGAAAATGTGATTAGGTACGGCTTCCACAAAATCGCCTTGAAGGTTTTCAAAAAAGATGAGGAAGTTGCACAAGAAGCCCCTCCACAAAACCCCCAGGACATGACCATAGACGAAGACCCTGTCGTCGGCATCGAAACTCCAGAGATGGAGATAGATGACATTGACACTTCTCCGGCTATGGTATTGCCCAATTTGCCAACCGAAAGGAAGGCTCCTTCCGTCGACCTCTCCGACATGGAGAGCGTAGACTCCCCTATCAACGTTCTTCTAAGCGAGGAAGAACTTTTAAGATCTT
Organism: Melangyna quadrimaculata; assembly: GCA_949320155.1. Taxonomy (NCBI): domain Eukaryota; kingdom Metazoa; phylum Arthropoda; class Insecta; order Diptera; family Syrphidae; genus Melangyna; species Melangyna quadrimaculata. Next base: position 466,759,828 of record OX439483.1, on the reverse strand, counting down.
CCTCTGAAGCCGAAGACGCTGACCAAACGGTGCTGGAGGTTGATCTGACCGACTGTGGTAACAATGCTGCAGCTGATTCAGATTAATCTCCAACACTGTATTATGGCTTCGGCCTCCCTTCTTCTCCGTCTGAACACAAGCGGAGAAGATATTGTCCTGATCCAGGAACCATGGATTGCTAACTCCAGTGTTCAAGGACTCAGGACTCCGGGCTATTACACGCTGCATGCGCCAGATAAAGGTGAACCTAGATCTTGCATAGTAGCTAAATGTAATACTAATGTATTTTTACTCCCTGAATATAGCGATCGAGATGTAACGGCCGTCAGATTACAAACCGAAAAAGGGTTGTACTGGATAGTGTCCGCCTATCTTGGCCATGACGATCTTGGCCCTCTCCCCAGTGTAAAGCTAAGGAGACTGATCGCTGATGCAGAACGGCAGAATATACGCCTAATTATCGGGTGCGACGCAAACGCGCACCATACAGTATGGGGGAGTTCGGATATTAACGACAGAGGTGAGTCTCTTTTCGATTATATTCTTACTACTAACCTACTTCTAAGTAATGTTGGAAACGTACCAACTTTTGTAACTAGAAATAGACAAGAAGTCTTAGATATCACTCTTGTCTCAGATATGGTTCATCAATCGATATTGGATTGGAAAGTATCTTCTGAGCACTCGTTCTCAGACCATAGATACATTCAATTCAGTCTAAATGATGAAACTGAAAAGCCTCCTTCCTTCCGGAACTACCGGAAAACAAATTGGCTCCTATATAGGGAAACTCTTAAAAAGTTAATCAAACCTGACCTTTTTAATCCTCCCCTGAACAAAACTGATCTCGATAATAAAGTCAAAGATCTAACAAATGCACTCAACAAATCAATGATCACTTCCTGTCCTCTAACTAAAATTAGGGGCAAAAAGAAACCTCATTGGTGGAAGCCAGGGCTCGAACCGCTCAGAAAAGAATGTAGGAAACTTTTCAACAGAGCTAAATACACCAGAGAGAGTTTAGATTGGGATATATATAAGAACTCGCTGAAAGTGTATAAAAAACAAATGAGGATAACTAAAAGAACTTCTTGGAGGAACTTCTGTGACAAAATAGAAGATTCTTCAGAAGCATCCAGACTTAGGAAAGTCCTCTCTACCAATCCAGGGATGCCAAGCTCTCTTAAAACAGCAGATGGCTCCTGGACCAAATCCTGTGAGGAATCACTAAATTTGCTACTTGATACTCACTTCCCAGGTAGCTCACAAATTGTCTCAAATACTGAATTCGCTCAGTCACATGACTTGGTCAATCAAATCCAAGGTCTGATTACAAGGGACAAGCTCCAATGGGCTATAGACAGCTTCCAACCTTATAAATCCGCGGGACCAGACGGCATTATACCTGCTGAACTTCAGAGATCCTCAGATATCATAATTCCTTTACTGGAAACTATACTGATCGGTTGTCTGAATTTCATTCATATTCCTTCAGTATGGAGAGAGGTGAAAGTTGTCTTCATACCCAAAGCTGGAAAATACTCCCAAATTAATCCAAAAGACCTGAGACCAATTAGCTTATCATCATTCATTCTTAAAACTTTCGAACGTCTGATTGATATCCACCTGCGTGACACTATAGAGCTTAACCTTATCTCTAAAGCACAACACGCTTACTGTAAGGGAAAATCGGTGGAAACTGCTCTTCACACCTTAGTAAGATCTATCGAATACTCCCTGCACCATAAAGAGTACACGCTTGCGGCTTTCCTTGATATAGAAGGCGCCTTTAACAACGTCAGCGGCCGTGCAATAGTAGGAGCACTGGAAAATTTGAAGGTGGACGGCCTACTGATTAAGTTGATAGACCATATGTTGGGAAGTAGGGTCATCAACTCTGCATTGGGAGGCTATTCCACTAGAAGATCTGTCACTAGAGGCACACCACAAGGTGGGGTCCTTTCACCACTTCTATGGAACTTGGTCATAAATGACTTACTGACTGTCCTGGAGGGTGAAGGATTCAAAGTGATTGCGTATGCCGATGATGTTGCAATAGCTATATCAGGGAAACACCCCCAGGTTCTTACAGAACTTCTTCAAACCGCTCTTAACAAGCTAATAAAATGGGCAGAACGCTGTGAGCTAGGTGTAAACCCCCGCAAAACAGAACTTGTCCTCTTCACAAGGAAATATAAAGTACCACAGATAAATCCTCCAACAATTAATGGTGTTCCACTTTCCTTTTCAGATGAAGCCAAATATTTAGGTCTCATACTGGATAAAAAACTAAGTTGGAAACCTAATATTCAAGAGAGAATTAAAAAAGCCACTGTTGCTTTATTCTCCTGTAAAAAAGCTATAGGTACTAAATGGGGTCTATCCCCTGCCATAACTCACTGGCTCTACACTGCGGTCGTAAGACCGATTCTCACTTATGGGGTAACAATTTGGTGGACTGCTCTAGATAAAGTCACGTACTGTGAACAGCTGAGCAAGGTCCAGAGATCAGCAAGTATGTGCATAAGTGGAGCCCTCCGCTCGACACCATCAGCTGCACTAGACATACTCCTCAGCCTCACACCCCTCGATATATATGGCAAGCAAATGGCTGCGAACACAGCCGTCCGCCTTAAAGCCATTTCTCAATGGACCAACAACTCTATCGGTCATACTAAAATTCTAGACTTATATGAATCTATTCCTTGTCATTCCGACTACACCACATCCAAACTAAATTTCGACAAAAGTTTCCAGGTCACCATACCCTCAAGAGAATCTTGGGACGTTGGGGACCCTCTCAAAGGTGATTCAGTTCATTTTTATACTGATGGGTCGAAAACTGAGGAAGGTGTGGGTGGCGGAGTGTACTCAGACAGACTTAATTTAAGTCTCTCCTTCCGGCTTCCTAACCACTGTAGCGTATTCCAAGCGGAAATTCTGGCAATTAAAGAAGCTCTGTCTTGGCTGAGAGAAAACGTGATATCAACATCGGATATACGCATCTTCTCAGATAGTCAAGCAGCACTTAAATCTCTCAACTCTGTCTCTACCAACTCCGTTACGGCCCAAAACTGTCGATCGTCTCTTGAAGAGATGGCGGAACAGTTTAATATTCACCTTCTTTGGGTGCCGGGCCATAGAGATATTCCGGGAAATTGTAAAGCCGATGAACTTGCCAGAAATGGAACTCTAATGCCCGTTTTGCCTAACAGGTGGAACATAGGTATACCGATCGCTACGTGTAAACTTTTGCTAAAACAAAACTCTGCAAGGAAAGCAAACTCTAGATGGACAAACCTTACTACATGTCTGGCCACAAAAGAAATCTGGCCATCGCTAGACCCTAGGCGCTCTAAAAGTTTGCTATCACTTAGCAGATCACAAATTAGCTCCGTAATAGGTGTCATAACAGGACACTGCCTTATAGGAAAACATGCCACAAGACTTGGCGTTTTCTCAAATGACTTCTGTAGAAGTTGCATGGACGAAGAGGAGGAGGAAACAATTCCTCACCTCCTCTGCACATGTCCTGCTCTTTCACAGAGGCGCAGACTCCTTCTTGGGGACTACTTTTTCAATGATCCAAGCGATCTAGCTAATACAGACATACACTGTCTCTCTCGCTTCATAAAAAGCTCCGAATGGTTTTCGTAATGAGGATAATCTCCTCATTCCTATCATGTGGTATCACAACGGACCTAATTATGGTCTAAGTGTGTCAGCCGTTTTCCTGACAGCCACTTTAACCTAACCTAACCTCACCGAAAAGTGGAATCAAACCCTACATCATTTTGGAGAGAAACTTAGGTTATTGCTCGTGATATTTCAAAAGCATTTGATAGAGTTTCGCACGAAGCTCTCTTGTCAAAAATGCGTGCATTTGGTATCGATGAGGCCCTACTTCGTTGGATTAGAAATAACCTCTCTGGCCGTTCAATTCGAGTTGTCTTGGACGGTTTCAAGTCAGATTTTCACAAAATAAATGTTGGCGTTCCCCAAGGCTTCGTATTGTCTCACTCTTTGAGCACCATGTAGACAAAATACACTCTAAAAGCATGTGTATGCTAGCGTTTGTCAAACAAAATCAATCTATTGTTCACTCCTTCGGTCTCTGTTAGAATATTGTAGTGTTGTTTGGTCTCCGTTTTATGATTCCGATATTAAGAAGCTTGAGTCTGTCCAAAAACAATTTCTGTTGTTTGCTTTAAGAAGTTTAGGGTGGAGCTCTGACACTTTTGTATTGCCAAGTTATTCTCATCGTCTAAGGCTTATTAATATGTACAGAGGCTTTATTTGCGTTTGACCTCTATAAATGCAATATTCAATCATCTTTTTTATCTTCCAAAATATCCGTTAATCCAAATATTAGAACTTTAAGACACACAAATTTTTTTAAGGTAGTAATTTTAAAGACAAATTATGCATCTCACGAGCCTATTAATCGGTGTTTAAAGATTTTTAATAAATATTGTGATTTTTTTGAATTAAATATGTCTAGAGACGCATTTAAAAATAAAATTTTGCAAAAGATGACAGTTGAAGGATCTTCTTGACAAAAATATACTATTTTTTTTTTCTTCATCTCTTTTATTTTTTTAATTTATTTTTATTTCTTTCTTTATTAGATAAATTTATTATATCTATAATTGTACATATTTTCTATTCTGTTGTTTTAAACTTTTATCTTTTATATATTCAATTTTTGTTTGTTTTTATATTATTGTTAATTTGTTATCTATTCTTTTGGCAAAATAAACTAAACTAAACTTTGTCATCTTTATAAATGATCTCTTGTCTGTAACAGGGGCGTAGCTACCGCGGTATCAGCCGTATCAGTTATACGGGGCCCCCGACATATAGGGGCGCCCGAATCGAGATAAATTTGTAAGAAACTGAAATACATTTCAAAAAAAAATTATTGAATAAAAAAATCTTTTTTCTTGGCAGGTGTTTTTTGCTACACCCTATACACAAAATTTGTTTTCTTTCTTTTTTTCATATACCTACTTAGCTAGGCCAACGCAAGTGAAAATTTTCTGCATAAAATTCTCATAGGTACACGAACCTACACACCAACAAAAAAAAAAATGTGTTTTTTTTGATACACTGCACCAGTCGTCCTAGAAGTGTCAAATTTTGTTAACAATTCACTGGCTCAATACTTTAATGTTCTATGTTAGGTTTTCATTATTCAGAGATAATCGCTTGCAAAGTTATAGAAAGCTGATTTTGTATCAAAATATCATGATTTGTTCAAAAAAAATATTAAAATATTAAAACGTCTAAGAAACTAAATTAAATTAAGGACATACTTTCTTTTTTCTGTATTAAATATCGATTTCATTAACACTTTTCAATTTTATTATAGAAAATTTTCCTAATTTTTTGAGTTTTTTTGTAAGTTTTTGTTCTATGTCGGACTTAGAACATTATAGCACTGAGGGAGACATATGGAAAACAATGGATAATTAGAGAAAAATGGAATAAAATATGCAGTAAAATTACAAAAACTGGTCACTGCGATTGTTAGACCGTTACAAACTATTATGTATGCTTAAAAATTGCATAATAAACTACAAAATTAAAAGTTAAAAAAGGAGCCAAGTTCTTTTTTATACAAAAACCTTTGCGTAACAAGTCAGCCATAAAAAGTAATGAGATCTAAAAGAACGCCAAGTTCTATGTTTATTAAGTTTATAATTGAAGAACCTCAAAATTATCAGAGAAATCTATTATTTAATGATTACTGACTTAAATTGAGTTAGTTTACTTGGCAAGTTTTCTTTTATTAACTAGTTACTTAATTTTAAAATGAAAAATTGGCCTTTGTTTGCAGTTCAAGAGTTCCACCGCTCTACCAAATTTCGTGAGTGAGTGAGTCAGTGAATCAGTGAGTCAGTTACGGTTTTTGCGAGTTTTGAAGTCTTATATCTCGGGAACCACTGATGCTAAGGGAAATTTGGTGAGTTGTCTAAACTTGGTGAGTTAATCAAATGCTGCGAGTTTGAAGTTTCTGACTTTATTGGTACTGAAGTTAGAGGGGGGTCAAAAATCGCATGAGTTTGATCCTGTAAAAAGGGTGTAGTGCCAGAACTTGGCTGGGCACTACCGAGCCCTTTGATCAATAGAGTTTTTCCCATTTGCCAATACTTTTTGATCATTTACTTATTGATTTAATTTATTTTATGGTGTATATGAACGTTTAAGTACTGAGCATAACTAAGAATATTTGAAATGTTTCTGTTAGGGCTATTAAAAAGCCATTTGTCGAAGAAAAAAAAAAAATAAACATATACATTTTCTTAAAATCGACAAAAAGACGAACACTTAATTATTAAAAAAAACAATTTGGGCATTTTATATGACATAGAACATTAAAGTACTGAGCCAGCGAATTGGGAAAAAATACATACTTTTTTTTGGCATTAGCATAAAACGGTGGTCAATGTTGAATAACGAGTCATCTGGGGAATATAAAATTACACTTAAAAGGGTTTGCCGTACTAGATGGTCATCAAGAAATGACGCTTTATTCGCGTTACGGACAAATTATTCATTAATAATGAAAGCATTGTACATTAATTTAGTTTCAAAAAAAATTAACGTGATGAAAGTAAAAATATAATATACATTTTAGAGAGCTACGAATTCATTACATTGGTCTCGTTTTTTCTTCTTTATTCGAAATCATTAACCCTGTGTCCAAAGCCTTGCAGCATAGAGACAATGATTTACAAAAAGCAAGTATTTTACTAAGTAATCTTTTAAATAGACTTAGAGCATTAAGAAATTAAAAATCATTCTTAAGTTTGCTTATTGAGTCTAGTGATTTAGGAAAAGAGTGGGGTTAACAACTGTTTTTAAAAATAAAAGAAGGAAAATAACGAAACGCTTTTTTGACGAATTATCAGAAGATGAGAGAATATCATACCCGGATTCTTACTTCAAAGTCAATGTTTACTATTGCTGCTTAGATATACTGATTTCTCAAACTGAACAAAGATTTCAGAGGCTCTATGATCTAAGTAATTTATTTGAAGTTTTACAACCAGAAAAACTTTTATCCTTTTCAAATGAAAAAATTGAAAACAAAGCAGAAAAACTGGTTGCTAAATACAATGAGGACTGCGTCAGTTGATCTTTTTGAACAACTTATTGCTTTAAAATCCGGTTTGAAATCAGAGTTTCAGAAAATTCAGTCAACTAAGGAACTCTCAGAGTTATTGCTAATTAAATACAATAGCCTTGCAACCAGTTTTCCGGAAGTAATAAGGGCATGCCTTTTATTTTTGACGCTTCCAGAAACGACAGCAACAGCTGAGTTCTCTAAGCTAAAAATAATACAAAATTATTTAAGAACTTCTATGGGACAAGAACGGTTGTCGGACTTAGCGATCATGTCCATAGAAGTTGAAAAGCTTGAAAAATAAAAATCATCGTCAGAAATGCGGAAACAAAGGCAAGAAAAGTTTTTATTTGATTTTTTTTTCTGTTAGTTTATGTTTTATAGCACCTACATTTACATTTATGTATGTATTTATTAAAGACAACTGTACATATGTACCATTAAATATACTGGATTTGTTATTGTGAGTGTTTCTGTTTCTTTTGTAAATTTTTTTTTTTTGTTTAATTTGTAATTTTGTAGGGGGACCCCCGACTAATTCTTGATACGGTGCCCCTCGAGGGCTAGCACTGGTCTGTAACATTTAATATAATTCATTATTTCGCTGATGACAGCACCATCAGTTTCTCATATTCATTTCCGGATTCACAACTCTGTTCTTCGGCTGTGGAAATGCACCGGCAGCGTATGATAAGCTCATTTAATTCCTATCTTGACAGCATTATACAATGGGGTGTTAACAACCGCGTACATTTTTTTTTTATCGCTTTTTTTATCATAAATGCTCTAACAAAATTGCCAGTTGCATTCCTCCCCTTAAAACTTTGGGCCGTAATACTCGTTTAGCTATGAACGCCCATCAGTTTACCCTTGAGCCTCACTTCGGACGTACTATCAAATATAGGGGTTCTTTCTTTAGCAGCACAACCTGAATGTGGAATTTTTTACCTAACTCGATCTTACCCACTCTCCACTTCTCCTAACCGCTCGCACTGTGTTACATCGTATCACTATAAGGGTAGTCATAATCCCTTGAGTGTGCGCAAATTATAAAATAAAAAAAAAAAATACTTAGTCAAGTGACGTGTTTTTCAGAGTGTAGTTCGGATCCAATTTCTTGTTCTAAGGGCTCCTAACATCAAGTTTACTTTCTGACGTAAAAAGTTAGAAGTACTCAGAACAAAATACACTCTGAACAAATTTCCCAAACAAAAGTTATGCATTTTAATATTTTATAAAATACCGTTTGTAATAACCTGTATAGTCAAGCTACTGTATTATATATATTATGTATATGGGTGATTCTACAAACTATGGAATAAAATCATGGTAATTTCGGCACGACACTTTTTGAAGCAAATAGTGGTCAAAACTAACTTTAATGAAGCCTTAGAACGTCCTTTCACATACTTCAAAACGGCCAGTCAAAAAATTTTAAATGATCAGTTTAATAGGCATTTTTTAAAAATTAAGTGGTTAAAGGACTTAGTTGTTTTTTTACGGAGACTAATATAAAACAAAAAATATCTTATAAATCATTATGTTTTCTTATTGAAATTGTGACTCATAAATGTTTACACAAAATACAAAGTAAATCTTTAAGAAAAAATACCTACAAGTATCCACAGTAATTGTTATGTAGGTACCTAGTTACTAAAAACCGTGGTAAATAAATTATTTCTGTGTTAAATATTTTATTTTTTGGAACGTTAAATAAAAAAACTAATGAATTTAAAAAAATTGCATCAATTAAGCACATTTTATTTTAAAAAATGCCATGGGACTTGTTTTCATAGTTCTTGCGCCAAAAACATAGTAACGTTTTATTTGACATAAGAAAAAAAAATTGTTTATACTGTGGTGTCACTAGGCCTATACAATAGCGCTAAAAAATGTGCATGCTTTCATACAAAATTTGTGCGTAAATCCTTGCCAGGGGACTGAGAAACTGAGTGGACATTCACGTTTTCTATCACAAATGTCTTCTTCACAACTGACATATGTACATAACGGACGCAATGAACTTTGACTGTTATGTGTTAGCGAGACTCCAAACTTCAATATACAATATCTGGAACTTCGAGTAATGCCTTAGTTATGGAAATTTTTGACTGTTTCAATCTACCAGGGGACTGATAAGAAACACGGGGGACAAAGTTTAATGATTTTTTTTTTTGTAATAAAATAAATAGTTATGAAAGACTTGTTAACGTCATAATAAAGATTTATCACCTAAGGTCATTTATTGTTGGTTTTAGTGTGGACCCAAAAATAAAAGAACAGTTATGATTTTTTGTTTGAAAAACAAGCGGAAGGGCACGTCAGGGGACTGAGAATAAGGCACTTTGAAGAATTTTTTGAGTAACGAAAATGTATTAGATCTTCATAGTAATTTCATAGTGGGTATCGACTTGATTGACTGTTGTAAAAATAAATCAGATTGTCTGGTTGAACCGTTTTTAAAATATCAGCGCGGTCATAGAAAATTCCATCATTTGTATAGAATCACCCATATATTTACTGCATACAATTTCATGTAAGAGCTTTTGAAAATTTTGTTTCTAAAAATTATTGAAAACTAGCTGACCCGGCGAACTTCGTTCCGATTAAATTTCGTTAATGTAATGAAATTAATAATTCCGAGCATGCTAATAATTCCAAAGCTCATTGATAAAAGATGAGTGAAATAGCTAACGAAGTGGTGACAAATGCTTTTGGAGAATAGAGTGTCGCGTTTAGCTTGGAGAGACCTTAATGTTGTAAGGCAGAGAGTTGAATCTGGAGATGGTTTAATCGTTCTAGATAACTGTTGTTGAATATTGGAAGAGATTCCAGAGATACCTGAAGATTCTTGGGTTTGGCAATTGAGGATATGTTCCCAAAGCTTATTTAGGATTATTTTAACATGCTGATCATCATATGATTTCCTCCAATTGGAATTAAATTGTTTTTCAGTAAAGTCATTTTGGACTAAGAGAATGCCGTATCAGTGAATTCAATTTGAAGAGTTTTTGTTTTGCATCCAGCAGTTAGTTGAATATTAAGAAAGGTTCCGAATATCCATTGATTTCTGCTAGATATTCATGGCATCAATATTGAATTCCCATATTTCTCACAAATTCCATTGTATGTGGCGTGCCCAAGTGACGGAAAACGTACCATTTTATACGTGTACATGCCCGAGAATAAAAGAAAAAAAAAGTTGTGTAAGTTAAACCACTTCAGTAAAAAAAAGCAGAAGGTTGGCCAACACGCCACATCATATTCGTTTGAAAACACATCAACATTGTTAATTTAGATATTTTTTTTGTTATTTTGTAATCGTCATAGAGACCAATACTTTGCAATGACAGCATCCAAACTTAAGAAGTTTGACAACGAAAAATACATGCAATTTTTCTGCCAAAGATTCTTGATGAGCTCTTACTGTGTTGTTGTAAGGTGTTAATAATTCTGTGGAAATTCAATCCGGCTGGCGACTTAGTCCACTGGAATCACCCATCGCCAAAAAATTGCCTAGAGAACTCTGCAACGAACTGATCATTTCGTAAAGCAACTCCCGTGTTTGTTGTCAATTGCTGTGCCTTCAGTCAAGCGTTCAATTCATCTGCTGAAGTTGATCTTGGAATGACAGGTAGCGTTTGATGGAAATCGCCTGATAGCTAAATCATTGCACCATAGAAACGTCGTTTATGACTTTGTAAATGTTTCAACGTACAATTCAGGGCTTCCAATGCACGTTTGTGAGCCATTGTGCACTCGTTCCAGATGACAATCTTACAGTGCTGCAATAGTTTCGCCATCGCATGTAGGTTCTTCATCTATTTGCAGGCAATTGCAATGCAGAATGAGCGTTCGAACACCTTTCAACAACCTAGCCGCTATCCCAAATACATACTTTGTACACAATGAAACTTAAAAAAAAAAAATTATTGCATTTTATTTTATCTGACCGAACGCAATAGCAAGTCCAATTCAAATTTTAATGGCGAAATAAGCAGGACACCTAATATTCATTTCTAAAGCCAACACGAACCCATCAATCCCAAAATTGTGAAAATCAGGATCCGAGATTTTCCACCAGTATTCTATGTCTTTCCTTGGGCCAAAACAAATTCATCAAGACCAGAATCGTGAAAATTTAAGTATCCATTCTCGAGTTGTGGTAGCCCGTAGCGTAATGGTTAGTGCGTTCGACTGTCACGCTGGAGGTCTGGGATCGCTTCCCAGCCTCGTCCACCTAAAAACTAAAAAGTTTTTTTTCAGGGCTACTGCCTCTTGCGAGGAATTGACAAATCCTCCAAGAGTATCACTTGTCACGAATAAGTGCTTCTCGTCTAGCCGTTCGGAATCGGCATACAATTGTAGGTCCCTTCCATTCCTGTCGAAAGGCGCACACAGGAATGGTTGCGAGTTGTTAGTCACTAGGCCCTGGTTCTTCATGAGCCGTTGTGCCACGCGATTTATTTTTTTATTTATTTTTTATTCTCGAGTTCTGCACCAAAAACAGAATCTTCCAGGATTTCAAATTTTCCTGAAAATTTTCCTGGATTTTCCTCGAGTATCCTATGTCCTTCCTTGGGCCAATACGAATTCATCAAACCCAAAATCGTGAAAATCGAACGATCCGTTCTCGAGTTATGCGCGCACACACGGACGACATTTCTCTTTTATTAAATATTATATATTGATAGTTTATTACCAAATCAAGCAGCAACATACATACATAGATTGTTGTATTTAAATAAAACTATTATTTAACATTTTCAATTATTGAATATTGTCTGGATTTCTGATTTATATGGACTTTATTCGTTCTTAATTACGTCGCCACCGCACTGTATATTCAAGAAAACATTTTTTTTCTCAATACAATCTTCTTAAATGCTAACATCCCTTCATACACAAAAAGGGTCCTGCGTATGCGATAAATGTATGTATGTTAGTACTATAAGGCAAGTTTTAGATTTCGTAAACAAAATCTAACCCTAGATAATAATTTTCCCTAACATTGCGATGATAGAGAACGCGAAAAAAATGGGTCTCTCAATTCTGTCTGTCTGACCGTCTGTCCGTCTGCATGAAGACTTAATCAGTCTAACCGGAGAGTTGAATATGTTTTTTTTAAATATTTAATCGCCATAAATATTCCTGTGGGCGTGATCTGAAATGCATAGTTCATGAAACAACGGATGCTGAGCTCTTGGCCTAGAGCCACACACATACTTACTTAACTGAAACTTTAAAGGCTTAGTAGAGCTTAACGTCAATAAGATTGTATTTGTGATGGTGAGCTCTTAAACTAAACGTGGACACTCTAGATGTCTAGATCAATAAAACAAGGACTTCTTGCTCCGTATTTATATTTATATATAGTTTATTGTTTCAATTTTAATCATATAACATTGTTGCTCTTAATTATATAAACATGTTTAATTTTTTTTTTACAGGACACGTAATTTTAATTTGTTTAAATGGATTCTTAAACCTACTTTCAGTTTATCATTTGTCTTTTATTATTTTTTTTAAACTTCGTATACATAAACATTATTTTAAATTTTACACATAAATCGCAATTGTTTATATTTCAGATACATTATGATACATTTTATTCTATAGATTTGTTTGATAAAATTCTAAACTTAACTCTGGCTCTATACAAATGCGAAACAATTACAACTACATATTTACACAAAAGCTTATGAGGAAATCATAAAAATTATGTTTGTTTGTTTTTTATTTAAAGGATCAAAAGGCCAGCTTCTCAATCCTGTGAATCACCAGTGTTGCTATTTCGGTCAGTGTTGGCACTATTGGACTCGGATTGGTCTGCATCTGGTTGCAGAACTCCAGGCATATAGCCTGTGCCGGAGTAGGGTGCAGTCAGGAATCTCTTGGCGTGGGCCTGCATGAAGGGATAGCGGTTGGTGGGTGAGCCAAACACTCCGGGTGGCACTAACGGTGAGAATGCCGATTTGATCGGGAATGGTGGTGATGGTGGCACATTGGCAGGATTCAAGGCTTGAGTCAGGTCTTCACCGGCAAGCATAGCTTCCATTGCCTGCAAGACATCTCCGCGGTAGCGTTGCAGTAATTGTTCAACCTCACTGCGTCGCCGATTGGGAAAAACTCGCAACAGGACATCGACTGGAGACCTCTGCTGGTGTTGCTGTTGTTGAAGTTGGTGAGTGGGCATTGCTGCGGGCATAAACTGGGAATGATGATGATAGGGGATGAATCCCTGGCCATTGTTGCTAAAACTGCGCAGGATATGCAAACTATCAGATGGTGTTGTTGGCGGTGAAGTCGAGTCGTCCTTCTTCAGACTCAGATTCTCTGGAGTTGCTTCATCTGGAGCAGAATCTACATCGAGGTCAGATTCGGGGGAACTCGGTGGACCAGTTCGGGCTGGGGAGAGATTCGCTGAATGGTGGTTGTACGTCTGACTTTTGTGCCTTGGACTACTGGGTGATGATTCCGAGCCAGTGTCCTGATCCGTTTCGTTCGAGAGACGGGCACGTTTCGATCCTGCAAAAAAAAAAATAAAATACAATTATTATTTTTAATCCCCAATTAAAGAGCAGCATTAGTAGGATTTCAAAGATTCAATCAAGCGTAAACCTCACATTTGCTACAATTCATATATTGCTACCCTTGCTCGAGGAACCACAAAAAAGAAACACTTTCCCAAAAGTGTGGAAAGGTGAGGATGATAAACGAACAAAGGATTTTCAATTATTATTATTTATTTTATTGGTATGCTGCCCTCTATATGGCAAGAAAAATAAGGATACATTTTCATTTTATCTGGGGTTGCAAGTGCACTTGAGTGAAGTTTTATTTGATTTAGTTTTTTTTTTGGTTCCTTTTCTTTCCTTGCGTGTGTCCTTTTTTTGAAACATTTTTGCCTTAATTGACTCGATTCTAGATGCTTATCCCTTAATAGTTCACAAACAAAATAATAATAATAATAACAGAGTAAAAGTGAGAGGGGGAGAAATCGAGGACCACCTTGATTTTGTGATATTAATGATTTTGCTTTACAATATTGAAGTACGAGTAGCATATGGATCCCAGAGATTTCATTGATATTTGATACTTTTTCACAAGGAGTATACAATTCGAAATGAGATATTTTTATGAGATTTCTTCTGTGTTGTTTGGCTTTTGGTAATGGATAAGAGGGTGTTTTGAGGATTTTTTTTGTTTGTTTATTTTTGTTTGTATATGTTGATTTTGAATTTGATAGTTTAGATAGCGATTGCAGGACAATATTGCTATTTGAATTGGTAATCAAGGAATAGGGATAAGTTTTAACTTTTCGAAGACTACGGCATTCTGTTTGGGGAAGGGCCTACATTAGAGGGAAAGAGTATTTTATAAAAAGGAAGCACCTGTTGTTAGTGGTAGAAGAATAAGCTACCTTGGGAAATGTCAACAAAATCTTTATTGTTTTTAATTCATAGTTCTAGCGACGAAAATATGATGGTGTCAGTTAACCCTGGGTATGATTTTGTTCCAGCTTCGATTAAATATGAAAATTAGACTAACATAATTAAGCCCAGTCAAGTTAGGCATTGACCCGGACAAAATTTTTAACGGGTATATTTTTTAGTGGAAATGTTCAGACCAGTGTCCTTAATCAACTGTGAAAAGTCCCAACCAATCCGCATTGGCGTACGACGACAATCTTAAAAAAATGCAGCCATCTTGCACTCTTTGTTTGTGGCTATATCTCTGGAATTTGTCGCCCTAGAAAGACCATTCAGGTGACAATTTGACGGGCTTAGTTAGCCAAAATCAGGAAAGTAAATGCAAATTAGTTTCAGGTATTGCATGGCTACTGTTTTAAATAAAATGAATTTAACAGACTAAATTGCATTGCAAATCCGAAAAAAATACCCATGTCCCATAAATATTTATTATCAAGCTGAAATTTTGTGGACATGTTCAGAACAGTACCAACAATCATATGTGTAAGCTATCAAAAAATCCTGCTGGGGTAAGACCACAATTTGAAAAAAAAAGTACCACAATCTGTATTTTTCGGTTTTTGGCTATATCTGGGGTATCTAATTGTCTTAGAAAGACCATTCAAGCGCAACAAATTCCAGAGATATAGCCACAAACAAAGAGTGCAAGATGGCTGCATTTTTTCAAGATTGTGGTCGTACGCCAACGCGGATTGCTTGGGACTTTTCACAGTTGATTAAGGATACAGTTCTTAACATTTCCATTAAAAAAATAATACCTGTAAAATATTTTGACCGGGCTAGGGCTTTTTTTTTGTCTTATTTGACTGGGATAATTAGGATTTGGTTTTCTTTTTACAATAAATTACTAAGAAGACGAATTTTAAGGTACCCTAATCAAATTCGGGTTTTCAACACTTAAATTCCATTTTTTGCTTAGAAAAAACAACTTCATTAGGGACTAATAAACTGAGAATTGTATGGACTTGCCTTTAAAGTTACACCAGTTGTTGATTAGCTCACCTCCTCAAATTCAGCCGGTGCACTTTCGGAGTAAAAAAATGCCTGTCGATATATCTCTAACTGTATCCGTCATTTATCAAAAAAAAATTTGACTTCATACCCAGTCGTTTTTTTTTTTTAATTAAAAAAAATTAACTTTGTATGGAACTTTCAAAGGCCCATATCTCCTATACTATATCGAATTTCTAACTGTACATGGGCTTAAATCCTTTTCCACCTTGAAATCTATATTGTACCGCCACCATTTTTTTTTAAACCTGCTCCCAATCAATAAACCGATAATGAAAGTTTGTAAGCGAAATGCTTTACTGTACAAATTTGACTGTACACTAGCGTTGCCAGACAATTTCAGGCATAAATTCAACTGTCCTGCCGGGACAGTTTTTTTCCCGGGTTATGACTCAAGCTCACAAAAAAAGAAAAAAATGACCAATGTAAATGTCTTTCATTAATACAGAACAATCGCTACATTGTGATTTAACTTTAAGAAATTGATTTTAAAATTTCAATCAAACAAAACCTAACTTAACGAAGAAACTATTTTTACAACCTGACAGCTGTCATTTAAATTGAGAAAATATTATTTGAAGACAAATATGTAGGTATTGGCAAATTTTGTTTCGCAATTGTTTTGCTGAAAGAGTATGGGCGAATTCGTAATCGTCTGACTAACTTAGATCTGCAAAGTTTGTGTTCGTAAACAAAAATTGAAATCTGACTTCAGTAGGCCTGCAAAACAAATTACGTTCGTAAACATCAAAAGTACGCCGAAATCAAGTCGGCGTCGGGCAGTTTGTGCAGAAAAAAAAAAACATTCTGCAGAAAAAAGATTGAAATTAAAACAGGAAAACTTTTACAAAGGTAGAGGGTGGGTCATCATTGGACCATTTTTCTTCTAAAATGAGGCTGGGAACAACTTTTCGGTCGACAATGGTCGTTACAGAGCCATGTTAACCAACTTTTTTTACTAAAATTAAAGACATGTTCCTATTTGGACAACCTCTGGTTCATGCAGGATGGTGTGCCATGCCACACAATCGATCGCTCTAAATTTCGAAATCGTGTTATCAGCCGTCTTTGCGATGTAAATTGGCCGCCTCGGAGCTGCGATTTGACCCCTTTCAACTTTTTTTTTGTTGGGAACCGTAAAGGACCGATGTTATGCCAACAACAATTTTATTGCATTTTTAAATGAAACTTGTATTTGGCCCACCCTGTATATGAAATGGCTTCGAAGTAAAGTACAAATAGACATATCATCAAGATAATTGTCTACCATAGCATATTTTTTTCCAAATTTCACCCAAAAGCCCTAAAATCACCTTTTACCGCGCGAAAATTTTATCTGAAAAAAAAAAATTTTTGTTTGATAATCGCGATTTTTTACAAATAATTTTCTGCGCTGCGATGTGTACGAATACAATTTTTTTTTCAAAAACTGCCGCCTGCTTACTTTCTGCCGGCAGAAGAAAAATAAAATCAATACGCAGAAGCTAAGCAGACATGCGGCAGATTCTGCGATTACGAACTCGCTCTATTTTCACAAATGGTTCTAAAATGGAAGGATCATGGGAAAAATAAATGCTCCCCTGAATTGATTAGAGGCGAATTACTTAAAACCTTTAACTTTGACTTTACCTGTTCAGAATTAAATAATTATGTAAAAAAAAATAAAACTGAGATGATTTAATTTCAATTTAAATATTATTTAACATAAGGTTTTTATCTGTATAAATAATTAACGTAATTAGGAAAAAACTGATTATTTTTGTATAATTAAATTACATTATATAATAATTTAAACTATAATAATGTATTGTAGTAGCCCGTAGCGTAATGGTTAGTGCGTTTGACTGTCACGTTGGAGGTCTGGGATCGCTTCCCAGCCTCGTCCACCTAAAAACTAAAAAGTTTTTTTTCAGGGCTACTGCATCTTGCGAGGAATTGACAAATCCTCCAAGAGTATCACTTGTCACGAATAAGTGCTTTTCGTCTAGCCGTTCGGTTTAGGCATAAAATTGTAGGTCCCTTCCATTCCTGTCGAAAGGCGCACACAGGAATGGTTGCGAGTCCCTGGTTCTTCAGGAGCCGTTGTGCCACCCGATTTATTTATTTATAATAATGTATTCATTTTGAAGTAAGGTCTTAATTTGAAGTTTTTTTTCAAAGAGTTTATTTTTTTAATCAAAATACTCGTACCTATGCAACGTAATGTTCAGACAAATTTATCTCATTAACTTTTAATGAAAGAAATTATTTATATTAATTTTATTATTATTTTCATTTTGTCCCTGGCAAACTGCTGAAATCCCGGGATTTCTCATTATTTTAGCCATTTGTCCCACTCGTTTTTTTTTTTTTAAATAAAAAGAAAATTAAGTTTGTATGGAACTTTCAATCAAATTTTTATTTCTAAAGAAGGAATGCATGGTAAATTTCCAAATACACTGAGAACCGTTTATTTTTTTCCAATTAAACTTTCCTGACGGTTTATTATTAAGGTATGTACCGTTATGCACTGAAAAAAGTCAATTTTTGATGCCAGAATACCATATGATCTAGCGGGCGAATCCTAAAACCAGAAAAGGTACCAATAGCTATTTGGGATTTGAGGATTCGACATTTTTGGCATTCGAGATTCGTCGTACTGTCGTATTTGTCAAAAGCTGTTAGTAAGAAACTCAAATAATATATATATCGTTAGACAGGATGGCCCAGAAGTGCCTACGGAACCAAAAAAAGTTGTATCAAACTGTTTTGCCCGTTTGGAAAACTCTATTTTTTAACATTATTTCTCAATTTCTATACAACAACATTCACCTAAGCGCATTTACCTGTATCTATCTACAAGAGTTAACAAAATGTTAAATTATATTTCTAGAAATGCATCTCATCTGAATTCAACAACATTTTGTTGCGTTTATTGAAGCATAAAGTGTTTTATTAAATTCATCAACACAAAAAATTTCTCAGGGTGAAATAAAGAAACAATGATCGTTTATGGTGTGGTGCAACATGCACTTTCCATATCACATACGCCCACACTCATCATGTGATGCTAAATAAGTATACTTTTTTGTCGTTTGACACCAGCATCAGCAGAGCAAATAAAAATTTGACGCCAAGTAGCTTCTAAAGTGTTATAACAATTCGCGGGGCCACCCATATATTTTTTCATGCAGATTCGTCATTTCGTCGTCGTATTGCAATTTCAATAAGAAAAAATAATAAATTTCGACGGTTGTGGTTGAGAATTCTGCAAAGAAATGCCACACAATAGCCGCTCCTAACGAGCACACGAGTTACCCTTGTGATATGTTGATATTTTTCGTTTCTTTTTTTCAAAGATGCGGAATTTTGTTAAAACACACGCATGAATGTTTCTTTTGACACTATACATCATAATTTCATATACGCAACAGGACGATAACGATGGGGGTTTTAAAAATGAGTTTTTTTTTTGTTAAATAAAAAAGTTGAAAGCAGAAAACGTTTAATTCAACAAGAAAACGTTTTTGGTCATATAGTTATGGTTTGGTTAAATGAAATTGTTGCCGTAAGGACGTCTGTGATGGGTGATGGTATGCGTGTAATGTAGTTAGAAGTTAAAATGTAAAAGGTTTTGTGATGTGTGATGATGTCATTCATAAAAATTTTAAACAACTGAGGCGGTTAGAAATAAACAGCGTGGAAAAATGTTTCTTAAATAGAAGTGGATTATGATGGGGGGTTAGAAGAACATTCTTGAAGTGGAGAGAGCAAAAATACTGATAGGTTAGGCATAAGCAGTACAAATATTTGAGTATGAAAAATATGAAAACAATGACCATATATTTGTAAATTCCACAATTCTTTTAAAAAATAAATTCATGATCTGTGTTTGTTTGTTTGTTCAGGCAAATCTTATAAACTATAACGAATAACGAAAATAATAAGACACATAAATAAAACTTCTTACAATAAGAAGATGAAGAAATATAAATATTAAAATATTGAAATTACTTCTGTTTTAAGTGGAGTGAATGAATAAAATTCAATTAAAAAGTACAAGTGACCTCAAAAAAAAACAGAAGTAATTTCAATATTTTAATATTTAAATTTCTTCATCTTCTTATTATAAAAAACCTGACCACGGGTATCTATTTTCTGGGTGCACGAATTTAAACAAATTCCCCTAGAATAATAAAATTCACAGTTTCTTTTTGCTGTGATTTTTATAAGAGTCGGTAAACATCGACCAAAACTTGTGTCTTAGTAGGGTACAACAGACTGACTGAAGAGCCCACTGTTATACCTTCGGCGAAACACAATTATTTCTGGAGTTGAGGTCACTTGTACGTTTTAATTGAATTTTAAAACTTCTTAAACTCATGAAATTCGGTAGGAAAGTTTAATTTATTACGAAAATAAAGAATCAAATGATAAAAATATCAAAGATCTAAGAGTGCGTTTCGGGGGATAAAAGAGGGATGTATTGATGTACATAATCTGTAGGCTCTATTGAATACACCTAACTTTTAGTTGAGTTGATTTTTAAATATATTCGTGTTTGACCTTAGCATATTAAACACCAAAAATTAAAATTTGCGTTAAAAAAAATGTTTGTACCTAGTTGTTAATTTTCAATATTATTTTTATATAACTCGCGATAATTAAGCCAAATTTGATTTTTAATTTGAATAACTTTTTATAGAAAATTAAATTTTGTATTTAAATAAAATATGTAAATTTATATAAAAAAAATAGCCATGGATTTTTAATAAAAACCAAAACAAACAAAATGGGGAAAAAAATTTAACTCAAAAAATTAATTCCAATGTCCCGGAGGCATCATGTTAACTTTTAAGGGACATTATTTAAATTTAAGTGATTGAAACATATACGATAAATAGTAAAGAATCGACTTAATTTTGGATTGATAATTTTACATTTTTCCATGTCCGATATAGTTCTTCCTTATTATCTTTATTTCCTTCTAAATTCTGGTTTAAGTTCGATTTTTGATAAGAAGTTTATAAATTGTGGCTTCTGTTGTTTCCTACTTTGTTTCTTTGCCATTTTGGTACCGACTTTTTGAGAATATAAATAAGAAAACACAATAGTTTCTAAAAAAAAAAACAACAAGCTTTTCAAGTATGATAATGCTTAATACCTTGGTTACCTTTAACCTTGGCTACATTGTTTGGAAAATTCTTTTTTTTTATAAAGTTAACTTTTCCGAGAATACCCTGTCAATCTTTATCTTCTAATTCGTTATTTATATTTAATGATTCCAAATTAAGACTTTGATAAAAGTTTTTAAAATTGAACAATTTTATTACAATTTTTTTTTACAACCAAAATTAAATTTGAGTAGGATGCTTCGAAAACTACATGTATTTTAATAAAGACATTTCAAGTACTTTATCACTACCACGTACCTATTAAAGTAATCAGGTTGTAAAAGACTGTAATTGTTAGCCTGAATTATTATTTATAATAAAATCTTTTCTCATCTAAACAAAAAAAAATTATAAAGGGTAGGTAACCGATTTCAAAAAAAAAATCAAGGTCTTAATCATACTTATACAGATTGATTGAATTTTGTTCACACCATAGATAGAGCGTGGTATGTTGGGTCGAGTTATGAAAAAATCGTATGTGAGGGGGTCTATTCTCCCCGTTTAAGCGAGAGTGGCAATTGTATAAGAAAATTACTTAAAACAGGAGAACAAATAATAATATACTTTTTTCTAAGCCCAAAAAATCTTCTTTTTTTGTTAAATAATATTGTTTTATTGAAAATTTTTTAAAAAATTAATTTTTTAAACTTACACTTTTGGGAAAATTTTTTGTCAAATTATATTTTTTTTTTCAAAATTGTGCGTAGTTTAATAATTTTTTTTTCACAATTGAATGCTCTTGCTGTAACAGTGGTTTTAAGTAAGGCATTTCTTAATGTGCAAATTAAGGAGATCACAAAGTGCCTTACCTATAACACAAATTCATTTCCGTAAATCTTCTTCAAATTAAGCATTTAAGACAAAACTTTTATCTTGTAGCTAGACTCACATTCAGGATTAAGACTTCAGACACCCAAGCAAAACCATCATTTTTGAAGTAGAATTTGTTAATTCAATAAAACAAAATATGTCTTCTAAATCAATTTTTACCATAAAGAAAAATTAAATAATATAAAATTATTTGTATCCATTTCAGAATCAATTATGTAGTAATAAATTATACCTTAAAGTATCTTGATGGATTTCTAAGGATCACTTCAGTCAAAGAAAAAAATTCTTTCCCCTGGTAAAGTATAGCATGTTGAGTTAAGTGTTTGTTCTTCTGGGAAAAAATAGGAGCAGACCTTGAAAAAACCGAATTGTCGAAGTAGTTTTTTCTTCGATTAAAGTAAAGTAGATAAATTGGCGTTAGGTCCAAACGCTGGCTGCTCATAGTTTTAGAATATCAGAAAGCATTATTAGAGCTGCAATGTCCCTTGACTGTAGGGATACCTACACTACATAATATCAAATACGGAGACGAATAGAAAATTATTTAATTTTTTTTCAAGAAAAACAATGTGTACATGAACTTTTATCAAAAAAACATTGATTTTTTTTAAATTTCACAGCGTTATATAAAATGTACCTACCGAAAGGAACGTTGATGTTTAAAAACATTTAAAATGTAATAATAAATTCATATTCGTCATTTGCGTTTAATTAACTAATAATAACAACAACTTGTCAAATATGCCCTTTTGCAAATATCAAATGCATATTAAAGAGCTTCCAAGCAACTAGTCGCTAAAAACGAGCTATTATATACACTCCCTGTCACTTGTTTGAGGCCACTATTTTCATAAAAGTTTTTTCTCGATAAATACCTGTAGGAAATATTTTTCCTGGAAATTTTTGATACGTGTGAGAAGGTATATATATTTTTCAATAAAAAAGGATAAAGTTAAAGAGTTAACTTAGAAAATCCATAGAAATTTCCCAAATTATGTGAATGTACTGCAAAAAATGGATATAAAAAGTTGCATCACTTGATCGCCGATATTTTTCAAACAAAAGTTTAAAATATTTAAGAAATGATAGAAAACTATATTTTATTTTTAATTTCAAGTTAAAATGGGCTCTGGTAACACGTGGACAATAGCAGAAAGGAACTGGGATTCTCAGGCTGAGAAAAAGCTAGGAGACTAAAAAGAAACAAGACCACCGTCAATAATTCTGGGAGATACTGAAAACTATGAACAAAATCGAAAAGGACGCACAGCTTAAGCAACAACAATCCGAGGAAGGCGATTGATTCTGCGACTAGCTTCGAATTCCACGTCTTAAATAGGATCAAAAAGTGGTATATCAGCCAGTATTTTGAAGGTTTTAAGGACAATTAAAACCAGTCGTAACATCAAGAGTATGAAAATCAAAAAGAAACCGGTTCTACGGCAGTTACACAAGGAACTACGGATGAATTTCGCCAGGGAGCATGTTGCCTGGAGCAACGCATGGAAGAAGGTTGTCTTTACTGATAAAAAAAAGTTTAATCTTGACGGACCCGATGGTTACAACTTTTTTTATTTTTACGATTAAAGAAAAGAATAACTTATTTTGTTAAGACATCACAGCCGTACATCAGTTGTTATGGAGTGGGGAGCTATCACATATTATGGAACAATTGCATTGGAGTTTATAACGAGAACAATGAACGGAAATAGTTTTAAATGCCTGCTGTAACGAGTATTTCCAAAGCTAAAGAATATTCTTGAACCTCTACCTTGGATATTCCAACAAGACAACGCCATTATCCATTCTTCCAGGGTAGCAAATGGCAAATACTCTAATTTTCTACGCCGAGAAAACCAAATTGCCTGCGATTTTTGAGCATTAGCTTTAATTTTCCACCTATGAAAACAAGTTTGTAAAATGTTCAAGAGCTACTTGAGGCAATATGCTTGACCCAAAAAGGGCTGTGTCGTCAGCAAACATAGCTATATAAGTATTTACTTCCAAAGATGGCAAGTCGGACATGTAGATATTAAAAAGTATGGGTCCTAGGACAGAACCCTGTGGAACGCCACTCACTATATCATAAAGTGCAGACTTGACACTGCCTGAGTATACAACAAATTTTCTGTTAAGTAAAAAGCTCCATACTAACTTGATAAGATAAATATGAAAATTAAACATTACAAGTTTGTAAATTACCCCTTGATGCCATACAGTGTCAAAGGCTTTTTCTATGTCCAAAAGTACTAGGCCAGTCGGAATCTTTAAATTTAAATTACTTTTGACGTGATTTTTAATTCTTAAAATTTGATGGCTATGGTAAATATTCGCATCCTCAATATGGTTTAACAGTCTTTTTTTAATAAGCTTTTGAAATAGTTTACTTAAAGCACTTAATAAACTTATAGGCCTGTAACTATTAGGATTATCCTTTGCTTTGCCAGGTTTGCAGATAGCAACAACTTTTGCGACTTTCCAATCATTTGGAAAATACGAAAGGATCATACAACAATTGAAAACCATTGTAAGAAATTTGGTGCCCGTTGAAGGTAGAGCTTTAAGTAATCTGTTGCTCATTCTTGTTGCCCATCAATACCAGACGATTTTTTGGACTTTAAATGTTAAATTAAATCCTTCACGGAACGATTTTTAAAAAAGTTGTTTCTATTTACGTTACTTGGTAAGGAACGTTATTCAATAAGTTTATCTCTGACAGTATTTTCAGTGTCAATATCACTGAGATGAGATGATATTGTGTGGTTTTGGCAAAAAGTGTCACCAAGAGCGGTTACCTTTTCCATTTGAGTAACAAAAACATTATTGTTGACTCGAAGAGGTGGAATATTTGAACTTTTTTTTTTAATTATTTTTGTACCCTTCCAAAAAGGCTTAGATCCCTTGTCAAAACTAGATAAAAACTTATTCCAATTTTTATTTTTGAAAATTTCTATTTTTTATTTTTTTTGTTCAAAATCTTAACATTATTCCTAAAAATATCAAGTCTAAACCGGATCCATTTCCTTCTCTCCGAATTTCGGAAACGAATCAATCGTAAGATAGATTCAGGTAAAGTGAGTTGATTTGAATTAAATGTTTGGGTTTTGGGAATAGATAAATCAGTCGCTCTGTTTACAACTTCCATAAAAGAATCAATGAGGCCATCGATCTGAACAGAACAGAATACAGTCAGCCGATAATCTACTCTGGTTAAAGTTTTCAGAAACATATGAAGTGTTTCGATTCCAGTTTGCAGCAGAATAGTTAAAACTAACAGAAGTCAGTTTGCCTGGCAAGTGATTCGAGCTTAAAGCATTAAGTGTAACTGGCTGCGAAAAACGATATGCATTATTTGAAACAAAAATATTAAGCGTTGAAGGATTTTGAGACGCACAGCTTGGAAAGTATGTCGGTTCGAGAGTGTATAATAATGTTAGAGATCTGTTAAATGCTATAATATCATGAAGGGTATTACCCCAACAGTTTGCTCTTAGACATCCCCACGATTGATGTCTAGAGTTGAAAAAGTTATCATTTCTTCTTAATAGTTTCAAAATTTCTCTTTTAAATTTAGTTTTCTTCTCGTTGCTACCATTTGCCCCTGGGAAATACACAGAAAAATACTAAATCTTCAATTGTTTTGAAAATGTTTTAATGATTTATTTATTAAAATAGCAACCCCTCCCCCTTTTGGACATTGCCTATTAAGTCTATAGCATGTATAATTATGATTCACGAAGTTGTTTTCATTTTTAAGCCAGGTTTCAGTTAATAAAGCTATGTCAATCTTATTATGTTTCATAAAATCAAATAATTCATGTTTTTCATTTTGAATGCTCGAAGCCCCATAAAAGGTTTCATTTAAAGAACAAAATTTCTTTTGTATTGTATTTCGCCTCTTTTTATTGGGGTGGGTACTTGCTAAATCTTAAATTAATTTTAAATATTACTTACCAGGACTATCAACATCCGTCCGATCCGGTGAGTATCCCATCGACAATCTATCCGAACGTATCCGATCCGAATCTGGTTCGCTGCCATTAAATTGTACACGTTGATTAGCATCCATATCACTTGGTGGCGATGGAATTCCCGAATGGAATACACCTTGTTGCTGTTGCAATGGAACATTGCCATCAGCTGCCCCATTTCCGTTGCCATTATTATTGCCGCCACCATTCTGTTGTGCACTTGGCACCGACGACGAGTAGAGTAACCCCAACTCTCGTGCTTCGTTTTCCTCTTGAGCTTGTTGACGGCGAAGAGCCACCTGAATTGTAGAGAAATACTTGGAATCATTAGAAATCGCATGTAAACATTTTGTGAATATAATTTTTGTTTTTTTTTTTTTTTTTTTTTTTTTTTGAGAGAGAACATTTATTGTGCAGAGTTAGTTTTTTTTTTTTCTTATTAAGCTTTATTCTTATGTATTCAAATAGTGTGTCAACACAAAGTGATATTTTACATACCTGAGCTGCCATAACACGTTGTCGTTCCGCAATCAATGTGCATTTGGCACAAACACAGTCTCGCCAGCGACAGTATCGTTTGTGTCCTTTCAGTGCACTTACCTAAAACAATACAAAAATGTTATTACACTATTTTTTGATTTTTTATGCAATTGTATTCAAAACTACACGGACAGTAAAATTATTCGAATAAAATAAAATAGTAAATTTCGTTTAGAAATTAAGTTCTCAAAAACTATCGATTAAAATAACTTGATTTAAAAAGAAAATTCACGAACGGGTTTCTGGGTTCAAGATAAGCTATAGGAGAATTTTTTAAGTGTTACCATTGTGTTTCAATAGCTTTGTTTCTACTTTGTCATTTTGTTTAGCTAATTGCCCCTCCCATCTTAACGGAGGTACCTATATAGACCCCCTTTCCAGTATGATTGTTCTATTATTTTAGCCTGACCTACACGGCCCTGTGTATGTCAACCATTCTTTTTGTTCGCTAGATTGTGAAATGCTATATTCTGAAAGCCATTGGGTCTACAGAGATGGGTTTGAGCTGAGATTGAAGAAAATTAACTTACTTTGAAGTCGTAGAACAATGTTCTTATTTAAAATTATTTCTTTAGGACTATAATCAGCAATAGCTGAACAATGAAATTAAAAATTAAAATTGTTTGGGTTCGTCTGAACGTTTGAATCTTTTCAGAGCAAGGGTTGGCAAATAGACCTTTTATGTAAAGAGGACTGCCTTCAACCTCTTCCTGAAGAAAAACAATTCGTTTAGCGCCCTCATCAGGGAAATGAACGTCACCAGGCACCAGGGAGCTACAATATCGACTACAAGATACTCAGAAGTGAGTTAAGCAACAAGATATCCAGCAGTGCAGAAAGTGAAGTTGTTATTTCGGGCTTGAAGCTATATCCAGCTTGGAACTGATGAAATCCTGACCATGATCAGCATTTACAACAAACAAAGACAGGTGACATCAGGGACGATTTACATTTATGTTTGTATATAACATCAACAGAATCGGAAGAAGAAGCCTTAACAGACTTACAGTGGGGCTTCAATGCTAGGCATCACCGAAGGATGAATACACAAGACAATAATAATAATTTTAACTATATGCCTGTAAGATTTAAGGACTTTTAAATGCAATCCACGGCACTAGTTAAAAGGAAAAGAAGGAAAGAATTTCTGTTGGCACAGTCAACCTACCAGTTGAATAATTAAAATTTAATCAACATTTAATGACACAAAAACAAAACTGGTGGCTAAGATTTTGTTTCTTTATCCATAATAATATTGCACTTCTAATTTATATATGCAAGATGTATCCAAAAACTATTCCACATAAAAAATAAATACCGACGCCGACGGCACAATGATTTTATTTCATTCTTTTTTTTTTTGGTGCACATAGGAGATAGAACCTTTAGAAAATACTCACAACGCCATGATTTCTGCATCTTGCACATTTCGGTGTTCTTTGGTAACGTTCGGATGCAGCACGTAAAAAGAACGCAGGCGGTAATGCGCCCAAAACCGGATGTTGTGACATTAAATTTTGCATATCAACGCCACTGGGTAAACTCATAATTTGCTTCTGAGAAAAAGTAAAACTTCACGGGTTTCTTTTTTTTAGCACAATTCACAATAATTCACGTTCTATTTATGGATATCCTTTTTGTAAATATTTAGTCTCTTTTTTGGTTCAATAAAAAATCACAATATTTTTTTTTAATTTGAAAATTGTTCACACTATAGGTATACAGATGGGTTTTTATTGTTATAAAATCATTGCCAAAGGTATAAGTACATTTCGATTTAGCAACAATAAGCGCGCACACACGTCATAACCCGACAATATTCCAATTGCAACTGATTCCAAAATCGGAGGATAGCATTCAATAGTTTCTTCCACTTCCACCCATCAAGGCCGAGATGTACATATTTTTTTTTTTTATTTATTTATGTTCCCAAGGGTTGGCGATGAACGAATACGAATTGCTGCTTCGACTGCCTCCACCTCCACACCATTTTGCCGCGCTCTCTACTACAGCTGCTTGGATATACTTGCTACCTTTCCACAATGCTGCCGCTGTGCCCACCGCGTTTTGGCAACATTATTTCACGTACACATAAACTCCGAACACAATGGAGGCAGCAAGAGTTCAAGTGAAAATGTCACCCCAAATAGCATGGTAGGGAAAGCGAGAGAGAGAGAAAGAAAAAGTGAATGAGCTAACGAGGTAGAGGGAGATGTCGGAAATCGAAGCAAAAAATTCTTAAATTTGGTACTGTATCTGTACGATATTTGCAGGGGGGAGAAACATATCCAGAGCGACAATATAGGCCCGCAGGGATGATGTTACAACCAACCAAAACCGTTTATTGTGCAAATATAACCAGAGAGAGATAGAGAAGGCCTGAGAGAGCGTGAGTGGAAGTGTATGCGGCTGTGTTCGTAAGTGCGCACCCGAGCCCGACCTGAGCCCGTGCCCTGAAGCAGGAGAGGGATGAAACTTTGACTTTGTATCAGTTGCAGTTCGTCGTTCGGTTACTTTTGCAATTCAAAATAGGGGATGAAGTGTGGTTTGTGAGTGTGTAAGCGTATCTCATATTTAATGAATACTTTTTATCTAAATGGCGTAGATTGTTTGATGGTGTTGGTGGGACATTATTTTCTTCCTTCAGCAGAGACTTCTGATAGGCGGTGGATTTTTGTGTTTCTTCTTAAAGACAGAGTAGTTGATGCTTTTCGGTCTTTCTCAGGCGGGGAAGAAGGATATAGAGACAGTGACAGTGTAGTACGATGAACGTCTTGAGTGTGTTCGTGGAAAATGTATACAATGGCAACTTGAAACAGTTTATCTGGCGTAAGTGACTTTTGGAGTAGGCAATATATGGAACGAGGGCTAAAACGAGATGTTTTAGGAAGGTTGGTTTCTGTGTTCTACTTTCTATTGCGTTGGCTGCTTAAGGTTCTCGTTTAAAGAAACTTGATACTGATAACGTGATCATTGAGTAATAGAAAATTATATAGGTAGGTTGGTAGTGAGGCTAAACTTGTCATAGCCACAGAGGGAAGAAAGATTTCCCCTGTTTTTGTGACATGGGGTTAGGTATAGTTAGGTCGCTACATTGCTGCACGATCAAAGTAAAGTAGATTTGAAAATTAAAAGTTTTGCAATGCTTTGTTATACAAAATTATATACATATACACACTTGACTTCAAGTCAAGTTGGGTATACGAGTACCTATGGGTTAGCGGTAAGTACTTGAAGGTAATTGTGACGATTGCTAAACTTTAGGTAGTGGTCTTTCCACAAGCTCGTACTAGCCGTAGGTTAATGAGTGGAATACCTTTCCATAAGGTTTATGACAGGCATTAGAGAGAGTTGTAGGAAAATAGAAAAGTGTACAGCTTGTGTAATTAAAATCAAGGTAGGTAGGTACATACCTAACTAACTTCTAATTTTGTGGAAAAGTACAGGTAACGGGGATTTCTTTGAAATTTGTATGATTTGGAACAAGCCGAGTCTATCATCTTTGATTCTTTGGTACGAAATTTACCAGTTTTGCGACTGTTCCGATGTATAAATCATGTAGGTATTTCACCAACAAAAACCTGGTGGCAAGGTAGCAAAACGAAATTCGCGGATCGAAAAATGGCTAATCTACGTGTTTTTTTTTGTGTTGCTTCGGTAGCATATATCAAGTTTGGAAAGTAGATATTATACTCGCTCAAAAAGTTGTTAGATTCCATATAGCAAATAATTTATAGCTTAAAAATGTTTCTTTAAGTTTTGACATTTAGAATTTTGTCATCCAATGTTTTCTTTATTTTTATTTGCTTTTTTGCTAACGTGATATTAAATAAGTGAAGGAGCCCCCTACCTACTTGATATCAACTTAGAAAAAAAGCAAAAAAAAAAAAAATATACAGAAAACATTGCGAGACTAAATTCAAAATATCACATATATGTTTGTATATCTGTGTACTACGTTCATAAATTACTCACTTTAAGGAGTTTTTATTACTTTTTGAGAAATTGCTTGGCTAACCTCTCATATCAAAAATCAATTAAGTCGAAGGGTACGCACAGTACCCCCCAGTAAAGAAGAAATTATCACCGCCATCAAAGCACTGAAGAACAACAAAGCGGTTGGACTTGACGGTATTCCTGCAGAGCTCTTAGGAGCAGCCCCAACGACATCGAACGAGCTACTGCACCCACTTATTAAGAGAGCTTGGGAAACAGAGAGCTTTCCTGAAGAGTGGAAAAAAGGAATGATTGTCAAGCTCCCAAAGAAAGGAGATCTCACACAGTGCGAAAACTGGAGAGGAATATGCGTTCTGCCTGCAGTAGCCAAGATAATAGCAAGGATAATATTGGACCGAATTAAAGACCACCTCGAAGACACACTCGACGCCGAACAAGCAGGTTTCCGCACTGGATCTTCCTGTGTGGATCACATCAACACCTTGCGGATCATCATCGAATAGTGCGTTGAATATCGATCACCACTTCACCTGCTGTTCATCGATTTTGAAAAGGCGTTCGACAGTGTCAATAGAGAATTTATTTGGCTTGCTCTGCTCAGGAGGGGCATCCCAGATAAATTGATTGCTATTATCAAGGCTACATATGATGGATCCAGGTGTCACGTTTTGCACAAAGGTAGGCTGTCAGAGGAGTTTGAAATCCAAAGTGGAGTTAGGCAAGGCTGTATACTGTCACCAATACTGTTCCTGTTGGTGATAAGTGACGTACTGCACGCAGCTTTGTCAAATGGAAATGGAGGAATTCAGTGGACTCTGCAATCTCACCTCAAACATCTGGACTACGCGGACGACGTATGCTTACTCTCTCATAGGATGATGGATCTCCATCAAATGACAACAAGTGTGGAGAGAGAAGCAGAAATCATAGGGCTTAAGATCAACTCGACAAAAACTAAAAGGATCAGCCTTGGAACTTCCTCATCAATCCAAGTAAATATTTCTGGACAACCGGTAGAGATGGTAGAGGATTTCCAATATCTTGGGAGTATTGTCTCTACGGGTGGCGGAACTGAACTGGACGTAAACAGCCGAATCAGAAAAGCAAAGGCTGCGTTCGGAATGCTGTCCAAAATATGGAGAAACAACTCTTTTAGCTTAAAGACCAAGCTACGACTGTTCCGCTCCAATGTTGAATCCGTTCTGCTTTACAGCTGCAGCACTTGGAAAGTCACTGAAATTGTCACTAGAAAGCTGCAAACCTTCGTTAATAGATGTCTACGAAACATCTTGAGGATTTTCTGACCCAACCGTATCTCCAATGCCGAACTTCATGCGAGAACGGGTCAGGAGCCCATAGACTCCATTATACGAAGAAGAAAGTGGCAGTGGATTGGCCATACGCTTCGAAAAGGCGATCGGTGCATTGCATCTCAAGCAATGCAGTGGAACCTGCTCACACAGGAGGGAAGACAAGTGGGCCGGCCTAGAAGTACATGGCGAAGAACGGTCGAACAGGAATCGGCACGACTGGGGAAAAGTTGGAGAGAGCTGAAATATATTTCAAGAAATCGTACACGATGGCGCGTAGGTGTAGTGGAGGCCCTATGTCCCGTAAGGGAAACATCACGGACGTAATAGGTCCGAGGACCTAAGTAAGTAAGTAAGTAACTCAAAAAACATAGAAAACTTGAACGGCGAGTTCGAAACATACGATTATTTAGCGTCAAATTATCCAACTAACCAATTTTTGATCTCGATTGATGTTTCTCTAACTTGACACTCATGTTTCGAATTCATGATGCGATTTAGTGCAGTCATTTTGTTTTTCCCCGATTGCCTTGAATTTTCTCTGATAGTTCGAGGGTCGGTCAATAAGTCCCCGCAAATCTACATTTATCACCATGCAATCTCGAATCCAAAAATCAAGTTGATATACCAAACTTTTCAAATGAATGTCCTAACATTTGTATTCATATTTGTGAAATAGTTTTTTTTTTGTTATAGCGGTTTGAATCAGAAGCAGTCAAAAAATTTTCAACAAAACGGAAAAATCCGAACTTCGTTTGAACATTTCAAAGGAGCATTTGGCTTTGGCCATCTTAAACCGTAATCCAAACTAGTTTTTGCGCCGACTTGTGGCCTGTAGATGAAACATGGATTCATCACCACATACCAGAGACCAAGGAACAGTTTGTAAACAGTGGACTGCTTCAGATGAATCTAAGCCAAAGAAAGCCAAAGGCGTTGGCGACAGTTTTGTGGGATGCACTAGGTGTCATCCATATCAATTATCTTAAGAAAGGCAAGACCATAGTTTATTATGCTGACCTGTTTGAGCGATTCGACGCTGACTCAAATAAAAACAGACCCCATTTGGCGAGGAAAAAAGTTCTTTTTCATCAATACAACACTCAAAAACTTTATTAGTAAACTGGCTACGAATGACATTCGTAGCAAAAATATTTGAGCATTGTACGAATATTCGTGAAATTTACGAAGTATTCGTATCTGATTTCCTTACGAATACATTCGTGAAGTGTTACTAATACCTGTGGTAGTATGCACGAATTCATTCGTTGAATATACTTATAACATTCGTAAACTAAAATTATGCAATTTTTATGAGTACATTGAACGAATTGTTGTGTACATATAACTAATAACATTCGTTAATTTCTCGTACGAATACATTCGTAATTTCTACCATTGCATTCGTAATATTTACTAATGGATTTGTACTATTTACGAAGTAAAACTAATATTAGTAGACAAGTATGCATTATTCGTAGAATGTTCGAAGTATTAGTAAAGTTTAAAAAGTTTTATCCGAAATATACGTTATTTCTTTTGGTAAACGTATTCCATTCATCAAAGGTTGAAAGGTGTTTTCGTTAAGTGCGTCGCCGCGCGCCCGGTCGGAAAAACAAATTTATCAATTGTGTGAGTTACATAAGTGAACAAATTCGTCTTTTGTGAAAAATAAAAATAAGTAAGTATTAATTAGAAATTATTAATTATTATTAATTGAGACAAGTGATAGAACAAAAAAATATTAACAGTCGTTTTTTATAAGAATAACTTCATACTCCATTAGTGTTACTAACCATTAGCAAAAAAAAAATATTCGTGATGACTCTCTGCCCAACCAAACAAAAAGAAACTGTGTGAACTTTTCAACTGATTAACATTTTTTCGGAGAATTTAATGTTGCAAATTAGCTCAGTGGATGTATGCTCGCTGTCGGCACGGAAGTATACCAGTTCAAATCCAGGTAAGTAAGACTTGACATTTTTTTCAATTAAAATATAATAATATAATTTCAGAATTAAGGGAAAACCAGCAGTCAGTCAAATTAGTACAATATACTAATAGCACTGTATAATGTACGAATAACGAGAGCATTGGTAAATATTACAATACTATTAGTACAATATACGTTTGTTTTTGTACAAATACGAATTAAATATTCGTAATATGTACGAATATATGTCCATTCTACGAATGCTATTCGTGGCTGAAAACCACGAATAAAATTCCTAGAATGCACGCAGTTATTAAAAGCCCGCAGTCGCAATAGCAAAATTGCATGAATTAAGGTACGAGTTACTCCCTCATGCAGCTTATTCTCCGGAGTTGCACCTCCCCCTCCCCCCTGAAACTATTTCTTATTTCCAAATATGAAGAAATGGCTCGGTGGAAAAAATTTGGCTCGAATTCTGAGGTTATTCAAGTAGGTAACAAATTAATATATTGAGGCCTTCGAAAAAACCTATTTTTTGGAGGGAATGCAAAAATTGGATGCAGCGTATCGAGCTTAAGAGAAGATTATGATGATAAGTAAAAAGTTTTTTTTCCAAAAACAGTGTTCCTTTTAATTTTCAGGGACTTATTGGACCTGCCTCGTAAATCGTTCTGGAATATTTTCATTAATAGAAGAAAAAACAATAATATTTGGCAAGAAGAGTTGACTTTACCAAAATCAAAATATGCGAAATTTGCTCTGAAGTTTCGGAACGGATATGATGAAAAAGACCGGAATAATTATTTATCGAGTACAATACAATATACTTTCTGTTCTTATTTCTTAGTTCTTATTCTCAAGTAAAGAAATATTGTTAAACCTTTTTTTGTATAATAAAGAATTTATCTATCTATCTACAATATACTTTTACCTTATATCACTTCCTACCACAAGTTGAGCTCATTAACATATTGTTGACTTAAAGAGATCTGCTAGTACTTGCAATGAACAAATTATGTTGCCAGTTGACCTCAACCTATCTCGAAATCTAACAGAGGTTACGCGATGAATGTACTATAAAATAGCACCTAGGTATTATAAGATGTAAACATTCTTGAAATGGAGCGTTATTAGCTGTAAACTGTAATGCATTCTGGAGATGAAGCGTTGTGTGAGTGGAACCAAAAGCTGCTCACTTTCAAGTATAAGGTAAACTGCACACCCCTTTGTTAAGGAAATGTATAGTTTTTATTTTAAATTGTCAACATATAAAAAAGGGTTTATTATTATTATCCATATTTAACGAGAATCATAAAACCTTATTTTTCCGATTTATTAAATATCTATAATAGTACCGAATACATATGTACATATATTTTAATATTAACTAGTATCGCCTATTGGCCAAAATTTTACTTTGAAGCATTTTTACCCTTAATTGTTAGATACGCACATATTTGTACATCTGCGGGACAAAATATTTCCGACGGTATATAATTAATGTGGCATTCCGATGAGTATTTACGAAGAAAAAGGCTGGACAAAGTTTGGCCACCACGTATTATTATATAGATTTTCGGAAATACCCGTAGTAGCCCGTAGCGGAATGGTTAGTGCGTTCAACTGTCACGCTGAAGGTCTGTGTTCGCTTCCCAGCCTCGTCCACCTAAAAACTAAAAAGTTTTTTTTTCAGGGCTACTGCCTCTTACGAGAAATTGAAAAATCCTCCAAGAGTATCACTTGTCACGAATAAGTGCTTCTCGTCTAGCCGTTCGGATTCGGCATACAAGTGTAGGTCCCTTCCATTCCTGTCGACAGGCGCACACAGGAATGGTTGGTTAGTCACTAGGCCCTTGTTCTTCACAAGCCGTTTGTGCCACCCAATTTATTTATTTTATTCGGTGCTCTGATGCTTACTCTATGATCCTCCGGTTTATTATAAAATCAACAAAAAAAAAGTAGCAGAAAGACACTATCTTACCCCAAAACTCTTGATTCAACTGTTAAACAGCACTGAAACCTAAAAAAAAAAAAGAAATTAAAACCGATTCCTGGAACTCTCACAAGCTGAATGACATGACGCGCTTTACTCGAAGTTAAGAATAAAAACTGGAGCTCATCTGTTTTACCATTTTATTTGTGCTCAAACTTTTGTCTAGATGTTCATATTGACGATCGTGATTGTCAATACGACAACTGCAAAGAGGTGATCATCATATTGACAATTAGAATTGTTAGTATGAAAACTCTTACAACTGAATTTGTTTGTCTTAAGACAACTTAAAATGCTCATATTAACAATCGCGATCATCAAATGTGAGAAACAAGTTGTCATATTGACAATATTGTTCATCACTATGACAATTTTCAGTTTACAAGCAGCGATTGTCAATAATATGACAACCGATATTTTTTTCTGTGTACTAAGGAGCTATTTTACTGAATCGCTTTACCGATAGTATACATTGTGGCTGTTTTTATGTATGTATATGTCAATGCCGTCGGCATAATGAAATACATTCCTTTAATTTGTCGTTAAACAAAAATTAGTGTTCATTTTTGAATTTGTTCATTGTTCTCGGTAAACATCGCACACAATTTGTGTCTTAAAAGGATATAACACACTCACTGCAGAGCACACTGTCATATCTGGATGAAACAGATTGATTTCTGGAGTTGAGGTCACTTTTACTTTTTTATTAAATTATATTCATTCACAACCCCATGGATTTATGTGTTGCCCTTTTGGTAACATATTATTGCATAATATAGCAACTTTGGGGTTTTTGTCCATACATTTTCGGCCATTTCCTTTCTTCATCTTCATTAGAAAATATCAAGTATCTTTCTATTATTAATTCTATAAATTTTGTATACAAAAATTCAAAAACGAACAAACTTTAAAAAAAAAAAATGTATAGACATTTGTACTTTCCAATTTGAATGCCATGTTGCGCCCAATAATTTGTAAAATTTGAATAATTTATATTCCAAAATTTTGATTAATTTATTATCAATTTTTAGACGTCTTCCTTTGAAGGTATTCACCTAACACTGATTACGGGTTGGCATCAATCAAAAAATTTGTATTGATGAATCGATTTAATTTCTTTATTTTTTTAAACATTTTTATTTCTTTCAAAGGTGTTTTCTCGTGATAACACTTGCAGTTAGGCTGCATAGCTTTCGCTCCGTCATATTTACATTGAAGGATTTAAATGAACAACAACCACTTGTGTTAGCTACCGCCGAGTATTATATATGCTGGAATTATTGCAATTTCATGGCTGCCAAACCAATCATCAGATTCCTTTAGTGGTGCTTAGTCTATAGTTCCAATTTTAATTTATAAATTATTTTGCCGTCAACTGGATTTGAATGAATAACATCTACCTTGTGTGTGGCTTGTAAAAATGCTAGTTGTCCAAATGCAATTGTAAAATTAGAAAAAACCTTCATTTGGATGGGCATTTTTATTTCTGTCAGCCCTCTAACATGGTGCGAGTACACTTAGACCATGAAACCAAGGTGACACTCAACTACATTAACTTCATTGTTCACTTCTACACATATGTACATATATGTTATTCACTTAAAAAATAACTTCCAATTTTTACTTTTTGGAAAAATATTTAAATTAAAAGCAGAAAATTTATTCTTTCCTTTCTTTACTTTTTGCTCAGAAACCCACAATCCGGCCAGTTTTGGCGAGCAAGGATGAAATATTCTCTTCTAAATTATCAAAACTGGTGCAAGAGTACGGGAACGCAAGTTCACCACATATTCCGTATTTCCGAATGTGCCAGACAAGTACAGCACGATGTTTGACTTTCATTCTTTTACTCTCAAATTGAACTGTGAGTTTCAGTCCTAATTCTTGAGCGTCCTCTGATGTCAAAAATTCCGAAATTTTTTATCGTATCCCCGCCGCCAGTATTACCGCAGGTTTTATTTTTAATGAGTCCTGGAGGGTGAAAAAATGAGTAATTTTGAAAATAAATGAGTCCCAATAAAAAATCTGTTCAAGGTGTATGATAAGACTTTTACCATTTTTTAATAATAAAAATAATTACTTTGAAATCATAAAACAATATATTTAATTCATAAATATTATTAAACTAACTTATTTAACATACATTTTTTCAGCAAACGAAATAAAAGCCCTTGAACTTAAAGATTGGCTTAACCGCGTTTATTTTTAGTCTTAAAAAAATGAGACAAATCTAAAAAAGATGAGTCCCTGAGCCAAGTTTAAAAAAATGATTCCCTTTTGACTGATATGAGTCACAGTGGTAACACTGCCCGCCACGCACCGTGACTACAAAGAAAAACATTTCATTGACAAATAATTTTACGGCAGAAATATAATTTCGTAAATAAAGAAAGTATAAAAACTTCTCTTTAATTGAAGTGACCGAATCTACAAGCGACGTCGCAATTAATTCTGGAGTTGAGGTACTTGTTGCAAAGTAAAAACGCACCAAGTTAAATAATGTTTTTTATTGAACAAGAGATAAAAAGATTTTAATGACGAGAGTTTAAGAAAAGTGTAATGCAAGTACAAAGAATAAGACTACATATAGGAACCGTAAAAGTCAAAATTTTATATAGTGAGAGTATTGCGTTGATTCAATAGTCAACTGAATTTTTATAATGCAAATGATAAAGAATGTACAGTGAGTCGAATAATATTTCAACAGTACTTGTACCTTTAATTGAAATAAAATTTGTGTTGTCAGAAATACCGAATTATCGTTATTCTGCAAAATTTTCAGACCTTTTTCTGATAAACCTATTTTTCATCTAAATATAGCACTTTTTAGTGATTTTCTATTTTTCATATCAAAAAAAATATTATCTGCATTATATTTCCAATCTTCGATCCTTATTATTTATTTTTTTTTTTTAAATACATGGATATTAGCGTGATGTCCTTTATGAGAGATGGTGTCGAAAACATAAAGTTTTGATGTACCGGGAGATGGCAGTTGCTTATTTTGGTCTTTTGCTCCCAGATGCGTAAACTCTTTTACAAGTTGAAGACAAAATACCCTCAATATTTCAGCCTTCTATGTCCTGCAATTGAAGTTTTGAATGCAAATTACATGGCAATTTTAGCTATAAGATTTTTTTTTCACATTCTTAACAAAATTGGAGAAATTGAAAATCATTGTTAGTTGTAAATGAGCCAACTTTCTATGAGAAATTTATTTATACCGTTTAATTGATTTTACG
This sequence comes from Melangyna quadrimaculata, assembly GCA_949320155.1. Classification (NCBI taxonomy): domain Eukaryota; kingdom Metazoa; phylum Arthropoda; class Insecta; order Diptera; family Syrphidae; genus Melangyna; species Melangyna quadrimaculata. The sequence goes on along the minus strand of OX439483.1, from coordinate 466,721,265 downwards.
CATGCGCAATGCCTTAATTTTTGAATGGAAAACAAATTATTCTTATAGCACAGTGCATTTGCCAATCAAATAATTTCTTTTATCGATATTAATTTAGTGAAAGTTTTAGAGATTCTATGGCGCATGCCATTCATTTTCTATTGAAATATAATTTTAAATAGATTATTATAGATACAAAAAAAATATTTGATTGGCAAATCTCTACACGTAGGGAATTTTGTCTTGAAAAAGACACCGTAGGGGAAAAAGGACAGATTTTTGATTTATCAGAGTTTTCTATGGAAGCGTAGGGATTTCTAAAATTGTATTACCTTGCAATTATTATAAACTACTCAAAACAAAATTGGGCCCAGCCGAGATTCATCTTGTATATTGCCTTAAAAATACTTAATTGGTGAACATTATCGAAGCGAAGCATTTTATTGTAGAGTTTACATTTATATGAGTCCATATCAATGCTTTGAACAATAATTTTACCGTAACCTCCAAGTGAATAGGCAAAAAAAAGCCCATCGCTCGAAAAACAATCAATGCAAAAATTATTGCATTTGTTTTCTCAGTCTGATTCTAGCGTTGTTGCTAAGTGTTGCTTTGTTTAATTGTTGTTCCCTATTTTTTTATGATTAAACGTGATTACTATGCCCGGTTCTAGACGTCATTGTGATACTGAAAACGTAATTAGAGCGGTAAATATGCTGGAGCAAGGAGTGTCTCAAAGGACTATTGCAAATCGTATCGGTGTGTCGTGGCGTGTTATTCGAAACGTGTGGAAACGCTTCCAGGAAACCGGGAGTGTAGCAAGGAGACCTGGATCGGGAAGAATTGGAGCCAAGAAGACCGGTACATTCGTATAACTGCACGTCGGGAGCGTACTGTAACCGCCCGGGCCTTACAAACTCAACTGCGGCAGTCAACTGGTACTCAAGTCAGTGATCAAACCATTCGCAATCGACTCCACGAAGATGGTCAACATTCCATTGTGCGTGCTTTTCGGCCGAAACTTAAACCGGCCCATCGGGCAGCGCGATTAAGGTACGCCCTTGAGCATTCAAATTGGACCGTGGACAACTGGAGGTCTGTACTCTTTTCAGACGAATCCAAAATCAAGTTTTTGAGTGATGATAAACGAGTACGCGTGTGGAGAAGGCCAGGTGAACGTTTTAGCGAACCGTGCATTCACGGAAGTGACCGATTAGGGGCGCCCAGTGTTATGGTATGGGCTGGAATAAGTTCGCTAGGTAGAAGAGAGCTGATTATCCTGGATGAGGGCACCGTTACCGCCGCCAGTAACATTGAAATGGTAATATGACCTGTTGTTATCCCATTTTCACAAAGACAAATGAAATGAAAGACAATGCAAGACAATGCTCGCCCACATACGGCCCGTATCACCCAAGCAGCTCTTTCTGACACAAATATTTCACTTTTGCCATGGCCAGCAAAGAGCCCAGATCTCAATCCCATCGAGCATTTACGGGACTAGTTAAAAAGAAGCCTCAAAGAAAACCACAGCAGTGTCAACACTAAACAGGAGCTCATAAACGCATTAAAAGCCTTTTGGGAGCGCATACCCCAACAAAATGTGAAGCATCTGATCGAGAGCGTACCACATAGGCTTGTACAGTGCATACGGAGTAGAGGAGGCCCTACTCTTTACTAAGCAAACCAAATCAATAAGAAATCATAACAACAAAGCAAAAACAATTCAAATTTTTTTGTAAGTTTTCCTATAAAAGGTTTTTTCTGTGTAATTTGAATAAATAATTTTTTTTTTTGTTAAAAATGTGTACACTATTACTTAATACTAAGCTCAAACATAATAACCAAAAAAAAATTATAAACACTCATTTTTTTTTTTTCATATAAAGCCCAAAAAACCTAGTGGGCCCTATTTTGCTTTGAGTAGTTTACTTATATCCCAAAATATTTTTCTTTCGAAACATCTTACCACATGTCTTTAATGAAGTATACCTTATGCGCTTCCACCTTTTTGTTTCTGGTCTCTTCTGTCAAATTCGCTGTCAATCAGTTCAATAATATAAATGTCTTTTTCTATCGTGAGCTTATAAAACAAACTGTGTTAGAAAAAAAAAAAAATAAAACAAAGCAAGCAGCGGAACAGTTCAAAACAATCACGTTTGTACAGTTTCCAGAAAGAAACAGAATCTACGCTGCTGTTTATAAAAAATTATTACTACAAATTCATCATATAAGTGTATGAGTTTGTTTTATTTTGAAATTATTTTAAATTTTGCAATTTTTTGAAGCTTCCCTTTATATATTTTAACTATTATTATTAACTTCAATAATCCTTAAAAAAAAAGTTAAATAAAATCATTAAACCAAAATCTTATTTTTCTTTCTTTAAATGTGTTTTTTTTTTTGGATTTTATAGTTGTAAGGATAAAGTTAATAAAGTAGGGATTTTTTGTGGATACCGTAGGGATTTATTTTGTATTCATGTACCATCACTGCGCATAATGCCCATGCGTAAAATCAATGAATTATGAATTGAATTATTCCACAAGCAATAGGTATAACAATGATTTTCAATGTTTCCAATTTTTTTTAGAATTCGAAAAAAAAAAATCTTATAGCAAAAAATTACAATTAAATTTGCATTTAAGACTTCATTTTAGTTTCGGCACTTTAAAAACTTTAATTAAGTTTAGTGCAGATAATAGAAATTTGAGGTAAGACCGCGCAGTGGGTGAGAGCGCGAACTGCTTGTTTCTCTGGCTGTGTAAAAAAAGTGACTTAAATTTTGTATTTCTTAAAATATTTTGCTACGCCTAAAGCACTTCTGTGAAGTAAGCAAAAGAATTGTTTGAAATTGAATAAAAAATGATAGTCCTAGATTTCATCATACTTTTTTTTCAATAGTTCTGGCGAATAAAGTATTAAAAATATAAAATATAAATAAAATAATATAAACATAAAATAATATAAAATACTATAAATATAGACAAAAACAAAATGATTGATGCAATAAAAAAATTTAAGGGGAAAAGGGCGGTGAAATTATTTTCAGTTCCTCAAACAGCGTTGCAAATGGTTGTTCATAGTTTTATGTCAATCTTGCAACAACACAGTGATTGCGCAGGATGCGATCATATTTATTATGATTGCGATCTTTGCACACAAAGGTGAAACGTAATTTTTACATACATTTAATATGGAAACCGGGGTTACATATAAGAACATACAAATGAAAAATGTAAAAATGACTTTTTTCGAATAAAGTACAAAATTTAATACAAAAAGTATTCAGAATATGTTTTTTTTTTTTTCTTACATAAATAATGTAAGATTATATACTTAATATAATTGAACAATTTTTAATGTCTTTAGGTAACGGGTATGAACAAAATATTTAAAAAAAAAACCAAATGGGGTTCCATATTCCCACCTTCTCCTCTAATATATAATAATAGTCAATGGGCACTTTAATTTGCGCCTAACTTTTTAAAAATAAGTTTAACAAAAAAAAATTATTAATAAAATGTTCAGAACTGTTTGTTTGCTATCGGGAACTCTAATCGGAACTCCTTTTTTTTTATTTTTTGGATTTTGAAATTTTTTGGTTCTAAGTGATTGGGAACCTTAATTTCCCTAACTTTTCCAATTTTGCAGAATTCTGTCTAAAATGCATCAGGAACTCTAAAACTCATGATTTTAAGCTGAAAAACATGCTCAGAACTCTTTGAAAAAGTCCTTACTGCGTGAAGTTAGCAAAAAAAACTTTGAATGTATTTTTAGCACTTTATTCGCCAGAACTATTGAAAAAAGTATGAGGAACTCCAAAACTCTTTGTTTGCTACCTGGAACTATCATTTTTTATTCAATTTTAAACAGTTATTTTCCTAACTTCACAGGACTTAAGAAAGCAAGTGATCCCAATTTTGTTCTCAGTATTATTACAACTAAACTGCCCCTTTTTTACTAAAGAATACTGCGTACATATAACTGAGATTGATGAGACCTCGGATTTCTTATTTTCCTGAACCTGCCTTTTTACATCATATAGGTACATCTATATCTCTTTCAATCTAACATCCATCCAAGAAATTAAATTTTGTCAACCATTATTATTATTAGGTATTATTTCTTTATTCTTTTTCTAAATCAAAGAATTTAAATAATACAATTTTCTTTTTCCGCTTCCCTTATTTTACCATTTATTATTTCACTACTCCCTCTCCCTATATGGCTAGTTTCTACAAATTCAAACTTGTATACCTATTCCCTCTTCTTTCGATCTCTCATTCAAATAAAAACTATTTCTCTGTTGCTTTACTATATTGCTACTCCTGGATGGTGTAAGCATTTACAATTTACTCCATTTCTCTTTTTTGTAGCACTCATCGCCATCATTATCATCATAGCATCTTAAATAATTTCCCCACCCTAGTAGTTATAAATACAGTTTCAAACTTAGTTTAGCAGTATTGGTGAGGAAAAAACTCCTCCTCAAAAAAGGCGGAGTAACATTTATATCTTATATTTCCCCCTTGGCAATGCCAAGACAAAACTTTGAAGAATAATTTATCTTTTTCCATTCTGTTTCCAATTTGTATCATTAAGGAACGCACACACTTTGGTGTCTTACCATTCGTTATTCAGAAAGTAGGTGCATTCCTGTTCAATGGGTGTGTAACTGTTTTTTTTTTTTTTTGTTAGACCAATGTTTGAGTAGGTTAGAAGTTAACATCACCGAGGTTGTGGTTGTGGGGGACTACGTGGACGATAAGTAACAATGGAAGGTTTTATTCTTTTGCAAATATACTGTTTAATAACAATTATAAGGCTTAAGAGAATTGGTTTATTGTATCGCTTAGATACCTACCTACAGTCGAGTTGTATATTTAGATATAATAAAAACCTTTAGGTTAGGAACAAAGGTAGCTATACCTTTCTTCCTAACCTAAATGTTTTTATTACTTGATGGTGGAAATAAAATAGAATAATTTTATTTTTGAATTGCAAAATTGAATTATTTTATTAAAATATTTTACAGCTTCTTAATTTAAACACTCAATCGATATTATTTTCTTCTAAAAACACAGCGACGAGACCGAGAAAACCCCGAGGCATGATTGACATGAGACAAGTTACGCTGAGGACTAGTGTGTTTTTTGTTTGCTGCTCTAGACATGTTTTTTTTTGTGACACCTTTGAAATTTTTTAATATCACGGCCAAAAGAAAAAAGTGCACTACGGCGTATACGTAATTTTGTTTTTAATATTATTTTCATAAATTCTTGACGGAATTGACGGAACAGAATGCAGGCCTTAATACTTATATAAATTATTTGATGCTTTGAATACGAGCCTGACCCAAGGTTTTTGACACATTATAGCTCATGCTTTTAAGATTTACATTCTATTGTAATCAAACTAGTTTTTGAGCCTGGTTTATTATGTCAAACTATTTTCTTTGATTGTTATTTGGATCGCACGAGCTTGCTCTTACAGAACCTTACAAGAACATTAGACATTGACGATAAATATTAATGGTTCGATAGTATTTTATATCGTTAGCGAGGATGCTTATAATAAAATAGCAAATGTTATTGTCCCTTCAAAATTTCAAAATATGCCTTTTTTACTCTTTTTGCTTTTCTCGCTTTTAACCCTACACGGGTTGCAAGTAAGATGTATGCTTAACTCAAATCCGTCATCCATTTTTTGCCATGCATCGGCTCTAGTTTTTGAGTTATTCTGAAAATTAAATTAAATTAAAAATTAACCATTTTATCCCCTATTGTTGAGGTGCACGGAAAGAATTGAAAAATCACTAATTGCGAAATTTTAGGTTAACATTTTTTAATTTACCCCTCTTATCTTAGAGTCAACACTCGAGATTGTTAACTTGAAAGTAAATAACAAGTTTTTGATTCGCATCAGTCTACTACTTCAGGGGAATAATTTAATTTGTCAAATTTTTAACCCTGATTTGTTAAATTTAAATGGTGATTTTCATTTTTTCAATGCTCAAACCAAAAAAATGTATATTGGTACGATATAAATATTGACCCCACACGATCGCAATTTACGAAAATAGGTATTTTTTGAATTAAGAGCAAAACTATACAATAAAGTACAAGTTTTTAACATACTCCCTTTATATCGTACGATGGCCTAGGTGGTAGCGTATTGGCCTAATATGCGGAAGGTACCAGGATCAAATCCTAGAAAAATCAAGCAAGTAAAATATAAGTGTTTTTCAAATATATAAAACTGTATACACATTTCAGAATAAAAAGTAAGCGTCTGAAAACACCCCTCTGTTGTGGTCAAAAAACCACAAATGATGTAGATTTGAAAATTTTCATTTTTTTTTTCTCATTTTGACTATGAAATAAAAAAAAATAATAAATCAATTTATATGCCTGTAGGACCTGCGGAATAAAAAAAATGCTACCTAGAGTAGGGCTCGAACTCACACCTCCAGGTTAGCAGTCAAACACTATATCCAATTGATACAAATTGATATCAAATTGCGATTCGCTGATGGCAATATTTTTCGTTCCTCAAAAAGTCTTAATTTAGTAATTTCCAAGCCAAGGTCCGAAACTGGATTAATTTGTCGTGATTTGTAGCTTATTTTTTGAAGGCATCACAGCGACCACTTTATTAATCGTTTTATATCGAGCCATGCTTCGATACTGGACACCTAATTCTCATAATGCAATAATGTACATTGCCTGAAGCACTAGAATTATAATGAATCGAATCCGACTCGTAGTCGACGAACGGACGAACACAAAAAAAAGTATCATATTGCCCTGGCGGCACGGACGGCTTGAGTATAGCACATGCAAACTGCAGAGTATGGTATGAATAAGTTGATGGTGTACGATCGGTGGTCAATGGCTTAGGCTAACAAAATATGTCAACTAAGCATTGTAGAGCTGGTCGTTTACCCTTAGCCCATATCGTACGAATTATTTAGATTATTTGTGGGGTCAAGAATCGAAGTATGGGTCGATTATCGATAACCAATTAATATGTATAAATAATAAGAATAAGTTTTTGAATAAACACACTTAGTATCAAGACACCGAAGAAGAAACGTCTGTTTTATTTAAACGTGAAGAAGCTCTCGAGCTACGGGGAAACAATACGCTGCTTTATTTTGGTTCTAGATCAAAACCTCAAGTGCGATAGCCAGAGGTCTGAGCTGAAGCATTCGTTGCTAAGCGCTTTGGTCTAAAATTGAATAAACAAAATTACTACGAACTTCAAATGGCGATCCTGCCAGATTTACCCCAACTTTACAATTTTTCTTGATCTGATCTAAGAATTCTTTCCGTGTTTTGTAAAATTCGAAATGATTTTTTTTTTTTTTTCAAAAAAAATGCACCGATTCATACATGAACTTGAGTAATAGTGCAATACTTTTATGATTCGGTGCATTTTTTTTCGTTTTTTGAAAAAAAAAAACAGCATTATCGAATTTTTACAATTAATTTACTTCGTGAAGTTGAAATGGAAAAGTGCCCAAGATGTCCTATCATCGTTATGTTATAGGTAAAATTACTATCTCGAGTTCATTTTTTTTAACGAATAAAAACTTGCCCTATAGTAAGTGTACTAACTACCTATATCGCAAGGAAAATTCGTAGGGCAATTTTAATTATGACATAAAATACAAAAAAAAAAATGCGAATATGTTTGTATTTTTTTTTTTAATGCAAAGAATAAGACTTTCAAAATGTATATGTATATTAATAAATTGTATACCAGACATTCTAGTACGAATAGTACAATAATAACAATAATAACTTAATAGTCTGGTTCGTAACCGATCTTCCAAACTCTCTCCCTTTGATACGTACTGCGAATTGTAGTCTATCCAAATAAGTTATGGAGAAAAATGGAGGCGGAACAAGACAGCATACTTAAAGGCACTTATAAAAATGTTGATGCTCCAAATGCATTTGATAAACAAATAACACATCTCGACCTGTGACGTCAGTGGTCTAAGGCGGTGGAGTGCGTAGTGCACACGACTGCTAAGACTGAGCAAATCTGATATACGTGGGTTAGAATCTTATGGCGTGCATACAAAGTTTTTCAAATAAAATTGAATTAAAGCTCAGCACCACAAAAAGTAGACTGATGAGTGCAAAAGTGGCAAATCACGAAATAGCTATATCTCCAGCCAAACAATTGGTCGTAGCGCCTTTAAGTTGTTGTTGTTGTTCAAAAATTCAATAAATTGTATACCCTACCTGACATACCACCAAAATTAAATAAAATATTTATCCCAAAAATGACTCTTATAATACCTATAAGTTATATATTATGGTAAAAAATATATTATCAATAACATTTATTAACGGTACCTGTCATAGAACTGATTTTTTTTTATTTTCAAATTTCTCATTAACGGATTTACCAAGTTTGACAAATTTTCCAATACAAAAGGTCCTTACAAATATACAAAATTCATGTTAGGAGAAACTCTACTTATATCTTAATGGGCCATCACACACTGGCTCTATTTTGAGCTGAACTGAAGCCAGACTAACTTTTCCTTCAATCACACACGAGGAGAGCAAAGCTGACTGAAAATTCTGTGTACATGAACCGGCTTTAATTGTATTAGTATTCCCAGTTTGAGAATCGAACAAAAAAAAACAAATAATTTCCTTTAAAATTTTCAGTTTTGCATGACAACAGATTTGTTTTTTTGCATAGAAACGAACAACTCTGTATGTATTAGTAATTAAACTTTGTTAGACCGCTCGAAACAAGGATGAACATTTCAGTCGTTTCTTTCCTCACACTTCACCTCCCTTGCCAAAAAACTTTGATTTCCCCAACTTAGGCTGCGCGCCCAACTGACAATTTAACTTCTGTAAGGGTCTATCGAAGTTATTTCCTAATCAGCAAATTGGACCCTAAAAGGCCTTATAGAAACACATTTGGCATGATACAATTTTTGACCTGTGGTAACCCTCTCTTTTGGCAGTAGAAACATACATGCGCCGACCACTACACAAAATAATGCTTGTATCGGGCTTTTGCGCAGGGGGCTTACACAAACAAAATAAACTGACAGAATTCCACTGATAATTATGCTTCCATTAGACTTTCGTTCACATAATAGCTTGTTTTAGGCGTTTGTAAGCAGGTCCCTTAAGAGCTCTTGGCAGTGCTTCCTTGTTTGCTTTTATTTCACATGCCTCTCAAAACTAATTTCTAAGAAGCCTTACTAAAACTATAACCAAATTGTAAATATTCCCGCTTGCAGAAAATTATAGATTCTGCCTGTGATAGGTTTGTAGGAAGCTGTTTTAAAAAATATAGCTTCGAAAATTTGCAACTTCGTATCCAAACTAAATACAAGCCTTGTAGAAATAATAACTTATAGAAATTCAAAAAATGGACCTTATAGAGGAAAAATTGTTAGTTGGGCGTATAGTAGTGCGAGAAAGCGATGCGAGGCGAGAAGCGATGCGACAAGCGATTCGAGAAGCGACATAGTGCGCATAGTAAAAGCGATTTAGTGCGGCTGTGTTGCTCGTTTGTTTAGTGTCAATAATATGGATTCATCATCAGAAGATGAATTTTTAATTGAAAATTTATATTTATTGTTAAAGCACTGAAATATTAATATTTTACTCTTTTGATTTGTTTTCTTAAAACATCAAAACAAACAATATAAGCCTACTCGCACAAACTCGCTTGAAAAAGTGGTCAGAATAGTTTGTAAGCGAGACGCTTGCGAAAAACTCGCATCAATTATCGCTTCACTGTGCGCGCATATATAAGAATAAATATAAGTATTTTTTTCTCGCACGCAAAGTTTCTCGCATCGCATCGCAGCCTTAGTCTTAGCTCAAAATTGAGCCAGTGTGTGATGGCCCAATATTCTCAAATACCCAAATTCACCCTGTATTTAATAAGTATTGTGTATAATGTTTCAGATATTCTCATTTAATTTGTTTGTCATTTATTTGAAACTTCCTCAAATAGGATTTTATATTGCTTCAACTATAATTTTGATTACTTTAAATTATACGCACAGCTGGATTTTCCCAAACATCTACGAGTATATCTATGATTGTATATGCATAGAAATAGATAACCTCAGGGCATTAAAGTATCACAACCTCAGCAAATTCAAATATCAACCCTCTTTCCAGTCCCATCATTTTATATGAGCTTTATCAAATTAAATATAACCAGCATGTCAAATACACCGACAAACCCAATTCGAATCCCTTAAAACATTCGCATGCCATATTATTATTCATTTACGTATTTAATTTATAATTTCACAGCTCTCATCGTCATCTCCGATTGCAAACTAATAACAGTATCGTCATCGCAACATACGAGTATAAAATGCGAAACCATCAGCAAGAAGAGGCGTTCGAAAACATCGGAAACTGTATTTACCCAAAACAATCACCCGATTAGCATCAAAAGTGTGCTCGTGTGAGATCTTTCCTCTCGTCCTCTAAATTTCGTCCTAACTATAAACCTATACAACTATACAACACCATAATTTGGACACCCGTTTTCTAAAAGTCCTGCCATAAGGTTACACTGTTATTTCTGTTGAATATACTTCTCTGATGGCACATAAAAGGCATCTTGTTACAATCGGCATTAAATGAAAAAATTATACAACCTAATAAGTAGGTAGGTAAGGCATATCTAAGAATTTTCACAGAAGGTAGGTACGTACAAATTGTGTCATATTGCTCAGTTAAAAAAGAATGTTTTTTTGTTGGTAATGATATTAAAAATACAAGTACCTCGGAATGTATACAAAAAAGGGCGAACAAAAATGTAATAGAGTCGATGTTGAGTGAGGTGTCAAGTTAATAGAGGAGGAAAAGATTTCTCAAACCGGAAATATATCACAGTGAAATATGCTGTGTTGTGTTACGTATATCTATGTATATGTATCAGTGTACAAATATTGCGATGGATTATTGCTGATCCTTGAAATAGGACCTTGAGTTCGATTAAAAAATATCGATACGAATATGTTTACTGTGTGTCAATCTTAATCGAAGTCTTTTCATTTAGGGCGGTGTTCTTACTTTGTAATCTTTGTTGCAAGAATTAGGTGTCATGTTATTGGATTTTCAAGATTATTTATGTAATTTGATTAACTTCTCAAAAGGAATGTTACAGAGCAAATGGGGCGAAATATGTAATTTATAAAAGTTGTTAATCTTTGGGGGAAGTTCGTGTTAGCCTCAAGGACTAAATTTGTACTCAAATAGCATTTTTAGCAGCTGACCAAATGGGCATCAAGTAGATCAAGTGATAGGAGAAGAAGAAAACCCATCGCCATTCAATGGCTCCAAGTGGTAACCATCGGGTGCTGGTCTCGTCCATCCGGACTTGACTTGCCAAATAAATAAGCGCGAGTGTTGAACAAGACACAAAAATAGCAACACTATAAATACTCTGTCGGAAATGACTGGCTGTATAAGTCGGCTGAAGTCTTAGACGAGTCCATCAGAAAGAAGGTGTGCGGCGGATGAATTCATCAGAATCAACGACGACAGAGACCTTACGTGAGCTACTCTGAAATATGTAGAGCTGAGGTCAGTAAGGATTCTCAGTACTAGCCAGGGTGCTGAAAAAGAGATGGTGGCGGATGAACCCTTCAAGGGTCAACGGCAGCACTCATATCCCCGTAGTGGGCTACTGGTATCGGATTACACAAGGATCCGGCCCTCCGGGTCTGGGGGTCGTGTAACGGGTTGGCAACCTACCACATGTAATGAAATCAACCGCTTCGAATCGGCAACTACAGCCTGGGATAAGAAATGATCTAACGATGACGACTTTTGGCTATCGAACAAGGACAAAGATTGGATTCTGGAATGTTTAAACTCTTCTCGATAACCGCGAAGAAGGCCCTAACAACGCCAGATTCCTCCAACTTAAGAAAGAATTCCTACGGTACAACCTAGACATCTTGGGTCTGAGAGAAGTGAGATGGTTGAACGCAGGGCAGGTGGATTCACCTTCGAAAAGCACTTTCTTTATTTACTCTGGAAAACCAGTTGGAAGCTCCCGATGTTCCGGCGTAGGTTTAATGTTGACTCCAAAGGCGCGGCAAAGTCTTATAACCTGGAAACCCATCAACGACAGGATATTGACAGCCAGGTTCCAGAGTAAATTAAGAAAAATCACCATCATCCAGTGTTATGCCCCAACTGAGGAAGCGTCGGACGCCGAGAAGGACGAATTTTACAGCCAACTTAGCGCGGTTTTCAGAAGCTCGCCGAATGGAGACATCACTATCGTAATGGGAGATCTTAATGCTAAGGTTGGTCAGGACAACACAGCGTTGAAGCACGTTCTGGGTAACCACGGTATCGGGGAATGAAACGACAATGGAGAGCGGTTTGTTGACTTCTGTAACGTAAATCAGCTAGTCATTGGAGGTACTCTGTTCGAGCATAGGATCTCGCACAAGATAAGTTGGTTATCCACAGATCGTCAATATACAGCGAACTTAATCGATCACTTTGCTTTTAGCAAGCGCTTTAAAAATTGTCTTCTCGACGTCCGAAACAGACGCGGTGCTGATGTAGGTTTAGCTCGCGATCACCATCTTATGCTTGCCTACGTTCGACTTCGAATTGCTTCAGTACATGAAAATCGGCAAAACTTTCTGCGTACACCCAGGTACAATACCGACAGATTACGGGATCCTACAGTGCGCCAAAGATATAAGGACCACCTCGCCGCAGAAGCAGAAGGTATCAGCATTGCCACGCCAGAAAATGCTGACCAAAACTGGAGCAATGTGAAAAAGGCCTTTGCAACTGCCGCAACTGAGTCTGTGGGTATAAGGCAGAGAAGCCGAAGCACATGGCTTTCTGCAGATACATGGAGTAAGATTGAAGAAAGGAACGCGATTAGATCTCAACTTGCGGTTGCCCCAGTAGGTGAGAGATTTAACATCGAGTCTCAGTATCGTAGGAAAAGGAAAGAAGTGCAGCGTAGTGTCAGATGTGTCAAAAGGAGGCGCATAAATGTCCTCGCAGAAAAGGCAGAGGAAGCAGCATCTAGGTGCGACAGTGGTACCGTCTACAAGATAACCAAGGAATTGGTTGGAAACAACAACTCCCGAAAACAACACCTCGTCAAGGATGTTGACGGCACCCTGCTAGCTACGGATGAGGATCAGCTCAGGAGATGGTAGGAAACATTTTGCTAGCGTGCTCAACCACATAGGCGATAGCGGAGGTGTTCCAGCCCCTAACCCAAACGAGCTATTCGTAGAAACTTGTTCCCGTATTCGCACCTGCCCTCCCAGTTTAGCTGAGATAACATCACAGCAATCAAATCCCTCAAGAACAATAAAGCGGTAGGTTTGGACGGCATTCCCGCTGAGCTCTACCAAACAGATCCACAAACATCAGCGAAGTTGCTACACCCCTTAATAGCACAGGCATGGGAGATCGAAAGTTTCCCCATTAAATGGAAAAAAGGGATGATCGTCAAACTACCAAAAAAGGGAAATCTTACGGATTGCGGAAACTGGAGAGGGATCTGTGTCCTCCACGCGGTGGCAAAGATAATGGCGAAAATAATCTTGAAACAAATCAAAAAATATCTGGATTCTACTCTCGACAAAGAGCAACCGGGATTTCGTGCAGGCTCATCCTGCATTGATCACATCAACACCTTGAGGATCATAATAGAACAATGCGTAGAGTTCCGCTCCCCTCTTCATTTGCTCTTCATCGACTTTGAAAAGGCTTTCGATAGTTTGAATCGAGATTTCATTTGGTCAGCTCTACGTAGGACAGGAGTACCCGAGAATATTATCGCCATTATAAAGGCTACCTACGAGGGTGCATCGTGTCAAGTCTTACACAACGGAAAGGTATCAGAGGACTTCGATATCCATAGCGGAGTTCGTCAAGGATGTTTGCTATCTCCACTACTTTTCCTGGTGGTTATAGGGGATGTCCTTCATGCAGCTCTAGCCGAGCAAGCGCGTGGAATTCGATGGACGATGTTTTCGTTCCTGCAACATCTTGATTACGCTGACGATATTTGTTTGCTCTCGCACTACCTTATGGATCTCCATCATATGGTGACTAATCTGGAATGCGAGGCAAACAAAGTCGGTTTGAGGATTAATGCCGGGAAAACAAAAATCCTCAACATTTCTGAATCTTCTTCTCAAGTTGTCGTTGCGGGACAGCAGGTTGAAGCGGTGGTACGGATAAAGATGTTAACTGTTGAATCGGCAAAGCTAAAGCTGCTTTCGGCATGCTGTCTAAAGTTTGGAGGCGCAACGTCTACAGTACGAATACCAAGCTGCGACTGTTCCGGTCGAACGTAGAGTCAGTACTACTATATGGGTATAGTACATAGCCTTTCGAAAATAGATGTATCCGAAACATCCTAAGGATTTTTTGGCCGAACACAATCTCCAACCAAGAACTCCTTCGGAGAACGGGCCAAAGTCCTATTGACATCATTATTAGGAAAAGAAAGTGGCAGAGGATTGATCACACCCTACGTCGTGGTGCAGATTCTATTGCAAGACATGCAATGGAGTGGGATCCACTCATCCAAGATGGCAGAAGACCTGGAGGCCAGAGAAAACCTTGGCGCAGAACAGTCGACAAGGAATCACAAAAGCTCGGTAAAAGTTGGGGAGAGCTCAAATACATTTCCAGAAACCGAACGAAATGACGTGTAGTGGTAGTTGACGCCCTGTGCCCCTTAGAGGGGTCAAGGATCTAAGTAAGTAAGTAAGTAAGTTCCTCCACAGATTATAGAAGAGGTTGCTTTAGGTATAAGAAAGCTAATGAACAACAAGGCCGCCGCCGGCCAGTTCTGATGAACTCTTGAAATACAGAGGAGATGTGTAGATAGGGCGCATGCATCATATCATAAATATAGTTTGGGTGGAAGGGAGCATGCCCGATGATTGGACTTCCTGCTCCATATGACCCCCCATCTACAGAGAAAAGGTGAAGGTGATGTGTCTTGGAAAAACTATCGAGGTTTATCTCAGCTGAACGTCGCATATAAGGTCCTATCGAGTGCGTCGTCCCATCCGGCAGATCGATCATAAACCAAATCTTTACTCTGAAGCAAATTCCGAAAAAGACCGACAAATTTCAAGTCGAGACCAACCATCTCTTCATCGACTTTAAGGACCCATATGACAGCATTTATCGCTAGGATCTCGGCTAGGTCATCGCCAAACTCGGTATCGCGGGGAAAATTGTGCTGCGTGATATTAGAAATCACACCCTGCTTTTCGTACTACTTTTCCAAACATGGAGGGTTTTAGCAAGGAGATGCGCTATCATTGGACTTTTTCAACCTCGTTCTGAAGTTAATAGCGCGTGGGTAAGGTGTCAATACTGAAGGCGCTATCTTCAACATATCCGTCCAACTATACTGGGTAGGGCTGGCAACGAGACAAGACTGGCTTTCAAGCATCCGAGACGAGACTGTATATTTTGACCGAAATTTACAGAGAGACTTATAAATTAAAAAATCCAATTTCAGTTAAATATTTATTTTCTTCTGCGTATATTCAAACTATGTATATTGGAAAATATTTCGTTCCAATAATCAACAGGTTGTCCGGAAATCGTATTTTTCGGAGACGACACTGGGACGAGCCTAAGTTATACGAGACCGACAGGAAACCAAGAAGAGACTGAAAATTTTAGATTTTAACGAGACCGAGACTCGCCGAGTCTCGGCTCTATGCCACCCTTAATACTGGTTTATGCGGATGATATGTAGATATAGTTATAGACTAAACTTGTTTGTCTTGAAGTAAACGAGGATAAGGCAAAGTACCTGTGTGAACATTTTTTCGACGGATATTTGATCCTGTTTGCGAAGAGGGTAAACGGAGGAGACGATTTACCCATTGAACAATATGATTCTAGCTGCAGCGTGCAGCTAAAGTTGAAATGAGTTTAACTTTAGCTAGAGCATACACTTCTTGCAACATTCGCATCTTCACAATGTAGTTCTGTATACTATTTTCGTACATTTCTACTTTGACAGTGCTACACGCCACATCATTGTGTTCAGCCAGTCAGTCGCGAACTCTGTACAAAGGTGTGGATGTAGTCCAGAAAGTCAAAACACGTGGACTAAATTTGCTCGGTTACATCGAGCGAATTGAGAACTATGCTCCAGCTAAGAAAGTCTTCGAATCCCAACCCTCATAGACGGCAAGGAAGACCAAACCTCCGGTTTAAGGACCAAGCCGTCGTGGAGGCCAGACCACTTAGCTTGGATGACTGGAAGCAGCGTGTTCTGGATCGTAGAGTCTGGAAAACCATCTTATCTCAGGCAGTGATCCTTTATGGATCGGGAGCCTGATAAGTAAGTAAGTAGGCTTTCTGAATAGACGAAGAGCTATTGCAACAGATTTACTTATATTACAGTCATGACACGTTTGGTACAGAGAGATAAAGAAGGGATTTCTGGCGTTACAAAAAAATATTACAGTTACAGGCATTATACGAGTAAGTCTAACTGTTGTTTTTTAAATAGCTTTTTTTTCTGTTTTCAGTCATATTTTTGAGAAAATTGTCCTACGAGAAAAAAGACTGGCCACGAGACGAGACTCTGTGAGACTTTTGTAAGTCTCGTCTCGTTAAAATCGAAAATTTTCAGTCTCGTCTCCAAAAAATACTATTTCCGGACTACTGTTGATTTTGGAACGAAATATTTTCGATTATAGTTTAAATACCTGCAGAAGAAAATAAATATTTAACTGAAATTGGATTTTATTAACTTATTAGACTCTCAGGGCTGGCCACGAGACGAGAAAAGTCTCGGTCTTGATCTCGGTCTCGCATGACGAGACCGAGACGAGACTGCCTTTTAAGCAACCGAGACGAGACCGAGACAAGACTGTAAATTTACAGAGAGTCTAATAAATTAAAAAATCCAATTTCAGTTAAATATTTATTTTCTTCTGCACATAGTCAAACGATAATCGAAAATATTTCGTTCCAATAATCAACAGTTTGTCCGGAAATCGTATTTTTTGGAGACGAGACTTAATTATACGAGACCGAGACGAGACTTACGAAAGTCTCGCAGAGTCTCGTCTCGTGGCCAGCCCTAGTCTCTATAAATGTCGGTCCAAATATACAGTCTCGTCTCGGTTGCTTAAAAGCCAGTCTCGTCTCGTCTTTCGTCATGCGAGAGCGAGATCAAGACCGAGACTTTTCTCGTCTCGCGCCCAGCCCTACTCCCATTCGATTTTCTAAGGGGCCAGTTATAGCTATCATTGAAATCCATCATTGAAAATATTAACTGTCAATTTTGAGAGATTTTAAGAAAAAATAAATGATTATTTTGATGCCAAAGTAAAGCTTATTGCCTTAATAATTATTTCTAGGTAAGGTGCTAGTTATAGCTATCATTGGAAACCATCATTGAAAAAGTTAGCTGCTGATTTTGGGACTTTTCAAAAGTTTAATCATCGAATATTTAAATGCAGTAATATAGCTTACGACTTCCCCTAAAACAAAATTCAATTTGGCACAACTTTTCTCATAAAATGACTTTTAATTTTCAATGATGAACTACCTTACCAATGATCATTGAAAAAATTAAAAGTTACGTTATGTGGAAGATATGGGTCAAAATTAATTTTTTTTTTGAGGAGAAATATTTTTTAAGTCGTAAGCTATATTTCTGCATTAAAATATTCAATGATTTAACTCTCGAAGGGACTCAAAATCAACAGCTAACTTTTTCAATGATGGTTTCCAATGATAGCTATAACTGGACCCTAACTCTCTCGACTCAATCTATACGGTCTAGCTTTTTGTCACACCTTAGGTGAATCACCCTGTCGCCTATCACCTATCGGTGATGGATTATTATCACGTTTTATCATCAACATAATATATTAAATTTGTTAAAGCTCTTATATTTTCTTTTGTTTACATTATTTGTAGGCGCAAACAGTTTCTTACATTTTTTTTTTTTTTTTGACACCTGAATTCAAATTGAAAAGCACATTGTTGTGAATAATATAAGCATTTTTTTGATCATAATTCGAAAATGTATCTACTCGAAGTTTTGATAGTACCGTTTTGCCAGTTTGTGTTCATTAAGTTGAATTAATTTTTAAAATTATCATATTGAATTATGGATTTTTTTTTTATTGAACTTGTGCTACTTTGTAAAAATGAAATTGTTTGTTTACCAATAAATTCTAATAGGTAGGTACCATATTGCAATTCTAATGTTATGTTTCATTTTTGTTCAAGGCAAAACACTTTATAGCAATTATAATTAAAGGTTAAATGGTGCGAAACATAGAAAAATTCATAAGGCTTGATAATATAAATGTTAATTGAAAACGATTGTTTGTATATAGTTTTTTGCAATTGTTTAATATTTGATTTGTACAGACCGATTTCATATAGCATGGAAACCGATACAATTCATTGTCAATACTGCCCCATACCAGTGATGTAGTAGCTACCGAATAAGGGCGGTACCTTATGGAACGCAACGATTTAAATAGAATTTAAAATATATGAAATGTACCTATAATAATGAATACGACCAGATGTGTCGAAACTCAAAATCTAAAATGAGATGAAACCAACTACAGCACATGCCTACTTCGTAAGACAAACGATACGGCGACGGCTTAGTACAAAATAGTATAGCATACCTATTGCTCGACAACATAAAATTTCTTACAAATTTGCACATATTTTCACAAATTCCTAATTGTTAGTTCCAAAAAGTTGTAACGAGAGACAACAATGAAGGAACTCTACAGAAGTGAAGGTTCACTTCTTTCTTACGTTCACTCGAAGACTCGAAGACACAGCAATATGTTGCTGTTGTAATCGCACCACCAAAAAATGTCCATTAAAAAAAAATTTAAACAAATCTGAAAACATATCTTCAAATTCTTTGATGCTACATATAAAGTAAACAAAACAAAATCTTTAAACACAAATATTGACCAACATTTTAAAATTTTGAAATTCAATTTCGAAGTCGGACTTGTCTCCCCTCAGATGGTATAACCATAATTCCAAAATGACACAACCGCACACAATAACAGTTGACAATAATTAAAAATTCCCTTGCGACTACTGTATTCTTAGGGAAACATTTTGGATAATGGTTATGTCGCATTAATTCATAATGGGCTGTCTTTTTTTTTTTTTGGTTTACTTAATAATATTGTTTTTATGAAACACGAGTAGCCATGGCTGGTTTACACTCCACATCGATTGATAAAAATATCACACAATTTTTACAAACGTTTTATAAAAAAACATTCTTTATATACTTCTTTATATACTCATGTTGGGTTCAAACACGCCACCAAAAAGTTGCCATTTAATTTTTTGAAATGATAGTCATGTTACTGTTAAGGCTCCGAAATAATCTCACGGAACAATGTCAGAAATCCTTGGTAGAATCTGATATGGACCATTACAGTCTAATTGTATCTTTAGAACTTAACGTTTTTGTACTCTCTGGATTATAAAGCATAACCACCTTTCCAGGTTCTAACGCTTGTTGAGTGCACTGTAGGTCTTTATCCTGCGGATAGAATTTTGCAGCCCTTAGCAAATGATGGTTTTTAGGAGTAAATTAGTTTTGGAGGGAAAAAATATCAAAAAATGTTTTTCCTTACTTTTTTTAAAGTTAGGTAGTTTTAAGTTGACAATGTTAACTCAGTCATTAAAAATGTAAACGTGCCATTATTTGTAGCTTTGTAGTGGTAAATTAGATGTGGAGAGAAAAAAATTCCAAAATATTGTTCACAAAGTGTCAAGTTAGCAGTAACTCTACTCTTATTTTTTTTTTTTTTAAAGTAAGGCAAACAATTTTGTGGATTCTTTTCTCTACACAACTAATTTACTACTAAAAAAGCTTGAATTAACTGCGTATGTAGTTTTGAGAATTCCACAAAGTGTAGTGCCAAGTTGATATCAATTTTTTTCCACAACTAATTTTTTACTGCAAAGCTACACTTAACTGCACAATGCACATTCAGTTTTTTTTTTAAATTTCCGCAATTGTAGTGCTATCTTGACATATAGTACGGGAGGCGACCGTAGGTTTACCTATCTCATCGTGGCTTCGAAAAAAAATGATGCCAACTCATAGCTTTATACTACGTTTTCATTAGAGTCGAATTGAGGTTATTTCGAAATTTGGCAAAAAAGTGTTTTCATTATCAAATTTGCTAATTTCATTTGACATCTCATTTCATTTTGAATTTGGAAATGCAGTTAGCCGTTTATTTTTATTTTTATTGTTTTCTCTTTCTCTTTTATGTTGTTGAGTATATAGTGTATTGATATTTTCATGCAAAAGCTTTTAAGAGCTTTTGAAACTGATTCCCGCTGGATGCATTCACCTAATTTCCAACCTAATTTCGTGCAAATGAGGTTGAAATTACCTCATTTCGAAATGTGATTTTGTATGGGAAATTAGGTAATTTCTAAACTCATTTGGAAATTCGCATCGAAATTACCTCACTTGGCCCAGCGAAAACGGCATATTAGTCTTAACATTAACAAAAGCACTTTTTCGGGTGCATTTTTGGCTTAGGATACCTAATCCATAATGGATTTGTATAAATGGGGTATCAGATGAAAGCATAGACTGCCCTCTTTACAAAACTAGTAGACAGACTTTTGTTAGTTGTTGCGGCGAGTCTGATCACTTTTGTAAAAACAGCTATTTTCGTACCCTTTGCGTTTAACACGTGGATAACTATGCAAAACTATTTCATATAGACTAGAAAATAGCTTTTACCACTTAAATGCATTTTAAATACAAAGGTTGAAAAAATAGCTCTTTTCACAACAGTGGTCGAACTCGCCGCAACAGCCAGTAAAAGACCACTGGTTTTGCAAAGAACGCAGTCTAAGCTTTCATTTGACACCACATTTATAAAAATCCATCATGATTTAGGTATCCTTAGCCAAAAATGCAACCGAAAAAGTGAGTTTTCTACCCATTGCCACCTGAAAAACCTTGTCCGACCAGCGCTTCAGTCATGTTGATGTTGCTCGCAATAATTGGACAGGTATATTAGGGGTGTCTAATTATTTTTTTTTGTCAGATATTCAAAATGGGTATCGTGGGTCTTGTAGAGGATACCCACACAAGTATTTCTACGTCCGGAAATTTTTTAAAATGGTACTTCCAGACCCCGCGGCCGTTTTTTATGTAAAAAACACGTTTTTTTCAAAGTCAACAAATGATCAAGAATTTCACATATCAAACGTGGTTTCACCGACTTTAAAAGATTTCTTTTGACTCTCTAGGGATGCTAATAACAAAATAGCACAAGTAACTGCCCCTTAAAATTTCAAAATATGCTTTTTTTACTCGATAAATGGCTGAAAACCCCCGAAAAATCGGTTGCTTTTTAAGCTTTTCTCGATTTTAAAGACCTACATCAGTTCAGGAACGAGCAAGTAAGACTCGTATCATAGGTAATTTCGTGTGCTAAACTCAAATCTTTCATCTGTTTTTCGCCATTAGCTCTAGTTTTTGAGATATTTCAGTCTGAAAATGGAATATAACCATTTATTCACCTATTTTTTAGATTTTATAAAAATTCGAAATGCTATTTTTCAAAACAACTAAGGCACCGATTCATCAAAGTACTGCACTATGACTCATGTTCATGTATGAATCGGTGCATTTTTTTTAAAAAAAAAGCATTTCGAATTTTTCCAGAATCTCAAAAATAGGTGAAAAAATGGTTATATTCCTTTTTCAGACTGTAATATCTCAAAAATTAGAACTGATGGCGAAAAACGGATGATAGTTTTGAGTTCAGCACACGAAATTACTTATGATACGAGTCTTACTTGCTCGTTCCTAAACTCATGTAGGTCTTTAAAATCGAGAAAAGCTTAAAAATCAACCGATTTTTGGGGGGCTTTCAGCCATTTATCGAGTAAAAAAAGCATATTTTAAATTTTATGGGGCAGTTACTTGTGCTATTTTATTATAAGCATCCCTAGAGCGTCAAAAGAGATCTTTTAAAGTTGGTGAAACCACGTTTGATTCGCGAAATGCTTGATCATTTGTTGACTTTGAAAAAAAACGTGTTTTTTACATAAAAAACGGCCGCGGTTTCTGGAAGTACCATTTTAAAAAATTTCCGGGACGTAGAAATACTTGTGTGGGTATCCTCTACAAGATCCACGTTACCCATTTTGAATATCTGACAAAAAAAATGATTAGACACCCCTAAGGTATATAGTCTAAAAGGGGTACGGTTAATCAGTTCAACCATATGCCATCGGATTGTAGAATGTAGATGCAGATATTGCTCTGTTTGTGTCTATTTCCAGGTATGCTATGATATTCATTTGAAAATATTGGACTAGCCTCGACATTTTGGCAAAGTATTTCATAAAAAGGACAAAAGCGCCAAAGTATGATCCTACTGCCAGATCGGATTGGCAAATAATACCTATTTTTTCAGGTTTTTGATCTTGTCTTACCTATAATCTTTAACAAGTATCAGTTGGCCGTTGGCGTCCTGGATCTTCTACATGTTATCAAAGACGATATTCCAAAGTGAAAATCTCGGTCTTCGTTGTGGTTACAGTGTCGACATATATAGAAGCTAAAGAGATGAATGATAAGTTCGCAATAATTGATGTCCCAACAAATACCTTAGGTTGGCTTTTATCACTGCAAGAGTGCAAGGTGTTATTTTTTCTCTACACGCAACAATTTACCTCTGGCTTTGAAAATGTTCTGCCCACGTTCTTTGAAAGCGTCTTAAACGAGTACATCACTTTTTTCTGGTAACATGTTAATTGATTTCATTTGGAAACCTTGCTCGCAATCGGAAGTCCTCACAAATAATCTCCTTGAGAATGACCGTACAAATCTCTTGAAAGGCAGCCAAACTCCAAAATGAATGCACTAAGTTTGAACACTGTAGATTCATCTTCGCTGAATCACGAGAAATCCGAAGTACGTCTGAAATTGCGCTCAAGGGTAACTGATGGGCATTCCTAGAAGCACGAGTTTTATCGTTAATATGTTTAAGGTAAGGAAGGAAAGACCATTTTACTAGAACACTTCTAATGAAATTAACGGTAAAATAATGAAAGACGATAAACATTGCGGCTGTGTTCAAGAGATGCAAATGCTCTAGATCAGAAGTGAAGGAAATATCTTGCATCGCCAAAGAGAATCTCAGCACTTGGCATCAATTTTGGCGACGTCGAATATGTTCGTTCCACAGAAGGTGATCAGGGCCACACATCCCAAGGACTGAAAGCTTTTCGGTTTCTTCACTGCAAGTGCCACTTATGAATGCGGCATGAGGGTAAGTTTCTGTTTTTATAGCATTACATTCTACGCGGTTTTCAATGAGCGTATCATACGCAGCGCGTTCAAGTTCCACATCTGAAGGACATGAATGTGAATCTAAAAACGAAAATGAATAGCTGAATGTACTCGTACTATTGTCAGCGAAATAGTTTACGACAGAAGATCATTTATGAATATAAGGAAGAGAGTGCGAGTCAAAACGGATCCCTGGGGCACACAAGCATACATTTTGTGGATTTCAGACGTGAAACCATCCAATACAACAATTGAACGATTCAAAAGGTAATTTCTAATCCAACGAAGTAGCGATTCATCAACACCAAATGCGCGCATTTTTAATAAAAAAGCTTCATGTCAAATTCTATTCAAAATTTGGAAGAATCAAGTACAACAATCTTACTCTCTCCAAAAGAACGTTAAGATTTGTGTCACTGTTTGGTGAGATAAGCAATCAGATCACCGATGGAACTTTTACTTCGAAAGCAATATACTGCTGATCATTAAGAAGCTTTCGACCTTCAAGATATTTCTTCAGCTGAAAACTTATCAGCGTTTCTATGACCTTGGAAAGACGCGACTTACGTGCGATAGTTAGATGGTTAAGAAGATACTCCTTTTTAAGGGACTGGCTGGACAAATGCTGTTTTCAATCCACTCGAAAAGAGACCAGCAGAGTAGGATAGGAACAGCTTACGCAGTGATTTTGCCAGCGTTGAAGAAGGCCTCTTTAGAACAATGAGAGGGATACTATCTGGGCCAGCGCATTTGTGCTTATCAAGACATTTTAGAACTGTAGCAAGTGCTCCAGTGCGAAAGAATATTTGTCCCATAACATCATTTACAGCCATATTATTGACTTGATTCAAAAGTAGTTTTACGGCAAAACTAGTTCAATAGAAGTTTCAAGTCCCAATATTTGGACAAATCGGTATTATTAACTAAAGTTTTAGCATTTTAAACTCAAAATATTGAAAATACCAAAACTTACATAAATAATACCAATATGTATAAGACTTGCAATTTGAAATCTCCATAAAACTAGTTTTGCTTTTAAACTAGTTTTGAAAAACTCAATAATATGGATGTTACGCTCTCAAGTACGTCGAATTATTAGTTGGCCTTATCCAACAAACTGACAGCAGTAGCCTTGTTGAAAAAGAGCCGTGGAATGGAAGACGTAGTTGCGTTTCTAATATTTTTTACAAATGACCAACAAATTTTACTACATTTGGGTCAGTGTACTATTGTTTGCCTTAACTATTTATCATGAAAGAATTTGGGTCTTCGAACATGAGGTTAGAGGACTTTTGGGCTTGTTGAAACATTTTCCGGCTTACCTCAGTGGGGTTGGCTTTGAAACTTCGGAAACTTACTTCTCTAACCCTGATAACCTCTTTATATGTAGCTCCGATTTTTTTAGGTTTGATAGATTTTACACTTTGTATATGGAAACAAATTTTTCATACCGCAAAGAATTACATTTGTAATTGTTTCTGCAGTCGGAGTCTATGTCACTATTGAGGAAACAAAGTAACTAGTTAAAAGCAGTTTTTTTCTTTCAAGGATTCATCCAACTCCACTTGCCATTGCCAATAATCCGCTTTTAGATCTAGAGCTCCAAAATCTTTTTAGTCAAGTGTGCCTTTTCATAAGGGTAGCCATAATTTTCCTAAAACATCATTTTTATGGCGAAAAGTGTCGACTTAAAATCTTAACGTTCCAGTTCTCTTACAAACAAAATTAACTGGAGGTAGCCAGACGTCTGTGAAGTTATTAGGGCATTCATAAATGTAAAGTGTCACACACGTAACAATATCATGTAGACATTTTAAAATCAGTTTGAATTCTTAAGTTAAAGCTTTAAAGTAATGTTCACTAAAATACGCCTTTTTAAAATTACGAAAAATTAATGATCGAATCCCGAGTCATTGAGTGTGTATGAGCATTAATGTTATTTTGAATTCTTTTTCAATGACCAAACAAAAATCCGCCCAGTCCATTCCATTTGACGACGACTTATTAATGTCTCAAACACATTTGCACCGATCTAGTTGGGTGGCTTCTTGGGCCGCGCCGCGCGCCGGCGGCAAATTTGACTGTCACATTGTTATATAGTATCTGACATTCTTTTTTCTTACTGAGCTTTTATTTATTTCTACACTGTTTCTGATGTACACATATTTAACTTCAGAGAAAAGCAGTAGCCAAGTATTAATACTTACCGACATAGCTACTGAACCAATTGAACATTTCAAGCCCGGTGGCCGAAGTTTTGTTGACACAGTGACAGAGTGTAAATATGGTAACACCTGTTTACCTTTATATTGGTCACAAAAATAATCAAGGATAAGTGATGCTTTCAAAAATAAAAAAAAAAGATTCGGTAAGTGTATTTCTGATGAACAGAGATTAAAGGTTAATTTTCGGATGTGTTACCCAAAACTATAGATACCCATACTTTGTTAATTCTGTAGATAAAATTATTGGTTGGACCGTTTTCTATTTGAACTTTAATTTCAAAGGTTACTTAATCGTCACACCTGATAGCTCAGCCGCAATAACCTCATTCCGCAAGGCAAGATACACTTTTTTGAATATGAACCCCTATTTAACAAATCAATCAAACAACTTCGTTTTTGTTTGTTTTACTATATGTGAGGATGTTTTTGGACCCATATCTTGTATCGCACTCTATATTATCTATATAAGGAGTTTCACCTGCTATAAACTATCGAATCTCATCATGGAGATTCATTTTCTTCTTCTAGATTCCCACGGTGTGCATAGAGACACTCAAAATAAACAAAACCATCATCAGGTAATGTGCATTCGATATTTATCTAACCACATCTCATATTCCTCTTGTTGTAGTCATGTGAGAGAAAGCGAGTGGGTTAAGTATAATCGATGGCGATCCATGTGAGTTACTCGTATGCCAACCAATTGTTGCAACATCAAAATCTGTGATTAAACTCATTTAATGAGCAATAGAAACCCATGATGTAATCTTGTTCAATAAAAATATCAAATTTACCCCCTGGCAAAAATTGTGTACCCATTATATGAGTTTTTTTCATTTTTACTTGAGATATAAAGGCTAGTTAGGGATTCGTAATAACAAATTTGATTCTAAGATCGAATGATAAAGAGGTGAAAAACAATTTCACGAAATTCAAATTGGTCTAAAAATCAAAACTTTTAAACCAAATTATTTTCTTTTGACCGCGCACTAAAGGGATTTTGGCTGCCCTTAAAATGTTTAAACACAGTGCGAGCGTTGGGAAAATAGGGAAGGATTTAAGAGGAGATACCGATGTACATTGGTTTTGAACCTCTGAATATTAAAATGGTCGGGGAAGATAGAGCCGGGTAAAGCATTCCACATTCGGGTAGTGTGGCTAAAAAAAGAATCTCTATACTTGACAGTACGTCCGAAGTTGGACTCGAGGGTAAACTGATGTGCATTCCTAGAGGTACGAGTATTACGGTTGAATTGTCTTAGGGGAGGAATGCAGCTGGCTATTTCACTAGAACAGTGTTTATAAAAGTAACGGTAAAATAATGTTAGACATGAAACATGGTGGCGGTGTTCGAGGGATGCAAATGTTTCTGTTATATTTCTGTCACCTATCATTTTCAAGGCTCTTTTTTGAATCCTATCTAAGATACTCAAGTGGGTTATTGGGGCACCTGTCCAAATATGAGAATTGTACTCAAGTTTCGGACGGATAAATGCTTTATAGATTACAGCCAGATCAGAAGGGGAGAAAAATTTCTTGCATCGCCGAAGAAAACCTAAGCATTTAGCTGCATTTTTGGCGACGTCGAATATGTGTTCATTCCACAGAAGGTGGTCTGAGATACACATACCGAGGACTGAAAGCCTTTCGGTTTCCTCAATACAAGTGCCGGTCATGGATAGCGGCATGGGAGGTGTGTTTCGTTTTGACGACAGAAGACAGCATTGAGTTTTCGAAGCATTAAATTCTACGCGGTTTTTGATTCCGCATTGGACAATGCTGTCGAGATCAGAATTTAATGAGCTAATCATACGCTGCCGTTCTAGGTCCACATCCGAAGGACATGGATGTGAATCTGAAAACGAATATGAGAAGCTGAGGGTGCTGTCGTCAGCAAAACAGTTTAATGGATTAGAAGTTTCAGACAAAAGATCATTTATGAATATAAGGAATAGAGTCGGAGACAAAACGAAGCCCTGGGGCACACCAGGATTTATTTTGTGAATTTCAGACTTGAAACCGTCGAATACAACTTGTATTGATCGGTCCGAAAGGTAATTTTTAATCCAACGAAGAAGAGATTCATCGAAACCAAATGCGCGCATTTTCGATAAGAGAGCTTTGTTTTAAGGAAAACTCTATCTAAAAAAAAAAAACTGTGTGAGTGCCGGGACTTAAGGGGAGGATGCGTAAACAAGGCATGTTCGGTAAACAAAATGGTGCGGACCGATATGTAATGCTGTATCCGTGGCTTGGCTATCCAGCTTTAAATTTTACCGATACCGAGAGGTAAGATATTTACACATCCAAAGTTAAATCTCGTTTTCGCTTTAACCGATTTTGTTGCCATTTTATGACTTAGCTAAATAAATTTTCTAATCGTCACAAAAGCTAGAGCAAGTACATGGCACCTTGTCCGATGCTTTAATTTTCTCGGTTGCGCACACACTTGTTGTTGGTTGGATATCGAGGGATGTTATTGAACGAATATCCTCCCTTCGAGTGTTTTTGAATGACTGAAGACGACGGGAATAGGAGATGATGATGAGATAGAAAAACAAAAGCCAGACAATGGAATGTATCTACTTCTTTATTTTTGTGTTTTATATATTTTTTGTATTTGTTTGGTTTCAATTGATTAAATAATTTTTTTTCACAATATTTTTGTGCGATGAATGTTTTTTTATTTTTTTTTGTGAAATTATTGTTTCTAGGAGGATGCTGCTGGTGTATTCAATTTCATCGTGTGGAAATTGACGTTTACCAGTCTCAGTCTTTGTATTTCATTGAAATGAAACCTTTATTAATGGACTTAAACTTTTTTGTTTGATTATTACCTTTTTTTCATGTTTTTTTTTTAAATGTTCTTTTAGGTATTCCAAGGCTTGGGAGTTTTTTTTTTTGCTGTTTCTGTAATTTGTAATTTTTGCTGAATTTAATTTTCATAGCGGTTGGTGCTTGGTATACTTGGTACTTATGACATTTACAATAATTTAAGGTGAGAATCGATTTTAAGGTCAGAAAAATATTTCAATAATTAGAATAACTGGAAGCATAGTTCATAATAGTTCATATTGCAGGCAATAAATAAAGCTTGTCTTTCTACGGATACGTGTGCAAAGGCCGAAAATTTCAAAGGAAAAATTCCAGCTATACTCTATAAGCAAAGAATAGGGAGGAAAAAGTTAGAATCAAGGGCACACAATTTTAAACATTGCTCGTTTAAGGACCGGCTCTAGTTAACGTAGTCGTTTAGTTGTGAACCCTTGTCTAACTATTACTTAATCTTAAACAAGTTAAACAATTCTTCTAACTAAAGTGGACTCCGCAACGTAACGAATTGAGGTTGAACGGGCACACATTTGACAGATGAAGAGAAGAGATAGATATAGAACAAAAAAAAATGTTCAAACTAAACAAACAACTTCAGGCAAATAATTTTAATTTAACTAGGTGCGTGTCGTGAATATAGATTATGATTGTTTTTTGTTTAAATTTTTAAAAGAAGTCTACTCGTATTATCCCTTAATCTATAAAAAAAACTCAAGCGCATGGACAATATTGAAATATCTTTTTTAGGTACCTACGTCTATGTTGGGTGATGTGTTTCGCAGAAAAAGTAAAAAGTTCAATGCCATATCCGAGGTTTTTCAATACATTAATAAATACTTTTCATTTTTAACAATGCTGTAAATACTTACTTACTTACTTAGGTCCTCGGACCTATTATGTCCGTGATGTTTCCCTTACGGGACATTGGGCCTCCACTACACATACGCGCCATCGTGTACGATTTCTTGAAATATATTTCAGCTCTTTCCAACTTTTCCCCAGTCGTACTGATTTCTGTTCGACCGTTCTTCGCCATGTACTTCTAGGCCGGCCCACTTGTCTATCCTCCTGTGTGAGCGGGTTCCACTGCATTGCTTGAGATGCAATGATCGCCTTTTCGAAACGTATGGCCAATCCACTGCCACTTTCTTCTTCGTATAATGGAGTCTATGGGCTCCTGACCCGTTCTCGCATGAAGTTTGGCATTGGAAATACAGTTGGGCCAGAAAATCCTCAAGATGTTTCGTAGACATCTATTAACGAAGGTTTGCAGCTTTCTAGTGATAGTGTCAGTGACTTTCCAAGTGCTGCAGCCGTAAAGCAGAACGGATTCAACATTGGAGCGGAACAGTCGTAGCTTGGTCTTTAAGCTAAAAGAGTTGTTTCTCCATATTTTGGACAGCATTCCGAACGCAGCCTTTGCTTTTCTGATTCGGCTGTTAACGTCCAGTTCAGTTCCGCCACCCGTAAAGACAATACTCCCAAGATATTGGAAATCCTCTACCATCTCTACCGGTTGTCCAGAAATATTTACTTGGATTGATGAGGAAGTTCCAAGGCTGATCCTTTTAGTTTTTGCCAAATTGATCTTAAGCCCTACGACTTCTGCTTCTCTCTCCACCCTTGTCCTATAAGAGATCCTATAAGAGAGTAAGCATACGTCGTCCGCGTAGTCCAGATGTTTGAGGTGAGATTGCAGAGTCCACTGAATTCCTCCATTTCCATTTGACAAAGCTGCGTGCAGTACGTCACTTATCACCAACAGAAACAGTATTGGTGACAGTATACAGCCTTGCCTGACTCCACTTTGGATTTCAAACTCCTCTGACAGCCTACCTTTGTGCAAAACGTGACACCTGGATCCATCATATGTAGCCTTGATAATAGCAATCAATTTATCTGGAATGCCCCTCCTGCGCAAAGCAAGCCAAATAAATTCTCTATTGACACTGTCGAACGCCTTTTCAAAATCGATGAACAGCAGGTGAAGTGGTGATCGATATTCAACGCACTGTTCGATGATGATCCGCAAGGTGTTGATGTGATCCACACAGGAAGATCCAGTGCGGAAACCTGCTTGTTCGGCGTCGAGTGTGTCTTCGAGGTGGTCTTTAATTTGGTCCAATACTATCCTTGCTATTATCTTGGCTACTGCAGGCAGAACGCATATTCCCCTCCAGTTTTCGCACTGTGTGAGATCTCCTTTCTTTGGGAGCTGGAAAATCATTCCTTTTTTCCACTCTTCAGGAAAGCTCTCTGTTTCCCAAGCTCTCTTAATAAGTGGGTGCAGTAGCAGTAGTAGTTGGGGCTGCTCCTAAGAGCTCTGCAGGAATACCGTCAAGTCCAACCGCTTTGTTGTTCTTCAGTGCTTTGATGGCGGTGATAATTTCGTCTTTACTGGGGTGTACGGTGCGTATTCGTTATTTCGGGTAGCTCAGTGGGAATAGGGTCAACTTCACTGGCGAAAATTCGGTTAAAACCCGCAGAAAAGTGTTCCCTCCACCTTATGAGCTGGTCCTCATCCGAAATTAGCAGGGATCCGTTTGTGTCTTTAACCAGGTGTTGCTTAGAGCTCTGAACACCAGTGAGCTCTTTGGTAATTCTGTAGACGGCCCTACTGTCACACCTACTAGCGGCTTCTTCTGCTTCTGTAGCCAATGCGTTGATGTAGTTACGCTTATCACGTCGCACGCTACGGTGAACTTCCCTCATCTTCATGCGGTACGTAGACTCAAGCTCGTTTCTCCCTGCTGCTGAGGTAGCTGCGTTGCGAGCTTTAAGGTGTTTCCTTTCTTCGATCCTTGCCCAAGTTTCGTTGGAAAGCCAAGCACTATTTCTCCCTTGCGCCTGGCCGACTATACTTTCAGCACCGGATATGAATACATTTTTCACAGCACACCAATGATTTTCGATGGATGTGGTTTCCATGCTGCTGATTGCGTTCAATCCTTGTGAAAGGTGGTCCCCTAGTTGTTGGCGCACTGTGGGATTCTTTAGTCTATCTGTATCAAACTTGGGCATTTGAGTGTTTCCTTGGGATCTCCGAACTGCAGCTGTACGCGATCTTACGGTAGCAACCATCAGATGGTGGTCCCGGGCCATTCCCATGTCAGCACCTCTTCTGTAACGGACGTCCTGGAGACTGCTTCTAAAATGCCGGCTGATCGCGAAGTGGTCAATTTGGTTGGAAGTTGCTTGTCTGTCAGTCGACACCCAACTGACTTTGTGGCACGTCAAATGAAATAAAATTCCGAAATCATTTAACCAACCTACTCCTTTTTTTTGAACCAAAATAATTTTAAAGTGGTAAAAGTATATTTTAAGAAGTTAAACAAGCGATTTGCTGTTTTTAAAGTTAGAAGAGTGGTTTAACGTTAAACTATACTTTATGTCGTTTAAAATTACCAAAGAGTTGACTCTCGCTTCAAAAAGAGTTTTTAGAGCCGACTCCCATTTTGAAAGTGATTTAGAGCCGGTTTTAATTCTTTAAAATTTTGCGCCATTGTTTTTCATAAAGGTCAATAGCATGAATTTTATTGTGTCTAAAATAAGGTAGAAGGTAGAACATCGTTAGAGGGCTACATTTAAATGTTTCTCGGTCGCGCCGAATATTTCGCGTTGATTTGGAAGAGCCTTAAGCGGGGTACACATTATCAAACCTGTTTTACAAATCTGTTCACGTTTGATATTGTTTACTCCATGTCTACGTTCTTTGTTCACAAATTTGTTTGATACTGTTGAGTGTTTGACATCAAACAGGTTTGATAATGTGTACCCCGCTTTATTCCATGATTATTGAAAGTGGGATATTGTCGAATGTGTTTATTGATGATTAAATTGTTTTCAATAAATTAAAAGTATGAGTTCCTAATCATCATGGATATCGCTAATAAGACAATTTTGGTTAATAAGCGTTACTTAATTAGAGCGTGTGAATGTCACATACTAAATTTAACCCACTGTGAACAAATTGGCCCCAAGTCGTTTTCAATTTGCCGCTAGCGTACCGATTTTTTTTTTAATAAATGGAACCATCGTGATGTTGGATCCCACCAGTCCAGGTATAATAGGTGGATGGTGTCAAATTTATCCACTAGTTAAAATTTAAACGAGGTTAAATTTTGACGACAGTATTCACCTCAGTAATGTCAAACTTTAGCCATGGGATCAAATTTAACGCACTTTTAACGCAATTGACACACGGACGAATTTTTAACCAATAAGTAGGCACTCTTATATATATTAAGTATATTCTTTTCGAATATTCTTTCTTAGAGTAATCTTTCAGTTGCAACTTGCTTTTTTATTTGAAGGCATTTGAACACCTACTTGAACTCTCAGGCGAGAAAATTGGGGATGGCCATGAGACGAGACTCGGCGAGACTTTTGTACATCTCGTTTCGGTCTCGTTAAAATTGAAAATGTTCAGTCTCGTCTCGGTCTCAGTTTCGCTTTTTTCGCTAAAAAAATTTGAATTTGCAGTCCGGTCTCCGAAAAATACGATTTCCGGACAACTTATTGATTATTGGAACGAAATATTTGTCCCCATTCGGTTTGAATATGTATGTGCAGAAATTAATAAATATTTAACTGAAATTGGATTTTTCAATTTATTAGTATCTCTGTAAATTTCGGTAGAAATATACCGTCTGGTCTTGGTCTCGTCTCGGATGCTTAAAAGGCAGTCTCATCTCGTCTCGTCTCATAACTAATTAACAAATTAAAACCCAGCATGTCGACATAGTTTATCTGAGCTCTGAGCTAAGTTGACGAAAGCTATTTTGAAGTCAGTGTAACAAGTGCATTTTTTTATATTAAACGCACTAAATAGAAACACAAATTATTGTTCATTGACAATATATAGTCAACTGATAACAATTATTGTATTAAGTAGATCGACGGGAACGATACACCAAATTTTGTTTTCTACGACTTTCTTTTTCTGCTTCCCCCTACAAAATTCATAAAAACAAGTTTGAAAATCGTTATCTACCTACCATTTCAAATTTTCTTTAAAACTTTTATTTTGGCTATAAGAATTGCATTAAACAATAATTTATCAACAAAAAAACTTTTATAAAACATCTACAAATTTTCAATTTCAAAATTAACATAATCGGAAACATTTTTGTTATTCCCTCTCTATATTCTTTACTCCAACATTTTAAAGAGAAAATCGAAGAAAATGTCTGTTTGTGACGTTGTATAAAAATGTCCCAACAAATATACAAATACAATTTCTAAAAATGAAACGACTACGAAGGACCTCCATCGCCACATCTTGTTTAGGTATATGTTGTGTATAATCATCTGTCTGTCGTGGTCTAAAAAATCATATAAAAAGAAACAAAAAGGATTCAAGAACCAAAACACAATTTCACGCCATGTTTCACTTAAATACAATTCGTTATCCCTGAAAAGGATATTTTCTTCTTTGCCACTTTTTCCTGTTTTTTTTTTTTTTTTTTTTTTTTTTTTAAGTTGGTTTGGCTTTCGCCCCTGGTCTTGGTCCCTTCATGTTTATGCTTTCTTTCACTGTTTTTCGGTGATGCCTTCAGCTTTTCTTTATATTTTGCTAAGTTCAAAAGACGACACAAAGGTTAAAGAAGTTTCCTCCTCATGGCTTTCACAATCGGGATGCAGTCAAGCCCAAACGACCTGTACTATATACACCACCCACCACTGCCATCATATATCCACTTAAAAGAAGTCAAAACAACGTCTATGTAGAGTCAGTGTCGTTTTCTTGTATATCTCCTCGTAGCTGTCCCGATCTGAATCTCTGTTAAAAGCACTGAGCAATTGTTTCTTTGGAACATCTCTTTTAATATCCTTCTTGTGTACAAAAGAAAAAAGGACATTTTGCTTTCAACAAATTCAAACTCAAGATACCGCCCTCGGCGTGCGCTCTCCCTCAAGGCCTTGATTTGACTTCTTTTTTGGTTTTTCCGGCTGAGTTGCCGGAAATTAAAACAATCAAAGAAATTGTGAAGATTCTGCTAAAGTATCCGCTGCTGAGTTCTTTCTTCAACACCATCAACACTACATTTTCCTTCTTTTAGGATGTGATGGTTAGGTGGGCGTACACACAATACAGATTCTGATAGTTTGGTAAAATGGAAAGGATATTTTCAAGGATGCTTCAAAGTAAATTAAGTTAAAATAAGACGAGCTCTGTATAGGAGTGGAGACTTATGCTTCTGACAGTTTTTGATAAGATCGAAGAAAATTTTAATTGGTGATGGTTACAAAATTTATCATTGATATTTCTATTATCAATAATAAATACTTAAGTGAACTGAAACTTGAAGAGATAATCAGCTCTATTGTGAGTTTCACCCGGAAAACATTTCGCCCGAAACTTACAAGAAGAGTGAAATGTAATTTTATAAAAATATATAAATGGTGGCGTATAGCAGTTCTCGCAGAACAATGCTGTAATTTCCATTGCCCCCTCTTGCAACTTTAATATCCAAAAATTAAAGAATTTCTAACAATACTCAACATATGTTCACTAGATTTGTGGGAAAAAAGTATTATTGCGCAGCAACAGAGTTCTAAAGAAATTGAAGAAGTTATCAGAATGCCATTATAGGTTTCTAGAAAATCGCTTTTGAAGTCTTAAGCAGGAACCTAGTAAAATTCACGTAAACAAGATAATACCTCGTATGGACAATTTAACTAATATAAATCTCAGTGTCGATTCAATATTTGGCAAGATTCTGTCAAACATCAAAAAATATCAACTTTCTTTTTGTTTGTTCTTTAACCCATGAATACAAATATGTAAATAAATAAATTGGGTGGCGCAACGACTCGTGAAGAACCAGGGCCTAGTGACTAACAACTCGCAACCATTCCTGTGTTCGCGTGTCGAAAGAAATGGAAGGGACCTACAATTTTATGTCGAATCCGAACGGCTAGACAAGAAGCACTTATTCATGACAAGTGATACTCTTGGAGAATTTGTCCAATCCTCTCAAGAGGCAGTAGCCCCAAAGAAAACTTTTTAGTTTTTAGGTGGATGACCCTTGGAAGTGAACCCAGACCTCCAGCATGACAGTCCATCGCTACGGGCTACTACCCATGAAAAAGCTCATAAGATATGACCCCGTAATTTCTAATTAAAACCAGTTTATTATAAAAGTAGGTACCTACTGCTTACAACTGTCTGGCTGCTTCGTGCGTCCATTAGTCCAGTCGGAATGTAATTTAACATGCAAAAAATTAGATAGTGTTTTTTTCAATCATTAGAGGGGTTTATAAAGAGTGTTTAGATTGCTTTTCGACCGCCTAGCTCTCTTGCGTAGGCCGCCATCTTGAATTAATGGTAAACTAGTTTTTGTTAAAAACCTCTCCCTTTTCAAATTATGACAAAAAAGGATGATGGGCAAATTGGTCGTTGATCCAACAGAAATAAAATATATCTCAAATGAAAGGTCTTGTCCAGTACATTATTTATATGCCGGCTAGGACCAAAACCACCGGAGAACAGAGATATAGCCACTTGAATATGAGTATTGCAACTACCATATTTCAGTTTTTTTTTAAATAATTGTTCATAACTTTTTATATAAAGAACGTGGAAAAACGATAGACGTATATAATAAACGGTAGTTTTCTCAAATTATAGCAAAGTTATTATGATACAGTTAATAGACTTTGAGATATTAAGTTTTAAAGTCGTGAATAAAAACTTTTTTAGCACCGGCTTTACACACCAATATCTTAAAAACTTCAGTGGTGACGTATAATTTTTTCAGCACCACCAAAAAGCTATTTTTGAAACCTTTAATTAAATATATAATAAAGTGTCCTTTGCTCAATAAATACGTGCTTATAAACAAAAAATGTTCAAAAGACAACTTATAATGCTTAGAGACCGGGAAAAGTAGATTCTAAGTTAAAAACAAAAAAAATGTGCAGTCTAAGGACTGGTATCGACGTATAAATTCACTCTACATTTTAATCTACCTAATTAACTTAAATTAATTAAATGCAAATACACTCGGGTTCAGCCGATTAAGTCATTATTTATTTAAAAATCTGCAAAAAACATACCGGAACGGAGTGTATGGTTTAAGTTTGTATGTTTTATGAGAATAAATAATATTTCTGTGACCAAATAAGGTACCAAGGCACCAAGGGCCTCCGCCACCAAGGTCCGCTGCCGAGCGGGCGCCGCAAGTGGTTTAGCCACTATTTACCAATATAACTTGTTTTTTTCCCGGCCCGATGTGTTATATGTTTTTCGATATCGTTCGTTAATTGGGACCTTTATTACAAACATATCTTATATGGTAGCAGAAATATTTATGGCCATAAAACACAAAAACTTAAACCATACACTCCGGTTCGTTAGATGTTTTTTTTTTTAGTTTTTTAAATAAATAATGACATAATCGACCGAACGAGAGTGTATTCGTATTTAATTAATTTAAATTAATTAGGTAGATTAAAATGGAGAGTGAAATTAAACGTCGATACCAATCCTTAGATTGTATAATATTTTTGTTTTTAACTTAGAATCTACTTTTATCGTTCTATAAGCATTATAAGGTGTCTTTTGAAGCAATTTTTGATTATAAGCAAGCAAGTATTTATTGAGGTATTGAGGAAAGGACACTTTCTGATGTATTAAATTAAAGGTCGTAAACATAGCTTCTCGATGGTGCTAAAAAAGTATACTTCACCTCTGAATATTTTAAGATATTGGTGTGTAAAGCCAGTGCTAAAAAAGTTTTTATTCAAGACTTTAAAACTTAATATCTCAAAGTGTACAAAACGTATCTTAATAACTTTACTAATATTTGGAAGATGAGACAATTACCTCTTAGTTGACATCAAAATTATTTTCCTACGTCTTTTATATGAAAAGTTATGAACAGTTATTTTGAAAAATACTGAAATATGGTGTTGTCAATCGCCAACTTCATGCTCAAATATCCGGATTTCCCATGTACGATTTTGAAGGTTTTTCACTTATGTAAAAAGCTCAACATCACCTTTCATTTGATACCATGTTATTTAGTGTTGGTCTAACGACCAGATTTCATACAAATTTGCCCATCATCCTTTGTTTACAAAAAGTACAAAAATTATCTACAACTTTAATTTAAAATTTTTTTTGTCTACAGTTGATACTTTTTAAATTAAACGCGAAAATATTGTTGCGGCACAACAAGTTTCACGGGCCTATTTATTATCCAGGACCCATTTTAACCTTCCTTTTCCACTGTGGCTCCAAAATGCTTTTAGAATTCAGTAGATACCTGTTTTCCATCAACCGGAGACCTGCCCTTAAAGTATTTTGGAAAAGCAATACACACAGGTATTCGAGCGAAATCAAGTGGAACAGTTGGTTCCAAAATACTATACTTTGTTTCCATGTAGACGGGGGGTCTCATGTTCATGTACCGGCGGCGCACACTTGGGCAAGATACCCCAATAACCGGAATTAATTCAGGAGATGGGTCTGCTTTACTGAAAACATTTTTTTTTTAGTTGAAGTACCGTTAAAATAAATAGAAAAACCAAAATTGAGTTTAAGAATTATGTTTTGATGCTTATTACCGGCTACGTAAAT
Organism: Melangyna quadrimaculata; assembly: GCA_949320155.1. Classification (NCBI taxonomy): domain Eukaryota; kingdom Metazoa; phylum Arthropoda; class Insecta; order Diptera; family Syrphidae; genus Melangyna; species Melangyna quadrimaculata. The sequence goes on along the minus strand of OX439483.1, from coordinate 466,683,255 downwards.
GGTGGTTTTGTAGATATCTATGTATCTATTTTTGTCCGCACGTAACTCCTCAACCACTGAACCGATTTTCACAAATGATACGGCATTGGATTCGGCTTGACGGCACGAGTAACACGGGGTACCTGAATTTTTAAATCAAAATAGCGGATTTTAGGCCATTCAAAATTTTCTGAGGTACTCTACTTAATAAATCTCAATAAAAAAAAAATGGTGTACATATGAGCACCAAATTCTTTTTTCGCACAATACAAAAGGCATTAAACTATTTTTACAAATAAAAATCTCGACATAGAAACGTCTAAAAACCTACTTTTGCTCTAACTATACGTAAAATAGGCCCTCAATTACTTGCTATATAAAGCAAGGATTTAATCAAAACAAGAATTACGATAATGTAGAAGTCCAAAAACTTATTTTCGACAAAAGAATCCGTCGGTTTGTTTGTCTGTTCGTCCCAGTTTATATCGAGCTAGAGCCTAAGCGACTCGGTGGACTTGCTTTAAATTTTGTTGGTTCTCTGGATAGAATAATGGTCATACAAAAATTTCTGTTTCATCAAGTTTTCTAGAAAAACGGCTGTAATGGATTTTTAAAACACTGCATAAGTTTTTACAAAAAAAAATCGAAGAACTGAAATAAATGTTTCGGTTTTTGTTTGTGCAAATTATCGGTTTTATACTTGTTTTGATATATTCCCGAATACCTCGTTTAACTTGATTTTGTCAAAATTTAGCAATTCGGGAGGTACTTATAAGTTAGTCAGAAAATATTTGCCCACATTTTAAACAACCTTATGTTAAAGGTTAAGCATTATACTGCTTAACTTTTTTCTAATTTTAAAACAGTTTAGTATAATGTTCTAAATTTTAAATATTTTTGAAGTGAAACTTCTTTATTCAGGGTGCAATTTGAAACTTGGTAGGAGAAAAAATTGACAAAAAGGGGAAATCGAACATTGGCAAAGTTAGATGTTCAGAAAACTTTTATCATGGTGCATTCACAATTAACTGATTGGCTTACATGGGGCATGTTTGAATGTAACACTGCGCAACTGTTTTATGTTTACACTGCGCGGCTGCATGGAAGGCAGTTCATGTTTACATGGTGCATGTTTGACGTTTACACTGCGCAACTGTTTTTTGTGTTTACACTGCACGGCTGCATGGAAGGTAGTTCATATTTTTGAATCACATTAATGCGTTGCAATCAATGCAAGTGCGCACGTTAGTAAATATGCTACCAAAGGTAATAATTACATTTATCATTTAAATATGGAAATATGGAAAACTTTTGATATAAATATAGCAAACTTGTCACCATGTCCGTCACACTTAATACTACCTGTCGGTCGTATTAACATGGCATGTTTCTCATATTTATTAACTTGATTATACCAGAATTCGTTTTAAGGTTCGATGTAAATAACAATTATTAAATAACAATCAATAGTAATTATCTTACCACAAAACAAATCCAAATTCTATAAACGTAAAAATAATGAAAGAAGTACGTACGATTTTCACGAACATTCAAAAAGACAAATTGAACCGTAAAAATGGGCTGTGTATATCATTTGCCCTTGCGGAGTATTTCGATTAGTGCATGTTATTCGATTTCATACAAATAGTGGAATTTCTTCCAAATAGCTGTTTGGAACATTTTTCCAACATTAAATAACGCATATCGTATTTACCTCAGCCAGCTGTCTTTCACCCTTTGTAAACCTGTATTGAGTTGAAATGAGCTTCAACCAACTCAACTCTACTTCAGGAGCGTAGTCTAGTCTAAATTTGTGGCAAAAAAACTGGGTCGAGTTGCTTTGATAGATGTGCTGACGACCATCTATTAACACCCCAACTCCACAGGCCATGAACGATGGCCGGACTATGGAACATGTCTAAAAAAATCCCATGGAGTCGCAAAAATCCATGTTCAAGCAGTGACATATCCATACAAATCAGATTGTGGATTGGATTGTAGATTAGATTATGGACATAGTTCATGTCCTGACGAGTCGGGCTGTAAAGCACTGTGTATTTGTTTTCATAGATATGCGTACTACAATTAAAATTATTCAATTCTATTTATTTTTGTTGTGAAATAAATAATATTCATGCCATTCCTTTTTATGTTATCTCAATACCATTCCAACTCAACTCTTAATTAGGCGTTGAACTCAAATGACGAAAAATGTGGGTTTTAAATTCGAACCTAATCCAACTCGATCTTCCGATCCTTCTTTTATTTAAAAGAAATTAAATGAAAACGACTATAAAACCTTCACCTATTTTGTTTGTATTTATATTTATGGATTTCTCGTGCATTGTTCACAATTGTTTGTATCGGTTGGCGATTTGACGTCAAACAGATTTGTCAAAGATAATCGATAATGTGTACCCCAAGGAATGTGTTTGTTTTATATTGTGACTCATTGTTAATAACGAACAAAAATCTATTGTGAATATAAGCTATTTCGTTTGACGTTTAAAATAATTATTTGCCATCAGTCCACCAGACTATTTTCTAGTATTTTCATCTTACTTTTATTTTGTTATTTAGATTAAAAATGGAAGTAGTTTATACTTCTAACATATTGCTATTTATTTAGAACAATTTTCTTTACAAAGTAGTCAAATTATATGCAACAAAAACAGCTTGCTAAATTGGTGGAGCTAATGGAAGTGAAAATTTGATGAACAATTTATTCACAATAATTCTAAAAATTCACAGTTCATAAAAATAGGTCTGTTTAATAAATCTGTTCGGAACAGAAAAGATCAGAAAAATACAAGATTGCGTGTTCCGTGGGTAAAAACCTTGCTCTAAACTGTTCTAACTTCTGTCACTTTGTATTCAATGAAGTTTTTCAGAATAGGTACCTAAGCACAATGAATGTCAAGTATCAAAGTAACAGCTGGTAGATTTCTGTCAGCATGAAAACAAAAAGTTTGAAGTTTAGATTTTTGCAAGACAAAATGGGTATGTTCAGAGGACTTAGGGGACTTACTTGCAACTAAGGCAAATTTTTAGACTGATTGGTCAGCTGTCGAAAAATTATTTCAAATGAAGGGAACTTTCGACAACTGGCCAATCACAATTTAAAATTCTTCTTTACTTGCAAGTCCCCAAAGTCATCTGAACGTACCCAATGTTATCACTGATAATCCGCTTATAAAAAATTCGGAATTATCTGAAAAAATACCCATATCTTTCAAAAAAAATAATAATTCTTAATTTATTCCAACCAAATTAAATTTAATTTTGCACTTCTTCAAAGCTAATCGGAAACTGTAAATCACATTGGTGCATGTGCTGCATTTTTCTGTTCTAACTTGTTCTGACAATTTGTGCTGTTCTGTACTAATCTAGATCCTTTTCACTGAACAAACCTAATATTGTTAATAATTGATCACCAATACCGTTTCATCAATTTGGTTGATAATATTCAATATTAATAATAGATAATATTAAATATTATCAAATATAGTTTTGATAGCCGTAATAGGGTTGTTAGATTTTATATGTTAAAGCCATCTATTTTTTACACCGATAAAGAAGTTTCACTTCATACGCGTGTATGCACTGCTACACACACTCTTTTTTGAACTTGTAGAGCACGTTCAAAAAAGTGCCACTCGTGCAAAAAAATCGCAAGCAAACCTCATTTTAACGTTTAGAAACGTTAAGAGGTGTCATATGTATTCAGTACGAAACTAAATAAACAAAATCGATTTTAACTTAATTAAAGTGTTACGTTATTAGATAGTACGATGCTAATCTCGTTTTAAATTTATTAATTAAAAATGATTTAACATCGTACTAAATCGACTAAAATTTTACGCCATTGCATTTAAGATTTGTACAAATAGATTTTTTTAATGTCCCCATTTGTCCCGGTTTTTGGACCCTGGCGTCCCGATATTATCCAAATTAAATCTGGCAGCCCTAATGCGAGAGTGAATGAAAAGTTTCGCTGAGAGTCAACTACGGTGGTTTTCTGTGGTTAATTTTATCATCTCTAAAGTCTCGATGAGATGTTATTTGTATATACTATACTGACATAATGTCGCAATTTCAATATTTTTATTCCAGCCTCACTTGATCAGGCACTACAATTATTGGCACTTTTTAAAATACAAGAACATGATGTTTTAATCAATTTTTTATAATTTAATTTTAATGATTTAAGAAAACTTTATTTTAAATTAAAAACAATAAATAAATATAGTGGGGCATATTCATAGTCGCAGATAGACCCGGGTTTAACTTAATTACAGTGCAAGACAATTTTGGCTCAATGAATACAGACCGATTTTAATTACACATTTTTGGTTTTATATTTTTATAAGATAGTTAACTTGGTATACTACACAAATAGCTTCAAATATTTTGAAATGATAAACTTAAAAAAATAGAATCAACGTCTGAAAATTCAACTAAAGCTATGTTTAACTTAGACCCAGGTCTAAAATGACTATGAATACGCCCCAGAATCTTTAAGTAAATAAATATATATACAGGGTGTCCCAAGTTATCGCCCTAGACGAATATTATTAAAAGTCAAAAAAATTAAGAGGTAATTTTCTCGTTTTCGCTACCTTTTCGACTTATTATAAATTTTATTTTTTTTGATTCCATTTCTTTTAACTGGATGTAACTTTGCCCAACTGCTGCCAATTTTGAATATTTGTTTGTATTCAATCAAAAACAATTAATAGTTTTTACTCACCGTGAAACGCAATTTATTTAAAACCAATTTGTCTGTATTTGTATGCCTTTTTTTCATTCTTATATCTGTTTTTTACAAACACACATTATTAAATATTTTTTTTTATTAAAGCCCAATTTGTAATCTTTAGGCTACATTATATTTTTTCTTAACAAAAAAATCCATTTAAAATTATTAAAACTAAAAAAATGAAATTTGAATGTTGGATTCTTATTCAGTTTATTATTTTTTTAAACATTCGATCTTTAAAGCACTCAGTAGCTTGGACGTAGTTTTTATTCCGTTTAAGCAAATGTTCAAATTTTTATGAATTTCCTTTTTTCGTTTTATTTTGTTTATAATTTTGAACTTATTTTTTAACAACAAAATAATATAAGCTGTTGTTTAAAGAACAAATAAGGGTTTCATAAGAAAAGGGTACTTAATAACGTGTTTTTGTAAAAAAAATTAAATCAAAGTCAATATAAATAGCGGGAAGCCCGCTATCGGCATACAAAAAAGTTGTAGGGTGGGCAAATACTGCTAAATAAATTATATTTTTTGAAGGAAGGGACCAAAATTAGTTTTTAAATCCATGAAAATTCAATTAGTTGAAATAAATGAATTACTTTCATATAGTTCCTACCTAGTTTCAAAGGAATCAAACAAATATTATTTTTCATTTCATTACAAATTTAGTAAATTAAATCAAGGAAAATATGGTGCAGTGCATTAACGCCCACGGAATTAACACCCGCGGGTTTTAGTTCCAAAAAAAAAGAGATTAATCTCCGCGGGTGTTAATTTCTTCTAAAATAAGGAACGATAACAACCGCGGAGTTTAACTCCTTTTTCTGGTAGGTTTTAATTCCAATTTAAAATGGAAAAAAAACCCCATCTGGAAGGCACCTATGGTATCAGTCTGCTTTCAAAGTTTTTGTACTAAATAGTACTTTGGGTGGCCCACTTCGCGGGTTCAAGAATTTCAACTCTCTTTTTCAAAGTGTTTCTAATAAACAGTGATTTGGGTAGAAGTATTTAAGAATCATATATGAATGAAGTGTGGGTCTTAATGCATGCTAATTCCAAAAAGCAAAAACCACCCGCGGATCCTTTTTCTTTTTTCTGGTTGGCCTTATTACCACTTTAAAAAGGAATTAACCCCCGCGGGTATTATTTCCATTTTTTTTTTTGGGAAATAACACCCGCGAGGCTTAATTCCGTGGGCGTTAATGCACTGCACCGTAAAATATATGTATTTTTACAAGGCAAACTGAATTTCTCGTCAACCAATATTAGCATTTAAGACGTTGCTCCCTTTTTTCGAACAAACCTTACAAGAAGAAACTGCAAGATACGTTACTTTTAAACATTTAATATGGTATTCTGGCAGTTTGTTCAAACTTAAATCAATAACGGTTGAATTATAAAACTATTGGCACTCATAAAAGTACAATTATTGGCAGTGCCAATCATTGTAGCTGCATAGGATGTAACTATTGGCACCCCCCTGCCAATAATTGAACCCTAGTTTTTTTTTTGGATCTAGTTATTGGCACCCTTTTTATTAATAAAACAATAACTTTTTTAACAAGATATATTTAAAAGCGGCTCATTTAATGTATTTTAAACACATTAAAAAAAGAAATTAATACAAAAATTTAAAAGAAAGCACTTAAAAACACACTTACAAAATTATAGGTTTGATAATTTTTTTTAGCGTGTTTTTACTTTCACTTGTAAAACCTAGTTGAAAAAGACTGTCTTAAAACTAAAAACGCAGATATATGAGAAAAATGTTAGAATTCAAAATAAAAAATAAAAGGACTTATTCGGACACCGGGTTACTGAGAAAATGACTGTTGAATGATGGGTTTTTTTTTTTTTTTTTTTTAACATGCCGCGCACTAAAGGGGTTCTTACTACACCTTTAATTATGACTAGCACAGTGCGAGCCTTAGGAAAATAAGGAAGGATTTAAAAGGAGATACCGATGCACATTGGTTTTGAAGTTCTGAATATCAAAATGGGGGGGAAGAATAGGGTCAGGTAAAGCATTCCACATTCTTGTTGTGCGACTAAAGAAAGAATCCCTATACTTAACGGTACGTCTGAAATTGGGCTCAAGGGTAAACTGATGAGCATTCCTAAAAGCGCGAGTATTACGGTTGAATTGTTTATAAAAATAGCGATAGAACAGTGAGAGACAGGTGACATTGCGGCGATGCTCGAGGGGTGCTATTGTTGACGTTATTGTTCGATCACCTATCATTTTTAGGGCCCTTTTTTGTATTCGGTCCAACAAGCTTAGATGAGTTATAGGAGCACCTGCCCATATATGTGAATTATATTCAAGCTTTGGACGAATAAATGCTTTGTAGATCACAGCCAGATCAGAGGGGGTAAATAATTTCTTGCATCTTCGGAGAAAACCTAAGCACTTAGCAGCGTTTTTGGCGACGTTAAATATGTGGTCATTCCACATTAGGTGGTCTGTGACACACATTCCGATAACTGAGAGTTGTTCGGTTTCCTCGATGCAAGTGCCGTCCATGGAAAGCGGCATTGTATGTGGGTTTTGCTTTAATGACAGGAGGCAGCATTGAGTTTTTGAAGCATTAAATTCTACGCGGTTTTTGTTTCCCCATTGGACAATGCTGTTTAGATCAGAATTTAATGAGCTTATCATACGCTGCCGTTCAAGTTCCACATCCGAAGGACATGGGTGTGAATCTGTAAACGAATATGAGAAGCTGAGGGTACTGTCGTCAGCGAAACAGTTTAATGGATTAGAAGTTTCAGATAAAAGATCGTTTATAAAAATAAGGAAGAGAGTCGGAGACAAAACGGAGCCCTGGGGCACACCAGCATTTATTTATTTTATTCAGACTTGAAACCATCCAATACAACTTGAATTGAACGGTCCGAAAGGTAGTTTCGAAGTAGAGATTCGTCGATACCAAATGCACGCATTTTCGATAAGAGAGCTTGGTGCCAAACTCTATCAAATGCTTTTGAAATATCAAGTGCAATAATCTTACTTTCTCCAAAACGATGTAAAGATTTGTGCCACTGTTCGGTGAGATACACTATCAGATCACCAGTGGACCTATTGCTGCGAAGGCCGTACTGCCGGTCATTAAGAAGCTTTCGATCTTCGAGATATTTCTTGAGCTGAAAACTAATCAGCGTTTCCATGACCTTGGAAAGAAGGGACGTAAGTACAATCGGTCGATAGTTGGAGGGTGAAGAAGATACGCCTTTTTTAGGGACAGGCTGGACAAATGCTGTTTTCCATCCACTCCGAAAGAGACCAGTAGAATAGGACAGATGGAAAAGCTTACGCAGTGGTTTTGCCAGCGTTGAAGAACACCTCTTCAGAACAATGGGAGGGATACTATCCGGGCCAGCGGATTTGTGTATATCAAGATCTTTCAGGACTCTGGCAACTGCACGAGTGCGAAAAAAGATTTGTCCCATAAAATCATTTACGCTCTCAAGTACAGGAGGAGTCATAACACTTTCTGGCATCGTCGAATTAACAGCAAACTGTGCTGCAAGCAAATTGGCTTTATCTATCGAGCTGACAAAAGGGGTGTCATTGAAGACGAGCGTTGGAACCGACGACGAAGTAGAATTTCGTATATTTTTTGCAAATGACCAAAAATTTTTACTACCTGTGGGATATTGTAGTATTTTTTGCCTTAATTTTTGATCATGCAAAAATTTGGTTCGTCGAATATGAACATTACAGGTCTTTCTAGCATGTTTGAACTTATTCCGGTTTTCCTCAGTAGGGTTGGCCTTATAACATCGGAAACTTACTTCTCTAACCCTAATAACCTCTTTACAGCTCGAATCAAACCATTAGTTTTCTTTGGGTTTGATAGATTTTACCCTATTCGGGATAAAATTACTCATTCCACAAAGAATTAAGTTTGTGATCATATCTGCGCTGGAGTTTACGTTACTATCGAGGAAGCATAGTGACCAGTTAAATTTACTGAAGAGACCGTTGAGACCGTCCCAGTTGGCTTTCTCGTACTGCCAAACGGTTCTCGTTGGTGCTTTCTCTTTAACTGTGTTTTGTTGGCACGAGAAATTCGCAGATATGACACAATGGTCTGATGTGCCTAGAGGCGATAATACACTAATTGAGTATTTATTAGGATCAGAGGTGAGAAACAAGTCTAGGGTGTTGGCGGATTGACCTGCAATGTCCGGTATTCGAGTGGGCTCGTCAACAAGCTGAGTTAGTTTGTTTAACTCAGCCAAGAGCTCAACATACCTTCCTTCGGGTGTTGTCTGGCCTGAAAAGCGACGCCAACTAGAATTGTGTACATTGAAATCGCCCGCAATGACGATTTCAGTGCAAGGATAAAGGGCAACAATTCTTTGGATGGAGTCGGACAGAGCATCAAATTCGTTAAAAGTTAAATTTCTGTCCAGGTTCGGGCTCCAATAAATAAAACATGAATGAATGATGTGCTTATTGACCGAAAATTTGAACTGCATGAAGTTAAAATATGTGTTTGAGCACAAACCATATTGTGGTTGAAGTTGGTACGCAACATCATTTCTTATATAAATGGCTAGTCCATGGTGAGCAAAGAATAGAGGCACTATGCTATACCCATATAGGTTAAATTCTGAATGATCAGAATTTTCACCTATTTGTGTTTCACTCAGTGCCAAAACAGCTGGCCTGTATTGCACAGTATGAACGTATGCAGAATAGAAATTCTGTCTAAGCCCACGAATGTTGCTAAAATCCACCCTAAATCTACCACCCATTTAAAATATTCCTAACTTGCTAAAACACAGTTCAGACAATTACCTAAGAATAACGTTTTATTTGCCACTAGTGTTATGCCTAAGGGACAATCTGAAATTGAACCGCCCCTGGTTAACTAGATAAAACAAACAACTATCTATCTGACGTCATAATTAATTTGTTCAATACAAGCACTTTGAGGGAGCAGTACCATGCACATCACACAGTGCTTTCAATAGTCAAACCAATTTGACTGCGAGAGATAATGGGGGAAGGAAATTGGGAGGAATACCACTCGCTGCTGCTGTTAGCTCTTAATTTCTCATTTCTCATTTAGCTTCTTTTTTTTATATAGGTTGATGTTGATTGCAATGCACTGAGGTGCTTAGGTGATGGGCTGGACTGTTGGTTGCACATTAGCTATATTTTTTTTTTTATTTTTGTATTAACAGCTATTTCTTTTTCAATTCGCTTAAAAATATATAATATATATTCCAAAAAAATATAGGTTTACTTAAAAAAACAAAAATATTAGGAGCAAATTAAATTTAATATAAATTGTGTTAAATGCCCCTTCAAAATAAAGTAAATAATATCCATAATATTGGTCGGGGTGACCCTTCAAAATAAAGCAAAATAGAAACAAATATAAAACCAAAAATGTAAAAAGCTTGTAGATATCGGTCGGCGGGTTAAGTTAATAAACAGGCGAACTCAAAACTGATTCTAAACATGCATGATCATCGTTGAACAGCCAAAATTTCAAATATTTTAACAGAAAAATGTCTCAGATCGAAGATCTGATAATTGATTAAATAACCTTCTGGATGATATTTCATAAAAATTACGATAGGCAGTGGTGCGGAATCGAGGAATATTGACCAAAAATAACATATTCATACGAATGTTAAAATTATCAACAATACGAATATTACGATTACCAGAACAAATAAAAAAAGTTTTTAGAACTTTAAAACAATATAAGTGTCGTAACGGAAGAATTTTCAATCGAAGAAATAAAGGGAAACTGTGATCCATCCTATTATAAAATTGCAGTTAGGCCACTATTGCACTTACGGCCACTTTATTAATTTACGTACTTCATTAATTTACGTAGCATCAGCTACTCAACTTAATTCTACTTCATTTTCAAAATTTTATTTAAGATGCATTGTATTCATTCATTTTTGCAAATCGAAAAAATCACTTGATTGATCTGAATGCACTCATTGCTAAAATCGTGTTATTTATCCTTCGTTCTATTGAATTAAAAAATAAAACTATAAATATAAAAAAATATGTATAACAAATAAGCTAATGCTAATGGGTTGCCTTTGGGACACTTTAGTGTCATTTTGACACCTTTTCGTACCCCGGGACACCAGGACACCTCTTTTTAAAAATAGTCGATTTTGGACACCTTTTAGAAATCAAGCCACCTTTTGGACACTTTTTGAAATAGGTAAACAAAAATTTCATCAGGAATTTTCACTGGTGGCTATTGGCTATATCAACTTGTATCACATATAAGGCTGAAATGATTATTAAAAATGGGCAATTTAAATAACATGAAATCCTTTGAATTTTTTAACAACAACTTAAAGGTTCCACCACCAATTGTTTGGCTGAAGAAATAGCTATTTCATGCTTTTCCACTTTTGCACTCATCAGTCTCCTTTTTGTGGTGCTGAGCTTTAATCCAATTTTATTTGAAAAACTTTTTATGCACACCATAGGATTCGAACCCACGCATATTAGATTTGAGATCGAGACCGAGACTTTTCTCGTCTCGTGGCCAGCCCTAATTCTAAAACATTATCAAATAATTATGTGATCAGTTGTGATACAATTTTAATACCCCAGAAATAATTAAATTGGGAAATTAATTTTTCTATTTTCATTTGGTTTCTGAATTTGAAAATTTGATATCTTTTTCCGAGAAGGTAATCGACTATTACAAAGGACACAGAGGGACACCTTTTTTCTCTCGGGCACCTTTTTTGACACTTTCTCAAAATGTTCAGAGCAGGTAACACTGAGCTAATGTACCTACATATATGAATTTGTGAAATTTATTCTTTAAAAAGCATTCATAGTTAAACGAATAACTCAGCATTCTCATCCCTTCTGTAGGTATATGCAGTAATTCAGAAGACATTTTTTTTTACTTTTCCATTATTTCTCGACTTATTAAAGTGATAAATTTTGGCATGTATCCCAGCCACTTACAATTTATTAACAATTTTTCTGATTCAAGGTGTTGCTTCGAAGTGTACCATTTTAGCACAGACATTAATCTTCCCTACAGTAGCTTCATGGTAAGCCCCTCAAACTGTTAATGTGCTGCCACCTAACGAATTATAGGAACACTAAGTTGTTCATACGCGTTGCTAATTTTATAAATTTGGCCGTTATTTTTTTTTTCAAAAATATAACTTGTTCTTTATTTGTAAGGATTATTGAAATTAAAAATGGTTGGACAATGTTTTTCAGTGCGAGTGTTAACTTAACTCAGTGTTCGTTAACCTATAGCTAAATTAAAAATAAATACTTTAATTATGATTGTGACCTTTATAGCCTACAAGCTACAAAACAAGAAATTATTAAAAATAAATATTTCTTGAAAAATTCTACAATTTTCAATTTATCAAATCAAAAACTTGATAATGACTTAAATTTCAATTCAGGCCTAGCGTAGTTCCATCAAACTGTCATCTGTCAAAATCACGAAGATGAAGAAATGTAAAAAATTTAAATTGGGTAGGTTCAGAGAACTTAGGGGACTTGCAAGTTAGGCAAATTTTTAGAATGTGATTGGCCAGCTGTCAAAAGTTCCCTTCATTTGAAACAATTTTTCGACCAATCACAGTCTAGAAATTTACCTTATTTGCAAGTCCCCTAAGTTCTCTGAACCTACCCATTATGTACAATAAAAAGTTCTTTCTTAGTCCCGGTCTACATTTAACGATTTTTCCCGTGCTGAATGGAAAAATCGGCCGAAACTGGAAGGATCATGTCGGCTGTACCTCTCAATCGCACACGATTACAACAAACATTTTTGGTCGGCACTGGAAAAATCCTTCAATGTAGACCGGGACTTAGATGGAGTTACTGAATAAAATTCAACTAAAAGTACAAGAGTGACCTCAACTCTAGAATTGTGTTTCGGCCAGATGACAGTGGACTGTTCAGTTGACTAACAATTGGGTCTTAGAAGGTTATGATATGACAGAATACAACTGAACTGCCTACTTCATATCGGTTCGAAACACAATTCTGGAGTTGAGGTAAATTGTACCTATACCTACTTTTAATTGAATGTTAATCAAAATCGTAAGAGCCATTTTCGAGACATTTTGGAAGAAAAATGTTTGTACCAAATATTCTTTGTATAGTTTACAAAATATGGGGTTACGGGTTAGATAGAACAAATTAAAATGATTTGATGCTATTTTTTGTGTCTTTCGGTTTTTAGTAGACCAAAGACTTCACTTTCTCTTTTAATTATTTATACACTCATATTCATAGGTATTGTAAATGCCTCATAAATTGTATACATTTTATTGTACGAAACTGAAAATTGCCCAACATTGATGTTTAGATCATATATACAGTGCTTTTAAAAAAAAATATCGTTTGGTGAAATATAACAATTAGATCTAGACTGAAAGAATTGTATGGTTGATGGTGAAGAAGATAAAACAATAAAAAGTTCCATGGTGAATTTAAAAAAAATTTGGTCTAAGTACCAAAAACCAAGAAATACTGTTTTTATTCAAAACTTCGGTGGCGGTTGCGGTTTTGAAGAAACAAGTAAGTTACGTCAACTAAAAAAAGAAACTAAAAACATTACATTTTTTAAAAAAAAATGTAATGTGTAGGAGAGGAGTACATCAGAAAATATATTGTGGTCAATTTCTGCACATTATCAGTTATATTTTTGTCATTTTTTTAAGCACAGCATTGTTTATGTAGGGCATTTCTCCTTAATACATAGGTATTAACTATACTGAATCAGCCTTCCATAAGGTGTTAAATAATTATAGGCTCAGATGATTTTTTTTTAAATGCGGAACCAAAATTCTTAAGGTAAGAGGCGTTAATCAGAAAACATGTTTGATCAATAACAAAGCCACTTGTGTTTGCAGTGGAAATTTATACCAAGACTTATAACTATACAATGGCTCTTTCTTGTAAGAATTATCGGATTTCTTTTTCCGCATGTCTTGTCAGTTGTCCACTGGCTTATGCGAGTAGTTAATTAGTCCATTTAATGCATCTAATAAAAAATGGGTGAGCCAAAAATGTCAGAACGGATATGGTGAAGGGTCAAACAATGCAAAAACAACATTAATTTTTTTTCGCAAGAATTTATTCATCATTGAATTTGACTTTAACTATGAATTCCTGTATCTAGATGAGAGCGAAATATGAAATGGTTTTCTGTATTTTTAGTTAGGCACCTTTTTATAATGAGTCAGCAAATCTGCTGCTAAAATATCCGTTTTCTGAAACCGGACCCAGAATGTTAATACAATTTAATGACGTTGTTGACCCACAGTCAACTCCGCTTGACTGGAAACATTGGTTATCTGAAAGAAGAATTTTTTTCCGGAACTTTTTGAGAATTTTTCACAAAAACTGCTTTGCATACAAACTGCAAAATGCGGTTAATTGAAACAAAATTGTTTGCCTTAAATGAACATTTTTCACTTATTCAACTCGGAACCGTTGAACGCTAACTTCATATTTTTAATCGAACACACCCTTTGAATTTGGAATGTTAAATCTGAAATTTAAAAATCTCATTCCTTGTCATTCCCTCCTGGTGTCAGTCGTTTCTTTTAAATTTGTTTATTTTTTGGCTTATCCTCAAAAATGTTCGACATGACGCAATATTTGTGATTAAAATTGTAAGTACCTTTGTTGTTTGAATTGCTTCATATGGAAATATAACTTTTTTGACAGAATGTACCCATGTACATTTTTTTAAAATTATTTTCAGGCTAAATTAAATTTGATTTGTTTTGAAAAAACTCCATATGAAACAAGTTTCAGTTATCCGATATTTCTGTTAACAGAAAATTTCGCTTAATTGAAACAAATTTTCTGTAATTATGGTATTCCAGTTTAAGCGGAGTCGACTGTTTATACCATTTGTACATTGTTCTTCTTGTTTCAATTGATTGTTCCTTAAATCTTCAGGGAATATAGGTTTTACATTGTTTTATAAGTTATGCTTTTAAACATGAAAAAGAGTAAGCGTTTGATTCATAAGTCTTGTTTTTATTTTGATCATATAACAAAATAATTTTTTGGCAAAAGTTCTAATTTTTAGTGGAACAAAATACATGTGTCAAAGAAGTTAAAAGAACAAAGCATTTTTGAAGACGTAAGTCTCTTTGAAAAAATTTCGTATTTACATACATATGTAGATGAAACAAAAAGCATTATCAACCTTTATGCTTTCATTTTTGAGATGTTTTAGCAAATCATTTTTAAGATATCGTTGTTGCGCCTCTATCCTCGTATCGGCTACAAGTTCTTCAAGCTTTGTATCTGATGTTTTTTTTTTGTTGATAATATGCCAATACTTCCGTTTTTTTTTATTTTTGTTCGCATAGGACCAACAATAACGGTATCTGCTTACGGTTTTCTTAGTCACTAAGAGAAATATTATTTTCTCAAAAACAGCTTCTACGATTTTGATAAAAAACAATCTAGTTAATTATTATTATGGCCAATTTCGTAAACATTAAACTGGCTTTTAAATTTTTAAATGACGTATTTTGTATGGAATAAACGTCATTTTAAGACTTAAAAGCCTGTTAAATTTTTAAAAAGACTTTATGATATCGAGGACTAGTCCAGTAAATTTTGCCGTTTGTATGGAAGGGGCCGTTTGTGTCAAATCTGGTATTTCTGATTTTTTGCTTAGTTGTTCACCATCAAATCAAAAAAAAAATCAAGAAACCAAACTCAAAATATTGAAAGGGCATATTCTACAATTTATACTTAGTAGAAATAGGATCTTTGGAGCGAATTTCTTTTTCAAAATTTTGACTTTGGAAATAAATTTTTCAAAAACTATCGATAAAAGTAACTTTGTTTAAAAGGAAAATTCAAGAATGGCTTTAAGATAAGCTTTATAGGAGAACTTTGTAGGTGTTATTGTTATAAAATAGTGTTGTTACTACTTTGACTAATTTATTTAGAAAATTGCCGTCCCGTTCGGGTGTAAAAAGACCCCCCTCCGGGGCTCCGGTATGATTGTTATTTTCTTTTGGCCCAACCTACACGCTCCAGTGCTTTGATGAATTTATGTCAACTATTCTTCGACTGTCACGCTGGAGGCCTGGGTTCGCTTCCCAGCCTCTTCCACCTAAAAACTAAAAAGTTTTTTTTCAGGGCTACTGCCTCTTGCGAGGAATTGACAAATCCTCCAAGAGTATCACTTGTCAAGAATAAGTGCTTCTCGTCTAGCCGTTCGGATTCGCATAAAATTGTAGGTCCCTTCCATTCCTGTCGACAGGAGCACACAGGAATGGTTGCGAGTTGTTAGTCACTAGGCCCTGGTTCTTCACGAGCCGTTGTGTCACCCAATTTATTTTATTTTTATTTTTATTCTTTATTTACCATTATACCGTTTGATGAATATAACACTCGTTATATTAAATTATTTATTGCCAAATTTTGAAATGCTGTATTTTGGAAAATATTGGGTCTACAGAGATGGATCTAAGCAGCTTAATTTGAAGCATATTAAGTCTTGAAGAACAAATTTAGTTTGCTCAAAAACGGCTCCCAAAATTTGGTTTTTATTAGAGCTTCTTTTTGAATTTTCTACTTATAAAGAAACAAAATTACTTTTCATAGTTATTTACATTACTTCCGATAGAACCATTTTTTTTATATTTTTGTTTATGACTTTTGAATCGCCATCAGCATCGTTAATTTCTTAGGTAAGTCTGCTATCATCCATCTTGATAGTTTCCCCAATGCAGTGAACCTCCATTTTCAAGTTGAGATGTGCAAAGACGAAAGTTCAGTCTCTAGAATGAGTATATGATTTGTCGTACTATTTTGTAACATTTAGGTTAGTTTCAAAAAGTATATTGTGGCCCCAAAACTTTGGCGTAAAGTACATTTAAACTTTGTCAGTGGCTTGGAGAATGTGATACTTTGACTCATATTCGACATTTTTGCATTGTTTTACAGTCTTCCACGTTGCATTAAGCGAATTTTTAGATTTGGCTAGTTCGGCTACCAAACGGTTCTTCCTCTTGAGATTTCTGCATATCCTTACAATAAGATAATAGTATTCGTTGACGACTTCAATACTTTGATCTCCAAGTTTCTTTTTTGGCTGCGACAATTACGTCTGCCTCCCTTTCCCTTGCAAAAAACCATCGCTTTTACTTGGCTGGGCTTACCTAAAATCAAATTGGCATGTATCTTTTTGAGTGTCCAAGTTTCGACCAGATAATCTTTCGGAATATAGTGCAACGGTGAAAATATTTTCTTCATCTTTTCGAGCTATTTGTTCATCTTAAAGAACAGTTCATCTTTACAAAATTCTACTGTTTAATTTGAATCCTTATTTCTTTTCCTCTTAAAAAAAAATATTTCAAAATGTTGGAAATTTAGCATTTTCTTTCACAAAACTTATAATACGAGTTTTAACGGGCACAAAAAATAATTATTTCTTCTTTACATGTGGAAATCTTATAAAGACAAGTGTAGTACTCTTACCGTACAAAAACCACCGGGAAATCAGGAGCAATCTAAGAAAGAGTGACAAATGGCTGGGTTGTTTTGAGATAAGAAGTCTTCAGCTGATATTATTTGGTAGGAAGAAATGTAGGAAAAAATGGTTAGAATGTATTGTGGTGAATATTCCCATTTATGCAAACAACGACACCTTTTATTCTTCTATAACCGAATAAATTAGTACAACTGTGCGCGCCGTCTTTGAACAAAAAGATTAACTAATGTTATCCAATGGTGTCAACGGTTGGTGTCCGGGCTAATCTCATCGTTATCCAATACCTAAAGCATTCTCATAGTTATCCAATGCCTAAACCACTGGAACTGCTATAATTATAATTGGTCACTATGCACAAGAATGCCCAGTCCGCTATCTCACGGTGGTGTAAGGAATCCCACAGACGACAGCTACAAAGGTTAAGGTTACCGAAGGGCGTCCTATGTTTATCGTCGCTTTGAGAAAAGAAACCAGGTCGTTGAAATCTTCGGCTTATTTAGGTACAGTTCGGTTTGAGAATCGTTCTTATTTACCATCTCTTTTTCCATCATATTTATATCATATCCGCTTAATCCCAAAGTTATTCAACATATTTGTGTAATCCAAGTGTTTTAACGCCTTAATACCTTTATTACGAAATGGTTTGCCTTTAATGAACATCATATTTCCTTCATAAGTTGTTAGCGATTTATGCGTTGCCGACGACGTGCTCAAAACAACAAATACCAACCTACATAAAATTATGAAAACATAACACTGTCCCCAAATTCAAGTTTCAGTTAAACGATGCACATGCAAAATTCAAACGAGATCCTTCAACGAGGTGAAAGTAGTTGCAAATATAGCTATTAAATCATTCCTGCATACAAATATGTTCATATAATACAAAGTAACCCCGCTAAACTCATCTATCCTCACTTTCGATCTCGATATTTTTATTACCTACCTGCTTAACACACTGACCAACAAACCGAGAAATCGATTTGATAATATTGCGCGAATCTATATTTGCGAATGAAATTCCCATCATCAGGAACGAGTCCTGAAGAATTAAAAAAAAAAATCCCAAAAAAATAACTAGCCTAGCTTCAGGAAATGAAGTTAAGTGAAGTGATATAAGGAGACACATATGCAAACAGAAAAAGAATATCGATTTAAAATGCGTGCTGCCATCAAGTAATGCGGTTTAGCTGGAGTTGAAACTGGCCCAGCCATCAGTAAATATCTTTGGCTTTGCAATTTGAATTCACAAGTGTACTACGTAATTGCTTCTATAATTTAAATTGTCCTACTGCTGTTTACCTCGGATGTGCCCTGAGCAAGTGCAAAAGCATTAAATTAGGCATAATGCAGACTGCAGCGGCATAAGAGCTGGAAAGTCGTAATCGAGGCCCAGAAAAAAATCAAATATGTAAGTTAAATTTCTAGTTTGATTGAAATTCATACAAACTGTTTGCACCAGAAATATACAAATATGAATGTACGTTTACAATTCATACTCGTTCAAGGAGACAACTTATTGCTGAGGTTTTTATTTAGTAAGTCAGTGGCGGCGTGCGTCGTTCATAACCTAATTTCTTTTAATGTGTCGTTTGATTTAAGTCAAACTCGAGCTTATTGAAGATAACATTAATTGGTACATTTTATCTTAGACATAAAAAAATTATTAAAGTCACAGACAAATTAGATTAAATGAAATTAAAATTAAATAAAATAAAATAAAATAAAATAAAATAAAATAAAATAAAATAAAATAAAACAAAACAAAATAGAATAAAATAAAATAAAATAATATAAAATAAAAAAACAAAATAAATTAAAATAAGAGGAAAACCAATCTTTATGTGTCCATAGCACAGTAACCTCGTTGTTTGTATAGAAGGGGCCATTAGCGTCAAATCTGGTAGTTCTGAATTTTTGCTGAGCTGCTTAGGATGTTGGCCTTATAAATACCTAAATTTCCTCCTCGATCATCGACCAATTCTTGGTCAAAAATTAAAAAAAAAAAACGCAAATTGATCGTGTTTTTTTCAGTTATTTGTGATTTAAGCCATAAAAAACTAATTTTAAATCAAAACGGATTTCAAAGTAACTTTCACCTTGAAAGTTACTTTGCTTCACCTTGAAAGTTACTTTGCTTCACCTAAGACCATCTCTGTAGACCACATAATCTCCAAAATATAGCATAATATCAAAGTTTAACGATAAAAACTTTAACATAACAAGTAGAATTATCAAACAGTACAATGGAATGGCATATAAAGGATGGTTAGCATAAATGCTTCAAAGCACTGGAGCCGTTAGGTTGCGCCAAAAAAGTAGAACAATCATATCGGCGGTTGGTCATATACCCCTGTTTATGTCTAGTACGCTGCTGAAGCAAAACGAAATTTTTCTGTGGTCTCCAAAATCACAACGAAATGCTAACGAAAACACAGCGGGAGCGGACAAATTTTCATGGACAGGTTCACAAATTGCAAATAAATAAAACAAATTTTAACGAAGTGATACTCTTAGAGGATTTGTCAATTCCTCGCAAGAGGCAGTAGCCCTGAAAAAAAACTTTTTAGTTTTTTAGGTGGACGAGGCTGGGAAGCGATCCCAGACCTCCAGCGTGACAGTCAAACGCACTAACCATTACGCTACGGGCTACTACGGTCAGTACTAGAACGAGTTCTTAAAAGCCAAACTTCGGCACCACTGCCACATTTAAATGTATTTATGTCGATAATAATAATAACTGTCCAATTGATTTTTGTGTAATGGTTTACTGGTCAGTTTGTTCACAGCTTGTAGCTTTCGATATCAGATATTTAGGTGTCATTGGTTTCTAGAGCGACCCTATTATCCTTCTAACAGGAAGCCAAAACGTCATAGGACCGCTTGAACTTAAGAAGAAATTGACTTACAGAGGTCGTTAATATTTCGTTTTGTAGATAATTGAACTGTTTACAACTCTACAATTTGTTTATTTTGTTGAATAATTGTACTTCCCCCAAATGTTTTCGACCGTTTTTCTCCAAATCTATTGTACGAAAAAAGAGTTTTAATCTTTTTTGCGTATAATTATATGAGCTATAATGTGTTCCTAAGAAAATTTTTCAAATGAACCTATTGCTTTCGAGTAATTTGGAAAAAAAAACTTGAATTTTACCCCCTCTACCGCCCGTTGAACGGATTGCTCCACTCGAAATTTAGGGTAATTTCTTCTACTTCTTGAGTGTTGCTAAACACACGAAATTTAGACAAAATAAAATAAAATATAATACAAACAAATTGAAACGAAAAGTATTCCACATACGCCCCAGTGCACTTTATTTATAAATTACTATAATTTATCCTTTTGGGTGCAAAGAAAAGACATATTTAGGAACATGTACCATATAAGTACATAGGTACCCATTTATGCACCTTAACATTACTCTTAGCAACTAGAAAATTCAGTTTATGAAATTGGTATTGGAGCAATAAATCATGATCAGGTCTTTCAAACATTAAAACAATTATTTTAAAAGCTATAATAATATGTTCAATGTTTTTAAAAACACTCCTTGCATTTTTCAACCATGCACAATGATTTCAAATCAACTTATTTAATTTAATGAAAAAAATAGCAAGTGGCACATTTTAATTAAACAATCGCCTTGATTTTTAATTCTTTAATAAAGATTTGTTTTACTACAGACAATAACAACAACTGCTTTAGTCATTCTTATAATTTTATTAAATACAACGCAATAGGAACTCTCGATTATCATACAAATATCGTGATAATCCTTACCTCTTTATGATTTATTTTATCAATTATATCAAATCAACTTATGGATAATTTCTTTATGACTTGTGCGAAGATTCACCAATAAATAATTGATTGCACTTAAATTTTTAGACCGCCTACGAATGATAATTCTCCAAACAATCATCAATAAATTATTTATTGCGATTTTCAATTGTAAAATTATTTTACAAGAATAAAATTATACCTTTGATAGATAAAATGATTCGTGAATACACTGATAGAAAAATTGAGGCATTAAAAACAGAAACTATGAAAACATTCAAACATTATGTATAATAAATAATATCAGTGTTTCATATTTGTTTAAGATAACTACGAAAATTATATTGATACAACGATTTAAATCAGGTCAAACATCGAAATATATACGGGTGGTTCTAAAAATAATGGAATTTACTATGGCCACGCAGATATTTTGAAAACGGTTCAACCAATCAATCTGATTTTTTTTACAGCCGTCAATCTAGTTGATATCCACATTGGAAAATAAACAAAATCTGATACATTTTCATTACTCAAAAAATTCTTGAAAGTTCCTAATTCTCAGTCAACTGACATGTTCCTCGCTTGTTTTTCAAACAAAAAAATTCTAACTGTTCTTTTATTTTTGTGTCCACACTAAAACCGACAATTAATGACATTAAGTAATAAATCTTTGTTATGACGTTAGCAAATCTTTAATAACTACTTATTATATTACAAAAAAAATCATTAAACTTTGTCCCCCGTGTTTATCTTATCAGCAGTGGCGATTCCTGGTCCTTAGTATTGGTTTAGCTAAGTATTTTTTTTTAATTTTATTGATAACGACAATTAATAAAAAACCGTTAATAAATAATAGGTATATAATAAAAGTTTAAACATGTATCGATACATAAACTCGCTTCGTCGTTCGACGGAAACAAAATTTTCGCCGACTTTGTTGTGGTCGAAGTAGGACACTTAAGTTGGCACTGATTTTTGTACACGTAGTTTGAACCCTTAACTGTCATAAAATATATGTTAAAATTCTAAACGGGCTTAAGGTCTATATTTGTATCTAAGTATCTAAATCAGACGACGGAAGTTTCAAACGTGATTACGTTTTTCTCCAGGTCTCTAAAACATAGTTACTAATATTTTATAGCTTCAATTTTTAAAAATTATAGAATATGTACTTACAAATTTGTTGCTCATAAAAATGATATGAAGGTTTAATCCTCTTTTAGTTGTATTTTGGTTTTTGAATGCAATTATTATTCTTTTCAATATTAAGAAATGTCTTGGAAAAGACGTTTTTTTAAATCAAAAGTTTGAATAAAAATAAATATTTCAAACTAAATTTATTATATTTTTAATAATAATTCAAAATCTTTTAAATAATTCTAACCTACAAAACAAGTTAGATATAAATTCTTAGTTTTAGTTTATTGTCTTTCAATGAGTTGACCATATATGCTGCTAAGTCACGAAGAAGGATTAATTTATTTTCATAAAATATTGTTATAATATTTAAAACTTTTTCTAAGCAACTTTGGTACTGAATTTAAAAGTTCAGAAAATTGTTCACTTGACTTAAAAAAAGATGTAAATATTATAACTATATTTTACGATAGTTAAGGGTTCTAAGTACGTGTACAAAAATCAGTGCCAACCTAAGTGTCCTACTTTGAATACAGCAATGATGCAAACATTGCGTGTTGCACTAAGTTAACATCATGTTTCTTGCCAAAACTATTTCACCGATTTGAATCGAATTTCATCTTGTAATACTCTAGACTATTTGATTCCAGAATTGGACAATTTTTGACCTATTTTTTGAGTGCTTCAAAATAACTTAGTGTTTCAGAATTTTTTTTAATTCATGCATTTAAAATTGATGTTTTTTTGTAGAAAATTTTGTAACAAACAAGTTTATAGTGGACGGTTTTTTTTCCTAAATTGCATATTTCCAAAGTTATAAAGGAAAATGTCGGAAAAAATGGGGTGATTTTAGATTTTTTTTCACTGTTGCATTTTTCCTGCAGCGAGCACAGGTTTTTCGAATCTGCAAACTTGGCTATATACTACTTTAACATGTCCCAACTACATATCAAAAATACGGAACTACATCGCGCTTTGCGAATTAAGCACTTTTTTTTATTGAATGTGCTAAAAGAACTCAATAGGGGGGTTCACACTCATCGACAAGTTGATCAACTCGTGTCGAATCGTCACATAATTTGTAATGTGAACACAAGTTGAACGACTGTTGGAAGTTTTTCAAATTTTTTTATATTTTGCTCGGTCGAGCGACTGCTGTAGCTAATGTGAACACTAGTTGAACAACTGATATGTCTGAAAATTTGAATTTTAGTGTTTCTTTTCAATTTTTTATGTGAGATTCATAGAGAATGGGTTGAAATAGAAGTAAACCCACAAAAGGAAGGGAGAAAATATGAATTTCCATCACTGAAACTAGTGCAAAAAGTTAAATCTACGCGGTGTTTGCTTTTTGAAAATTTATTTACAAATGAAGTTGATGAGGCGGTCGTTGAATGTGAACGCTAGCAACACGACTCAGGTTGATCGACTTGCTGATGAGTGTGAACCCCCCTAATCTCAATGTTTACTCATATCAATCAAGGAACACTAATAACAAAACAATAAGCACACGTATGCATCCTTCACACCGCATTTTCCTAGAAACATATACGAAATTTAAAAAAAACAGAATGATAAAAAACGTACCCAAAATGTAGGTATACCTGGAGCAGAGATGACTATTTACTACATATGTAGTATTTCTACTACAATTATTTATTTTATGCATCTGCTACTTAGCAGCTGCGTGAACTACGTAGCAGCTACGTGAAACTTATACATTTTTGAAATGTACTTCGTTTTTTTTTTTGCCAAATTTGCTTCACTTTCTGGGCTCAGCATTGTTATCCCTGACCTGGAGCTGCTTGCATAGTGCATACCTGATGTATAGTGTTCGTGCTTTATCGCATCATACTTACGCTTACGCTTTCATTTATTTAGCTGGGTTTTGCTTAGAAAATGTGTAGTAAAACGCTCTTGTATTATAGACTGTATTGTATTTGTGTTTGTTTTTGTAATTTGTATAGATATTATTAAAAATTGTATGAAATTGTGCAGCGCAGATGTTGCAAGCTAAAATTTTTCAAGGGAGACTTGTTGTATGAGAGTTTTGTGTTGTGTGTCTGCAGGTAAATATAATTTTAAGAGAACAATGTGGGTAGGTTAGTTAGGTATCTATTTTTTTTTATTATTATATCAATGCTCTTTGTAGGGAATTTGGTTTTGGTATCGCATATTGTAACGCTTAGGCAGATAGGGAGATGGGAGTTTTCAGTTTTGTGTTGTGTGAAGGAAAATATGATTTGAAAATAGGTAGGTAGGTGAAAAGGTTTTTGTATGTATGGTATTAATTATTGCAGGAAACCATTATCATTATTTCAAGATTGCTATTTGTTACTTTTTGAAAATAAAAAGAACATCTTATAATTAATTCATTTAAATTCTTGGTTTAGTGGCGATAAACCTGCTTACTGAGAAGAATCGCCACCGCTTATCAGTCCCCTGGAAGATTGAAACAGTCAAAAATGTCGATAACTAATGTACCAATTGAAGTTTCAGATATGGTATGGTAAAGTGTCAAGTCTCGTTAACACATAATGGTGAAATTTCTTGTCGATCGTTATGTATAATAGCTGTGATGAAGAGATTTGTGATAGAAAACGTGGAATGTTCACTCAGTTTCTCCGTCCCCTGGGGAAGGATTTACGGACAAGTTTTGTATGAAAGCAGGCACATTTTTTGGTGGTATTGTATAGGCCTAGTGAAACTACGGCATAAAATATATATTTTTCCTTTTTTCAAATAAAACGTTACTATGTTTTTGGCGCAAAAACCAAGAAAATTCTCAGTTTCCTGGCCTCAGTCCCCTGGCAATTTTTTTTAATAAAATGTCATTAAAGCTATTTTTTTTTAATTCATTAATTTTTTATTAAACGTTCCTAAAAATAAATTATTTATCACAAAAATAATTTATTTACCAAGTTTTTAACAAATTTTTATAAGAAACAACAGAGATAAAACTGAAGTCTAAAATATAATGCTAGGCACCTACATAACAATTACTCCGGATACTTTTATGTAATTATTCTTAAGGATCTTATAAGAAAACATAATGATTTATAATGTTCAAAAGGGTAGTTATGTGCATTCAAGAGGACACAAGCGTCCACATGTTTTTCTCAAAACCCACCTCTGTCCACCAACTCCTACTCTCACCTCCTAGTGGTGAACATCGGGTGTCTAGTACATCAGCTGGAGACGGGGTTTAAATCCCCGTGGAAAGCTGTTGGGGACAGCCAACGAGAGAGGGGGGAGGAGTGTTCCCACTAAGGCACTTCTCCTTTCATCGAGACGGCAGCGGACGAATTTTCTAGATGGAACAGGGTCAGGTCTTTGGTTGTGGTTTTGTGATAAGGGGAAGACTTAGGCAAGAAGTCTTGGGCTTCCGAAGTGTAAGCGAGCGCCTGAATCAACCAAAGAAGCATTCTACGATCTCCTGGAGATAACGTATGATATGTGCCCGAAGTACGACGTGAAGATCATTCTTGGTGACTTCAACGCAAGATTCGGAAAGGAGGTCATCTTCGGTTCGATAATCGGAGGACACAGCCTACACGACGAAACATCCGGCAACGGACACAGGCTGGCAGACTTTGCGGCGGGGCGAAATGTCATCATCTCAAGCACCTACTTCCCACACCTCAATATACACAAGGGGACTTGGCGGTCGCGTGATCAAGTGACCGTCAACCAAATCGACCACGTTGCGATAGACGCGAGA
Organism: Melangyna quadrimaculata; assembly: GCA_949320155.1. Taxonomy (NCBI): domain Eukaryota; kingdom Metazoa; phylum Arthropoda; class Insecta; order Diptera; family Syrphidae; genus Melangyna; species Melangyna quadrimaculata. Next base: position 466,657,366 of record OX439483.1, on the reverse strand, counting down.
CATGCTTCCAGTATCTTGGACGTCCGAACGTTCCGAGGGGCCAACATTGACTCGGATCACTACCTGGCTAGACTACTTATGCGGATATCCATGACGCGACAACGCAGAGCAGATGCTGTGAAAAGATTCGATGTCGAGAAGCTTAAATCGCAAGAGACTGCCAGAACTTTTGCAAACCACGTAACTCTTAATCTCTCAGGAGGTCCCCCACCAGCATCAAGTGCAGAGGACCAGTGGGAACACTGTCAACAAGCCATGAGAAGTGCCGCCTCTGATGTGCTGGGTTTCAATAGGCGAATACAACGAAACCCCTGGTTCGATGAAGAGTGCCGGCTAGCGCATGCAGCTAAGGACCAGGCCTACCAGGCAATGCTGCAGACTCGAACAAGAGCTGCTGAGAGAGTGGCCCGGGAGCTCTACGGGCTGAAACGAAAAGAGGAACGCCGACTTCTCAGGAGGAAAAAGAGAGAGCACGAGAAGCGGGCGGTAGAGTCTATTGAGGGTTGTAGCGGTAGGGGAGATGTTCGAAAATTTTATCAGAGGGTGAAGCGATCCACCCAAGGATTCAAGGCTAGAACGGAAGCCTGCCAAGATGAGAGTGGGAATATGGTAGTAGACACACAGTCAGTGCTGAGGATCTGGAAAGAACACTTCTCTAAACTGCTTAATGGCGAAGACAGCCAAGATGCCGCTAATAGGCAGAACGCTCCATTCAACTTGGACGATGATGGCCAAGAGTTCCGTCCACCCGACCTAACCGAAGTTCGGCTGGCGATATCCAAACTTAAGTCGTACAAGGCTGCAGGTGCGGATGGCTTACAAGCCGAACTATTTAAATCAGCGGGAGATGAATTGGCTAGGAGCATACACCAGCTCATCTGCAAAATTTGGTCGGAGGAAAGTATGCCCGATGAATGGAACCTCGGTATAGTGTGCCCCATCCATAAGAAGGGGGATGTTCTGAAATGTACCAACTACAGAGGAATTAGTCTCCTAAACGTCGCTTATAAAATCTTGTCGGCCATCCTGTGTGACCGCTTAAAACCTTTTGTCAACGATCTGATCGGCCCTTATCAGTGCGGTTTTAGGCCAGGCAAGTCAACCGTCGATCAAATGTTCACACTCCGACAGATTTTAGAAAAATCCCGGGAATTCCAGATCGATACACACCACCTTTTTATCGATTTTAAAGTCGCGTATGATAGCGTGAAAAGGGACGAATTATACAGAGCCATGTCGAGTCTCGGCATCCCTGCCAAACTCGTCCGCTTGTGCAGGATGACGATGGAGAAATCTCGCTGCTCCGTCAAAATTGGTATGAACACCACCGATTCCTTTGATGTTGAGAAAGGATTGAGGCAAGGCGACGCGTTATCATGCAACCTATTCAACATCGTTCTTGAAGCCATTGTACGCAACGCACATGTCAACACCAGCGGTACAATATATCAAAAGTCCGTTCAATTGCTTGCATATGCGGATGACATAGACATTGTCGGCAGAACGAAGCGAGCTGTGGCAGGGGCATTTGCGAGCATTGAATCGGAGGCGGCTAGAATGGGATGTGCGGTTAATGAGGACAAGACAAAATATATGCTGTCATCGAGAGAGGAATCTCAACATCGTCGACTCGGCAAAATATCACGATGGACAGATATAACTACGAAGTTGTCAAGGACTTTGTCTACCTGGGCTCCACTATTACATCGCAGAATGACATCAGTGCAGAGATCAAGCGAAGAATTACTCTTGCAAACCGCTGTTTCTTCGGTATAAGAGGGCATTTAAGTAGTAAGGCCCTCTCTCAGAGAACCAAGGAGACTTTATACAAGACCCTAATCATCCCGGTCCTGCTTTATGGGTCAGAAGCATGGACACTGCAAGATTCAGATACAAATCTGCTAGGGTGCTTTGAGAGGAAGATTCTTCGTGTGATTTTCGGTCCGATGTGTATCGAAGGAGTATGGAGGAGAAGATTCAACGACGAGCTATACGGGCTATACAGCGACGTTGACCTGGTCAAAAAGCTGAAAATACAGCGGCTGAGATGGCTGGGGCACGTGGGGCGTATGGACAGAAACGCACCTGCCCGAAGAGTTTTCGGATCCAACCCCGATGGGGTACGCAGCAGAGGAAGAACCCGTAACAGGTGGCGCAATCAAGTGAATGACGACATCAAAGCACTCGTGTGCGCAACTAGAAGCGGCTAGCTAGGGACAGAGCTGGCTGGAGGGGCTTGTTAGTTGAGGCCGAAGCCCATCCTGGGCTGGGAGCGCCATCAAAAGTAAAGTAAGTAAGCAATGATTTATAATATATTTTGTGTTTTATATTAGTCTCCGTAGAAAAAAACTTAGTCCTTTAACCACTTAATTTTTAAAAATGCTCATAAAACTGATAATTTAAAATTTTCTAATGTTCTCATGTTTAATTATTGTTAGTTTTTACCACTATCTGCTTTAAAAAGTGTTGTGCTGAAAATATCATCATTTTATTCCATAGTTTGTACAATCACCCATACAATACTAGCAGACCCGTGCTAGCATTGCCTGTTATTTTTTTTTAATTGGTAAAGGTACAAAACAAACATTTACATTAATTTTATAGGGGCAAAAAAAGGCACTGATATTTTGTATTAAACAAAAATTTGAAAAAAATATTGTAGACCTTTTGGATATACACACATTTATACATCAGGATGTCCGTTGTTTCCCAAACTCATTTTTTTGGATAGCACACCCCGTCAATCAAATTGTATGCTGTAACAAAAAAATATGGATCCAAAAAAATTTGATCCGAGGTCATTAACTCTTGCATCTAGGTCATACTTTTCCTATACAAATTTGTATAGGAATTTTATACTTTTCGCACTTTTCTCACGAACTATAAAGGTTATTCTAAATTTGTAAATGAATTCTGATTTATTTATTGGTCCTTTAAAAAACTGCATTTAAAAATGTTTTAAGAAAATTTAAATTATAATTTATTTTGATTTTTAAAGTTACTAAAGAAAAAATAAGAAGTAAGGTAAAATATTAAGGTATTTAAAAACTTTAAAAATAGAAATATATATTATAGTTTTGATTGTCTTAATACATTTTTAAATGCAGTTTTTTAAAGGATCAACAAATCAATAAGAATTCACAAAAAAAAATTAGAATAATAGGTTTAGTTATACTAAGATGTGCCCCAAGTTAGAACCCTGTGGCACACGAGTAAGTACCGTGATAAAGTTTGACAAAGCCTTATTGATAAAAAAAACACCCTGTCCCCATCCAGTAAGATATGAAAACAAAAGTTTAGTGGCAGTGAGTGCCTACACAATTTAAAATGTTTAAGAATTTATTGCACAGAACAGAATGATTATTGGTATTAAGTGCTAAAATCAAGCAGTTAGAGAAATGGAGTTTAATCTTTGTCGATATTTTGCCTGATTCCATCAAAAACTGTCAAAATTGCAGTAATGCAGCTATTTGTTCCTCGAAACATTGATAGTACATGGGTGAGGACGCAAGGAAAACAGAGGTCCCGTATATAGAAGAAGAAGTACTCCATTTGACAGTTTTTTGGAGAGCTACAATGAATACTTTCCCTAATTTTTTGTTTAAATTTTACGAAATTAAATTGTATTTTTGTTTTCAAAATTTAATGCTCTTATCAATTCTTAGGCACACACTGAAAATTGCATGTTTCTACAACTTTAACTTTTCAAAATATTAAAAAATAAAGAAACCAACTTCTTAGTAAAAACAAGAAAAAACGAAGCTATTTATTTCCAGTGTCATTAGGAAACTTCCTGATGAAAAATATTTTCACAAAGTGCCTTCTAGATCACTTCAACACGTTCTTAAAACCGATTTTATTCATTCTGTCAGTGTGATGGTTAATCTTTCTAACCACTTAGATGCAAATCAATGGGGCAACCAATTCGAACAATAAATCTCCCATATAAGGTAATTTTGCAAAGTTCCCCCATCATGACCTAAGGTTGGTCTCTATACCATAAGATAAATGGTTTCCATTGTTTAGAAGAGAATATCATTCATAACACTTTCGTTGGCGGATTTTTGTTTTTAGAAAGTGGACTGAATTCAGTTCTCTTAAACTCCTCTGTTTCCAAAGAAAGTTCTCATATATACACTTCCTTTTGAAAAAGGTAAAAGTGCTCGTACAACTGATGGAGGAAACAATGAATCTAGATTTATCTTTGGAACTGCGCTCTAACCGAACAAATTGCTGCATTTAACTATTTCATTGCAGACAACTCCAAGACTGACATTGAACAAACTCTAAAAATGTTGTGAAAGTTCAAGATCCAGGAATCAGCAAATCGAACTTTGATTGATGGTGCTCCACAGAATGTGTTGCACATAAACTATTCACATGACGCTTCACAAAACAAATTGGTGGTCCACATTCTTGCTGATGGGGAGTTCGTAAATCTTCGGATCATGATCCATGCTCGAATAATCGATGGTGACATGAATGTGAATATCATGAGTGAGCATCATTGCGGGAGTCTTTTGATGGGCACACTCGGCGCTTTGTGTGGTTCTTTTGGTCTCAAGTCATGCAAGACCATACAATGAAGGATGTGTGTATCTGTATATGTATATAGTGTATATAGCTCATTTTATGGTTCAATTAGATTCACTCTTGCACAGAAGTTGTTGGATTCTGAGGACATTGGTGTGCCCTTTAGATTGGGTCAGTATAAAGGCTGACAAACGACAAATAATGCTTCCTCATTCAGACAAGTCAATGGGCTTTCTTTAGTTTGCACGGAAATTCAGTATGGCAGTTGTTAAATATGGGTCAGCATCAATGACAACCGATCTAAAGTTAACGAGAGCGCTTGGCGGGTATCCATTGATCATTGATGTTACCGGCCGTTTTTTTGTCTAGACGAAAAAGACGAGAGGATGAAATGGTGAATGTCAATCTGTACCTACCTATACTAACAGAATTATATTCTTCATTATACAATTTGGAAACACGGTATTGGAAAAGTCTTTCAACTCAAGAGATGAACTTTGAAAAAAAAATTAACAAGTTTAAGAATTCATCTCTGTTTCCATTAGACTGTGGACATTGATGGTTTTGCCACCTAATTTGTTATTCAATCAAAGTATGGAGTAACGATATCTTTTAAGATCTTTAAATATTTGTTTCAAATGAACAATCTGCCATTTAGTGTACCAACATATCGGAAGTAAAAGTGGATTAGATACGATATATGGACTCTTAAAATATCGACTCCAAGATCGGCTTTCATAATCTCGACAAAAAAAAATGTAGACTCGTTAAAAGGCCAAAATATCGAGAGAAAAAAACTTGGTCAATTTTTTAAAATTTCAATTCTCAAAATTTCGCATTCAAAATGTTGAAAGTAATCGACATTTTAACAATCGAGACTTTAGACGATATTCCTTTAGGTATTTTTTTTTAAGGCAGTCGACATTTTTTTAAGTCAATACAAAAATTGACTGCATTTTAAATTTCAAAAAACTCGATAAAAAATTCGACATACATATTTACATTCGTCATTTATTTTTTGTGAGTTTGAGTCATAACTCGGGAAAAAAGCTGTTCCAGCGGGACATTTGAATTTATGCCTGAAATCCGGGACGTCGCGGATAAACCGGGACGTCTGGCAACGCTTCTTGACGACAAATATGAATCAGTTTTTTTTTGTACGTTGATTTTTAACCGAACTCAAATACCCCAAAGCAACAAAATATGCAAAAGAACTGTTTTTATTACCTTTTTCATCTTGATATTTAACTGAATGTGAATTTAGTGCCATAATTAATTTGCTGATAACAAAAATGAAATTGTCTGGATATAACAAAACGGGGGGACTTAAGACTGTAGCTGAATTGCAGGAGGCATAAAATGCAAGAGATTTAAATATAATTATTAAGATTTTTCTTATTTGAAATTTAGTTCTACATTAGGTGCGTTGTGTAGTAGCCCGTAGCGTAATGGTTAGTGCGTTCAACTGTCACGCTGGAGGTCTGGGTTCGCAAGGCTACTACCTCTTGCGAGGAATTGACAAATCCTCCAAGAGTATCACTTGTCACGAATAAGTGCTTCTCGTCTAGCCGTTCGGATTCGGCATAAAATTGTAGGTCCCTTCCATTCCTGTCGATAGGCGCACACAGGAATGGTTGCGAGTTGTTAGTCACTAGGCCCTGGTTCTTCATGAGCCGTTGTGCCACCCGATTTTTTTAGGTGCGTTCACGAAAGAGAGATATCGGAGACTTTGCTCCGTCAAAAGCTGAGTAAGCGAATCCAATTTGTTTTTCTTCAGTATTTTGACAGCCAAACAGAGATTTTTTGCTGAGGAATCCTGTTCAGGCAACTGAGATTGCTAAGGCCCTCCGAAGTCTCCCTTTCCTGAACACGCCTATATACTCGTATGTTTTGAAATAAACTTACGGTTAACTTTATTTGCCTGGATTTCTTCCTTATGTCAGCTATTCAATTTTTTTACTGGACATTAAAGATTTTTGATGTTCAAAATTATTTAGGTATCTTCATATAATGTTATGGGGACATGAAGATTTTGGAAAGGTTCTGTGGGGCATAGCACACAAAAGGTTGGGAAACACTGCCCTAGATGGAAAATGAATTTTTTTTAGTTCAAAAAATAACGGTAATTCCCATACAATCAATATACAAAAATTGATTTATTTCAAAAACGGCTCAAACGATTTTGAAAATAAAAAATTAAAAGCTACTATAATTAAAACTTTTTTAATGATATCATTATGTTATGGAACCAATAAATATGGACATTGTCTACTTTAAAACTATTAGCTACGAGAGCAAGTTTTGAGCGATCTAGTCGTGCCCATTTTTTAATATGGGATGGGTGTCTGTATCTTTATCGTTTAGGCAAGGGCCCTTTTCTAAAAAAAAAAAAATAACGGCAAAACACTTTTAATGGTTGTATAATTTTTAAGGAGTCTGTTCTTTTATGTTGTTTTTGAATCAAGTTATGTCTGTAATAAGTTTTCAAAAAAGTTTATTTCAAACTCAAAGTCTTGGGAAAGGAAAAGAAAACAAAAACAATGCAGGTATCTTAAAATCAATGGGCCCTCGCCCTACCAATAATCAAATTTAGTAACGACTTAAATATTTGAACCATACATGTTATGTTTCATATTCTAGAGTCCATACCATGTAATATTTATTATTTAGGGTCCACCTAAATATTTAAGTCGTACCATGGTTGGTTTATTATTTAGAGCCACATGGGCCACATTTTTTCTAAATATTTAAGTCGTTACTGAATTTGATTATTGGTAGGGTCCAATATGACGATCATTATAGCGACAAGGCCTCCTCTAATAAATTGAAAAATGTATACATGACTATACATATGGAGATATATTTAATTTTTTTAGATTTCAGGACGTTTTTTGAATACATTCCGGCCACTTTCGTCTATAAAAGGAATATTTTTTATAGACGAAAGTGGCCGGAAGAGGCAATGGATAATTTATAAAAATAACTAAAATAAAGAAATAGGTAGGTACATTATATAAAAGTGAAATTAAATGTACAAACTTAAAAAGAAAAACGAAATGTTGACATGTTATTTCACTTTTTCACACTTACCATATCGGCATTGAAACCGATTTAATTCATTTACTAGCCACATATCTTAAAACACATCAAACAGACATTTTTTTTCTTCAAATTTTTAAATTTCGAACCGTATATTATAATGGCTTAAATTACGAAGTGAAATTTACAATACACACAAAAAAAGCAATACCACTGCCTGCTGCGTCCCCAAGTGTACCAAGATTCACTAATTTTCCTCAAGAATTGGCGTGGGAAATAATTTCTGTCCACAAAATTTAACAAATGTTAGGCTGTGTGCTGCAAAATTCCAAACTTTTTTTCATGTTCGCAAACGACATTGAATACAATAAAAACCCTTAAAGACTGTACACATGAGAGCGACCAACGACCGACGAATGAATGAACCAATGGGATATAAAACATTAAAAAACCTAAATTCTTTACAAAATCTAGACAAAACGGAAGAAATGTAATTGAGGATTATTTTAAGATAATAAAATTTTCATTTTAATTGCTAAGCCCAGAGAATTTTAAGAAAACAATTTATTCGTCACGAATAGCCGCAATTCGTTACGAACAATTTATTTTCTCAAATTTCTCATATTTAAGCAAATAAAAATTAAGATTTTATAATTTTAAAATTAATCTTACATCGAATTCTACCATTTTGACTAGATTTTGTTAAATATTAAGGTTTATTAATGTTTTAATTCCCATTTCTTTCTTCATTCGTCTGTCATTGGTGGCTCTCATGTGAATGGCCTTTAGAGTTACTGTTACTATTAGAACAGAAGTCAAAAGTCGCTGAAAAAAAAGAAAATTCAAACAAGTCCTCAAATTTGAGGATCTATATATTTCACAGACGAATCTGAGGTCTCACGTCACGATAGTCACGAAATAAAGCCCACAAATTTTGATATGCGACAGGCCCCCAAAAATACAGAAAATTAATTCCATATGTGTAGCGAGATTCTTCGTATAAAATAACATCCATAAACTATGTATGTTTTAATTAAACCAGGTTTAATCAAACTCTTGACGCAGTTACACACACATGGTATAAAAATGATTTTTTATATTTAACCTTTAAATGAAAAGTTTATTGAAACATAACTTAACTTTTCCCTTCTTACTTGACTATGAATTTTTATAAATTTTCTATGATTTTTAAAAAGAAAGACAAACTACATCATAATTTTATGTCTGTGGAAAAGCTTGTACCTAACTATTAACCTTTTGCACATTCAAATGTCAATTAACTACGGAAACATAAAAACGAATAAAATAAACAAACCAGTCTGGCCGTAACCCAAAAAACTAAACAAAGCTATTTAATTGTAACAAAATTGTTATTCTTTACACCTCTTGCTCTTATACCCATCGAAAGAGGCAACGGCAGCAGCCAGCCACTCAAAAAATTGCAACCAACTTGGACTTCATAAATAAATAAAATTGATGTCTCTATGCCCGAATGACTGGTTTAGGTTCATTAAACAATTATTATATTGTAACTCTTACTCCTATCTAACCTCTCTGGTATCTATAGGTATTCCTATGTATACCATCTACCTAGTGCTCTGGGCAGATTCGCACGAACTCGATCAATCGGTCGACTGCACTTCTTCTTCATATCTTCTAACCCAAAAGCCGAATTCATCCGCAATGCGAGCTTCCAAGCCCAATATGATCTAAAATCTACCGCCGCGCCGTGCCAGGCCAAGCCACCAAGCCGACAATAGGGAACAATCTTTTGTAATAGACAAATTTACCACCAACATTGAACATTGGCAGCAGCAACAACTATACTTACAGCATAAACCCAGACCGTAGGAGAGCCCCTTCTACTTTTCCAAGCTGCAACCGAGTTAGATACTTTACACACAGATTCAACCATCTATAGTTGTTTGTCTATAGGTAGACTCCAGCTGGCCAAGTCAGATAGTTGAGTGCGCGACTGAAACACCGGAGAAAGGTATAAAAGGTTTGGAGTCTTTAGATTTTGCTCAATCGCTCTCGGTGTGTTCACAGTTTTAGGTGGTTGGTGTATAGGATAACTGCCTTATCAGTTGGATTCTAGTTTCTTCAAAATTTACCTCAAAGTGAAAGAGTTCTTTATTTTATTTTGTCCTTAATTTATTTGTTTGCTTTTTATTTAAAGTATAAATTAAGACGAAATTAAACCTTCGGCTTAAAGTGTTGTGGGTGATAATCGTGAACTGCAAACACAATTAACTGACACACATAAATAAATCTGTGACTTGTGTATCAGGTATCCATATTTTGTTTTTATAAAAATAAAAAAAAGGTTTAAGAAAATCCAAAAAAATAAACTCAAGTTAAGTGTATCTGTATATTTAACAAGAAAAATCCATAACTAAACCTTCGCGGTTCAAAGACACGAAAAACAAACAAAAAGTGCAGCAGAAGCTCACACTGCAATTGGCAAACTGCAGCGACATTGTTTGCATTGTTAATTGCATATTCGACGGGCGGCGGCGTTTAGTTCAGTTTAAACTTTTTTTTTAAAATAAACTACGATACGATACTTTTCCATCATTTATTACGTAAATTTGTTAACCAATCTTCTTCTTCATCATGGATGCAAAGGTGAATTTTAAAATGTTGATTTTGTTTACTTTTTTTTTTAATTTTAAATTCATTCCACATTAAGTTATTGAAGTGTTATTCGATATTTTATTCTCGTTCTTATAGGGCATTCTATTTGTACTGTTTAATTTGTTCTTGTTGTAAAGTACCTGCTTAAAAAAACTCAAGACTACAAAATTATTTATATAGGTCAGTTAATTTAAGCAGCGTGAAGAATAGAGATAAGACATTTTTGAGAAGAAAAGTCCAATAATGAACTGTCTATTTTATTTGTAGTAGGTTCATAGTCTAAGTAATTTTTTAAAAGTGCAGTTCGTCAATGTCTTTTGGTAACATCTCTTCCTTTTTAAACGATATAAAGCCCTATATTAAGGCACCACACAGTCCATCTTAAAATTAGAGAATTTTGCTTAATTAAGGCTTAAGGTTAATTAAGGCTTTATAGGAAGATATCGAAGCTTTACCAGAGCCTTCAGTTTGTAAACCTTATACAATGTCTATACCTTATACTGAAACGTTATAAAATATTGCTACTTCGATAGGATCTTACTTCGACATTAATGCCGTTTACAAAAATGTTTTTAAAAGCAAAAAATCATTGGTTTACAAGAAAACCTTTATTTTGTATTGCATTGTAGAAACTTTAGCGACCCCTCATTTAATTATTTATGTAAAGATATTTTTATTTTTTTAAGATAATTTTGTCCACTTTCGCAGTTTTATCGCAAATTTGTTTTTATTTAAAAAAAAAACAATTGATATAGATATCAAAAAAAAAACATAGATATTTGAAATGTTTCTGAAATTTGTGTTTTGGCATCCGGATGGAACTGAAAAATGTATGAAATGTTTTACAATTTTGCGCTTAAAACAGAAAACGTCTTACTTTTCTTTTAAGTTTGTTGTAAATTTACGGAGAAAAATATAAAAAATGGGCACGACTGGATCGCACAAACTTGCTCTCGTAGCTAACAACTTTAACGTAGATAGAAATTGATGACGTACAAGTACATATGTAGCTATTGGTTCCAAAATATTATGATTAAAGAAAAATTAAATAAATTATTACTATAAATTTATTATTTTAATGGCTTCGAGAGTAAGAGCTAAAAATTAAGTATGCCATCTGATTTGTTTGATAAATGAATTTATGAAAAAAAAAATTTAAAATCGTTAGAACTGTTTTCTTAAAAATTAATTTTGTATATATAAAATTTGTCGCTCTTTTTCAAAAACAAAATCTAATATGCCAACATTTAGTATTAAATAAAATAGAATTTTACACAAAATAAAAAATATTTCATTAGCCCGTATCTTGAATACTGAATATTCAAAAAAAAAAATTATATTTTTTTAAAAATCCAAAAATTATTTTTTGAAAATTGTTAAGGAGCTCTTGTATAAAAATTTTGGTTTAAATTGGAGCAGCCATCAACGAGAAATTTGAAAACAAAAAAATCGGTTCGATCGGACTGCTACGTTTTACTAAGATGCTTGTTTTATTTAATTTTAAATATTTTGAAAAGTTAAAGCCCTAGATCCATACGGTTTTCAGTGTTTGACTAAAAATTGACAAGAGCATTAAGTTTTGCTAACAAAAATTATGCTTAATTTTTTTATTTTTTTTTTCAAAATTTCGAGTTTGAAATTAATTTTTCAAAACTATTCACTCCAACAACTTAATTTAAAAATAATATTAAATAATAGACTTTTGGCTTTTCAAAATGATATAGCATGGCACTGTAGGTATAACCGTTATTTTTCAATATTTTTTTTTCTGATTTAAGTGATTTTTTTTTGAAAATTGCCCTCCCTTCTAAACGGGATAAAATTTCCCTACAAATGTAAAATATAATTGATTTTTTTTACTAGACTGTGAATTACTTTCTTTGTGCAAACATTCACGCCAGACACATTCAAATGAAAAGCCAAACAGGTTCAATCCTTTAATATGATGTATATAAAAAAATGTCATGAAAAAATTTTTGAGATTTGTGCTTACATACATAAATATTTTAAAAATGTGTTGATGATTTTTTATTATATTGGTTTTTGATGTTAACAAATAAATATGTAGTAACATAATGTAACATTGAATTTTAATCATGGTCTGGTAAATTTTTACTCATCTGATAACGTAAATCGCCTACATTGCTCAACTTCGAAAATCGTACTCGATCGATGAGTTGCAGTTAAGTTTGGTCCCATGGAAGGATATTTTGGGGTTAGGTCTGCTTCCTTAAGTCGTCTCGTAATGGTCCACTTACTAAAGGGTCTTTATCGCAGCTGTCTCTGCTATTGTCGGACGTCAACGCTAGTCAAAGCACGATATCATAGAAACGCTATCACGATGAATCAGTCCCAACATCCGGTACTACACAGATCTTGGCCTTTACACTAACTCACAAGTTTGTCTGAACCTTGCGTCTTTGATATAAAAGATTGGCTTAGACCGAGCTGAAGGGCCACAGTACATTGGTTTATTCCAGTTGCAGTAATTTTTTTATTTTTACTCAATTCATGTTCTTTAGAGTTTGAAATATTGCATTTTTCCGTTTGCTTTTTTTTACGAACCATTCGTTGATCCGAAGTATTAAAGATCACTTTTTTTTTTAAGTTTCATTGTTAAAAACGCTTAAAAAGCAAAAAAAAAAAATAAGGAACATCACCTCTAGAGTAAGGTCTGCTCTACTCAGTACCATTTTTATTCTATTTTTAAAACCGTTAGTTTGGTCTATCTGCACGTCTAAGAAAAAACTAAATTTTAAAAGTGTAAAAACTAATTTAAAAAAATTTAACGGGTAAAATTTAAAAAAAAATTACGGTCATCGCCCAGGCAAAATTGTTTGCACAACATTTTTGTGTTTGAAATTCTCCAATATAATTGATACTTCTCGAGGTAAAAAATAAATAAATCGGGTGGCACAACGGCTCGTGAAGAACCAGGGCCTAGTGAATAACAACTCGCAACCATTCCTTTGTGCGCCTATCGACAGGAATGGAAGGGACCTACAATTTTATGCCGAATCCGAACGGCTAGACGAGAAGCACTTATTCGTGACAAGTGATACTCTTAGAGGATTTGTCAATTCCTCGCAAGAGGCAGTAGCCCTGAAAAAAAACTTTTTAGTTTTTAGGTGGACGAGGCTGGGAAGCGAACCCAGACCTTCAGCGCGACAGTCGAACGCACTAACCATCGCTACGGGCTACTACTACTTCTCGAGGAATGCAACTCTAAAAAAAAGAAAAAACTCGGCTGTAGCGATCTTAAGCTTCATTTTTTGTGTGATTTTAGTTTTTTTTGCAAAAAAAAATATTCATTCAAATTTTAAATGCAATACCTTCAAACTTAGAAGCAAAAATAATGATCAACCAAGCCAATGACGAGATATGCGTCAATTTTTCCGAAAAAAAACAGAACTTTATTTCTATTATTTGATTTTTGTTTGGTAAAAACGTGGTAAAACTTGATAAAACTAAATCGTTGTACGGCAGCTACCAGGTCTAGATGAGCTAAGACAAAAAATCGAATATTTCGAATATAAAAACAACATCATACCGTATTTGAAGCAAATCCATTAAACCATTCAGGACGCAACATTACGAAAATCATTTTTTTTTTGACTTTACTATCATCGTAATGCTAGTTTTGATTTTAACCTCGAATTGTTTTTGACACGAAACCAATAATTGCCCTATAGAGAAAGTAAAAATAAATCAATTGTCTGAGAAACGAATAAATTTGCATTTGATTTGTTAATTACCATTACTTTATTAAATATTTCTCTAAAAATGATTTTTCTGGTGGATTGTTTATAATTTTCGTACTTCACATTATTATTAATCATACACCCCCGTATTTATAAAGAAAAAATAGTTATTTCAGATTCCGTGTTTAGGAAAACTACACCATGGAATAAGTATTTTCCGGACTCAAAGTAAGGGCAATTTGCTTACTGCTCAATTTGAGTCCGGAATTTTCTTATAACATGGCGTAGTTTTCCTAAACACGGGAGCTGAAATAACAACTTTTTCTTTACAAATAAGGGGGATAATGTTTATTATTTTGTTTGCCTTATTTATGTTGTTTTATTATTTAAGACATTGCATGGTGTGGGCTACTGGGCGTATGAGTAATATTTTGTTCATATAATTTGTATTTGAAAAAAAATCACCATCCAGAATTAAATCAAAAATGGCTTCTTAGAAGCTGTGGTTACCTAAAATTACAGATATATCATATTTTATTTGTGTCTTAGTTGAAAAAAATAATATATGCAGCGAGCGTCAGGAAATAACGCTCATCGAGGAAAATGCGCCCAAATGGATTAGGAAATATAGCCAAATTATTTGGAATGTATTTGGTTTTTATAAAAATTGGGCGTTCTTTCTTCGATTTTGTGCGATATTTGTAAACAATATACATATCAAGATATCAACGGAATTTATTCAAACACATTGCACATCGCCCAATGTCGTCAAACATGCAATTCAATTCAATTCAATCCATTTTATTTGAACTTAATTGACTTGGACTTTATATTGTGGTACCATAGTTAAAAACGGTGACGTGAAATAAGGCCCAACGAAATAAGGCCAAATTTTCGATGTTTGGCTTTATTTCGTTGGGCCTTATTTCACGTCACCGTTTTTAACTATGATAGCTTAGAAAGTACCACAATATAAAGTCCAAGTCAATAAAGTTCAAATAAAATGAATTGAATTGAATTGAATTGCAAAGTGGAAATAACGCTTTAGAAAATGAAATAACGCCAATTTGACTTTATTTCGTTTTCATGATTTTTTTGAGAAATTGCAAAACAAATCACCGTTTTGTTGTTTTCATTAGGTGCAGTGCATAGCCCCGCAGTTGTTATTTCCCAAAAAAGAACCCGCGTCGGTTAATTCCACCACAAAAAAGAACTTAGACCCGCAGGTGCTTTTGAGAATTGGCCAAGCGGGCCACCCAAAGTACTGTTTAGTACAACAAACTTTGATTACAGATCGACTGACATCATAGGCGCCTGCCAGACGACTGAGCATACCCTAAGCGGAGCGACGGAGTCGCGTGAGCGGGACAGAGGACCCGAAAAGGGAGTTAAAATCCTTGATCCAGCGAAGCGGTCCACTCAAAGTACTATTTAGTACAAAAACTTTTAAAGCAGACTGACTGATAATATAGGTGCCTGCCAGATGGGGTTTGATTCCTTTTTTTTTGACGAACTAATCCCCCAACTGGCAGGCGCCTATGCTTCAAAGTTTTTGAACTAAACAGTCAAGGATTTTAACTCCCTTTTCGGGTCCCCTGTCCCCCTCACGCGACTCCATCGCTCCGCTAAGGGCATGCTCAGTCACCTGGCTGGCGCCTATGTTGTCAGTTGGTCTGCTTTCAAAGCTTCCCTTATACTTAATGTTTTCTTAAAAACAAATTTGGTCTTATTTCCAAATGAAATTTGTTTCGTTTTAGAAATAAAGCCAATTCGGTCTTAATTCCATTTTCAAAGCGAAATTAGGCCAAATTTGAGATTTGGTCTTATATCGTTGGGCCTTAATTCACGTCACCGTTAAAAACGAGTGTTCAATCAAATTTGAATGGAAAATATTTCCTACCAGTTTTTTGACATTCTCAGGATAAGTAAATTTAGGTACATTACGGTTTATTTAATAAAATATAAAACCTTTCGAAATCTCGCAATTACAAAAACCAGCTTTTTATAATCTCGCAATAACAAAAACCCGCAAACTATATCCCGAAAATTAAAATCTCGCATTAAAAAAACACAAAGGACTTATATAAGTTACGTTATACTAGATTTTTCGTTTGTGTATGTTGTCAGTTTGCGTGATGCTTTCAGCTTTTGTGCAATAAACAGTACATTGGGTGGTTCGATTCGCGGGTTCAAGGATTTAAACTCCCTTTTTGGGTCATCTGTCCCGCTCACGTGACTCGGTCGCTATGCTTAGGGTATGCTCATGCTCAGTCGTCTGGCAGGCCCCTATGTTGTCAGTAGATGTGCTTTCAGTTTGTGTAATAAACAGTACCTTAGTTGGCCCGCGTATCGGTTTTAAGGATCTTAACTCTCTTTTTGGAGCCTCTGATTTTTGTACAAAATGTCGGCTTTTAAGATATCGACTTTCATAATCTCTACAAAAAAAAATGTCGACTGGTAAAAAAAGACGATGCGAAACCAGCCAGACATTTTGAAAATCGGCATTTTAAAAAATGAATCCATTTTTTTTTATATTTTGATCAGTCTGTCTTTTAACCAGTCGATATTTTCTTTGTCGGAATTATGAAAGTCGATATTATGGAGTCAACATTTTGAAAGTCGACATATCCTACCCAATCCAGTTTCAAAGCGTTACCTCAATGATTTTCTATTCAATAATGCTAGGTACCTAGATATTTATCTTTCTAAGCAAACTTCAAGTTATAAATGTTGTATAAGTTTATACCCAACAATAATCATTTAATCAACTCTAATGATTTGAATAAATATCGAGACATAAGATCACTGAACCTTGCTTTAACACTAAATCATACAAAAACCATTTATTTCAAATTTCTTCACGTTATCTAGGTACATAACAAAACAAATCCACAACAATGAGCCTGATTGTAAGTACCTACCTACCTACCTACGAGTTAAATACAAATCCATACAAATTGTAACAAAATGTCTAAAGCACTTTCACTTTCGGGTCAAGTGCAAATAATAGAAAATCAACGATCGTGAAAGTAACAACATCAACACTGATTTTAAGTTCAACTACTCTCATACTGGTCCACCTACTCAACCTAGACCATAGATTTACTCTTATTTTTTTTTTGGTATTATTTTACCCGCACCCTAACCATTTCGGTTTTATGTGGTTTTTAATCGTATCGAGTGTGTTTTGTTGGGCACTTTAAGTGACCTAGTTTTTTTAGGATTTTGTGGGCCCACCCACAGTCACAGTCGCGGTGAGATAGTTAACTTTTGTCAGTTGCTCCGGGTATATTATCTGATGTTTGATGTCAGGCGCAACCAACACAAAAACTGCCTAAAGGCACCTATAATCCAGGACGTAGCGTTGTAGTATTTTGCAGTCGCATAACCGATCATTAATTGTATGTCCCATCAAATAAGCTATCGTGTTTAAAAAGAAGTACTGTTCAAATCGAATTTGAGCTTTCCAACAAACATACATGAACTCTTACCTCCCAGACTATCATAAGCTGGTCAAATAACATGGTTCTATTGAAGATTTCATTTTATGTGCTGAAGAGCATTATTTCGCTAGTGAATTTTGGTAAAGTTGTTGAATGGCAACCCCAGAGGCAACATTACCCGGTGCTGAATAATATCAATTCATTATGTGACTTATTGACATTTTGACGGCTATCGACGCGTGTCGGAACGCTGCACACCGGACAGGCCGGCCTGCAACATATGGAATATTGTAGACTAGATAACTTGTAATTGTTAACAACATTTCTATGGTAATTGATTTGCATATAGTTCGCGACTTCACATAGTTTTTATGTCTATACGTAAATATTGGAATTATCATTGAGGGCGTGGTGTTTTAAAAAAGAAATTGTTTTGCCAAGCGACAAGGTTGACTTATTTTTGCTTTTACTTTCCGTTAAATAAGTTTCAACAGAACTAATGGAAATTAATGTAAATAAGTGGGTACTTTACTCTCATTGAACTTAGGATAGGAGTGTGGAGTTATTTTTTTGTATACCTTACGATGGTGGTGCCTATGACTAGTTGTAGCAAGGTTTAGATAAAAAAAAACATTTAAAATAGGAGTAAATGAATTACACTATGGACACCCGACATTTAATAGGTTACTAAAATCAAAATTTATTAGATAAAATAAAAAAATGTTATTTTAACTTAATTGTTGAACAATTATTATTAATTATTATTGATTCTAACAACTTGAGGTGCAGCACGCAGTTATACACAGAACACGTCCTACGTATAGATATGATTAGGAGTGATAGAACTCTTTATTTAATATTCTTGATGACATTTCGTTTCGTCAATTATACTATACAACAAAAAAAAACGAATAAAATTTTATTCGCACAGAATTGTTTTAATAATGTTTGGGGTTTGTCTTATGATATTAGATAGCTGTAAGTAAACGTGTGTTTCCAATGGTCCATGCATGTCATATTTGATAAAGATCGTTTAATTTTTTTTGAAACGGAAGACTAAGCGCACGTTCAAGATTGTTTGTCACATTAAAATGTGAGTTTGGTTGACTGAAAAATTGACTTAATATAATGAAGCACAAAGTGTTAAAAAGTGAGTACAATATTTTGTTGTCAACATTTTTGAGTTAAAAAATAACTTTTTTTAAAAATCGCTCTGTAAAAAAAATTGATTTTAAAATAAAATTAAATAATGCAATTCTGGCTAACAACGCTACATATCTGAATATTTAAATTGTTCTTACTTGCCCTAAGGGCTTGCCTGGACGTGCGTCTTCGAGCCCCAGTCTAGGTAGCATTTCAACTTTCAACTGGATGCCACCCGTAGAATTTCATGAGATAATTTACATCTAATTCTCAATCCACTCACTGTGCCAACAAAAATCTTTCCTTCTATTCCTTCTAACTAGTACCGTGCATTGCATTGAAAAGATCTGAGGTCTTACAGGCATTACGTAGTTTAAAAAAGAAGATGTCCAAAAAAGTGATTTTCGTCAAGACGTCCGTCGGTCTCCTTTTCTATACGTGCTGATGTAAATCGAGCTAGAGCTTAAATGGGTGAAGAGATTTGCTTCAAAATTCTCGTGAAGTATTTTTATGCACATCCCTAGGGGAGAAATTAAAATGTTTGGTTGCGCTCTTCTAGAACGGGTAGCTGTCAATGGCGTACGCAGAGGGAGCTAAAGTAGCTTGATCCCCCCCAAGCAATATGGCATACTGAGCTAAGATTTCATATATTATCGAAGAAAGTTTTTATTCAATATAGCTTTTAACGGCCTTTAGTCGAAACGCCGGGCGTTTCGTCCCGGCGTTCTCACTTGGACTCTTCAGTTGACAGTGAGGGCTTGTCAAGACGCAATGTTTACTAAGTTCAGTCCAGCTTATATCAATTTTACTGCGAAAATCAATTGTGAACTATATCCAACCCAATTCGAATTTCTAATCAAGAATTGTTGGAAATTTTGTTACCCGTGGCCTGGCATTGTTTACATATGAGTGTGTTTTATAATACAAATTCTATATACTACTGAAATACATCAGCCAAGTAGAAGACTTAGCATTATTTAATTGGACTTGTTGAATTATTGATTCAATATAGCTTTTAACGGCCTTTAGTCCATACAAATTGGCGTTTCATCCCGGCGAAAGTTTTTATTATTCATTAGTTAAAATTGTATTTTAACAGTAACAGTATTTAACAGTATTTTTCAATTTTAATTTCAAAAAAAAAACTTTAGACATGGATATCGTATTGAAATCATTAGTTCATACCACACGTTATCTAGATTTTGTCTGTCATTTCTAACGTATCCCAGTATTCAGTATGGTTCAGGGAGGCCTCTCATACCTAAAATTCCCTCATTCCTCTACCCACCCCTCCTCATACCTTGCTTTCCTTCTGTCGGGGAATGCAATGAATTCATTGAGATCCGAGTGAGATGTGGCTTGCCTCAGGTCTTTTAAATGCAATGCACGGCACTAGTTAGAAGGAATAGAAGGAAAGGAAAGATTTTTGTTGGCACAGTGGATTGAGAATTAGATGTTGATTATCTCATTAAATTCCACGGGTGGCATCCAGTTGAAGTTGGGGAATATAGAAAAGAATGCTACCTAGACTGGGGATCGAACCCACACGTCCAGGTTAGCAGTCAAACACTATATCCACTGTGCCATTGCCACCCGCATTATAGAGAAGCAACTTTATGCTCTGGCTCAGTACATTCCTTTTCTGCATAAGGGGGTGGAGTCGGTGAAAAACGTAATGAGCTTTTTTCTGAGTAACATGATAGGTGCGGGTTGAGACGTAACTTCTCCTCAAAGTTGATACCCTGGTATATAAGTGATGGTTGGGTCCATCAGTTGCTATCCGTCCGGCAGATTGAGTATAATGCTGCGGCTGCTTGTAACTGAAGGGCAGCTGCGATATCCCACGGGTCTTCTGAAGCAAGTTGGCTTAGATTTAGCTGCGTTGACTTTGATGCCCACTCTTGTGTAGAATTCCCACAGGCGTCGAACGTGTTCTTCCACTCTTTGGGCTGGGTACATGTATTTGGCATAGGTTAGTAAGTCATCCGTATAAAGCTAATTTATTGCACAGTTGGGTTGAGGTTGGTCCGATGTCTATATGTTGTAGAGATATGGTCCCAGTTTGGATTCTTGATGGTTTTGGTTGTCAATTGGCTGTTTTCGATCAGGAATCGAGAAAAAAGAAAGTGATTTTTATTATATTACCTGGAAAATTAAAAATGATTAGTTTGTGTAGTAGCCCCCGTATCCATATGCTATCGAATGCTTTCTCTATATCTAGGAAGCAGCCAACAGCAACCTCTGATAGTTGTTAAAGGTGCAAACCACGTTGTAGTTCTGAAACCTCAAGAGTCGGTGTAGAGTGGAGTGTTTCTCCCGAAATCCAAACTGCATATCCAGGACGACGTTGTTAGTGGTGCTGAATGCCTTCAACCTCTTAAGAATAAGTCCCTCAAGGATTTTGCTGATGTTATTAAGAAGAGAAATGGGACGATATCCAGAAATGAAACTTCTGTTGACGTTTTTTGCTATCGGTACTATTTTTGCAGTCTTCCATCTCATCGGAAAATAGCAATTGTTGACGCAGTTGTTGAACAGGATCGCAAGGAATAAGATCATGACTTGAGGAAAATTCCTTATGATGTAATTGGAAATTTTGGCTGGCCCGGATGATTTCTTAGGTCATCCACTGTGGATTAAATCAGCCACTTCTTCGGGGTTGGTGAAGATTTCAATCAGCTCAGGATCACTTGCAGGATTATCATAGTTGAAAATGGTAATTTCAGTGTGTGTTTGCTGCAGCTTCTAAATCGTTGACTCGACTTCCTCTAAGAGTGTAGGGTCGTTGAGTTGGTTTGGCACGAATGTTTTCTTGCAAAACAGCAGGTATTTACGTATATTGTGTGCCCTAGTTAGCAATTGCATGTGGTAAAAGTCCGGAATGAATTATGAAAATAAAACATTTCGAGCAAAGTTGTAAAGTTTTGTTGGTAAATTCTACATTTTATCCATTTCGGTATTTTAGAGTGGCACAGGTTTTCAAAGCAACTCAAACAATTTTCAATTTTGTTGTACGTACATCATGTTTCACCAAGGCCGTAGACAAACAAAAATATTTCGGGGGTGGCGAGGAGTATGGGGATACGATTCTTCACAAAATATTGCCGAGCATCAAGTGCAAATATTGGTATCACTAGGTTACTTGAAGGTTGTTAGGTACCTATCCTGTTTACTTCCTTGCGTAAATCGTTGCTGTCAAAACCGTTTTAGAATTTTTTTAATCAATTTATGAAACAACCACATAACCGTAAATTAGAGCAAGTACGTGCCACTCGTGAGATTTCGTGGTAAAAGATTTTAGATTTTTATTTTAAAGCAAATTTTCACGAATTCATTCTTTATGAATATTTTCTCGTAGCAAATGTAAACGGGTGGACTGACTTCTTTGAAATTTTGAATAAACTATGTACATTTTGTACACTTCCTACATAGATATCTTATATCTACAAAGGATAGTAGCAAAATAACAGTTTTTAAATTCTCGGAATCAGCTTTAAAGATTTAAACTAAATTTCACGCCATTATGTGGTTAAAATGATTTTAAGAAAACTGCATTTCATCTTTTTGTCTTTTTTGTATTAAATTTAACCCTTTTGTGTTATTCCTGCATATCTCGACATTATAACAAACAATAATATTATGAACAATAGTAAGCTTAAAGATTACTAGTATAAATTCAACAATCAAACCAGATCACATACCGTCACGCACTGGGTGTAACCGCTTATATTTAAAAAAAAAATATTTACATTAGAAACATTTTTGCTATACAACTTTTGCATTGATTAATGGCAAATAAAATAATTTCGTTCTTGTGTTGCATTATTTATGTGCATTTTGTTCTTTTATCAGAATATTAAAATAAATAACTAGACAATGCAAAGTGCTTTTATCTAGGATGTCAATCAAAACAGTCTGTCACTGACAACAATAATTCATTGGACATTTTTTGTGATTTGTTGCTTGGCAGGAAAAGCGTACCAATTGAATTTACTTGCTTGAAGTATATTTATGTAATAGAAATTGAATTAAGAAATAAAATTGTAACCTATAAAATATTTTAATAGAATTTTTATATAATATGAAAAAAACGTGAAGTACCTTGAATCCTATAGGCAAGAAGTGAACTCGGATATACTATTATCTTAGCAATAATGATACTATTATAGTACAGTCAACGAAGGAATTTCGCTTGCAAAAAATAGTGCTCTCGAGATTATTTTTTTATATGGTAGAGGATACCCCCAGGTATAACATACCCAAAGTCCTAAGCCCAGGGTCACGAGCTAAGCTGAGGAGGGGGGGTTAAAGGTACCCCTTTTTAGATTTTCGTTAATATTTTCACAACCTAGCATATTAGCGGAAAAGTCTATACTACAAAATTAGAGACAAATAAATTGTCTATAAAAAAAGTTATGTTCATATTTTTGCTAGGGTTAATAATAAGGGAAATGCGGGGGGTAGAAAAGTCAACCAATCTGAAAAAAAAACTGTTATTGTCTTAGATATTGAATGTTTTCTGACCAATGTACTTGGAAAAAAGAAAGAAGGTAAATACACATTCATTCACTGTTATTTCATCATGTCATGAGGCTGAGAGTGGATTTCAAATTTATTTTATTTTCTATATATCCGAAACTTTAAGAAAAAGGTAATGTTTACTAAATTAGGCAAAATTTAATTAGCAAGAGTTGTTTTCATACGGCGCCAAAAACTGATAACGTTTTTTTTAAAGGAACACAATACTAATTTTATTTGCCGTATTGCGGGGTTCTTTCTCCCCCCCTTTTAGAAGGAGGGGCATTTTTTTTTAAATAATATTAAAAATCAACGGCAACACTTACAAAACAAAAAAGTACCTTTTCTGAAAGCCAGAACTCCGTTCTTCTATTTGATATAAAAATCAGGTTATTTGTGTCCATAGTTTTTTTTTAAATTACTTTCAAACTCAAAATTAAAAAAAAAATTAAATTTAGTTTTTGATTTTTTTTTTTAATTGGCAAATAAAATGCTAAATTGGCTTTTATTACTACTCCTAATAATTCCTAATTGAAAACTGAAAGCAAAATGGTTCTATGTCTCCCAGTTTTTGAGAAAATTGAGAGTTGCAACGACAACTTTTTTTATGTTTTTTTTTTTTTGTATAATTTTTATTATTATTAATTACTATACTGGGTAGTATGTGTAAGGGAAAGAATGAATCAATTATATATGAACCTTCGAAGCAAGCCACCCAAGGTACTGTTTTACTGGTAGAGCTGATCCTTAGGTACAACATACTCAAAGTAACAAGCCCGGGGCCGCAAGCTTTAGGTAGGGGAGGGGGTAAATGTCCCCTTTTGTAGTTTTTCTTCAATATTTGGAAAACTTTATGTGACAAAGTGAAAGAAAATTAAAGTCCTACAAATAAAAGTTATGTTTATTGTTTTTCTAGAAGCAATTTTTATTTTAAAACACATCATGATTGTGATCATCATGATTATTAAATTGTCCACTTATGTCGTCATCACTGCTGCATAACCTGCTCTATTGTTTGCGGTATTTGCCATGGTGCTTGCACGAATGGTCCTCCTGTACAGGACTTGCACGAGAACACAGAAGACCTGAACAGTGATGACGACATAAGTGGACAATTTAATAATCATGATGATCACAATCATGATTTGTTTTAAAATAAAAATTGCTTCTAGAAAAACAATAAGCATAACTTTTATTTGTAGGATTTTAATTTTCCTTCACTTTGTCACATAAAGTTTTCCAAATATTGAAGAAAAACTACAAAAGGGGACATTTACCCCCTCCCCTACCTAAAGCTTGCGGCCCCGGGCTTGGGACTTTGAGTATGTTGTACCTAAGGATCAGCTCTACCAGTAAAACAGTACCTTGGGTGGCTTGCTTCGAAGGTTCATATATAATTGATTCATTCTTTCCCTTACCTACCCAGTATAGTAATTAATAATAATAAAAATTATACAAAAAAAAAAAACATCAACAAAATGCAATTTTCTCAAAAACTAGGAGACATAGAACCATTTCGCTTTCAGTTTTCAAATAGGAATTATTAGGAGTAGTGAATAATAAAAGCCAATTTAGCATTTTATTTGCCAATTAAAAAAAAAAAAATCAAAAACTAAATTTAATTTTTTTTTTTTTTAATTTTGAGTTTGAAAGTAATTTAAAAAAAAAACTATGGACACAAATAACCTGATTTTTATATCAAAGAGAAGAACGGAGTTCTGGCTTTCAGAAAAGGTCCTTTTTTGTTTTGTAAGTGTTGCCGTTGATTTTTAATATTATTTAAAAAAAAATGCCCCTCCTTCTAAAAGGGGGGGGGAGAAAGAACCCCCCTCTACGGCAAATAAAACTAGTATTGTGTTCCTTTAAAAAAAACGTTATCAGTTTTTGGCGCCGTATGAAAACAACTCTTGCTAATTAAATTTTGCCTAATTTAGTAAACATCACCTCTTTCTTAAAGTTTCGGATATATAGAAAAAAAAATAAATTTGAAATCCACTCTCAGCCTCATGATATGATGAAATAACAGTGAATGAATGTGTATTTACCTTCTTTCTTTTTTCCAAGTACATTGGTCAGAAAACATTCAATATCTAAGACAATAACAGTTTTTTTCAGATTTGTTGACTTTTCTACCCCCCCGCATTTCCCTTATTATTAACCCTAGCAAAAATATGAACATAACTTTATTTATAGACAATTTATTTGTCTCTAATTTTGTAGTATAGACTTTTCCGCTAATATGCTAGGTTGTGAAAATATTAACGAAAATCTAAAAAGGGATACCTTTAACCCCCCCTCCTCAGCTTAGCTCGCGGCCCTGGGCTTAGCACTTTGGGTATGTTATACCTGGGAGTATCCTCTACCATAAAAAAAATAATCCAGAGAGCACTATTTTTTGCATTTATTTTATGATTTTGAGTCTTCGTTGACTGGGCTAATTAGGGTTCTCCCGTTGTTATTTAGCATTGTGTATCTATCATTTTGTTTATATTTTCGATTGTTTTGCTACGATTAGGCTTTGGTTTGAAGGAGCCTTAAAGTAGGTCCATCTATACTACTTAGCTCCTTTACCCCTCCGTGGTGCATAGACCATTAACTCCTGCTACACGCCATCTAGTTCTGTTTCTGGAAATATTTGTGAGCTCTCCCCAACTTTGTTCCAGCTTTGAGATTCCTTTTCAACTGTTGTACGCTAAGTTTTGCTCTAGCCGAGCCCCCGGTCTTCTGCCATCTTGGTAAAAGGATCCCATCTCCCATCAGCTATCACTTCATTGCATATCTCCCGATACAGTCTTTAGCAAGCCACCGTAGGGTGTGACTAATCCACTGCCACTTTCTTTTGCAAATAACGATGTCAATTAGATTTTGACCAGTTCTCCGAAGGTGTTCTTGGTTGAGAATGGATTTCCTAAGAATGCTTCAAAGACATCTATTGGCTAAAGTTTGCAGCTCCTTTCCACGAACAACACCCGTTTAGAAAATACGGACACTATGTTCGAGCGGAACAGTCGGAGTTTGGTCATCGTACTGTAGACGTTGCTCTTCCAAACTTTTGAAAGCATGCCGAAAGCAGATTTTGCTTGACCAATTCGGCAATTAACATGTTCATCTATACCCCCACCATCTTTTGAGAAAACGTGTCCTAGGTTCAGAAAGTTGTTCACCGCCCAAACTCCTGTCCCGAAACTTCGTCGTTGGGCAGAGTTACCAAATATTTTGAGGATGGTTTTGATCCTCAGCCCACTCAACATCTGGTGAAGATCCAAGATGTTGTGTGAAAGCAAGTAAATATCGTCTGCGCAGTCGAGATGTTGCAGAAAGGAAACATTCTCCATTGGATTCTTCGTGCTTGTTCAGCTAGGGTTGCCTGGGAGACATATACAATAACCACCAGAAATAACAATGGTGCTATTAAACTGATCTGTCGAACTCCACTATGGATCTTGAAGTCCTTAGATACCTTTCCGTTGTGCAAGAATTGACAAGTTGCACGCTCATAGGTATCGTTGATAGTAACGATAAGCTTCTTGGCTCTTCTGCGTAACACTAAACAAATAAAATTTAAACTCAAAATATAGAAATTCTTTTCGAAATCGATAAAAAGCTGATGAAGAGGGGAACGGAACTCCATCACGCATTTTACTATTATCGGTATCGGTACTGTCCCAACCGTCTTTTCACGATTGACCACAAATTCTCAATCGGATTGAGGTCGGGACTTTGTGCTGGCCACTGCATCAAATTGAAATTTTGATCCGCAAGCCATTCCTTCATGATTTGGACGTGTGTTTCTGGTCACCATCTTGTTGAAATATGACTTCCTGCTCAGGATAGCCGCTCCTTGCTACAAAATTTGCAAAGATGAGTCTGCAAAATGTGCAAATAGTCTTCTTTCCTCATTATTCTATCGATTTTTTGCAGTGGGCCAATGTGTGACCATGTGAAGCAACCCCACACCATGACGTCCCCTCCTCGTCATAGTTTCTTCATTATTTTAAAGAGCTATATGAAATTATTATACATAATTGTTTATTTTATTTATTAAAATGTTCTGGAAAAAAATCTTACCACCCTGAATAAGACACATCAGAAACTAAAATAGTTAAAGCAAGTCATAAACAAACCAAACAAATGCAAACCTAACGGTAATTTTTGACATATTTGCTGATTACAAACCAAACAATGTACAGTACAAAAATGAGTACATGTGATTTTTTTTTGTTTTATTTGTTTTTTTCTGAGAGTTTGTTGTTAACAGTTTTTTATTGTTAGCCATTTTGTTTAGAACCAACGAAAACAAAATTTTAATTTTCTTTCTTATTTCTATTCTTATGCAACAATAAATGCATGGGGTACAAACTTGTACTCATTTGTGCACCGTTGCACCCTACTGTAGTTTAGTATATACTGGCAAAATTTTTCTTCAATCTTCTGCACTGATCCTCTTCCATCACCATCAAGGTACCATCTGCATCATCGAAGAGATGTTGTTTTCGAGATTTATTTCCAACCAAACCCTTGGTTATCTTATAGATGGTGCTAATGTGGCACCTGAGAGCTGTTTCCTCAGCCTGCTCTAATATGGTCGACGTCTTTTGTCACGTCTTACTTCGACCTATTAGCAATTCCTTCATCGATCTTCCAAGATCCAAGTAACAGAAAAGAGAACCATATTCTGTGGCTTCTTTGCATTATACCCTCATACTCAAACACCGCAGTTGTAAAGGCATTTCGCAGAATGTTCCAGTGTGGTTTATGCTTCTGTGGCGAGGAAGCCTTGTATTTTTGCCGCTCTATGTAGCACTTTAGGATCTCGTAATCGGTCGGTATTGTAGCTGGTTGTAAAAATGAAGTTCAATCGGTTTTCTTGTACTTGTTTTCTTGTGTGATCGTGAGGCATTTCAGTACTTCGGCACCGCGTCTATTTTGAACGTTTCCTAGTACAGATGGAGTTCGAAGTCGAAGACTTTCGAGTATGAAATGGTGATTGTGAGATAACCCGACGGACGTCAGCACGGCCGATAGCGTCTATTTCGAACAACGAGAACGCAATTTTTAAAGCGAATACTTATCGCAAAGTGATCAATGAGGTTCGCTGTGTCATATTAGTCCGTGGATAACCAACTTATCTTGTATGGAATCTTATGCTAGAACAGAGTGCCTCCAATTACAAACCACTCTCCATATTGTCGTTGCATTCACCAATGCCTTCGTCACTCCGTCCGTCCATTCTTAGGTGCAGTGTCGTCCTGACCAACCGTATTGTTTAGATCCCCCATTACGATAGTAATATCTCTAGTCGGCGAACCTCTTTAACCACGGTGAGTTGACTGTAAAAATCCCTCCCTGATGGCTGTCAGTATCTTGCCATCGATGGGTTTTCAGGTTATTAGACTTTGACGCGCATTTTAAGTCATCAACGCCAAAAAAACGAGAACTTCAAGCCAGTTTTCTAGAGTAAATAAACAAACTACTTTTTGAAGGTGAGTCCACCTATTCTGCTCCGAACCATCTCACTTCGATCAGTCCTAGGATGGCTTGATTATAACGTAGAAATTCTATCTCAAGTTGAAGGAAACCGGCGTTGTTGGAACCTTTATTCGTGGTTGTCGGGAAGAGTTTTAAAATTCCAGAATCCAATATTTCCCCATCATCGGTAGGTATTCGCTGAAATAACCGATATTCTGATAATCTTTGAGGAGAATATAATTTAGTTTCAACTTTAACTATTCATACTACTTGTTAGCCCAACCTATAGTTAACTTATTTTAGTTTGTATAAATCTTTTTTCGATAGGGGTGATCAGCACTAAAAAAAACATAAACGTATCAGACAATCTAATTTTAAACAAAAACCATGTGTCGGTCTAGTTTTGCAACAGAAACTGTTTCCGGTCTTCAATAAATTATTTGAAGTTTGCTTATAAATAGCCTGCCTAGCAATCGATCAAAGTAAGATAATATCTAATCCAATTTCGTGTGAATAACTCCTTTTTTAAATATACATATATACATAGGTGCCTACTTAAATCGATACAAAAATATCCAATATGTATCATGGTAATTATCCAATTCAATATTCATTTTGTCACCTCAGGCAAATCCACAGATAATAAATAAAACCTTGGGGGGGCGTCAATTGGTTTCATTCCACATACGAATATATAAGCTGCACCCCACGGGGACCCCACCCAACATACGTAATCAAAATTCTAACATGATTATCAAAGATAAAGAAAATCTCAAATGAACAGGCTTAGACTTATGAGCCTTTATACATAAATGAATACAAAAAAGTGTGCCGCCAAATGAAATCGAAACGAGATCAGATAGTTATTTTTTTTCTTCTAGCCAGTTGAACCATAACTTCCGCTTTATAACCGACAACGCGTCAACAACCATTTTATACGTGATCCCACGTAACCACGACAAAAAATACATACATATATACATGAATGTGAATACTAAGTACCTCGGGTTTACCTGATGACTAGGGTATACAAATGTTCCAAAGGAAAAGGAACGTATACCTCAGTATCTGCACATATATACACTATTCAACTCATTATTCACAATGCAAATTTGTATGGTTCTTAGACAGATAATCTATCTACAACATCTTAACGATCCAATAAAAAAAAATGTTAAAGTACTTAAGTACCAGATCATGATACAGACACACACAAACCATAAGGTTTTGCAAAGATCATTAATGTATGGCAGTAGCGGAGAAATTATGCATTTGACCCCCATTCCTGTAGGCAACTAAATGTCCTAGTTAACAACAAGCGATAATGAAACATATTAAAGCGCATACTCAACTCGTATACCCCAAACACAAAACCATAAAGATCATCTTAAAAACGCCTTGCATAACTGTTAATCGCGCGCATAAACAAAAAGATTACTCATAAAAATCGAGGTATCCAATCATAAGGAGAAACTAAGGCATAAGAAGAAGAACGTGGAAAATGCGCATAAAATCTTTGATCAATCTACAAAATGTGACCTAACGCGATGGTGTAGTACAAATCCTATTTGCCTGATGGTAAAATCCGCTTCCAAATGCCATACAGTGGTTTTGTCGGTCTGTGACTAATGATTAGCTCAGATCCGACACTCAGGCATCCAGGCCACAAGACTAATACATGATGCGATACTTGCTGGGAGAAAAGAACCCACTGAAGACTTGAACACTGTGGGAAATGCTTTATTAAGTGGATAATTGCAGCATCAGCCAGAATCATGATCCAAAGAGTTTCTTCTAATTTGTTGGCCATTTGAGCCATATTTCCATCTTCAATTGTGTTGGCCATGGATGGATTCGGTTGTGAAGGGCGCAACTGGTTTCCCTGTGTAAAAGAGGACTTAGATGATGCGAAACGAAGTTTCTCTGTGGTCTCCAACAAAATAACAAAATAGAGAAATAAAGCAAATTTATATGGCATTGTCCGCGAACAATTAAAAGCTCACCCAAACAAACTCAAAATATTCGGAGCGACATTAAAACTTTCCTTAGTTTTGCAGTTTAATACGGAAGAGAAGGTCGAAATGCCAGATTAATTTTGGCAAGCGAAATTTTCGTTGTTGCTCCAAATGTTTCTGTGCGAAAGGAGAGTATAGATTTCTACACATTATAGCTATTGACAAGCGAAAATTCCGTTGTTGCTCCGAATGTTTCCCGTTAGTTTGGGAAATCCTTAACGGTTGATGATTCGTGCGAAGGAAGAATCTATACTTCTCCACATTAGAGCTCATGACAACTGAATATTTTGTTGTCGCTCCAAATTTTTCGCATTGATTTGGGATATGGTCCGGGCAATTAATTTTTTGTGAAAGAAGAGTCAAGACTCCTCTACATTATAGCTCATGACAAGCGAAAATTTCGTTGTCGCATCGAATCTTTCCTGTTTGTTTGGGAAAGCCTTTAATGGTCGATAGTGCGGGCAATTATTTCTATGTGAAAGAAGATTCTAGACTCCTCCACATTAGTGTTCATGACAAGTAAAAGTTTCATTGTCGCTCCGAATAGTTCGCGTTGGTTTGACAGAGATTTAATGGTAGATGGTCCGGGAAATTTTTTCTGTGTTAGAGAGGAGTCTATACTTCACAGCATTACAGCTGATGACAAGCAAACATTTCGTTATTGCTCCGAATTTTTCGCGTTTGTTGGGGAAAGCCGGGTCCATGGTCCGGCAAATTAATTCTGTGCGAAAAAAGAGTACAGATTTTTGTAGTTCGTTTCGTTGTTCATCTTTTTGACAAGCGCGCATGCTCATGGTTACAAAATACGTACCTTTTTCCATTCGCTATTTTGGCTTTCATGTACATTTTGTTTGCCGAGCTGTGTACCATTATCCCTTAAGACTAGTACGCTGCTGATGCGAAACGAAAAATCCCATACGAAAATGACATGACGAAATCATAAACGTAAAATTTCGTTGTCCTTTTCGTTTTGTGGTACGCTGGTCGACCAGCGAAATTGATGATTATACCAGATTGTTTTGACAAGTCTCCATTGTGTGCGAAAAAATGACATTTGGGTTTGTTAGTGTTTTTATTTCTTGTTTCTTTCATTACAGCACTGTTTTTGTTTGATTTTTTCATTAAATTTCTATTTATTCATTTGCAATTTATTTAAACTCTCCATGAATATTTTTCCGCTATGTTTTCGTACGCAT
Source organism: Melangyna quadrimaculata (assembly GCA_949320155.1). Classification (NCBI taxonomy): domain Eukaryota; kingdom Metazoa; phylum Arthropoda; class Insecta; order Diptera; family Syrphidae; genus Melangyna; species Melangyna quadrimaculata. The sequence continues at coordinate 466,625,672 of OX439483.1, read as the reverse complement.
TTCGTTGTCTTTTTGGAGACCGCAGGAAAATTTCGTTTCGCATCAGCAGCGTACTAGGCTTTATGACGAAAGTTTTCGTTTATGATTTTGTTGTCATTTTAACATTGGTTTTTTTCCGTTTGGCATCGTGAATAGGCCTATTTGGCTCACACATTTTCAGTGTTCTGTCAAAATCAAAACCCATAATACACAATGTCCAAGGTTACCAAAAAGGCATATTTATAAAGAAAAATCCAACTTGCTCAGAAAAGGCCTTTATAAAACAAATACGGCCCTACTCATGCATCACGATAAGTTGGTATTCTTCTACTTTCAGCGCCAGTCGTTGATGTTGTCTGTCTGAGAGTAATTTCGTTTCCATCCAAAACTATACACAACGTGATAACGTGTAAGAATCTGTGTAAAGAGTACACGCTTAATGATGCGATTGCCATCATTAGGACTCTCGTCTTCCCCAATCGCACTGCACATTCACAGAAACGCTGCTGTAAACTCTCATCACGTTTTGGAATTGAAATAAAACAAAAAGTTTCCTACAAATTATTTTCACTTACTGTCATCTGTCATGTCGGATCGATTTGTAAGAAGTGATAATCGGTTAAAAACTTGCAATGGAATTGTAGGTTGTGTCTAATTTAGCGAGCTGGGTTTGTTAAGTGAATCAGTGAGATATGTACGTAGACATGGATCCCCATCCCCAAAATTATAATAAATGCTGTATGATGAGCCGAGAGAGTGAGAGAGATACACGTTGTGAGAAAGTGATCCTTCAACTTGAAGCAGGAAGATTACTTTTCATCTTGATTGAAATGTGAATGCGTTAAGTATTTTCCATCACTCACTATGATTTTTGGTTTTCCATTCCTGCATCAACTTTGGCTACATTGTAACATGAAAATCATGAAGGCGACTTCAAAGTTGGCAAATCGTGTCAAAATCTGCACAAATAGTTTATTTCCACATTGAAAAATACAATATTGCATCCACTTTAAATTGCTGCAGCTAAGTCTAGTAAAACTTGATTAAACATTTGGTATAGTGTTACTTATTTTGTTGGTTGATTTAGTCACTCGATACAAATTATACCTAGTTTCTTACAGAAGACAGGTTAATAAAATCAAAATGCTATGTATATTTAAACTGACAGTTATAAGTCTATATATTGGTTGTTGCAATTCTGCAATAGATACGCAGAGACAGAATAGATTAATGATATGATCAGTTGGATTTTTATTTCTTGGAAGTAAAATTATGTTGCATGAGATTAAGGAACACGTGCATTAGTGTAATAATGTCAAGGCTTTTCGATATTGTTACTTGTTTTTTTTTTTTACTGGCAGATTGATAAATCATGATCATACATAATATATGTACGTTCTAACACATAAACCCAAACAAGAATTCACAATCTGAGTAATAGGAACCGGAAATCTATGAAAAGCCCAAACAAGAATAATGTCTCCAATTTTCATTTAAATTCTTCCAAATATGGGTATTCGTATTATCTATTATGGGCTTTGGTTTAGTTTATATTTAAAAGTTGGAGATTTCAATTGATGTTAAACAGTGTGACTAGACACTTACTTCTAGCTGAAACACAAAATGGTTAAGATTTTACTCAAATCTTCTCCCAACCCAATTGTGTTGATATGAGTGTTTTTGGGAAGTTGACCACACCTGTTTTTCGAGGCATTGGATTGATGTATTCAAGGTTTTCTGAAACTGTCCGATACTGTGTTGACCTGTGTCCCTTGAAGTCCAAAAGTTTTAAGAGCTCGCTGAAAACAGAGAGGACTCAAATTGTCCTCCTTGACTGATTAGACCCCTTTCACACTAGGAATCTGAGTTGCCGGCGATTTTTAATTTGTAGGCGAGAAGGGCGTAAAAGGAAGACAACAAATCTCCCCTCTCCCCCTTCTCGCCAACAAACTAACTAGTTTCTGGCAACTCAGTTTCCTTATGTGAAAGCGGTCTTACAATTTTGTTGGGAATTCCAAAACTGGAAATCCATCCACAAAAAAGGCTGTTGCAACTATTTCGGTGGTGATGTCAGTGATTGAAATGTTTACTCGCTATCTTGTTAAACGATCTATCCATGTAAGGATACACTATGTACATAAGTAGGTGTATAGGTTCTACTTATTTTCCATCGGAAAATGGAAGAAGTCCAACTAGGTCTAAATGAAAATGTTGAAATCTTCGTTCAGGGAGTTAAAAATGAAAAAAATGCCAGTAATAGATCTGATGTGCTGATAAACCTCGCTCTTTTGGCAGCTGACACACGACCAAATGAAGCGTTCCAAGAGCATCTCGATAGCTTAACTTACACAAGAATGTGTCTTCTCTTGTTGTTTAAAAACTTAGCGCTTTAGAGTAGCTGAAAACAGAAAGTATGGACGGCGTTAGGAAGAGTCAGTTTTTTTTTATTACTGATCGGAGGAGTTCCTTGAGTTCGTCATCGGAGTGTTGTTGGTTTGCAAAATCATTTGTCAATTGGAGATGGTGTAAGGTTATGGCGTTTTACTCTGGATAAAGCATTAAGCCCAGTACATACTTTCTCGTGAAGTAAACAATTGTCTGTTGAGAAAGTTATCGTTTGACATTTCTCACAGATACACACTTGTAAATGCGTTGTGAACATTTGACATTTGAAACCAAAATGCCTTACACAAAATTGTCATCTGTCAAAGCTTCACCAGCATTTTCCCGTTCATTTTGCTCGGAAATTGGTTCACCGCTAGTGAACAAAAACTCTCGCCTCTGCTCTCCACACACGGCTTTACAAGCACGGTCACGGGTTAACAAGAAATGCCAATTTATATTGGTTCACGTCATGATTCAGAAGTACCTACATATATACTAGGCTTTAGCTACAACGTTTTCTTTAAGTGTACAACGTTAAAGTCAATGGTGAACGCTATAGAGCCATGATTACTGACTTTTTCGTTCATCAATTAAACATGATGTGCAGGAGCTGTGGTTTGAACAAGACGGCGAAACATGTCACACAGCTCGTGCCATAATTGATTTATTGAAGTAAACGTTTGGTAACCGCATAGCTTCACGTTACGGACCCGTGAATTGGCCTCCAAGATCGTACGATTTAACGCCGCCCCGCTTGACTATTTTCTGTGGGGATATGTTAAGGCGCTAGTCTACGCCGATAAGCCCGAAACGATCGACCACTTGGAGGACAACATTCGCCGCGTTATTGCCGATACATATACGGCCACAAATGTTGGAAGAAGTCATCGAAAATTGGCCCTCCAGATTAGACTACGTCCGAGCCAGCCGTGGCGGCCACATACCAGAAATCATATTTAAATTATAATGCCAGAAGATTATCTTTCGAATAAAGTAAATTTCATGTTTTGGTAATAAAGTGTCTGTAGAAATTTACCATTTCTAAAAATCTTTGCAGCTCCTGAGTTGTTGATGGTAATAAAAAAATAATAAATATCATGGCGCAACAGCTCGTGAAGAACCAGCATTCCTGTGTGAGCGTGTCGACAGGGATAAAGGGCAACTAAAATTTGTATACCGAATCAGAAAAGCTAGATGATGAGTTGTCTTTCAAAACAAGTGATACTCTTGGAGCCCAGAAAATGTGGATGGATTTTAGTCCAACGCACTAACAATTAACCTACGGGCTTCTACTGTGACAAGGTTACCTAAGAACTTCAATACAGATATTGAGTTTGGAAGGATTGATTGTAAAGCTAAAACTTTTTTCCTTAAACTTTGAAAAAGCAGTCTCAGATGTTCTCGATGCTCCTCTGCTGAGTTTGATGCGATTAAAAGTCAAATTTTGTTTAAAAAATTCAAAGTATGAGTTGCTAATCATGGATTTCACTAATCAGCCAATTTTGGTTGATAAGCGTTAGTTTATTAAAGCCTACAAAAGTCACATACTAAATTTAACCCACTGTGAACAAACTGGCCCTTAGAACGATAAACATAAAGTAACATTAAATAAATTTATTATCCTTTAAATTAAAATTAAAAAAAGTCAGTAATGTAACAAACATAATATAACAAAAACACAAGTCCATAACATTAAGAATTATTCTTAAAACAAAATCACATATTTTGCTATTCGTTTTAGATAGGCAATGTTACTTAAATCTGGTCTCTTTCTCATAATGCGTCTAATTTTTTTATTTTTCTGAATTGGTTCCCTATTTTTTTAATGTGCTCCCCATTTCTTACCCTTTCCACTTGTGCTTTTGCGAAAATAAGCTCGTTTTTTAAGTCGCTTATTAGCTTATATAAACCGGGCTTTTTTTCTCCCAACCAACACTTTTAACCGACGCCGACGACGCCAGGCTTCAACGTTGTTTTGCGTCCTTGGGAATACTTCCGTTATTTTCTTTGAATTTTCAAAGACAGACCAAAACTCTGGTTGATGTCCTACCAAAATATAATTTTTTTTTCAAACCAGGATGCCAGTTTTAAAATATCATCATCTTCAAATGTACTACGCAAAGAAGCGTAGTACTGACTGATCTCATCGCCATCGGCAGGAACAAAAGCCATGCTCTTTATCATACGAACCTGAAGAGAAAAGTCTTCGTTATTTCCGTATTTCTCTATGAATTTGGAAAATATGTACTTTATGTACATGTTAATAACAATGTTAATAACAATGTTAGTTATAAAATCTCTTACTTAGTTTTTACTAACAAACCTTTCTTTTTGCACTCTCCTACAAATTATTTGCCCAAAGTGGAACAGCCAGCATCTCATTTCAACGCAAGAAAAACATTTTTTTGCAGTTGTTATGATTGCATTTGCAAAATCGCTTATTATGCTTTTTGGTTTCAATTGGATGGCATAATCGATAGCAACTTTCTGCAGCTCAAAAAAAATGCTTCGTAGAGCTCGAGTGTTTTTTTGATCATCAGGCAAAAAACGAGAGGTACGTTTTCTCCCTCAACTCGACCTTGAATGGAAAAAAGATGTCTCATCATAGTTGGAACTACATCGAAAGTGCCATCAATGATCCAACAATCGCTCTCATTCAACAATTGTAAGGAAGATATTGTTCCAAAAATTAATACTGTTTCGTTCCCTACACTCTTCTCCGACAATAGGAACAGTTCCCTTCCAGAACATACAAGCAAAGGGGTATATCTATTTCTTGTAATGTTCCTCGTTCCTTAATACAAGGGGATGCTTTCCTTGCTCTCTTTATTTTGTTTGTTAGCGCGCTTTTTGATGGATCACGACTGCAAAGCGGGGTTTCAACACATGATTGCTGGACAACCTGATTGGGTGCGATAAAGGTTTTTTTAGCTTGATTTGTACGTAGTTGTTAGCTTTAACCACATCTTTTTCAGTCGCACTTGGTTCATGAGAATGACTGCAGGAATATTTCAAAACACTGTGGACATTCTTATCTTATTAAGTCACTATTCGCGATTTGCATTTAGATTTAATTCTAGCAGAACAAGCCCAATTGTAGGTACCAATTTTGGTTACTCGCTCCAAAAAGAAAGAATAACCATCAACAATTAACTTTTGTTTTCCTTTATTGGACACTACTGTTAACACTACAATTAACACTCAAAAAATTTAGGCAATAATTATTGTTTTTTTGTTTAAGCACGTGCAAGTACAAATAGGATTTGTTGCAGTTACATGTGTAATGACTTATTTAAGCACGATCTATTGAAAAGAATGAGAAAAACATATAAAATAGCAAAAGGGATAGGTATATATGTCAGCTAACGTGGTTTCGCTTCGTTTTTAGTACATGTTTATTCATATATGTTTATGTCTTAATAAAATAAAACAAATGTCAGTTTAATGTGGATTTCCTTTCAACAAAAAAATCAAATCAGTGAAGGAGAAATTTGATTTGTTTAGAAGAAAAGATCAAATTTTCTAAACCAATCAAATCTTTAATTTTAGAAAGATTTACACCGACTTGCACACACATTAGGAAGACTTGACATTTCTCTGGCTATTGTTTACGTTTGGCTTTTCAGTAAATTTGTTCAATTAAATTATATCCGTGGTGTAAAAGTATAAAGTTCACGTTCTTCAGTAAATAAAATAAAATAAAATAAAATAAAATAAAATAAATAAAATTTACTATATGTAGATAGAATTACAATTTTCCATTTTCAAAAAAAAATTAAAGAATTGCGGGTTCGGGCCAGTCAAATTGCACACACATACAATCACAGAAAAATATTTATTTTGTTTGCGAGTTCCTTACAACAAAAATAAAGATTTGATCTCCAATAGTTGAAAAGAAATCGACATTATTTTGATGTTTACATGTTAATAAAATCAGTTCTAAATCAAAGCAAACGTCAATTATATTTTGGCACAGTAGACTATTTTGTGATCATTTGGAAAAAAAATCAAAATGCTTGTTTTTAATACAACTGTATAGAAATGTTGGCAGTAAAAGATAAATAGTTCTGTAATTATGTAGGTATGTTAATTCTGTATTTACAAAAAAATCGTTTTGATAATGTAAAAAAGTGCGCACTTTTTTACATTATCAAAACGATTTTTTTTTTAAATACAGAATTTAAAAAAAACAGAACTTTGAAATACAGAATTTTGATCATACAGAATTTTAATCATACAGAATTTTAAAATACAAAATTTTCTCCATACAGAATTTTGAGTAACCAAAATTTTGAAATACAGTATTTTGAAATACAGAATTTTGACCATACAGAATTTCGACCCCAACCCTTGACAGATTCCTTGGTTGAGAATTTATTCAAATTCCTGCTTTGCTATCTTCAGTTGGTTGGGTGATAGTCTATTAGCCTTTGAATATACTATACAGGAAGTCTTATAGTTTGAATTGGAATGTTACATTGTGTTTCGTCTTAGCCATAAGGTAAATTTTCATGATGTCTTCATATTCTTTCTACAGGTCAATGACGGACAAAAAAGGTTGCAGCAAAAACAGTCGTTTGAGGTCGTTTTCGTCGATCATTTTTTTTACATCAACTAAAAGATCAAAAAAAACGAAAGGAAATCGGATCCAATTATGGGTTCTGTGACTTGAGCGATCACAAACGGACAGCAATAGCGTCTACTTAGGCTAAGATTAGGACTCGTAATTCATTCTCCATAGGTCGTGATTTCAGTTCCGTTTGCTGTTTTGCTTGCTTATTGCTCCGGTGTCTGTGAGATAACTTTGTTTTGCCGATTTCTCTTAAACGTAAAGCTGACTTATCGTGTTTGCAGACTCGATATAGACGTTGCTTGCTGTCCACATGTAAGTTTTTCGCCTGAAACTTATATGGATCTTGGCACTTTTTCTCAAGTTTACCAAAACGACGATGATAGAAATAAAAATGATGTTGGTCTTTGGCCCTTGAACTGGATATGCTGCTCATTTTCGAAGAACTTCGACGACTTCATCGAACGTTGGACTCAGAACTGAAGTATTCTCTTGAAGTTCGGAAATGGTTAAATCACTGGAGTGCTGAGATGGTAGCAACTATTGAATTTCCGTAGACGTCATAAATGTGGTCTACCAAAGTTTTGAGTTCTTGATTGGGAGTTAAGACTGCATGACAGAATTAATTGCGTTGTATTTGATAATTGCTGTGTCCGGTGTTCTGGACCGAAATGCTAACTGACGAAAGCTCCTTTATCTTGCTTAGCAGCTGTGTTCAATAACTTTGAACAATAAAAACCACATTGAAAATTTTGAATGAAACAACAACAACTTAAGTGTTTTACCACCAAGTTATTTTTTGGCTGAAGTTATAGCTATTTCACGAGCTATTTTCTGACCATATCTGACTTCTTTGTGTGGTCCGAGTTTTAATGTGTTCATTTTTGCCCGTCACAGGGATTGAACTTAAGACATCAACTGTGACTGGAATTCGGAAGCCGACAGCCTACCCATCGCGCTACCGAAGCCACATGCTAAGCTCCATCTCAGTGCAGGTTTTGTTGCTTATCAAATGCATTTGAACGACTAGCATTGAAATAGCTTTAACTTTATCTAGAAAATAACTTGGTGGTAGAACACTTTAGTTGTTGTTGTTTTATTCAAAATTTTCAATGTTAATTGTTGTCTTTGCAACGTGACTGCATTTGTATGAACTTAAGTTCATACAAAAAATCCTACTTAATAAGAACCACAGTCAAGCCTTTAACAAATCTGTTATGAAATTTACCCCACACTTTTTGTACAGATTCACAGTTTCGCAAAAAGAATTAAAATAAATCAATTATATTTGTTTTTAAATGGAGGTACCTATTCTTCTGTTATGATCGCATTTAAATAAGCAATATAATTTAAACGTATTTTAATACTGTTTACGCCATGCCTTGGTGTGGTGGGTCTAATGCTAGCGGCAAAATGTTCTGCTATGTGTCTTTTATACTGACACTCCAACCTTGTACTAAATTAAATTGAACATACGAGTACAACAATTACAACTTGTTAAAGCACTTTTCTATTCACACAATAAAAATTGTAGATAGGTAACTAGTCATACAAAAAAAAAAATATTATTTTCCAAAGTTTTTTTTTGACCAGTGTAGTAGGTAGGTAATAGAAAACTGGCACTTATATTCGGTGCACTCTGTTGAGTTGCATTATACTACATTCGAATATCAGAAAGAACAATCATGATTTCTAGCAAGAAAGAACACTTAAGCCAACTTACAACCTGTCACTTTCCATTTGGCACTTGAATCAGTTTGAGTGAGCTATTGCATGTCCACATTCTTACCTACCTATGCATAAATAGTTCCTGCATTTCAATATGTCGACCGGCATGTCGCGCAAACCCCTTATACCTCTCCGCCTCTCCCTTTTTATGTGGCACAGTACAAAAAACAACCTTTACGCATGATTAATATTCAAATGCCATGACTAAGTCGTGCAGAAAAACAAAAAGCAAATAGCCAACTAAGCTGGTCAGAATGTCGTTGGAACACAATAACCACATGCTACTAACAAAATTGACTTTAAATAGAATTGACCATTGTTTGGATCTAAAATATAATTGAAAATGAGGTATGAACTTTTGATAAGTTAAAATTATATGTTAAGCTTTTTTAATGAGCCCTGGTATGAGTATTAGGCTTTTTGAGTGAGTTGGCTTCATAAGAGATTCTAAATCAATTTGATGCCCCTTAAGTCACTTGATGAATTTTTCAATACTTCATCTTCGTGTAGAATACTGCGACCATTGTAATGTCCCTTATTCGTTTTAAATATGTATCTTTACTAATTTAAGCTCTTTCTCCACTTTCAGATATTAGTTGCTTTGTTTATTGTCGCAAATAGTTACTCAAGCTGTGGAGCTGCTCTAAGACGAACTCCAAAAGTATACAACGCCCTCATCACCACCGATGAAAATCTCACATCGAGCAGAGCCTATCCAGTGATTCAGCCAACAATTCAGGAAACTGGTATTGCCAGTTACCCATATGGGCCTTATAATCCTTACGGGCTTTATAGCAACTCACTGTTGAGGTTCCCGCCACCTCTAGTACCAGGATTATCACCGAGGAGTCAGGTAAGAAATCACCATCATGTACGGCATTCAAAGTAAATATTGACGTTATTTTCTTATATACAGCTACCATATCCGTTCCAGCCACAAGGCTTGCCAGCCCCACGTTACCAGCCTCCACATCCACAGTTCCCACAGGAGTATCCATCACCACCTGGAGAGCATCAACTTCCACCATCTGGGCAATCCCCATCACTCCCACCATCTGGACCCTCACCATCCCTTCCACCATCCGGTCCACCATCTGGTCCGGAGCTAGAACCTCAAAGCCAAAACGAAGTCATTCCCCCACCATCAGCACCAGCCCTTGAATCAGCTCCAATTCCAATCCAAGAATCCAAGCCGCCTCAAGTTCAACCAAGCGAAAAGCTTCCGATTCCCCTCAATGAATACGGTTTGCCACCAAGCCTAGTTCCATTGCAACCTTATCCACAGAGAAATCGTCAACCATTACCATTGAACTTCTCGCCTTATCCATACCAGAATTTCCCCGTGCTCTATGAACCATACAATCGCTTCCAAGACCACTTTCTACCTCCATACGATTACTTCCCAAGCAATAGTTTTGGCATTGCTGCTGCTGGTGGTGCACCTATTAACACAACACCAGTTTCCCCAACCCCACCACCCAGTAAAGCACCAATAATTCCCCGAACCCAACCCCAGCCAGAACCAACTACACCGCCTGCACCACCAGCACCAGAAGTAACAACCCAAGTTCCATTGGAAAGTATAAAAAATGCTTCACCAAATAAAAATGCCGATGTTCCAGATGTCCCTCCACCACCAATACCATCTGGAGCCAATTCAACGAATAAGGCTTAATTAAGACCTAATTAAATAGAAATAATTAAAATTAAGTTTTATCCAAAATGTATTTTATTGTATAAAATCTTTTAAAATAAGTTTGAAGTTCACAATCATCACTGACTGTTTATTAGCGGACAGGATGTTTTGTGTGTCATTTTTGTTCGATAAATCGATTAACTTATTCGTAAATTTAGTTATTATATTTTTACCAACAACAATTGTGCTTTATGTCTTAACTTTAATTAAAGAATTTAAAATATTTTTAATTTTTATTAAAGTGTATCTGTCTACTTATTTTGACGGCCGAATTCTATGAACTGTAACAAAAAACCCAACCTTGACCTCGTTCACTTACCCATTCTAAGCAATATAGATTGGTTTGTGATGTTGTATTCCATTGACAATGACAGCTGATGATAAACCAAAATAACGAAAAGAAGTATCTACGTACGTATTTTCGCGTGTAATCGACGAAAGACGAAACGATCGAAAAACCAACCGTATAATCAGGCTCCTTATTCACCTATGTCAGTTTTTTTTTAAGGGGCGCTTCCGAGCGTTCTTCCCCTCCGAAAACAAAAGTGATCGAAACTAAACGAAAAGCAACAAACCACAAATATATATATAATTTCCACTTCATTGCCCCTCTGAAAACCAAAGTTGCGGCTTAAAGGTAGAACTATAATAGTCGACTGGGCACTTAAGCATGTGTCAAAAACCAACATAAAGTCGGAGAAGTCACCCATTCTGCACAGTGGTGAAATTAATCATTCCTATTTTTTAAATTCGTACTTCAGCCAGATGTCAGTTATTCTTAAGTAAGGTGCCCTCCCGAGCGCTGTTCCCCTCCGAAAGCCAAAGTGAACGAAACTTGACGAAAAGAAACAAACCGCAATTATAGAAGCATCAACTTGATTTCCTTGTATTCGTTTGTTTTCGCCCGACCACTTCAGTGCCTCTCCGAACATTATAGTTGCGGCTAACACAACACAATGATGTAGTTGTAGATGCAGCGTGTAAACCTTGTCAAAGTAGAAAGGTACGAAAATAGCACACAGCACTACAAAGTGAAGCTACAAATGTAGCAAGAAAATGTTATATAGCTGAAGTTAAACGTATTTCAAGTTTTGCTGAATGCTACACTCATTTGGGTGTATTCATAGTCATTTTAGAGCTGGGTCTAAGTTAAACATAGGTTTAGTTGAATTTTCGGGCGTTGATTCTATTTTTTTTAAGTTTATCATTTCAAAATATTTGAAGCTATTTGTGTAGTGTACCAAGTTAATTATTATTATTATTCATTGAGCCAAAATTGACTTAAACAGTAGTTTAGTTAAACCTGGGTCTATCTGCGACTATGAATATGCCCCAATTGTGTTCAAGGAGTTAGGCAGAATCAGTTCTTCTACGGCAGGAAAAAAAGAAACTTTTGGAAAACATTTTCGGAATGATATATGTTACTCTTATCACTTTTTATTTTGGCGAAACACGAGAAGGAAAAATAAAGTTGTCTTCATTTAATTTTAAATATTTAACATATACCTAAGGTTTTTTTTTTATATTTAGCGCGCTAAAGGGGTTGTGAATACCCTTAAAGTGAAAAACACAGCACGAGCGATTAGCTAGGTTGGAAGGGATTTGAAAGAAGAAACCGATGTACATTGGTTTTGAATGTCTGTAGATCACAATGGGAGGGGAAGATAGAGCTGGGTAGAGCTTTCCACATTCGTGTAGTGCGACTAAAGAAAGAATCTCTGTCCTTAACAGTACGTCCGAAGTCGGGATCAAGGGTAAACTGGTGGGCATTCCTAGAAGCGCGAGTATTACGGTTGAATTGTTTAAGGGGAGGAATGCAACTGGCTATTTCACTAGAGCAATGTTTGTAAAAATATCGGTAAAATAACGAAAGGCATGAAACATTTCGACGGTGCTCCAGAGATGTAAACGTTTCCGTTATAGTTCTTTCACCTATCATTTTAAGAGCTCTCTTTTGAATTCTATCCAATAAAGTCGATTGGGTTATTGGAGCACCGGCCCTAATATGGGAGTTGTATTCAAGTTTTGGACGAATAAAGGCTTTGTAGATCACAGCCAGATCAGAAGGGGAGACAAATTTCTTGCATCGACGGAGAAAACCTAAACACCTAGCAGCATTTTTGGCGATGTCAAATATGTGGTTGTTCCTTATTAATCGGAATTTATTAACATAAACTAAGCCTTTAAACTTGTTTTTTTTTTTAAGAAAATTTATGTAGATCTCCAGTTAGCTCTGCGCTAATGTGACACAATTTTCTCAGTGCTGCCTTCTTGATTTCTATTTCTATATTGTCGCACTACGATAGCGAAAAGTGAAAAGATTATCCTCCAACGCGGTCAAGTTATACTACAATTTGTTGATTAAAACTAGCTGTATTTTATTAAGCCCAATTTCTCTTAAACTGAAAAACCAAAGTTCATCAGCGGCTATGAATATTAACCAATGTAAATGAAAAATTACCGCTAACGCATTTGTCCGAAATCCATTTCTTAAAATATTAGGTAACTCTTAACTTGGAAACACCCTGTACACATACACCTATTTTCGTATAAATGTATGTACATGTATATTATGTACATACAGTCAACTCCAATTAACTGCACTCCGCTTAACTGTAAACATCGGTTATCTGAAACAAGAAATTTATTCCGGAGCCTTTTTTAGAATTTTTCACAAAAACTGCTTCGCATAACTGAACTCCGCACTCCGCTTAATTGCAAACTCCGGATAATTGAAACAAAATTGTTTGCATTATATGAACATTTTTCACTCAATCAACAACCGCTTTTTTTTTTTTTAAATATGTTATATTCATATTCGTTTTGTAATTAAAAATGTAAATACCTTTGTTGTTTGAATTGTTTCATATCTAAACTAATATATAAAAGTCATTTTTTTGTTTTCTTGTCAGTTTGGCTGTACGGGTGTCCAAACTAACAACAAAACGATGAAAATACTAACTTTTTTTTATGGCATCAACAATGTCTATCCCCCTGCTATCCGATAGATAGCTTTAAAAAAAAAAAATAAACTTAAATTTTTTTAGAAATCCTTAACAATAATAAAAAAAAAGTTGCCTATATGAAATTTGTTTCTTTGGTTTTTTATTAATATCTTTTTAATTAACAGTCGTAGAGGTTTGCAATGTACTAATGAATTATAGCTATATGTCCTAGGAACTTGTTTAAAAATTATATTCCTGTTGTACCGTTGAGCTGAGAAATTCACAATATAATATTGTTTACACATATTACTTAATAACATGTGGGTGTGTGCAGGGATTGATTTAATTTTTTCTTATATTTAATCTCAATAGTATAGCCATTAATTTGGTACCTCACTTTTTAATCTACCTCCTATATTAGCGTCTCAATTGATTTTTTTAAATTCATAAAAAATCGAATAAAATCCATAGAAATGCTCCGCTTTGTTCATTGTCAACAATCGTCTACCAGTGGAGAGCACCGTTACCTCAATTGAATTTCTAATTGGAGTTCTTTTAATATACAAAATCATAACTTCATTTCTACTCAGACGATTATTAAAGTTTTGATCTCAGAATTTAGCTATGAGATATGGCTAAATTTGTGTATAAAAATTATTGAGGGGGGTGAACAATTTCATATTAAAAGGGTGTGTAAATGACCCGTCAAATTTATATTACATATATTAAATTCAAAACTTGATGAAATTTTTTTTATTTCAAAAAGCTAATGATGTATGTTTATAGGCGTAACCTTCTTCTATAAATATGTCAATGATTTTGTATTTCTAAATCTAACGGGAAAAAAAGTACGGGTAATTTAATAAATAAATCACAAAAAAAGCTACATTTAGACAAATTTAGAGGTTTCAAAATTGAGCAAACCTTAAAAGTTCATAATAAATGATACATGAAATTTCGATAGAAATTTATAGCTTAAACTTGTGTGTAAAAATTATTGCAAAATATTAAAAAAATGTGTACTAAAAATGCGTTTTAATGAAAAATCAACTTATTTTTTCGTAATTTAAATACAAAAGTTAATCAAAAATTTATATATTTGAAAAAAAAACAAAGGATGCACATTTATAGGTGTAGCTTTCTTTTACAAATATGTGATAATTTTGTATTTGTAAATCTAACGGGGAAAAAAGGGGCAATTTAATAAAATAAATCACAAAAAGCTCCATTTAGCCAAATTAAGAGGTTTAAAACTTGAGTTATACTTTATAGTTCATAACAAATGATACATGAATTTGAGGTTAAAATTTATAATATAAATTCCAGTGTTAAAATTTTTGCAAAATCTTAAAAAAATTCATACTAAAAATGTGATTTAGTGAGAAATCAATTCAATTTTTGGTACTTTAAATGCAAAAGTTAATACGAAATTGATAAATTTTGAAAAACAAAACTGACACACCAATTGCTCTAATCCTCTTCTAAAATATTGCTAATAAATGTTTAGTGATTATTTCAACAAAAACCACTCTAAAATTAGTTTTACTGATTTATTTACCAAAAAATCACGCCTTTTCAACGAATTTTATTTTTATAATTTCACCACACCCATAAAATATTTTCAAATTTAAATATTATAAATCCTGAAAGTCTGATAAAAATTTTGATATATAAAAAATAAATGCGCATTGCTCACAAGCTGCACAAAATAATTTCAAATATTAAAATTTTACATTAGAAATATTTTTTACAGATAAAATCTAGAAAAAATTTTAAAATTGTCAATTTGTCTGCATAAAATTGGCTATAAATCGGAAAGTACTAATTCGAATTTCAAAATTTAGATGTCGATGGAAAGGTCATTGTCCCACTATTTAAATACATACAAAACATTGATAGACGTCCATACAATTTTAAAGACTAATACGCTTAAACAGATAAAATAGCATTATTTTCACTAACTAGTGAATATTGTTACTTTTTATTTAACCGATTATCAAAATCTAAATTTTGTAACAATTGATACGAATCAACAATTGTTTTGGTACATAAAATATATTTCTACGATAACCTAAAGCTATAAAATATGGATTTTTAAACATAACTGAAAGAAAAATTTTGCAAAAATCCAGTCTGGTCGATAAATTTTTTTCTTTTTGCTAAAATATACATACAATACCTGTAAATGGCCATAACATGGGTAATACTTTTTTGATATTTATAAATGGGGTACCATATGAAAGGTTATAAGACATTAAAAAAATATAAAAATAAAAATAATTCACTTTCATGTTAAAAGAGAAAGAATTTGCCATAATGCAAAAAATTCATACCTTTTGAGTGTATTTACTTAGAAAATTTTTAAAAGTTAATGAAAAATTTATAAATTTTGAAAAACTAATGTAAGAATTAAAGGTGTTACATTCTTCTACAAATATTTTAGTAATTTTATATTTGTAAATCTAAAGGGAAAAAAAGTAGGGGCAATTTAATGAGTTAAATCACAATAAAGCTCCATTTAGCCAATTTAAAGAGGCTTCAAACTTAATAGCTCATAACAATTGATACATGAATTTGAGGTAGAAATATATAATCTAAATTGCTGTGTTAAAGGTTTTTCAAAATCTTAGAAAAAATTCATACAAAAAATGTGATTTAGTGAAAAATTAATTCGATTTTTGGTACTTTCAGTGCAAAACTTAATACAAAATTGATAATTTTTTAAAAACAAAACCAACACACCAATTGATCTAAACCTCTTCTTAAATATTGTTAGTAAAAGTTAAGTGATTATTACAACAAAAGCTACTCTAAAATTAGTTTTATTGATTTATTTACCAAAAAAAATGCAGAATCGATCATGCTTTTTCAACGACTTTTATTTTTATATTTTCACCACGCCCATAAAATATTTTTAAATTTAAAAATTATAAACCTTGAAAGTATAATAAAAATGTTGATATATTAAACATAACTGTACGTTTCTCACAAGCTTCACAAAATAATTTCAAATATTAAAATTTTACATAAGAAATATTTTTTACAGATAAAATCCAGAAAAAAATTCAAAATTGTCAATTTATCTGCATAAAATGGGATATAATTCGGAAAGTACTTATCCGAATTTCAAAATTTATATGTCTTTGGAAAGGTCGTTGTCTCACTATTTAAATACATTCAAACTATTAATAGAAAACCGTACGATTAAACAGATGGCAGGATTATAAACATGTCCAGAAAAAATCCAATGGAGTCCGAAAAATCTATGTCCACATGCAGCGACCGACATGGCGAAAAATATAACTTTTTGAACAAGACATGAGCGTTGTACAAAGCTTAGCTATGAGATTTGACGTTTCAAGCGCGTATGAGTTTTTTGCCTGGTTTTTGTTCAATGTGTAAGTGAATGTAAGAATGTTGGAAAATATAATAAGTAGTGATGAAAGGCTAATGAATGGCATGATATAATTCTCAAGTAAGTAAAAATGCGCTGGTTGTTGATTGGATTGTGGTGGAAGGTAAAACCTTAACCAATCATGTTTGATTTACATGGTCGGTGAAAATTTAGTTATGCTGAAATCAACACGGCGAATACTTTCACAATCTCCCAAATTAGTGAGAAACATTCGCTCCGTAGAGTAAATCATTTACATGTATAACAAAAATGGTAACAGCAATGCTATAAGAGCAAAAACTGCCGTATTACAGCTCCTCTCTTCTGTGCGTTGCAGGTCGTGTGTCGAAATGTCAAAATCTAAGGGCACCAATCGATTAAGGAGGGTTTTATTACCTTAGCACTTTAGCACCAACAGAAAATAAGAAATTTCACTTTTCAATTTGAAAGGTGTCGAAATGTCAAGATCTGAGAGCGCCAATCGATTTAGGAGGTGGATTTTGCACTCTAGGTCCAGTGGAAATCAAAAAAAATCGCACTTGACAGTTGACATTGATGATGGTGAAATGTCAAAAATCCGAAAAATCACACCTTTTGCTTTGACAGTTGATAGTTGGGGGCGAGATAACAAACCATACAAATTTTTCAAATATTTTCTTACAAGTAGGTGTCTTTAGCATAGATATTTAGAAGTACCTACGTGAATAAGCTTTTATATTAATAATAATTAACACTTGCACAATATTTCTATCCTTTGAAAATTGAGAACATGAATGATGTTGAAAATTTATTGATGTCGGGAATAAGTTTTCCGTGGGAATATTTACGATAGCAGAAATATTTTCAAGGAAAACTATTTTCCACGGGAAAGTTTTTTTTCAAGATTTGTTAACAAACTATCCTTTAACAAAAGGGACCCGGGCAACGCCAGATGTTTCCGCTAGTGGAAATATAACTACATATTTTGACACAATACAAAAAATCATACCTTCATTTTTTTTTTATTTTCAGGCTGAATGAAATTTGTTTTGAGAAAACTCCGCTTATTTGAAACAAGTCTGAAAACTCCGCTTAACTGAAACAAATGGTCTGCAATTATGGTGTCTCCTGCAAGCGGAGTCGACTGTATATCTCTATGCATCTTAAGTTAATTTGAATAACCTACAGTTAACTGCGTTACTGCAAATTTTCTGAAAATTAAGCATAAGAACATCGTGTTTCACAAGGGCACTTATCATATTAAAACGTGGTCAATGACTCAACCCGCCTTCTATTATCTCGTGGTATTGATAATTCTGGTTCCAAATCTGTCTCTGAGGAATAGAAAATATAAAGACTTATTTATCAGAGGCCAAGTGCATTCAATTAAAAACAAATTTTCAGCAGACAAAATCACTCTCATTATTGAATCTGCGTTATCTTACTAAATTCCTTTTTTTTGCACTTTCAATTTCGAATGATACGTCTTGTGTTGCCACACAGTAGGACATCCTATGTTATAAAATCGGAAAAAAGACAAATTGAAGGAAAGGTAAGTTAAAGTTGTTAAGAACACATTCGCCAGTATCTTCGAGATTGTTTGTCACTGATATTTTTGGGGTGTGGAATCCACCTCTGAAATTTGCGAATAAGGATTTCTATTTCATGACGAATCATTTTGTGTCAAAATATCAAACAGGAACAAATCAAATGAACTCCACAACTATGCCGCTAGAAGCCATTTAAGGCACCAATTGGGCGTGTAGATTTTTTCCTTGATATTTTTTTTCATTGATTTTAATATTAGGAATTTCAAAGTTAAATTTAAAGTTAAATTTGAAATAAATCCACTTTGGAAGCTTGTTTCTCCCACTATTCGATAACGATGAACACATTTCTCTATCCGTAAATGATTTTAGATAAGGCAGTGCTATTTAAGTCCAATACTCGATTAATTACAGTGTTAGTTGCATCTTCGATGTGCGTTGAAAACAAAGTTACTCGTATTTACCCGAAATTAATCAATCATCATGTCTTTTATAAAAATTGTTGGAATCCTATTTTTGTGTTCTTTAGCAGGTAAACAGCTATTTTATTTTTATTAAAAGTTTTCTTTTACTGATTTGTTTATTTAATACTCTTATCTATTATTATAATTTAGCCACAGATATGATAACCTTCAAACCGTTTATTAAGAGCCGCTACAGCCTAAGAGAACGACGTGCTAGGAGCTCAACAAAAGCTCCGATTACCAAATCAAATGATACAGTTCTCAACTATTCAACCACAGAAGCAGAAAATCAAAGTTTTTCAACTCCAGTACCAACTCAGTTTTTAGAAACAACTAAAGCATTCACTGAAAAACATCAATTACAAGAATCCTTCGATCAAAGTACTGCAGTTAATGCTATTTCTACAACACCGGTCACAACTACAACTGCAGCAGCAGAATCGGTCACCGATTCAGTGGGTTCAATAATCAATAGTAGTTCATCTGTAAAAGAAATAATAAATTTGGAAAATGAAGTTACCGAAAAAATTTTGGTTGCTGACACAACTACACCAAAGAAAATAGAGACAACAACACAAGCTGAATGGCTCTACGATTACTATGACGAAAGTCCAAAAAGAGAAACAAGTGCCTAATTAACGTTCCTATGTACATAAAAATGTATTAAAAAAAAACTACTTTCAGAATTTGAAAACAATTTATTATTCCTTAAACATGTTTGGTCAATAAGAAAATTCAGTATTTAATATTTAAATATAACAAAAGCAATTAAAAAAAAGGAACTTTATCTTTACAAGAAAATGAAAAATTATAATCTTCAAAGTCCGAAATTGAAATAAATCTTGTGTGGATCTTGGTTTAAAAGTCTTTTTTGTTGGCGTTCGTCGGGTAAAATATTTTTACTTTTCGGAATATGCCAAAGAAGAGCAATTTGCAAAAAAAAAAAACTTTTCGGTAAAAACTCATGTAGTATTATGAAATCTGTTATAGAATAAGGTACTTGAATAAAATTTAATCAAACTCGTTAGAAGCGTTTTCGAGGAAGCTCGATACAGCGAATATCGTTGTTTGGCGGCTACCCGTTCTAGATCAGCTAGAACAAAACTTTGATTTGCTTTTCTAGGCTTAAATCTTAACTACATAGACCTCCTTTTGTCAAAAAGTACAAAAGTGAGAAAAAAAATATCTATGATGAAGACACATGTTTGCAAAAAAACTATTGAAATTTGCATGGTGGCTTAATTTATCTGTCAGAAAAATTTTCGTATGTTTTTTTGCAAGCAGGTTTCTTTAGCAAACATTTTAATTTTTCACTTTTGTACCTATACCTTTTGCAAAAAGTAGGTCTATGTAGTTAAGCCTTTAGGCTCTACGGAATAAAAGTGCTTCACACTAAATTTAAAGAAAAACTGTCCCTTCGCTTAGACTCTACCTTAATGTACAAGAGAACGCACAGACTAACAGACCGATAAACGATGTCATGCCGAAAATCACTACTTTGGGCTTCTCTATCATCGTAATTTTCGGTTTTATTAAAACCACAAAATCTGTTTTATACACGAAACGAATATAGTCCTATAGCCCAGCCGGCAGAGACAAAAATGATTTTTCTTAATGAAAGAACATACCGCTCAAATAGTGAAGTATCGTTATAATTTTATTTTTTTAGTGACTGGCAGCGATTTTAAAAGAACAAAATTCTTATGAAAAAATGCTTTTTGAATAAATTAAAATAAGTATTTTATTAAAAAAAGCATTTTCCATACGATTTTTGTTCTGTTAAAATCGCTACCAAAGTCACAAAAATAAAATAAATATTATAACGATACCTAACGATAGTTAAGGGTTCCAAGTATGTGTACAAAAATAAGCGCCAGCTTAAAGGTCTAACTTTGACCACTGCATTGACGCAAACGCGGTGCACTTAATTAACATTAAAGCGTCAAAAAGTATAATGTTTCAGTTATTTTTGTTCAGATTAACAAGCTTAAGGATTCGTAAAGCAAAAACGGAAAAAGCGCATTTTTCTGTACCTACTTTAAATCTGAAAGTATGAATGTTACAAGTTAAAAAAGAAAGATAATTTTGTTTACTATATGTGTATAAAGGGTGGGTCATCTAGTGGTTTTATTTTAAATCATAGGTTATTTTGACACTGGCAGCTGTTTCCCGCTCGAAATCTTGACAGAAAGTCAGTATCATACCTCCGCGGAACGAAATGAAACACTGTATGGTTGAAAAATGTTGGGAAATATTGAAAACTTAGGCCGCTCCCTGACTTGTCGGTACGGTATCGGTACGGTATCGTTGCGGTAAAATTATTCGTACCGCTTGTATACCGATTACATGTATTTCAATGGGTGCATGAAATACATGCGGTAGTGGTACGGTAGCGGTACGGTATACATGTGGTATACCGAGCCGCGGTACGAATGGGCAGTAAGCAATCGGTAAATACCGCGTGTATTGTGTAAAATGTCATCGTCAGATATCGAGCAATAGAGAAACGAGAATGAAAAGCTCGGTATAAGTATTATTTTGTACATGGATTGGAACCTTTCATCATCTTGTGAAAGCTCTTTGGCCGCAACAAACAGTCGACAAAACTATTTTTTTTTTTTCAATATATGGATGTCGCCAGTACTTTTTTCTTTTTTATTCGCAAACGCGTATAAATATAACATGCAATTGCATCTTCTTCTGAGGACGACATTTTTTCCGGATTCTGAGTTTTTAGATTAAATAGCGAAAGTACACCGACAAGTGAAGAGACAAAAGCGGTATCGGTATGCTTTCAGTACGGTAAGAAAAACCGCTTACCGATACCGTACCGACAAGTCAGGGAGCGGCCTTATTTCCAAAGAATTTGACAACGATTTTGGGCGAAAAATAATCTTTTCTGACGAGGCGCATTTTCATCTCAGTGGCTACGTTAACAATTAAAATTGCCGCATCTGGGACTCGAAAAACATGCACGTTACTGGCGAGAAGCCAATGAATCCATAGAGAGAGACAGTTTGGTGCGGATTGTGGAGTGGGGGCATCATTGGACCATTTTTCTTGAAAAATGAGGCTGGGAACAACGTTTCGGTCAACGGTGTGCGTAACAGAGTCATGTTAATCGACTTTTTTTGTACTGAAATTGAAGACATGGATTTGGACAACCTCTGGTTCATGCAGAATGGAGCGCGCCATGCCACAATCGATCTTTTGCGCATCGTGGTTATCAACTGTCTTGGCGATGTCAATTGGCCACCACGGAGCTGCGATTTGACCCCTTCGGACTTTTTTGTGGGGAACGGTGAAGGACCGATGTTATGCCAACAATCCGAAAACGATTCAAGCACTTGAGGCCAATATCATTCAAGCAATCCGTAAGCTATAACCCGAAACCATCAACAAGGTCTTGAAAAATTGGAGGGACAGAATACGCTACTGCGAAGCCAGCCGAGGCAGCCACTTAAACGACGTTGTGTTACATAATATTAATGGGAATGTTTGCTCTTCCTAATAAAGTCATAATACATGGACAAAATTTAATTTTATTCGTATCGTTTTATTGCATTTTTGGCCCACAAAAAAATTCTAAGATGAGATATTAGTTAGAACGAGTTATTCAAAATGGCGGCTGAAGCACAACACTAACAGCTACGCCGATATTTTTGTATACTCAGAGTCAACCCATTTACCAATTTCAATCATAAAGATTTGAGTGGTGTGTTTTCGAAAAAAAAAACTGCCGACTGGCCTCTGAGCAAGTAAAAGAGAAGTGTTTGTTTCGTCGTTTTCTTGAACACCAAAATTTCACATTTTTTGTTTTATCTGTAAATCAGTTAAGATAAATAAACAAAAATTAATTCAGTTCAAGCGATTGTGACTTTTGACATAAGGCTCATCACACTCAAGGTCAATTTTGAAATGGAGTAATTCTAGACTAAATATTACTTCAATCATAGAATTGACAATCCTTATCCTAGAGAAAATTTGTTAGCTACATACATGAACTCGGTGGTGGAATCGGCTAAGGCGATAGTTGACACTACTTGACAGTGCGTTTCACATGAGCTGCGAACTGCAAATGCGAATAAATCTTTAAACAATTTCAAGAGGAAATATCAATAACTTATTTTTGTTTTTGCTTTTCGAAGAAATGAATAAATGATTTTATTTACAAACAGGCACGAACGCACGAAATTTTGATAATAACTAAGTTCTTAAGAATTGCAACCTAGCAGTCTTTGAATACAATCCAGTCGATATTATTAAAAATGTTCTCATAAAAGGACCACAATTCATAAAAATGTGCAAAAATAATTAATTTCCAAAAAAAAAACAACTTAAGTGAAAGCAACTATCTACCTTCTTTTAGCACCTACTTTAAATAGAATGTTTGATTTTTGTTTACTTTTGACTTCTTTAATAATAAACTGATTAAGATTTGTATGCAAATAATTATGAAATTATTAGTCTGATTATGAAATAATTGATCTCAGGCTGGCAGGTAATGTTTTAGAATTTTTTTTTTTTGAAATTTTAAAAACCGTTTTGTTTGATTTTAATCGGAGTTGAAACATTTATGTCCTTCAAACCAAGATTAAGACTTTTCGTGGGCTTTTTCCCAGTGGTGAAATTTACCAATCGTTAACCATTTTCGAAAAATTTAAAGTTAAATCTATTTCTCGGTCGTAAATTCATGATATTTTTCTGAAAAAAATCGCTTTAATTTAGCCGGAGGAGGGTTTTGGCTCCTTTGAAAAAAGACAAAATCCGAAAAAGAAATCTCCCCTTGAATTGGCGATAAGGCTGAATGAAAATCCCATATAAATTTGTGTGGGAGAAAGTATGGACTCAGGAACAAACAACAAATTTTTGTTGGCCATAGTCAATGTTTTGTTCGGCATAAACTTTTGAGTGATGCAAAGAAATGAATTTTTGGAAATAAATAAGTTTGCAGAAAAATAGCAGCAATAATATATTTATTTGATAAAAGTGCGTTACTATTTTGTTCGTCTTTTTTAGACAGAATAATGTTCATGTTCATGACAATCTGTGCATGGATCTATTTTTTTTGAATATTTATTGCGAATGAATCATGTTTCGTATCCAATTTTCAAGGTTAAACCGTTCTCAAGAGGTGCAATGTCGTAGCAAATAAAATCATTTGATTTGTTTTTATGGATAAAGGTATTTAGATTTTAAAAAGTCTCTTGCAGCAAGCACATGCACACATACTGTAAGCAAATACGCCCACATTTAAAAATCGGAATTTTTGGAGCACTTTCCTTGCATTTAGTGACAACCCATTTTGTTTTTTGTTGACCCAGATAGTAATTCCAAATTATATCTCAGACTCGCCCTACTATGCAGTCCTGATGTTTTGTTCTCCATTCCCGCCTAATTATTTTTGTCAACCTAGCATTTAAAACAACAACAGTAATATGTCTTAAACCTCTCTCACACCATTTTTAATTAATGACTATACACTATACAAAGTCTTAAAATAAGTAATGATGCATCACACAGCATCTCTCTATAATCTAAGCCGATTCAACAGAAACTGTATCATTCTCCTCAGCGCGTTCGGAACCCCCCAAAGTAGTTTCGGATTCATTTGGTCTTCCTGCAGAACTCCCATCAGGTTCACTACCATCATTGAAAACATAGTTTGGTACATAATAGCTTGGTGAAGCATATGACAATGGGACACTATTTAAATTATAACGGATTTCAACTGGTTGATAGGCCTGCGGGAACAAAGAGAAAATAATGAACATTCAGGATGTACTGCAATAAAGTAAGTAAAACCTACCGATCTAACCAGTGGTGAAACAGCCTGATATGAGTGTCCTTCAATTGTACTGTAAGCAAAACTACCTCCAACTCTGTCCGATTGAATTATCGCCGAATCATATTGTGGAGTTCTGAGGAGAGTAGTTGTTGCTGGTAGAACCAGTGGTGCAAGTCCAGCTGAAACTAGTTGAAGAGCAGCAACAGCAGCAAATATTTTCAATGTTGATTCCATCTTAAAAATAAACTGATCTGATTAATTGAACTATGTTATCCTTGGGAAAGGCCAAAGAACCTTTTTGTTGTAGATTATTATATTTTATTGAAAATGCCCGCACAATTCTGGTAAACTTGCACTTTGAATGTCTCGGAACAATTAAAAGTCTCCGAAGACGTTGTAGCCCTTTTATAGATCTTTGGGTTTGCTTTTCTTAAAATTATAACCTCATATGAGCAGATGGATGATCACTATAAGAGGAAGAAGGGTGAAAGAAGGTTTTGTTTATTTACGCACTTTTAAGTCTTATCGTTGTCTGAGTCTGGGATGACGAAGACCAAGATGTGGTGTTTGGATACCTGTTTGGTTCTGAATTTAAAATTGTGGTTTAGGGACTATTAGGGCAAGTTTTGGTTTCGTTAAAAAAAAATTGTGTGTAGATAACTCCAAGAAACTCTTCAAGAGCTTGCTGAATTTACCAATAAATTTTAAACTGCTTCCGTACAATAAATGATTTCCTTCATATTTTAAACATAATTTGCATAATCGAAATAAATTAACAATGGAACGCAAAAATCGTCAAAATCTGTATTTTGAAAGTTCTGAACCAAAAATAAATTGATTTATTTTACTAATGGAAAACATTATTTGACACTTGTAACCCCCATGTGCCGTAGGAAGTTAACTACCGCTATACACAATCTCGTTCTATTTCGTGGGTTTCTATTTTGTGCGCCAAGTTTTAATTTCCTCAAACAACGATGATGATGATGAGGATAGGTCTGATGCGCAGAACCCTACTTCTTGTTCGATAGCGAGAGTTGAATCCAGGATTTCTTTGAACAAGTATTTACGTGCGACTTATTGATGACTCTTTTTTGTTTTGTATTTTTTTTTTTTTTTGTGCAATCTTTGACAGTTTAGCAAGCACTTCGATCCCATTAGTAGGTACGTCCCTCGTGGATCGTCTATATGGTGAAGATCAAATTTCATTTATTATTATAATGTCGGTCTGGTGTCGAAAGAATGTCTGCAATTTTCAGTCGCCTTAAAAATTCACTGAATAGATTTGATTAGGCATGTTATCGTGGTTATCTTATGACATCGTGTATAAACACTTTTCTCGGTCGCTTAGCTAACAGTTGGGTTTGGTGAAGAGTTGAGTAAAAATCTGCGAACGCCCTAAGAAGATCAAGTTTTAATGGTGGGAACTGGGAGATCTTATTGGTGGAGACAGGTTGAATAATAAGACAGATTGCTTTTTTTTTATATTGAGTTAATCTCTATTAAACTGTATTAAGGCACTAGAATACAGTCTTTTGCAGGTGAGTGACACAAGTTATTCGTTTTTTTTTTTATTATTCTAATAACTTCACTCTTTATATACTTTCGTAAATTTTTTTGTTTGGAATTGTTCGAAAATTCAAAGTTATTGGGATATTATGTTATTCATGTATTGAAAGAAGCAAAAAGTAATACATTTGGCACAGTAAAATTGAGAAGTTACAATCCGCACTCGGAATTCCAAAAAAAGAGGATTCCGAACTATGTACCTACATGTTCACTTGCACAGAATTAATGTAGCGGTATCGTTGTTATTTAAATTACATAGTTTGTTGTTGAACTCTCTGGTTCAAGGATTCTGGTTTGGTAAGGCATCAAAGGACATCAGAAAGTTATTCTTAGGTATGTATTTTATTTTTTTTTTAGAATGGACAAAGTCATCATACACATAACCAATTATAAACTTATATTATTTTCTATTCAACAATTTCGGATTTGCTATTCGGTCTTCCGATCAATTGTGGTAAATAGAATTTATGTTTGTTATTGTGTGAGTGCCATTTTTCTATGATGATTTAATTTAGCTTTCACTATAATTTAGTGTGTGTGCAAAAGCGTGTGAAAATCTGTGTAGATATTTTATTGTTGAATAGAAAGTAAAATCTGAAAAAGATCGAAAAGATTTTGATTTTTTATGTTGAATAAAAATCGAGATAGTCAATATTTGGTTGACCTTTCTTTTATTGTTCAAATTTTTTTTTGGTGATGCGAGGGTGGTCCGTATATTTCTTTTTTGCAAATTCATTTCTTAATTACTTTAGGCCGTCATTTAAAATTATGTTGTCGTTCTTCAGTCCTACGTACGCTACCAGAATTTTTTTCATAATATTAGCCGTGTTTTTTTTTTTTGTGCCTTTATCTCATTTCCATATCTGCTCAAAAATAATTTCCATATAAAATACAACAACAATTTTGACAATTGCGGAATTGTTGTTGTATTTTACAGTGGAATTTATCCAAGCAGATATGGAAGTGGAGATATTGCTACAAAAAACAGAGCTATTCGGGCCTATCGAGTTAATGGTCGGAGAGGAATTCAGTTTGCTTCATGGAAGTCCTCCGATCAGCTGATCGGAAATTCTCTCCGACAAAATTCAGCGCATGTCATTTGCATGCGATGATTTGCGATGAAGTACTTGTAATGGTTTTATTCTTGACAGATAACAAACAAAATTTTCTCCGAAGTCCTCCGACAAGTTTTTGTTGCGGAAAGTGGTTTATTTAAAAAAAAATAGTTAATTAAAATGTAAATAAGAAAGAAATAAACTTTATTTGCGTTAACTTGTGTTATTTATAATGGACTTTTTGTTTTTGGCAGAACGAAAAAAACATGCTCACACCAATATTAGCGGATGGTGAATCGCTGACTAAATATCCCGAGATCCCGACACACAAAAAAGTCACCAGAAATTGTGGCTTCATTGGGACCAAGGCAAAGGGATGTTGCTGGATGGAAAAAGTATGTTCGTGATCTTTTGTTTTGTGCATTCATTCATTTGCATTGTGATTAAAGTATGCAAATTATTTATTATTGCTTGTTTTAAGTCAAATAAATAAATAAAAAATATTGTGTTTCAAAATTTTATTTTCTTCTTTTTTTTGACACTTCAAATGGAAATGGAAATAGAGATGCGACTTTATTCGATAGTTTTTATTAAAAAAACGGTGCATCTAATTACATTTCCTAAAAATGATAGCGCATTATAACTGAACAAAATACTAGTTATAAACAATAAATTACGCTCTCCCACCAATTTTTCATGGTTTAAAACGCTTATTATGTTTATTTTATAAAAATTATCGAAAATATATCGCATTTTCGATATATCGGGTTATTTGCACATCTCTGCCTGAAGTTTATATCCATCGCAATGCGTCGTCTCATTTCTGTAAAATTTCTTCCGATGACAGCTACTTCGAACCGAAATTCAATCTCCGATGAAGGATGCGTTGCAGAGAAAGTTCCGCTCCGACGGTTACCTCGATAGGGCCGATTATAATTTTTATTAACTGAAAAAATTTACATATATTCACCTATATATTTTTCACTTTTTTTCTCAAACTTTAAAAACATTTTTTTTAATTTACACATACATTATATCTATTGCAAACAGAAGCGCTTTTTGGTGGTGATCGCGATCAAGAATATCATATAGTTTTTCACCAATGAATTATGATAGGCTCATCTTATGCCGGTCGTCCACAAAGCGCGCGACAAGCTCAACCAACTTCGTTCAACTCCATCGTTAGGATTTAGCGAACATTTTGTTATGTGGCTTCAATCGTATTTACTGGATAGATCTTACTCTGTAATTTTCAACGGCTTCGATTCAAATACGTTTACTGTTAATACTGGAATACCACAGGGTAGCCATTTAGACCCAGTTCTTTTCATCTTATTTATAAATGATTTACCGTCTGTGTTGAAATTTTCAAACTGCCTTATTTATGGAGACGATGTTACAATTTTCAAATCGATTTCAAATAATCGTGATTGTGAAGAGTTACAGTTTGATCTTAATTCGTTTTTTGACTGGTGTGACCGTAGCTGTTTAAACCTTAACATTGATAAATGTAAAACTATTAGTTTAACAAGAAAACTGTCAGTTACTTCTTTTAACTATATGTAAAATGGTGACCTTTTATCACGCGTAAGCGATATGTCTGTCCTTAGTGTCTTGTGTGATCAAAAACATGAATTTATATCACACATCAATTCAATAACTAATAAAGCCAATTCAATTCTTGGTTGGATAAAAAGAGAGTCAAAACAATTTTCCGATTTTTTTTTGTTACAAAGCATTGGTTCGTCCCATTCTTGAATATGCTTGTCAAGTTTGGTTACCCTACTACGACTGTCATAAAGCTAGAATAGAACCAGTCAAAAAAGATTCTTTAGGTTTGCGCTCAGAGGCTTAGGTTGGGTAAATCCTTACGATCTCCCACCTTACCATAATAGACTGAAACTTATTGACATGCCTAGTCTTGAGAGCAGACGTTCTTATTTATGTTTTGCCTTTATTGTAAAATTAATAAACGGGAAAATAGACTCTTTGCACCTTCTTTCCTGTGTTCACTTTAATATTCTTCAAAGAAACTTAAGGAATTTGTCCGAATGTATACATATTTCTAACTATCGGACCAATTTATGAACGTTTTTCTCCTTTAACCAAAATGTTTTATTTATTAAATGATTTCAATAATATATATATAAATTTGTTTAAAATTGTTTCGTTCTCTCGCAAATCACCTTTAAAATAAAATTCGTTTTCAAATCTGCTGAGATCTTTTAAAATATAGAATAAATTATATTGAAGAAATATATCCGAACATTTTTGATTAAATAAAACAAATTTTGAATCAAATAAACTAATAATAGGCCTCAGAGGTAGCTGGTCTTGGTTCGATTCCAATTGACGGCACTAATTTATAAATTAAAATTGATCATAAAGACAAAGCACCACTGAAAGGAATCTGATGATTGGTGTGGCAGCCATGAAATTGCAATAATTCCAGCCAAATACAATGGTGGTAGTCCACTCAAGTGGTTGTTGAAAATTAAAACATTCATATATAAACTAATTTATGTTTTATTTTATTTTCCATAAACATAACATATTTTAATTAATGAGCATTAATATTCACTAACAAACAGGGGCGTAGCTACCGCAGTATCCGCCTTATGATTTATACGGGGCCCCCAAGATATAAGGGCCCCGGAACCGAAATAAGTTTGTAAGAAACTGACATAAATTTGAAAACAAAGAATAAATAAATGAAAATGGGATCTCTTCTCAATTTAGTTAAAAAAAAAACATGAACATGATGAAAGTAAAATATACACCCCTATTGCGATTTGCGATTGTTGATTGATAGTAGATAAATATTGAAATTCGATATTAAACCACCCAACCGAAAAAAGTTTTGGTCATTGAGAATAATACAGACAGTTGTGAAAATTGATCAATGAATAATAGATCACATTTTCAGTAAATTGAGTTTAAGATCCAAAATATCAATATTTATCAACTGTCATTCAACAATTGCAAATCGCAATAGAGGTGATAATTAACATTTTGATTTTAGAGAGCTTCGAATTTATTTTATTGGTCCATTTTGTTTTCTTTATTTTAAATAATTAACCCTGTGTACAAAGCCTTATGCTAGGTTTCCAATTGTCATTGAAATACACAGTTTGACAAGACAGGGTAAGTTATATTTGCTCTCTACTACTTTGTTTGGCTTTTGTGTTGGTAGAAGCCACCCTGTGCTGTCAAAATGTGTCAATTTGCGTCTTTTAATGACAAGTGGGTACCGAGCATTACAGCATAAGGACAATGATTTACAAAAATCAAGTTTTTTACTTAGTAATCCTTTAAATAGACTTAGAGAAATAAGAAATCAAAAATCATTCTTAAGTTTGCTTAACCAGAGATTTAGGAAAAGAGTGGGGGTGACAACTGTTTTTTTTAAATAAAAGAAGCAAAGTAACGAGTCACTTTTTGACGAATTATCAGAAGATGAGAGAATATCAGGCTCGGAATCTTACTTCAAAGTCAATGTTTAGTATTCCTACGTAGATACATATATGACGGTGTTCCCATTGGACTGACTGCTCCGAATTAACAAAAGAAAACGTTAAAAAAATCCACAAAATTTTTAATTTTTTTTTAAATTTACTATTCTCTGTTTCTAACCATGAAGTGGCAGTGAGATAAAATTCAGACAAGTCAAGAATAGTCGGAAGAGTCAGTCCAATGTGAACACTGTCTATTGATTTCTCAAACTGAACAAAGACTTCAGAGCCTCTATGATCTAAGTAATTTATTCGAAGTCTTACAAACAACCAGACAAACCTTTGTCCTTTTATAAAGCCATAATTAAAAAAAGGAAGCAGGAAAATTGGTTTGCTAAATACAATAAGTACATATTAGTTGATCCTATTGAACTAATAATTTCTTTAAAATTTGAAATCGGAAATTCAGAAAATTCATTCAACTAAGGAATTTTCAGAGTTATTGCAAATTAAATCCAGTTTTCCGGATGTAATAACGGCATGTTTTTTTTATTTTTGACGATTTCCGTAACGACAGCAACAGCTGAGAGAACATTCTCTAAGCTACAACTAATAAAAATTATCAAAAAACTTTTATGGAACAAGAACGGTTTTCAGACTTATTGATCATGTTCATAAAAGTTGAAAATCTTGAAAAATAAAAAACAATCGTCAGAATTGATGCTTTTTTAATTAATAAGTTTGCGGAAAAAAGACAAGAAAAGTTTTTATTTGAGTTCTTTGCTGTTAGGATTTCTTTTTTTGTTTTATAATACCTACATTATGTACATATTTAAACAAAAATGTATGTAATTAAAAGCCGATTTTTTAATAATCAGTTAAACTATCAGTGGAATAAATACTATAGCAACATGAACAAATTTTTGTTTTATTCGAAGAATAAGTACCTACTAGTAGTAGTAGTAGTAATTGTGATGTTATTATTTTGTTCTTCATTGGCTTTTGCCGTCTGCCGAAAAAGAGAGTATTTTCTTAGTTCAAAATTGTAAGTTCATAGATTTAGCTAATCACATTCAGTTATACAGATTTATTTAAAAAAAAAAAAAAAAAATCGGGTGGCACAACGGCTCATGAAGAACCAGCGCCTAGTGACTAACAACTCGCAACCATTCCTGTGTGCGCCTTTCGACAGGAATGGAAGGGACCTACAATTTTATGCCGAATCCGAATGGCTAGACGAGAAGCACTTATTCGTGACAAGTGATACTCTTGGAGAATTTGTCAATTCCTTGCAAGAGGCTGTAGCCCTGAAAAAAACTTTTTTAGTTTTGTAGGTGGACGAGGATTTATTTAAAATGCTTCATTTATTATTTGTTGCCGATAAGTTATTGCAAAGAAAGTTCCAGTTTCCACCATTCAATATTCCTATCGTCCTCTGATAGCGTGCTTTTTCCCCAGACTGATATTCGTAACGCCTTGAGCACCGGGAATATTCCAATAAAGTGCTGAATATCTTCAATTGATCTCAAGTTGCACAAACTGCATTCGGGATTTACATCAATCCTATGTGGCAGGTAGTTTAGGGGTAAAAGTTCGCCTCTGGCTTTGTATATGGTGGATATCATATCAGGGTTATAATTGTCGTAGAAATAGCTGTCGGTTCCGAGGTCATGGGTTAGTAGCTTGTAAGTTTGCCTGGAATGGCTCTGTTGGCTTTCCATCCGAAACTTGTCTCTATAGCAATCTTCAATTTTTTCGACCAGATCTTGCAGACTTTTCACTGAGACGCAATCGTTTTCATCCAATAAACTAACATTATGCTCTCTTCCGAGTCTCGACCATTTTCTGTAAAGTTGTATGTTTCTGATTTGAAGGTATTTGGCAATTTTATATGTGAGACGATTTGTAGGTTGTGTCATGACTTTCCGAATATATGCGCAGTGCATTCTGAGTGTGTAAATGTGTAATGGCGGGAGGCCAGTCTCCAGATGTAACATGTAATTTGGGGTGTTAAATGGCAGTCTAAATATTCTTTTGAGGAAGTATCTTAGCAGCTTCTCAGCTTCTTCGAATTGGTATATTTTGGTAAACTTGATCTCATCACTGCTTCGAAAATCCTGTACTTTGCACTTGGAGTGATATCTTTTCTGCTAAGGACTTCTTTCCAGCTACAATTTATCGCACGTTTGGCTTCAGTTAGTTTTTTCTGAAGGTGTTTTCTAAATGACAGCTGAGGGGTAATAAGGGCTCCAAGGTAAAGATACTCTTTGACTTTCTCTAGTTCTTCATTCTGCCATTTCACATTTCTAGCGTATCTTCCTGTTCCATTTCGAAAGATCATGATTTTCGATTTTCCAGTATTCAGCTGCAAATTCCACGTAGTGCAATATTTCTGCAGTTGATTTATCATTAGTTGCATCCCATTTGGACTTTCCGCCAGTATGACAATATCATCAGCGTAAAGCAAAAGTTTTATATTCAGCCCAGCAAATGATATTCCTCCCGTTAGAAATTCTGTAAGGTTATCCAAAAATAATGAAAATAATAGAGGGCTGAGAAGGCAACCCTGCTTTTCTCCTGTTCCCGTTTGAAACCATTCGGATAAGATATTTCCGTCCCAAATAGCAGTAAGGTTTCCATTGTAGAATGATTGCAGTACTTTTAGCATTTTCATTGACATACCTAGGTATTGTGAGTGTTTTTGTTTGATTTGTAAAAAGTTGTTAGATTTTTAATTTTGAAGGGGGCCCCAAATAATTCTTGATACTGCGCCCCTGGAGGGATAGCTACACCTCTGCTAACAAAAATCTTGTTACCTCAACAATGAAACTTACATCATTTTTTTACTTGTTACCTTTTGTTTCTTGCAACTGGACCTTTCAAGTTTTTGTACATATATTCAATAATAAATCATTATGTTCATTCTTTGGATTTTGGTAACATCAACCAAATCTCAAATCGAATCTATAAACATTTTCAAACTGTTTTGCGGAACTTGATGAAAATTTCAAGTAAACAAACAGGTACAAAATACATATGTACATAAGGGTGGTCCTTATAAAAGTCACTGCCTTATTTTGAATGACGCACCCCCTTATCTGTTTTCAATTCAATTCAGTTTATTGGATAATACAGTAAGACATACAGCCGAATCTATAAAGAAATTTTAAAGGCTTCTTAACTCTAAACTACCTCTAAATATCACTTAAGTGTGAAATCGGTATCTATAATCAATTTCCACATTTAAGCAACGTAACTTAAACACCTCTTAACTTAAACACCATCCAAAGCGTTTAAAGGCTTAGCAAAGCCAACTTAAATTTATTTTGACACATGAGAATTGTTTTTTTTTTATCAAAACAAATTGTGCGCAGGTTGAGTAAGGAAATATTTATGTGTGTACTGTTATGGCCGGGTTTAAATTGTTTTTTTTTGTTTTTTTTTTGTTTTGTTAAAGAAAATAATATATAATAAACGATATACTTTCTCACCAATATAGGAAGGAAATTTCTGAAAACCAAATAAAAAAAAAAACGAAGGGGAATGGTTTCATTTCTTCTGTCTTCTGTGTTTGACGATGCATACACACATACACCCAGTTGCTTCTCTTTCAGTCTTATTATTTGTGCACTCTTTTGTGTATGCAAATTTTTTTTGAAATCTGACAGAAATAGCCTGAGAGGGAAAAATGTACTAGAAATTTGTATCAGATTTGTCAATTTTCTTGCGTTACGTTACATTACGGTTGTTTAGTTAAGTATGAAAGGAATATTGATTATAGATACAAATTTAAGTAACGTGATTTAAAGGCAACTTTAATATTTAAGCAAGCTTAACTAAATAACCTCTAAGAGGCGTTTTAAGATAATTTTATAGATACGGCTGAATAGTCTTTAAGAGTATTTTAACAGAGCGGATAATAGGATGATAATTATAAATATACATATATACAATTATACCAGTAATACCTAGTCAATTTTTTTTTTTAACTACTTAAATTTTCTACTACTTTGAATTTTCTCCATTCCATTAAATAATATTTTTAACTAAGAACGCACAATTGAAAAGTGTTTAAATGCTTCACATTTGAAGTTTGAAATCTCTCTTATTTGTTTAATTCTTACAGGTAATGAATTCCAGAGGCGAATGCTATTAATAAAGAACAACCGTGAGGAGTTTAGATAA
Organism: Melangyna quadrimaculata; assembly: GCA_949320155.1. NCBI lineage: Eukaryota > Metazoa > Arthropoda > Insecta > Diptera > Syrphidae > Melangyna > Melangyna quadrimaculata. The sequence continues at coordinate 466,590,936 of OX439483.1, read as the reverse complement.
TTGAAAGAGGGCATTAATATATTTCCTGTTCTAGACGAATGGCAGAAGCTTATTCTTTCGTTGAGATACTAGGGTGTTTTTCTGTGCATCACTTTATGCAAAAATATGCAGTATCGAAAATTCGTATATTCAGGCAGAGTACAATCTAAATGTTGGTTCTGTAGGGAGATATGTGATCATATCTGCGTAGGTTGTAAACATACCTCGTCATGTCATTGAACGCAACATTAAGCTTGTGCTCGGACATGGAATCCAGTTTAGGATAAGAAATGATAGGTTTAGAGAAAGAAATGATAGGTACTAGTAATGTTTTCATCAAACGCAGTCGCGATTCTGTCGGCATAAAACTACTTGAAATCCAGAGTTTTCTTAAAGTTCCATATATCCTCCCAACGACAGAATTTATGTGAACTCTACAAGATAAGTCATTCGTTACTTTGAAACCAAGACTGGTTACTGATTCAACATATGAATTATTTAGGGATATTTCAGGTAATTTTTCTGTACCGTACTTGTTTTTAGACACCAACAAAGCCTGGGTTTTTTTGGGATTAAGCGTCAAACCATTCTCCTCAGCACATCTACAGATTGCTATAAGATCCTCATTGATGCGAAAAATAAGATCTTCAAACAAGCCTATTCTCCTTGAAAGATACATTTGAATATGTTCTGCATAAAGATGAAAGGAGACAATTTTTTTCCCAGAATAGAGCCCTGCGGAACACCTGTTCTCAAGGAACTAGGCTGCTAGCAATCATTATTCACTACAACACATTGAGTCCGATTATATAAATAATACTTAATAAGGGCAACAGACAAACTTGAAAATCCAAAATAATGTTCAAGCTTTTAACATACAACATCATGATTGATTTTATCGAAGGCCTTAGAGAAGTCAAGCAAACAGTCAAATTTTTTTGATCATACTGCAGTCTGATATCATCAAGAATCTTCACCATTGCTGTACAAGAGTGGTTTTCTCTGAACCGAGACTTATAAGGAGATAACGGACTCTTAGTGGTAAGATGCTCTATTATTTGCTTGGCAAGAATCTTCTCCAAGACCTTTTAAAAACAAGGTAAGATGCTTATAGGCCTATAGTCAGATGGTTCGATGGGCACGGATTTTTTAGGAACAGGGGTTGTTCTAGCTGTTTTCCTTATGGTTGGAATCGTTGAAGACGTTATGCAGTGATTGTATAGATGCGTTAATGGGTTAATTATATACGGAAAAATAAGTTTAATAAATCGTAGTGGAATTCCATCATTTCCAATAGCTTCTGACTTGAGGGTTTTAAAGATGTTAATGACTTCGTCATACGAGACAAATTCAAACTCAAAAAGGTCAACTTCCTCATAAATCAACTCACTTATTGCACTGAAAATGCTCGGGATCTGGGTGTTATCGGTGAAATGTGTGTTTAGTTTATTTGCATTTTGAGACTTGGCGTTTTCCAACAACAATTTCGCTTAAATTTGCCCAAAGTTTCTTTGGAGGTAATGTAGTATCAAACTTAGAGGCAAAGAAATAACGTGTAGCTAAACGTGTTATGTAAGTGGCTTGGTTACGAGTAAGGCAGTATGCTCGCCAGGTTTCAGTACTCGGGAACTTCAAGGTCAATAGCATTAGACTTTGCTACAACAGCATCAGCAACAGCAGGAACAGCAGCAACGGGAACATCAGCATCATCAGGAACATCAGCAACAGGAACATCTTTAATGGGTGCAGGAACAGCAGCGGTGGAAGCAGAATTGGTTTTAGAAGAGATTTTCTAATTCTTTTTTTTTTGACAAATTTACTTTGATAAGGTGAATTAGATAAAGTGCGGGTTGAAGTGGGGGTACTCATATTTGATTACATTAAGAGTAGATTTCTGGACCGAGTTCTTTCCGAAAGAGGCATCTACGTACGAGAGTGGTAGTAGTAGTGTCTTGTTATTTAAATGTCGGTTAACGAAAGAATAAAGGCAGACAATTTTGTGTTTTTTTTGTGTTTTTTTTTTTTCGTTTATGTTTTAACTTTTTCTTTTTTCACCAAAATCACTTTTTTTATAGACAGCATTATACTCGTAGTTAAATTAAATCGGTTAATAGAGTAGGTATATTTAAAAAAGGAAATTTACACGTTTGGGGTTAAACAAACTTAGACAGCAAATAATTACACGTCCGTTCGCAAGCACATGCGTTCGCTAACACATTCATTTCGCAGAAATATATTAAGGAAGTTATAATAATTGTATTCTATGCCAAAAATATGATAAAGTAGTTCTTTTCGTAGCATTTATGTAATAATTAGCTTTACAACATTTTTTGCTTACAACATTTTTTAAAACTAAAATTAAATAAAAAAAAAATGGCTATCCTATAAGTAGGGAAATAACTGTTGTACATTTTTTCAGATACATTTTTATAAATATGACAGAAGTGACTACATGTCTTCCAAAAACAATTTTTTTATCAATAGGCGTGTACCACAAACTGAGCGCTCAATGTCAGATTAACGGAGGCAGAATCATTTGGTGGGACAACATTCTCCGCTCTCTTTAAAAAAAAAAACATGTGTTATTATTCTCATACAAGTTTGGAAATAAGATTTAAATTTTTCTTTAAATATTTAATTGTTAAAGCAAAAAATTTATTGAAATTAATGAAAATGATCATAGCTTATTCAATTATTTTAAGTTTTCACCAATATTCCATCTTTATTTTGTATTTATTTACCACTTTCTTATTTGCACATCCTCAAAAAATTATAACTTGGTTGTCAAACAAACAGCTGTTTCAACTGAGAAAAAAAATTGAATAGTGAATCCAGAAATCTCCACAAAAAATCTTAGTGCTCAGTTGAGATTTTTTGTCTCACTTAAAAAATCCTTGAGCTCTCGGAGCGCTCAGTTGATGGTACACGCCTAATCATTACCAAAGTTAAGATTTTTCAAATTTGGATTTGCAAAAATACATGGGATTTCCCATATAAAACTTCAGATGTCTTAGGGGCCGGGTTAACGTTAATATAATGAGCTAAAATTTTACAGGATTTTTTTTAATTATTTAGAACAAATCAGGGGGGTGCGTCATTCAAAGTACAATGACCCTTATAAGGACCACCCTAATGTACATACATAATTATATAACAATTTGAAGATCTACATAAAAAAAGGATAATTCGTTATTTTCTTTTTCCACCAATCAAAATTCAAAATATAACGAAGCTGCCTCAAAATGGCTACTTCCGCTGCAGTCCAATACATTCTATAAAACACAGTCAACAAATACACCAACAAACAGCTGCAGCTGTCAAAAATAGTAAACAAAAAAGTGACACTTCAAATTTAAGAATTCAAAAGCAAATAAAAATAAAATAAAATACCTTAACTTTTATCTTTTTAATTATAACTAATAATCAAAGCTTAAATTATAATGACTTCAATAATTTTTAGAAATATATCATCAAAATTAACTTCACTAAACATACAGTTATGCAAAAGGAACTATGTTACTTCTATTTCAACGCACAATCGCATTGCAAAAAGCATTTCGCCCTCCTTCCATCAACCCTCCCTCATAACATCATTACTCCCGGTTACTGGTTTTACCAGAGCGATTCATTGGCAGAGGGGGTAAGTAAAAACTACAAACAGCATTAACAGAGCCAAGATATGTGTTCAAATCAAAAGCTTCACATTGAATTACTTTCAGTTCAACACGTCACCTTGGAACATCAACAGCAGCAACAGCAGCCCAGCCCAAAAAGAAAAAAATGGTAAGTTATTGCCGTCTTTCTCCTCTCCAAAGGTACAAAGTGGTGTTATTGATTTATTTTTAAGTACAAATCTCAGAATTAGCTACTTGTTGAATCTTATTATTTTTGTTAAAAAAGAAGGTATGTATGTATGTAAATACTTATACCTTATTGTGGAATTCCTTGTTTTTAAGTATAAAATCTCAATTGAAGGGTCAGAGTATTGGGATAACCTTTGATGAATTTATTTATTTACCATTAAAATCTCATTTAAGAATTCGAAGGTACTTGGAAAGTGAAAGCAAATAATAATTAATTTAGAATTGTATAAATTTATGGCATGGTTAAGTTTTATCTTTGATGAACCCTGACGTTCATACCAAATTTTTGAGTGCATAATACAAAATTAAAATGGTAGCGGTAGATAAGTGATTTAAAATTATTTCATAATCCGTCACACCATAATTGATTTCTGAAAAATAAAGAAGCCTAGTTTCCCACATACAAGTATTTGTTGTGAAATATCAACAATTTTATTCTAAAGCTTTTAACAATATTATTAGAAGTATTTCTTCAGCAATTCATTTTTAAAAACTCAAACCTAATAGGTTGCGACGTTCACAAAGTTCGTAAGGATTTCCAATGGAAAATTGACAAGTTTTATGGTGATCGATTGAAAATCTCTACGAATCTTTCACCTTCCTTCCGTACGGACCAGGTTAAACAAACTGTTCTTACGTTTTTGTTCTATTTGGTCCAATGTCTGGTGGAAGTTTCAGAGTCATAATGTTTGTCTTTTAAAATAATAAAATAATGATCTCATTAAAGCGTTTGACAGACGACGATTTAACAAAAATGTCTTCGAACACACTGTGTAACGGAGCACGCAGATGACCATCATTTATCAGATATTTTAATTATTTTTTTTTTTTTTTTTTTTTCATAAAATTGCATACATTTTCCAACTGTATTTAATTTTGAAAATTGTAAAAACACTCGTTTATTTTCAGGCAAAATTAACTGAAGCAGAACGGGCAGCCACACTTCAACCTCTTCTCGATGCTGGATGGTCCATGGTTGCTGGACGAGATGCCATATACAAGGAGTTCCTCTTCGCTGATTTTACTCAAGCTTTCAGCTTCATGACAGCTGTTGCTCTGCTGGCAGAGAAAACTAATCATCATCCTGAGTGGTTTAATGTTTACAATAAAGTGCAAGTTACAATGTCTACCCATGATGTTGGTGGCTTAAGTGCAAAAGATATTAGAGCAGCCAATTTCATGGAAGCCCAAGCAAAGAAACTATTGTAAGGCAATACAACAATACGGCGCTGATATATATATGTACATTTAAATAATTGTATGTATTTAAGTATAATAATGAATAAAAAACATAACAAATATGTATGTACTCTTAAAACTACATTATCTGTTTACTTAAGATTTCATATTCAGCCTTTTCTAGGACGTCTGGAGAAGTTTCGTCGAGGACATATCCAATTTTGCGAAAGAATTCCGTCGCAATTGGATTGTTTTTGAGTACTGTGAGGACAACCTTTTCCATTTCCCAATGTTTGGCACAATTTTCCAAAGCAGTCATCATGAATTTTCCAAGACCTTGTCTTTGGGACGTCTTTTCGATTTGCATTTCGTAACTAAAACAAAAGATCTCCAAATTACACCAAGTTCAGAATAAAATTGATTTTCCTCAATTGATCTTACCAATACAGTACAGCATTGCCATAATCAAGATCAAAACGGAACATAGCATATGCTACGGGATTCTTTGTTTTGTCCAGAGCCACCAAGTACCTGGCCCAGTTTTTGTTCAAATCGTTTTGTTTGATTTTGGGTTGCCAACCCATTGTAGATTCTTTGTAGAATGGCCCAACATTCTTTTCGGCCAGCTTGAAGGCCCATTTGAGAGTTTTCGCATCCATGTCGGACTTTGTTTTAGAGTATAGAGTGTAGTCACCATTCGAGGTAGAATACTTGAACGAATCCGGCAGACTTTCTAAAGGATTTTTGGATCGAGCAGCTTTTTCAATGGCCTTCTGCTGATTGGCAGCGGATGTTGTGTTTTCACTTGAATTTGTCATATTTATCGATTGAGTTTAATATTAAAGGGTTAGTGATAATAAAAATTAACAAATACAGTTGGTAAATAACAGAAATAACAACTCAATACTTTATAAATAACAGATGCGTTTACAGGTGTTTTCAAAATTAAATAAGCGCGCGTCGGGAAGGAAAGATGCTAAGAAGCCTCTTAAAATGACAGCTGTCAATTGTTGTTGACAATTAATTTCAATTCACCAACAAAACAACAACGAAGGGAATTAGGTGCGTTTAGTTGATTGGGTTCATCTTCCCCAATAAATGTGGGATGCACGTGCGACCAATGAAAGCGAATTTGTTTCACACAGGGAAACCAGTTGCTGGACATTTTATTTGACGTTTACCTTTAAATGTCTTGTCTTGCACCAGAGTTTTGTAGAGGATCGCTAAGAGGACGGTTGTGCCATGCACAGCCGTGCATATTATACAGTTTTATTTTTTTTTATTAAACAGTAACTGAAAATTATTTTGATAATAATTTAAACAAAAAAAAACCTATTGAATTCCTTTTGAGGGAGGGGAATTCCTTCTGGGTAATCTGGAGATTACACTCGCGCAACATATTAGTCTAGACATTATGGCCAGAACTAAGTTAAACATCGTTTTTCCGTCGACGAAAGCAGGAATGAAAATTTCAAGACTTTCTGGTTGAACTATGACGTTTCTGATTTAGCAACCACAATGAGCGCATTCAATACTAAATTTGACAACTGCTGAAAATAAAGTACTTAATTTTTTGTCGTTGAACGTAAAATTATATGAAATTTCAGTTTTGTATGGAGAGCCTTTTTTTTGTATAGAAAAGCTGTCAGCTGAATTTTCAGTTGGGAATTTCTTGCTGAAAATTCAGATGAAACGTAACTTAAACTTCACTAAACGTAACTGAATGTCAGCTAACTTTTTATGACAGCTGGCCAATCAGAAGCTCCATCTGAAAACAAAGTACTGAAAATGTTGATGCGTTGAATCCGGCCAATGATTTAAACAAAAATGATTGAATTCGAAAATTGTTTTTCGTAATTGAATTTTAGTTGTATACGAGTATATTTGCGAAATAAGTAATTAAAAACATTTGTTGTTATTTTTACTGGTTATTTTTTTTTTTTTTTTTTTTTTTTTTCAAAAAACAACCCCAAATTCCATGACATGGATGCGAAAACTCTAAAATGGGCATTCAAGCTGGCCGAAAAGAATGTTGGGCCATTCTACAAAGAATCTACAATGGGTTGGCTACCCAAAATCAAACAAAACGATTTGAACAAAAACTGGGCCAGGTACTTGGTGCCTCTGGACAAAACAAAGAATCCCGTAGCATATGCTATGTTCCGTTTTGATCTTGATTATGGCAATGCTGTGCTGTATTGGTAAGATCAATTGAGGAAAATCAATTTTATTCTGAACTTGGTGTAATTTGGAGATCTTTTGTTTTAGTTACGAATTTTCAGTTGGGAATTTCTTGCTGAAAATTCAGATGAAACGTAACTTAAACTTCACTAAACGTAACTGAATGTCAGCTAACTTTTTATGACAGCTGGCCAATCAGAAGCTCCATCTGAAAACAAAGTACTGAAAATGTTGATGCGTTGAATCCGGCCAATGATTTAAACAAAAATGATTGAATTCGAAAATTGTTTTTCGTAATTGAATTCTCGTTGTATACGAGTATATTTGCGAAATAAGTGATTAAAAACATTTGTTGTTATTTTTACAACCCCAAATTCCATGACCATGACCATAGAGAAAATACTACCTAGAGAACCGACTTAAGGGGTCCATGCTCTTTCACCCTACAAGCTGAATTGAGAGGATTTATGCCCTATTCAGTAAGGATGTGTGCAGTTGCAATGCATTTTAAATGGGACAAAACGAGCTTTGTATGTATGCATTAGGGCATTTGCTCAAACGTGGTCGTGTGCTCAATTGGTGAATCAGGTATTCAAAAAAGGGAATCCGTTAATTTCAAAAATTGAAAAATTAAATTTTTTGTCAATTAAATTGATGTTTCTAAATGTTTATGAACAACAACTTTATTTAATATAGCCTTTTATTGCTTCTGGCATACAAATCCGGTATTATTTATGACTATTTACGTTGAAAACAAAGAAAATGTAATCAAAAAGTAGAACCAAACCCTTGAAATTTAATGCGTACGTACCTTTAATTTTCACTTCCCCCACTACAGCTGCTGAGCAAAACTGAGAACCGAGTGGTGGTTTTTCTGACATTTGTTTTTGTTGCAATGTCTTCGACAACAAAACAAATTTTTATAAATTTTTTAAATTTCGTCGGTATTTTTATTTATTGTCGATAAAACTAGCCGGAAAAACTTAAATGTTGCTTATTTTTTTCGCGAAAATATTCCCACCAAAAGATTCAGCAATAAAATGTCCCGGAACACGTATTTTGGTCTAGTTTTTGGATCCCCGACTTTCGAATCGATCTTTTTTTTCCGTGCGCTTTTTTTGGATTAAATAACAAATCCTTGGACATTTGGTCGGTCGATTGGCTTCTATATGTGTTCCAAGAAACAGAGGCTAACAATTCTAACCGGTAGAGGTGCCTCATCAAATTTCTTGAATCGTTCATCATCGCAGGCAATGTCGTTTGGTCATCAATCTGGGTACATATTCTTGCGTCGGTTAACAGTCCGCAACGACAGTTCAATGGATATTCCCGCTATACTGAGTTTGCTGATCCAGTTGCTCATCTGCCTATGGTTCCGATAACCGATACAAATTTCCCGCTATCGTCAATTGTTTTGCCCCATTTGGTCACCGGCACAAGTTGCTTCAGTGATTGGTCTGAGGAACTGCTACGCTATCAGTACAGGCGATCCGAGCCCATAGATCAGGATATTTTAGCAACAATGAAAATGCAGGGACATATTGGCTATTCTCCAAATCCCCGCCTTGATAGACGAATCACCATACGTGATGTAAACGAATGGCGTTGGGTCAAATAATGGAAATGGAATCCAGAATTCAAATAAGACTACCGAAAATGGAGTAAAAATTATACCAAGACGATATAGAAAAGTGGATATGAAGTACATAAAGCTTGGAACTCAAGACTTCGAATTCGAGCAATACAATCAAACATGTTTTGCTGGCCTGGAAGTCACACTGCCTAATTCGTATTGCAATTCAATGCTTCAGATTCTATATTTCATTGAGCCATCAAGGAAGCGCCTGTTAATTCATTCATGTGCTAAGGAGTTTTGCTTGTCTTGTGCATTGGGTTATCTTTTTCACATGCTTGATAAATCAAGGGGTGAGTAAAAAAATAGGAGTAACTTTGTTTAAAATAACTTATCTTGTTTCTTTTTTAGCTGCATCACCATGTCAAGCCAGTAACTTTCTTCGTTCATTTCGTACTGTACCCGAAGCTTCGGCATTGGGTTTGATTCTATCTGACCGATCCTCGAATGTCAATCTTGTAAGCTTAATCCAGGTGGCCAAATAATTATTTCAGTATTTTATTTTATTTTAATTTTCAATTTCTTTTTTTTAGAATTGGAATCGATTCATATTGCACCAAATGCATGCAGAAAATATCGATTAACATAAAAACAGTCATTTAAATAGTTTGATGTATACAGAAAATTATGGTTTGCTTAACGTTAGAGTATCATTTTTGTTTATTGGAAAAAATTATTTTCCTGTACAGAAGATTATAAAGCATTTCAGCAGCATGATACACGAATTTCTGAGATGCTTTATAGACCAATCGCATGAAGAACTTAAGAAAACCGATCCAACCCCACTGAAAACTAATTCAAAAAATCAAGAACCTTACCAGAAAGATGATGAAATGTCCAATTACTCTTCGCTTCTCAATCAGAAGAAGAATATGAAACGTGCGACAGCGAAGTTTCAGAACAATCAAGTCTGAAGACTTGCATAGAAAACAACCTTCCTATTTAAATATTAATTAATTTTAAACTAAATGTTTTCATTTCAAACTTTTGCAACTTTCGAATAAATGTTTCGAGACTCAAGCTGTTTTTTTGTCAAAAATTACATTCTAAATTCAAAAAAAAAAGTCAAATAGCTCGTTTTCTTATTATTTAAATTTATTCGTTGATAAATTAAATTTGTTAAATTAAATTGAAATTGTTGCTGTTTTATATTGTTCGTCCGCAAGCGTCCTCAAATAAATGTTGTGCTTTTATCCGGAGATTTCCTTGTGCTAGAAGATTATTCTTATTTTCTTAATGCAAAAAAAAAATACTTACACCCTTATTCATACAGAAAAAATAGTTATTTTAGCTCCCGTGTTTAGGAAAACTACACCATGGAATCTCAATGTTCCGGCCTCAAATGGAGCAGTTAGCAATTGCCTTTAGTTTGAGCCCAGAAAATTTGTATTCCATCGTGTAGTTTTCCTAAACACGGGAGCTAAAATAACTATTTTTTCTTTATGAATACGGGTGTTAATATATATTGTTACTTAAAATAAATAAATAAATTGGGTGGCACAACGGCTCATGAAGAACCAGGGCCTAGTGACTAACAACTCGCAACCATTCCTGTGCGCGCCTGTCGACAGGAATGGAGGGAACCTACAATTTTATGCCGAATCCGAACGGCTAGACGAGAAGCGCTTATTCGTGACAAGTGATACTCTTGGAGGATTTGTCTATTCCTCGCAAGAGGCAGTAGCCCTGTAAGACACTTTTTTAGTTTTTAGGTGTACGAGGCTGGGAAGCGAACCCACCCCTCCAGCGTCACAGTCGAACGCACTTACCATTACGCTACGGGCTACTACATATTGTTACTTATGTTATCTGAATAAACTGTTTCCATTCCCATCAAGCATCTTCCTTGCGCTATACTCAACCAACTGGAATATGTGAACCATTTGAAATATAAATAAAAAAAAAATAACTTCTAACCATCTCTCTACAAATTCTCTAAATGAGATACCATTTCACTTTCAGACTTTCCACCAAATAAAAATTTATCCCAAGGTGTTGCCAGTGAATTATTGATTATCTCTTCATTTATGCAATGTTCAGTGGCTTGCGCTTGTCAAAAAGATTCCTGGTGGAGAATCCCTTTGCCCGTCATTTCACCATCCTTTTTCTTTGTTTTCAACTTTTTTGTTTTTAACGTTTTTTTTTTCTCTTTTTAACTTGGGTTACATTTTATTTAAAGACTAAATTGGCAAACGCATTTTCTAGACTTTTACTACATTTATATATTTCAGAAATTTCATTGTAAAAACTTTTGGGACTTTGAGTAATATTATCGCGGTGCATTGCTGTTTTTTTAGGGAAGTTAAATTGGTTTGAATGATCCATTCTTATGATAAGAGTAAAGGAGTGTTTATTGCGAAACAACAATAAACAACAGAGAGTTAAAGATCAAATACATATAGGTCAAGATCTATTTATTCACTGGTCTGGCATTTTATCAAAAAAATATTGTTTACATATTTTTTTTTTAAATACACAACAGTTTAGCTTTCATCAAAGCCTTTCCGGATGACAAATCGATATCGAATGAAATTTCTGAAATTCGAATGTATTAAGCAACGAAAATAGAGTTGTCAAGTACGAAATTGCCGATTTTCGAACAAATGTATCTAGATAAATAAAATTCGGATTTCAATATCCGATTTTCAAATTACACAGTACATATTTTCCGAATTCGAACGATTTGACTTTAGAATCGAATTACAGAGTAAGGCCCCTGTATTAAAATTGATTATAATGATTAATACGAGTACTTAAATTAAGACTGAGAACCATTTCAATCAACTAAATCAAGATAGTGGTTTGGAAATTTTATAAGAACGCTTTTAACATTTTGAAGAAAAAAACATACAAAATACTTGTAAGTGCTAGTTATAAAACGCTATTATTTCCAAACCACACTCTTGATTTAGTTGATTGAAATGGTACTCAGTCTTAATTTAAGTACTCGTATTGATCATTATAATCAATTGAAATATGAATTTTTTTTTGAAATGTTTCTCTATATTTAAGTTGATTGTAGTTTTTACTACCACGACCTAATTTAAGACTCATACTCAGAATTCAATCAAAACAAGAGAATACATTGTTTTCTTTGTTTTTTTTAAAATGATCTACTAAAACTTTGAGAATCAAATAAAAGCAGAAGGAATTAAGATTGATAGATCCGAGGAAGCCTTCATGTAAAAAAGGCAAGTTCAAATTATACTTCCATTCTAAAGGTTTTAAAATCGTATTTAATAGAAATCTAAGAAATAATTTCATAGTATTTTCATTCCATTTATTTAAAAAAGTATTAAATTTACAATTATTAAGTTATAAAATAATAAACTTATGAATATAAATTACTTGTAACAAAAATAAAAATATATACCCATAAAATACTTAGATTTGAATAAAATAGTTTAGATTAGTTAGAAGGCAAAACATAGAAATTTCACCCTTTCTATAAGAGTTGCATTGGGGAACTTCACAATGACCAGGATCAGCCCGCGGAATTGTCTGCAATAAAACAAAAATGTAGTTACAGCCACATATTGAAAAATTGTAATATTCAATAAATAAATAATGGTAACAAAAGGAAAAAAAAGTATAAACCGAAAAGCTTTTGGACTGTATCTTTTTAACAGGTTGTCCAATAAAGGCTATTGATATCTTTTTGTAATCAGTGCTTGATGCTTTCAAAACTAGCATTAACAGTTTTTACATAAAATGCTTATTGAAAAAAATCACTCTTGAAATACACTTATTTGGAATGTGGTATACGTATTCCAAGAGTTATTTTTGTTAATACTTCTTCTTTGGAAAAATTGTTGATGCTTCTTTTGAGAGTAGGAAGTGCTGATTCAAGAAAGGTATCAACCACCTTTATTGGAGAACCCGTTCCAAAGATATACCTTAAAAGCTTTTCGCTGTCCACTTGGAAAAGTAAAATCTTAAAATGGATTGGGGTGTATCTTTGGAACTGGTTAACCAAAAAAGGTGGTTGATACTTTTTTGTAATCAGCGTTTGATACTTTCAAAACCAGCATCAACAATTTTTACATAAAATGCTTATTGAAAAAAATCACTCTTGAAATACAAATATTTGGTATGTGGTATACGTATTCCAAGAGTTATTTTTGTTAATACTTCTTCTTTGGAAAAATTGTTGATGCTTCTTTTGAGAGTAGGAAGTGCTGATTCAAGAAAGGTATCAACCACCTTTATTGGAGAACCCGTTCCAAAGATATACCTTAAAAGCTTTTCGCTGTCCACTTGGAAAAGTAAAATCTTAAAATGGATTGGGGTGTATCTTTGGAACTGGTTAACCAAAAAAGGTGGTTGATACTTTTTTGTAATCAGCGTTTGATACTTTCAAAACCAGCATCAACAATTTTTACATAAAATGCTTATTGAAAAAAATCACTCTTGAAATACAAATATTTGGTATGTGGTATACGTATTCCAAGAGTTATTTTTGTTAATACTTCTTCTTTGGAAAAATTGTTGATGCTTCTTTTGAGAGTAGGAAGTGCTGATTCAAGAAAGGTATCAACCACCTTTATTGGAGAACCCGTTCCAAAGATATACCTTAAAAGCTTTTCGCTGTCCACTTGGAAAAGTAAAATCTTAAAATGGATTGGGGTGTATCTTTGGAACTGGTTAACCAAAAAAGGTGGTTGATACTTTTTTGTAATCAGCGTTTGATACTTTCAAAACCAGCATCAACAATTTTTACATAAAATGCTTATTGAAAAAAATCACTCTTGAAATACAAATATTTGGTATGTGGTATACGTATTCCAAGAGTTATTTTTGTTAATACTTCTTCTTTGGAAAAATTGTTGATGCTTCTTTTGAGAGTAGGAAGTGCTGATTCAAGAAAGGTATCAACCACCTTTATTGGAGAACCCGTTCCAAAGATATACCTTAAAAGCTTTTCGCTGTCCACTTGGAAAAGTAAAATCTTAAAATGGATTGGGGTGTATCTTTGGAACTGGTTAACCAAAAAAGGTGGTTGATACTTTTTTGTAATCAGCGTTTGATACTTTCAAAACCAGCATCAACAATTTGTACATAAAATGCTTATTGAAAAAAATCACTCTTGAAATACAAATATTTGGTATGTGGTATACGTATTCCAAGAGTTATTTTTGTTAATACTTCTTAATCTTAATCACCACAAATACTTCAAATATTTAATTTGATTTCATAAAATAATTTTCAAACTTTGACAGACAAATAATTTCAGAATATAAATTCACTCAAAGTATTTCGAAACTGATTCGAAGTAATTTCCGGGGGAGATTGACGAAAGGAGTATTCGAATCCAGGGAAAAATGAAAATCGGGAGTAGAACAATCTCTCCCGGAATTGCCGATAAGGCTGAATACCTCCATACCAAGAAAAGTTAAGAAAAAAGTAGAACCTATAAACTAAAAAAATCAAAACTGTAACTGTACTATAAAAACTGTTTCAAATTAAGTCTACTAAGTGTCACCAAAAGCATTTTTAATTGGAAAAATTATTTCCCAATGAAGTAGATAGTTTTGGAATTACGAAGTGGTTTATCTGACAATTCCATTAAATTTCTACCAATTTTAAGATATATTCTATTTGTTATTTCAAGAAAAAGAACTTTTTAACTTACGAATCTCTATTCACATTACTGATTATGTTTGCTGTGCCAACTGTATGAATGATGTACGTGCAGCACTCAATAATTGCAGGAATCTCTAGAATAAGATCACCCCTGTCTTTCTTTTAGTCTAATGGAATTCGTACCAACATCAGATGATCACTGTGATTCGTTAGCACAAAATCAATTTTGGCCAATGGCAGTCGATGCTTTTGTTTGTTGCGTCAAGAAGGTAGATAGCTTTGTTGCTGAAGAGGATGAATCGACCTCTTGGCTTATAGCCATGTCGATCGTATTTGACGCAAGGTGAGGAATATTTAAGTTCTTCAGAACCTAATGCTGTTGTCACAAAATTACTAACTTGCGCCGAGTGTTCCTTGGAAATGTGGTCTTTTTCGAACCATTTGGCAATACTTTGCGGGTAATTTTTCTTTTTATCTAGGTAGGTATATGGAAAACACACTTTATTTAGAAGGGAAATAAATTAATTTAACAAAAAACTGACCTTTAAAGACCTTTTCAGCTGTGACTTTTGAGTTCAAATTGCTTCTTCTCATTACTCAGCTGCTGAATATAATTTCTTGTTAAGTGAAGCCGATGCACCATATGTAGGTATGTAGAGGCTTCCTGACAATGTTGTGGCTGCGGAAGGCCAACTCATGTCCAGCACTTTTGTTGGTAACTCCTTTGATAATCTTATAAGCCACTATCTCTTTGCATTGGCAATGAACTTTTCATTCACACCATTTGGTGGATCTTCTCTGGTGATGAAGCCTTTAATGAATGCTCGAATCTTAACAGCAGCCTCTGGTCTTCTTTTGGCAGCTTGAATCGCCAAAAACCGTCGGCAATATGATTGCAGTATAATTGTGTTCTCACGAAGTTTAAGATACAGCTTGCGTTGTTTTCGTCCCTTCGAGTGTGACTGAATAATAGCTGTGACATCGCATTTCTTCGCTTGGAATGCTTCTTCAGAATCGAAGAGGGTCTTAGGGAACCAAATGAAAATCTTTTTTCACATTGTACCGCAGCTAGAAATAAACACAACAAACTTTTTAAATAACATTAAAAATATTCTTTTATACAAGTAAATAAACTTTTATTGATATTAAAATACAAACTACATGATTTTAGATTTCACATAATTTATTTTACTTAGAACTGTCAGATTTTTGACAAAACAAAAACAACAAAAAGAACTTACCTGTCAGTTTGAGCAAATTTCGCCATTTTGTTTTTTAATCCACCACTCACATGGATTCACGGATAGGAAAAAAAGAGTAGATTAAGAGAGTTTTCTCTTACTCACCTCAAATAAATTTTGCGGGTGTTTAAGGCAAGGGGGGTACGAGTCGGGCCTCTAGGTAGTATACTTACTCTATGACCATGACCATGAATGCCAAAATAACGAAAGGAAATACGTAACGTATGTATTTTCGGGAACCATGTAATCATGAACGTTCGTGCCTGTCGAAAAGAAGAAACGAACAAAAAATGAACCGTATAATCAGGCTTAATTTTTCGTATTGGCTTCAGAGTGCCTTATACTACGTTTTCATAAGAGCTGAAGTGAGGTAATTTCGAAATTTGGCAAAAAAGTGTTTTCATTATCTAATTTGCTAATTTCATTTGACATCTCATTTCATTTTGAATTCGGAATGGCAGTTAGCCGTTCATTTTTGTTGTTTTCTCTTTCTGTTTTTTGTTGTTGAAGTATATAGTGTATTGATATTTTCATGCAAAAGCTTTTAAGAGTTTTTGAAACTGATTCCCGCTGGATGCATTCACCTAATTTCGTGCAAATGAGGTTAAAATTACCTCATTTCGAAATGTGATTTTGTATGGGAAATTAGGTAATTTCGGATCTCATTTGGAAATTTGCAACGAAATTAACTCATTTGGCCCAGTGAAAACGCCATATTAGTGCCGAAATGAGGTAATTTCGGAATTTGGCAAAAAAGTGTTTTCATTATCAAATTTGCTAGTTTCGTTGGATATCTCATTTCATTTTGAGTTTGGAATGGCAGTTAATCATTTGTTTGTTGTTTCCTCTTTGTGTTTTGACATTTTCATGCAAGAGCTTTTTTTTGCTTTTGGACTCGACTGCTGATAGGTGGATTTACTTCATTTCGTGCATATTTGTTTGAAATTAGCTCATTTGAAAATGATAATTTCTATGGTAAATGAGGTAATTTCAAATCTGGAGCAGTGCTGGGGGATCGTGGGAATTCTGACCTCAAAAGGGACAAAGGGAAAACCTACTGGTTTTGTGGGAATTTCCTCTTAAATACGAAAAATTTACAGAACTTCTAATCAATTCCCATTTATTCGGAGTTCTTACATGTTACATCACTGTTCAAATTCGGTTTTGCCTATTTTTTTTACCTGGTCACAAAGTAGTGACATTTAAGGTTAGACCGCACTAGGCGGAACTGCACTGCAGCGGAACTGCGATTCAAAATAATTTGTATGAAATTGTATGAAGTTCAGTTGCCTCTTAGTGCGATATAGCTCATACAATTTCATACAAATAATGTTTTGCCGCATCGTGAAGTGTAGTTCCTCTGCAGTTGTGTGCGGTCTAACCTTTAATTGGCCATAATAATCGTGACAATGTCCTTTACTTAATGAATAAGAGTTCTTAAATCCTAATATGGCCCTCAATTTAACAGAAAGGATAAATTGCTAAAATTTAACAATTTTAAACAAAATTCTTAACTTGGAAACTTCCAAAGTTATATTTAAGTGCCGATCACTTCCTTCTTATTAACTTTAATGACACTTAAAAACAAAGCTCTTTCACTTATGCAGTTTACCATTGGTTTCACTGAAGGTTTCACTCATTCTGAAATCCAATGGAACAGTTCAACATGCTTCTACTCAATTCTGGGGTTTAGGTTAGGTTAGGTTAGTGGGCTGACAGTTGATCTTGTTACCGTCACACTTAGATCAGTGTAGATCCATTGTGATACCCTGGGGATTAATCCCCATAAAAGAAACCTATGATAAATCCAATGACGGAGCCCGTAGGGGGCGTCAATACAGTTCTTACAAGCTGAAGATTGGAAAAGTCGTCTACAAATTGATTGAAGGAGTGTCAGTCGCCGTGTAAATACCGGGTTGAGGATAGGTTGACGCACCATTGTCTTTTAAGGGCGTGTCCCTTTCCTTTTCCCTCACTGGACTGATCAACCCCACACCAGACCCGTAGGAGCAGTGGCTCCATGCAACGTCTGGCGCTGGGTTCGAAAAATCAGTGGTTGGTGCCAGCGACTGCCCAGTCAGGTCATATAAGGAGAGTCCGTCGACACAATCACTGGGCAAAGGAGAGGCCAGCTCACCATAGTGTTTTTAGAGTGTGAGCCTCTCCCTTACCCCCAACAGGTAAATCATTCCTCCGCCAGGCCCGTAGGAGCAGTGGCTCCATGCAACGTCTGGCGGGCAAGTTTGATAAATCAGTGGTTGGTGTATGTGGTAGCTATTCTGGGGTTTGGTGTCTGTATAGTTGATTCGTCAAGTAAAAATTATTTGCTACCGCACAAAAAGTGAAATGTAAAACACGAGTGTATCAACTCAGAACTTCCAAATAATATTTTTGTTTGATTTTTTCTTAATCTGTTGATTTATATTTACCAAAAACTTTGATTTTAGATGCAACTTAAATTAAAATGCAAAGTTAAAAAAAAACATGAAGTACATTGCAGTTTGTTGTGACGTTTGAGTTTGAATGTATTAGTGCTTCTTGAGTGGATTCCGATTTGAAATCCAGAACCGAATTTCTCTTCTCAGAATCGTTAGAAGCGTATTTTGTGTGCCAATGGAATGGTTTCAGAAGACTTCCGGACGCTTCTGAACGCTTCCGGACGTCCAATGAAAAACGGCATTAATATTGAAGACTTCTGGACAAACATTTTAAAGGAGCCTGGGCCCAGTGCGTTAACTAATAAAATTGATATCAAATGAAAGGTGTAGATAAGCACGTTATGTGAGTCAAATATTTCCAAAATCGTAGGTGGGGTTTTCAAGATATTTGAGTTTGAAGTTGGGTAATTCAGAAGATGAATATCGTGTGATATAAGGCATGTAGGAAAATTATTTTCCTACCAATTTTTTTTACTTACCATTTGAACACCGATATCTTAAACAAAATCAGCGATGACATATATTTTTTTTAATATTATTTTAAAGACTAATAAATTTCTCACCTTAAATTTAATATACAATTAAGTACCCTTTCTCAAAGTATCTAACAGCCCTATTCTGCCGTTGTGAGGCTCACAGGTCACAATTTTTTGTGAGTTTGTTTTCTTATAAGGCGGTCACAATTTCGTTTTCTATGGAAGCCCTCATAATAAACCTCACAAGAACAACGTGAGTTGTGATCTGCCAAGGAGCAGATCATAATTTTTAAGTTTTATGAGGCGAGTTCACCACGAATTGTGAGGTTATTGTGACTTATGAGGCAACAGTGAGGTTGCCAGAATAAGTCTATAAATGTGTATATAAGGCGCCAGTTATAGCGATAATTAAAAACCATCAGTAAAAATTTTCTTTTGGATAATTTGCTGTGTTAAAAAAGAATTGAAACATTAAAATGGTACGAATCGATGGCAAATCAATACAAATATTTTTTTCTGCCAAAAAATAATCCCAAGGATGAATAATTTTTGTAAAAAAAGCATTTATTTATTTTACTGATGGAAATTCGTTTTACTGAACAGCTGATTGTCAAAACCCAAAAAATGGAACATTTCGTTTCAGTTTTCTATGTTCCATTTTTTTACTGTTCCACTCATCAGTAAAAAATTACTGAAGCAATTTACCTCATTAAAAATAATAAAAGGTTGTTGCTGGAGGTTTGACATTTAATTACTTTTAGAATTTTAATGATTGCTATAACCGGCTGTAATTAAAAAATTCCAGTTTTCACCTGGTTCAACTTTTACTGATGGTTTTTAATTATCGCTATAACTGGCCCCTAATGTAAAAACAAGAACCTGCCCTGTACATAAATAATGTGATTTTTGCTGTTTTTTCTGAGGGAAATATAAAGGGAAAAATGAAATGATTTGTGGGAAAAAAAGGGATTTTGAGGACTGGTAAAAGGGAATTCTCTCAAAAGCCCCCCCAGTACTGATCTGGAGCCGAATCGCTTCCTCCGTGATTAGATGAGCGATCGAGAGCAAATGAAAATTACGTCACTCGTCAACCGACATTATGCCAAATTTCGTTTGCCTTTTACGTTCACAAACATACGTCTACGTAAGTCGCGATCCGAAACTACCACATTCCGTGAACGAGCTACTCGTTCACGGAGGACGCGATTCGGCCCCTGATTTGGAAATTTGCAACAAAATTACCTCATTTGGCTCTGTGAAAACGTAGTATTAACTACATAGACCTACTTTTGCCAAAAAGTACAAAAGTGAGAAACAAACATCTATGCGGAAGACACCTACTTGCATTAAAAAACAATTGAACATTACGTATGGTGGCTTAATTTATTTGTCAGAACAATTTTTGTATGTTTTTTTGCAAGGTTTCTTTAGCAAACTTTTAAATTTCTCACTTTTTGCTGGGGCCTTATTACGTATATGAGTGGACAAAGAAAGGGACAGGTACTGCAAAAACGAAATCGTTTGATCGTTATCATTTTACGTAATAAGGCCCCTGGCAACCTCACTGATGCCTCACTAGTCGAAATAACCTCATAACTCGTGGTGAACTCGCCTCATACAAACTAAAAAAATTATGATCTGCTCCTTGGCAGATCAGAACTCACGTAGAGTACGAAATTGGGACCGCCTTATAACAAATTTAAAATGAGTAGACTGGAAGGGTCGCTTTCTTCTTTCTCTTCTCAGAATCGTTAGAAGCGTATTTTGTGTGCCAATGGAATGGTTTCAGAAGACTTCCGGACGCTTCTGAACGCTTCCGGACGTCCAATGAAAAACGGCATTAATATTGAAGACTTCTGGACAAACATTTTAAAGGAGCCTGGGCCCAGTGCGTTAACTAATAAAATTGATATCAAATAAAAGGTGTAGATAAGCACGTTATGTGAGTCAAATATTTCCAAAATCGTAGGTGGGGTTTTCAAGATATTTGAGTTTGAAGTTGGGTAATTCAGAAGATGAATATCGTGTGATATAAGGCATGTAGGAAAATTATTTTCCTACCAATTTTTTTTACTTACCATTTGAACACCGATATCTTAAACAAAATCAGCGATGACATATATTTTTTTTAATATTATTTTAAAGACTAATAAATTTCTCACCTTAAATTTAATATACAATTAAGTACCCTTTCTCAAAGTATCTAACAGCCCTATTCTGCCGTTGTGAGGCTCACAGGTCACAATTTTTTGTGAGTTTGTTTTCTTATAAGGCGGTCACAATTTCGTTTTCTATGGAAGCCCTCATAATAAACCTCACAAGAACAACGTGAGTTGTGATCTGCCAAGGAGCAGATCATAATTTTTAAGTTTTATGAGGCGAGTTCACCACGAATTGTGAGGTTATTGTGACTTATGAGGCAACAGTGAGGTTGCCAGAATAAGTCTATAAATGTGTATATAAGGCGCCAGTTATAGCGATAATTAAAAACCATCAGTAAAAATTTTCTTTTGGATAATTTGCTGTGTTAAAAAAGAATTGAAACATTAAAATGGTACGAATCGATGGCAAATCAATACAAATATTTTTTTCTGCCAAAAAATAATCCCAAGGATGAATAATTTTTGTAAAAAAAGCATTTATTTATTTTACTGATGGAAATTCGTTTTACTGAACAGCTGATTGTCAAAACCCAAAAAATGGAACATTTCGTTTCAGTTTTCTATGTTCCATTTTTTTACTGTTCCACTCATCAGTAAAAAATTACTGAAGCAATTTACCTCATTAAAAATAATAAAAGGTTGTTGCTGGAGGTTTGACATTTAATTACTTTTAGAATTTTAATGATTGCTATAACCGGCTGTAATTAAAAAATTCCAGTTTTCACCTGGTTCAACTTTTACTGATGGTTTTTAATTATCGCTATAACTGGCCCCTAATGTAAAAACAAGAACCTGCCCTGTACATAAATAATGTGATTTTTGCTGTTTTTTCTGAGGGAAATATAAAGGGAAAAATGAAATGATTTGTGGGAAAAAAAGGGATTTTGAGGACTGGTAAAAGGGAATTCTCTCAAAAGCCCCCCCAGTACTGATCTGGAGCCGAATCGCGTCCTCCGTGATTAGATGAGCGATCGAGAGCAAATGAAAATTACGTCACTCGTCAACCGACATTATGCCAAATTTCGTTTGCCTTTTACGTTCACAAACATACGTCTACGTAAGTCGCGATCCGAAACTACCACATTCCGTGAACGAGCTACTCGTTCACGGAGGACGCGATTCGGCCCCTGATTTGGAAATTTGCAACAAAATTACCTCATTTGGCTCTGTGAAAACGTAGTATTAACTACATAGACCTACTTTTGCCAAAAAGTACAAAAGTGAGAAACAAACATCTATGCGGAAGACACCTACTTGCATTAAAAAACAATTGAACATTACGTATGGTGGCTTAATTTATTTGTCAGAACAATTTTTGTATGTTTTTTTGCAAGGTTTCTTTAGCAAACTTTTAAATTTCTCACTTTTTGCTGGGGCCTTATTACGTATATGAGTGGACAAAGAAAGGGACAGGTACTGCAAAAACGAAATCGTTTGATCGTTATCATTTTACGTAATAAGGCCCCTGGCAACCTCACTGATGCCTCACTAGTCGAAATAACCTCATAACTCGTGGTGAACTCGCCTCATACAAACTAAAAAAATTATGATCTGCTCCTTGGCAGATCAGAACTCACGTAGAGTACGAAATTGGGACCGCCTTATAACAAATTTAAAATGAGTAGACTGGAAGGGTCGCTTTCTTCCACTTTCGCGTTTTGAGAATATGCTAAAAATAAAGTTGAAATTGAGATATCGCTTTCAATACGATCCGCCGCGCTATCCAACGGTTAGGGTTGTGAGGAGCTCTTAGTTAGAGACTATTTAATTAATTTACTTCCAATTAAAACAAAATAAAATAGAATCTTATGCTAAATGCACATTTAAATGCAGGCAAATTTATTTTCGAGCAACTGAATTCAACGAAATACGTATTTTGTATTTTTCCTTTGATTAATTAATACTTGATAGAGTTGCGCCTAACTGGCAAGCTTGTTTATTTAACAGGAACATATGTGTATATAGCTGTTGAACGAGGTGACAACACCACTGATTTGGTTAAGACTTTTCCTCTGAAAATACAAAAAAAAAAAATTAATTACATTCTACAAGTTCATATAAATCTTTCTTACTTTAATTCAATTCCAGTGACATTGAAATTATCACTAAAGATGTCTATGGTCATCTTTTCTGGCAGACCAACACCGGTAAAGTTACCAGTAGCCACTTCATAAGTTGGATTAAAGGCGACAACGTATCCAGGATTTCCAGACTTAATTCTAAATAAAAAAACAAAGTATACAAATTTAATAAAACAAACCATGATACAGCAGAAAAGATTGACATGTACGAGTTATGAAATAAGATGTTAGAATTATATTGTTGTTAAGTTAATTACCTTTGCCTAACGGTTAGAGTGAATCCAAAAATATGTACGTGAAGAATGCGATTAGTGATTGAATACAAATATACATTAATGATGGATTAGTGAATACAAATTTACATAATGCACAAGAATATAGTTTTAAGTAAATTGTTAAACACTATTAACTATATTTTAAATAATATTTAAACAAAAAAACTCACCGTGAATAAGCAATAATATCGCCAGATGGATATATATCAAAGTCCCCGTGCATGTACGAAGGAGAAGTACGTATTTGATTGATATGTTGTAACATACCAGCAGATAGATTAACTGCAGCAGAATTATCGGGTATAATTGGAACACCGGACATCAGGCTCATGAACAGTGAATAAGCTGATGGATCCAATGCTTCTGACACATTATAGTTCCATTGCAACCAAGTTGAATTTCCAATAGTCTTAACCACATTTTCCAAATCATCAATTAGTTCTTTGCCTTTAAGTGAACCAAGTACGTTGGGGAACCGACCATAAATAGGCAAATCGACACCAAACTCTCCAGTTGTGGTACGATATTTTTGAGGATCGATAATATCTTCGCTGACCGACAGGAATGCTTCCATACTGACATTTTTAACAGCCACCATGTATTCATACAGCAATTCGCCGAGTCCTTCCTGGAATGTGGTCCGCGTATGGGTCCAAAATCCATACTGATCAAGCACATATCCGATTTTTTCACTGGACTCTTCATCTTCAAATTTGGGATTGATCAAGTAGTGTTTTGTGTTACTCAAACGGAATCCTTTAACTCCTAAGTTTAATAGATGCTGCAGTGTTGATTTGAGCTCCTTCTTGACCAATGTGTCGTTCATACGAAGATCATAAAGACCATCGCCGAATTGACTAAGCACATGGAACACAAGGCCGCCACTTTCAATTTTATTCCATGCTGAACCATTCACAAGCGACAGCCAATTTGTTGGTTTTTCAGCGTTTTGCATCCAAATAAATGCCGAACGTTTTGTTTCATCATTTATTGCGTTAATGAACATAGTCGAGGTGTTGGAAACATAATTTGGAGTTATGTCCAAAATAACATTCACCTCTGAAGTCTTGTAAGTGTCAATTAATTTCTTGATTTTCTCTTCAACTTTTGGATCTTTTACAGAATAAGTATCCTCGGCAGGGAGTTTATAAATGACACCAGTTGCATAGATTTTTTTGGCTACATCGACATCTGCAGGCGTAACTTCATCTACGGTTCGATAGTAAGCAAAAGGTCCTTTTTGATACCATTTCAAAGGTGTTGGGGCTGAGCACTTTGGCGCATTGAAAATTATCAAAATCGATAAAACCAACATGCCAACCCATGTTAACCAGAAGAGAATGAAGAAAATCCAACGAATTCGCACCCAAAATGGATCATTGGCGTATTTCATTAATTCATCCTTGGTCATGCCAGTGAAAGTCTGTATTGAGAAATGAACATGTGAATAAGTTCGGATTCATCCACTTAGAGTATGTACATAACATATGTATGCATTTTCCATTTGTCGTCCAGAAACCTTCTGAAAAGCTCACGTAATTGGATTTTGAATTTCGTCTCAGAATCGGATCCAGAAGGCTTCTGGACGACGAAAAACGAAAACAAGCTACTTGAAAATTAAGGTTGGGACTATTTGAATTTGACGCCCGACTTTAATTAGTAAGCTTACCTTGCCAACGGCTCCAATATCAATTTTAGCATCGCCATTTTGATGATCGCCTTTAACGAATTTAACTTCTTCTTTCTTTCCAAGCATTTGCTCATCAGCTCCATCGTTTCCTAGAACCATCTTGACTTCTATTATTGGTGGTTGGTTTTTTTCTGAATTAAAATATAAAATATACAATAAATTGATAAGAATGATTACTTTAAAGTAAAAAAAAATAGAATGGCAAATGTTAGCTTAGAAGTGAGAGCATGAATACTGAATGTTTATTTGTTTAATCTTTAAGGCAGAATTTTAATAGAGCTGATAGTAATTTTTGCATTTTTATTGGTAGGTAACCTTTGTTATCGTGTAATTGTTATCAGTAAACGAAGTTAAAACAAAAACTCATTCATGAAGCTATAACCAAATTTAAACGAATATACATGTATGTAGGCGTTTTCTCTAATTATCTATACAAGTACCTAATATCTATTTTATGGGTATTGACATTTCAAGCGTAATATAACTTTTAGATAACCATTTACCCGAATTAGCTTTATCTTTTCACTTATAAATTATAACAAGTCTGTGTATAATTTGGCGGCCTTTAGAAGATGGGCGTTTATTATCGTCCGAGTATTCCAAGTTTAGCCCGAAAGTTTTTAAATAAATTTATAGAAAGCTTTAAAGTTCATTAGCACTTTATAATTGCCCGACAAAATAATTGCTTCGATAAAACAAAACTTTACTGTGCTTATAGACAAAGAGGTAGCAACGAATTTTTAATCACCTCATGAAGAACACACTTCAGAAACAATAAAGTTGTGATACCCTATTCCGTTAGCATGCGGAATCAAAGTGGTCCCTCACAATTAGTAATAGGGAAATAAGTACATCATTATGCAAAGTAAATTACGACAAAAAACTAGATCAACTAGCATTCTCTTCAGAAACAAATAAAAATACATACATACATTTTCGCCTCGTATTTACTTTAAATAATTTTAAAATTAGAATACAAAGGCGCAGTCATATCAATAAACATATTGGAATAGTGAAGTATGTGTACATACATACATACATATATAATTGTATTTGTAAAATGATAACATTATACTAGTTTTAAACCCGATACAAGGTGTTCCCGCTCTCTAGGACCCCCGTCTGTCAAAAAAAAGTTATTTCTCGAGCACTGTAATTTATATAACAAGTCTCATATTAACAACAAAATAACTTTAAACATGGATCAAGTACCTACTGAAAGAGACTTCAACGAAATAACAATTGTATGTATATAAATATACATGGATATGGACCGGCCTACTTTCTTTTTTTAAGAATTTCTGTATGAATCAAAAATAAAAGAAATCAAATCTCCACTCCACAAAATTAATGAGCTTTTGTGGCATTGAAAAAGTAAAATACATTTATCTCTTCAGTAAGATTTCGCTTTATGTACAATTGTACATACATATTAATACATACATCGAAATGTAGCTAGTAACTGTATTCTGTATTTACTTAACAACTTTATTTAATGAAGGTGCAACGAGCAATAAATATCCAACTTCGTAAATAAATGTATGTACCTTTTGGTAGTTGAGACAAAAAAATATCGACCACAGCACATAACTTATATAGGTATAAAAGGGGGTTTCCTGTGGGGAATTTAATATTGAAAGTTATATGTATACATGTACATACATCTATACCACTATAAAGATTTTTTCTTAGTCATTAACAAGAAATAATATAGTCATTAACATTTAACAAGAATAATATACATCATGCATCCCATTTTAGTTAAATTAAATCATTTTTTTTTTTAATAAGATGCCCAAGAAATTCTGTCAAATGTCAGGTTGCGGTTCGTGGCAGAAATTTTTCGGCAGTTCACCTCTCTGAGATAAATTCATACCCACTCTTCAAACATTTTTCACACTGACAATTTCTGACCAAAAATTTTGGGAACAAACCAAATTTAAAAAAATAACACCTTTGCAAATTATGCCGTCAGCATGAGTGGCTGCTTCAATATTGAGGGCCAGTTTCACAGTCATAGGATTGGCCTTTAATTCCGCAATATCGGATAGAAAATACTAATTTTCGAAGTGTAAACTTACCTGAATAAGTTGCACTTAAGTCTCCAGTGTTGGGCACTTAAGTGTCACTAACCCAAGCTGCCAAAATTACTTATAAGTACCAATATGCAAAACTTAAGTGCAACTTATTCCGGTAAGTGTTCACTGTGTCGAAGAAATCTATTAAAGTGACGAACAAATTCATATCAGAACATTAAAGCACAGATTCGTGAAAGAGTCAGCGCTCCAACTTTGTTACTCAATTCTACAATAAAAATGCTCAATCCGCAAAATCTCAAATGGACTTTTTCTATACGATTCAACTAGCAGAATAACTAAAACAGAGCTTACTGAAGATAACACACTTATCTCGAAGCTGTCCAGACTGCGTTTAGATTGAAAATTTTGAATACGGTCTCTTTTCGAAATGAGAGAAAGGATCGGATCTACCCCACAGATAAGCAATACCTAGATGGGAATCTACGGCTGTCAATTCGGTTTGCCTACAAGCTCAAACGTCAAATGGCCGTGGTGAACATCGGATTTTTGCACTAGTGTACGTGCAGACGACC
Source organism: Melangyna quadrimaculata (assembly GCA_949320155.1). Classification (NCBI taxonomy): domain Eukaryota; kingdom Metazoa; phylum Arthropoda; class Insecta; order Diptera; family Syrphidae; genus Melangyna; species Melangyna quadrimaculata. The sequence goes on along the minus strand of OX439483.1, from coordinate 466,563,544 downwards.
GTGGTGAAAATCGGATTTTTGCACTAGTGTACGTGAAAAAAAATCCGAGTTTCACCTCGGTTCGTGAACAAAATGGCGGATAATTTAAGAATCCAAGGGTTTGTTTAAATGTGCTAATTAATGTGCAGATTAATTTTTTTTGTTGTAAGGAAGTGTCAAAAAAAATCCTGTAGCCGGTGTAAATTTTCTATTTGAAAGATTTGATTTTTGATCTTTTTTTCTAAACAAATCAAATTTTTCTATCACAGATTTGATTTTTTTGTTGAAATGAAAGTTACATTAAGGTTTAACTACATATACAAAAAAAGTACAAAAGTGAGAATTTAAAATGTTCGCTAAAGAAACCTTCTTGCAAGAAAACATACAAAAATTGTTTTGACAGAAAACCTAGTATAACTTCTTATTGGCTGTAGAGCTACTAGCGATGTTGTATTTGTAATGCCTGTAAAATTGTACTGTACTATGGATGGCTTTTGTGATAAAACACGCCTATTCTGTTTTTTCCTCAATCAGAATTGACTTTATTGCAGTTTTTGCAATTAAGAACAGATGAAATTCACACCATTGTGGGTGCTTTCTTTTATCCCCATACAAATTAATTGTGGCAGATGAAGGTTTTGTTGGTATTCCAAATGTTTCGCATCGGCTTAGGAGACCATTTTTGTTGCAACACAATTTAAATTGTGTAAAGGATCTTTCAAATCAACGTTAAAGGCTCTTCCAAACCAATGTGAAACATTCGTTGGGGCGAAGAAACATTCGCATGTCAAAATTTATTTACATGGTGATAAATGAGAGTGCCCACACCAACGCGGCGGAGAAACATGTGAATTAATTTTGACTGACGAATGTTTCTTCGCCGCAACGAATGTTTCGCATTGGTTTGGGTGAGCCTTAAATCGGAGCGAAACACTCACGACAACAAAACATTCACTTTTTAAAATTAAGTTACATGAAAATAATTGAGAGTAGGTACCCACAATGAAAGCGGTGCGATTTTCCATATGAACCCGATGACTGACAAAAATGTTGTCCACGCATCGGTTTGGGGGACCTTAAATTAATTTCTAAAAATTTACGTCGGAATTTGACCATGATGCAATTCAACCCCTTACGTATAAATTAAAATAATTTCATATATTAAGTGTGTCTGTACCCTAAAACTAAGAATATAGTAGCTGTCAAATTTGCCATGGTGAATTTAATTTTTGTTGATTTCTCGAACCTTATTATTGGTTGCCGAGATTTTTTTTATAATTATTGTGCTGTAGAGCTGAAAAAAATTGAAATTATGTTTTTAAATTTCATAAACATAATTAGGTCTTTTGCCCTTTGCTATAATCTGCTCAAACAGGGCCCCTTCGGAGGCGACAGAGTTCTACAAAAAGTTCTCATCGCACATCGTCTGCCCAAGTAGCTTTTTGGCGAATTGGAAGAAAGAAACATGAAAGCACCAAAAGATTTTTCATTGAAATTCAAGGACTCGTTCAAGTTCCGCTTGCCATGCTTGGTGAAACAATTATTTTTTTGTTAATTTATTTTTTAATGAAAATCACAAACACCGGAATAAAAATCTTCGCATAGCACATTTATGAAAAAAAAAATGAACTGTCAAACAAATCAAATTCACCGCGTTAAATTGTTGTTGCAGTTCACATCTATTCATCGACACGAAATGAAATTACAAAAACAACAATGTAAACAAATGGGTTTTGGGGGGTGATACGAACGAAAGATTCCTATCTAGGTATTGCTTATCTGTGATTTACCCCTTGCACTCATTGAATTTCGAAGAGTCCGACCTCAAACTTCCTAAACTAAATACCACCCCACTTTCATTTATGACAAGCAGATTAAAAGACAAATGTTGTAACCCCTGTACAAACAAAAATTAAAACAAACATTTTTAGTGAATGTTCAAATTTTGGTTGTTTCTTTGAGACGTTAACGATTAAATCATTTTCCAATTGAAGATTATTTCTTGCCTGAGATTTTATATTTTTTTCATTTTCATCGCAAATAATTTAAATCTCGGACTATGAGATTGGGTTTGAAAGCGGCTCAGTATATGTCGCCTTTTAAATAACAATGTAGTGATCTGGTCGCGTGCTTTGAAAAACACTGGATTAGATGAGTTTTAAGGCTCTCCCAAACCAATGCGGAACATTCGTTGCGGCGAAAAAACATTCGCATGTCAAAATTTATTTACATGGTGGTATATGAGAGTGCCCACACCAACGCGGCGGAGAAACATATGAAATAATTTTGAGTGACGAATGTTTTTTCGCCGCAACGAATGTTTCGCATTGGTTTTTTGAGAGCCTTTAATTAGAATGTATTGGTTTTAATTTTGAATATAATAATAATTTCGAGCATTTCGATCTAGGAAGTGCTATTTTTCAATCGATGAACCGGAAAACCAACTTTTATATTTAAACTCACTTTTCGGCCAAACTGTACATACAAGGCCCTCCAAAGTTGACATCTTTTTTTTTCCTCAAAAACGTGGTTTCCGGCTAAACTAAGAACGATTAAAAATCGCATGCTCGTGATCTGGGGAGGGCCGTCTTTCGATCGATATAATTACACGATACGAATCTATTGGATTTTATGTTCACGTATTTTTTTAAGTTATTTATTTTTATTTTCAGAAAACACTTTCAGAAAACCTAAAAAGTAGGTGCAGAAAGATTTGTTCTAATCTGTTCTGAAAAACTTAATGGAACACAAAGTGACAGAAGGTAGAACAGTTTAGTGCAAGGTTTTTACTCATGGAACACACAATCTTGTACTTTTCTGTTCTTTTCTGGGGCCCAACTAAACTCTATTCTACAATAAAAATGTTCGAATTCGCTAAATCTCAACTGGTTAATTCTATACCATGTACGTTAAAACTTAAATAAACCAGCATTTATATGTATATAAATCAGCATTGAAAACAACTATCAAATGCATTCAAGAGTAAAATAAAGTTACGTAGTAGGGCCCCTGTATTTTTCTGTTCCGAACAGATTCATTAAACAGACCTACAATTAGTTCAAAATCATCAATGTATGTAGGTATAAAAGGTCATATTTTTAAGGTTAAGATTCAATTTTTTTTTCAATTATTTTTTCATTTGGCCTTAATTTTTCGACATAGAGTTTATAATGCAGACCAAAGAAAACAATTATTTGTGGTGTACGTACCTAGACAGCCATTCAAGCACAAATTGCAATTTAAACAAAAAAATTACTGGCAAGGCAAATTTGTTCATTCTACTGTATGACCTACCTACTATACATTAATGTAGCTACATATACAAATAAAAAAAATGGGCTCGAATTCCAGTTTTATGTAGGTACCTATTTATATATTTACCTACCTAATATGTACATTCTTTTGTCCGAAATGTTTCGAAAACGCGTGCCAATTGAAGTTGATATTTTAGTATTATGAATATGATCATAAGCTAAAGAATAAGTTAAAGTACAATCTAGTCACGAATTTATTTATGTAGGTATACCACCAAAGGTTGATAGTGAAATTCAATCTTTCAATTAAATTAAATTGAACATGTAGGTATGTACAGTGCGTTATAGCCACATCCGCAAAATTCATTTTCAATTTCAATAGAAGGTTGTTAGATACATACTAAAGATGGAAAGAATTTATTCACACCTTTTATTATAAAGTACCTACATTTTGGCGTTATCATTTGATCAATATTTTTAACCCAACTGGATATATACCTATAATTAGAAAAACGAGACATACCCACTCAATATTCTAGTGAATTGATAAACTATTGCATCATTCACTTTTCTCTTAAAAATTTCAATTGAAATATTTTCAGAAAGCACATTCTTTTATCAGCAAGTTTTCTTTGGTAGGTAGGTATATAGCTGACAATTTTTTTTAATAAAAACGGATGTAATTATTCTTACCTGATTTATTATTTTCTTGTTTAAGATTATCTTCTGGAATGGATTTGTAGCTTTCCTTGGTAGCTTCTAAAAAATTTTCTTCTTTTAATTTAACTTCTGTACCAGGTTGTTGCGTGTTTACAGCAACGCCGTTTACACCTCCTTCAACTTTCAAATTCAGACTGTTTTGCGGCGGCTGCTCGTAGTTAATTTTTTGTTCACTTTGTTCCGATTCCATGTTTCCTTTTTCTTTTCGTTAAGTTGCTTATCCAATCCAAATCTTTCACTCTACCAATGAGTTGTTTTATTTGAGCTAAAAAATAAGCACTCAACCATAGAGTGGATTAAATCGGTAATGAATCGGTTAACGTTTGTGTGACGTCGTTCTAAAAATCAACAAATTCAAATAAAATATTAACCGTTAACAACAAATAAATAAAAACCTAAATTTAATTCAAGGTTATTACACTGCAGATATTCTTTTCTTGTATTTAACAAAGAAGAACAAATTAAATTTTCATAAAAATAATAACTTAAGAACTTATAAAGATTGCACAAGCAATTTTGTAATCTCTCGTATGTGCGTCTGTACAATTCAAATGCAATTCTTGAACTGAGTTAGGTAGTTTGCGAATTCTTTCGGTTTTGCTCCAATGCAAGTGGTCAGATATATGGGGTAATGGGGTGGCGGGTGGTGTTCAAAACATGTTTGTTATTTTTGTGTGCACTTTTCTTCTTACAAGCCTATTGTGGTATGTTTTGACATTGGTTCTTGTTTTATTTTAAATTTCTTTGCAACAAAAAAGAAAGATCCAGCATCGCAATCAGAAACAATAAACGGGTTGGAATGCTGTCGTTGACCAAAACTGTATGATAGTTTGAAAAAATATGTACACTCAATTTTTATGTGAGGCGCGAGCGAGGCTTGGATCTCAAGTCGGAACTAAGGGGATCGTTTTAATTCATGCGTTAGTGAAATTATGAGGTGAGTGCACGACTCGCTTCTGAGCTCTGAGTTTCTTTACAGTGTACGGTTTTCCATTGAACTTGGTATATGAAAAGGCTATTAAGGTCAAACTTGTTTTGACCATTTTATATTATTAATTGATAATTTATTGTGATGCCCAAAAACAGGCGAATGCAAGTCTACTTTTAAATTGGAGTAGGTAGAGGTATATTTAAGTTTGTCAGTCTTAGGCCTAGTTCACACGAGATTACACCGCACGTTTTTTATCGTATTCGTTTTTTACCGAACAAACAGCGGGGTGTTCACATGGCACTTTTTGATTCGATTAAAAATCGAATAGCTGCCGCATAAATAAGAATGTACTGCATATTGAAGTAAAAACGCTTCATTTTCGTATTATTGGTCATCTGGGGCGTAGCAAAACTTCTAATTTGTTCAAAATGCTATTTATAAACTATAGACAGCAATCATTTGAAATGAAATGTTCTGTGTTATTTTCTGCCCTTTATATTTAATAAAACTTTCGTTTACAATCGAAGTAATTCATTTTAAATACATTAATTGTAGTGTATTAATGTTGTTTAATTTATTGTCGTTATTATACCCACTTTTTTCGTTGTAATGTAAAGGCTGGTATTATAGTTTCGACTATAAGCTCTTGTGTTATATTTGAAGATAAAAATGAAAACAAACTTGTTTTGGAATATTTTGTTTAAATTTTGCCTTGCATCGTAAAGAAAAATATATAACAAGTCTGTTTAAAAGGAGAAGGCTAGTAGGTATGTTAAAAACAATGTATAAAGCCTAGTAGCTATAAAGTTCTTTTGAACGAAAAAAATTAGTGGTGAGAATTTTTTTTTTTTTTGGAAAATAAAACATCTGGGGTGAAAGGAAAAACATATGTATTCTTTTTTTTACACAAAACAATGTCACTATCGCGATTTTTATACAAATCTTGTGATTTGTCCCATAAAATGGGTTTTTGTTGCACCAAAGAAATAAAAAGAGTCGGCCGCAATATTTGTATAAAATCGTTATAGATCACTCATTTCTTTACAAAAGATGTTACAACACTGATCTTTTAATTTACAAATTTGTACCTAGTTATAGCCCAGTTTAAATGGCGACTTTAATTATAATGTAGAAAGAGTGAATAAAAAATATTGATTACTGAATCATACAAATAGAAGTTTAGACCTCGATACCATCATCGGGCTATGAATATGTTAACTTAAAGCGGGCCATGCATAACACACTTCTGACAACAATTGTATACACAAATTTAGCGTGACTTTCTAAGTTTTTTTTTTTTTTAGATTTTAACCTTGAACAACGCCATATCGATTGGTTATTTAATCAAAATACATTTTTTTTTTGTAAAAAATTGATATAACCAATTTTAACGCCGCACCTGTTTAAATAATCATAAAACACTTGTTGACATTATTTTAGGGGAGAGATAGACCAATATATCTGGTATTTTTTTTATTGATTTTACACTTAATCACATTTTTAGTATGAAGTTTTTCAAAATTTTGCAATAATTTTTAAATATAAATTTAGATTACTATTTCCCGATTAATTATTTATCTCAATCATAAAGATCTATTAAGTATTACTCAATTTTCAAGCTTCAAAAGTTGGCTAAATCGGGGCTTATTTCAATATTTAATTATTTTTTTTTTTATTAAAAATCGATTTTATTGAGATTTTTTTATTCATGTGCCCCTACTTTTTTCCCCGTTAGATTTATAAATATGAAACCACTGACATATTTGTAGAAAAGCTATAGACCTACAATTGTGTATAATTTGTTTTTTGAAATTTTGAAAATTTTCATGAAGTTTTGAATTTAGAAGAGCAAATATAAAGTTCACGGGACATTCACACACCCTTTTAGTATGAAATTTTTAGTTATGGTTGGCAATGGACAAATAAATCAATTCGGTTGATTTTTTTCGGTTTTTCGATTATTTTAAATTTAAGATTGTGAAGCTTGTATGGCATGTACATTATCAAATGAGGTGTCAAAATAATCGCTGTTTTATTGACTTGTAGTATAAAAGAAAACTAAATCAATCGATAGTTATTATCCAATATGTGAAAACTTTGTAATACATGCATTTTCCCCCTCCACGATACAGTACGCATCCGATTTTCTTACCAAATATTTAAATCAATCGTGTCAATCACACATATAAATTTCAGACTTCTAACCCAACCCCATCAAAAGATAAAATTCAATAAACCCTTTATTCGGTTGATTTTCATATTTGGTAAAAACGTGTGGTTTTCTACCGTGTGAATGACATGATATAAATCTATGGGCCACGAGAGGTGAATACGTCGCAAAACGTACGGTTTTGTTGACAAGGACGTTGAGTTTTCGATCGACGTGTGCAGGTGAAAACGTTTTTTTGCAGAAAAATCATCGTGTGAACAGTTCCATGTTAATCTATGGGCCACTGCGCATTTGTCCGGATGTATACAGCTTAAAAACGTGCGGTATAATCTCGTGTGAACTGGACCTTAGGCTGCGCGTACAGTAGTGTGACAAAGCGATGCGAGAAGGTATTCGAGATTCGAGCAAAAGTGGTCAAGAGTTAATGAACGTGATGCTTGCAATGAGTATTTGAGAACATCGCAACACTCGCAGCAAATATCGCTTCACTGTGCCCACGTTTAAAAGAATAAATGTAAATATTTTCCTCGCACGCAAACATTTCTCGCATCGCATCGCTTTGTCGCACTACTATAAGCGCAGCCTTAGGTTATTGAAGTCGGGTTGGTAGGTATTCTTGACGTCTCCTGTATAATATGCAATATAAAATTAACTCGCCCTCTCTACTCTACCTGCATGAGAATTTTGCGTGTGCCTGCGAAGATTAGTCGATAGTTCAGTCGAGGTTACTATATGGCAAACACATTTAGTTAGCTCCGAACGCTCCTAAATTACCTTTTAGGCAGGGTTCTCAGTAGTTTGTAGGTAGAGACATACCTATTTTTGAATACATGTAGGGCATTATAGGGCACATAGGACCAAGGTCCCACAAAGGATTTTATTCATAAATATAGGTATGTATATGCATGTACATTGAATAATATCTATATATGAATTATATCCGAAACATAAAGTACATACATGTATACATAAAATGTATAGTCTGTACAAATTTGTCACCTTTGTCAATAAAATTGGCGAAAAAATTCAGCGGCTAGAGCGAGGTGAAATTATATGTCATATTACGCGAAGCCACTAAGCCAAGAGCCCTTCGCCCAAAATTCAGAAGTTAGGTACTAGATACCTACCTAATACCTATACCTACATATACTATAACTTTTAAAAACTATTAGTTTGATAATACAACTCATTACTTACTACATAATACATACAAAGATTAATTATAAATAATTCATATTCATTATCATCAGGGAAAGGATTTAGCTAACTGTGCCTACTTTTTTTGCGTGATCGGAAGAAAGTATCGACAAACACGATTCGTGTCATCCTGATTCAAAATATACACATGCATTTTATTTTGCCTTTTTTACCCGTTATGCCGGATTTACACGAATGACAAAAGTGTCATAAAATCTGTCATTATAATGACATAATAGTGACAAAATCAATTAATTTAGGACATGCATTTACACGAAGAAAAAATAATGACTGTTTTATGTCGATTTCTTTTCAACTATTAGAGATCAAATCTTTTTTTTTGTTGGAAGGAACTCGCACACAAAATAATTTTTTTTCTGTGATTGTATGTGTGTGCAATTTGACAGGCCCGAACGCACAATTTTTAAATTTTTTTTTGAAAATGGAAAATTGTAATTTTATCTACATACATATAGTAAATTTTATTTAATTTATTTTATTTTATTTACTGAAGAACGTGAACTTTATACTTTTACACCACGGAAATAATTTAATTGAACAAATTGACTGAAAAGCCAAACGTAAACAATAGCCAGAGAAATGTCAAATCTTCCTAGTGTGTGTGCAAGTCGGTGTAAATCTTTCTAAAATTAAAGATTTGATTTGTTTAGAAAATTTGATCTTTTCTTCTAAACAAATCAAATTTCCCCTTCACAGATTTGATTTTTTTTGTTGAAAGGAAATCCACATTAGATAATGACAATTTTGTCATAAAAGAATGAGCAAGTTCATTCTTTCTTCCGGCTTGTCATAGTTTTGAAAATGGTGTCGTTGTGCGTTTACACGATGTCATTTTTATGACTAGTTTGGCATGTCATTATTTTTATGACAAAAATTATGACAAATATGAAAACCATTTACACGAAAATGATAAAATTGACAAGAAAATGACAGAAATAATGACATTTTGTCATTCGTGTAAATCCGGCATAAGTTGTCTTTTTGTCAATTTTGACTTGCTTGCTTTTTTTTATATTAAAGTTAAATGAATAAATCTTCAAAAAAATTCTACAAATACAAACTGCATGTAGTTTTTGCATTTCCAGTTGAGATTATTTCACTAAAGACATGATTCTAACACAATCTAAAGTGAACAGAAATCAAATTTGCTTGCCCTCAACCTGCAACAAAAAGAAAGCAGGTAGTGTATAGACTGTAGATAGAGTTACTAATGATCTTTTCTCAATAAAATTTCTTGTCCTTTTTTTGTTTTTTTTTTTTACTAATAAGAACTATAAGATCTTTGCATTTCTCTATGAATGATCGTGTATTTCCTTGCACTGCAAATATCAATGAAAATTTGGAGTAATCGAAAGGGCCAACAATTCTAAATGAAGTGTTGAAAAAGTTCACTTCTGTTTTTAATGTAAATCGTGTGGAATAAAACTGTTGAGCAAATGCTGTAATAAATGGCGACGTCAACTCCATACTTTTCGAAAACGTTGAAGTGAATGATGTAGATACTAGAGAGTTTAAAATGGGCTCCACTCGTTTCTGCTCAAGTAGAAAGGTCCTTTAACTCATTTAAGGCGCTTCTAAGAGACAATCGTAGAAGACTGTTACCTGAGAACTTCAAAAAGCTGTTGGTAGTTCAATGCTATTATAATTAGACGTTAATTTATGTTTATATCTATTGGGGCATATTCATAGTCGCAGATAGACCCAGGTTTAACTAAACTACAGTTTAAGACAATTTTGGCTCAATGAATATAGACCGATTTTAATTACAAATTGCTGGTTTTATATTTTTATAAGATAATTAACTTGGTATATTACACAAATAGCTTCAAATATTTTGAAATGATAACCTTAAAAAAATAGAAACAACGTCCGAAAATTCAACCAAAGCTATGTTTAACTTAGACCAAAGTCTAAAATGACTATGAGTATGCCCCATTCTCTTTATTTAATAAATGCCTTTTTTTTGCCTTTTTAAGAATTTTTGTTTGTCCTTTTTTGATATTTTTAGGTCAGCAAAATCCTTTCCCTGATTATCATCATCATTAATTAGCCCATATGGTACCTAATATACCTAAATACATATAATTAGGTATATAGAAAGGAGATCGACTGCTACTGTCTGCGTCGCTTAGTTCCGGTCTACATTGAACGATTTTTCCAGTGCCGACAAAAAACTTTTGTTGTAATCGTGTGCGATTGAGAGGTACAGCCGACATGATCCTTCCAGTTTCGGCCGATTTTTCCATTCAGCACGGGAAAAATCGTTCAATGTAGACAGGGACTTAGGTAGCGGACGACGACTATTATTAGCAATGATACTATAAAATGAATAATTAATTATTCCGTTTATTAATTTTATTAATTTTCGCAAATAGAATGAGTGTAGTGCATTGAATATTTTACATAATACTTTTTCACCTATAACAAATTCTTGTGCTATATTCCCAATGATGTCTTCAACTGAAGTCTTCAACTGAAAAATTAAAGCGAAACATGATATTATCAGAGAAACTGCGTGAGAATTATATTAAGTTTTTCGACTTAAAATCACCTATATGGTTTTCACCTGGGCCGGTTAAGTTGGGACACCTTGTACAACCTTATTGAATGCTTTTGATACCCCGTTTACAAACAGAATCGAGAGCTCGAGTTGGATTAGGGTCGGATTTTCGACTCAGGTGTTTCGTCACGTGAGTTAAGAGCCCCATTTGAATTTGAGTTGATATGGTGTTGAGATTACATTTAATTGAATGGCAACAATATATTTATTTTACACAAAAACAGTTCAAATTTAATGAATTTTAGTACATGCTTCACATAGCTATCAAAACAAATAAATAATTTTACTTGCACATGTGCAAAAACACTGTGGTGAGCACATCCTCAAGACCGACTCTTCGACCCAGGTTTTTTATCAACAATTTCGACTCGACTCCGCTCCTGAAGTGGAATCGAGTCAGTTTAAGCTCATTTCAAGTCAACGCAGCAATATGGAGGGGCCAAGTGAGCTTGAAGCTCGCTCGAATACCTCATGTAAACGGGGTATGAATAGTACATTAATCCATTTTGTTATAGTAGTCGCCACCGCAGATAACTTTGTCCCAATCTACATTGAACGATATTTCCAGTGCCGACAAACAATTGTTGTTGTAATCGTGTGGTACAGCCGACATGTTCCTTCCAGTTTCGGCCGATATTTCCATTCAGCACTGGACAAATCGTTCAATGTAGATCGGGACTTTTATTTAGCTTAGTCCCGGTCTACACTGTCCCGGTCTCCATTGTCCCGGTCTACATTGAACGATTTTTCCAGTGCCGATCTTTTGTTCGTTGGTGAAGGGAGTGAAAAGTGAGGGGTAGGGATCAAATCGTTTGTACCACAAAACTCAGACGATTTTTCCAGTCTGTTTATGTTCTCTTTCGCCCTCTTTCCAGTTTTTTGTGTGTGTTCGGTGTCAGTGTGCCATTGGGTTGATGGTGTGAGTGAATATCAATGCAAAATGAAGAGCACAGAAATAAAAAATGAAGAAGACAAAGAAAAAATCTCATGGAAAAAATCGTTCTGTGTGTACATTTCACACGATTTCTGGAAAAATCTTCGTGGAAATATCGGGCAATGTAGATCGGGACATTGAACGATTTTTCCAGTGCCGACAAAAGATTGGTGTTTTAATCTTGTGCGATTGAGAGGTGCAGCCGACAAGTCTCTTCCAGTTTCGGCCGATTTTTTCATTCGGCACTGGCAAAATGCTTCAATGTAGACCGGGACATAGCGGTCGCCACCGCAGATCGCTTTGTCCCGATTTACATTGAACGATATGTCCAGTGCCGAAAAACAATTTATGTTGTAATCGTGTGGTACAGCCGAAATGTTCCTTCCAGTTCCGGCCGATATTTCCATTCAGCACTGGAAAAATCGTTCAATGTAGATCGGCAATTTCATTTGGCTTAGCTTAAAAATGATCTCTCAAACCATAACGAAACATTCGGTACGCCAAAGTAACTCTCAATAAACGATCTCTGGCAATAAACGGAAAAGCACACACACTGAAGCGAACCAAATTGCCATATTAAGCTAGACTACCGAGATAATTTCGCTGTGGCTTACCGAATACTTCGCGTTGGTTTGGGAGAAACCTAAGGCGCTCCTATACCAACGTGAAATCAGAGTGAAACATTCACAACAATAGAAAAATAAAGGACACGATACGAAACAACAACAAAAACAGTCGTCAATGAATGTTTCGCGTAGAAAGCATTAAAAATGCTTTTTCATTTTTAAATTGAAGGCGTCTGCCGTTCTTTGAAAAAATTAGAAATAAAATTTGACGTCGCGTTCTTTTGTTGCCGGTGAAGGGTTGACTGCATAATTTCTCCGAATACTTTTGTCATTTAAATCAAAATTACAAATTATTTAGGTACTTTTTTATTAGAAACGTTTAACAAACAGCATTTATTACGGAGGTGTTCATGCAAACTTCTGGCAATGAAATGAAAACAGCTGAAACACGATCGGCTTTAGAAAATTTACAGGAATTTCGAGCGGTAGTTTCTCGAATTCGTTTATTTTAACGACCTCAAAGTAAACATTTCGAAAACGGACGGATGATGTGAATAAATGATATATCATTAAGAAATTAGGGCGACCTGCATCGTGCCTGATCGGGAAACTATTGATTGCTCAGAACTTGGTCTGGGCCAGTAGTGCAACAATCAGTCACGATGAAGTGCTTGTTTTACCTCCTCGTGGTGGTCCCCGGGCAACTATTTATGTATCCCAATATACATAAATAGGCTAAAATTACAAGTGCGAAAAGGCCTAGCTTTCTAGGATAGGTTACGGAGGTTAGCATTCTCCGTAACTGAAATCAACCCGCTACCGAAACCAACACTACGCCTCGGATAATTAATGATAACTCGTTGACGACTTTTGGCTATTGTACCCGGACAAAGATTGGTTTCTGGAATGTGAAGACGCTTCTTGACAATGGAAAAGAAGGTCCTCAGAATGCCAGATTCCTGCAACTAGAGAAGTATAGGATGGACATCTTAGGGATAAGTGAAGTTAGATGGCTGGGTTCGGGGAAATTCAAGTCACCAACCCGTAACACTGTACTATTCTATTCCGGAAAAACACCTGGAAGCGCTCGGGAATCTGGCGTTGGATTGCTGCTTTCCAAAACAGCTCTCAGAAGCCTAATTTCCTGGGAGCCTTTAGGTGACAGGATCCTGAAAGCCAGGTTCCGGACTAGAGTACGTCGCGTCACCATCATACAGTGTTACGCCCCAACTTTGCTCTCTTCTGACGAGGAGAAGGAGGCCTTTTATAACCGGCTGAGTGCTGCTTATGATAGCGTTCCACGAGGTGATATAGTTATGGTGATGGGAGACTTAAATGCCAAGGTTGGCAATGACAACACTGGGCTAAGGCATGTCATGGGAAAACATGGTGTTGGTAACCGAAACGACAATGGCGAACGATTTGTCGATTTCTGCAACGCCAACGGCCTTGTTATTGGAGGGACCATGTTCGAGCATAAGACGTGCCACAAAGTCAGTTGGGTGTCGACTGACAGACAAGCAACTTCCAACCAAATTGACCACTTCGCGATCAGCCGGCGTTTTAGAAGCAGTCTCCAGGACGTCCGTAACAGAAAAGGTGCTGACATGGGAATGGCCCGGGACCACCATCTGATAATTGCTACCGTAAGATTGCGTACAGCTTCAGTTCGGAGATCCCAAGGAAACACTCGAATGCCCAAGTTTAATACAGATAGACTAAAGGATCCTGCAGTGCGCCAACAACTAGGGGACCACCTTTCACAAGGATTGAACGCAATCAGCAGCACGGAAACCACATCCATCGAAAATCATTGGTGTGCTGTGAAAAATGTGTTCATATCCGGTGCTGAAAGTATAGTCGGCCGGGCGCAAGGAAGAAATAGTGCTTGGCTTTCCGACGAAACTTGGGCAAGGATCGAAGAAAGGAAACACCTTAAAGCTCGCATCGCAGCTACCATAGCAGCAGGGAGAAACGAGCTTGAGTCTACGTACCGCATGAAGATGAGGGAAGTTCACCGTAGTGTGCGACGTGATAAGCGTAACTACATCAACGCACTGGCTACAGAAGCAGAAGAAGCCGCTAGTAGGTGTGACAGTAGGACCGTCTACAGAATTACCAAAGAGCTCACTGGTGTCCAGAGCTCTAAACAACACCTGGTTAAAGACACAAACGGATCCCTGCTAATTTCGGATGAGGACCAGCTCATAAGGTGGAGGGAACACTTTTCTGCGGTTTTAAACCGCGTTTTCGCAAGTGAAGTGAACCCTATTCCCACTGAGCTACCCGAAGTAACAATTTCCCGAATACGCACCGTACCCCCCAGTAAAGAAGAAATTATCACCGCCATCAAAGCACTGAAGAACAACAAAGCGGTTGGACTTGACGGTATTCCTGCAGAGCTCTTAGGAGCAGCCCCAACGACATCGAGCGAGCTACTGCACCCACTTATTAAGAGAGCTTGGGAAGCAGAGAGCTTTCCTGAAGAGTGGAAAAAAAGAAATGATTGTCAAGCTCCCAAAGAAAGGAGATCTCACACAGTGCGAAAACTGGAGAGGAATATGCGTTCTGCCTGCAGTAGCCAAGATAATAGCAAGGATAATATTGGACCGAATTAAAGACCACCTCGAAGACACACTCGACGCCGAACAAGCAGGTTTCCGCACTGGATCTTCCTGTGTTGATCACATCAACACCTTGAGGATCATCATCGAACAGTGCGTTGAATATCGATCACCACTTCACCTGCTGTTCATCGATTTTGAAAAGGCGTTCGACAGTGTCAATAGAGAATTTATTTGGCTTGCTTTGCACAGGAGGGGCATCCCAGATAAATTGATTGCTATTATCAAGGCTACATATGATGGATCCAGGTGTCACGTTTTGCACAAAGGTAGGCTGTCAGAGGAGTTTGAAATCCAAAGTGGAGTTAGGCAAGGCTGTATACTGTCACCAATACTGTTCCTGTTGGTGATAAGTGACGTACTGCACGCAGCTTTGTCAAATGGAAATGGAGGAATTCAGTGGACTCTGCAATCTCACCTCAAACATCTGGACTACGCGGACGACGTATGCTTACTCTCTCATAGGATCATGGATCTCCATCAAATGACAACAAGGGTGGAGAGAGAAGCAGAAATCGTAGGGCTTAAGATCAACTCGGCAAAAACTAAAAGGATCAGCCTTGGAACTTCCTCATCAATCCAAGTAAATATTTCTGGACAACCGGTAGAGATGGTTGAGGATTTCCAATATCTTGGGAGTATTATCTCTACGGGTGGCGGAACTGAACTGGACGTAAACAGCCGAATCAGAAAAGCAAAGGCTGCGTTCGGAATGCTGTCCAAAATATGGAGAAACAACTCTTTTAGCTTAAAGACCAAGCTACGACTGTTCCGCTCCAATGTTGAATCCGTTCTGCTTTACGGCTGCAGCACTTGGAAAGTCACTGAAATTGTCACTAGAAAGCTGCAAACCTTCGTTAATAGATGTCTACGAAACATCTTGAGGATTTTCTGGCCCAACCGTATCTCCAATGCCGAACTTCATGCGAGAACGGGTCAGGAGCCCATAGACTCTATTATACGAAGAAGAAAGTGGCAGTGGATTGGCCATACGCTTCGAAAAGGCGATCGGTGCATTGCATCTCAAGCAATGCAGTGGAACCCGCTCACACAGGAGGGAAGACAAGTGGGCCGGCCTAGAAGTACATGGCGAAGAACGGTCGAACAGGAATCGGCACGACTGGGGAAAAGTTGGAGAGAGCTGAAATATATTTCAAGAAATCGTACACGATGGCGCGTAGGTGTAGTGGAGGCCCTATGTCCCGTAAGGGAAACATCACGGACGTAATAGGTCCGAGGACCTAAGTAAGTAGTAAGTATTAAGAAAATAAAAGAAAAACATACGAAAAAAGTGTTTAAATAACAACCAATTGTATATTTATATTATGTACTCAACCTACAACCAGCCTGAACGAACTATTGTAAATTTGCGACCAATCATGTAAATGTAACTTCAAAATTCACGACCATTCGGAATTGGCAACTCATGTGGAAAGACACTTCAGACATGTATATCGCCTCTGAATCACATGTTCCCTCCCTAGTGACACCGCGCTATAGTGCACATGTGTGAACATTAAATATAGTTTAATGTATAACTGAATTGTTTTTTTTTAGATTTTAGATATATAATAAAAAGCACGTACAATAAGATGTAGATTTTCAGTTAATCACTTAAATATTTTAGTCACTATCGGTTGCACTTGAGGTCTGTTGGCTTTTATTCTCAAAATATTTTAGGTAGTGTATGCAGTTAAATCAATACGTTATGTCATTCTCTAATCATGTTTAACAATAAGACACATTTTCTTAACTAACTTTTTCTCAGCTACGCAAGTTTTCAAAGTAAGATAGGTACGAGTACCTACATACACTCCAATTCACTCGTTTTAATACAGATTTTTTTCAATAGGCTTAACGATTTCTCTATAAGCTTTCATACTTATGACAAATCTAATTATAGATTTTATAAAGTGTAATATGGGGAATAAGATCCAGGAAGAATTTTGAATCCTTTTTAAAAAATGTTAGTCTTATGGCTCTTTGAAAACATTATCAGTCAGCAAAATCAATGGTAAGACCGTAGTTAAAGCCACCTAAAATGCTTTTTATCAGATTTGTCCGGGAAGCCACACATTTTATTCATCTGAAAACTAAAAAAGATCCACCGAAATCAGGGTGGTACAGATCTGATTCGTGAGCTTTTAAAGTTGAGTTATACTACGTTTTCGTTGGAGCCGAAATGAGGTAATTTCGAAATAAGCTCATTTGAAACGTCAAATTTGTATAGGAAATGACGCTAATTTCGAAATTACCTCATTTCGCCTCCATTGAAAACGTAGTATTAAACTGCGCCTTAGTACAAAATACAGACAGTGTGAAAGATAATGGCATCAGGCGGTTCTTACTAAAAAAAATTATTTCAATTTGGATGTTCCCAGCGGGTATACCTTCTTTTAACATGACATGAGAAAAGAAAAAATAAGCTTGGGGTAGTAGACACAAGAAGGGAGGCAATTTAATAGTATGAGGCGCAGTATGCTATTAATACCCAGTTTAAATCAACATTAAAAGTTCACGAATCAGAAATGTACCCGCCTGATTTCGGTGGATCTTTTTTTAGTTTTCAGATGATTAAAATGTGTGGCTTCCCGAACAATCTGATAAAAAGCATTTTTGGTGGCTTTAACTACGGTCTTACCATTTATTTTGCTGACTGATAATGTTGAATTGTAGGCTTTTCGGAATATGCGTTGTCTTTCTTGAAGTATTGTGGCCATGTTCGCTAGCGGTTTGTTGTTTTTTTTTTTAATGTTTTCCCTATAGTGAATACTTAGCATACTTAGTCCAATGTTGTGACCTTCACAGCGACTGCTATGACCATCGTCCTTATAGTCTCGAATTTGAGCGTTTTCTCTCTTCGGTTAGTACACTTCCTTTTGGCAAAATTGTTAAATTCTTGAGAATGAGAAAACGTCTTTAACTGTTTATTATTTGATTTTGTGCATACTATTTTTAACGGTTTTATGAGCTACTAGGTTGTTTTTCAAGGTGTATTTAAACGAATGACACCAAAAATTAGGTCGACTTTGTGACTAAAATTGTTCAAAGAGCCATACGACTAACAATTTTTTAGAAGGATTCAAAATTATTCCTGGATCTTAATCGCTACAAACTATGGACAGCGAGAGCCAATTTCTCATTGTTGTAGATTATTTAATATTTATTGTGATGATTTAGATCTGTTCGTGCCAAGATATCAGGTCAAAATATTTGTTTTAAATTTAGTATTTTTGCATATTATTTACTTTTATTATTATATAAATGTTATTATAAAATTGTTTAAATTATAAATTATTAGTTATAAGCTAAATCTTTGGGTTGATTATCGTAGATTTGAAATAAATAAATAAATAATCAAAATATTATACATTTCATAAATTCTATAATTAGATTTATCATAATTATAGAAGGTTATAGAGAAATCGTTGAATTGGAGTGTATATGCATATTTTTGTAATCAGAAGAAGACAAATATCAATTATTGCTTTTGAGAAAAATTTTAATCTACATGATCGTGCAACTGATAGTATTTTTGGGTTGGGTACCTATAGCTTATCCTTGCACCAGGTACCACCCATCCCGACTCAAATGAACCCACGCGACTGGTCCCAGGACAACTGTCTCCCTTTTCGGAAAAAAAATGAATATGCAATTTGAATTCGATGTTTTTTATTAAAAGTTTATTTATTTTGTCTAGGCATATTGGTCAGTCAAACTTTGTAAGTGATTTTATTTTAGGACTAGAAAATGTAACATTTTATTCGTGGTGACGTTAAATAATTATTAAAGGAAGCAAAAATATGATTTTTCTTCAACATTTGTTACTTAGTGAATAGCAACTGCAACCGCCTGCAACGGTCAATTATTTGGTTGTAAAAGTTTTGTGCACAACGAATCAAGTCGTTTATTTGGTCATTGTGGATCTAAGCCAAGTTTTTACTTTGCGTAAGGTGCTGAACGATCGCTCAGCGATGCAAGTTGTTGCTGGAATTGAGAGCCCTATACAAAGAGCTGATAAAATCCAAGGATAAAACTCCTCAACACTGTTCAATAAATCAGAAATGTAATTGCATTTTGTTAAAACTGTACCACATCTTGGACCCCGCCAGAAAATTATCCAGAAAGCAGCCATATTTCTCCATTATTTTCTGTATAAATATATCGAAATCTGGAGAATACATAATTTGCATATTTTTTGGCGATAGCTGAAATAGTGAAAATACAGCTTCATTTTTTTCTGAAAAGCGTTCTGTAAGCGACATTATCAGGGAATCAATGTACTGAATATAAATTAATTTTGTAAAATAACTTTGGGGGAAGAAGCGGGAACATTTGATCGATGGATTTGTTTTTGAATTATTCTTGGATAGCTTAAAACTATGCCTGATTCACTCAAGCATTTTTCCATTACGTCCCAAAGAGATTAAAAGCAATTGTCAGCATCCTCTCGATTTTGTTGAAACAACAAAACATTGAACTGATCGTTTAATGTTGACAGATTTTGGTCTCTTGGCCTCTTACGAAATCTTTTGCAGTGCCTCAATTACAACAACGATATGCTCTCTTAGAACTCGAATGCTTTTTGTATTATGCCGTCCACCTTGTTTCACAAAACAGAGGAATACTGGGTATGCATTTTCGTCGTAAAGGACTTGTGAGAAAAAAAAGTTATAGGCCCTCATTATGAATAGCGAATCGAACGTTCACCTAAAAGCGAACGTATTTTATTCCAGTGATTTCGAAACTTAGCGAATATCTTATCAAAAAAATATCAAGTTTGATTTTCGACCAATTATAAATAGCGACAGAAGATAAAATATTCGCTCAATATGTCAAAGTCAGTCGAATAAAAAACGTTCGCTTCTAGTCGAACGTTCGATTCGCTATTCATAATGAGGGCCATTTCTTCCTTTATCGTCCCGACAACATTTTTGATTTCAGAAACTTCGCTTACGTCGTTAATGACCAGATTTAATGATGTGATAAAGATGTGGTAAAGACAGCTATCTTCAAATCGACAATCAACACAATTGATTCCACCCCTGATAATGATAAAATCCCAAGGCAAACCATGGACCTGGAAACAAAGCTGCCAAGAAAATAATCACATTTCCGAACAAAACAAAGAGTAAAATAAAAGCGGCTATAAGCCTAGTACGCTGCTGATGCGAAACGAAAAATCCCATACAAAAATGACATGACGAAATCATAAACGAAAAATTTCGTTGTGCTTTTCGTTCTGTGGTACGCTGTTCGCTATTATACATATCTACAACTATATAATCCTCTACTATATGTAGAGAATATGCTACCAAGAATCTTAAATTACAACTCTTGTACCACATCAATTTTCCATATAAAGTTTTGAATAATTAAGTCAATTAGGGAGGTACAAAAACATTAACTCAAATTGATTTTCATTTTTTTTCGAAGTTTTCATGAAATTGTAGATTGTTTTTTTTTTTCAATAATTTTTTTATGTCTGGCTTAATGAAGTATTTTAAAATCTTCATATTGGAGCATAGTTGGGTGCAGGACCCCAAAGGCACCCGTCGAACCTAATTATATTAGCCAGAGCTATTTTATATATTTTTTTTTTTTTTTTTTGGTAAAAAAGATTTTTTTTTTTAGAAAAGCTATTCGATCATTATACCAGATTGTGTTGACAAGTCTCCACTCTCTTTTCACAATGAATTAATTGCCCGGACCATTAATTGTGTGCGGAAAAGTGACATTTGGGTTTGTTCGTGTTTTTATTTGTTGTTTCTTTCATTACAGCACTGATTTTGTTTGAGTTTTTCGTTAAATTTCGTTTAATTTATTTGCAAATTATTTAAACTCTCCATTAATATTTTTCCGCTGTGTTTTCGTAAGCATTTCGTTGTCTTTTTGGAGACCGCAGGAAAATTTCGTTTCGCATCAACAGCGTACTAGGCTATACACGGCTTGGCTAATAGACTCTGACAAAAAGTACATTTAAACAGTCGTTTTTGTGAAAATTTCCTAGTTAATAAAAATAGAACTAGTATGATTGTTCGGCCAGAGCCAGGGGAGGCAAGTCCTCCCCATGCCCCCTCCCTGCGGGCGCCCTTAGGCGTGTTTTTTTGTGCCCCATATGTAGGGTTGCGAGTTTGTGAATAAAAAAATCATTAAGTCATAAGTCAGTAGGTGACTTATCAATTAAAAAGAATTTAATTCATATAAGCTAGCTACAGTGACTTATGAATTAACAACATTTAATTCATAAGCTTGCTAGTGACTTATGAATTAAAAAACATTTGATTCATAAGTTAGTTGGTGACTTATGAATTAAAAAACATTTAATTCATAAGCTAGCTAGTGACTTATGAATTAAGAAACATTTAATTCATAAGCTTGTTAGTGACTCATGAATTAAGAAAATTTTAACTCATAAGTTATTTGGGGACTTAGGCTCGTTTCACACACATTCGGTTTCATTCGGTTCGATCTCTATTCGACTTGTATTCGGCTGTGCCTGATATGTGTGAAACGATAAAACGGTGCTCTATGGTTTCTATTAGGTTTTTATTTTTCCGTTCCATCGTTTCATACATATCAGGCACAGCCAAATACAAACCGAATAGGGACCGAACCGAATAAAACCGAATGTGTGTGAAACGAGCCTTATGAATTGAAAAAAAAAATTAATTCATAAGCTAATAGTTGGTGATTTATGAATTAAAAGAATTTAATATAGAAGCTAGTCGGTGACTTATGAATTAAAAAAAATGAATTCATAAGCTTGTTGGTGGATTGGAAATTCATAAGCTTGACATGACTGTATAATTATTAACGAAAGTGGCTATTAAGCTTTCAAAGAGGTTTGTAACAGTTTTCGTTTATGCATATAATCGGATTTAATGAAAAGCAATAATTATAAAATATTTTTGTAGAGCAAATGGATTATCATGCTCCCAAGCCCGTATGATACTACATTTTTTTCTCATTTTTAATTTAATAAATTCATGACTTATTGTCAGCAAAGAGGAAAAAAAAAATAGTATTTTTTATGAAAAGAACGACATTATGTTTTGACAATAACAATGTCCACAAAAGTAAATATACACCAAAAACTAGTGTTCTCATGAGTCCAAAGTATACTTTTTTTGTAGTCACAGTGTACTTTGAAATAATTTTTAATTTTCAATTTCCGAAAAGTCAAAAAAAAAAGCTGCCAGAATCTGAAATATGTTCATTTTTAATACATTTTTTGTGAATTTTTTTTACATTAATGTGGTTATTGTGTACGCGCTTACTCATATCGGTATTTTCAGTTATAAATTGTTTGAACTACTCTAGTTTCATTTTTAATGCCTTAAAAATGATAAAAAAAGGTAGTATCATACGGGCTTCACTTGCAAGCTTTTATGAAAATGAGTAAAAAAAACATTTTGATTTGTATACATATATATACCTACTTACAAAGATCATTCACAAAGCAATTGTTTAGTGACTAGTGACAAGAAATGTGCATTTACGTGATGTCATTCACATCGTGAAAAAAGTGAATATTTAAAAATTGAAGTTAAAAATAATCGATGCCTAAATAAATAGAATACACATACGTTTGTAAGTTTCTTATAATATATTTTTTGAAGGTACTTTATTTATATAGTAGGCGTTTTTTATTGGGCATTCTTATAGACAGCACAGCAAATTTTGCATGAAAAATAATAGTGTGGATAAATAAGGCAGTCAAAATAGTGAAGATAATAGTGTAGATAAAGTTTTGGAATGTTTGGAATGGAACGACACTCGTTCGGGTTGCAAAAAAAAAGTTTGTACGCCAAGGTTGGCAGGCTTTGATAATTGAAGGGATGTGTTCGTTTCATTTCAATTATTTTAGGCTTTGTTTTCACTTAAGCTGAAAGTTTTGGTTTGAAAAATTAGGTAACGATTAGATAGCAAGTGTTATTAATAAATGCGTTAAATGTGTACCCCGCTTAGGTCTTAATTCTCGTAAACCTAAATCTCAACGAAAATCTTCTAGAATAAACAAGAATTCTGTTGTCTCCAAATATTTTATCTTATTCAGTATAAATTATTTTTTACTAAATGTAAACTTTTGTACAAACGCTAGGTACGAGTATGTTTGGCATTAATTTTTCCGCAAAATGTGTAAGCAGTGTGTAAACCTGTCTTAGCTGTTTTTTTTTTTTTTAATGCAAAAATGTTCATTTAATGTCGTTTTCGATTGGATTCTGGAACAGTACTACTCCTTTTTGATTGCAATCGAATTATTTTCAGTTGTTCCGAGACTAATTCGCGAAATATTTATGTTTGTGTGAGTAAGTTGTCTGATATTAATGTATATTTTGAACGTTCAGTGGAGTAAAATGAATTTGACAAATAATCCGATGATGGGGTTTATATGTATATGTGTGTTCCTGGACTACTCCTTTATAAAATCCGGAACAGAAGAACACTCCGAAAACATTTCTCGGAACCTCCAATCGAATTATTTTGGAGTAAGCGGAATCAAAAAGGAGTAACTCCGAACCTCCAACCGAAAACGACATAAGTTAACAAAACCATTGAACAACTTAAAGCCGGAAACACACCTGTCTCGTGTGTTGTGTTGTGGAGTCGTGTAACGCTGTCATTCCATATATTTCATACGACATATAACACACGAAACAAATGTGGTTCTACTGAAAAGAAATACATTGAAATGAAAGCAACACACGACAACACGAGACAGGTGTAGATCCGGCTTAAGTCGTATCCACACATATCTCGTGTGTTGTCCTGTGTCGCTATCGCTGCAGAGTATTTTATATCGGTAGAACCACATTTGTCACGTGTGTTGTGTCACTTTGTAGCGCATGAAATGTATGAAATGACAACAACACACGGCTCCAAAACACGTATAAAACACAAGTATATAAAACATCAAAATGCAAATCCTCACATCAAGAATCACATTCTATAAGGGCTCTCCCAAACCAACGCGAAAGCGGCACATTCGGCTACGCGGCGGCAGTTTTTGTTGTTGTTTAGCATTGTTTATTGGCATTTTTGTTATCATTTTGAATGATTCGCCCTGCATAGCGAATGCTCCGCGTTGGTTTGGGAGAACCTTAACTCGGAAGATATTTGACATTACCAAATATACCTACTTTGTCACGTAATTGAACTGACAAGTCGTCACTATTCTTCCATTTTAAGATTTAACTTTTAATATTTTATGTGGAAATATACGTTTAAAAAACAGCGAAGACCTTTATGTTTTTCATGCCAACTCTTCAACTCGTACTCAACTCTAATCGGACTCGATCTTCATATAAACATTAACAGCCTTATTTATTAACTCGGTTTAGCGGTGGCGTAAAGTTACTCCGACTTTACAACGCCTCTAAAACTGGAAAGCTTATTTAAAAAAAAAATATACCAGGAATAGAGGCGAAGTAAGCTAAAACTGGTTCATAGCAGGTTTAAAGGCGGAGTAAAGCCGTTTTAGTCATTTTGACATTTCATCGTGTGAAATTTACCAAATGGAGTGTAAGCAATTTTATTTTCATTAAGACAAAATAGATAGTTATTTTGAATTTATTAATTATTTAAATTCTTTAAACGCATTAACTAGAAGAAGGAGAAGGCCAAAGCAGTACAAGACTCGTTTTGATCCCATGACACTGAGGGATGAAGATTTCCGCTCGAAGTATAGATTTTCGAAAGAAAATATGATCAAATTAATAGACATAGCTCGGCCTTTCTTAAGCGATGATAACAGAGGAGGGCATATCCCAATTGATTTGCAAGTGATGGCAGCTGTAAGGTATTGGGGACGCAATGAGGTAGGTACATTCATTTATAAGATTTGGACTTCATACAATCCAATTTTGAATTTATCCAATTTTCTTCATGGAACCTTCTTATTTCAAGATTCAAGACGATGGAGCAGATATCCATGGGTTCAGCCAACCCACTCTATGTCAGATATGCAAACGAGTGGCAATAGCGTTTGCATCTAAAAGGGCTGTTTATGTTAAAATGCCAA
This sequence comes from Melangyna quadrimaculata, assembly GCA_949320155.1. Lineage (NCBI taxonomy): Eukaryota > Metazoa > Arthropoda > Insecta > Diptera > Syrphidae > Melangyna > Melangyna quadrimaculata. Next base: position 466,538,564 of record OX439483.1, on the reverse strand, counting down.
CAACCGTATCTGCACAGATACAAGACATAAATAGGTTTTTTGGTATACGTGGATTTCCACAAGTCATCGGTGCAATTGATTGTACACACATTCGGATCCCAAAAATCGATGGGCCCTCAGGACAGTTCTATGTGAACAGAAAGGGATACTACTCCTTGGACACTTAAGTTGTTTGCGACGCAACTTTAAAAATTACTGATATTGTTTGCCGCTGGAGAGGTAGCACACATGACTCTCGCATTTTTAGGGAAAGCCGAATAAAACAACGGTTTGAAAGTGGTGAATTCAAAGGTCGTCTGCTTGGGGATGGCGGATACCCTTGCAGCAATATTTTGTTCACCCCTCTTTTGAATCCGCGCACAGAAGCCGAAATTCGATATTATGTTGCGCATATCGGAACACGGTAGAAAGGTGCTTTGGAGTTTGGAAGCAGAGATTTCGAATTTTATTAACAGGTATGAGGTGTCCACTAGAAAATGCCAAAACGACTATAATCGCATTGGCAGTTTTGCACAACTTGGCCATTGATTTAAAGGACGAACTTCCATCTACAGGTAGGTACTAGTCAATAAATTAAATAAACTTTAAAAAATAGTTTATTCCTTTTCCCAAAGCTGATGCCGATTTCATTCCACAAGAGGAAAACCTTTCAATCAATGAGGATATGTTACAGCCACAAGGTCAACGACAATGTACTTCTCACAGTGTGTTCATAGAACAAATATTCAGAACGTAATACCTACTTAAAATGATTCGCAAACGACTTCATTATATTCCAGATGAAAATCCAAACATTACTTCATAACGGAAGAAATTAGGTTTATTATCTCTTTAATACTTACTTTTGCTGATTAAAAAGAATATCATACAAATACTATTGTTTGAAAAATTATTTATTTTTGGTTTGATCAAAAACTTAAATCTAATATTAAATCTATCTTAATTCAATAAAAACAAAGGTAACAGAAAATTAACACGATTTCAATTTGGTAAAAAAAAAATAAAAAAGACTACGAACTACATACCTTAAATCTATCTTCATACAACAAAAAAACAAAGTTCATAATAAACAAAAAACAGTAATTCAATTACAAAACAAAAAATAAATAGCACAAAATAATCACAGAACAATAACATGACATCACACGATTTTCATTTCATTAGTCTTTTAGTTTTTTTTTTTAACTCATGGAGCTCTGCACTCTGCTTTCGTTCCTGCTGCACCTGTTTTAGCTGCTCTGCCAGTAGCTTCATCTTTAAAGCATGTTCTTCTTGCAAAATTTTTTTTTCCAAATTTTTGTTTTCCATCGAAGCTTCAAACAAATGCTGCTTTAATTCATCGTCCTTGATGTTCTTCATCTAAGAAAGTAGAAACAATTTGTTGGTTAAAAAACGAACAGGAAACACTTTACAAATTATGAACCTTTTCCTTGGGCAGCTTCTTCTTCGGAGACGGAGTTAAATGGCAGGGTGGAGATGGAAAAGCAATGCTGGGAGCTTCCTCGTCCAAAAATTCCAATTCAAAACATTCGTTTGAAATGTTTTCCTAAAAAAAAAACAGTAGTGTTTTGAATATTACCAACCATATTTGTTTTTGTTTTGCAGTTTACTTACCATTGGGTTCCTTGACCTGCTTCTCTCAGCCATGGGAGGTGTTTTAGCCATAGGGGAACTGTTTTCCTTTTGAATCTGTGTATGAAAAACAACATTAGTTTTGCGTACTTAAATAAATATGCTTTTAGATTACACACCATTGTATGCGAAAAATCGCAATCAAATTTATTTTCATCAACCTCGAATACATGAGGGATGAGCGCTACCAGCTTCTCCTCTTCTGGATCAGGCGACTTTGGTGGTGGTCCTCCTCCTGTGCCACTTCGGCTCCTTTTGTAAGCCGATTGATTGGATTTTGTCTTCATTTTGATTTACTTCCATTGAGTTTGCAATTGATTCGCATCTCTTTGCACTGGGCATATGTTATTGAAGCTACAAGATTAAAAATTAAAAGTAAATGACTTTTCATGGAATATAATGTACCAAGATATACATACTCATTTAAAATTTGGCTCCAGGCTTCCCTCTTCGACTTCGAGGTGTGAGTATCAACACTTTTGTTTTCTATTATGTTGATTTTTTCCTCAATCAATTGCCTGAAAAGTATCTGTGAAAATAAACAAATACATATATTAGTTTTTATCTGTTGAAATCTACAAATTATATGCATAGATATATTAACATACCTTTTGAGAACTATCCCAGTTTTCAGATCGTTTTCTTTTCTTTTGGTTATCCATTTTTTTGTTTGTTTACATCCAAAATAAATAATAATAACACCACCAATAATAAATAACCAAAATGAAGCAATGGAAATCAGCTGTCTTTAATTGACGTTTATAATAACCAGAGTTTTAGATTAGTGATTTTTTTGATATATGTATTTGACATAAGGAAGGTGCAACTATAACGGCTAGGAAAAGATTTTTTAAATAAGGATTACTTTTACGTGGCGTAAACCCGGAGTAAGTGCTTCGACTCGGATTAACTATTCCTAGGTTTAACCGAGTATTAGTGAAATATAATAAATACGGCTGTAAAACTCTAACTCAACTACACATTAAAAACGTACTTTTCGAACACATCCCTATGCTTATTCAAACAATCAAAGAAAAAAATCAGATCTCGGACTTGGTAGTTGTTATTTGATTTTGAATCAATCAATCAAACATAAATGGCAAAAAGGTAAGCAAAAACTATTCAAACAAGTGCATACTTGTTTAACTAAAAAAATATCAATTTTTACTTTAGATTTAATAAGCGATGGACCCACGAGGAGACAGAAGCCTTCTTGAATTTGAAAGCAGGAAGAAAAGAAGAATTCAAGCATTTAAGAAAGAAAAAATTTGCCTACGCGAACGTTCTAGAAGATATGATTGCGGCAGGATATGTAAGTACCTATCCCCGAGTTAATAATTTGCAATATTTTGTGTAGATAGATTTAGTAAACCATTTTTTTTTTTAATTTCAGGATTCAGGCATCACACCTCACCAACTTGAAGTAAAAAAGCAGACGCTGTTGAGGTCGTACAAAGATGCTAAGGATAACTTGTCAAAAACTGGTGCATCTCCGTGCCCGCGACCCATCATGGCACAAATGGATGAGATTTTCGGTAACAAGCCCATTCATTCCAAGAGCGAGACGATAAATCTGGGCTCTGAATGTCTTTAGAATACATCTGTTACTGTGCCAACGTCATCGGATACGCTCTTAGTAAGAGTATTGAGCAGCCCGGAAAGACAAGCTGAGGTAGCTCCTACATTCGAAGCTTTTGAGGAAGAAGAATATTCAGTAGATATATTTTCAAATGTTTCTGCCTCAAATACTTCATATGTAGTTGCTACCCCAGCTGCTTCTGGTGTAGTTGCTACCTGATCCTCAGCTACTTATAACGTTGCTGCATCATCATCTTCATCAGCGGCAAAAATAAAAGTTCGAAAGAGAGGAATGTCTAGATCGGATTATTATTAAGCTAAATTGGAGGAGAGGAGAGAAATGGATGCAGTGAAAGAACGCTTCAAACACCGACAACGAGACAAAGCGACGCTTCAGATCCGGAGAGCCCAATCAAATGAAAGCAAAAAAAAATGATTTGATTGAAAGAATTTTGAAAGAAATAAACCGTTGAATCTTTATGTAACCTACATTCATTTATGTGTATGTAGGTATTTACATATGTTTCTAGTTGAAGTTTTTTTTTATTTTTGTGAAGTTGGAATAAGAAAATTGACATGCTTCCTTTGCACCTCAGTATCAATATTCAGTGTCGAGAAAAAGGAGGTACATACATGATTTGCTATTTCATAGATTTTTTTGTGAATAAAAAGTTCTAGTTTAAAAGCAATAAACTTGAAAGTTTATTAAAAAAAAACTATGTGAATAACATATATGTTTGTATCTAGTTTTGCTCGCCAATGTACGTATGTATGTATTGGCATATATGCATGATGTGTATACAGACGGATAGAGGAAATTTTCTTATGAACAGTCTGGTTAAAATAAGGTGTTTCTTCATTCGTAGACAATACTTTGGGAAATGATTCAAATAGTTACCATATTTTTGGTTTGGAAGTACATAATGTACATATCACCAAAATATGAGTATGAGGTTTTGTATATGAACGCATCGTGATATCGAATACAAAAGTCTGTCAGGTTTTGGTGCTGGTGATGGTGGGTTGAAAATAGCGACTTCAGATCAAGCCGCAGATCAAAGAAAAGAGCTAAAGATTAAAAATCTTTTTATTAATTAAAATTACATGTGTCTTAATTAGATTATATTTTGCTGACACAGGTGATTGAACAATGCTTTACGACGATTTCTGGATTCAGGTGAACTATTTTCCGGATTAGTGTTTTGCTCAAAATTATCTTGGTCGGGTATTGCTTCTTCATTAATGGTGAAATTATCAGCATTGTTAATGCATAAACTATGCAAAATGCAAGCACTTACAACAATTTTTTTCACTGATTTCAGGTTTCGTTGTTCCGTGAACTTATTAATTCTTCGAAATCTTCCCTTCAACAAACCGAAGGCATTTTCAATTACCATCCTTGTGGATAAGTGAATATAGTTAAAAGTTTTATTCCAGTCAGTGACCGGCGGTCACTTAATTGGCCATAATCCTTGAACAGCGGCACTATCCAGTGCGAAGAAGGATATACAGAGTCTCCCAATATATAGGTATTTGAAGGAAATAACCGGGAGTAATTGGTTTGCACTCGATTGTACAATGTTGATCTCCTCAGAAAAAGAGCCAGGCTCGCCGCAACAGATGTCGATGAATTTTTTGTCCGCATCAACAACGGCTTGCAAAACGATAGAAAAGTTTTGATTGCGGTCATAGTAAAACTCTTTAATACTTTTAGGAGCAGCTATAGTTATGTGTGTGCAATCGATGGCCCCAATTACACCCGGTATTTTCTTCTTGTCCTCGAATTTTCGGCAGTTTTGACTAATTGCATCTCCTTGCGGCCACTTTAAAAATTATTTTCCTCTTGATACCAACCAGCTTTTCACACGTCCAACTACAGACCACGCTGAAGAATTTGCTATTCCAAAGAGGTTTCCCGTTTGCCTGAATGTCAACGTGTTGCTGACGTACCATAGATAAAGGTAAATTTCTTTTCGGGCATCAATTTTTGATTTGCCGCCATGATTTGTTGTTGCAAACAAATCTGTTTGAAAATAGCTTACTGAAATGAAATTTTAAGCGCTTTAATAAGAAATAGATGGTTAACAAGATGACAAGATTCCTTACAAAATAATTGCTCTACAGTTGTGCGATTTAATCTAAAATGAGATTTGAAATCAAGCTCACTGTAACTCTCAATAGTTTCCATAAAGTTGGAAACAGTTTGGTGCTCCTCCTCGTCAGAAGAAGACTCGTCAGAGCTTATTCTTGTCTCAAAGTCTGACGAAGAACTTCTTTCTTCGCTATCACTTGAGTCTAATAAGTACTCTAATAAAACCTTTTTAATACAAAATCTGAGTTAGAATTAATTTATAAATCTTACCTTTTTTGTTTCGTTATCCATTTTTATTTCAACTTTGCTTTCAAAATAATTAATACTTTAAGCAATAGCAGATTTTGACATAATGCCACGGGTACCAACTTTGGGATGTAAAATAAAGGTATCTAAAAATAGTGAATATATGTTTTATTCGGTCTGTCATTACTGCGCTACCTATAGGTTACCAATAAAAAACGCCTAGTATTAATTTTTTTTATGAAATTAAGATCATGGCAACAAATGAAGATTCTGTGGGTCGTGAATTTTTTAGTGAAATACGCATTCGGGAAGATAGTTCGGAAGCCCAAAGTCAAGAGGAAACTTTTAATGGGGAATTGCCAGTGGTAGTACCAGTAGTGATGGTACAGAAATTTTAAGTCCTGAAAAAACAAATCTTCTAAAAGATTGCCAAAAAAATAGTTACTTGGATGGATGTTTTTTTACGGTTGATACCAAGAAGTCTGTTTCTAAGAAAAAATAGTCGCTAAGTGTAACAATTGTTCAATGACCTTATCTAGTAACATAAAGGTTGGTTTTAAGGCTTTCGGGTCGTATTTGCAAAAGAATGCGTGGCGTAACTAGGTTTTTTGTTATAAGTTTTTTTATTTTCTTAAATAAGGATAGTGCTTTAATTAAATTAAAAGAACGATTAGATGAAAAGCATGTACCTACATGTTTCACGTACTTTTATACCTTTGATACAAAATATTTTATGTTTTATTTGGCTAAAAATAATCAGAGACATACAAAATGTATTCAATTGGGGTTTGTAGTAAATTGACTAAAAACATAGGTTTATGCTATGCGCCTTTTGATCTTGCTAACTGAACTTGAAACTATAGAGTGAGCAGTCATTTTTTTTATTTTGACATGATATTTAGCTCACACAATTAAAATCTCACACCGAAATTTGATCTGTCCGAAGGCCCTGGATTGTAGTAGCCCGTAGCGTAATGGTTAGTGCGTTCGACTGTCACGCTGGAGGTCTGGGATCGCTTCCCAGCCTCGTCCACCTAAAAACTAAAAAGTTTTTTTTCAGGGCTACTGCCTCTTGCGAGGAATTGACAAATCCTCCAAGAGTATCACTTGTCACGAATAAGTGCTTCTCGTTTAGCCTTTCGGATTCGGCATAAAATTGTAGGTCCCTTCCATTCCTGTCGAAAGGCGCACACAGGAATGGTTGCGAGTTGTTAGTCACTAGGCCCTGGTTCTTCATGAGCCGTTGTGCCACCCGATTTATTTATTTATTTTTTGAAGGCCCTGCATGTTCATCGTACGCCCCTGTCTTTAATGGTACACAGCTACACGCTGTTTTCAATGACATTTTCTTCACCCAAAATGGACCACTAGTTTGTCATTCAATTTGTTAAAAAAAGCTTTATTCAGATATGTAATGATCTACGCCTTACAGAGTTGGAATAACCGTTGTTTTATTGTTTATGTTATGAATGCTTGCAGGTTGCACTTTTCTTGATGAAGGCATAGATAGATAAGTCGCGCTTCGACTAATGACACATGACTTGCTCGCAGGTACCTGCTCGTTGCTTTTTATGGTTTACGTTGCTTAGAAATTCAAGTTTTCTGGTAATTCGTTTATCAATTTGTTCAAAATAATTTAAAAGAGATAATTTTAGAAAATAAAATGTATGAAAATGGTGTGTTTAAAAATGCAGGTGCTGTGTCGTGCATAATATTGCTAAAATGAATTAAAAAAAAATAACCCTAATCAAATAGCAGACAATTTGTTTATAAGATGATTTTTAAGGGATCCGAAGCTTACTCTTAAGAACCAAAGGTATTATACAACATGTGTAGGTACATGCTTACGTCAAACAAATTGAACCTGGTATATGATCTAAATTTGAAACAATTTTTCTTGAGATGAAATGTTTACGTGAACATGTATTGATTTTTATTTTTATATATGTTTGTAAGATTTTTGTATCTAATTTTCTTTTATTTAAATAATTAAAAATCTTATTTAAAATATTTTTTTTTTGTTTTTATTTTATTACAAACTTTTGATTTCTGCTTAGTAAGTATTGGTTTTGAATCCAATTCATAAGCTCACTATCAATTAAATTTTTTCTTGCTGATAGTTCACCCATTAGCTTAAGAATTAAAATTTTTAATTCATAAGTCACCAACTATAGCTTAAGAATTAATTGTTTTTAATTCATAAGCCACCAAACAGCTTATGATTTATTTTTTTGTAATTCATATGTCAACAACTAGCTCATAGAGTAAGTATACTACCTAGAGGCCCGACTCGTAAAACTCTTGCCTTAAACACCCGCAAAATTTATTTGAGGTGAGTAAGAGAAAACTCTCTTAATTTACTCTTTTTTTCCTATCCGTGAATCCATGTGAGTGGTGGATTAAAAAACAAAATGGCGAAATTTGCTCAAACTGACAGGTAAGTTTTTTTGTTGTTTTGTTAAAAGTGACAGTTCTCAATAAATTACGTGAAATCGTGCAAGTTTTTCTTTTCTTCAATAAAAGTTTATTTACTTATAAATATAATATTACTGTGCATTGGCCTGTGGAGATGTTTCAACACACGGTTAAGTTATTAAGTTTAATAGTCATAAAATGCCGTCCTCAGAAAAATTGAAGAGAATAATGATGGAGGCATTTTTCATACTTACGAAGGAAAAAGAAACAAAATAGGGCAATTGTTTTGCAATTACTTTTATTAGTGAAATTATCGTGTATCATCATATCAGCAAATCATAAAACTCTTCAGTTAGTCTGAAAAAGAACATACAATCCAAGAAAACTAAAATCTATACCGCAAAGAAAAAAATCAGTAAATAAACAAGCAAAGAGATTATTCGAGTGAAAAAGAGAAAGTTATATTCTACAATCGCAATGTCCTCAACCATGGCGTCGAGCCTGAGCCTGGAGTAGTGTGCTGTTATGTTGCAGAGCATAGAGATGATCCAGCAGAAGTTGGCTGTCTAAGTCCCAGCGACTACTTTGTTGAAATCGCATTACTTTTTCAAAGTTTTTGCTAGAAGTCCTGCTCTGAAATGCGTCAACTAGGACAGAGCGAGATTCGAACGTGTATTAGGTCCATGTGCTGATATCCTCAAACGTAACATTATGCAGTACAACAGTTTCGTATCACTTTCCATCTAAATATTTATATAAAAATGCACCTTTAGAAACGAAACCATCACAAAAAAAATCAAAATAAAAACATTTTGCATGTGTTTCAGTATCATCGCCAGATGGCAATTAACAGCAATCAGCAACAACAGCAACATTTCATTGCTAACCAATTGCAAAGTCTTGCCCTGATGCATCAGGTCAACAAATCAGAACAACTAATCATAAACATGACTGGAGCCACTACAAAAAACACTTGAAAGGATGTGGGGGAATTGATGTGATATCAGCATAATCTAGCATTAGTTCTTCAGGAATCTAAATAAATAGAACATTGTTTATCAATTAATAATTATTATTATAAATATTTTACATATAAATATAATAATAAATTACAAAAGAACACACAATTATTAGCACTGCCTGTTCAAATATATAGATATTTGCCTGTTGTAGAACCTCGTGGTTCATTTGGACTTATGGCTGCACCAACAAAACTTATAGAAATAGTTCTCGATCTCGACCAAACTTTATATTATAAATTACATTAAAAACACCGACCGAAACTGAAAAATTATAAAATTATTTTATTGTTGCACAACAACAAATGTCAAAAAATCCACCACTCGGTTCTCAGTTTAGCTCAGCAGGTGCAGTGGTGGAAATGGAAGTTACGGATATCTACGCATTAAATTTCAAGGGTCCGATTCTACTTTTTGATTACATTTTCTTTGTTTTCAACATAAATAGCCATAAATATTACTGGATTTATATGTCAGAAGCAATAAAAGGCTATATCAAATAAGGTTTTTGTTCATAAACGTTTAGAAACATCGATTTTATGACAAAATATTTTATTTTTCAATTTTTGAACGGATTCCCTTTTTTGAATATCTGATTCACCAAATTGAGCACATGACCCTGTTGAGCAAATGCCCTATTGCATACATACAAAGCTCGTTTTGTCCCATTTTAAATGTACTGCCACCGCACACATCCTTAGCGAATAGGGCATAAATCCTCTCAATTCAGCTTGTAGGGTGAAAGAGCATAGACTCCTTAAGTCGGTTCTCTAGGTAGTATTTTCTCCATGAACTAGCTTATGAATTAAAATGATTTTAATTATAAATCAGCAAATGTAGCTTGTGATTTAATTTTTTTTAATTCATAAGTCACTAAAAAGCTTATGAATTAATTTGTTTTAATTCATAAGTCACTAGCTAGCTTATGAATTAAACTAACATACTTAGGAACTAGATGTTTTTTAATTCATAAATCACTAAAAAGCTTAAATTTTTTTTTAAATTCATAAGTCACGACTAGCCTTGTGAATTAAGGTCAAGAATTAAGTTAAAAGTGACTTAAGCTTTTGCAACCCTGCCCCTATGTTAGCTTAAGAAATAGTGGCAGTAGTGGCTGCATAGTTTGGCAGCACTGATATAACAATGACATTTTCTAACATTTTGGCTGTCAACAATAAAAAAAATGTGAACTAAATTTCGTTAAAATTTTGATTAATTAAAAGAAACGTCTCCTCCCTGGACCAGGTCTTTCTTTTATTTGTTGGAAAATAACATTTATTTAAAATTAATAATTATGTTTTAACAAATAAAATAATTTTCGGTTTTTACCTTTTTTCTGTCATCTTTTTCTCGATCATTCGACCCGTGCTTCAAGATCCATCTGCCAAATTAATTAATTTTTGGATGAATGTTTGACATTAGTTGAGAATTCATCGGATAAACTTAGAAAATAGTGTATGGAAAATAGTGTTTGGTTTAGTCATTATATGCAGTGTGTGTATGTTTTATACCATACAATTCTTATAATTGATTGAGCCAAAGCATATCAGATAAATTGGTGTTATTGATTTTGGGTATCCAGGGGCGGATCAGTGCATTTGCTATTTAGGCATAACACTAGTAGTATTTGTACTGTGAAGTTATTTTGGGGCCCAAAATTGATAACAGCATAGTTAACTGTCTGATTTGGTTGTTTGTGTCTGTTTTTTCGTAATGGGGCGTGAATTTAGGGTTGAGTACAACAACATTCGGGGACTTAGGCAGAATTTTTGTGTTGCATATGTCCATACTGTGAAAAACAGGCCAGCTGTTTTGGCACTTATGAAACCCAGGTAGGGGAAAATACCGATCACTCGGAATTCAGCCTACATGGTTATAGCTTAGTGCCTTTATTTTTTTCTCATCATGGTCTCGCCGTGTATGTTCGAAACGATGTTGCTTATCAGCTTCAACCACAATATGGTTCTTGTTTGAATACAAACTTTAATTCATGTGGTTTAAATTCACCATCCATAAGCGCATCATCCATACTTGTTTTGTTTATCGTAGTCCTAGTTTGGATGGTAATTCGACTTCGATGCACTATCCGACTCCATCCAGAGAATTATTTCCCATTTTCCCCACAGTGAAATCGTTGTTACGGGCGATTTCAATGTACATAATTCTTCGTGGCTACGCTATTCGGGTCAGACAACACCCGAAGGATGGTACGCCGAGATTTTTGCTGAGTTAAACAACTTAACTTAGCTTGTTGACGAGCCTACTCGGATTCCTGACGTTGCAGCTCAATCCGCTAACACTCCAGACTTGTTCCTTACCTCTGACCCTGATAAATACACTATTAGTATATTATCGCCTCTAGGCACATCAGTGTCATGTCTGCAAATTTCTCATGCCAACAAAATCCAGTTAGAAAAAAAACTCCCAAGTGAACCGTTTGGCAATATGAGAAGGCCAATGGTTTTTTCAGGAGCTTTAACTGGTCACTATGCTTCCTCGATAGTGACGTAGATGCCAGTACAGATATGATCACAAATTTAATTCATTGTGGAATGAGAAATTTTATCCCGAATAGGGTAAAATCTATCAAACCCAAAGAAAACTCATGGTTTGATTCGAGCTGTAAAGAGGTTATCAGGATCAGAGAAGTAAGCTTCCGTTGTTATAAAGCCAACCCTACTGAGGAAAACCAGAAAAAGTTTCAACAAGCTAGAAAGACCTGTAACGTTCATATTCGACGAACCAAATTTTTACATGATCAAAGGTTCCGGCAAAAAATACTACAATGTCCCAAAAGTAGTAAAAATGTCTGGTCATTTGTAAAAAAACATACGAAACACCACCTCGTCCTCGGTTTCAACGCTCGTCTTCAATGATACTCCTTTTGTCAGCTCACTAGATAAAGCCAATTTGCTTGCAGCACAATTTGCTGTTAATTCAACGCTGCCAGAAAGTGTTATGACTCCTCCTATACTCGAAAGCGTAAATGGTTTTATGGGACAAATCTTCTTTCGAACTCGTGCATTTGCTAGAGTTCTAAAAGATCTCGACGTTCACAAATCCGCTGGCCCGGATAGTATCCCTCCCATTGTTCTGAAGAGGTGTTCTTCAACGCTGGCAAAACCACTGCGTAAGCTTTTCCATCTGTCCTACTCTACTGGTCTCCTTCCGAGTGGATGGAAAACAGCATTTGTCCAGTCTGTCTCTAAAAAAGGCGTGTCTTCTTCCCCTTCCAACTATCGACCAATTGCGCTTACGTTCCTTCTTTCCAAGGTCATGGAAACGCTGATTAATTTTAAGCTAAGGAAATAGCTCGAAGAACGAAAGCTTCTTAATGGCTTTCGTAGCAATAGGTCCACCGGTGATCTGATGGTATATCTCACCGAACAGTGGCACAAATCTTTACATCGTTTTGGAGAAAGTAAGATTATTGCGCTTGATATTTCAAAAACATTTGATAGAGTTTGGCATCAAGCTCTCTTATCGAAAATGCGTGCATTTGGTATCGATGAATCTCTTCTTCGTTGGATTAGAAATTACCTTTCGGACCGCTCAATACAAGTTGTATTGGACGGTTTCAAGTCTGAAATCCACAATTTAAATGCTGGTGTGCCCCAGGAGTCCGTTTTGTCTCCGACCCTCTTCCTAATATTCATAAACGATCTCTTATCTGAAACTTCTAATCCATTAAACTGACGACAGTACCCTATCTTTTCATATTCGTTTCTTGATTCACATCCATGTCCTTCGGATGTGGAACTTGAACGGCAGCGTATGATAAGCTCATTAAATTCTGATCTTGACAGTATTGTCCACTGGGGAATAAAAAACCGTGTAGAATTTAATGCTTCTAAAACTCAATGCTGTCTCCTGTCGTTAAAGCGGAACCCACCCCCAATGCTGCTATCCATGAGCGGCACTTGCATAGAGGAAACTGTCCAGCTTTCAGTCCTCGGTATGTGTGTCACAGATTACCTTTTGTGGAACGAACACATATTTGACATCGCCAAAAATGCTGCTAGGTGTTTAGGTTTTCTCCGTCGATGCTAGAAATTTTTTTCTCCCCCTCCGATCTGGCTGTGATCTACAAAGCCTTTATTCGTCCAAAACTTGAGTACAACTCCCAAATTTGGGCAGCTGCTCCAATAACCCACTTGAGTCTATTGGATAGAATTCAAAAGAGAGCTCTTAAAATGATAGGTGAAAGAACTATAACGGAAACGTTTACATCTCTGGAGCACCGTCGAAATGTTTCATGCCTTTCGTTATTTTACCATTATTTTAACAAACATTGCTCCAGCGAAATAGCCAGTTGCATTCCTCCCCTTAAACAATTCAACCGTAATACTCGCGCTTCTAGGAATGCCCATCAGTTTACCCTTGAGCCCAACTTCGGACGTACTGTTAAGTACAGAGATTCTTTCATTAGTCGCACTACATGAATGTGGAATGCTCTACCCAGCTCTATCTTCCCCTCCCATTATGATCTGCAGACATTCAAAACCAATGGACATCGGTTTCTCCTTTCAAATCCCCTCCAACCTACCTAATCGCTCGTGCTTTGTTTATCACTTTAACCCCTTTAGCGCGCGCTAAATATTAAAAAAAAAAAATGGAAGCACTGTTTTTATTTTAGCTTAATTCTTAAGCAGAAATAAGCATATTTGTTGTTGTATTTTACATGGAAATTTTTTGTAAGCTAACATAGAGGGTACTAAAAAATACACCTTTTGTACATAGACCTATACATTTGCCAAAAAGTATGTACAAAAGTGGGAAATAAATATCTATGCTGAAGACACAACTGCTTGCAAAGAAAAACAATTGAAAATTGTGTGTGGTGGCTTAATTTATCTGTCTGGCCAATTTCCATATGTTTTTTTGCAAGACAGGTTTCTTTTACATAGATATTTATTTCTCACTTTTGTACTTTTTTGCAGAAGTAGGTCTATAGTTAAGGCTTAATGAAGTATAAGTATAATTCCCAACTAGAAATTTAACTTATTGTAGAGGTTATGTTCAATACATAAGATATTTTCTGACTTCTCGGTATTGTAACAATAATAAAAATCATTTTGGCTCACATGTACGAAGCTATTCAAATCTCGAGACCTTTAATCACAAAGTGCAATGCAATTAAATAGCTTTCATGAACAGCGTATTAAGCAATACACTTAAAAATGAAGCTACACCTTATTAAACAACAAACATATTGGGGCGTATTCATAGTCATTTTAGACCTGGGTCTAAATTAAACATGGCTTTGGTTGAATTTTCGGACGTTGATTCTATTTTTTTAAGTTTATCATTTTAGATATTTGAAGCTATCTGTGTTGTATACCAAGTTAATTATCTTATAAAAATATAAAACCAACAATTTGTAATTAAAATCGGTCTGTATTCATTGAGCTAAAATTGTCTTAAACTGTAGTTTAGTTAAACCTGGGTCTATCTGCGACTATGAATATGCCCCATTGTTTGTATTTTTTGTTTTTGGTTTCTAGCTATTTCATTTTTATTATTTTGGTTCGTCCTTAATTTATGTCGGTTTCGAGTGGACTGTTCGGAGTTACTCCTTCTACTCTGGATTTTCCATATTCGATAGGAATGGAAAAGAAACAGTGAAAATGGAGTAACTCCGGACGACCAATCGAAAACGGTTTGTATAATGGAATTTGAAATCGTTACGAGTTTTATTTAAAAAAAAACGATCCGTTAGATTACATTTCCGGTATTTGAACTCATTTAATTCCGTTTATTGGGCTATTTTACGTTGAATTGTGTGCTAAGTTAACCTATCCGGTTCTGGTCGTTAACTAACATATACGGATACTCGAGTATTCCAGACAGCATATCTCAGCTCCACGTGAAAGAGGCCATTAACACGCAACAAAGCTATGCCAAATCGCGATTCATAAAATAGGGTGTCAAAATGTCAATGACTTGAGATATTTCGCGTGTTTGCTCTAAAGCTCTAAAGATCAATAAATTATTAAACTTTTTAATTGACATCAATCAAAGTCAGAAGAGAAAATAGCAGCTTTATCAAAATAAAAACAAAATCAACAGCCGTTTCCCATTTACATTAAACAGCGCTCGGGAGCGCCACCTCTCACTTTTTATTTCTATTTTTTTCGACATGTCGCTGCATGGACATGGATTTTTTGAACTCCATTTTTTCTTAACATATTCATAGCCCTGTCATCGTTCAAGGCCATACAGGTGTCCAACCATAATCCAATCAACAAACAGTACATTTTTACTCGCTGGTTCATCAACCTTTTAACGCTACTTCTATCTTTTCCAACAAAATGCACATACACATTCAACAACAACCAACAACAAAAAGCTCACACGCACATGAAACGTCATCTTATGGCCAAGCTTTGAACAGCCCTCCATGCCTTGTTCAAAACGTTATTTTTTTCGACAAGCCGCTGCATGGACATGGATTTTTTGACTCCATTGGATTTTTTTTAGACATGTTTATAGTCCTGCCATCGTTCATGGCCTATAGAGGTGGCCTGGTATTTACGCAAGCGGTTTTAAGGGGCAGTGTAGCATGAATACCCTTAATAATTCCAATTTTATTCATTATTGACAAATGTTGATACCTACATAAAATGTCATAATACCTACAAAAAAAGAGTTTTCTACGTTTACAATTTTCATTTATGACGTTTACGACACAAATTCATGTGGAAAAGTTTACGGTTTATCTTAAAGGCCTTCGACACTAGCCCATACTGTGTATTAATACATGTCAAGAAAGTGGGAAACAAATCTTGTAGATAAGTGTGGAAACAAATTATGAAAGCCCAGCCTACACAACCCGACTTTCTATCCCACACGATTTGACATGTGTTAATACATGTATAATTTTAGGAATAGTTCTAATTCTGTCCCACATTCTATCACACTTTTTTTTAAGGTTAAGGTAATGTATTAATAGAAGCAAGTGTGGAAGCAAAATATGAAAACTCATTTCTTTCCCACAAATTTGGCAGTCGCGTGGAATTCTTTCCCACTTTCAATTTGACATGTATTAATATACAGTATGGGGTAGGGGGCTTTTAATAAAATCATTTTCATACTAATTGTGACAGTTCCTTTAGGACGCGGGTGCGGCGGTAACAGAGCTATTTTCGATAAAAATTAAATTTTTCATAACGGTTTTTGGACAGTTCTACTACGTTTTCATTTGACAGTTCTACTACATGACATTTGTAGCTCTGCCGTAATTTTTGAAATTGGAAAAATACTTTATTTTAAATATTCTAGAAGATGATAAGAAACTACTTTATACCAAGTTTTTAAAAAATGATTGACCTTGTCATTTTCAAATTATTGAGAATAAAAATAATTAGGTAATTAATTTTTTTTTTTTTAATTTTTGTTGATTTTGTTGACAATAAAGATGAAGAAATTTAAATATTAAAACTTTTTAGAAGCTCCACCATACAAAAATGAAAAATATCAACAGATAACCGTTTTCGAGAAAATCAAAAACCAAAAAAATGGGTTTCTCTGATACCAAAAAGTAGCTATTTTTCTCTCTTTTAATTTTTTTAAGTGGTTGGATCCTAAGAAAATCTAAAAATAACTTGCATATTACTCAAAAAACATTTAGGTACCAAGTTTGAAGAAAATCCATTCAGCCGTTTAGGGTATAGAAAAGACAAACAGTCAGAATTGCAAGGCCCGTTTTTTCATATTTTTACGAAGAAATTGGATTTATTATTTTTAGTTACTTGAAAATTAAAAGTCTTAGAACTTTCTAGTTTTCAGTGTTTGACTAAAAATTGATAAGAGCATTGAATTTTGAAAACGAAAATAACACTTAAATAGTTACGTACATTAATTTGAAATTTTTTTCAAAATTTTGAGTTTTGAAAAAACAAAAAGATATAACGGGGAATTGTTAGTATTAAGGTTAGACCGCACTAGGCGGAACTGCACTGCAGCGGAACTGCGATTCACAATAATTTGTATGAAATTTTATGAAGTTCAGTTGCCGCTTAGTGCGATATAACTCATACTATTTCATACAAATAATATTTTCCCGCGTCGTGAAGTGCAGCTCCGCTGCAGTTGTGTGCGGTCTTACCTTTACCGTTATTTTGTATTAATTTATTTTCTGTTTTAAATCAAGTTTTAAGAAAATTGACACATCCCCCTCTGATACGATTTTTTTCTTGTCTCGACCCAACCCTTAGACCGCTTTCACACAAGGAAACCGAGTTGCCAGCGATTTTTAGTTTGTGGGCGAGAAGGGTGTAAAAGGAAGACAAAAAATCTCCCCTCACACCCTTCTCGCCCACAAACTAGTCAGTTTCTGGCAACTCAGTTTCCTTGTGTGAAAGCCGTCTTACTGAAGGAACAAAAGCCAGTTATGTGCATTATGTATGTACATACCACACTCATAAAGGTACATAATTACAATACTCGACGTCCTATTAAAAATTAATTTCTGATCAATCAATCAATTCAATTAAACTGTAGATTTTATTTCTTTTATTTTTTATTAATTGAATGAGTGACAATGAGTGATTTTATCTATTTCCTACCTAATTTTCACTCAAATGTTTCAAGTCCGCATCTCCGCATCCGCATTCCGCATACCAACCAAAATAATTTTCGTTAAAAATCTTAAAGCAGGATGAAAACACGAGCAATAGCCACCAAACTAACTATCTCTTTTACTCTTTCGTTTCAGTTCCATTTCTATTTTATCATTGGCCGCATTCGGAAACGTATGTAGAGCTATCCAGATACGTTCTTGTTGTTGTAATCCCGTGTAAAATAACAGTGGATTACAAAACAGGTTTTTCTGTTGGACAGCTATCCAACCTATCCGAAAAATATTGGTATACGTTTGTATCCCCATGCGAAATGTCAAAAACAACCAATACGTTCGAAAACCTATATGGATACGAACCTATCTTAGATAGGCTATCGCATAAGTTTCTGAATGCGGCCATTTCAAATTTGTTTTTAATTGATTTTTATTTTCAAAGAGCTTTAATTTTTGTCAGCTGAAGAGCTGATAAAAAAAATCCAAATCGATTGTTTGTTGCTTCTTATCACCAAAGTGCAAATAATTGTCTATTTCCAATTTTAAATAAGTGGTTCCAGTGCAATAAAGATGTTACGAAGTGTTCTCTTAAAAAATAGAATGTCAAACTTTGGACTTTTACAAAGAAATATTTCTTCCCTAATTCAATCCAAGGGATTCATCAATGGATCATGGGTGGATTCTTCAAATTGTGAAACATTTGCAGTAACAAATCCAGCCAATGGTAAGGTTATTGGCAATGTTCCAAATATGACTGCTGATGATGCACAAAAAGCAGTGGCAGCGGCAAAGAAAGCACTTCACTCACCAGAATGGGCTGGTCTTACGGCAAAGCAAAGGTCGATATTGTTAAAGGTAGGTCTCCAACGTAATTTTTTTTTAATTTTAATCATTTTCTTCTTTAAGTCGTGGTACAATCTCATCGAAAAAAATCGAGATGAGATTGCCAAGATTATGACAGCCGAATCCGGAAAACCCATCAACGAGTCCCTAGGTGAGGTAACCTATGGAAACTCATTCATTGAATGGTTTGCTGAGGAAGCACGCCGTATCAGTGGAGAAGTGGTAGCATCACCTACACCAAATCGCGAATTGATAATCTTGAAAGAGCCACTTGGGGTAGCGGCACTAATTACTCCTTGGAACTTTCCTCTGGCTATGATTACGAGAAAAGCTGGAGCGGCATTAGCTGCTGGTAAAAAAACACATTAATTCAATCAACCATATTTTTAAGAAATAGATCTTTTCAGGGTGTACTGTTGTAATAAAACCGGCAGAAGACACACCACTTACTGCTCTAGCGATTATCAAACTAGCTGTAGATGCAGGAATCCCAAGTGGGGTAATAAACGTTGTTACAACAAACAAAGCTGCTCCTGTAGGTAATGTTCTATGCACGAGCCCTGATGTGGCTGGAATCTCCTTCACAGGATCCACAGAAGTTGGCAAGTTGCTGTACAGAAACTGTGCCGATGGGGTGAAGAGAATTTCTCTTGAGCTCGGTGGCAATGCTCCTTTTATTGTCTTTGATTCAGCAGATTTAGAAAAGGCTGTCGATGGAGCTATTGCTTCGAAATTCCGTAATTGTGGCCAGACTTGTGTATCTGCTAACCGGTTCTTTATCCAACAAGGTGTTTATGACAAATTTATTGAACTTCTGAAATCAAAAGTAGCGGCTCTTAAGATCGGTTCTGGAGACGAAACAGATGTTCAGATTGGTCCTTTAATTAACAAGGCACAATTTACAAAAGTCAGCGCGTTTGTTGATGATGCCAGAAGTAAAAATGCTACAATAATCGCAGGTGGCAAACCTCGTCCAGATATTGGTGAACTATTTTATGAACCAACTATTGTCACAGATGTGAAACCACCCATGAAATTATACACTGACGAAGTCTTTGGACCTGTATTGTCTATAATTAAGTTCAACGAAGAAGAAGAAGCTATTTCCAGAGCAAATGACACTAATAGAGGTCTTGCTGGCTACTTCTACAGTCAGAATGTACAACAAATATTCAGGGTGGCCCGTAAATTGGAAGTCGGAATGATTGGCATCAATGAGGGAATCATTTCAACGGCCGAAGCTCCATTTGGAGGTGTCAAGGAATCGGGTATTGGTCGTGAAGGTTCTCACCATGGAATCGATGAATATGTTGAGATAAAGTATCTTTGTTTGGGAGATTTAAAATATTAGAGTTGAGAGATGTAAGATAAATGATTCCATATTGAATTTAATGCACGCCATCTGCGATAGTACATAGTCTTCCATTATAGTAGAAAGTCATTATACTCAAAATGCATGTTCGTTGTTCCTTAATCGGCTTTAAGTTTTTTAAAGAAAGTCTAGTTAAAATTAGCTTTATATTTTTTGCCATAATTGTTTAATATATAAGATATTATTATTTCTGTAATAAAAATAGTTGAGAAGCAAAATAAACTTGTTTGTTAAAAAAATGGGCATCCTCGCTCTCAAAATAAAACCCTCTTAACCCTTTTGGGTTAAAAGCTAAAAAAGTTTTTTTTCAGGGATACTGCCTCTTGCGAGGAATTGACAAATCCTCCAAAAGTATCACTTGTCACGAATAAGTGCTTATCGTCTAGCCGTTCGGATTCGGCATACAATTGTTGGTCCCTTCCATTCCTGTCGAAAGGCGCACACAGGAATGGCTGCGAGTTGTTAGTCACTAGGCCCTGGTTCTTCATGAGCCGTTGTGCCACCCGATTTATTTTTTTTTATAACCCTTTCGGTACGGATGTGGTACAAGTCCATATAAATGGTCTTTGTCTTGTACCACATCCGTACCGAAAGGGTTAAAGGATCTCCCAAACCAACGCGAAAGCGGCGCAGAACATTTGGCGACGGCAGTTTTTGTTATTTAGCATTGTTTTTTTTGTCATTTTTGTTATCATTGTGAATGATTCGCTCTGCTGCTCTGCATAGCGAATGTTCCGCGTTGGTTTGGGAGCTTCTTTACGGCTATAGTTTTTAGACGCATATTTCGAAAGAGAAGGCCTTTTCACGCGCGGCGGATCGTAATGAAAGCGATATCTCTTAATTTTGAGTATCGGCAGAGGTATTGACACTTCAATAAATTTAAAAAATATATTATGTGATGCTTTGTCATTTCCTTTAAGTCCAAACGTCATAATCTTGGCAATTTGAGAAAGTTACTTTCTTTACTTTTAAATATTTTGAAAAGACCTAAAATTGATAATGTCGTTTTCCATTGGATTTCGGAACAGTACTACTCATTTTTGATTCCAATTGAATTATTTTCTGTTGTTCCGAGAGTAATTTGTGAAATGTTTATGTGTATGTGAGTAAACTGTCTGATGTTTTTGAATATATTTTACGTTCAGTCGAATAAAATTAATTTGACAAATAATCCGATGAAAGGGTTTATATGTACATTATTCCGGTTCTACTCCTGTAAAAATTCCGGAACAGACGAAAACACCCCGAAAACATTACTCGGAACAGGCAATCGCAGTCTTCTGGAGTAAAGGCTCCCCCAAACCAATGCGGAACATTCGTTGCGACGAAGAAACATTCGCATGTCAAAATTTATTTACATGGTGAAATATGAGAGTGCCCACACCAACGCGGCGAAAAAAACATATGAATTAATTTTGAATATTTCTTCGCCGCAACGAATGTTCCGCATTGGTTTGGGAGAGCCTTAATAGGAGTCAAAAAGAAAACGACATACTAATGCTGTTTTCCTTTGTTTACACTCAAGGTTTCACTCATTCTGAAATCCAATCTAACAGTCCAAGATCCTTCTACTCAATTCTGGGGTTTGGTATCTGTATAGGTGAATCGTCAAATAAAAATTATTTTCTACTGCACAAAAAGTGAAATGTAAAACACGAGTGTATCAATTTAGAACTTCCAAATATTTTTTTTTTTTTTTTTTTTGATTTTTTCTTATGTCGAATTCCTTACAGCCATTTGAAGTCGATTTGATTTAAAAATTTTTCTTGGTAGAAGGAATTTAAAAAAAATTCGACTTTTTTTTGTGAGTGCGTGAGTGCAATTTGACAGGAATTTTGTTGCCGCACAAAAACAAAGAAGTGGTGCGCGCTAAACAAATATTAAAGTGTATTTTATTTTTCGCGTTGTTTTGATAATTTAAAACCAAATATATTTCGTCTGAAAATTGAAAAAGAACAAAAACAATTGATGTGGCTGGAATCTCCTTCACAGGATCCACAGAAGTTGGCAAGTTGCTGTACAGAAACTGTGCCGATGGGGTGAAGAGAATTTCTCTTGAGCTCGGTGGCAATGCTCCTTTTATTGTCTTTGATTCAGCAGATTTAGAAAAGGCTGTCGATGGAGCTATTGCTTCGAAATTCCGTAATTGTGGCCAGACTTGTGTATCTGCTAACCGGTTCTTTATCCAACAAGGTGTTTATGACAAATTTATTGAACTTCTGAAATCAAAAGTAGCGGCTCTTAAGATCGGTTCTGGAGACGAAACAGATGTTCAGATTGGTCCTTTAATTAACAAGGCACAATTTACAAAAGTCAGCGCGTTTGTTGATGATGCCAGAAGTAAAAATGCTACGTAATCAAGTACAAAAATTACAATCCAAAATCCATCCAGACACAGCAGCGAAGATCTATTCTGAATATTTCACTAGGGGACGAAGATAAATAAATTTGCAACGTGTTTTTCTCGCGAATTGTATGTTATTTAAATGGGATTTTTGTTTCTTGAAGATATATGCACAATTATCTTTACTTTTTGTTGATCATTCACTGAAATATTAAATAATTTGAAACACTTTAACATTTGTTTTCATTTTTAACATCGTCACAAAATTGTAATGAGAACATTTAAGTCGAATTCCTTACAACCAAAAAAATTCGAATTTTTCTGAAAAAATCGAATTTTTTCTAAACAAAATCGATTTTAATGCTGTCAGACAAATCTTGCGTGTTTAGCTAGATTTCACATCAAATCGCACACACACTATCAAGATTTGTCATTTCTCATGCATCAAGATGGAATTAAATGTTCTCATTACAATTTTGTGACGAAGTTAAAAAAGAAAACAAATGTTTAAGTGTTCTTAATTGTTTAATATTTCAGTGAATGATGAAAAAAAGTAAAGATAATTGTGCGTATCTTCAAGAAACAAAAAATCCCATTAAAATAACATACAATTCGCGAGGAAATCACGTTGCAAAATTATTTTTCTTCGTCCTCTAGTGAAATATGGAATATGGAATATGGAAAAATACTTATGACTGGTTGGTGAATAGCACAAATAATTTCCAAGTTAAGAAGCTCATAAAGTTAAGAGCAGTTTATGAGCGATCGGTGAATACCAACCTAAATCTTTTTTTTTTTCTGTTAACAACCATTGGGATGAGAGCGGCTTTAAAACAAAAATAGAAGGGGCTGGGCCGTTCTTAGGTTTTTTAAATAAAATAATTTTCTCAAAAGGAACGTCATTTGATAAACTGTTTTTGTGCTCTATTACACAAAGATCTTTTGAGCTGTACCTCAAAGTTTTTAATTTGCAGAATGGTGGCATGACCAAGTTTTTCGATGCTGCAGCAAAGTTAAAGAAGTGATGATCTTGCATTTGCATGATCCGCAAATGCACTTTTTCATACTTAATTTTAAGAAGTTGTTGAACCAATGAAAGGGGGCTGTAAAGTGACACACCTCGCAAATGCCTTTCAATGGCACTGTGAACACTGTCAACTTCTTGGAGCTGAGAGTGGCCCGGCTCCGAGTACTTTTGGATTATATTTAAAATTTGAGGGTTCCTGTGCAAAAAATTCAAGAGCATAGTACTGTTGACTCGGTTTTTGTTTTGTGCAATGCAACTGTCAGACCACAAAATAATTTTGGTTACATCTGGAATATCGTCTACGACGCTTTGTAATATTTTATAAAGTGTGCTTGCGAGGTCGTTTCCAGACCGACCACTCTGCGCTTCGGTCCAAATGCAGCAGTATGTGACTTTGTTTAGATTGCACTGGCCGGTTAAATTGTAGACTGCAAACTTCCTTTTATAATAAAAGCTGGAAACCTCAGTTTTGGGTAAGTCAAACACATTTTCCAGGTTATACGTTATTATCGCAGTAGAAACAACTTTGCTTTTTCTATCTGAATCTCTTTCATTTTTAGCCAAAAGTTTATTCTGTTCATGCACCTGGACTTTTTCTGTTTCTATTTCTGTTAAATCACCTTTATTTTTTATTTCCGAGCACAAATCACATTGATAGGCATATGAAAGGCTAAGTTAAAACTTTCGTTGAAAATTTTAAAGTACACATGCTTCTTAACAGGTATTCCTTCACAATTTTCTTTGTATAGGTTATAAATTTTCGAAATATTTAAATTAGAACCCAGATATCCCTTTTTTGTGGCTGCTCTGCAATAGTGAGATTCGACACGGGGAAAGCTCTGTATGTGCTGCTTAATTTCCTCAATTTTATGCTCTGGTATTTTTTTCTTTATATGTTTTCCTTTCTTGGGACTCCGAGGAATACCTGTTACTTCATCGTGTTTGTTTTTATAAAACCATTGAATCCGTTTAACACTGATATCAAGTGTGATCAAAAAAAATTTTTTGCAAACTCGAACCAGCTTCTCCCCATATGAAAAAAAATATTGAGTTTTCTTTGATTTTCGTTTAACAGGGTCCTTCCTTGTAAATTGAGCATTGAAAAAATTTTTCGACTTATCATCCAGGCTCCAAAATGCATTATGAATTTCTTGCCTTTCTTCATTGTCAAATTTTGTATCGCACAAAAATACACATGATTTACAATCAACGGTCTTTAAAGTTTTCGGAGGTCGTACCACCCCTTTGTAATCAGTATAAACCTTACCTTTTTGACGATTTTGGTTCCGTATCACTTCCAATTTGCTTTATTTATTTTGCGTTTACGTGATGGTGGCGTATTTTCATTGTTTGTTGCTGGAACATGGAGAGGAGTAGCTGCTGCTTCCTGGTTTTATAATGTGAACGGTAACAAATCCTGTTGGGAATGAGACACACTTCTTTCTGTTTCAAAAAATGAAGATTTTGAAGCTGTATTTTTCTTGATTTGTTTGCAGCTGGAGCATCATTATCGGATACCTGAGATTCACTGTGGCAATTCGACTCTTCATCAAAAAAATAGTTCGGGTCTTTCATAGAATCATCTGAGTCAGTCTTCAAAAACGCTCTCATTACTATAACTAAAATAGATACACGAAAATCAGATTTACTAGTTAACAATGATTGTTAAATAATACAACCGGTTCATATTACATATACCCGCCGTCTCAACTGGGCAATGCTTAATTGGTGTTATAATTTCCATTTCTAAAATCCTTGCAACGGATGCAATGTTTTTTTCTATGTCGACTACGAATTTTTCAAATTTTTGTTCCTCCTCTTGGTCCATATCACTTTGATTTCCGATTAAGGGATCAAGACACGAATCTTTATCTATGATATTAGGTAAAAAGTTATAATGAGCTCGGCTCAACAAACTCGACAATTCTCGAATTACCATATAAGACATTGTTTCCGTTGCAAGGAAATAAATCTTTCAATGCACATAAAACCTCTTTAAGGAACTTCTTCCGCAGGAGAGGATGACCTTCAATAAAAACCGCAACGTTCAATAAGAATAAAAAGACAGATATAATATCAACAAATTAATAAAACTTTTTACCTATCGCTACCCGCATCACTCATGATATCGACGTTCTTTCTTCGCTCGTCTGGGATGAAATGTGTTATGTTATTGTTTAATCTGTATTACCAGCCACGCGCCAACTAGACGCATTAAAAAAAGCAACTGTATGACATGTCATTTAGATACAACGAACTACAAAGCGTTTAGGGGATTTGAGAAATGAATTGTAGGTATGTATCATTTTAATACTGAATAACAGTAGCTGCGTATAATGCCTAAAACAGATGTGCAGCTTTTTCCATGCAGCGAAATTAAATTACACAGGTTCTTATGGGAGCCGATTCACTCAAAGTCTGCATGCAGCGCAGCGCTGCACGATGTCTCTATTTCTAAATTTGCTGCCTAGTTTCATTGCAGCCACAACTGAAAAACGAAAATTTCTAAATAATTGCTATTTGGCATTACTCATATTGACATCACCTGCCATTCTTTCAACAAATTTGTTTGTGTTGGTGATTTTTGTCTAAGAATCCATGAAGCCGGCGTTGCCACCCTACCATCGTCCAACGAAGAAAATCTCATTCCAACACTATTGTGTGACATCGGCAACGCTGTGCTTTCATGTATTTGTTTGACATAACTTTGCATCATGAATGTCAGAAACTATGCACATGTGTTTCGTGTGCAGCTCTGCATGCAGAGATGCGTGCAGACTCGCTGCACATCTGTTTTAGCCATAAGGCATTTCTTAAACCGACTATATAGTATGTATCACTTATGCACTGAAATCATTTTTAGTGGTTAAAAATTTAATTTGGAGTTTGGTTTGTATGTATCATTTAAACACTAAAAAATTATTATGCATATGAAGCACTTTTGAGTAAGAATTGTATGTATAGATCATTTAAGCACTGAATTTGTGTTTGCGAATGAAGCATAATCTTAGTTCAATTGTATGTATAGGTCATTTAAAATATTTAAGAAAGTTCATACATAAATATGACCTTCTCATACAAACGCTTATGTGGCAGACCAATACTGACTATTTATTTCCAAAAGTGCATATAGCTCATTTGTAACACTGATATCTTTGGCAGTAATAGAGATAGGATAGATTTAATTACACAAAAAAGAAAGAACTCCTTTTTGCCTTTTATAAAGCATTCCTAACTCAAAAATGACAAAAATGCAAATGTGTCACTCCAATACTGGGGTGACGATATATTTGTTTTTAAATTATCAAAACAACGCGAAAATAAAATACACTTTAATATTTGCTTTGCGCGCACTACTTCTTAGTTTTGTGCGACAACAAAATTCCTGTCAAATTGCACTCACACAATCACAAAAAAAAATCGACTTTTTTATGAATTCCTTACAAAAAGAAAAAAATTTTAATGAAATCGACTTCAAATGGTTGTAAGGAATTCGACATAAGTTAAATCATGTCAATTACTCACTTATTCCCAGGGAGTTGACTCGATCCGTCAAAAGTTATATGGAAAATGGAATGCGGATAAGCTTTTCAAACTACGCTACCGATATTCCAGCAATTTTTTTTACAAGCGACTTGGAATAGATACTACGCTTTTGAGCATCCTGTCTGTAGAGCAAGGGCGTAGCTACCGCGGTATCAGCTGTATCAATTATACGGGGCCCCCGAGATACAGGGGCCCCCGAACCGAGATAAGTTTGTAAGAATCTGAAATACATTTAATAAAAATTTATAAATGAAGAAATCTCTTTTCTTGGCAAGTATTTTTAGCATTGTACCAACTTAATTTAGTTTCAAAAAAAAAAGGTGAACGTGATGAAAGTAAAAATATAATTAACATTTTAGAGAGCTACGAATTCTTTGTATTGGTCTCTTTTCTTCTCATTCTTTATTCGAAATCATTAACCATAGGTCCAAGGCCTTACAGCATAAAGGCAATGATTTACAAAAAGCAAGTATTTCACTAAGTAATCTTTTAAATAAACTTAGAGAATTAAGAAAACAAAAATAATTCTTAAGTGGGGGTAACAACTGTTTTTAAAAATAAAACAAGGAAAATTACGAAACGCTTTTTTGACGAATTATCAGAAGATGAGAGAATATCAGAGCCGGAATCTTAATTCAAAAATAATAGGGGTATTCACGATCTGGTGCAACGAGCCTAGTAAAAGTGCGAAATTTTAATTTTTTTAAGTGGATCGTGAACGCACTTTTCTTATCTTCTTGCAACACTAAAGCAAATGTCAAAATTAGTTTGACATTTGTTATTTGTTTTTGTTTCGAACATGTCTGAACATTTCAATTTGATTTAATTTAAATTTTGTTCATAAAAAGATGCCAAAAAAACGGAAAAAGAAAATATTACCAAATCTTAATTATCGTCCGAATTTTAAATGGAAAATAATAGTAAAAGATGATGACGACGTCACATCAATACAATCAAGATAGCAAATTGGATGTACCCAATGAACATACCTTTGTTTCTGTTTAACGTAATCAAGAATGAGGGAGCTGTCAAAAACACAATTTACAAATTTTACAATGTTGTATTTTTCTGTTGCAATAGGTTTCGGGTATTGCTAAAGTGCAAAACTATTGTAAGATTGCACCTTGTATATTTTGTTGTTGTAGTGTTGTAAGATTTTATACTTTTGCACTTTTACAATGATACAAGGCCAGTTGCATCGGATCGTGAATACCCCTAATGTTTACTATTGCTGCTTAGATTTATTAATTTTTTAAACTGAACAAAGATTTTAGAGCCTCTATGATCTAAGTAATTTATTTGAAGTCTTACAACCAGAAAAACTTTTATCCTTTTCAAACGAAAAAAATTAAAAAGGAAGCAGGAAAACTGGTTGCTGAATACAATGAGGAACTGTCGGTTGATCTTTTTGATGATTAATAAATTTTCGGAAAGGCAAGACATTTTTTTATTTGAATTTTTTTGTACTGTTGGTTTAACTTTTGTAGCACCTACATTTATGTATGTACCTATTTAAAGACCATGTATGTACCGTTAAATATACCGGATTTGTTATTTGGCGTTTTTCTTTTTTGGCTCTAAATAAACCTCTGAGCAGAGGCTGAGCGATCAGAGCAGAGCTCTGAGCAGATTATGATCAGAGCCCTCAGACTTATTTATGAAACACATTTGAGCACTGAACTGTCATTTCATAGGTGTGTTACTAAAATACATTTTTGTTTACCTGATTTAGACGGGCGACTGTCCTGGGAATCCATTTTTAATTTTTTGTATTTCTTTCGTCTGTCAAATCACTGAAAAAAAGTGAAGTTGGCTTCGCTCAGCGTTCCGCTCGATTTGCTCGGTTATTTTATTTTGAGCTAATCGATCAAGCTCTGAGCTAGCTCAGATGGAAAAAAGAAACGCACTTTTTGAGCTCTGATATGTCTGAGCTAAAAAAAAAAACATAGAATTTTTGTTTGACAGTTTCGTGATCTGCTCAGAGTTAAAAAAGAAAAACGCCAATTGTGAGTGATTTTGTTTTGTAAAAATAGTTTTTTGTTTAATTTGTAATTTTGCAAGGGGGGCCCCCAACTAATTCTTGCTACGGGGCCCCTTGAGAGCTAGCTACGCCACTGCTGTAGAGCACGTTAGTTTGAATAGAAAGCCGCATTATGCTGGATTTATATGTATCTTCGTCTACAAATATGAAGAAAAGTAGAGCGGGACAGATGCATGCCAGAAACCCGAGCGTGTGAAAGAGAACCATCGAGAAGATGAACATGTTCGTCTTCATATCTGCCTAATGGCACTCCCTATAATCTGCATGTACGAAGATCTTCTGCATTTTGGTGTTCCCTCTCTATCCAACAAATGTAAATTTTAATTTTGCATCCCCTTTTTTTGCAGAAGTCGGACGAAGATACATGTAAATCCACCATTATATTATACATGATTTTGTTCCCACTTTTTGACATGTAATACCTAGAGAGTAAAAGAATCGTGTAGCCTTTATTTATTCAATCGTCGACATTTACCCCATTTAAAAGCAGTATCGCAAGCTCGAGTTGGATTAGAGTCGGATTTTAGACCCAAGTTTTTCGTCAAGTGAGTTGAGAGCCCCTTTTGGAGTTAAGTTGATATGGTGTTGAGATTACAGTTGAAGGAATGGCTTCAATATATTTATGTCACACAAAAACAGTTAATTTGCAATAATAAATAACTATACTCGCACACGTACATAAACACTGTCCTCAACACATCCATGAGACTGACTCTTCGACCCAGGATTTTTATCAAAAATTTCGACTCGACTCGGTTAAAGCTCATTTGAACTCAATTAAGGTATACAAAGGGGCCATACATGCATGATGTAAACGGGGTAATTTATGTCGATTTCAATTCAACAAATTCAGATTTGGTAGTCAGACTTCAGATAAATCGTGGTAAAATGAACTCAAAATGTGATTTGATTTATGTTTGCAATTGTGTGAGTGCCAATTTCTACTGATTTCGATAAAAATGACGCTTTAATTTGGTGTGTGTGCAAGTGCGCGTGAAAATATGTGTAGAGCTTTTGTCTTAAATCAAGATTTGCAAAATTGATCTAAATCAAATCAGACCACCGATTTTTTTTTGCTGAAACAAAAGTGAAATCTGAAAAAGATAAAAAAAATGGATTTTTTTGTTGAATCGAAATCGACATTTAGTTCCGACATCACATTGGTTTGGAAGGGTCTTAAACTAACTTGCTTGCAAGTTGCGTGCCGCCCACGACACAGAGTATTCGCATATATCAATTTGACTGTTAATGTATGCAACCAATTTGCGTGCTTGTTTGGTATGAATGTTTAAAATTTGTGGATTGCATCTAGATTTTGGACATCGTTCATATCTGATGGGGTCAGCATGTTATGCAATGTTGAAGTTATTTTTTACGCAGGACCAAATATGTACGTACGTTTGCACACAAAATCACAAAAAAATTGAAAAATGCAGATAAATCTGAACTTCTGGCAACGCTAATTGTGCACGTTCGTTGTGTTCGGTCCTTAAAAGAACAACCTCACAAATCTGACAGCTGACAGGCCCACAAAACAAATCTGGCGCGAAAGTGAATGCAAAAAGTGTAGCAAACTGCAGTTAAGTTTTATTTGTTAAAAGATTAATTTCATCACAATCAGCATAAAATAACAAAATAATTTCAAAATGAATGATTCATGTAAGTATGCACTGAAGTATAAAGTGTAATCAACAAAAGACAAATACATTTCTTCTTTAAAATAGTTGGAGGCGATACATTCAATGCAACCCAAGGAGGCGGTGCCGGTGCTGCAACCGAACAAAAGGCAGAGGTAATTTAACTGTCTCACTTCTGGGGTAATATCATTTGCTATTCATAAAGTTTCATTAGGGAGTTGTGCCAGTCGTAGTTAAACAAGTCCTCGAGTCACCAGAGGGAAACTTCCAGATGTGGGGAATGACATTTGGGATGGTAACTACCGTTGCCATTGTCCGATCTATCGATACTTCGTCGACAAAAATGACCTACCATTTGGAAGATCATACTGGACAAATTGAAGCTCACTATTGGTTGGAAGAAGGCGATGCCCTTAAAGCCCCCGACATAATGCTCAACAACTACGCCAAAGTTTTTGGCACTGTCCGCCAACATGGTGGCCAGAAAACACTTATGGTATTCAAAATGTTGCCGGTCAACGGTGCCAATCAAGTTGTTACACACTTGCTTGAGGTTCTGCATTCCCGATTCAAGGCTGAAGAATACTCCAAGGTAAATTTGGTTGACTTATTTTTGGTTTGGAAAAATGCATTTCTAGAGATTCATTCATCTTACAGAAGGGAGATAGCGCCGCTGGAGGCTTTGGTGATTTCAGCATGGGTGGAGCACAACCAAGTGTACAGTCTGGAGGTAATAATTTGGGACTCGAAGGCAAACAGTTGGCAGTGTTCCAAGCGATTAAGAATCACGCGTCTGAAGAAGGCATTAGTCGTATGGATCTTCAAAAAAGATTCAGTCACATGTCTAAGAGCGAATTGGAGTAAGTGTTCATATTAATGGCTGCTATATGCTTATGATTTTCTATGAAATATGTTTTCTTTGCAGTGTTGCTCTGGATTTCATGACATCCGAGGGTCATATTTATTCCAGTATTGATGCTGATCACTTCCTCAGTACGGATGGTTAGATTTAATTTTTAAATTGTTCGTTTTGTAAACTTAACATCTATTATTTTTATTATAAGTTTTTTTTTATACAAATATCTTAAGGTTTTGTTTCGAAGAATTTTTGTATTTCCATTTTTAAAATATATTAATTACCAAAACGTGTTTGTGCTAATTGATCAAACAAGTCCAGCTGCTTGGACGTATAGATATGATTGGTTAACATAAACACTCATTTGAGAATATAAGAATTTTCGCATTTATTACTTTCTGTATTAAAATAAAATATATTTTAATAGGTAACATGATCTTTTTTTGAAAAGGGATAAACCAAATTTTCGGAGCTTTGCCGGGTGCATCTTTTTGCATACTAACTACGCAGGATCGAATTTGACTGATAAATGCTCAAAGTTTCAAAACATTTTTGAAATTTGAGCTATTTACCTACATAATTATTTCATCTGGTAAAAAGCGGTATTGATCCATTTTAAGCTTCATCATCATCAATGTAAAATTTGATGTATCTTCTAAGAATGCGTTGTCCTCCAACCCCACAAAAGACGTATCAAAATATCTGCCAGACAGAGACAGTTTTTGATCTACTTTTGGTTAATCCCCTCCAAAAATTTGCTGTCGGCTCTGTCTATTAATATTAGCGAGAAAACGTCGGAATGGATAAGATTTAAGCTGTTTACGACAAGCTGAGCTGATCCATATGAAATCGGAGATCATAAGGTGGAGTTGAATATATTAAAGTAAAACCCACTCGACTTCTGTGGAACTAAGCAAAACATTATTCAGACTTTTTCTGCTAGACGATGTCCTCAACGATGATTAGACGATGATTCTTAACATTTTCCTCAAAATATTTCTTGAAATCGTCCATCTTTCGAGTACAAGGCTTTAACAATATTTATTATTGGATTTCTTAAGCGAATCTAAATTGTTTAAGGGCCCTATTATGACTCGCGAGTCGAACTTTTTTTGGAACTTTTTTTTAAATCACTTTTGTTGTAGTTTTAAGAATAGCAAACTGCGGCGTTCGAATAGAGCAACATCTCAATTCAACACATTTTAGCCGAATATAGTTAGGTGAACCATAAACGGTAATGCCAAAAGTCCGATTCGCCAAATATTTCTTGCGACTCGCGATTCATAATAGGTGACTAAATTTTATTTTTCTATCAATTTATACGCATTTTGAAAAATGTATTCCATCCGTCGGATAGCCGAATATAAACATTCACGTGAACGTTTAGGAGAATAGGGCTGATTTGTATGAGCAATATCTCACTTAAGCGGCAACTAAACTACATACAATTTCATACGAATACTTGTGAAGTGTAGTTCCGCTGAAGTTCAGGTCCGGCGAGTGCTGTCTAACCTTTAGTCTACATCATATAATCAACCTCATAACCTGCTGTCAATTATGGTTGCTCCCGAAGTCTGACCACTTTAAATTTAAAGGCTCTCCCAAACCAACTCGGAACATTCGCTCTGCAGGGCGAATCATTAATAATGATAACAAAAATGACAAATTAACAATGCTAAATACAACAAAAACTTCCGTCGGCGAATGTTTCGTGCCGCTTTCGCGATGGTTTGGGAGAACCTTAACAACAGTTTTTATGAATCCTTTTCCTCGTGTTTGTCCATGCCAAGGAAAAAAGTCAATAAGGGTTTGATGAATGAGGGATATCAGACCTAAAGGAAGACGCTGTTTGGATAAAATAGAACAGACTGGAGCGAAATGCTGCTGGTTTTGACCTTGACATGAAAATTAACACCATGACATATTTATCTATACAATTTTCTTGTTACTCGTGTTTTAAATAAAAAAAATTTATATAACAAAATCTTTAACTTTTAACAACGCAAAATAAATAAATTTCTTTAATCATTTATTTCATTACGACAAAATTATCAGTTTTTAAATTCCCAATCAATAGAATTTCTTTAACTTGACCCTAATTAAAATCCTCCTAATGATGGTGTTCTTCAGCCTCCTTCTTCTTGGCTGCAGCATGGGCAGCTTGGTTTTCGGGACAGTTAGCTAATTTAAGAAAGGGAAACAAAAAACCGACACAAAATTAGAATGATGCATGATTAAAACAAATAAATAAAACTTACCAAGCTTATGGATCTTGTAGAACACTGGGAATGAGACAGCAAGGCCGATTAAATAATATTTCCAGACCCATTGGTTCTGGATGTAGTACTTCAATGGGAATTGGGCAATTTTAGCTGAGAATGTGTAGGGAAATTTCATGGGACGACCCGCAGGCTTCTCAACTACTTTATCGGCCATTTTAATGTTATTATTTGTCTAAAAATTTAATAAATTGCTTTAATTTTTCATTAAAATTCAAGTTAAAAATTATGTAACCTATATCCTGGTGAACCACGAATCGAACAGTCAAAAAATTTTGACAGTAGGCTTTACCACTTGAGTGAAGTTGGGATCGCTTTATTTTTTAAATGGTGTTGGATCTAGTTAGTATGGGCAGAGTACAGCACTTCAAAATGTTTTCGATGGCTGTTCACATTGTTTAGACTGTAACTTTTTTTTTTAGAATGGACTGCTTCACACAAGGAAACTGAGCTGCCGGCAACTGGGTGTTTCTAGACGAGAAGGGCAAGAAGTAATTGTAATGAAACAAATCTCCCCGGTCAACGATTGAGGAGATTTTTGCACGTTCCTTCTCACACTGTCCGTATTGTGCGTTCAGCCAATAGACTTTATATGGAAAAAAAACAAAAATCTCTGCAATTCAGTTTCCTAGTCTGAAAGCTTAAAGGCACCCTTCAAGCAAGTGAGTCCGTTTTGGATCCGAAACCAGTTCATAAACGGACCCAAAACCTTTGAGTATATATAATATGAAGTGATCGTTTACATTCCAAAAACGTAACCATCATAGGGGGCGCGGTAATCTATGCGGTTATTCAATTTTCAATATAGAGAGGGTTTTTACAACACCGTCATAGCTGCGGATGTCAAAAAACCCTTTCTATATTGAAATAACGCCCCCTATCACACGCTCAATTACTACAATGCGTTAGGGATAGGAACGAGCACTCCATATTAAATATACTCAAAGCCCAAAACCGGATCCAAAACGATTGCAAATCGCATCAAATTAGTATGGAAATTAGAATCACCACGGAGCCATTATGTGAATATATTGTGAGAGAGAGAGAGAGAATATTCCAATTCACTATACTCAGAGAAAACGGAGCCTAAATGGAATCCAAAACGGACAAAAAAAAATTAACGAATCGGGGTCAGGGATGACAATGCTGGAGCCCAGAAAGTGAAAGTAAATTGGCAAAAAAAAAACAAAGTAGTTTTTAAAAATTTGAAGTAGATAGTGAAAAATCAAAATGTATATAGAAAAAACGTTTTTTTTAACAATTTTATACATTTAACGTGTTATACGTGACTACTTTTTAAAGAACAAGTTTCACGTAGCTGCTACGTAGTTAACGTAGTTGCTACGTTAGCAGATGCATACAATTAACAAATGTAGTAGAAATAGTACATATGTAGTAAATAGTCATCTCTTATCGAGGTATACCCAAATGAATTGTATTAAGCCTAGTACGCTGCTGATGCGAAACGAAAAATCCCATACAAAAATGACATGACGAAATCATAAACGAAAAATTTCGTTGTCCTTTTCGTTCTGTGGTACGCTGTTCGACCATCGAAGTTGATGATTATACCAGATTGTTTTGACAAGTCTCCACTCTCTTTTCGCAATGAATTAATTGCCCGGACCATTAATTATGTGCGAAAAAATGACATTTGGGTTTGTTCGTGTTTTTATTTGTTGTTTCTTTCATTACATCACTGTTTTTGTTTGATTTTTTCGTTAAATTTCTATTTATTTATTTGCCATTTATTTAAACTCTCCGTGAATATTTTTCCGCTGTGTTTTCGTAAGCATTTCGTTATCTTTTTGGAGACCGCAGGAAAATTTCGTTTCGCATCAGCAGCGAACTAGGCTTTAAAAAGAAACTTCTCTACCTAGTCGAGTTTCTACATCTCCTACAAAATAAAAAACAATCAGAATTTTTTTCATTTCAAGAATTTTTTATTTATCAATTATAAAATTTACATTGCAAAAGGTACAGTAAATTTGTATTTTTGATTGGAAATTTCTTAGTTTTCTCAAGAAAAAAAGATCAAAAAGTGGTGGAAATTAAAACAAAATGACTGTACACTCTATATTTCTCCGTGCATACAAAATACTCTAGATTCTCGTTCTTCTTTTCACATGCGTACACAGAAAATTTGTTAACGTGTGTGAGCCACGTGAACCGAGAAATTCGGGTCCGAGATTTTGGTTGAAGTACAATTAAAGGAAAACGTCAAAAAAATCTCCACCAACTGGTTTACCTGTGTGAAAGGGGACATACATGTTTATTTCTCACTTTTGTAATTTTTGAAAAAAGCAGGTCTATGTATTTAAGCCTTAACGGCCTTAAATGTTGAACAAAAATTTTTGTTAAGATATTTGATGCAATATTCAAAAAAAATCTCTTTGCGGGATTAAACCGATAAGACCTATTCTTCTATACGATTCCAACGAACCATTCGATTCACGTTCAAAATTCACGATTCAAATTATTTTTTGAAATCATCCATCCTTCGAAAAGCTTCAACGGTATTTAATTTTTGAAGTCCTTAACAAAATTTAATTGTTTTAATTTCATTTTGGAAACAATTTATACGTATTATGGAATAATTTCTTCCTTTCGACGGATAGAAGAATAGAAACTTTTAGGCGAACGTTTACAAGAATAATAGTTATAGGGCTGTCTTGATATTTGGTGACTAATTTTATGCATTTAAATACAGGTTTTTGTGAGGCAAAAGGCAATGGATGTTTATTTGTTTGCGCACTATACATTACGTGTTAATTCATAAAATTCAAATATTTTTCGCATCACTGCTTTTTTGTGATGCTGATGCCGAACGCAGTTGATGCCCTTGCCATGCATCAGCAAAAAAGCATCCATCCCCGAAACGGTTGAACCGAAATTTTCAGGCCTTACTTTATGGCACCGATTGCGGTTGATCGATGAACGAATTTTATAGATCGTTGATTTCATTATTTCATATTATGATTTTTGATCGAAACATTTCTATATAATTGTGCTTTAGGATCAATTTCGTTCGTTGGGTACCTGGCTGGAACCCAACTTTTTAGACAATAAAGTTAAAAAGATATGAATATTCAACATCAAACACTTATTCACAACAAATGGTGGATTTTTCATTAAATAATAATTAATTTACAACGCCAAAAGTAACTACTTTTTTTGTTCACTCGGTTAAACAACCCGATTCTTCCCCTTTTAAGGATTTTCAATGATCTTGTGAATATTCCTTGTGAGGATTAGTGTGATTTGATAAAATTTTTTGAATTCTCCACAGCAAGGTTGTGTCTCCCAATATAAATTAGTTTATTGAAAATTCTTGATTTTCATTTTTTTTTTCATGAAACTTCTGCAATACGATGCACCAAAATCAAATCCACTTGCTTTTATTAAGGTAAAATACAGACAAGTAGATATATACGAATATTGAAAATTAATTTCACCTCTTCTTGTGACTTGCGAGGTATCAGTGATGTTGGGAACAATCGGGTTATAAGTTACACTGTACCTGCAGTATCTCCGCCAAATTCAACTCCATCCTTCCATCTAATGTAACAGTCTTTTCATTACTCAAAACAATCAACCAAAATAAAATCTCCAAAATCTACAACTTTTTCAACGAAGCTAACATCATCATATAAACAATTTAATTTAAAAGATCAATTTAGGGCTGGAAGTCCTAGTAGCTAGGCCCTATCTCAACATATTATTTACTTTGTAATTTTAATTATATGTAAATAAATAATAAAAAATATCGCGTGTAACTCAGTACTCGTGGCAGAAGTGAAACTTCTTTGGCGATCTAAAAATCTCGGATATGTATAGGGATACTTAAGCTTATATGCGTAAGACGCAGCTATGTGTTCTATATCAAAATGATCGATGGTTGTGGTTGTAAACCTGAAAATTAAATAAAAATGGTGAAAATTGAAAGTAAAAAAGGTGAAAATTTAAAAGATATAAATCAGTTTAGGAGAGTAGGTTTTATGACTATATCTAAAAATTCCTACAATCAAAATATCTGCAAAATCAAAAATTTGTATATGACAACTTTAATTTGGTTTTATTTATTTTGCAACCCATATATAATTTAAATTTTTAGCGGACTCTCCTGATTTAATTCAATTTTTTGAAATTAGCCTATTTTGAGATAAAATATTTAAAATAATTTTTATCTCCATACCAGTAGGAGTTAGATAAAAATCTTAAAACAGTAAGATTCTTAGAATTTCATTATCTATGCACCAAAAAAATTTTAAAACTCTAGCATTCTAATTAACGAAATAAGAAAAAAGACATTAAAGGACATTTTCCCTTTTATCTGCTACAATAATATAGATTATCAAAAAATCCAAACTTATTGCACTATAAAATATATTAGCCTATCAATACATTTTTTTACTTTTACTCTACCTCCCACCACTTAGCTAATCAATGATCTCAGCGTTGCACATGTGGCGTTACATTTTTTTGTTTCACAAAAATTCAACCTTGAAATTTCACTCTCAACGCGCCCAAAGAAGTTTCACTTCAATAATACCTCGTTTATAAATAGGAACAAGGTGTTGAATCGAGCTTAAAGCTGAATAAGTTTATAAACGATATTTATTAATTACCAACGCAAGAAATAAGAGCCTGTGGAAGCGCAAGCAACCGATATTAATGCAGCTTGCCCATCGTTCGGTGAATTTTGCACGGCGGAAAAAATGAGCTATTTAACGTTAGTGATCAAGATCAAGTGGCCCTTTCTCACAAACTATCATTTATCATTGTTGAAACGAATGCCTCGAATCTTGAAAAATTATTTTTAAAGTTGCAAAGCTCTCAAATTTACTGCCACTAGAAATACTTGCAAATTTGAAAATCAAACCTCTACAAACACCCTTTTCATAAATTATAAAAAAAACATTTAATTTAATTTATATTTATTTTATTTTTAAGAATTTTTTTTTTTGTTTGTTTATTTAAATCTAAAAACAAGACAATGTACATAATTTTGCCCTGTATTCATGTAAAATGATCAATGAGATGCTTCGTATTATGCATTTGTATTTTTTTTTAAATATATAAATTCATTGACAGAAGAAAATAATATATTTAACTTCTAAGAATATTTTTTTTTTGCAATGGCAAACGAAAAAAAAAAAAATAAGAAAAATGAAGTTTTTCTTGTTGGCATTTTCACAGATAAGTGATCATTTTTTTGTTTATTTATTGTTGTGTTTAATTCATAGAATAGATAAAAATATATTTAAACAATTTAACAACTTGTTTATATGAGAGAATGAATTAATGTTTTTGTTTTACACATTTGATTGTACGTATAAATATATTTATACATCGATTCAAACATAAAAAACTAAATAATTTTTTTTCAAATTTCAATTTGCAAAACGAAACCCAACTCGATTATGAAATATCAATAATTACTTACTTAAATTTGCAAATTTACAAAACAAAAATAATTTTTCTAAGCATGAACAAAACATTATTTTTTCTTCTTTTCTAAAAATGTGTTTTACTTCTCTTTTTACAATAAATTTAATCAACTTTTTTTGTTTGTAAAATAAAAGTACATTTTTAAATTGCTATATTTTCAAAAAGCTTTTATATTTAGTTCTTATAATTATTAATATCTACCATTTTGAATAAGTATAAATTATTCAAAAAAAAAAGAAATAATTTAACGTTCACATGATACGTTAAACAAAAGAATCAAAAAATAACTAACACTTTTACATAATTATATTCACCGTTTTTGTTTATGTTTTATGGAAAATGTGTGTGTGTGTGGATACAAAATGAAAGACAAACTTGTTTACACGATTTGGTTACAATTAATCAATTACATTTAAATCCTAAATACCAATTACAATTAACTTACACAGGGATCATTAAACAAAATATTAATTAAGGAAAATCAAAAGGGATATTCCTACAGAGCTTGAGTCAAACAAATTGTATTGCTAGTCATAAAAGAAGACAAGGGTTTTATATGCTTGATTCTTCTTCTTATCCATATGACTTTATTTTTTGTTTTGCATTTTAAAAGTACAGTTTTTATTTTTTTTTTAATTTTAAATAAATAAACGGAACAATTTTAAAATAATAAACTATTTATACAGTACAACTGTAAAATTAAATTTGTTTTCTAAACTTACAAAATGAGCAATAGTAAATAAAACTTTTATGAAAATTATTTAAACAATCAAACTTAAAAAGCAAGCAAATATTGCTATTTTTTTTCCTTTGTTTCTTTTTTTTTAAATAAGAGAGAAAGAAAATTAAACAATAGAGTAAGTTATTAAAATTAAAATAATATTAATTATTTATAAACTAAGTTTCCTTGTTGGATCTGCGTATGGTTGGATAAAGTTGTTGTTCCCAATTTATCTGTTTGTTGCGAATGTTGTTTCCTTCGATTTATTGGTATAGCTGTTACTTCTTAGGGGATATTTATTCTTTGTTGTTGGTTTTTTTTTTTTCAATTTCTTTAATTTTATATCTGCAAGCATGTATTTTGATTTTCCTTGTTGTATTAATTAACAATAACCAAATCGAGCTAAATCTCATCTTGATAAACTGTGCGACCTTTCGCGGCTGCTACTACCAGAAGCCGCAACATTATTGCCTAGATCACCGATACGTTGGTGAGGTGGGAGTTT
Source organism: Melangyna quadrimaculata (assembly GCA_949320155.1). Lineage (NCBI taxonomy): Eukaryota > Metazoa > Arthropoda > Insecta > Diptera > Syrphidae > Melangyna > Melangyna quadrimaculata. The sequence continues at coordinate 466,498,385 of OX439483.1, read as the reverse complement.
TTCAAATATTGGATGACGCAGTGCTTCTCCTGTGAATTATTAAATACGAATACAAATTTAAAATTAATGAAGTGATTTATGTGGTTCAAGATTTTTTTTACAGATTTCTAACCTGTGTTGTCGATTTTTTGTAATTTCTTTCTTTAATATGACACAATTTACAAAAAAAAAAAAAATTTAAATATATATGAAACCTACGAGTATGATTCCAGAGGTACCCGACCTTTCGTATAGATGGATGTTGTTTTAAAGAAACAAGTACCACGTTAGAAACTAGAACTTTAGAAAGCTTAAGTTTGAAGTTTGTTGATAGCTTATTGTTTATTGTTCCCTTGGTACCCATTTAAAGTGAACGCTGTCAGTAGATTTGTAACATGGACCAAATTGGAAATCTTTACTTGAACAAATATTCTGATTTGAAAGGACTTAGTATGACCAACATCAAAGCGGAGCTGGATTCTACATTAAGGAGAGTCTGATCCACCGTTCACAACCGTAAATATTACGTGGCATAATTTAAACGAGGCCATGCGAGCAAGTAAGGTTGTTTTTTTTTTTAATGAAGACAAAATAAACGGAGAATACTGTGCAAATTTATTGCAGCTATTGAGTATATACAAAAAAAAAAAACGGCCGCATTTGTGTTACCCCGATTGCAAAAATTAATAAATTAAAGTTTGAGTTGCATGCAAGATTGTCTTGCATGGTAATGCATAAACAGTTGCCCACAAAACATATAAATATTAGCTTTTAAACTACAACGTAAAGACACGATTAGTTGGACAGATTTTAAGTGTCTGGCTCATGTTTGGCCTCACTGTAGATGTCTGACAAGTGTCAAATAAAGTAAATGACACCATCCCCTAAGACATATCATTTGATAAAATAACGCAATGTTGCAATTTTCTATGTAACTTTAACACTCGCTACCTCTATAATGATTTGATAGGTCGGATACTTCTGGGACTAACCTCGTAAGATCGCATAACTATAGAAAATACATTATGTCAAGCTAAAATCCCAACAAAAAGCCGAGAAGAAACTGCCAACACCCGAAATTGTTTGGTGGCTGTTCGAAGTCGTTAAATCGTCATAAATTAGACGAATAACATATATAATAAAATCTCATTGTGCCATAATCACACATTGTATTAATTTTGAACCAGAATAACCTAGGGAAATTAAAGTTTGCATTCACGGGAGGTAGAGTGAGAAATTAAGCGAGCAATATTTGCTTCCATGTTTCGAGTGGAATACCAAAGTTGAAAACTAAGACTGCTTTCACATAAGGAAACTGACTTGCCGGCAACTGGGAGTTTGTAGGCGAGAAGGGGGTAAGGGAAACCCTTCTCGCCAACAAACTAGCTAGTTTCTGGTAACTCAGTTTCCTTGTGTGAAAGCGGTCTAACACACACACGTTGTTTATTTCGCTGCGAAAGAAAATTTATTATAATAAAAAACTTAGTCTGGGTTTTTTTCTGGTTCAAAATTGATACCTCGCCTTATAAACCCGTATTAAAGTATATTTTATCTTAATTATTTGCTCATTTAATTAGAAGAGAAATTAGTACTTTTATGAAAGGAACGGCAGAGCACATACAGGTCAATTTTTAACTAAACTAAATTCGTAATCGTCTGACTAACTTAGATCTGCAAAGTTTGTGTTCGTAAACAAAAATTGAAATCTGACTTCAGTAGGCCTGCAAAACAAATTACGTTCGTAAAATTCAAAAGTACGCAGAAATTAAGTCGGCGTCGGGCAGTTTGTGCAGAAAAAAAAAATTCTTCTGAAAAAAAGTAATAAACATTTAAATTAAAACAGGAAAACATGTAGGTAGAGGGTGGCCCATCTAGTGTTTTCTTTTTGAATTATAAGAATTGACACTGACAGCTGTTTCCCAATCGATTTTTTTACTAAAATTAACCTCTAGTTCATGCAGGATGGTGGCGCGGCGCCATGCCACATAGCCCATACCACAAACGATCTTTTGCGCACCGAATTCACAATCGTGTTATAAGCTATCTTTGCGATGTTAATTGACCGCCTCGGAGCTGCGATTGGCCCCTTTGAACATTTTTTTTGATGGGAACCGTAAAGGACCGACCGTAAAGGCCAACAACAATTTTATTGCATTTTTAAAAAGAAACTTGTATTTGGCCCACCCTCTGTAAGAAAAAAACCAAAAGCCCTAAAATCACCTTTTACCGCACGAAAATTTAATCTCAAATTTTGTTTTTTTAATAATCGCGATTTTTTACAAATAAGTTTCTACGCTGCGATGTTTACGAATACAAATTTATTCAAAAACTGCCGCCTGCTTACTTTCTGCTGGCAGAAGAAAAATAAAATCGATACGCAGAAGCTAAGCAGACATGCGGCAGAGACATGCGGCAGATCTGTCGCAGATTTCTGCAATTACGAACTCGCCCTAACTTTTGGTTTATTGCACTCGGAAAGACAAAGCTTGCGGAAGATTGATTATTTTTTCATAATGTTAATGCTTCAAATAAATAAAAAAATACTAAATTGAACCCGCTTTAATTTCAGTGTAGAAGTTTTTTTTTCAGTATGAGTTCAGTATGCCAACAGATTGTTTTTAATTAAACTTTGTCAATCCAATTGAAATAAGGAGGAAAATGGGGCTCATTTTCATTCCTCAATCATTAACTCCCTCAACTGGCTTAAAATTGACCCAGTGTGTGATGGTACAATCAAATAATATTTTTAAATACATTTTTTCTGACATTTTTGCACTAATAGGGTTATTGTACGAACTCATATCACAGTTTTCAGTATTAAATTGTTAATGAGCTAAAACTTTAGCAAGAATTTAGTGTCATACGGGCTTAAGACGGTTTTGATGAAAACTACTAGAGTCCAGCTTTTTACTGCCGAGTTGAGAGCTAAACTCGAGTTAAGTCACCAAATTCAAAGGGTTTACTCGAGTTTAACTCCGTAACAAGGATGATCTCGCAATGAAGAACTAGGCCTTAACACGAAATAGAAAATAGAATAGAAAACATCAATAACTTGGGTTATATAAATTAAAATCTGACATCTCGACAACAAAAATTAAACATCACTTTTTCACTTCAATCGACTAACAATTACACATATTATAAATATAAATACTTAATACTATTAAATCAGCTTCGAATGTGTCTTGTCTCAAAAAATGTACAAAAAATTCGACATAAATAAATCTTTTTGTTAGAAAGACAAAATAAACAAAAAGAAAAACAACGCACTCACCTAACGTTATACGTTGACTTGGCTCATACTCTAACATCTTCTTAATTAAGTCAAATAGCTCACAATGATCTTCACTCTCGGACATCAGGTACCTAAACAGTGGCTTACAATGATCGCGGACATACCGTCCAGCTGATGATTTCTCATCCCAGTCCAACTTACCATGATAAAAGTATTTTGTTTTGGTTTTACTGAAAAGAACATGATTACTACACAAATTAATTTGGTTTGTGTCAATAACTGATCATAGAGCATGTAAGCATGTCTCAATTTTATTACCGTGCCATACGATATGGTATCTGTCCTAAGATCCGTTCCATCATGGCAAGATGTTCACGATTATCATGTGTTTGAAAGAGTGTAATGCCCAAATACAACTCAAATAATATACAACTATTTTACAACAAAATAAAAAAAAAGAACAAAAATAAGTATTTTAATAGAGTTATTATAATTTTTAGTTTTTACCCAATTGACCAAACATCGCACGGCTGTGACCATCCTAATTCGAGGATTACTTCTGGAGCTCGATAGTGACGCGTCGAGACTATTGTGCTGTGATGTTCATGATCAAAAGTAGCGCTTCCAAAATCAATTAAACGAACATCTGTACTTTTAACGCGACGAACTTCGCGATTCTATATGGAGTTAAACAAAAAATTAGATAGTTATTATATGTTAACTATTGCAAACGAGTCATATAAGAAGATTCGCAGTGAAATTAAAATAGTAATAAATATAAAGATACTTACAATCTTATGATTATAATGTGTTGCGTATTCGGAGTCAACGAATAAAATATTCTCAGGTTTCAGATCGGTGTGCGTTAGTCTGTTGTCATGTAAGAATTTAACTGAATAGCAGAGTTGGTATGCCATGTGCCTCACTTGTTCCAGCGGATATGGTTCATAGTTGTTCTCTCTCTACAATTTAATTAAACAAAATAAATAGTATAAAAATAAATCAAATATTTATAGACATTTTATTTATATAACTATTAACTAATTAGTCTATTAACTTACCAAGAAATCGAAAACACTCAAACCGAGCATTTCAAATGCAATGCACATGTGTCCGTGATAATCAAACCAATCAATCATTCTTACGCACAAACTATAAACAAGAGAAAAAATCAAAAATTAATATACATTTATAATAATTTTTCAATAATATAATAATTTATGTTTTGCATACAAACGCACTACACAACACAAATGGGGTGAATAATCTTCAAACCATTTGAATCCAATTATTATTTGTCACTCGACTTCGGCATCTTTATTCAGACAATAAAAATTTATCATGAGAATTATTTTTTTCTTGTATTTATTTGAATACAATGACTTTTGACATTGCGATAATTATTTTTTTTTAAAATGAATAAACGGCTTTTATTTCTTTAAGTCGGAATGCTTAATCAAGTGTCAGTTGTGGTTCTTTATTGTTTTTATAATATGAAATATTATTGATTTGGTTATTTTGAAGTTAAATTTTATAATATTAATTATTGCTATTAAGTTAACTAATTCCAATAAATATTGGGGTGGTCATGTATATTCTATATTAATCAAATTTTAAAGAAAGACACTCTTTTTCAAATTTAAATATTTATCAACTTAAGTCGCTGTTGGCAGTGTATTTACTATTGCTATTAATATTTTGTATTGTTTAGGTAGGTGCAGCGTGATTTGCATAAAATGCGTTAAAAGTCTATGTTCCAGTCAAGAACACGTCTCGTTCGATATAATTATGTACATATATATATTTGATATATTTGTACCTATTTTTCAAAATCAATTATTCGTACTCTAGGGAGCTTTAAGTAGAAAAAAAAAATTACTTACTACCGTATGTGACTAACTCGGAAGAGCTAATGTTTTAATAATAAATCCTTTTGGGACCTTTTATAAAGGTCAATTGGGCTGCAGGCATATAAGGATTGAATATTGAACTGATAGATCTTTCGTTTTTGACATAAATTCGCAGATAGTGAATGCTTTATCGCGAGGGTTCTCTTCTGTTAAAACAGGATACGTATAAAATGCAAAATCACTCTTGCCAATCGCTGTATTTTTTTTCAAATAATAAGCGCGCACTGAAGGTATTTTTACTAACCTTAAAAAGATTTAACAAAGCGAGCGTTATGAAACTAGGGAAGAATTTTTAAGAGGAGATACCGATGAACATTGGTTTTGAACCTCTGAATATCAAAATGGCAGAACAAATAGTGCCAAGTAAATCATTCCACAGTACGTCCGAAATTGGGCTCAAGGGTAGACTGATATGCATTCTTAGAAATAGAAGTACGAGTACTACGGTTGAATTGTTTCAGGGCAGAAATGTAACTGGCGATTTCAATAGACCAATTTTTATAAAAATAACGGTTATATTTCTATCGCCTATCATTCTCATTGCTCTTATTAGTGTTCTTTCCAGTAGACTCAAAAGGGTTATTAGAGCATCTGCCCAAATGTAAGAATTTTACTTGAGTTCTGGACGTAAAAGGGTTTTATAGATCACAGCCAGATGAGAAGGAGAGTCAAATTTCTTGCATGGCTGAAGAAAACCTAAACACTTAGCAGTATTTTTGACGTCGTCAAATATGTCATCGTTCTACAAGTGATCTGTGATACACATACCGAGGACTGAAAGCTTTTCAGTTTCCGCAACGCAAGTGCTGATTATGTATAGCGGCATGGGGGTGGGTTTCGTTTTAACGAAAACAGACGGCATTGAGTTTGTCAAGCATTAAATTCTACGCTGGTTTTTGATTCCTGATTGGACAAAGCTCTCGTGATCAGAATTTGTATTTGACCTTAGCCCTTATACTTATATTTCTCTTCCAAAGAATCAAGAAACTCGATCCTTGGATTTCATGCATCCGATATAAATTAGCTGGGTTACTTTTGAAAAAAGATTTTTCAGAATATATGAGGCCCAAGGTGTATCGAAGGAGTGTGTGTACTAAGATTCAACCACTAGCTCTCTATGGGATGTGATAAAATCCCTTGGTCCCCTAGCTGATGTTATGGCTGGCGCAATTAGTGTTGATATATAGAGAGCAAAACTACATTCACACAAGTAGTCTCAAGTCTATATCTTGACAACGCAGCTTATAGGATGACCCTTAGCTGCATTTTCAACAATATTTCGGTTGGATCCATAACAAAACTATAAGAAATTATGTTTTTGCGTCTTCTGTATGCGTTTCGTCTCTAATCCGTGGAATTTGTATTCTCCTTTCCAGATAGTAAATAAATAAATTGGGTGGCGCAACGCTCGTGAAGAACCAAGGCCTGGTGACTAACAACTCGCAACCAGTCCTGTGTGCGCGTGTCGACAGGTATGGATTTTATCCCGAATCCGATCGGCTAGACGAGAAGCACTTATTCATGACAAGTGAACCTCTTGGAGGATTTGTCGATTCCTCGCAAGAGGCAGTAGCCCTGACGAAAAACTTTTTAGTTTTAAAGTGGACGAGGCTGGGAAATGAACCCAGACCTCCAGCGTGACAATCCAACGCACTACTACTTCCAGACAGTAATGAAAAATTATATAAAATGTGTATTCAATAGGGGTACATTTTAATTCGAGATACATAGATAAATATTCTATGGTAATTCAGAACAAAATGTTACAATTCTTTCCAATAGAAAAACTAATTTAAATCGTATACAAACAACATATGCCCGGGTTATCTTCAATAAACAATTATTTAGGAGTTTGGTCTTCAATAACCAATAATGAGGCGGTTGAAATGCGTCATATCAACAGGTACATAAATAATAGTTTACAAAAAACTTACTGATCACAATTGGGATCCTTTTGAGCAATTTTTTCCAGTGCATTAATTTCTAATTTAGCAGCTTCGCGGTATTTCTCAACATTCTTTATAATCTTCAGGGCCATGCAGTGATCCCTAGAGATAAAAAGCATTTTTTGTTAACAATATGATAAAATTATGAAAAGTAATCGAGGCTAACCTTTCCATGTCTTTGACCTTGACGACACGTCCAAATGTGCCTTCGCCCAGTGTAGCCATGATTTTATCTGTAAAATTTAAAATAACCATTGAAATTTTCACAGAACTTCTAATCTCCTATATTGTTTTTTTTTATTATTTTATTAAAATATTTTAAAGTGATGTTTCTTTAAATTTTATTGATACATTTTTTTTTACTAAAGTTTATTATACTTTTTGTGAACAAAAAAACAATGAGTGAAATTTATACCGTTTTCGTTGAAAAACCCCGTTTTTTTGTCAAAAAATTTAATCAAATATTTCTATTAAAAAAAAAAACAAATTATTAACAATATTAATATGATTTATATCGCGACTATATATAAAACAAAAAAAGTGTTTTTGAATAAAGATCGATTTTAAAGTTAAAAGAAATAATTATGTTGACTGCGAAATTTCACGGAAAAAAATTAAAAAATAAATGTAGATATATTTTTATAAAATTTCTTTGTATAAAATTGATAAAAATACATCAAACTACGCGTTTTATAAAATTTAATTAACAACAAGATTTGTAGGAAGAAACAAAACATAAAGATAGCTCGAAATTAATAAAAAAAAAAAAATTTAAAACAGAAAAAAATTAAAGAAAATAATAAATGGAAATGTTTTTTTCTATTTTAATTTTTTTGGTTTTGGTTTTTTTTTTGTTAAAAAAAATTGTCACGAACATCTGTTATGAAGAATGTCGCCGGTGTGATATATCAAGTGGCCATCAGCATCATCTTGAATAACTGGCTTTGCTTGCTGTTTTCAGTACATGATTGGGTGTTTTGTGGATTTCATCATCATCATTGATATTATCATTTATCCATCCATCAGAGTCATCAGTCATCATCGTGGGGGCATCAAAGTTGAGGGGGGAAAAAGGTTCAACAAAGCACCATCGGGAATCCAGAACAGACACAGAGAGAGGGAGAAGAAGTAGCACACATCAGAATGGTGAGAGGCGAGATACGAGGCGACACATACGCATATACCATCAACCAAAACCATTTTTAACAGTAGTTACCCAAGTTGTTGTTGCAGAAGAAGAGTTGTTGTTGTTGATTTATATTCACAATTCATCAATCAATGTTGTTCACACCATGATTAACCATCATCATCATCATAATCAGAAAAAAACACGAGAAAAATACGGATCGTTTTTCGGTAAGAAAATTAGTTCGGACAAAGTTTTTTTTTTGTTTTGTTTCATAACAAAATTAATTAAAAACAAAAAAATTATATATAAAAATATTTTTTTTACAAAACAGAAAAAATATATTAATGTATTATTTATTGAGGTAAATCTATATAATTTAGGTTTGCAACAACAAAAAAAAATATTCAAATTTATATTTTATTTTATCGGAAATATGTGTTTCACTTGATATAAATTGTTTGGAATTAAAAAAAAAAATGGTCAAATGAATACATACAAGGGAAATTGAACTTGAAACAGTAACAAATAGAAAATAAGAATCCTATAATAAGTCAATATTTTACTAGGGAAAACAAAACTGAAGGTACTGAATATCTATAAATTTTAAAATATATAAGTAAGAAGGAATTATAAAATAACTAAGCCTAACACATTACCTGGTGGAATTAAAAAGAAGGAATTATAAAATAACCAAGCCTAACATATTAACTGGTGGATTGCATTCTAAAAAAAATCGTTCTAAAAAAATATCTAATGATAATAAATACTTCATACACATTTTTTTTCACTTCATTAATTTGTACGTGAAGTGATTTTTTGTCGGACTTAGATTTGTTTATGATTGATTAAATATTGCATTGTGAAAATGTCCTTTTCTTGGATTAATAAACTGTGCTGGCCTAAGTTTTGTACCTACTAATATGTATAGAAAAATAGTTTTTTTTTATGCGTGAAACATGGAATAATTTTATATCTTATATTATGCATGAATAGTGAAATAAAAAAAAAAAAACATTAAGATCCACATTAGTAAACAAAATGAAATGTCTATGTAGCTGTCTTGTAGCTATTCTTTTTGATACATTTCAATAAGTTCTGTGCATTTTCAATAATAGCCGTTTTCCTTTGGAATTGGCGAAGTACTTAAACACAAAAATCTTGTACTTTCACCAGAAGGAGAATTCTCCTGAAAATGGCATTTGTTTATTTATATTATTTATCGAAATCAAAATTTAATTGGGCGTTCCATTGGAAATGGCTGGCAAAGTTCATGCAAGTACTTCGCAACCTCCAAAGGAAAACTGCTAATGTAAATATTTATAGCGATGTTGAAATTTGTTTCCAGAAGTTCAGTAAGAGAATTATTTTAACACAATCATGTATTTTTTTTTTATAAATGATCGGAGAATTTTGTCCTTCGAAAGGAATCCGTTTCTTTCAAATTGGCATTGAGATTTCAGCAAGATTATTTTTGTTGAGAAACTAATATTGACTCATTAAAAACAAGAATCAAGTACGACTGGAATGTAATTTCAAAATTTAGTAGGAAGGACAATAACGAGTTTGCTAATTTAGATATGAGGATTTAGTGTTTTTAGTTGTTGTAATGACTTAATGTTATTATTCAATACTTCTTTTTTGTTACCTGTCAACGGTTTTTCTTTAACTTTAACGTTATTTCTTATAAACCAACCACAAGGTAGCCACCGTTTGGGGCTTTTTCTCTGTATTTTATTCATTAATGACGTTTTGCGTCTTTTTTTAAACAGATAACCCATATGAGACTCTTTATACCCTTACAAATTAAAAATGCAAACCTTTACGAACTAGCGGACATAGAAAGATATCCTTCGGTATATATCCTTCGGAAATAAAAATTCTCCGATTTTACTAAGGTGTGATATAAAAATAAACTTTTGTATAAAAATATAACTCGCATTTGAGTAAAATTAACAGGTTAAAGTTCAATATCAACATCATCTGAGCTTCAATTCGTCAATTTTGTACACGAATTTGATTGGTAGAAAGTTTTTTTTTTTAAACTTTCGCAAGAGAGTAAATTTAAAAGTAAAGATGAACAAATTTAGAAATATAATTAATTCTATGTAAAATTAATTAAGTAGAGTCACTTGAGCTTCTGATATAATTTTAAAGTCAAGTTTAGTCAATGAAAGTTTAATATTGTACCACTTTCTGTGAAAATAATGTTAATTTTCTGCTAAAGTTCATAAAGTAATTTCCACATCTTCCATTTCGAAAAAAAGCAATGATCGTGCGGCTATGTATGTGGAATGTATTGAATTTTCTATTCACATGAGGTAAAATGCTGGAAAATATATACCTACATCTCTTTGACTCTAAAAAAATTTTGTTAGAAAATCTGAGATACATAACTTAATTAATAAATTTATACCCTTATGGCGCAAAATTTTTAACATCCTAAAATTAAATTTTTAGTATTATACTTAACATTTGTCTAATTGTAAAACAGTTAACTGAAACTTTTTAACTAGTATCACCAATTTCCTTCATAAACTCTAAACGTCTAATAAAGTGACAGCTAGTGCAGAAAATTCACATTTTTATATTTATGAACGTGTCATAATGGATTTAGTACGAGTCTGAAAAGATTAAATAACCATTTGGTGATTTTGCTTTAAGTAAAATGATATATGAAAATGATAAGCTCGTTAAAAATTAACAAAATTAAATTTTTAACCTAATGTCACACTAAAAATGATGTAACATCGTACTAAATCAACTAAAATTTAAATTTTAAGGTTTAAAAATAAATAAATAAGTACTATAAAAAAGTCTTTCAAGACACCATTTGTCACTACTTCTAAGAATAACATTCAAACATAACCTTATACTTCTTATCTTTGTATTACAAATTTATATGTACATAGTATAAACTTTAAATATGTACCTATTTTTTCAATGAACTGAAATATCTAATCTTCTCGTCTATCTTCTTAAACACTAATCTTATTAAACAGTAATCTTCTCGTAAATACTATCTTCATAATTTATATTTGTTTCTGTTTCGAAAAATAATTCTAATATAAACACATTTTTCTTTGTATACTCGTATATAAATTAAGCAAAGTTCAAGATTTTACCTAGTTAAAAACTGCGATTAGTACACACACACAATCCAAAATATATTTTAGGCAAGCAAATTGCAGGCACACGGTTAAACTCGCACATATTCAGGCCAACATAAGAGATTCCATCATTTTTGTCTGGAAATTTTAGTTAATCAAATCAAATAACACAACTAAAAATAAAAATCAATAATATTTTTGTCAAGTGTTTTCTTGTTTGCGATATAAATTTAATTGTTATTAATTAAAAGATTATAAAGCTCAATTTAAATTTTCTTGTCTGGTAGCACAAGCCGAAGCAAAATCAGATATAGAAAAAATTTAAAAAAAATTTAAATATTTATAAAATAAATCCTTACAAAGGAGTAAAGTGTTTTTGGAATGCGTGACTTATGCCCATATAAAGCCGATGAAGACGAAGACTTGGCTAACGAGTACATGGCAGATGCTGCTGCCGAGGAAGTGGATGCTGTTGCTCCAATATTTGGCTTCCGGCTATTCAACAATCGATTTTGATTGCCGTCAAACAAATAGGATTTGTAGGTGGAAGGGTATTTACTAAGGTGATTACTACTACTACCAGCGCCACTAGTAGTAGCTCCTGTGGTTGGCAATACCATAGGATTATAAAATTGTCGACTACTAACAGCATAATCTCTCCGGTTAAAGTGGAGATTTTGTTCCCGAGGATAACGATCATTACGCAACAATGCAGGTGGGGATTTAATTGATCTACTTAACGCGGAGGAGGTGGTTGGGGCCGTGGCTGTTGTTGTGGTTGTGTTGTTATTTTTATCGTTTATCGTATCGTGATTGATTTTTGTGGATTTAGTAGATTTGGGCGAACTGCCACGACTTGAGCTAGTTACATGAGATCGTTCGTTGATTTCCTTCTTGATGCTATTGCTGCCATCGGTAACTGTTGTCTTGTTCTCATCTTTTGGTTGTCCCTTATCGTCGTAGGCATCATCTTGGGCATATTTCATGATCATTTTTTTAATTTGTTTTCTTTTGGCAATGCGATCAGAAAAAGCCCTCGCTTCCGCATCATTGTTGTCTTCTTTGAGAGCTAATAAAATCGCAGCATTGTCTTCTGATGATCGGTCTTCACCTTCTTCGTATTCCCGCAAATCAAAATCGGAAATATTGCCTTGGGTTTTCGAACGTTGCACACCGTATGAACTTCGATTATTTCGTCCTGTGAAGCGACTGCTGGCTGAAGCGGTGGCAGCCGCTGTCGCATACGGTTCACGCTCATAGTCTGGAATATGGTAGCGTAACGCTATTGGATCGCCGGTAGTGTTATTTCGGCGATATGACTTCTGACGCCTTCTCGAACCGGAGGCGGCGGCTTCAGGCTCATAGTGGTTATTTAGATCAGCATATAATTCATCGGGATCATAACGCGACTTGTAATGGTTCTCTTTGTCCGAACCCCGAGAACCGTCATAGTAATTGCTGTAATCTAATCCACTTCGCGGCTTAAAACTCGATGCATATCTATTCGATGGATCATAAGCCGAGTCTTTGTATCTACTTCCCGCAAGAAGAGGATCATAGTTATTCAAACCTCGACCATAACGAGAACTATCATTTAGCGTGGTCAATTCTGGGCGAGATCGACCATTGCTGTTTGTTAGATATCCACTATCGGCAGAATCTACCAGATACTTGCTTGTTTTATTTCTCGCTAATCGGTATGGCGTTCGTTCTTTTCGATCAGCCGTACTAAACGAATACGAATTACCAAGTCCTGATCCAGCGGTTGTTATTTTCGACGAACTTGGCAATTGAACTGAAGTCGAGGAACGCGCCAGAGGAGTTCCAGTTATATCCGGTTCGAGTGTTTTATCTCGATCCTTATCATTGTGGCGTTTCCTTCTCGCAAATCGATCCAAGACATCAGAATATTTCGATTCGAGGCGGGATATTGTCGAAACTGGCTTACCATCGGCTATTGGCGTTTTATCTCTATCGCCATTGTCTTTTTTCTAAGATAGAAGGTATGAAATTATTTAAAAGTTGTTTCGATATAATTTAGCTTACTTTTTGATGTAAGGAAAGTTTTGCGTAGAAGGTCTAATTAATGTGTACCAACAATAAAAATTTAATGGTAAGGATTAAATCGCGACTGGTTTATGTCAGAGGTAAAAAATCAAAGGCAAATTATTTGGAAAAGAAATTTTGAAAAGGTCTACTGAATATACATACCTACTGGGATTTGTTTGTTCTTCTTGACCCAAAATGTGACGTACAGAAGCTGTTCAATGTTTTCCACTTCAAAGAAGTCGTTTCAAACCTCTTCACGACCAGAATTTGACAATTCAAAATCTATACCAAATGATTCGATATTTAATTAGACTGAAATTCAATTTCATCTGAACTGTCAAGTTGACATAAAAATATCATTCGATTGAGCTTTTTGACACTAGGTCTGTTCGTGTACTATTCATTCCAAAACTTCCAATTTTACCAATTTAATTTTTTGTAAAAAAGAAAATGAAAACTAAAAATCGCAAGGGTTTTTATTGACCACCAAAAAAAAGAGCATGGTTATTATTTTAAGGAGCTCTTTTAAATTATATTTTGTCATCAAAAAAACCCAACATTTATGAGTTAAAAAATATTTATAAACAATTAAATACAAATTTTATCTATACAATAGAATGGCCCGCAAATAGATTCTACGACCTTCCTGTTCTTCCTTCGTGTGTGTGTGTTTTTTTTTTTGTTTCTGTGAGAGCGATATTATTTCTAATTAAGTTTCTGGCATTGTTTAAATTAGAGAATCAAAATAAACTTAAAATTCAATTTTAAGGCACTCGAAATAAGCTATTACCTATAAATCTTTAGCAAAGCACACACATTTTAGAAAGAGCTTTTCAATTTTTAATGAAAATAAATACAAATATCTAAATTAATATTCCACATTTTGTGAATTAAATAATAATTGTTGTTTTTCGAAATATATTTCACGTCAATTGAACAAAAAAAAATACACACAAAATGTATTGGAAGCGCAGGAACAGGTACAGGTACACGCCTCCGCTCGCATACAGAAACAACAACATATACAGAGATGATTTATTCCAGACATCTGACTCAGAGATGTCACCGAAAATTGTATTTTTCTCTTGTAAAGATTTTCGATAATATTATTTTTTTTTTCTTCAAGTTTTGCAAAACTTTCCTCCCATCAACTTTGAAATTAAAAAAAAAAGTATTTCTCAACTAACTTTTGTCGAAGAAACTGTCGTTGATTCGTCATCTCGTCGACCGAATGTTCGCATTAACGGTTTATAATACGAACTAACTGGACTCAGATTCGAACGTAACCTATCTAATGCTGACGAAGTGGTACTTTTCGTATAGCCGCCGATTCCGGAACCACTTCCATAGCCGGACGTGTTGTAACGATTCCGACTGCGATCACTCATGGAATCGTTTTTTAAAATTATATCTGGAGCGGATTCCGATGGACTTAGCTCGAAGCTATTTATTTTTTACACAAAAAAGAAATGTTGGTTTATTATTTATTTTTTTTTCTATAAGTTTAAACGGGACTATTTTACTTATTTTTTTTAAATTATTTTTTAACAAAAAGAAGAAGAATATAGGTAAAAATGATAGAGCTTCGCGTCAAACACGAGTGATTTTCACAATTTCACAGATGAGACTGTGTGATTCAAATCTCAAAAAAAATTTCCCACAGGTTAATATAGCATATCGTGGAGGGCGAATTGTAGACGTCGCGACGAGACGGTCGGGGTAGAAGAAAAATGTAAATTATCGGTTTTGAACTTTTTTTTTCTTGGGGGTGTTGGAAAATTCAAATTCTCCTCTCTTCAATCTTTCTTGGAAAGAAAAGCCAAATTGTTCCCTTAGTACAAAAAAAATGACGTGTCTCGGACAATTTTATATGTTTGGCATATTTTCACAGTTCTCAGAGACTCGTCTGCTTTACCTGCGTTATGTGCAATAAAGTGCGTTCGCATTGAACTAGATCACTTAAATGGATTCTCTCGGTCTAAATTTAAATTATTTCTATTTTATTCGACTCGAAATATGAATAAAAAATGAGTCTAAAATCCATGTGCCTTATTTTATTCGGAGGTATTTTTGTTTTGATGCAGCACTGGGACAATGTCAACTATAGATAAATAAATATGTGCATCATCAGCTAAACAATTTATCAAGGGTGAATAATGCATGTTGAGACGAAAGTGATATGGTATGGTTATTTGGAGCTTCCTTCCTGTGTGAAGAAAACAACATACAAGATTTATTGAAACATGTGTTTGTGGATATGCCAAGATGACAGATTGAAAGCAGAAAAGCACGTTTCAATTTCATGTGTTTCACGAGATCTACGAATAGATTTCATGTTTCTTATACCGTAAACATTAATGCGGGCTTTCATTTAAATGTTTTTTTGTTTAAACAGCGGCAACACTGTGATAGGTTTGGTGGAAGTGGCTGTCAGCAAAAACTTGGAACTGTTTATTGTGATATCTCTTGAATTTGAGGTAAAGCCTAGTACTCAGTTCAAGTGAAAATGAAATTTCTATATAAAAGCGACATCTATTTCACAACGATGAAATTCATATCGAGAACTGAGTACCCAAAATGTGAGAGCGAAATGTGAACCGGTTCAAAATTAATTTCATTTCATAATTTTCATTTCCTTACGAACGACCACTAGGAAAAAATAATAGAAGTGTGGAAAAGTGTGACATTTGTCAATAAATAAAAATAAAAGTTGTAACAATTGAATAAAAAAGCCTAAAGAATTATTTTGGATCTTATTATCGTTTATTTTTGAATATTAAGTGTTACCGACAAGCCAAAAACCAAACTATAGAATTAAAATAGTCTTCTCAAGCATTTCAAGATTCTGTTAAACTGTCAGACAAATCAAATTATTTTTTCATTCAAAGTGAGTACTAAAAATTTTAAAACTGAGGACTGAAAATTCACGTGGAGAATTTATTATGGTTTCACAATGGTTATTCACGTGAATTTTATACCGCTTTTATTTTTCATTTCACACAGAGGTGAGTACTAGGCTTAAGTTGGGAGTTTTTGTCAAATAAACCAAATGACAGAATCTGACGATAAATCTGTTTATGCTATGTTTTCACTGAAACTAAATCTGCTTTTAATTGAATCTGGGTAGTGTTTCCACAGCATAAGAAGATAAAAAACAAGTCTAACTTTGACAACATCTGTCAAAACTCAAAACTTTTTCAGCGTAACATGGGAATAGGTAAGTTCGATTTGTAAAACTATTGGTCCTGCGAAGATTAAACGATTTGTACTATGAGATGTAATCGATTGGTAAACATGCAGTTTTCAAAATGACTGAAGGCACCAATTAAAACTGCACAATTTCGTTTAATTCTGAGTGACGACAAACCTTTACAATTCTTATCTTCGTCACTGGCAGAAGACATTGGTAACGTTCAGATTATTATTTGTTTTTAACATAACTTATGAAATAGCTTGGTGCTTTAAATTGTTTGGATAGCTATTTTTTACTTGGGAACAGTGTTTTTGTAATTAGCTGGGATTACAACAACACAAAGCTATCCGGATAGCACCGCATTACAAGTTCTTTTCTTGTGAGTAATCTTAAAACATTCATGAACATAAATAGAAAAGAAAAACATATTTATAAAAAGCTACACAACTGTAAGGAACACTATAAGATTCATCAAAGTAGGTATGTCTCCAATTCAAGAGAAAAGATTTGGCAGGAAACGGATTTTTAAAAAGATATATAGCACAAATGTCAATCATAATTGATTTTGACATGTTAATTATAAATGACAGCAGGTGCAAAAATTGCAGCTGTCATCTATAATCGTTGCCAATTAACTGTCATTTGAAAATATGTGTAAAGTCACAATCAAAAAATCTCATTATACTTCACATTGATTGGAAATCAATTCCAATAGTGTAACAAGTGTTTTGGACATTTACATTGAACTTAAAACCTGTCATCCTTAAAGTATCAAAAGATAGAAGATGGCAACAAATCTTACCCAAAGGATTTATTATGAAATAAACTATTTATTTTTCAATTGCCTAAATATTACCTATATAAACCATCTCTTGACGTTGATTTTTTAAATGAGTTTCCTTTGTTTTAAAATTTCAAAAATGTCACACAACCCTGAAAAGTAACATTTCCGCGAAGCCAAAAAAATATACACTTCCTGTGCTTTGCATTTACCTATGGTGTTTTGTTTTTTTATTTGTATAAGATGCGTCAACCATGGTTTTAAAAACATGACCAAGAAAACAAAGTAACCTCGCATTATTTAGTTTTGAAACACAAACAAGTAATTCGTTGTTTTGTATTTAAATTAGTACCGCTAACCTTGAACTCGAACATAAAGATAGAGAGGGAGGGAGAGAGGGAACAATACCTACCGAGAGTATCAAAAAAAGAACATGTTTGCAATAAACTAAAAATTAGAGAATAAAAACATCGTTTCTCTCTCTAAAAAAAAAAAACAGAACATTTAACTCGCACACTAGTACCTAAGCTATAAGACATTTTATAAATTCAAAAATAGAATTTGAAAAAATTGGCAACGCGCGTACGCAGAGTAGAGATGTTTAGCAAAAAAAAAAAAGAATTATTCGTACAAAGCTTTCGTGTAAAACGCTTTCGCATCAAACCTGTTGATAAAAATAAATTTTTCTTCTTGATCAGATTTTTCTTTTCGATTAAATGCTAAACATAGGCGAAAGCTATTTTTAAATTATAAATTTTATTTTATACTCATTTCGTTTCGTTTTATGTTAGAACTTGAGATTAATCACGCAGCAAAAAGGATAATTAACATCTTTTATTGTCCTTAAAACCACCTTTAGATGACACTTTTGTTGCTACTTTTATTAAAAAGTAAAGATTCGCTGTTTAAGTAAAAGAAGTTTTGAAATTTTGCCACCGAGAAGTGTCAAACTCTTAACTTTGTTTTTTATATAACTTAAGGCGTTCGGTAAAAATCACAGACGAATGTCTCTAACATGCACCTTTTTAAACCGTTAGTCTTCTTCTTTTCGTTTCAAAGGAATTGTTTTGTTTTAAAACTAAGTTATTGGAGTAGATAGGTAAATGTAATGTATGTTATTTTTCTGTTACCGATTTTGCCTTTTTTCAGGTCTTTCGCTCGGATTTCGACGAAATCTTTGCAGCAAACTGTTGCAACTATCGGACAATAACTGTGTAACACTTGATGTCGAGCTTCGGATATAACGATTGCGCCTCGGCGTTGATGATGATGATGTCGATGCTGTTTTTGTTGTTGTTGTAGAAGGTGTTGAAGCTGATGATGATGCGGTAGCAATTGATGCTGAAGATGGCGACACTGCCAACTCGACTGGCGGTGGTGTTAAAGTTTTTGTCGACGCAATCGTTGAGCTTTTTTCGCGTTTATCCATTCTATTTATTTATTTATTTTTTTTGTTTTGAAATTTATTTTGAAATTATTTTTCTCTTAGCACATTATAATAATTATTTAAATGTAAACACAAAGCAACATATTTTATTTGTTTCAATATATTGTTCTCTCCATTTTACTTTATTTTATGTACATTATATTCACTGGGGTTTTAGGGAAAAATTGCAAATTAAATTCGTTATTATAAAGGAATGAGTGGGAAGATAATATTATTTTGTTTACAAAGAAATTTATTTCAAATTGTGGCAGGAATTTTATAAGTTATTGAGTAGATTTTCTATTTAAACATGAAAATATCGAAATTAAATTCGTATACCTCATAATTTCCAGAGAATAATGATCTACTCAACCATTTTCGACAAAATAGAACGCTGGATAGTTTTAAGAAACCCAATCGATATAGTTATTATTATGTTTGTGCAAGTAAGTAGGAGCCTTAAGAATGCTCATAACTTGATCATGTTTTTGTTTTTTTATTGGTAAATTCAGATTTCAGTCTGAAAATTGATTTTTTGCGTGGCGAATTGAGTACCATTTCGAATTGATTTATAACTTCATAACTTCAAAAAACTTTTCATTATTCGATGTTCTTTTAGAAGAGTAAAATGAGCTTAATGAATTAACCTAATTAATTGTAAACTACATTTTATATTAGAACAATTTCCTTGTTATTTACATAGAATATAATTTTCACTATCCGAATAAATCCAAAAACTGTATTGGCATTAGTACAGAGAGGCGTAAATCTGTCAAAAATTTAGATCTGTAAAATTCGTTTTAAATCATAAATTAATTTAAATGCCCAATGGAACACAACACTATCAATAAATATTTTGATAGCTCCAAATCAGAAATATATTGATTTCCTTTACCTATGGACTTCGAACGTCAAGAATTTGTCCTAGTTTGTTTATATGTATGTAGATAGATCCGATCCCAAATCGGTTTGTTTAAATTATTTTCATTTTTTTTTCGTTTCAGCATACACGTAACAAAGGTACAACTTTAAAAAAAAAAACAAATTTCCTTGGATTGTCTACAAACAACACAAAGCATTTGCTTTCTGTTTCACGTGTTGTTTGCTTCAGAGTAGAAACAAAGTCAGTTTTGATGACAGATTCGTAAAGAGCTCTATTGAACTGAAATTTAGATAACATTGTAAAACCGGATGAGCAGAAATTCAAATTTAAAACAAATTTCAGGTTCAGCTGAACTTAAGTTTAAACTTCTACTGTGAAATTGGCCGTCAATGGTTTAAGTTTAAAAATGACAGATACATGACGGATAAAAGATTTCAGCATTGGTGAACCTGAACAGAACATTATGAGGTTTGTTTTTATATAAAGGGTACGATATAAAATTCCGCTTTGCAGAAAGATATAACTTTCCACAAAATGTTTATATGAACACCCCTTAAAAATACTTGCGTAAGGTTTGACTTGGTTTAGGTTTATTTCGTGAGATAAAATTATCCGTTCTGCAGAACGTTTTTCCTACACAAATTTTGTAAGTTAATTTCTGCGGAGATAAAATTATTCGGTTTCTCAGATTTATCTGTGTTATGAATACTCTTATTTTTTGTTTGTTCAAAATAGAGTGACGTTTGTAGTTTTATTGAATGTTTGTAGTTAAAATTGAAAATTAAGGTATAAGGTCCAAAACCAAGCTGTGAAACAAAGCGACACTTTTTTCAGTTCAAATATATGACGTCTAGCTTAATGTTCGCTGATAAATTTCCCAATTTTTATTTGTGTTTTGTATTTCTAATTTATAATTACTTATTTTTGCCCTAAATATGAACTAAATATCTTTGTGAACACAAATTTGGTTTTTCATAAGTGTTGATTGATTTGACAGCAGAATAGCCAAAGTAGGTACACGAATCAAAAATTCTCAATAGAAAAAACTAAAAAAAAACTTTTTGAACAAAAATTAGAAACAATTAGCCACAGCATTTGCGTTCCGTTAGTAGATTTCCGTACATGAGATTTCTTTTCTTTTTTTTTTCAATTTTATTTTAAATAGTTTTCAAATAGGTACACACAAATAGCCCGGAACATCGGTTTCACATTGAATTGGCACTAGAACACATTCAAGTAGGTAGGTTTTACGTATTTTTATTTTTTATTTGTTGATGTATTTTTTTAAATTTGAATCTTTTAAGTTTTTTTAAAATAATATTGACTCAATCAGGGAAAGTAATATACTTTGTTAAAAAATAAATACAAAGCCCTCAGTAGAGCAGAGGGTTTTCAACACGACAAAAAAAATCTAATAACAGAGAAAAACACTGCTATGCAGCATCACACGCCGAGATAAACAGGAACTTTTATTTAGCTTGACAAAAATAGAACTTTCATTTTTATTTAATAATAAGATCTTATTTTTATATATATCTATGTTGTTGTTGATTTTGAAATTTCAAAAAATCTACGTCAATGCAATGTGGGAAGACGTTGCAAAACAGATAAATTATCTTCACGGAAGAATAAATTCACAAATGATCTATATGACCCCATCACTGGTTTTGAAAAATTGATTTTTAAGGTATTTTATTCGGATGCACCACTTTTATTTAAAACATAACACATGTTTAATATTGTTTACCGAGATCACTGATCGCTTCAATATACATTTGACCTCCATTCGCGAAGGGAATTTCGAAAAAAAAGAAGAAATTTATTCACAACATTTTAGAGCTAAATATGTTCCGCACTGTCACAGATATAATGCTCTGAAAGATCCATCTCCCGATCATATACACCACAGGCGCTAAACCAACCAAAAATTGCGACTCTCCCGGCAAACTTTAATTTTCAAAATCGACTAAGGGAATTTTCGAAATTAAAAATCCGCGTAATAATTTCCTATACAGCTGCGGCTGCTGCTGGGTCGCAATGTGTGTTGCAAGCAAGCTCAAAATTTTTGATGATATTGGAAATTGAGTGTAATATTATTTGACTCTCGTTAAATCGAAAATTAAAGAAAAAAAAATGTAGTAAACATTATTCTCAGTATGTTGATGTTCGAATCAAATATACAAAAATAATATTTTTTCCTTTCTTTGATGTGATTTTGATTCAAGAAAAGTTGAGTTATTTTTGAAATATACATAGCCCATAAGCAAAAGAGATTAGAAATTAACCAACTTGGTGTGGTGAGTTTGAAGAACATCAAGAGTTGTTCTTCTCCTCAGAGTGTTTTGACAGAAAAAATATCTCCCAAGGTGATAGTTTTTTTTTTTTTTTGTTTGTGTCAGATAGGCGGATTGGATTTAAGTTTTCGATTTTGATTTCAAAATTATCGAAAACATTTATCTCCATTAACAGTCATTTTGAATAAAATGTATGAACAAAAGAGAATAATTTAATGGACAATTTGACACATTCTCCAGAAGAGGATTTTCTATTTTTGTATTCTCTTTTTTTAAGAGCAATTGAGTGTTTTTTGTTTGCAATGCAGAGAACCTCATTGATTTACAGAAGAAGAACTATTTTATTTATGAGTTGATTTGAACAATTCTTTCATTGTTTGTGGTACTTTGTTTTCATTTTAAAACTTTTATTTTCAGTATGTTATTAGATTTTCCGGGTATACATTATACAAACGGAAAATATCATTTAGCCGTGGTTCATTTTTTCATTTTATTCGCAGAACAAAAACAGAGTAGTCGGATTGGTTTTGTTTGAAAAAGAAAGCTACACGGCTTTTGTTACTTTTTGTAATAAATCAAACATGACTTGAGGGTGAATATGAAAAGAGCAATAAAAATATCACAAATCGTTTTTGAATGACAATGAAATGGAACGACTTGAAATGACAGATCTTAGTTCCTATATAAAACACCTACTCAATATTTATTTTCCTTTGTTTGAATAAAGATAAAGAATAATAAGAACAAAAACAAAAGGCTGATGTTAATCTGACAGAAAGGCCTGTTTGCCTGCAAAACAAAACCGTTCGGTTTATTACTGATCAAATAGATTTCTGGAGAATAGAGCTGGAATGAGTGATATAAGAGTAAACCCTTGCCATTTCACTCGGATCTTAATTGAGTCGTTGCCCTTCCCAAAATACGCATAAATAAGTTTCTTTTCTATATTTTCAGAAGGAGGTAAATCGGTGCTCTTTTATGTAGCATTTCCTCGAGTGCAGAATTGTCATTATTTTTCCAAGAAAACTGACATAATAATGGATAAAATCTTTGCATGACATACATTTACATGAAGTACATATAGAGGTGCGCTGATGATCTGTCATATGACTGCAATAATGAGCAGGTTCCTTCTCTATTGTGTGTTGTCATTACTGAAAAATAATGATGGTCCATAATGTTTACACGATGTCATTAGGTACGTTTAGGAGACTTTGGGAACCTGCAAGTAAGGTCAGCTGTTTGCTAGCTGTCAAAAAAATGAAAAGTGACTGGAAAGTAAGTCATGAAAAATGTCTACCTTAATTTCAAATCAAGACTGTTACTGTCAACATTGTCAGCTGTGAAATTATAATTCAGTTATCTTTTTATGAATTGTTTGTGTATAAAATAGAGGTACTTTCTGAACGACTACTTAAGGTTTAGTATTCAAGTAAGTTTCTAAGTTTGACATAATGAAATGTCAAAAAAAGTTATATTGACTTAAATGTTCGATCAACGTAGTTGACTGCATAATATGAAGTCCCTTATGTCTTCTGAACGTACCCATTATAATGATGAAATTAAACGTCAATTGCAGTTGCAAATAAATTTATGAGAACAAATAACGACAGATTCACATAGCAATTAATAAGATTTGCTGTAAATAACGAGAAAAATCGAAGGATAATTGGCAACATATCAATCGTGCATTATTGAATTTGTCAAGAGAACACCCTGCTCGGGGGGACGCCCGGGTAAGTGGAAGAAACTGCGAAACTGGAGAATTCAAGCAAGGTTTAAACTTTAGACTTAACTACATAGACCTACTTTTTGCAAAAAGTGAGAAATAAATATCTATGCTGAAGACACCTGCATGCTGTTTATCTGTCAGAATAATTTTAGTATGCTTTTTTGCAAGCAAGTATATATGTATAATATAATAAATAAAATAAACTACGCAATAATTTTTCAATGCCATTGACCCAAAACTATATATGAACAACAAAATTAAAGGAAGTCATAGTTTTAAAATAACACACACAAATCTTGGCAAAGGCAAGTCATTTAAAAATGACCACATATTTTTTTGATATTGAAGATTCAAAAATCCAATAACATGCGTAACTGATTAATTTATTACTACAACACTATAACATGACTTCCTTACAAATATTCAAAGTGGTGAAAATACGTAAAATCTATAGCATCGATTTGACCGTATTTTATTTGAATAACAAATGACTACGAGTAGACAAAAATATATACTCGTTTATATGTAACACGACAATCATCTCTATAAATTTTTCACACTTATAATTAGAACATTAGAAAGTACTAGTGAGACTTTAATAAATAAAACAACAAATATAGGCGAGTATTATGTAGTATATTAGTCACCCTCAAAAAATTATGGCATCTGGTGTATTTCAATTTCAAACTATACAATTTTCCTAACTCTTCGAAAATGTATACTATTTGGAAGTTCGACGGAAAAGCCCAAAAAAAAAAATGTTTTGAAGCACGGTGCCAGAACCGTTAATGGTGGCGCGGTTTGGGAAGCGCAGCCACTATTACCGACACGATATCATTTTCTTTACGATGAAGAGCTTAGAGTGGCAATGGACCAGTAATCTCTTACCCCATCTGTCCATCCAAACAAAAAAAGAAAACATTATGATGAACTTGTAAGATTATAATTTGGCGCCAAAATACAAATATGATTTTTTTTAAATAATCTAATTTATCACATAATTAGAGCATACATAATATATACATAAATTATTATAAATGTAGATTAAAATGTAGATGAATCTTTAAAGAACAATTAATAAAGAAATATGCAGCAAATTCGCTAAATTAGCTGAATGATGTTTCCGTCAAAGCTCTCTTTAAGTACATATTTTAAGACTTCTAATGCGAAAGAAACAATTTTTAATGTGAGACCATATTTAAAAAATCTGACAGATTAAAATTTTTATTTTATTTTTTTTTCTTTGTAAATCTTAAAAAATGCTAACAGCTGAAAGTGACAGGTGCAGTCGAAATGTTGCAAATATCAAAATAGAAATGACGATAAAAAGTGTTTTTGTTTGTGTGCTTTCTTTTCTTTTAAAATAAAATCACATACATAAGACAAATCTCAGGAAAACTCTGAAAAAAATGCGGGATACCAATTTTGAAACTGAATCTTTTTAGCAAAAAAGTCTTAACATCTGTTAAATTTTCTAAGCTTCAAATTAGATTATAAAATTAAAAGGGTCTTTGACCCCTCTTGAAGTAAGTGGATAGTGTTTAATTTACACGACTAGATTTTTTACACCGAAAACACAGAAATAAATCACGAACGTTTCACAAACGATTTACACTTTTGTTGACATATGATTGATATAAGGGCACAACATTTTACACAGGCTAATATTAAGGTTTAAGTTTGGTGCTACTTACTTTAAAATTTTCTCATTTCATAACAGTATAACACTAAAATTTTCTTAATTTTAAATACTTTTTAATTAATATCATACTAAACCAATTTCCTTCATAAACTAAGCTGAACCCGTCCAAAAAAGTGACAGCTCGAGCACAAAATTCACAAACATATCTTATTTTGACATTTATAAACGTCAAAGTGTCATATGGATTTATGAATAACAATTTGGTGATTTTAACTTTAGTAAAATTCAAGGAGACGATGCTCAACTCGTTAAAAATTAGCAAAATAATTTTTTTCAACCAAAATCATAATAACTTTTACCAGTCGTGTAAATCCAGCAAAATTTCCATAATTGTATTTTATTAAAATGGATGGCAAGACGAATTGGAATAAAAGTCAAATTTTTGGCTGTAATCTTCGAATTCAGAATTTCGACGATGTTCTTAAGTTTTCAGAAAAAAAAAAACCTATAAACCTACATTTATGCGTAATTCGAAAGAAGACTAATAAATTTAATTAGTTGCATCACACGATGCACAACACAACACACAACATTTATACAAGCTAACAATTTTAATTACTATTTAATTGAAAACTAAAAAATCAGCCTACACAGAAAAGATCGTTTTATATATAAGATATCAAATAGAGCAAACATAATAATTTATGTTCAGCAAACATTATTATACACACAAACTGCCATCATGTATGCAATAAATATCAATTAATCCACAGAAATTATTCTGACAAATAAATTTTATAGCGCATCGTAAGAGAACATCAGCAGTTTTTGTTAATACCAACCGACCAACCAAAGCGGTTATCTTCAAAATGACTAAATAATTAATTACTTTGTAAATTCAACAAGTCAATTGAAAAAAAAAAAGATTTGCTTTTTTTTTTGTTTTTTGTTTTTTTTTTTTTTGAAAACTTAAAAATAGAAACATTTCTCATTGCCACTAGAGTTGGTTTTCTCCCTCTCTATATCGACCACTCAAGTGAAGAAATATATAATTTTTGAAAGAAGAAAACGAAAAATCTGTACTGTATTGAAAAAAAAAACTATTCGATCTAGTAACCGCGAAAAGATATATAACGCAAAGGAATGCCCATCAAAGATAAACAAATCGATATGAAAGTGCAATATTAATTTAAATGGACAAAATTTAAGTGTAAACATTGCGAAGAGAGTGAAAAAACCTTGACATGATTTTTAAACAGAAGAACTAATAATAAATTCCTATGATTGAGCATTAGGCGCATACATATGTTTTCATTTAGAACAGTATTTGAAAATAGATAAGGTTTAGTGGTGTGGAAATACAATCTGCCAAATAAACTTATTATTGGTCATTACTTTTGATAGATACTTTTAGTTAAGCGTCAAAATTCACTTAGCCTTATAACTGACAGATATACAATTGAAATGTCAAATAACAACATTTTTAATTGCTTTAATTCACAGTCTTAAATGACTGCCACAACACTGTCGGCATAATAAGTTAACTGCAGCACCGGCATTTTTGACAGCACACGAATAGAATTGTTAATTAAAATTCTTGAACGCAATTTTATTAATAACTTTGAAGCGCAATTAATTGACACTCAAAATACCATCAGTAGCGGTCGACGGTCGGCATAATGAATTACTTTAAATAATAAATTCCATTAATCTTTTGGCGTAATGCAATTAACAAAGTTTATTACCCTCTTTGAATGATAATGCAGTTTAATAAAATTAATAATAAAAAAAACAACAAATCCTATGTGAATTATGTCAATGAAACACTTCAGACAAAGTCTTTCAAAATTAATAATGACTATGTATGTATGTATCTAAAACCATTCATGGTTTACGAGACAACAACACAGCATGACATATCAATATAAATATTTTAAATGTTTTCAAAAAGACAAATAACCCATATTGCATTAAATATAAAATAGCAACAATTAAAATTGGGTTGCAATGAATTGAATAAAGAGATTCTTTATAGACGTGTGGGAAAATTGAGATAAAAATAACAAATAAATGGCATACCTTCCACAAAAAAAGAAAAAAAAAAAAATATATAAATAAAAATTAAATCAATAAAAAATCACTAAACAAAATTCGACAACGACCAAATGTTCCAAAAAAAGAAATTTTAATGAGTAAACATTTAATTTAGTTGTTGTTGTTATGACCTAAAGAAATTATCGTAATATTTTTGAAAGCAAAAAAAACAAGGATTTGATACAGATTGATTGTATTTTTGTACAATTTTTTTTACAGCAGTTAAATCAGCAAGTACCTTATATTGCAAAGTAAACAATACGCACGACGTAATATTGTTTTCATGATTCAAGAGAATAAAGTCGCTAAGCATTATAGATACCTACGTTACGTTGGTAAAGGTCATTGCAAAGTAGATATTGACTTTGAAAAGATAATTTCCTGCCGTCATTGAATAAAGATTTCATAAATAGGCGCCAGGTCTGGCCTAAATTCAGCGCAATTTGAAATTAAAGTTTTCAACCCCTCCAAACTTAATGTCACTAAAGGCCTCTATACAAACACCAACAAATTCGGAATTCCAATTTTCGACTAAATTATCGAGAAGCTTCAATTCCGAAATGTCAAAATATACTAAGTGCAAGCTTATTTCAGCTGTCAAATGTACTGTCAGTAGAGTCAGTGATTCCAATTTGAAACAAAATCTCAAAAAAAAAGGAAGTCCAATTCTCGACAATCTTATCGAGCAGCTGTCAAATCTTTGTCAGTGTGTGTTGAAATATTTTAAGCTTTTATAAAAAAATACATCAAAAACAAGATTGCTTCCTTAAAATCTCGATTAATTTACCGAGAAGCATAAATCATCTGTCAGCTGTCAAATTCAATTTAATAACCAAAGGCCAATAACTGAGATTAATTCCTCAGTCACATTACAAGAACGTGGAATACGCTAAAGGGATAAGTTTTGTCCTCCCATGGGCATCAGTATGACCTTTCAAATCCTCTCCAAATTTACTAAACGCTTACAATGTGTGTGAACATTTTTAAAGTTATCATAATCCCTTGAATGCGCCCAAAATGTAACAAAAAAAAAATCAGAATATATCGTGATTTTCTGAGCCGAATAATCTATAATCATTTTCACTAGTGCACGCGTTCAATAAAGTTCAAACAGTAATGTACATTTTATGTTCTAACTTTCTCGAAGCCCTGGGCCCAGATCACGTAAAACTAAAACGATTGTTCGATTGAACGATTGTCGTTTTGACTATTGCTTACTTTATATTTTCCTATATGTGTGGGTGTGCATACAGAGAGCTATCGTCAAGACGACGACCGTTCAATCGAACAATCATTTTAGTCTTACGTGATCTGTGGTCTGGTCCCTGGTTGTTCATAGAAGAATTATTTAAGTTATGTTTGACAGCTACCCAATAAGAAAAAAGGAAAATTCAGAAAATCTTAAGTTCTGATATGCATTGAACACGTCAATTGCGCATACTTAAATTTATGAACTAAAAAGTGCTGCCAAATTGACAGTAATTCCAAGAGTATTTGATTTGTAATATAGATTATAATTTATGTTAAGTGTCAGCCAAATTAATTAAAATAATTATTTAAAGACATGCAGTTGTTATTACCAATAAGCAATGAACTCAAAATATCTTCGAAACACCAAACAAAGTCACGCAGCGCCTTAAAACAAAATCAAAAATTAAAACCAAAAAAAAACATCGCATAAAATCTCAAACTGACATAAATCTACCTCGAGATAATGTAGTGCTGATTTAGACATATTATTACAAGGATTGAAACACATAGATGATTGTGTTGTGTTTGGCTGTTGTTGTTGTTGCGCAGGAGTTTGTTGCTGTTGCATTATATTCGGATTATAATGCTGTTGTTGTTGTCCTTCTCCCATATTCGGATTGCTACCCATTGTCGCTGCTTGTTCTTTCGCATAATAGTAAGGATCGAATGGTTGTAAAATATTCTTTCGTTCATCGGAATGACCCAAGTTATAACAACAACCACCACCGCCGCCGCCATTTTTAAAGTTATTGAACATTTGTTTAGCGGCCGTCGGTGTCGTCGGTAAATGTGGATGCATTTGGTGTTGTTGATAAGCAGCCGTGGGTTTTCCCACCGTAAATGAAGCAGAATGAGATAAAGGATTGGGCTTTTGTTGAAGGAAACCCAATGGCGGAAGGAACTTATTCTCTTTATTGTTTTTGAGTTTGGAAAACGCATTCTCGAAGGAGAAATTCGTTTTGGACGGAACCGAAACTAATTGTGATGGCCCCATGCCACCGCCGACACTAGCGCCACTACCTGTTGATGACAGATTGTTTGTGGCAGGTTGTTGTTGGGGTTTGCCTTGATTGATAAATTTTTGTTGTTGCTGCAGGTAAGGATCCATCCCATAGGCACTCCAGTTTGTTGACGGTTTTGTCTGCTGTTGTTGGTGGTGGTGGTGTTGCTGGTGCTGACGAATTTGTTCTTGTTGTGCTTGTTGATGTTGCAATATGGCTTGCCTATGATAAGCTTGATGTACTTGCGATGCACTATATGATTTGCCAATAGGGTTTGGTCTGATTTGTGACGATTTTTGTTGCATGGCGCCCAAAACAGCTGCCGAACCAAGCGGTGCAGCAATAACAGGTTGCTGCAGTTGTAATGGATTCTGTTGTTGTAGTGCATGTTGTTGTTGTTGCTGCTGTAAATGACATTTGTCTGACTTTGTCATCGTCGTTGTGGTTGAACCCAACTGCGATGATGCCAAGGATGCAGCAGGGGAATTCACTGACGATAATTGTTGTTGTTGTTGCTGATGATGATTCTGCTGCTGTTGCTGCTGGTTGTAATTGGTCGAAGAAGATATTTTTAACATATCATTGAGACACTTCTCGATTTTATTTTCGGCATCTTTTTGGCGTTTCGAAAGTTCTAAATCAACGTTGCTCTGTGTTTTCGCAATTTTATAGCCACCACCAACGCCACTGCTACCAATACCAGCTACACCAGCAGCTATTGGCGGTGGGGGCTGTTGTGGTTCAGCCGCCGGCATCGGCGCCGCAGATGAATTTTTTATTTGTTGCTGCTGCTTGTGGCTTGTATTCGACGACGACGATGTAGTCGGCGGAATATGAAATGATGAGGTAAATTTTGAAAGCTGGGGCAAATGCGTGGCGCAGCAATTGCTCGTAGCTATGCTACTGCTACTGCTGCTATTCTCTGATTTCCGATCGTGTTGTGGAGATGCATGCGTCATATTTGATGCAGATGCTGGTGAAGCAACATCTGCATGTGCTGGATTTGGATGATGATTCTGCTGCTGTTGCAGCTGTTGTTGTTGTTGTTGCGGTTGATGTTTCGGGACTGCTGATTCATTAGGCCGCAAATAGAACGGTTGATACTTCGGCAAGAAAACACTTGAACTTGATGCCGACTTAAGTAGACCTGGATTTGTCAAAGATGATGCAACAAGGGGGGTCGATGCTGTCATTATCGCGGGCAAAGGTGGAGCAGGAGCCGGAGGTTTTATTGGCTGTTTCTCCTTGATGTCCTTCTGATTCATCAAAATCGCACTATTGGACGTACTTCGACTAAGCGATGGAAGGTGTTTCATATAGCATGGTATGTGAGTTTTACTAGCCGACTTTAGAACCCCCATGTTGCCGGGCACGTGCGACAATGACACACTCTTATTCAGACTCATTTCCGGCTCCTTGTTAGCTGAAATCACTTTAACTGGCACTTTACTCGGAAAACTACTTGTCATTGGCTTGGATGGCGGCAATGGATTGTCATTGCACATGAGTTTGTAAAGATCTTCCTTCGTCGCACTTTGTTGGATTTGTCTGTCCAAATGAGACAGCGAGTAGTTCTTTTGTAGCTTGTTCGGTTGGGGTTCATGGGTTGGCTGGAATCTTCTTGGTTCGACGACAGTTGCTGTGGGAGCACAAATCTTTTCATAATTCCAAATGGATTTCTTTGGCGTCTTCACCGAAGATCCCGAATTCTCTGACCAGAAATTATTCATAAGTTGCTTGCCAGCACTCAAATTGGATTTTATGGAAGTATTCGATGCGCTTTTTTGTAATGCAGCAGTCTGTGAGGGTGAAACAGCAGCTGGAGCATTAGAGAGTGGCAACATTTGAACATGCTTGGATGAAGGAATTACACCATAATGTGGTGGTGGCACATTAGAACTGGATATACTTCTCATAAGTTTGGTTGTTGGTTGTGATGGCACAGTCGGTGATGGAAACTGCAGACGAGACTTCGATCCAGCAACAGGGGCATCCGCAGTTGGAATATTTATCGATGACGATGTCAGAACAGGTCTGGGATATACCATGGGCGGCCTGATTCCTACCGACAACGGCGACGATGATGACGCTGCCGCTGATGTTACACTTTGATGTGAACTGGATTTAGAAAGTGGTTGCGCTTGTTGTTGGCGTCTAAATGGCGATAAAGCTTGATTGGTGCTGAAATTTTGCATTTGATCACAGAGGTCTTCGCACTTTTTGTACTCCTTGTGGATTTTCTTATCCAGTTCACCATAATCGGGCAAGCTCTGCAGATACTTGTTCATGTAATCGATTTCTGCATCGTAATAATCACTTTCTTTACCAGGGACCGATGATGATGATGATGTGGCAACAGTTGCCGCAGTTGGTATTAAGACATCCTTTGTTAGGTGGAGTTTCTTCTCGAGTAGCAGGTCGAGATTGTTATTTAAACTGCTATCGTTAGTTATTGATTTTGACATGTTGGCCATGGATGTAATTGGCTTTTGATTTGTAGCCATCATGCTGCGGCTCATTTGGTTCGGATAGCCACTGCCATCGCTGCCGCCGCTACCATCGATGTTGGGATTGTTCAATATTCGATGGATGACACCGGCCGAAAGAGTTTTAGTAAGTTTCGGCGGCAAAGGAGGTGGCGGAGATGTCGATGGCGAAGAAGTCGACGACGATAGAGACAAACTCGAGGCTGGAGAGCAGCCTGTTTGGGCAGCCATTAATCTGGGCGGAATTGCAACCGGGGGAGTGGCATGACTTTCGATTTTCTTTATCGGCTGACTGGAAATGTTATGTTGGTTTCTATTATGATGATTGATCGCCATAGAGGAGGCAGCTTTGCTAAGCTGGTTACTGCTATTTTGTTGCATGCGTTGCTGCAACTGCAATTGCTGCTGCTGCTGGTTACTTAAGATGTTTATGTTGTTGTTATTATTATTGATAGCAACATTTTCACCTGCCTGAGTCGATAATAATTGCTGCGAAGAAATCATTTTTTCTGGTGGTATTATTGTCGAAGTCGATGGTGGTGGTGTCGTTGTCGTTACCGTTAAAGTCGTAGCAATAGAAGATAATGGCGATGAAGTTGGCGGCGGGGAATAGCAGCACGTGACCGTTGGTGTTGGTGCTGATGGAAAATCTCTAGCATTTTCACACATTTATTGTTGGAATATTGGAAATTCATGGCAGCTGATCTTTGATAGCATAGTTTTTTTTTTGCCTGAATCTTTTGCAGGCACAACTTGCGCTGTTCACGATTTATCAAACTATTTTTTTTATTGCTTATCGCATAATTATGATTTATTGCGCTGACTCTATTGAGAGTGTTGAGGTTAGAAAGTGAAATTGCATATTCATAAAGTTAATGGAGAATAATAAAAAAAAAAAATAAAAAATATATCAATCTTGTTTTTTTCTCCTTATTTTGTTGTGTACAACTATAAATTTTCTTCTTCTTCTTCTTAGCATTTTATTTTTATTTGTATCTTGTTGACGACGACGACAACAACGACGCGGTTGGGTATAATTAAGTTCAAGAATATTAACTGATGGCATTCAAGTTTTTTTTTTTAATATCTTTTAAATCGTGTTAGTATCTTTATTTAGCTGTGTGCTGCGCGTTAATAATTCAGATTGAAATTTATTGCAAGTTGAGAGATTGAGAAATATAACTGTTGTTTTGAAAGAAATGGTTGGATGTGCGATTATAAATTGATGAAGCAATGATTTATATTGAGGATACTAGTACTTTGTAGGTAGGTACATAATGCGAAAACATTAAAACTGAATATTGCAGATGAATGATGATTGACTGTTGGGTCAGAGGGAAATCAGGTTAATGTAACACGATGGAAGAAGTTGAAGATGAAAAAAATCTATGGAAGGTATTTAAGAATGGATTGCATCGGATGTCGTGTGCTATTTATTTTTTTATGAGAGAACTTATTACTGTCAAATTCTAGCCATTACTTTTGCTGTCGTGTAAATAGTTTGCAATCTGGCAGTTTTTCTGTCACATAAAAAACTGCATGGTCGAATTGACGTTACAAATTTTAGCATCGGGTAAATACAGAGCTGTCTAAATATTTCAAATAATGACTATTGAAGAAAAAGAATAAGAGTGAACTCGCTCATTCTTTAATGCCAGACAGATTGACTGTATTTTTAATCAAATGTCAAATTGCAAACGTCAAACCAAATTGGTCGTCGCACTGTTCGTTTTGTGTCTGGACTTAAAGAAAATTGCTAAAGTAAATTTAAAATATATTAATTTTAGTGAACAAGAAAGTATTTAGATTGCGGATATGAAATTGGTTTTTTGCTTTTAGTTTTTTTTTTTTTTAAGTTGCGCTAAATATTTAATTTTTGGCAGTCGTGTGAATACATTCACCTTGTCCTTGGTCTTTAAATTGACCAAACTACTTGCCAGAGTGTCAACTAGCTATTATTTTGACTTCGTGTGAACGCATGTCATTAATGAAATTATTGCATGCAGTATTTTGGCAATATAGTGAAGTCGTTTAAACCCAGCATTATTGACATTGGCGGCTGTTTTCTAGATAGATGTCGACGTGTCTTAGGCTTTGGTTACATTGCAAGCGTATTCTGTATAACAGAATTTTTTGACGTTTATCAGAATCCCCACGAGTTCGTGTTTTTTCAGTGTTTTAATGAATTTGATTGATTCAATTGTTCGTCAGAACATACGTCTAACAATGACAACTAGTGGAACGTAGAAATAGGCTACGGTGACAGTGGATGCGTGACCAACAAATTTTGTTGAAGAATTTTGACCGAATTTTTGAAAAGCGGGTGGTTCAGTGAATGCGTTGGAACTCACGTAAACATTTTTTTTTTGTTAATTATTTAATCTAAGAACTTGTAAACGTGAACTGGCTTAAAATCAAGTTTTCAAACAGTCATCTTGTCAGGTGTCAATTTACAATTTATCAGAATTTCACTTGTCAAATTTGCCAATCGTTAGGAATACCATAAATGGCAATCGATTTATTTTCAGATATCGATTTAAGAGTTAAATGATTAATTTCAAATATTTTCAAATCGGTTTGGAGGAATCAATTAATTTGAATAAGTGAATCAATTGGATATTTGAACTAAATGAGTAATGAAAAGTAATAATACTCTTTTGTCATTATGTGTCATGAACGAACATATTGCCTTGTCCCAACAGTCAATTTATGATACTTTATGTCAACATTCTAAATGACATCTCGATACATTTTAAGTTTTAACTCTTCTACTCCAAAATGCAAAAAAAAAAAAATTATACAAATTAAGGACTTTCATTTAACATCATAAACCGACGACACCACCAATTAAAAACCAAAACAAACAAAAACAACAAACAGACAGATACAACCAACCTTTATGAAACCATCTGGCACTTTACTATTCTTCGGGATTTGTATCTTTTTGATAATAATAATTTTGTCGCCTTCGATTCTTTGAATCGTTATTGGCACGCCTGGCTGTGGCCTGGCAGGTCTTATACTCGCCGCAGATTTGGTCTTTTGTAAGGCCGTTCCGGCTGGCGGAACACCAAGTTTCGTTGCAGTCGCACCAACAGGTGGTTTGGCAGCAGCACCAGCAGCTGTTGCTGCAGCAGAAGTTAACGGTCGAGTCATGGGAATTGCACCAATTGTCGCCACTTTTTGCAATGGTATAGGTTTTGGGAGCTTTGGCTTTAGCTTTGGTTTAGTCTTGGGCTTCTGACTATCACCACCAGTGCGAACAATCGATAGATGATACAGTGGCTTATCGTCATCTAGAATGCTCTTTTGCGGTTCAACTTTCTTCTCGACCTTTCGCAATACTACCCCTAACATTGGACCGTTCTTAACAGATATCTGGGTTCTAGGCACTTCGACTCGTTTCAGTGTGACACCCAAATTGACACCCACCGGTGGTGGTGTCTTAATTCGATGCCCTGGTTTGGGTTTGTCTGCTTCGGCAGCCGCAAGGGTCTCAGCTACAGCTGACTCAACGAACTTGTCAAGTTCGCTCATCGTCATGCGAAGGTCTCCACTCTTAAATACGATTCCATTCGGTGAGGTTAGATCGAGTTTGGCCAAATCGGGCACCGAAACAGGTATAGCCGTGGTGGTTGTTGTTGTTGTAGTCTTTGTGGTGGTTTGCTCTTGACCGCCTTTTCCATCGGGATCTGGATTAACGTTCTCCGTAGTGGTTGTGGTTGTCGTTATTAGCAAATGATTATTGGTGTTGTCGCTACTGCTGCCGCCACCGCCACTGCTGCTACTGCTGCTGCTGCAGCCGCCAATACCACTGTCTGCTCTCACCGACGACGAACCCGATGACGACGACATCGATGATTTCGAAGTCGACGACTCTTGACCCTGATAGTCAATGGGAATAAACTGCGGTAGGTTTGTTAATTTCAAACACACCGGCGGCGTTGAACACGAGAATAGGGCATTGCGAGGTGCTGCAGGCGACATCTCATCGCTGTTACTGCTGCTATAACTGCGCGACTTGAAATTGTGTTGCGGTATTGCAATAATATTTTCAGTTGAATTGTCAATTGGACTACTGCAGGTTTCGATGGTGTTATTATTAATTTTGTCATTGGTGGTATCGACAGTTTTATTTAAGTTAGTTAGACTATTAGATGAAGCACTACTAAGTGCAAGGAATTCGCTATGCTCATAGTCCATTTCTATTAATTTAAATAAATTAGGTATTTTTTGTTTTTTAATTTTTATGATTTTATCAATTAAGTTTATGCATAATAATTTTCTATAAAAAACCGAGCTAAAAGCGTTTATAAATGAAAGTAAAAAAAAAAACAATTTAATTTAAATTATGACTTTTTAGTTTGTTTTTAAATTCTCAAATGATTTTGTGATCGAACATCGACTCGATAAGTTACTTGACGAATAGTTTTGAAATGCTTTGCGGTGAACGGTACAAAATTTCTTTCTATGAATAAACTATTTCGAATGCGATTGCTTGGCACTGATTCGCGCAATTCCTATTATCATCAAAGAAATTTACAAAAAAAAAAATAAACGACGGATAGAAGTGTGAACTAAACTTTACCTAAAGCTATGTCGACAAAAAAAAAAAAAAATAGAAAGAAACAGAAAAACCAAAATCTAAAATAGAAGAAAAATAATTAAGCGGAGGAAGAAATTTTCAATGAAAAATGCAACTTGAGGAAGCAAAAAAAAAAAAAAAAATAGAATTTAAATTGAAATTATATGTGGGAAAGAAATAGCTTCGAAAAGAATGTATTTTAATTCTTGTATTTTTTTTTAATTTATTTTTTTAGGTGGTGGTGTCATTTCATTCCAACCTTAAATAATAATATGAAGGCGCAAACGCCTTGACTGCCGGTATGTTATCACACAAAAGTAGATACCTCAAATAACTTTTTAACTTTTATTTGATTACAAATGACGAGCGCAAAGCTAGCTCGATATTTTTCCCTACACATGACAGACAAATTTACAGCGTATGTAAGTCGTAGAATAATACGAAAATTCTCGAAAATTCGGGTATCTAATTTTATGTAGACGCCAACTTATGAATTCGAAAAATTGGGTGAACGAGGATAAATATGCATTCAACTCATTTTACGGAGAGTGATACAGTTGTTTTATAGCGCTTCCCTAAGTTCATTAAGAAATTTAAGTTAACAAGTCTAAATCCATGACAGATCGTGTAAAAAAATGACAGATGTCATATCACTAATGCGATACTAAAAAAAATAAAATCAGACTTTTACTGTATTAACTTTAATGCATGTGTAATGCAAATATAAAGTTTTGTTTAAATCGTCTATAAATTAGAGAAACGTCATATTCACCTAGTGTTAAACTAAAATAGTGTTGGTGTCGAGTTATCTTCACTATAATGTTACGAAAGTGATTTTCGCCACCGGTTTCGTCGGAAACGGCATCAAACAGATATATGAAAATAGGATATAAAATCACCCATTCACGAACAATTTTTCGAAAAAGTAAGCTTTGGTTTGTGTTTATAATAGCGTGGTCGCCCATTGCAGAATTTGTGGTTCCTCAGTTACCCTTCATTACATATTTTTTCGTATCCAGGGGTCCGATTCGGCAAGCGTAAATCAGTGTGCATCAATATCTGCTATATTCACAGAAAAATTTATTCACGCATCTCAATAGGAAGTAAATTGTATAGCCGTAGAAATGAACTGTCAGATGCGGAAAGCGCAGAAATAAACGTAATACACTTGGAAAAGCCAATTTTGACGTTTCACAAGCTTACGCAAGTATGTTTAAGGGGTGTTCATGTTCATGTGAACGTCTTGCGAAAAGTTGTGTTTTTCTGAAAAGCGGACAATTTTAATAGAAAAACAGCAACGGAATATTTTTTACGCTAGAGCGATAATTCTTGCAACTGAGTTTGTTAAAATTTTAGCAACGGAATATTTTTTACGCTAGAGCGATAATTCTTGCAACTGAGTTTGTTAAAATTTTACAAGTCAGCTGATAAATTTATAAACTGAAAGTTGGGCAGAAATGTAGACAAATTTGAGGAACCTTTACATTTCAATTGCACAGTGATATTGACAACAGTTATGTAAAAGGTACAAAGAAGAAGCAAAACAATAACAATATTAATTAATTGCTCAGTTTTTAATTTAAATAAAAGAAAATCTTATAAAATTAAAGAGCGAGTAAAGGCTCTCCCAAAACAACGTAAAAGTGACGAGGAACATTCACCGACGAACGCAGTATTTGTTGTTATTTAGCATTGTTTATTTGTCAATTTTGTTATCATTGTGAATGATTCGCCTGCAGAGCGAATGTTTCGCGTTGGTTTGGGATAGCCTTTATTATTGAGTAGAATAGTTTTTTAAAGCTGGAAAACGGTATAATTGAATAATAAACAAAAAACAAGTAAATTGATTGATTGTTACTTTGTGAACTGCCTTATCGACATGCTCAGTTAACTAAGGGGCCAGTTATAGCTATCATTTAAAACCATCATTTAAAAAGTTAACTGTTGATTTTGAGACCTTTCGAAAGTTTAATCATTGAATATTTTAATGCAGAAATATAGCTTACGACTTTTAAATTATTTCACCTTCAAAAAAAATTAATTTTGACCCATATCTTCCCCATAACGTAACTTTTAATTTTTTCAATGATCATTGGTAAGGTAGTTCATCATTGAAAAATTAAAAGTTACGTTATGGGGAAGATATGGGTCAAAATGAATGAAGGAGAAATAATTTTGAA
Source organism: Melangyna quadrimaculata (assembly GCA_949320155.1). Classification (NCBI taxonomy): domain Eukaryota; kingdom Metazoa; phylum Arthropoda; class Insecta; order Diptera; family Syrphidae; genus Melangyna; species Melangyna quadrimaculata. The sequence continues at coordinate 466,459,482 of OX439483.1, read as the reverse complement.
GTCGTAAGCTATATTTCTGCATTAAAATATTCAATGATTAAACTTTCGAAAGGTCTCAAAATCAACAGTTAACTTTTTCAATGATGGTTTTCAATGATAGCTATAACTGGCACCTAAGTGAAAATGAAAGCGTTGCATACAAAATACAAACCAAGTTTAACTTAAGGTAAACTGATAGAAATAGTGTGTTTGATTCTAATTTTTCGTTTATCCTTATTATTGGGTGTGTTCGATTTTAGGTAATGTGAATAATTGTGAATTTTACTAGTTTCTTATATTAATAATTATTCCTTCTTCGTGACCTTTCTTAAAATGTTAAAATTCTAATTGGGCTTTAGGAATTTTAACGTTTCTTATATTATTTTAATGTTTTCACCGAATGTTTCCAGTTTAGATTTGATAAATCTTTGTGGTGTTTCCACCGCAGAAAATGACCAAAAAGAGTATTATGACAAAACATGCCAATGGTCTTTCATTTTTTGGACATGAAGTAGAAGTTAGATATGTAGTTTTTTTTACATTTCCATCGTCAATGAAAGAAAATGGCGTTTAAATGTGTCGGTTCTGCAAGTACTCTCCGAAAAAAATATGTTTGATTTGACAAACCAATGTTTTTCGAGAAGATTTAAATGAGTTTTATTTTAAATCTTCATTTGAGGAGATTCAAATTTGTATGGTAAATTTTCGAGATTTGAAGGAGATTTATGATAAATTAGACTTAATCTCGGTTAAGTGCTCTGTGGAACCGTGTTTATACGAATTTAAGTCAAAACCTGTTCACTTTTAAACAATAATTTTTATGGATATTTTTACAGAAGCGACAAAAGTGAGCGCTGATTTATTATATACACTCCCTGTCACTTGTTTGAGGCCACTATTTTCACAAGTTTTTTTTTTTTGATAAATACCTGTAGGAAATATTTTTCCTGGAAATTTTTGAAACGTGTGAGTAGGTAGTTATGTTTTGCAATAAAAAAGTATAAATTTAAAGGTAACTTGGAAATTCCGTAGGAATTCCACAAGCTATAAGAATGGACTGCAAAAATGGGTGTACAAAAATGCGTCACTTGATTGAGACCACTTGAAAAATCTTATAAAAACAGAACAAAACTATAAAAATGTTAACTTTCTTTTTGTTTTTAAACATTAATGTATTAGTTTTTGTCAATTAATAATAAGTATGCCCGCTATTTTTTGAAATTAGCTCTATTAGACGGTTTGGAATTAAATCATATAGTTTTTTGGAATAATCCAATGAAATCTGGTTCCAGTCAACGCAGTTAGCTTCGACCAAGACGTCCTTATCTCGAAACTGTCTACCAGTATCAGAACATTTTCGAGGTAGCCAGGCCCAAACGTTTTCGATGATGTTTGAGTCCGGTGAATAGGGTGGCTATGGTCCAAAGTTTTCCGGCTGAATCCAGCTTCTAGCTACCCTGGGAGTATGGATAGGGGCGTTGTCTTGTTGGAGTATCCAAGGTAGAGGTTCAAGAATATTCTTTAGTTTTGGAAATATCCCTTACAGCGGGCATTTCTTACTATTTCCGTTCATTGTTATATTTATAAACTCCAATTCAATTGTTCCCTTATAGGTGAAAGCTCCCCACACCATAACACCTGATGTTTGACTGTGATGTCTTGAAAAAATAAGTTCTTCTTTTCTTTAATCGTGAAAATAAAAAGTTTTAACCATCGGGTCCGTCAAGATTAAACTTTTTTTCATCTGAAAAGACAACCTTTTTCCATGCAACATGCTCCCTGACGAAATTCATCCGTAGTTCATCATGTAGCCGCCGTAGAACCGGTTTCTTTTTGATTTTCATACTCTTGATGTTACTTAAAACTGGTATTAATAATACTTAAAACCGTCGAAATACTGGCTGAAACTCCACTTTTTGACCTTATTATAGGCGCTGATAGTGTGGAATTTGAAGCTAGCCGCTGAATGAGTCGCTTTCCTCGGATTAATGTTGCTTGAGATGAGTGTCCTTTTCGTTTTTTTCCATAGTTTTCAGTGTCGGCCTGAGATTTCCAGTTCCTTTAAAGAATCTATTGATCCTCTTTCTGCTACTGTCGACGTGTTTCCAGAGCCTATTTTAACTTGAAATTTAATACAAAATATTGTTTTCTATCCTTTCTTAAATATTTTAAACCTTTGTTTGAACAAAATCGGCGACTTTTGAAAAGCAATTCTTGGAATGGCCTCAAAAGTGACGTAACTTTGTATATCCATTTTTTGCAGTCCATTCACATAATTTGGGAAATGTCTATGGATTTGCCAAGTTAACTCTTTAACTTTATCCTTTTTTATTGCAAAATATATATACCTACTCACAGGTATCAAACATTTCCAGGAAAAATATTGCTTACAGGTATTTATCGAGATAAAACTTTTATGAATATAGTGGCCTCAAACAAGTGACAAGTGGTGGAGAAAGGGCGATCTAGAATTTCAAGTGTTCAAAATTCATGAAATCTGTCTGAAAAAATAGAATAAGTTACAGGGGTATTTGACTTCTATGAAAAAGATACAATTCGAGGGAGAAATAATCTGCATTATGATATATAACTTAAAATACTTTAAGTCCGGCTTTTTAAATCCTATAATCCACTCCGGGATTTACCAGTTTAGTAAAATCAATCCTGCCCTGGGCTGTCATAGCTTTCGGAATGAAAATGATATTACTTTCTCGCAACTTTGTACAAAAAAAAAAAAAAGTTATTTCCAAAAGAATTGGTACGAAATCGTATTAAACCTTTTAGTAAGCAACAATTGCATTCAAAGGTTTCAATTATTGAATACATTTTTGAGTAACGTTAGCTGAAAGAATTTAACTCAAATAACTTTTTGTTGAAAATTAGATTTTCTATCAAAATGGATGGTTTAAAAAACTTAATAAAAAATATTTAAGCAACAAAATTTAACCAGAACCGATCTTAAAAAAATTGAAAAACTAGTGATTTTAATATTTGCTCTACCAATCGTCTCATAACATTTTTTTTTTTGCAAAGATAGGCACCAGACAACAACAAATGCAAGAAAGAAGGATCCCATTTTATAAGACGTATTGCCTATATTTGAACAAACAAAAGTTATGAGCAGTTTAGTACGAACATTTAAAGTCTTAGGCCCTTAGTAATAAACCAATTTCGAGTCGAATTTATCCTAAAGTCCAGCTAGATACGACTCGAAATTCGTTTATTACTAAGGGCCTTAATATTAAATAGGAAATGTATATCCTACAAAAAGTGTTTTAAGTTAAATTCTAAAATTCAGCTTAGTTTTCGAGTTCTAGCAAAAACATTGAAAAGTGACGAGTGTGAGCAATCTCTCGGAAATGCATGGCGGAATCTGATAGAATTTCAGGTTTAAAGAAACCCTATGTTCGGAAAAAAAACATATTCAATGATAAAAACCCGAAACGCAATTTTTCCTTTCACAATCTGGTATAAATGCAGCCAGGACCTTCTGACTTGTAGAAAATCCGCTAAGAAGAATTCAATAACCCCAGTCAATTGGATTTTATATTGCCAATAATCTCGGAAAGTCCTTGTTCACTTGGGCATACTAATACTGAACTTGAAAAATTCATAGAAGGAAGTACGACCCTCGACCACATTTTGAACTTGAAATGTCAAGAAGAATTTACAAGTACCTAATACCAGGATTCTTGAAATTTCCCCGATTTTATAGTATTTGTTTGTTCTTTCCTTCTCTGTTTGTAATGACGGCAACATAACTCAAGTAACATAATGACACTTTATGTCTTGAAATCGAATTGCTAATTTGTTAAGCAGTCAATTAAAAAAAAAAACTAGAGATAATTTCAAATATTTTAATCTATTTAATTACGAAACGTCGATCGTCCTTGATCTTTGACAATATTTTTGTATAGAAAGTTTTGCTCTTTATTTTCTCTTTACCCAACTATTTGCATATGTACCTACTGTACATACATACTAAACTAAATATGTACAGAAGTCGGTTAATTTCTTTCATTGAATTAATTTTTCTTATGTATTCACTTATTTCATTAAGCAATCGATCTAAATTCAATTTATTTGTTTGTTGTTCACTTATATGCATCGTGTTTTCGATACCTACATACATATTTTGAAATGAAATTTTGTACCGGGGCGCACGGTTAAATAAAACTTGAAGCATTACAAAATTATTATTTATGATTATATACAAAAAAAGCAATAAAAATTTTAATTATAAAAGTATATCTACTAAACAAAAAAGTTGTATTATCATTAAGAAGATTCGAAGAAGAAGGAAATTAAGTTAAACAAAATAGGAAAAAGTTGATTTTTGTTGTTGTTGTAGGATACATGTAAACAAAATTAGAACACTGTTTTTGTTATTGTTCTCGATTTGTAATATTTTGTTGTTGTTGTATTCATTTGTCAAAAATTGGTTAAAAGAAAATTAAACTCAAAATAGAAGTGTATTTTTCTAAAAATAGTTTTTCCTCCATTATTTTACATCACACGTTCGGATTTTTTTTCGTTTTGTTTTTCGTTTTAATTTGCTCAAACTAAACATCCATACACAACACACTCATGATGAAAATTCAGCAGCCATTAAGTAGGCGCAAAACGTGTATCACTCTCTGTCTGTATCCAAAGGGGAAGGAAGAAAATTTCCTTATTTTGCCGAGTGGTGCGTACGTATTGGGTTATTTTGTCTACACAGACAATAATCCAATTTTCCAAACGACGACGAAGACGACGACGATCAGCAACATTTTCACTCTTTCTCACATCAAAAACAAAATCGACAAACCAAAAAAAAAACAACACAAAAGTCGAACTAAGAAAATGAATTTATATTTTTTTCTTGTACTTTTTGCAATTTATATTTTCAATGTTATATCACAGATTAAAATAGATAGGTTGATCTCTTTCGAGAAAAAAAAAAAAAAAACTAAAAACACATTCGACTCAATGGCGTCAAAAATATTCACTGATCCGCAGTCATAATGAAAAGGAAATAAACATTTTTAATATTTTCATTAAATTTATAATTTAAGTTTAAGCACTTTTGTACAAATTTAGTTTGTATTTAGTTAAGGTATTATGATTCTTTTTCGTCACTTAGATCACTTTAGGGTCGATGATACAAAATTCACGTAAAGAGGGAGGAAAGGACAATAAACAAAAAAATTATATTCTAAATATTTTTTTTTTTTTTTAAATATAAATGTATGTATTTTTATTTTTACATTTTTTTCTTCTTATATTTCGCAATAAGAAGAATTACTTCAACGAAATTTTAGTTTTAAATAAAATTAAAGAACAAAAAAATCTCTAGTTCCTCAAAATAAAATATATATCGAGAGAAGGTGGATATTTTTTTTTTTGGGGAACGGATTTCTGTTCGCCGCGCACAAACCGACAAATGAAGATCTTCTGCGGTGGGTAAGTTCTACTCTAAGGCGCAGAGGATAGATAGACAGTCTGACAGACCTGCACACAACACAACTCACATCTTCACAACATTAAAAAAGTTCGCAAGGCGCAAATAAAAAAAAAAAAATCAGACACGATTTTTTTTCAATCATTTATTTTTGTTTTTGAGAACAGAGAAAGGTGTTGTTAGAATAAAAAGGATACATACAAATTCAGATATAAATACATAGAGACTAAAGACAGAGAGGGAGAGCTGCGAGAGTAATATCAATGCTCAATAATCATGACGTTTTATTTTGAAGGAGATTTTTCTAAGCGCGCAGCATTTTCTTTTTGTTTACATGACGCCCTCATGAAAAAGAAGTTTAATTTTGCATCAAATTAGTGGTTGCAGTCATGCGCGAATAGCTTGCGACCAATGAAGAGGACGACTATATATACTATGTAAGTGCTGAGCAAAAATCAAGAGCTATGGGCAGAATATTCTTTTCGATAAAACGTATGTTTTTTGTTTTGATTTCAAAAACACTTTACACTCAAGAGAAATTATATTTTGTTTTTAAATAAAATTGATCTCTTGAGATTTTTTTTAAGAAAATCTCTTTTTAAATCTTTCACCAAGACTCAAGAGTTCTTGGAGTGATCCTGTGGTGAGTATAAATTTCTTAAAAATTATTTCAAAAACGAATTTAAGTAGAAAAGTGTCTATTTTAATTAGGAACGAAAATAAATATATGATTCATTGGTCGTTTTCGGTATAAAATGAGCATAAAATAAACCAAATATATCATAAGTATGAAATAATTGTTTATTTTTACTTCTTTTCAGACAGTTTTTATTTTAAATCTCTGAAGAAAATTTAAAAAAGGAAAACTTTTACATACTTTTAGGAGGTTGACAAAATGTTAATTCTTGCAAACGGTTACGTGGCGTATGAGTAATATTTTTGTTTGTGTTTGATAAACAGACAACATTTGTTAAGAAGAACTTGAAATGCATACAAATAAATTGTTTGTTAAAATTGAAAAGTGTTTATTTGTTCAAAAGAAACAATTATTCACCTTTATAACGGTTGTCGTGTCACTAAAACGACAGTAAAACGACACGTTCCTGGAGGCGGCAATTGATATTTAATTAAAAATAATTTCGTCATAATGATGAGATGGTTGGAGATTGGAGAGAATGTCGAAAATTTGGGCTTATTTAAACACCAACGTCGTTTTAGTGAAACAACAATCGTAATATGGTGATTGAACAAAAAAAAATGTTTAAGATAGTTCAAACATTATAATTAAAATTAATATTTAAGAAAATTAAATATGTATGTACATATGTATGTAATGTACATATGTACGTGGCTAACATTTTTAATATTTAACACTTCTAAAGTAGGTAGTCAATTTTGTTTTAATTTGTATCAGTCAGGCACCAATAGACTGAGACACAGGCCCTTCAAAAAAGCATTTCGATGAAACTAACAAAACAAAATCCACGTAAATCACAATCAAGAACTTCGATTTTTTTCAAGATATTCAAGACGATGGCTTGGGTATATGTACTTTGTAGAGCATCATCAAATTAATAGAAACAATTATTGAAGCGAATTTAGGAGAAAAATTGTTAATTCTTGTAGGGGGATTTGGGGCGTATGAGTAATTTTTTTTTCGATGAATTGGAAATATGTATGAACCAGTACCAAACCGGTTTTTAAAGTACCAAAATCGGAAATAGTCTTAACAAATACATTAGGGTGGCGCTTATTTTGGCAAAGTTGGAATTTCTTTCGGGCCCCTTCCCCTGAAAGTGATCAAGGTAATAAAATAAAAATCTGTGCAAAGTTTTGTTCAAATCGGTTGACGTTAACACGTGCCGTTGAAAGTTTCCATAGAAAATACATGGAGATTTTTAGCCTTTTACTTAAAAAATCAACAAAAAATATTTTCAGAATTTTAAACATTTTTCTAACCAGGTAAAAATCGAAATGAAAATGGGCAAATTTAGCAAACAAAAAAAAAAAGTTAGTCATTTTCATTTCGATTTTTAACTGGTTAGAAAAATTTTTAAAATTCTGGAAATATTTTTTGCTTTTAGTCCATATAATAATTAAGATAAATGGTAAGTTTTTAATAATATTCATCAACTTTTGCTGATTTTTTTTAGTAAAAGGATAAAAATCTCCATGTATTTTCTATGGGAACTTTCAACTGCACGGTGGCACGTGTTAGGGTCAACCGATTTGAACAAAATTTTGCACAGATTTTTATTTTATTACCTTGATCACTTTTTGGGGGAGGGGCCCGAAAGAAATTTCAACTTTGCCAAAATAAGCGCCACCTTAAAATACATATTAAATAAATAGGAAAGATCGATTGACTGCATAAGATAACTGGAAGTGGGATGGATGGCGGTCCGAAGAACTGTTTTAAGGACAGCAAATTATTTTTTTTCTTCATAATTTTTGGCAAGACCTGGTAGACCTCCCATCGAAGAAAGTTAGATGTATAAACAAAAGATAAAGATAATTAACGGCCAATTTCTTCACAAAAACACTAAGCCAGTCTAGTACCCAGTCTAGCTAGACCAGGTACTAGCTCTTATACTCGGTCCTATAGAAAAGTTAGTACCACAGCATTTCTTCACATCATTAATACCGGATCTGATTTCACAAAGCAGTTTTAAAAAATAGCACGTCTAAGACTGGTATAATTTTGTTTTTGACATTATTTTGCCATTTAAAATATTGTTTTGATATTTACATCAATTTTTAATTTTATTTTGTTCAGACCAATTCGACGACGGAAATAATAGAAGAAATACCACAGAAATTGATTGCCGACGATACTTTTTGTATAAAATAAAACTCAACATGTGCCTTATTCTTAATCGCTAACAAAAAAAAAAAAAAACAAATGCACTCAAAAGCTTTAAAAAGCTCAAAACATTAAAACAAAATTAAAATTAAGTTTTGTTATTTATTTTCTATACAATGTCGTTCATCAAATAAATTTTCTGAAAGCACACAAAAACCACACAAAAAAGCAAGAAACTATCAGAATGTAAATAAATCTATAAACACTTTTTTACAATGTAATTCAAAGGATGGTTAATTTGTATGTACTTAATTCAAGTTAATTTACACTTTTCCTGTTCCTAGTTCCAACAGGGAATTGTTTTTGTAATTACTTACTTACTTATAAATTACTTACAAGATAATCATCGCTGTCATCTCTAAATATTTGTTCTTCAACAAAATCACCAATATAAATATCAAATATTAACTTTCCCACCAAATCATCCAGATTATCCTTTTTATATATTTTTACAACCATAATTTATGTAATTATGATTTAGGTATTCAAATACCTAATAACTTTCACCAAAATGATTATATATTTTTTGTAATTTTTGAAATTATTATTAAATAAAAATTAATAGAAAATGGCTGTAGTGAATTTTGTTAGTATTGCCAATAAAGAGTAGACCCTCAGACTGTTTGGTGGTAATTCGTAAATCGTAAGCTTTCGCGAAAAAAAAATTAGGTGAACATTGAATGAGTAAAAATAAATCACATGCATTTATTGGCAAGCATAGGTGTAGGTACGAATTAATTTGTTGGTTTTCTTGTATTTGAAGTCAGAAGTTATTTAGTCTGGTTGAGGGAGCCATCTATTTAAATAAAAGATGTGCGGGAGGGGGGCTTTATATTTTGTATACAATAATAAAGATTTTTTTTTTTTTTTAAGAAAGAACACAAATAAAAAATGTATGATTCAAATATTAGTCAATGATTTTTGAATACAGTAGAAACTCTTGAATACGGACAGGTCAATATTCAGGATGATTTAATATAAAATTTAGCTCTATACAGAATTTTGTTGGGTATTAATCTTGAACTTGCTTTATTTAAAAAAAAGTCCTACATTAATACACTTAGTTTATGATTCAAAAAATTTTGATTTCCTTTTTATAATGCAATCCACTTAAAAATTAGCCTTTTTTCAAATAAATAATTTCCCTGAAGTCTAGCTATGCATGTTTGTATGTAAAACCTTACGATTTAAATAAAAAAAGGACATAAATATGTACATTAAAACAGAAAAAAAAAAAAAAACAAATAAAAATGAACTAGTACATACAAAACATAAATACATTGTTGATTATTTATACTATATTCTTTTACCTAACCATTTTTATTTTATGTATATATACCTCTTGTCTCGTTGAAACTTAGTTTATATATATGTATTTTGTTTACTATTTATTATAAATTATAAATAAAATATATTTTTCCTGTATGTAAATAGAAATGGTTTTACCTTAGCTGGTGATGTCCTAGTTTCCCTTTCCTTTGGACGATCACGATGGCGACGACGCGAACTACTGTGAGATGCTTCGTCCCTGTAGCGATACTTATGGGCACGTCTTCCGGATGTTGGTGATTTACGATGAGAACGTTTTGAACGTTCTTTGCGACGTCTTGAAGAACGATCGTAACTAAAAAAAATAAAAAAAAAAAAATATTATGAATTAATTATGATGTCAAGAATTTGAAGGGAAATTAATTTATATATTAAGAAACATAAAAACAAGGTTAATACAGACGACCTTTTTAAGAGAAATCCATCGTGGGGGTTTTGCATAGAATAGATGATATCTGACAGCTTATAATATTTATTTATAGGCAAATTATGTACAAGAACAATACATATGTATTATGTATGTATGTACATTCCGCAATGATTTTTTGTATTTAAGTTTTATGTAATTAAAAACTTCAAAATTGTATTCTATAAATTTAAAATTTTGTTTAGGAGTGGGGAGAACGTGTTCATTTGGCTTGTTCAGGAAAATGAGATGTCAGAAGCCTCACAGCCAAAACAACCCATTAGCCACCGAAATTTTGAGTTCGCTTGCTCATGTATTTTGACAGTGATTCCTATGAGATCTCATTTTCATTAACAAGCCAATTTAATAGGATCTCAGCTTGGATCAATGAGGGTTAGCAACATAAAATTTCACTTGAAATTCATTGTTTTGTACTCAAGTTAGTTCTAACGGTCCGTGTGACAATTGAGTTCAATTTGATCCCGACGCACGCCAAGTATTCGCTGACTATAGTTTTTTGTTGTTGTTTGGCATTGCGTATTTGCCAAATTTGGTATCTTTGTTTCGCTGAAAGTTTGCGTTTCTAGGTACATAAATGAAGCTTTTGACTCTTTGACAGTGTGTCAATTGTATTAAACTTCTTTCACATTAATGACACCATAGACCTATTATGTCTAGACTGCTAGGAGCCAACATCACGATGGTTCTGTTTATTAAAAACAAAAATCGATACACTAGAGGCAATTTGAAAACGACTTAGTGCCAGTTTGTTCACAGTGGGTTAAATTTAGTATTTGACTTTCACACGCTCTAATTAACTAACGCTTATCAACCAAAATTGGCTTATTAGCTATATCCATAATTAAGGAACTCATACCTTGGATATTTTAAAAACATTTTGATTAACAATAAACAAATTCGACGATTTCCCAGTTTCAAAAATCATGATCATGAATTCAAGAGGGGTACACATTATCAAACCTGTTTTATGTCAAACATTCAACAGTGTTAAAAAAAATTTGTGAACAAAGAACGTGTTTGTCAAACAGAGAGTAAACACTATCAGATTTGTCAAACAGGTTTGATAATGTGTACCCCGCTTAAGGCTCTTCCAAACCAACGCGAAACATTCGGCGCGGCGGAGAAACATTCGCCGTTGGCTTGGGCACTCTCATTTATCTCCATGTAAATAAATTTTGACTAGCGAATATTACACCTTGAAGGCTCTCCCAAACCAATGCGAAACATTCCGCACGGCACAATAGGCACTGTTGTCGCTTTTAACAAGAAAGTTTATGCGTGTGTGTGAACTAGGTATGTTGTGTAGGAAGAGAAGTCACATTATGTGATCAAATTATTTGTGTATTGTGTACCTCTTATCATGGGTAACACCGCTTTTATATAAAAAAGAAGGTGATTTCCGGGTGAAAAAAAAAAATGATTTGGTTCGAGTAAAAAGCGTATAACTTGACTTCTTATGGTCGGATCTTAAAGATTGAGATCATAAAATTACGGGAAAAACAGTTTACAGTCGTGTGTATCAAAAGAAATCAATTGATAGGTGTTTGGCGAATATTTTAAAAGGGAAAATGAATAAATTCAAATGAATTCAGTTTTAAAAAACGCTTCACATATTTACAAAGGGCTACATTGCAAAAACATTGTGTGTTAGGAAGCTTTTTAAAAAAAAGATATATGTAGGTAGAAAGGTATGCAAATATAAACAAACTTCTTTAATATTATGTAAATACTTATAGCAAACAAAATATTATTTTTTAAAGTTTGCGAAGCAATGCGAGCACGGGTTGGCTAGTATTTAAATGTTTATATTGTAATGTTTTTTGGAAATAAAGAAAATTAATAATAAATAGTACTAGTTGCTTTATTGATTTGATATTTTGTAAATTTGTATTTAATAGGATTACTAACAGCGAGCATTCCAGTGCTCATTTTAAATTGTCTGAAATTTTAAAACACCCTGGGCCTTACCAATAATTAATGACTAAACAAGCGTTTAGATAAACGCCACGTTAAACTTTAGAGACGAGTTAGTTTGTGTCTTAACCAATAACCAAATTAAACACGTCTTTAACTAATCAGTGCTCTATTACATTATATACTACATTTGTTGCCAGACAGCTTCTGTGAATGGAAATGGCCGCCGTCAAGTATAGTTGCGATAGACTATCTAAGATAGATTCCTATCCATATAGGTTTCTGATCAACCAAAACCGGATAAGTTAATTGTAAAAATTCTTTTGACAAAATTCTTTACAGTACAGCACAGTAATTGCATTTATACAGTACAGTAATTTGCATTTTATTATTATATTCTTTTTTCAAAAAATACAAAACGATAACGGCAAACAAATCTCGACTTTGCATTTTTTAGTCGGCTTTTTTAAAAATTTCGTAGGTATACCAACATTTTTCGGATAGCAAGGATAGCTATCCAACATCAAAAGCTGTTTTGCAATCAGCTATTTTTTTACATGGTATTACAAAGACAAAAACCTATCTGGAAAGCTCTACATAGGTTTTTGATAGCGACCAATGACATCTTAGTTATCATAAAAAAAAGCCACCAAACAAATTTTAGGCTGCATGCGATTTTTAGTGTTATTTATCTGCCATTCACTCTCAAATTGAAATTTACAAATAAAGAAATAAGAAGATATAAATCTATTTATTTATTTTGATTACCTTTTTAGTTTTATAACTTTGCAACAAAATTCACGAACAAGCAATTTTATTTAATTGTAATGCCTTGTACGCAGATCGCGCTAAATTTTAGGCACCATACAAAATTCTCTAAAAAATTAGCTTTTGGAGAGAATTTTGTATGGGAGGTAAAATTTAGCGCGATCTGCGTACTAGGCTTAAGCGACAAACATAGAGGATAAGGGTTATTATTTTTCTCCTTTGCTTTTCAGAATGACAGCACAAACGTGGCATTTATACTTAATCACGAGTTTAAACATGCGTTTCTTTACTTTAAAATTTAAATTTAAATATTTAAGTGATCTCTAAATTTGATTATTGGTAAGGCCCCCTGTATATAAAATTTAAACCCCAGTCATAAACACTACATATTTCAAAGGAACTACCTTATTATTGTCGCCGAGTAAATTAACATAAACTACATAATAATTTATTTTATTATCATTTGAGATTAAATAAATTACGTTCTCCATCAAAAACAAATTTTCTGACACCATTAAAAACGAATTTCAAAATATCTTATTATTTGTTTTCTAAAGACATTAATTGTATATTTAGCTGATTCAAACCCATCAAAAATCAGCAATAATTTATTCTGCTAAAAAAAAAAAATATCTACAACTAACTGCTGTTTGCCAAAAATCAGAAATAAATATAGAAATAAATTTTCCGTTAAGCTAACCATTAAATTAAAGAAACAAATGTTTTTTTTTTTATTTGGCAAACATATAACACGGCATGTTCTTAGTCAAATTATTCGTCATACTTCACACTTGAAGTGATTTTTGAAAATGTCAACAAACAAAAATTTTATTTTATATACAAAAATATAAAACACAATATTTTAGGAAACATAATAGAAAAATAAACATGAAAATTTTCTTATTCTTAAATAAGATGACCCATTTGTTTTGATTTAATATAATAATTTCATTTATTCATTTATAATAATAAGATGAAGACATTTAAACATTAAAATATTAAAATTACTTCGGTTTTTAAGTGAAGTGAATGAATATAATTCAATTAAAAAGGATAAGTGACCTCAACTCCAGAAATTAATTAATTTTGTCACTTGTACTTTTTAATTGAATTATACTCATTCATTCCAGTTTAAAACCGAAGTGATTTTAATATTTTAATATTTAAATTTCGAGCTGGAGCTCGAGCGATCGGAGTTAGTTCTGAACATAGTATGATCAGAGCTCTCCGACTTAATTTTGAAACACATCTTGCACTGAACTGTCATACGATGCTGACTTTTACTTTAATTCAAAAAATAAAAATTACTGCAAAAACTGCTACAATTTTTGTTCAATATTTGGCAATACGGGAAAACTTCATCCCGATAAAGGGTCGCTAGATTATTTTTATTAAAAAAAAAGAGGGCGCGTACTGAAAAAGTTTGAAAAACACTGAATTAGATCATGCAAATAGTTTAAAACACGTGCTGTAAATCATATGGCGCTCTAAAATGTTCACGAAAGTAAAAAAAAAAAATCAGTTATTGTCGAACAAAATGGCTTCAAATATTTTTAAGAGACTGTATAGACAATTGGTATGTTCAGAAAAAAGAGATCTGAGATGTTGTTCTGTCGAAGGGTGACCAAGCAATCAAAAGTCTTTTCCTTAGTATTTTCACAACCAAACTGCGAATTTGTACTAAGGAATCCTGTTTAGGCAACTGAGTTTGCTGAGCTCTTTCAGATCTCTTTTTCCTGAAGATGTTTTAAAAAAAAATAACTTAATTTTGTTTCACCAATGATGATGATTTCAGAAACGCCTTTTGGTCATAGCTTTACAAACAAATTCAGGTAGGAAAAAAAAAATTATAATTTTATAGAAACAAAATAATATTTTCCTCATACTTTTCGAAAACAATTTTTCGGAGATATTTTTCGAAACATATTCACACCGAAATGTTTCCGCAACGTTGCGTTGGTGTAGTACAGGGCGCACTTTTCTCATCTCGATCTTAAGACACATTTCTTTGATAACTATCAGGAAAATCCCTTATTTTCCGTTTCCGATTCATTTAATGACTCAAAATTTTCACTGGCTAGATTGTGATGCCTTGTACGTGATGTGTTCCGAACATTTTCACATAGTAAAACAGAAAAAAAACTCAGTCAATGGAAAATCAAAAACAATTAAATTTAAGTGCGTGTATTATGATGATGATGATGCAACAACAATAAAAATAAATTCGAAACTGTTTCCTCTCACGTGGAAAAGATATTTAGAGCATAAAATTGAACTTCTTCTAAATTAAATTAAATTTTTTTTTTCTTTTGTTGTTGTGTTTATAAAATTAATAATAAGAAGAGAAAAAAAAAAAAAACAACATACACAAAGTTTGTGGCGCATGACTTTAAATGAATAATATCACTTAGATGCCGCCCAAGTAAAAGTGTGTGCTCCCAACACATTTCTTCACTTTTGTTGCTGTTGTTGCTGAAGCACTGAGTATATTATGATGATGGAAAATGCTCGTAGGCAGTGGCGCAAGTACAAGCAAAATTTACATTGTTTTTTTGATGAATAACGAACTATTAAAAGCCCGCGGTAATTTCTAATATTTTGTTTGATCTAATTTTAATGAAACAAAAAATAAAAATATTAATTAGATAATTTCATTTTATAATTTAAAAAAAAAATTATCAAAAAATTTTATCCAATTCGCGTTGTAAAACACTTGCTTACGACCGAAGGTTGAATTTTGCACTCAATTGTGGTTTGCAGGAAAAAAAAAAACATACACCAACAACTTAAACCCAGCAAACATACATAATAACAAAACAAACACAAACAAAAAAAAAAAAAAACACTTGAGAGGATTTTAAAAATCTAATTTTGATTAAGGGGGTTGCAGCAAGAATACAATTTTTCAAAAACTGACAAGTAGCTAAATTGAATTTTATTTTCTAATACATAAGTTGTTTTTGTTGTATTTTTTTTGGCGGGCTAGGGACGTTTACACCGAGTCTTATTGCAAATAATCAATTGCATCGCTTTAGTCTTCTAGAGTGGACTAAGACTGACGACTGCATGCATATTAGTTGTATGAATTTTAATAATTTATAATAATAATAATAATTGTTATCAGCTGACATTTTGATAACGTAAGTATGTATATTGTATTGCAATTATCCCGAAGATGTTTTATTCAGTAAAATATGAAAAAGGCGTCATTATGACAAAGAATAATAATAATAAAACGATTATATTTCGAGAATATACATATGAATTGCTCATAAATAGGTTATTGATCAAGGTTGTTTGTGATATAGGCATCATTTGCATCATGCAAGTTTGTAAAATTTATGAAAAACACAAAGAAATCGTTACAATTTCAAGTTTGACAGGATTATTATATTTGCATGCGTTAGATATATAATTGGTTTTCTGTCTGAGAGAACAAAATCATTAATAAGAATCTCTGTTCTACATAAAGTACAAGGTCAACACAATTTCATGTTTAACTTTCTAAATATTTATACATCATTTGAGTAAAGGGGCTAACAGAGTAAAAATGTTTAATGCTAAAATGTGATGTACTTTTTGATATCCAGCCGATGGCAATGCTTAGCTCGCCGATCTCGCCTGGTTCGTTTCAAGGAAAATCACTTAAGTTCAGTGGTTGGTAAGGGTTTTAATAGAATAATCATATGTCTGTGCCTTTACTTTGAGTTTCTGTGCAGTTTAGTCCGAAGTTCTGTCAATATCATTTTTGTTGTATGGACTTGACAGAACTTTCCACTAGAATGCACAGAAAATCACAGAATTCAAGGAACAGTTCTAATATCTTTATTCGAAAAACTATTTAATTATAGTTATAATAATAATTCGTGTAAAACTGTAAAAAATTCAAGTACAATTCTGATACTGGTACTGGAAAATGCGGGTACCAGTACTTTGTATGTACTTCGTCGGAAGTACTTAAGCAGTACTTCCAAGTACTTTCTTCAAGTACTTGAGCAGAGCTAACAGTTTCTGTTCTGATCACTGATCAAAGAAACACTTTCTGCGGAACTACATAATAAATTTCATTTATTAATTGACGTTAAAATTGAAACAAATAGTACTTAATGGGCTAGAAAGTACTGCTTAAGTAATGCTTAAATACGTAAATATCCAATTTTTGGTACTTGTAGCCAAATACTTGACAAATGGTGGTAATTGCCTCAGGTTGCTGAGTAACCAGTACCTAGAAATTATATACTTGAGAGGACACAAATCCTGATATATTTTCGTCCCCTAGGTCATCTAATAATCTGGTTATCGGGCTCAATAGTGTTCCAGTTAACTCGTACAGATTTTTAAATTCAGTAACCTGACATTCAAAGCCTTTATTCGTCCAAAACTGTAGTACAATTCTAATATTTCAACAGGTTCTTCAATAACACACTTGAGAACAACGGAACGCCACAATGTTTCATGTCTTTCATTACTTTTACGCGATTTTTAACACTGTTCGAGTGAAATAGTTGCATTCCTGCGCTTAAACAATTCAACCGTAACACTCGTGCTTCTAGGAATGTCCATCAGTTTACACACGAGCTTAACTTTGTTCCTACTGTTTAGTATAGAGATTAAATCTTTAATCACACCACACCACACAAATACGAAATGCTTTACCCGGCCCGACCGCGACGGCGACGTTTTACCACTTATTTCGTCAATCAGACATTCAAAACCAATGTGCATCGGTATCTCTTTTTAAATTCTTTGCATATTTCTTAATCGCTGTGCTGTGTTTCAATGTTTTAAGGGTAGTCATAATCCCTAGAGAGCACGCACGTGTGGTAGGTAACACGGTTTTTAGTAAGAAAGTAAATTAATATAGAATCGAGGATTGCCAGGTAGGTACAGCACCCCTTGTGGCACTGGTAGATCGGCAGTTGCTATACGCCTGGTGGCCTTACATCTACAGGTACTGCCCGTGCAGTTAGGAAACCAGCTACGGCACTGGTAGATAATCAGCTCTGCTGGCAGTTACCAGTTAGGTTTTTTTTTTCGAATTACTCAGGAATTTTTTTAAAGACAAATCCTGCCAGATCGACCAAAAAATTGCAATTGACAAATTTCAATTGACAAATTTCAATCAAAAATCGCAACACAATGAAATACAGAAATCGATAATCGAAAAAATTCATTAATCAAATCAATAACCGCAATCGATGCCTGAGTTGTTAGATTATTTAAACCTAAACGAAATCTTTGGCTCAGAGGATACAGTAGGAAACTAAAATTGATGTGGATCACATTCTTCAAAATGAATAAATATATTTGATTCAAATTCCTATTATCGTATCCTTACCTATTATATAAAGAAATAGTAATAAGCTCAACATAGCTCTTAAAAAGCCTGACAATTTATGCAAATTGTACAACAAATAATCATAAAAATGACGGAAATGTGAAATAAAACCTAATCGAAATGTTATGTTTTGTCTATACAATTAATTTACAAACAAATCGTGATAATATCCACCTTGTAAAGCAACTCAATTACTTTCGATATTTTTTATATAAAAAAAAAACATGGGTAAAATCGTACATTATGTCCATAAATGGATTAACAAGATTCACAAAACTTCAACCATCTTGTTAATGTGAAAATTTGCATACAATTCAATAAAATCAAAAATTAAAATAAGCTTTAACTTCATCATGATCATGATAGCGACAATAAAAATTCTGTAGTCCATTATATACATACATAGATATACAAATACATGAGACATCACCTATGGAATGATTTGTTGTTTTAATGCCGGCATTTCATTTCACATCATTTAGCTTTTTTTTTTTGCTGATTGTCATAGTTAGATAAATTAATCAATTAGTCATTTGTGAAAAAAATGTGTGTTAACATTATACAGAAAACATACCCAGATTTTTCTTCTTTTATCAAAAAAAAAAAAAAAGAAATACCTACAGGGTGTTACAAAAATGGATATTCTAATTTCCAGAATCGAAAGTAAAATCGAGGAAAAAATTAAATTTTATGGATTCAACAAAATTCGACAACAAGCGACGAAAAGTGTTGCTAGACAGTGTTTGTTTGCCACGACATTTTCGTTGCGCGTTGATTTAACATCACTGCAAAACTATTTCCAATGTACAGTTGTCACTATTTCGGCGCGTTATTTCAGTGTGAACAGATTAATGGCTAAAATTGTGTTAATTGACGTTTAAGAAACAAGCAAGAAACAAGCTATTAAATTTTTACATACCAAAATAAAAGGTGGCGCATGCCGTAATTTAAAACAAATCAATCCCAAAAATATAATTTTAGCACACAAAAAAGCGCCCCAGAATGAGGATGTGGCAAAAACAAAAGGATATAGTTAGCATTTTAATCAACTTCGCCGATAAGATCGACTTATTAAAAAGTAGGCGTGGCAGTGGGCATAAATCATCGAGCGTGATTGCTTAGCTTATGGCCCACAACTCTATCTTCCATACATCATATACGAGTACATACACACTTTCCTTTATCGCATCTAAAAATTAAATCCTATTCACGTTTCACAATCCACATCTGGGGCAGTAACTAAACTATGACTCACCCTATATTCTCTATGGAAACTTACTAACTGGCTTTCTTAAACTTGAAGTTATATTTTTTTTGTATTGTTGTTCTGTCCAGATTTTGATTAATTAACACCTCAGCACTAATTGGACATAAGAATTCATAATATGATTGATTTTATCTTTTTTTTTTTGTTTTTGTTGTTCATAGGCGATTTAATTTGAATAACGCATATTTATTATTCTTATATTTACTAGAAAATGGATGCTTAGAGTTGGTGTGTGATAGTGACCTTCACCAATTTAAGAACATGTTTATAATTTATACCACCCACACTCATTAAGTTAACAACTTTTTGTATTATTATTCAAAAATATTTTATTTTGAACACATATAGGAAAGATATAGAGTTGGTAATAGTAACTTTTGGTTTTATATTTGTAAGAAACCTTAAGAATTTATGTCTTTTTTAGTAGATAGTTTTTTGATACATTTGTAAAACCTATACAAAACTTCTTAAATTTGTTTAACCTCCAAATATTATTTATTTTTTTGTTCTGTAATAAAAAATATTGGTTTCGTATTAAAAAAAAAATCGAGGTTTTAATTCAATCTACATATAATTACGATGCTTAATACATTCAAACTAGGTTTTGATTTGATATCATAAACATTTCTAAGAGCTTGGACTTTGCGTTTTGTTGTTAATCAAATTGAAAGCAAACACATAACACTCGATTTTTTTACAAAATAAATGGTGCCCAATAAGGCTTTGAGACTAAGACAGTGCAATTATTGAAAAAGGGGCCATTTTGGTCATATGATCTTTACTGAAAGAGACATTTAAACAGACTATATGATACCACAGACTGATTTTCGACCAATGAAAAACCGGTTATAATTGCAAATCATCTTGTCGGTTCTTACGATATTTTCCAAGACAGGAGGGGTAGGTAGGTAGGGGTGGAGTCAGTCCTCTTTTCAGAAAATCCAACCTTAAATAGAACAAAAAAAGCTTTCGAACATCTGCAGTGTCTTTTAAACGGAGGTGATCAGAATATGGAATGGGTACGATATGTAGACTTTCATAAGATCGACTTTCAAAATCTCGACAGAAAAAAATGTCGACTGGTTAAGAGACCGACTGAACAAAGTATAGAAAAATACTAGACCGATTTTTTAAAATACGAATTTTAAAATATCGACTGTATTCGAAATTTTAATAATCTAAATTTTGATAGTCGACATTTTGATAGTCGACAAGCACGCGTGCGCTTGTAAACATCATACCATAAATTATACCATAATCTGATCAAAATGTCGACTATCAATACCCCGTTTTGTTATTGTTTTACGCTGAACACTGAACATGTGTCGATACTTTTTTTTCGAGATTATGAAGGTCGATCGTATAAAAGTCGTAATTTTCTACAATTTTGTTGAGAAAAAATATCGACAAGGCGATAGTTTGCTCGACTTTTTTCAAAGCAGTATGTCGATTCTCGATTTTTTAGTCGACTTTTTTTTGTCGATCATTCGTACCTAACCCTCAGAATATTGATATTTTCATGGACAGTCAGGCGGTCTTCAAAGCGATTTCCTCAGTTGTGCAAAGTCAAAACGGGTAAAGTGTTGTCACAGTGAGTTGAGATCACTTAGCGCAACAACCACAGTTACCCTATGATGGGTCCCATGAAACCGTGGTATATATGGGAATAAAATGGCGGACAAGTTGACGAAATACAATTCATTCATTGATCATCCAAACCTAACCCAGATGCTCCATTGGCAATATTTGACGCAATAAATTTCCACTTTTATTTACATTTATTTTTTTAAATACCGTCAATGGGGGCGGTTTGGCAAGGTCAATATAGCACGACAGATGGAAGGCAATTATTGCTTTCCATAATCGAGCCTATACATTTTGAACCTTTTTTTGGAAAATAGAAAGGCAATTTACTGCCTTAAATATTGCCAATGGGAGCCGTTGGGTAATAAAGGCAAAGGGTTTTCCAATAGGGATTTTGATAGCTCGTGGCGGCCATATTGTTTCTTTTACTTTCTGTCGAAATATTGTCTTTTAATAAGTTACAAAAGAAAATCATCATGGTAAGTTACAGCGTTGAGCAACACGTGCAAATTGGGTTTTGGAGCAGTTGGATGTTGATCCCAATTTTGTTCGAAAAATTATCTTTAGAGATGAGGCCCATTTTTGGATGAATAGGTACGTGAATAAGCAAAATTGCCGGATTTGGGACGACACCAATCCACGCGAGATTCACGAGGTGCCAATGCATCCAAACAAAGACAACATAATCGATGCCATCGGTCAAATATAGCCTGATTTATGCCAATTTTAAAATCCAACCGCCCTTAATGGACACATTTTATTTTTTTTTTTTTGTATCTTTTCTAAATTCGGTCCTAAAAGGCTAAAAGTCTCTAAACGAATCTTATACGCGTTTCAAGACAGTGACAAGATCAAGTGACCTCAACTCGAAGATGCGTTTCGCACAGGTCCTTTAGTGGGCTCATCAATTAGATGCTGTCATACTGTTCTCAGTCGAACAATATGGTCAATGTTTATCAACTCTAACCACACAAGCATTTTTTATTTCTTTCTTTATTTTTGCAACAATCATTACAGACATTTTTATTTCTGCGTTTCGTGGGTAGTTATCTGAACTGACATAAGACGATAAATTATTCAATTATTTATTTATTGCCACATGGATGGTAAGAAAAAATAGCTGTAAAATTGATTTCATAAAATAATTTATTTCAGTAGCATTGGAAATTTTCATTGCCTGGTCAATTTTCTTAACTCAATTTTTGCTTGTGAAGGCACAGTGAAATAGAAACATAAAATGAAGATATCGTGAGTATTATTTTTCTAGTGAAAGGGTACGACAGCTTCTAACTGATGGACCCACTGCCGTACCTGGGCGAAACACGTCCGGAAGTTGAGGTCTCTTGAGTTTTTAATTGAATTATATTCAATCACTCCACTTTTTTGAGTAGAAGTAATTTTTCAATATTTTCTAAATTTATCAATTAATTTTTCTTCTGTTAATTGTATCAGTGATAATTTGTATGGAAAGCTGTAATGAGAAATTAAGCTAAATGTTTGACAGACATTCTACTCGTCAAGATTTGTATGTGATTTGTAACCTTGTTAAGTTAAGTGTGGTAGATATCACAGTTTTTGAAATAAAACCAAAACAAAAGTGGATGTGGTGAACAAGCTTATAAGATAAAGGTTTTGGGAACGAGGGTTGGAAATGTCTGCACGTTCTGCGCCCAATTAAATGAAAAGTTATGATAGAAAGTTGTAACCCTATGTTGCAACAAGAGCCAAAACAAAAATATGTGCCTACCATTATTATATGTAAGATATTGCAATAAATATTTTTTACACACAAAATTCGTTTAAGCATCGATTAGATCTAGCCAAGATATGTCATAATCAAGGTAGTTATAATTAAAAACAAAATTACAAATTGCAGACTAAAAATTCACCTCGACAAGAAGACAAGTGGGCACACGCCACCGAGAGATAATAATACATTATGCGTATGCGTGTATGACATATACAAAAAAAAAGTAAATTTTGCAATTGAAATTGCTTTATTGCTGAATCTGAATTGGCGCCTGGTATTTCAAATGTTAAATTGAAGGTTTTATACGAATGTGAATTTATTTGATTTCCGTCAAAATGACGACTATGGAGCCGCCACAGCCACCCAAAGTTTTTTTCATTCGACACACGAGTATAACAATATTCAATAACACATTTTTTTTAACTAAGCTACTGTTTTATTTATGATGAATGGAACAGCATTAAGATTTACATAATAATTACATTGATTAAGAAGAACAGGCACAGTAATTCATTTTACTTGTTGGAGCCAGTCAGCTTGTCAAACATCAAAAACCAAAACTAACGTGGGTTAACCATGTCTCTATGACTGTACATATTCGACCAAGTTGGTGTTACTTGGTGCCAGGGAGCGCTCTTAAGCCATGGTATTTTAAGTAACTATTTTTGTTGTTGCCTTTTTTTTTTGGTTAAAACCATGCGTGGTCTTGAGATAGCACTCGGGGGCTACTTCTAAAATACTTTAATATTTTTTTCGCAAATAGAAACATCTGCAGTAGGTTACCAAATTTGTCAGTTGTGTATTGTGTGTGTGTGTATGTGCCCCGTTTGCTTGGCGATGGAAAAAAGATTAAGAGAATTTTTTGCGCATATAGCTTGGGCGGAAAGGCGGCGGGTTGGGTGTCAGGCAAGGACGGACATTTACACATTGTGTATTTCCTAGCGCATTATATTGCTCAAGCTTATTGAGTATGGTATTTGTGAATGTGCGGCGTGCGTAGGCCGCAGATTGGTCGATGCTGTACAGAGATAGGTTGTGACATTTTTTGTTCTTTGATTGGTGTCTTGGGTATTAGGATATTTTTGAACACCTACATGTACATATTAAGCTCTAATTTGTTTATATTTGACTATTACGTAAGAAAAGGTGTCATAAGAAGGCTTATAAAATGTTTCGGTTAGGATGAATTAATAGAATGTTGCTTGTCTTGTAGTTGCTAGGTTATAGAACTCAGAATCGAATAAAATATATGGGTTGAAATTCGATAGATTTCATAGACTAATGCCTACCTAAATCAGCGACTCCATTGGCATTATTTGAGGCAACCCCCGAACAAATTTAGTGAATTAATATGCTATGTTTTCAAAAACAGCGATTTGAATTGAAATTGCCTGGCAATGAAAAGTCAAGCAAAAAATTGCAATTTCATTGCCTTAAATATTGCCAATAGAGCCACAGCGTTATGTCAAGAGTCGTTCAACATTCGATACGAAAAAAGTCGATCGCACCAAAAAGTTGGGTTGCGTTCAAATTGTTTAAAGCTATCGGGATAGGTTTTCATTGTTGTAATCCTTTGTGAAACCTTAGCTGATGGCATCTGACGCAACCACATCTTAAGACATCTCTTATTTCCGACGATCGGGGGCAGTCAGTTATCAATGAGCGTTTTCGATTAATTCGAGAACACACAATAGGTCTGTTCGTTTCCTCCTCAAAATCTGCCAATTTCTGAACATTTTAGTTCCAAGTTCTGTCAGTTTATATATAAAAAACCTGTTCTGGGCAGTATTAAAAAGTTAAACGAACAGACAAAAAATATGTTTGTTTAATGCCAAGTTTCGTTAAGTTTTCCAACACTTGCATTAACTTCGCAGCTCATTTGGCAGCTCTGTTTAGAAACAGCGTCTTTTTTGTCATCTCCCATCTCCTTGGCGTAGTAGTTAATTGAACTAGCACGCTGGGTTTTTGGGTTCGAATCCATACTATTTAGCTGAACATGTTTTTTTTTGGTCAGCATGCTAAGCATGTTAAGTATGCAAACATTTTTCATGGCTTTTTATTATGCGACAGGGAACTGTTAACTCAGCTTGAGACGCGGGAGGAAGAGCTACAAAAGCTTACATGCCGAGATATTTACTCTAACAAGGACAGCATTACATTGCCAAAATCCGGAGTGCCACAGGGTTGTATAATCAGCCCTCCTTTTTTCCACTCTATTGATTTCTCTTTTGTATAGATAAATTGAAACATTACGTTGATAGAAAACTAATTTTTGAGGTATTTTATTCAACAGACTTCCACAAATAAAATAGAAAAATTTTTTTTTGTATTTTGCTTTCTGTTTAGGTTTGATCGCGAGATTAGGATAGTTTAGGTTTACAAGCAAAATTATAAAATGCCAAATTTTTTAAATGAAAATGTTTGCAGAAATTGATTTTTCGAAATTTGTATTCAAAAATATTTGAGAATATGAATGAGAACTCATAATCCAAATTTCGTACCATTTGCCTCTACAGTAAGTGGAAAGGTCCTCTGTGTCACATCAAACGCCAAGTTATTTGACGTTTCAACATTATTTATAATAAAAATTGCATAATATGTCAATAAAAACAGTTCATTTTTCTTTCCCCAATGCAGGTGCAATCTGCATTTAATTAAAATAAATTAACATAATTATTTTCGCCCTTATTCGATCCATCATCAACTATAAAAAAAATTACACCCACCAGAAAAATAGCAGTCCAGATTCACAATCAAAGAGACAGAGTATATTGATGTGATATAACATCACTACCATTCACTATATGTGATGACGTCTTTCTGTGTAATCGACTTCCTTCATATACAGTTCCACACCACACATGGCGGATCTTTCTCACGTCCATGTCATTGTGGCATATCATTCCACGTAATCGGTCTAATCTGATTGACAGAAGACAACCAGTTAGCGACATATATAGCCAATTCACCAAACAGTAAATACAGACAAAAAAAACTCGTCTCCCCTTACCAGCCAGAGAGTACCCGATACTGAATGCAGAGACAAATATAATATATTAATATCTACACAATTTGATTAATTTACTGCAAAGAATTTTATGTCGGATTTTGTGTAGGGGTCGCTTGAATGGTCGTTCGTTTGTCCAGCATCAGTAGTACCAAATCAAATCAAACCAACCTACCACACCAATTCTCCCTAAAACTCAACTTCTCAACACCTAAACAGAGAGATCTCACGAGCAAACAATTCTGATTCAGAGTCAGACTGCGAATTTATGAGTTCAAATATACATACAAATCTTTTGTCTCCTATAAATACATATGTATGTATATTTCTGACTTTTTAGTTTATAAGTTCAAACTTGAAAAAAATAAATAAAAGTATATAATTTATTATTCTCAAAGTCAAAAACACCACCGCACCACACCACCGACCACGACCGGGCCATTTCTGTTGCTGAATTATTATTGTCTCTTCCTCTGGCCTTTGACGTTTGCTGTTGAAGTTTGTCGTTACAGTTGTACTATGACTGTCAGTGACAACCCATTGTGATTATTCATTACTCGTTCGATTATGTTTTTTTTTTTTTGTTCCATGTTGCGAGTAGCAGCAGCAACGAGTTTATGACATTAGTGTCCACTTGTTTGCCCCAATATGGCAAAAATCTCTTGACTGGAATTCAAATTCAGAGGAAGAGCATTGGAGAGATTATCTGTTAATTGACAGTTTAGTTAGATGTTGTTACTCTTTTTTTAGATTTATGAATGTAGTTAGTGTGCGTGTGTTTGTCAGATGATACGTATTTGGAGTGCTTTTACACTTTACAACTATTTGACGTTTATGGTGTTTTTCTAGTTTGTTGTGGTTTGACAATATTTCAATGATTTAAACAATTTTTTGTTTGAATGAATTTCCGGAATATATAGCAATTAATTGGATTGAATTCAGTAGTTAATTTACAAGTTCGAATTCTTTAAAGTATTTTTTTTTATTGTTACTTTAATTGTCATAAACTGAAGGTATCAGTCAGGTGCAAAATTATAACTTGGTATGTGGAGAATTATTGCACTTATCCACATTTTTAAGTGCTGAAAGAATGTCCATTGGAGTTTAAAGGAGCTTTTCAATTCGAAAGCCTCATATCCCGCTGTTGTGTGACCAAAGAAGATGGAATTTTTTTGGGAAATGCGGGAAGGGAATTTTTCCGAACATACGGTTATGAAATGTTTGTTTTGTTTAAATTTAGAGGACGACAAATAGAAAAGAGAAACTATGCGATGAAGCTGTGTCCAAGAGCGAAAGAAGACGAACAATGTTTAACTACTTGATATTTTTGTTTAGACTTACTAAGGAACCTCTACCATCGGACCACAGATACATGTCTGCAATATCTTATTCTATAGCAAATGCATACTGTTAATTCCAAGTAAGATGATTTGAATGAAATGCAAGCTATTTTCGAAATCAATATTGACATTTTTTGAAAACCAGAAAATCGTCAGCAAACAATTGAACGAAACGTTGAAGTGTCAACAAGAAAAGGCCCAAGAGCTGAACCCTGAGGACTTCGGAAAAATAATAGGTAATTAGCAGGATCAATGTATGGTGCTATTAACGAAAAACAGACAGCTTTCGTGAGATGAACATTAAATTTTCTGTCTTACTTAATAAAAAAAAATAATAGCCAGACAGTAGAACATTTACTTACGTGTCTTTTTTGAGCAATGATGAAAACTTGATCATAGGAAGATTTATGGTCATTAAATACAGAAACGCCTATCTTACACTCCAGTTTCGCTGATGAGATCGGGTAAATTTCATTAAATAAAGAAATAATAATAATATAATCGACCGATCTGGAGTGTAAGACTGTTGTTTTTTTTTTTTAGCCATAATTCTTTCTGTAACCAAGGTGTTTCTTTGTGCCGTATGTAAATTCGTTACTAGCAGATGGTCCAGAATCTATCTATACAGAGAATAAGGTTAGTATAAAATCAATAGAATTACACTCCAATTCAGTCGATTGGGTATTTATATTGATTTTTAAATAAAAATTGACATCATTGACTGAGACTGACGCTTTTTGGATTCCTTAACCATAAAACTATGCGCAAATTTGTATCATTGCTGAAATGATATAAGTAAATCCGTTGCTTGTCTAGAATCTAAATCTAGAAGACTCATTCAAGGATTAACCAATGATTTTTTTTTTGAAAATTTGGTTTTTAATGGCTCAAGTCACAAGTTTGTATCCAAGGTGTGAACTTAATTTTTTTTATTTGACATGTGACCGGGTTTTAAGGCCATAGCTTAAATATAAAAAAGGCTAAGAACTAATGAGAGCTAATTTCAAAGCATTTTTTAATGTTTTCCAGGAATATTGTGTACATATATTGTTTGAAGACAAAAATCATTAGCATGAAGGTAAGTATGTACATAAATAATTTGTCTAATATAGACCTTTAATTGGATTACAAAAATTTTAGTAATGAAACTTGAGGCCGTATACTCGTCCATATTCAAACTAAAAGGTTCTATTTAAGATCTTTTATTTCGCTATTTTCTGTTTAATTAAAAGCCACCATTCTCATGCACATAAAATCTTTCTTTTACCCTAGCATCTGATATAAACTTTATAGGTGTCGTTTAAGTTTCGTTTCCAAGAAAAAAAAAAAAAAAAAAAAAACAAACCAAAACACTGAAAATAAAGAAAGGCAGTCAGTTGTTGTAGCTTGTAGATAATTGGCGGCCTTAATGTTCACACTTGCACTCATTTCTTCTGCAAAATATTTGCTTTTATTATTAGAAAAAATAAAATAGGTAGGTAGGTATATTAAATTTTATAATTTCTACTATGAGGTGAGTTAATCAAACGCTCGAGTGATCTTAATAACACAAATCTACCTTAAGAAGAATACCCAACCAGACCACTTACCGAACAGTCAACTTTCATACTGTGACTTCAGACATTTATTTTATTAGACATAACAAACTTAATCAAACAAAATAAAGAAAAAAAAAATGTGACTTTCTGTTGCTGTTTCCATAAAGGAAAACACACATTTCTTGGAATTGAACGAAATATAAAAAAAAAAACAAGATTACAAATAAAAGTGAAAATGAATTCGGAACAGAATTTTCATTCACATTGAGGAAAAGGAAACAATTTAAAGTGCAGTAAGCACGTACCTACTTTAGGTATATAAATCTGTTCGCGTTGCTGCCCTTTCCGCACACTTCCAACACAGGACCGAACTTTTAGTTCAGCAGCAAAGAATTGTCAAGTTTTGAGTAGTAAAAGAACATAATTACTGAGATGTCGAAATAAGTTGGCGTGTTTCACCTTTTGACAGATTGGGTTAGGGTTGTCAAATCTAACGGATGGAAAAACGAAACGTGTGAACACGAACGTACATATATGCATGTCAAAAAAAAAACGAAAAACGAAACGAAGGATTATTGCCCTCTTTTGCCTCAAAAATGTCAAATTCATTTATTTTGGATTGAAAATCAACTGACAATATATTTTTGCGTAATTTTTGCTATGAACTTCCAAATATATCCAAAATGAAAACAATAATTAGCAAGCTCTTTGACACGAGAAATCAAAAGTTTAATCGAAACTTCTGTTTGACAGTTCTCTTTTTCGGCGGCTGGTATGGGGTGGAATTAAAACGAAATACAACTGGTAATGGCTTATTGACAGACGAACGTCGCCGTCATCAGTTTAAATGACAAAAAAAATTAACGAATTTTTTAACGACAAAAGTGACAGCCATTACTTTTTGATGAAACTGAACTATTGCAAAAATACAAAGCAAAAATATAGGCAGTTTGTGTTTCATTTACATTCAAAAGTTTAATTATAACTACATATATACAAATATCTTGTCTTGAAAAATATATGCACAAATGTCAGTTTCATATCAAAATAAAAATGTTGACGTTTGTCAATAAACGGAAGAGATGTATTTATATTTGGTAAAAAGTTCTATACTAATTATTCGGGGTCCGATTGTGGTGTCGTATAACTTTTTTCTTCTATAAATCACAACTCTACAATGGTTTTTAGGGCGATTGGGCTGATCCATAATGAAAGTTAGGCCTTAAGGCAGCCGGCGACTTTGCCACATTCATATTCCTCTCCTGACTAATCAAACGACCGCCTGGCCAGCTCGCTTTATTGTTTGTTTGCATCCAAACAAACAGCGGACGCGATAATTTTTGGTGTACTTGTTTACTCGTGATGCATATGCCACGTGCATTGTAAAATTCCATACCACCAAGAACAAAAGCTAAACAACTCTCATGATTTTGGAAGATAGATTTATTTTTTTTCCATCATCACTATAGCAATTGCCCATTAAAACGAAGAACATAACAATCCAAAAGCTACTTTGGGCTGCTTGCTTCTTCGATGGCTCGCGTTAAGTGTGTGGCTCGCGTTCTAATTTATTGACGCCGTCATCATTTATCTTCCACACTATATACACTTACATTTTTATACGATACGACTACTGGAAATTTTGATTAAATTTTACAGATACATTCGTTTAGCCTAGAATTCTAGATGCGAACGAAGAAGAAGTAGTGATGCGATGTGATGTTTATATAAATGCGCGTGATCATTATGATGTAGGCGAGCGTTGCAGTTTTGGAAAATAACACAGACAACAACAACAATGGACGCTGCCTACATTTTTTTTTTTGACAGAAAGTGTGTCAATAGTATGAGAAGAGATTTATCGAAACGTCATCAGTTCGTTAAATTCTTTATTCTCAGTAATTCAATTATTAAGAAACTAAATTTTGTTTTTGATAGACTCTTCGTCATGACATTGGTAACAAAAAATACTGGAAGAGCCAGGATTGGATACTTGTTAGTTAAATTTACATTCGACAATTCGAAAGCACAGAAACAGATTTTTGGGAAGCACTTTTCCGTTTATACAATAAAAAATGCAATAAATTATTATGTTATCGATGGCAACATTTTCATCACAAAAAACTGAAAATGTCAAAATTCTCATTCAATTAAAACATTTGGATTAACGTCATTTTTTCCTGTGTGCAACAAAAAAAAAAAAATAAGCAAAACATATTTTAATAGGAGACGTTATGTCATTTGAACAAAAATAATAAAAAAAAAGATGAAAATTATAAAATATGGATATCACAAAACTCATTGTCACTTTAAATTAGCGCCTAAGCGGCGCGCGTACTGTGCGGATTAGTTAGCACAGCTGGCATTTGATTTGATTTATAATATACACACAAAATGCTTCTTTAAGCAGAAAAAAAAAAATAAAATAATGAACTGACTTTCATGATGGTGCATATTAAAACATTTTTTTCTCATATAATTCATATAAATAGACAAATGATTTCAATTACACATTTAATTAGAAGAATATTTGTTTCTACATCATTAATATTATGTACGAGTATATACGCATTTAAAGGAGGCTCAGATGAAATTCGTAATGGGTAATAATAATATAATACTCGTGATGGAATTTGATGTTTTATTGAAGAATTCGGAGGTCATTATTAATAGCTTTTCAAGTTCAGTTTATAGTGAAATAGAATTGTGCGTCTTGTTGCGAATTCATCGTTGATGATGACAGAATACTCGTACATAGCAACATTTGGGATTGCTTTGAAGTTTTGACATCATTAAAGCAACAAATATAAAATAGGCATCATGTTCGGAAAAAGTAGATCGCAGACGGTTCAGCAATTTCAGTTGATTGAATAAGATTCCTCCGCAAAAATTCTTAGTTTGGCTCTCAAAATACTGAGAAAAAAAAAAAAAAAAACATTAGGACTCGCTTCTTCAACTCTTGACAGAGCAAATCTCTGAGATGTCATTTTCCTGAACACATCAAATATTTATTAAAATGTAAATAGTTTTTTGTAATGTCAGATAAGATTAACATAACGGCCAGTCAGCATATGGACAATCTGTAAGAACTATCAACACATTCTGATCCTTTTAGGTGAATTGTTCAAAAACGATTTCAGCACACCACAAAATATTGTCAAAATTCTATATTAGCCGTATTTTATTACCACTAATACAATACACCCTTATTTATATACTTAAATCTACATAACTACCTAGTTTGTTTCTGGTAGACGGGTTCTCATCATTTCATATTCCATCGTGTAAACGACAGCTTATTCGCTGCCTGCCTCTCCGCCTCCACAAGCAATTTTTATTTCAGCAATCATTACAGACATTTTTATTTCTGCGATCAGTGTGTAAATTATTGCATGACATCTTATTTGCAATTAGACTGCCGACCGGGCAAACCGGCCTGGAATTCCAACCTAACACAAGAATCTACATGTAAAGGTCAAAAACAGCACAAATGTCAACCGAACTGACATTAAACGTCAAATTATTTTCATTTTTTGCGACAGTGATGGTAGGAAAAATCGAAATGAAAGCGGTTTCATAAAATAATTTATTTCATGAAATTTGTGGTCTGCATTGAAAATTTCCATTGAAGGCTTGATTTTCTCATCAATTTATTGCTTGTGGTTGCACAGCGTGACGACCGAACTTGTGTGTGCACCCAAATCTCCAACTTTTTCGTTGCCATTACGAAGGGATGGAATGCAACCAAGTTCATGTGACATATGTACGTATTTGAATTTGACATTTGCTGGTTGATTATTTACGTTTCTATGTTCAACTTCATTCATAATATTTTGAAAATAGCAAAACCTATCAAGATAACCACCAAAAATAATTCTTAGCACCTCCAGGAGATCATTTTTCTCACAGCTAAATTCTAGCCCATGTTAAGACTATTTTCTATGAGCTGTTTTACACGGGACTTTTTCTGTGGAGAAAAATTGGTGGATTGACATAACCTCAGAAACACAAAACAGGTTATTTTGTTTGCATTTTTTAACTGCGATATGAGACAATCCATTAATTCTGAGGTCTGACTCAAATTCAGAATTTGGAAACCAAGCCATTAAATGACAAAGTTTGGCAAGACAAAGTAGCGATTTCTAATTTTTACTACTATTATACTATTTTCTTTGGTTTTCAACTCGACCAATGTGCTTAACCGCTAAAGTCGAATATATAAACCTTGTCTCACTTTAAATAGGCAACAAAAAATTAAATAAATATTTTTCGTGGTTTTTCTAAGAGTTGGTTAACTTTAACAAATAAAATCAGCGGCACAAAATATTAAACAGTCTATTATTAAGGGTTTAGTATAATACTATTTAACATTTTTCTAATTCTAATTCAGTTAACAGTTTTATAAAATTTTCTAAATTTTAAATACTGACCAATTTCTTTCATAAACTGAAAGCTGAAAACGTCAAAAAAATTGGTAGCTCGTGAAAAAAATTCACAAACCGTAATGATTTTGACATTTATAAATGTCAATGTGTCATATGGATAAGTACGATACTAAAAAGATAAAATAGCCATTTGATGATTTTAGTTTAGTAAAATGTTCTGAGATAGTACGATGCTTAACTCGTGTAAAATTAGCAAAATACAAATTTTAACCTAGTATCGTACGAAAAATTAATTTTGTACTAAATCGAATAAAATTTTGGGCCAGTTGTTTTAACCTTGACTAAAGAGACACTTTATTCAATTAAAAAAAGCAAAAAGCATTGTTGGATGTGTGTCTGCTTAGTGCTTCGAAAAATGTGAGTAGAAACAAATTTTTTGTTTAATTTAGAATATTTGTTTTATTTGGAAGTGAGAACAACGTCGAAAACTATCCATATTTGTTTTTATTTCTTTTTTAATAAAAAATTATTAACCAAAACAATTTATTGAGACTTCTTAAATTTTCACATGCACAGGGAACGTCTGGTGTTTGAGTGTATGTCAAATTGGCTTGGGATAATATAGTTCAACCAACGGATAGCAGAATGGAAATACAGGGCGAAAAGGAATCGAATTGGTAAATCGGATCTACGGTTCACGGGAATAGCAGAATAGGGCTGATACCCGGCTAGAAAAATTCCTAGTTTCTGCCTAGTTTGGGCAAGGCACTAATAAGTTTTCAGTAGGGGAAATCTAGACGAGGCAAACTTGTCAGATACTTGGCAAGTGCATCCTGGGTTTCAGTAACAAAAATTTAGACGAGGGAAACTCGTAGGACCTGTCTAGTAAGAACTTGTTCGACATGTTTCGGTACCACACCAGGAGTATCATTTTTATAGGCACCATGCAAATTTAGCATCATACGACACCTTTTTTCTCTCTTTCCTTTGTCTTCTTTTTCATATCACACTTCTTACTATGAGTGTGAGACATCTGTGTATTATAAGATTGTTCAATGAGAAAAACCTGTTCTAAGTTGTTCTACCGTAAAAGCAAGTACCTACATACAATCCGGTTACATTCTGTATGTATTTGTTATGCAATATGGAATGAAAGTTATTCACTTTTGACATTAAATTTTCGTAAAGCGAGTTAGCCCAGTGGTTAGCGCATTGGACTGACAAACAGAAGATCGCGGGATCAAGTCCCACATAATCCAGCTTTTTTTTTTGCCTGACGAGGCAAAAGGGTTCATAATCACCAAGGCCCGTGTTCTAGCCTTTTCTAATTCGTGCTAGTGCTTTTGTCAGAATATACATATGTTAAACTCTCTAGTGCCTTGTCGAAAACTAGATTGCTTTTCTTCCCGGGTATATGTATATGTGGCAAACTTGTCCAAAAGTGACACATAACTGTGATACGCATATTCATATGACAGAATATATACATTCATGATACCATATACGTCGTATATATTTTGTCTTATTTTGTATTATTTTTGCATTGGACTGACAAACAGAAGATCGCGGGATCAAGTCCCACATAATCCAGCTTTTTTTTTTGCCTGACGAGGCAAAAGGGTTCATAATCACCAAGGCCCGTGTTCTAGCCTTTTCTAATTCGTGCTAGTGCTTTTGTCAGAATATACATATGTTAAACTCTCTAGTGCCTTGTCGAAAACTAGATTGCTTTTCTTCCCGGGTATATGTATATGTGGCAAACTTGTCCAAAAGTGACACATAACTGTGATACGCATATTCATATGACAGAATATATACATTCATGATACCATATACGTCGTATATATTTTGTCATATAAATATTTCTAACCCACTTATATCTAACTTTGGAACGTATTTATATGGCAAGTGTGTCATTATGATATGTAATTTTCTGCCTATAGTATTCAATGCTAAACTTGTTTAAAATTAACAAAATACAATTTTTAACCTATTTTCATACTTAAGATTATTTTATATAGTACTAAATCTAGACAACCGTTTAAGAAAATCTAATAAATATGAGGACGAAAGATAGTGATTCTAGACAAAAGATAAAGTTATAAAACCTTATACGACTTAAAAAGTCCGTAGTACATAATGTATGTATATTATATGCCCCTCGGGTCCGATCGGTTTAGTGGGGATAGAAACAATAAATTCAAAGCGAACAGATAACGGCTTCCAATAACATTTCAACAAATAATTCATTAAACAAATATATGAAAAATGGATCATTACTGATGAATAGCAAGATTCTATCAACGCGGATATCAAAACACAGCTAATAGATTACCTACATTACTTGTTATTGTTTTCAATATTGTGATATTGTATACTTTTTCTACAAAACCCAAAACTCTTTTTCTCTATGAATATCTGATTAAAATTTTAAGAAACAAAAAACAACTTTCACTGAGGTATGTTTTGTTGTAAAAGAATTGTAAAATTACATTCGCGTTAGTCTTACATCATAGGTAGATTCGAATTCACGAATTAAATAATAAAAAAAAAAAAAAAAACTTAAGAAAAAACCACAAGATTGATCTACACAAATATTCCACATTCGCATTGTCTTAACAGAATAGTTAATCATCAAATTTCATATTTAATCAGTGTATGTTGCAGCAGTACCACAAGTAATTGCCACTATTTTCATTCTGTTAGCAAGAAATTCAACTCATAATTATTTAAACTTTCCAAAACCACAATTACCTAAATTTTTTTTTATAGATACTGGTTCGTTTTTTTTTGCGGGCACGATGACGCATAATTATTCCATTCCACTAGACTTATTCTATAATCTTTTAAAGGAGGAAGAAGAAAAAAAAAACTAACCTAACCTAACCACTTAAAATAGAATAATGCCTTCAATATGAAATTTCCGGCTTAGACTTTTGCTAAGTACCAAGTTCTTAAGCGCGAAGCTTATTGTGATGCTTTTGATTTAATTTTATAAATCAAAATGTATGTATATAGAAGAACTTCGAACGTTCGGAAATTTCAATAAATTCTATTAACTATGAGGCGTGTCTTGAAAAATTGAATTTCGAACTGATAAATTAAACATGACACACACACTCAAGAAACGTCAAATTTATCTTTTCCTATAAGCTGACACAATGTGAATCATCATAAATTCAATTCCTACGATTTATATGGTATGTGTGTCGTATTAAATGAGGTAATAAGCAATTTGGTGATAGTATAAGACTTCAACAAAAAAAAAAACCTAAAGAATTCACAATTAACCACACAATCACATCTATGTTAGACACGATCTGTGATATTTTCGCTGCAAAACAGACCTGACCTAGACACTATTGTCTAATTTTTGACGTTTACGTGGCGTCGTCGTCGTTGTAGTCGCTTCATTATTTTAGCTGTCAGTTAAGGTGGGAAGATGAGTCGTTTCTTTCTTTTGTTTATATTAATTTTGATTCCATTTTTATATTCCTCACTCGCGCTTCTATGATGAATCAATATTTTGATGATAATAATTTGACGTAAGACACTGGGAGTTTGAAAACGTCATAATTATTTAATTGAAAAAATAGTCAGAACTAATAGGAACTGTATGCCAAAGGGTCAAGTTGTTTGATAATGGTAATGATAAGGTAACAATTAGCAGAGCTGTTTAAGAGAAAGTTTTTTTTTGTGATCACTCTTTGATGTTTTAAGTCGACCTTAATTGCCCATTATGCCATTGAAAGTGAGAATTACATGTTAAGTGGTGAAGATGTTTGATGGTGGAAATGATTATTTTAAAAGATGCAATTAACACTCTAACAAGCATATTTTAACGGAATAATATTTGTTCCTCAAAACAAAAAAAAAAAAAAACAATAAACAAATTAAGCCCGACCTATGTATAAAACCCTCAATGTTTCATGTCAAGTGTACCTAGTTGTTAAAAAAAAAAATCATCACATCAGTGTGAATTCGAAAGTAAACTGTTGATGATTTCTTGTAAATTAGCCTTGCTGCAGAATAAAAACCTACCTGATGCATGTTTGTATATAAAATATATGTAAGTAATAATAATTGTGGGGTTACTTTCCAGACAAAGCAGAGATAAATGAGTCTTATTAGGTAATTGGGTCACCAATAATTCTATTCAAACACACAAGGTGGCTTTTCTTCCATATATTTTTTTTTCTTTTTACAGATTTGTCGTTTAATATTTTTGTATTATTCTAAGGTTGTTAAATTAAATGAGAAATTATTCTGTGTGAAAATCAAAAAAAAAAAGAATAATGTGTTTCTACTTAAAATAAGATTAGATGCGGCACATAACCTAGTTAAAATTCCAGGACAATAAATGGGTTACGGGGTTTAATTTGAAGGTAATTTTGGGAAAAGGTTAAAATAGAGTGAAGAAAAAGCGGGGAGCTATTTTTTGTTTTTCAAAAAATGCTAATTACATACTAGCATATGTATTTGGCCTGTCAATTTTGTAATTGGAACGATTTCATTCAGTTTAAAGGTTATGGCCGGGAGTATTAAACGACTTTCAAGTCGAATTTAGCTTAAAGTTGAGTTTAACCCATAGAATATGACGAATTTAAGCTAAAATCGATTCTTAACTCGTTTATTACTTTGGTCTCTATTTATTTTTTATTTACAACATTAAAATTATTGTCCGAAGTTTTGGTTCCCTTTTCATTTATATTATTATAAGAATTGTAAGAAACAGGTTAGAAATGAGAACATGCTTGGTATCTAAAACTATATTGAAGTTTTTGGATTTCAACGATACCAAGACGAGTTAGGAAAATTTCGTACCATGATATATCGTTTTTAACCTTAAACCTATCAAAAATATCGTAGAAAAGAATGCAAATCTAATCAAGGTGAATTTCTGCATGCAGTTATGCATGCATATTTCCAATATACTGGTTTAAGGTTTAAAAACTGGATCGCAGTTGACGGTTCTTTGTTCCTTAAGTGCAAATGAGCCAGTCACGGTAGTTTGGGGCTTTTTATTTCGGCAACAACTACTATTTCAATTTAAAATTAGCTTTCAGCCTCAATGACTTTTTCCGAAAGCATGAATTTCTATAAGGAATCTAAAATTAAAAATCATAAAGATACTATCATGAATTTAATGATAAAGAAATAAAACAATTCAAAACTTAAATAACTTATCACTCAGAACACAAATAGGAAGTGTTATTCGATTTATTATTGTTTAAATTAAATCTTATCTAAGGAATGTTTTCGTATAAGCAAAGAATTTAAAAATTTGCATTCAAAGACATGGTTATGCTCATGGCCATGGTCCACATTAAATAGAAGAGATAGTTGTTATAAGAATATTATTCTAACAACTTTATTTATAAACGCAAATTATTTTTAATTAGTTAGCTAGGCTCGAAATAGTGTGTGCACTGTGCAGTCTAATTATTTATACTCTTTACACTGAAAATAATATTCTTCGTATGTTTATGAAACTCCTTTTGTTGACTGAGTTTTAAATGACTCAACGGAAGGAAAAGTTTACCCAAATTGTTTATTGCCAAAGTGAGGAAAAACATTATAAATAATTTTAACCGATTTTGAATCATCTTTTGAGTTGTATTTATTTCTCTCAGTGCAGTAAGAATATGACACTAATTACGGATATTTCGTGTTTATAAATTTCTGACACGTTTTTTTTCTCTTCGTCATTTCTAATAAAAATAAAAATTGCCTTTGTCGTATATGGATACTTTTGATTTGCTTTGAAAGTGAAGTTGCATTTTCTGATTAATACAAAATAAACCATTTTGATTGGAAGCGATTGATACTCAATCATCATCATATATATTATTTCTGTTGTCAAACTCCGTTTTTTTCATTTATAAAATAGTCAAATCCGCTAAAATAGGTATCACTGAATAGGAATTTACACATGCTCATGACATTGCACAAAAACTTTATATTATACCACACTATTTTCTATAAATTTCGGAAATTTCAAATAATTCAATAAATGAAAAATTTGACATAAGGGATACCGCACTTTTAACCCATTGAATGAGTGAAAGAGAAAATATGTATTACTTCTGTAATTTAAAATGCTCTTTTTTTCGCTGCACCTTAAGTGAGTGGGGGAGAAACATTCTTTAGTTACACCATGCATGAATGAAAGAAACATATTTATTACTTTTGTAATGTATAATCCTCTTGCACATTGAGTGAGTGGTGGTGAAACATATTTGTTACCTACTTCTGTTATTTGTTATCTTTTTTCTCATTATAAAAAGCCGAATGCATTTATAAGGTATCCCTAGATTGCAAG
This sequence comes from Melangyna quadrimaculata, assembly GCA_949320155.1. Taxonomy (NCBI): domain Eukaryota; kingdom Metazoa; phylum Arthropoda; class Insecta; order Diptera; family Syrphidae; genus Melangyna; species Melangyna quadrimaculata. Next base: position 466,420,228 of record OX439483.1, on the reverse strand, counting down.
AATGAAAGAAACATATTTATTAATTCTTTAATTTAAAATCTTAGAAGAAGAAATAGAGGAACGGGCATATCGAGGAAAAAGTGTGAGTTACACAAACACAAATGCATTCACACAGGGTCGGAATGCAGTGAGATAGCTAAATGCTGGGGCCCCCAAAAGAATTTTTAGCTGTGTTTTTGATAGATGCATTTTTGAGATTTAAGTCTAAATAGTAAGAAGGCTTATTAAACTAAATAATAACGTTAAATAAATGTAAATATAGTGAATACATGCAATACTTCATTGAAAACAAAATATATATAACATATGCGGTGCTGCGTTTAGTCCTGTAAAAACATTATGTGGAATATGAGACACAATCTGCCCGTGAGATGCAAAAATTGTAAACTCCATATTATAGGTGTTTTTACACGATTTAACGCATATTTTTATTTGAAAATATTCACTATGTTAACTTTTATTTCACTTTTTTATTTGGTGTTTTCACTATTTTAACGTTCTGAAATCTCTAAACACTCTCCTCTAGCTCGGCAAAATGACAGTGCCGTTCTTTTTCTTTTTATATAAAATGTTAACTATTATTGTTGTGTCAAAAAAAAATTTAAAAATGTCATTGTTAAAAGTGTTACACTATGTAACATTTCGATAAGGAACGATCAATGTTAAAAATATTGTTGGTATTGGGGTTGACAAAAAAATCGAAACACATTTAGAATGAAAATAATCAAAGAAATTTTTTTATTACATCAAATTTTATTAGAAAAAATATTATGATCACTTAAATGCATATCTATAATATTTAAATTAAATTCTTCTAATATGTTCATATCAATAATGAAAAGAATTTATTTATTTTGTTCAAACATTCTATTTGAAAACTTAAAGCCTTATTTAATGTGCGAAATTTTCGCACGGGTCTTCTGGTATTAATATTTATGACAAAAAAAAGTAAATATTCTTTTGAAGTTGATAGCTTCTGTTAGTACATATATCGCGTATAGCTGTTAAACATATTTTATTGATTGATAAATCATTTTAAATTCACTGGCAATAAAATAATAAAATGAATGATTCATATTTTAAGTTCATTAATATGGAGAAGTGATTTTGGTTTTGCTTTATCTTTGTCATTAAATGTTGAATGAAATAAAAAAAAAAACATCTTAATCAGGCACATTTCTAAACAATTCCGGAAATGAACTGTATCTTGTACGGAAATTGTTTGTATTTTTTTTTTTAAAGAGCTGAATGATATTCAACTTGGATAATTTTCATTGAGTCAAAAGTAGGCCAGGTTCGAGGTAAGACCTTATTGTGTTACCAATAATTTATTTTTGTTTTGTCTTATTTACGTGGGTGGAGTATTTAATTAATGTACAAATTTGAAAGAAAAAATGATGTTTAATGAAAATACACGACTGACAAATAAGTAATGATGTTAGTTTTTTTGGGATCAGGGTTCTTTGCCGATAAACATTTGATATGAGGACTTAAAAAGTGCGAGATAAGTTCGTTTGATTAGATTAAAACAAATATTCTCCATTTATTCATTTATGAATGTTTCCATTGTTACGGGTGTGACACTAATAATATGACTTTATTAATTATTCAAGCACTAGTCCAAAATAATGAAAAAAAAACTACTGCGGTAGACACATAAAAAAAATGTTGATTTTAAAATAAATTTAAAGAAAATTGCATTTTGGTCACAGGATTCATTTTAGTTGCGTTACGAGTGTGACTTCAGAAAACTGTAGATTGGAACCAATTGGAACCATTTTAGAAACAAATATATATAATTATTCCTTTTTCGTGACCTTTTTGAATAATATTTAAATCCTAAGTGGGCTTTAGGATTTAAATACAAATACATATAAGCAAAAAAAACGTTCAAAATGATACTTTGATATTGTTAAGTCATGTAAATGTTACGTGAGTGACAAAGTTCGATTTTTACACAAGAACATAATATTATAAATGAATAATTTATGGAAACAAATTCTCATCATAACCGAAATCATTTCTCACACGAAGGAGAGAATATTCAAAACAAGGGAATTCATTATTTTTCTTTTTAAGTGGAAATGATATCGATAATATTTACTAGAAACTTTGTCGTGCTATATCTTGAAAGTTTTTTGACTAACATGAAATCTAGACAAACGGCAATGTAGGAAAATTTAATGTTCTTTAAAAAGTATCTAAAGTGATTTTTGGTTCGGATGGACATTGGCTGAGATAAAGTTGAAAAACCAATTTAGAAATCGAAAATTTGCTGGTTTTTCAACAATAACTTTTTAAAGGAAGCTATCAAAAAAAAAAAAATGTAAGCCAAAAATTGTAGAGAACATGTTAACCTACAAAAGTAAACAAAAATAACTACTCTACGTCTAATAGCGGTTGAGAAAATTGAGTAACACTTTTAAACACCTTTTTCAAAATGGCGGACGACGCAGAGGTTTTATTTTATTGAAAAATTGAGGTTTTAGAATCTCCAAGAGGTAATACTTAAAATAAAACAGTAAAAATCTCTTCCCGAACTTTGTAGATATTTTCGATTTATATAATATATTTTATTGAACTGAAGTATATACAATTGGCTCTTAATTCTAATATACAGTATATAACATTGGTGTTTTAATTTGTTTTGGCACATAAGGGGCCTAGTTTTATACATTGGTTTTTATTTTTATTAAAATTATTTAAAAAATTGTCTTATACTATTATTATGGATGGTTCATCTTGGGTTGTTCATATCCGGTTGTTTTTGTGGTGGTATGCGGGGTAAAGATGGCTGCTAGCCACGGTGATAGTTTGACGCTGCGTCCTCATATAATTGGATTGTTTCGTCGTCGTTGATAGAAATGATTCCTTCGTCCAGTGTTGCTGGTTCATCCAGGTATCGAGGCTCGGGGTATCTCTCTTCGCTTGTTAGATTGCTCGTCAATCGTTTGGCAACATTGATCATGTATTTTTCGGCGCAGGGTGAAAAGTCCAGAGGCCAAAAGTCCATTAATCAATTGTGACCTACTCCGATGGGCCAAAAGTCCAAACAAAAATCTTGTGGACTTTCGGCCCATCGATTGTGGATTTCTGACCCACTTCAGTAGATCACTTTATAGATAGTTTTCTTTAACAAGACTGCTTTGGGTGGCTCGCTTCGCGGGTTTAAGAATTTTAACTCCCTTTTCGGGTCCTCTGTCTCACTCACGCCACTCCGTCGCTCCGCTTAGGGTATGCTCAGTCGCCAGGCAAGCGCCTATGTTGTCAGTTGGTGTGCTTTAAGTTTACGAGTAGTGAAGAGTATACAAATTAATTCTTAACAAAATAAATAAATAATTCTTAATTGTTCTGCTTTTTTCAATATTGTAATATGGACTTATATGACCCACTTTCTTTCTAAAGTTAGGGAATATTGACCTTTTTTTTGTGGACTTTTGACCCACTGGAGTGGGTCAAATCTCCACAATACAATTGTGGACTTCTGACCCACCCAAGTGGGACAAAAGTCCATTATGGACTTTCGGCCTGTGGACTTTTGACCCTGCGCCTATTTTTCCAGGGGTGTTATTCCGGAAGCTTCGTAGAGTCGCTTGTTGCTGTGATGCTTTCGTCGCGGTTGGTCGAAATGTTGTGATTGGAGTAATTCGTTGTAAGCTAAGTTAAAAATTTGTCTATGACAGTAAATAACAATATTCTTCTTATTTCACCCAAAATAATCAATTTGATTAAAATCTTGTTTTTTTTTTAAGTAAAAAAAAAACATGTAAATATTTTTGTAAGGCATGTGACAAGAACTCATCAATAACGAAAATCTCAGTATGTATTTACTTTTGAATAACAAGTAGTCTTCTAGAAAATGTCGTTAAATAAATATGAATCTTCTAAAAATTTAAGCTAAGCTGAAAGTTAGTTTTCGACAAGGCACTGGCGACTTTAACATAGATTCTTGCAAGGCACTTGCAAGATTGAGCAAAGGCTAGAACACGGGCCTTGGCGATTATGAACCCTTTTGGCTAGTCAACAAACAAAAAAAGGTGGCTTATATGGGACTTGATCCTGCGATCTTCTGATTGTCAGTCCAATACGCTACCCGCTGGGCTAACTCGCTATACAAAAATTCAATGTCAAAAGTGAATAAGTTTCATTCCATATTGCATTACAAATTTATACAGAATAGATCTGGATTTTAGGTACTTGCTTTTAAGATAAAACAACTTAGAACAGGTTTTTGCTCATTGAACAATCCTATACAGATGTCTCACACCCTCACAAAGGAAAGAGAGAAAAAGTGTGGTATGATGCTGAAATTGCATGGTGCTTATAAAATTTGTGTTTTGGTGTACAAGAGAGGGGTACCCATACATGTCCAACAAGTTTTTACTAGGGAGGACCTTACGAGAGCGAGAAGTCCAGCAAGGGCTTGGCAAAAATCTTTTCTGTGCTAGTCAGTCTGTATAAGAAATAAATTTTTGAAGCTAAACTTTGAACTAGTTTCGAGCTTCTCTTCCACAAAACTAAACCTTGAGACATCTAAATAACTCTTGGAAACTCTGACATCTTGCATGAAATTATTTAAAAGAATTAATTATGTAAATATCTTTGTTTTGCAAACGATAATTCCATCAAGCTCTAAATAACTTTGGCTTGATTCATAAAAACATTGCTAATTTGTTAAGACTTCCAGAGTGTTATTGCAGTAGCATAAAACTTGAAATCATGAATTATTCAGAACACTCATATTAACATGTTTTACAAGAGTGCGAGACTAAAGTATCCCCTTGAGGTACCTATACAAAACGCAAGCGCGCACCATGTACCACACTTGGGCGTAGACAAAAAGAAAAAAAAAAACACCACATTAATGACAAACTTGATGAAAATCCCTCACTCCAATGCTTCCAATTATTAGAAAAGACAAAAAAGAAAAACAGCATCACCCCTCTTCAAAATCACGTCTTAACATGTTTTTTATGTTTCTCCTGGTATATAAAGGTAGGTATAAGTGAAAACGTAAAGTTTTCCATTTCACGCGAATCAATTATGGAAAATAAGGCAAAAGAAACACCATCACACCACCATCACCATACCACATGACTACGGTGTGTGGTATGGCTTGAATCTCACTTCACTTCATTTGTTTTATGAAAATTTTGCCATAAATAGTTGTTGAAGTTTGCACGATATTTATGTAGGTAGGAGGTAGGTTTTTTTTTTTTTTTGTTGGCTGTTGTTTATAATAATCTATCTATAACAGTGAGAGATGAGGTTTTGTATAGCTTTAAACCACAAAACCACCATCCACCCAAGGAGTTGAGTTGATGCGATAGACCTTGATTACGCGCGCCATAATAACCAGCATCAAGTCAGAGATTTTTTAATTTTTTGTATTACTATTTAAAATTTGCATTAAGTCTTTTTATAAGCTCTCTTGTCGTTGTTAAAGTTGCACAGTGGGGCAGAGTAGCTTACTAATTGGAACTTAATGAACAAATGAAGATTGAACTAGTTCGCTTCAACTCTGAGGGGAATAACGTTCAAATAAAAAAAAAAGATATACAAAAAAAAAATAAATAAAACTATTCCAAATAAATAAAATTTCCCTCAGAAGGGATATTTTTTAGTTTTCTGGTATTTAAGTCTAAGATTATTCGCGTATCTGAGTCCTAAGTATAAAACTTTCTTTTGACATTCTATTTGAAGTTTCTCAAAAACATCCCAAAGTATAGAGCATTAATGTTTTGAATCAGATTTGCAGCTTCTTTGTAATATCTTATTTATTTGGAGCTTTTAAAAATATCCCAAAAAGTACTTAATTTCCTTGCGAAGGGGTATTTTCAGTTTTCTGGGCTTAAAGTCTAAAATTGTTTGCTCACCTCAGCCCCAAGTATAGACCATCGGTGTCTTGGATTAGATTTGAAGCTTTTATGTGTATGCAATTTATTTGGATCTTCTTAAAAATATCTTAAAAAATGCTAAATTTCCCTGAGAATGGTCACTTTTTATAATTTTCTGGGATTTAAATCTTAAATTGTTTATCTTAACCCTTAGAATAGACCATAATAATTTTGGATTCGACTTTGAACTGATGATATTCTGTGTATTTAGAGTTTCTTTTTAATAATATCTTAAGAAATATTAAATTTTCCTTTAGAAGGATATTTACGTTTTCTGGAATTTAAGTCTTTAATTGTTTGCTATTCTCAGCCTCAAGAACAAGAATATCATTGCTTTAGTTCATGTTTTGTATAGCTTTCTTGTGACAGTGTAGTAGGTATATTAGGAGCATCTAGAAAATATCCCAAAAACTACTAAATTTTTCTGCAGAGGGGTATTTCTAATTTCCTGGGGTTTAAACCATAAATTGTTAAGCTCAGCCCTTAGTACAGAGCTTTAATGTCCCGAATCAGATTTGCATCTTTCTTTTGACAAAAATTTAGGTAGAATAGGAGCTTTACGAAAATATCCCCATAACAAAATAATAAATTTCCCTGCGAAGGATGTTTGTGGATTTCTAATATTTCTAAAATTGCTTGTTTATATTATCCCTAAGCGCAACAGTGTTTTGAATAAGATTTGCAACTTTTTTGTGACAACTTCCCAATAATAATACTAAATTTTCCTAGGAGGGTCATGTTTAGTTTTCTGGGTTTTAAGCCTAAAATTGTTTGTTTGTAACAAAAAAAAAAAAAAAAAAACAAATTGAAGAGCATTAAATATCTGAATTCGATTTCGGTTCATTTTTTTGTGTGATATCTTAAACGAGTCTAGTTGAAGCTTCTTAAAAATATGCAAAAAATACTGAATATCCCTGTGCAAAGTAGTTTTACGGGCCAGTTTGCTCACAGTGGGTTAAGTTTAGTATGTGACTTTCATAGGCTCTAATTAAGTAACACTTATCAACCAAAATTGGTTGATTAGTGATATCCATGATTAGCAACTCATGCTTTGAATTTTTAAAACAAATTTGATCAACAAACACATTTGAGGATTTTCCAGCTCCACTTATCGTGGATAAAAGATGATTAACTGTCAACAAACTGGCTTTAAGGCCGAAATTTATTTTATATCCAAGCCAAGCTCCCAAAACTCTACAGCATTAATGTTTTTGATCAGTTATGAAGTTTACTTGTGACATCATAGTCGCATCCAATTAAAGCTTCATCGTAAAAATGGTCTTAAACTTGTCAAATTGAATTATAAATAAATTTGTTAATTCCTTCAAGCCTGATTAAAGCCGCACTTTTTTTGTAAATATTCAAGGATCATTGCCAATGTTTAAACATCGTTGGCGATGATTTTAATCAAATAATCAATAGTTTAAGCTGTAATTATCATTGAAATAGATAATCATCAGATTTCGCTTGATTAGCGCCATTTAACTAATCCAAAATGAAAATTAAACCCACTTTAAACAAATTGGGGCATATTCATAGTCGCAGATAGACCCAGGTTTATCTAAACTGTAGTTTAAGACAATTTTGGCTCAATGACCGATTTTAATCACAAATTGTTGGTTTTATATTTTTATAAGATAATTAACTTGGTATCCTACATAAATAGCTTCAAATATTTTGAAATGATAAACTTAAAAAAATAGAATCAACGTCCGAAAATTCAACGAAACCTATGTTTAACTTAGACCCAGGTCTAAAATTACTATGAATACGCCCCATTGACTTTTTAAATTTTTTTACGAATCTTGTGATAGAAATGTTGGCAATTTGTCCGTCGATTAAAACCAAATCAGAATATTTGTTTCAACAAATACAGGGTGTCCCATTAACAATGGTCCAAACTGAAATTGGTGATAGGCCAGGTGATGAACTATCAGAATTTGGTAACTTTTCCATACCGAATCATAGCGGTTCTCGAGTAACGGCTATTTTTTGAAATTTGAAAAAAATCTAACTTTGAACCAGTTTTTTGCTCACCCTGTCCATAATTGATTTTTGTTTTTTACAAATTTTGCATTAAAAAATTCACTTATAGTTTCACTAACTTTACTGAGTAAAATATTTTTAATTGGCATCACCATTTGCCTACAAATCATTAGTTAATATTGAACTTTGCCAAAATTAATTTTTGACCTCAATCTTCTGATGAGCCCCCTGAATAAAATTCGTATGGCTCAATACAGGTTTTATATTTCAAAAATTGCCTATTTTTCTGTAGTTTCAAAAAAGGTATTAAACTTGCCAAAGCTATGTTTAAATAGACAGTTATAACCGTTTGAACCCAATCAAACAGGTTCAAAATCAAACAATAATAAAACATTTTTGTTCAAATATTTCGGTAAAATTAGAATTTCACTTCAAATATAACTCCGAAAGAGCTGAAGTTTGGTGGAGATCTTCGTTTTGATGTCTTACGCATTTCTTAAATAAATACCTTAAATTTTGACAAGGACTTTTAATTTTCTGTGGTGAAAGAGTATAAATCCAGTATATTTGAAAATTTTTCGAAAACCATCCGGTTTTTAAGAAGTGTCTTTGGAAAACATGTAGCTTATAAAATTCTACAGAAAAAAGATTAACTCCTTTTTTTCGTTGGAGCAAGAGATTTTGAGAAAACGGGGACAAAATGTGTTTTTGTGGTATTTTCCACACCGTTGCATTTGCGCACATTTGTCTCAAAATTTATTGGTCTAACGGAAAAATGTATCCTAATGGTTTTTTTTTAGAATGCTATAAGCTACAAGTTTTCCAAAGACACTTCTTAAAAAACCTGATGGTTTTCGAAAATTTTTCAAAAATACTGCATTTTTACGCTTTCACCACAGAAAATAGAAGGTCCTTGTCCAAATTAAAGATATTTATTTAAGACATCAAATCGAAGATCTCCACCAAAATTCAGCTCTTTCGGAGTTATATTTGAAGTGAAATTCTAATTTTACCGAAATATTTGAACAAAAATGTTTTATTATTGTTTGATTTTGAACCTGTTTGATTGGGTTCAAACGGTTATAACTGTCTATTTAAACATTGCTTTGGCAAGTTTAATACCTTTTTTGAGACTACAGAAAAATAGGCAATTTTTGAAATATAAAACCTGTATTGAGCCATACGAATTTTATTCAGGGGGCTCATCAGAAGATTGAGGTCAAAAATTAATTTTGGCAAAGTTCAATATTAACTAATGATTTGTAGGCAAATGGTGATGCCAATTAAAAATATTTTACTCAGTAAAGTTAGTGAAACTATAAGTGAATTTTTTAATGCAAAATTTGTAAAAAACAAAAATCAATTATGGACAGGGTGAGCAAAAAACTGGTTCAAAGTTAGATTTTTTTCAAATTTCAAAAAATAGCCGTTACTCGAGAACCGCTATGATTCGGTATAGAAAAGTTACCAAATTCTGAAAGGCCATGGCCTGGCCTTTCACCAGTTTTGGTTTGGACCATTGTTAATGGGACACCCTGTATGTAAGTATTTTATTTTTTTGTTTGATGTTTAATAAGGGGTGTCCCACTGTACATTTGATTGAGTATGAGGTGGGCTTAGCTTGAAGAATAAAATTGAACTAAACTCGAACATAAAGTGGTGACACTTGAAAGTTGCCAACTTCTTCTCATCGTATTGGTATATTTTTCGTCCCACACACAAGTTGCTCTAAAGTAGACAAAAAAGAACGAAGTAGTGCAACAAGAAGTTTGTAAAAAATATGAGCAAAGTAGAAGTGGACAATAGACTTGGCCACGCTCACTTTTATTTACTCAAGCCAATTTTGTACATCATTTTTATTGCACAAAGGGTCAAATCAATAAAAGAAAATTAAACGGAAAAACAACTTATTCTGCCATCGACCTTGTCTCAATTGTTTCGTCAACGAAAGTCTTTTCTATACAAAACTTCAACAGAATAATAAAATAAATTTCAACAATGATATAAATAGTTATATATGTATTTAGAGAGGAGATTGGATAGTAGGCAAAGTTATATCTGAGTTCTTGAAGTGGTGTATTGATGGCGACATATACAAAGCCATCCAGAAATACTACACACTACGAACTTCTACACACGCAGTTATATATCTTCATGCTAATTATTGTATGATCACATGTCGCAAGTATTTTTCTTCTATTGGGCGATGGACGTGGGAAAATTGCGGTGACAATGGCTCAATGCTAACACGAAACATTGGAATATCAATTAATCTGGATTTGTTTCGGATTTACAAACAAAAAAAATAATTTAGTGCTAATGGTAAAGTTTTGTTTTTCTGTTAGTGGTTTTTTTGGTTAGAGGTGAATGTTCTAGTTCCCATAAGCAAACAAAAACTGATACCTAAATATTTTTGGTAAGAAGGATTTACCATTGAAATGATGACTTCCCAGCTGAGACTTAGTTTAAATTTGTAAGAAGTAGAAGTCTACAAAATAAAAAAAAATGGAAGTCGGGAGTAAAAGATAAAAATAATTGATGTCATTTTGTTTGGAAAAAAATATGTTCAATCGATCAGCAAGCTTTTGAAAGCGTGACAATTTTGGAAGAAGAATTTGTACATTCCATTAAAATCGAACATGAATAAAATACACGGAACCGACAAACACCTATTGCGTTATTATTTATATAATTGTAATATTTATATTGACATTTTGTGTCAAACGCTGTGGCTCCATTAGCAATATTTAAGGCAATGGCAATTTCAATGACACCGGAAATTTATTGCTTGGGTGGATATTTCATTGCCAGGCAATTTTAGTAAAATCAATCGTTTTTGATAACATAAAACATAACTTTACTGAATTTTTGAAGGTTTCTAATATTTTCACCTTTGATTTCAAAATGCTGGAAATAAAATCAGGAAGGAACCATCCAAATGTCAAAATGTATTGCCTCGGCAATGGAAAGCAATAATTGCTATCCATCTTATCTACCGGGCAATATTGCGATTGGCATTGTCAAAGCGTCTCCATTGGCATTATTTAAGGCAATGGCAATGAGCGAGACAATTTATTGCCTAAAATGTTGCCAATGCCAATGGAGCCCTTGAGAAAATGAAGATTGTGTGGCATTTTTTTGTATAAAGTTTAAAGGATATGAAGAGTTTCATTTCACGGAATATTTTGTTTTTACTGTCAATTATGGAGTTTCTAATGCATGCGTCCATGGCAATTAGTTTGAACTGCTATTTTTCCGGCAAAACTTGATCTTATGTTATCTATGTTTCTAGCGAAATTTAATCTTAGTTAAGATTTAGTTAGCATTTTAAAAAGATGGTAAACTTTGACAGCACCTATCCAAATGGAAATGGTATTTCATATTTTCTTATGAATAAGAAGTTAAGCTCTCCGTACTATGAAAATTTAAGGAGATTAATTACTAATTCACTAGATTAAATCTACAAGATGTTAAGAAGATTAAGGGTGAATTCCATTAAATCATTTGTTTAGTGGTGATGCGTGGAAGCGCACTATTAGCTTGGATTGAATAAGTATTATGTGTGGTTTTTCAAGCGCCCAGAAGGATTAAAACGAAGATAGCTTCAAAATACAATTGATGATTTATTTTTTTGTCATGAAGTGTCGGACTTTAAAGACAAAAACCATATTTAAATGAATGCGTTCAGCGTGTGATGTGGGTTTAGGTAAGTTCGACTTCGATTCGATAGACCTAGGAGCAAAAGGTCCTATAAAGATTGAACTCGACTTATTTCTAATTAACCTAACTTGTGTGGAAAGTCATCGAGATTTGAAGAAGATTACGTGTGAATCATATCTATAATACATCCGTTAAAGATTTTAATTTATGATCTTAATTTGTTTTGCGCTAAACCTTGTCCTACAGAAGAAAAAAGATGATGGACGTAAATAGAAACATCAAATAAAAAAAAAGAAAATGAAATGATAAATAACAAATTTGTTTATCCTAATAAAAAAAAATCCAAAAATAAAACTATAAATCTAAAATAAAAACAAAAACATAAATAAAATAAAATTGAGACGAACTTTTTTAAATTAAATCTATTTTAAAAATATTTTTTTTTTAACAGTATGCGCTGATTAGTATGATATATCAATCTACCACCCACTTATCCTAATTCACAATGGCCAGACATTATTGTTAAGTAGGTATAACAACAAAATAACAAATCACCTCCTGAGTCATGCAAAACCCAATTAGCAAGACACAACACACAGTTAGAATATCTGCGATGAAAGCATTTTTTAGACCCTACATATACTCTTATATTTTCACAATAAAGTTGAATAAACTCGGTGTGAAGAATAAATACCAATTATCATACATTCGATATTATTTGCTACTGACAAACCAAAATTTTAACAAAAGCATAAGTGAACTGGCCAATTTAGGGCAGGAAGAGAGGTATTAAATTATATTCTATCCCATCTGTCATGTTATTGACAGTGTAGCTTGCTAGCTCGCCCGCCACATGGGCACAGGATTTAGCTTGATATTGGGAGATGGAAAAAAACTTGCGGTTAGGTTTGACGTGGGCTTCGATATTGATAGCTGATGTTGTGAGTTAATGGTTAAACAGAATTTTTGATAAATTCGTGGGCTGAGTGGGAACAAGTTAACGAAATATACAAGCTCTTGTAGACGGTTAGTCAAATTAATTTTACAGTTTTGCCCAATCGTATAGATTAAATCGATATAAATGCATGCGGTGGGTATTTTGTATGCATTGCAACAAACTACAATCAAAGCGCTCTAAGTCGAATTACCATATAAATGAGACATTAATAAAATTCGAAACAATATATACAGGGTGTCCCGTAAGTAATGGATAACCCCGAAATGCCGCATAGTAGACTTTATGACCGTCCTGAAAACTGATAAAAAAAGTTCTATCCCAACCACAAGAAAAGTTATATGGATTTATTTGTTCAGTGCATTATTTTTGTTCTTACCTTACATTTTTGAATACCACGACTACAAGTTAATGAGTTCCATCATTTTTTTTTTTTGCAGGAATATTTAACATTACTTGTGCCAACACATAAGTAGAAGAAAATTATTATAACTGTTGGACTTCTTAGAGAAAAAAATTATTTAACATTGAATTTCAATGCGAAATGTGAAAACAAATAATTTTTGAAAAAGTTAAATCATAGCTGTCATAAAAAAATGCATGAATACCTGAGTGGCCAACTATTTTAAAAATATGCGCGTTAAATGCAGATTTCAAAATGGTATTACTTATTTTTATATCTACAGTCAATAGCAAGTTATTGGTAAAAATCTGCAATACTAGAGTAAATTAAGCAAAAACAAAAGTTTTCAAAATTAGCACAGTAAACGTGAAAATAATACCAAGCGTTGAACATAGCAGATTTTTGATTTATTGGCTGTTTCTACGATGTTGTCCTAATGATAAATCCAAGCTTTCAACTTCTAGGGCCGAATGCATTATTGGGCTTTAACAAACCAATCAAATATTTTGTTGTGTTTTTTGAATAGTAAATTGTAAGATCCTGAGAAAGTGAGAACGCATAAAATCGTAAGTTTTTTAAATTTTGAATTAAAGTTTTTGTAATTTGATCTTAATTCATAAGATTAAGACCACGACGAACACTTATTTATATCGTTTTTATTGTTCATTCTTCAGAAAAATTAACGGTCTAAATAGCTGTTTTCCTGAACCTGCTTTTTGATAATTAAGACGTTTGATTGAACTTTTTCGATGCCACGTATTCTGTATTCTGCACAAGAATATGCAAACATGCATTTCATTTATGGAGAGTGCAGAGGCAACGCAAACGAAGCTGCGACTCTGTATAGGAAAAGGTACCCTAACGCACGTCACCCGGATTATCGAGTGTGTATTAGAGTCCATAGCTGTTTCTCGGAAGGAAGGCTGCCTGGTAGTGGTGTTGGTGGTGCTGGCGTGGGACGACTCCCTCGAGGAGATACCGAAGACTTAGTGCTTGCGGAACTTGACCGAGATCCTACAGTATCAATCCGAGCAATAGCACGACGCACTGGGATCGGAAAGACGACTGCGCATAATGTGCTGAGTAAATATAAATATCATCCCTTTCACCTAACACGGGTGCAAACTCTCCAGCCGCAAGATTTTGAAACGAGAATGAGTTTTTGTCGACAAATGATAATGAAAATTGAAGAAGATCCGCAGTTTTTTGACAAAATTCTTTGGAGCGATGAGTCGACATTTAAAAGAGATGGCTTCACTAATCTCCATAATCTCCACTTCTGGGCACTACAAAACCCAAACATCATGAGGGAAGACAGGTCACAGTACCAATTCAAAATAAACTATTGGACTGGGATTCTCAATGGGAAAATAATTGGACCCTTTGAGTTGCCGGGGATTTTAACTGGCCAAGGTTATTTGGAGTTCCTCCAAAATGATCTCCCAACCTTGCTGGAAGAAGTGCCTCAAGAACTAAAGGAATCCTATTGGCTTCAAAATGATGGTTGTCCAGCACACTATGCTGTGCCTGTGCGGGCATATTTAAATGCCAGATATCCAGGCAGATGGATAGGACGTCTGCAAGCAAGCCGATCAGGTCTTCAGAGGAGCTAAGAAATCGTGTGGAGGCAGCTGCATTACAAATTTCTGAGCAAAACCTTGCACGTTCACTAAGACGTTCATTTATTCGGAGGAAAACAGTTTGAGCATTTGCTTTAAATAAAAAAAAATTATCTATTCTTGTTTTTGTTTTCTAACTAAGTGATCATGTGATTAAAAGCTGGCTCAAAAACTTTTTGTTTAGAGAAAATAACAAATAAACTAATAGCAACCAACAAAATATTTGATGGGTTTGTTAAAGCCCAATAGATCAGGTAAAATTCAAAACAAGCTCGAAAATGTAACCGTTTTTTGCACTTTTTTGACATTTTTATCAATAATGCATTCGGCCCTAGAAGTTGAAAGCTTGGATTTATCATAAGGACAACATCGTAGAAACAGCCAATAAATCAAAAATCTGCTATGTTCAACGCTTGGTATTATTTTCACGTTTACTGTGCTAATTTTGAAAACTTTTGTTTTTGCTAAATTTACTCTAGTATTGCAGATTTTTACCAATAACTTGCTATTGACTCTAGATATAATGATAAGTAATACCATTTTGAAATCTGCATTTAACGCGCATATTTTTAAAATAGTTGGCCACTCAGGTATTCATGCATTTTTTTATGACAGCTATGATTTAACTTTTTCAAAAATTATTTGTTTTCACATTTCGCATTGAAATTCAATGTTAAATAATTTTTTTCTCTAAGAAGTCCAACAGTTATAATAATTTTCTTCTACTTATGTGTTGGCACAAGTAATGTAAAATATTCCTGCAAAAAAAAAAAAATGATGGAACTCATTCACTTGTAGTCGTGGTATTCAAAAATGTAAAGTAAGAAAAAAAATAATGCACTGAACAAATAAATGCATATAACTTTTCTTGTGGTTGGGATAGAACTTTTTTTTATCAGTTTTCAGGACGGTCATAAAGTCTTCTATGCGGCATTTCAGGGTTATCCATTACTTACGGGACACCCTGTATGTATAAAACTAAATACACCGTTATGTAATTCTTAATACACGTATTATAAATACTAAGTAGATAGATACTCGTATAAATTAAAAATATTTGTAACAGTAAATGTTTATGTTATACGGTTATATGGTTATATGGTTAATACTTAATACACGTGCAATCCTTAATACACATATAATTCTAAATACGCGTGTAATGGACTTTGCACTAGACCCTAAAGCCTAGTACGCTGCTGATGCGAAACGAAATTTTTCTTTGGTCCCAAATTTTACTTGGAATGCTTACGGAAACCACACGAAGCGAAAACAATCACAGAAAGCCATGCACAAACACGAATGACCATCAAATGCCATTTTCCGCGCACAACTTCTCCAAATAATCTGCTACAATTATCGATTTCGCTCATTCAACAGCATACTGCAAAACGAAAAGCAGAACGAAATTTTTCGTTTATAATTTCGTTGTGTAATTTTTGTATGGGATTTTTCGTTTCGCATCAGCAGCTTACTAGTCTTAAACAGTTAACCGAAAAATCGCACAAAAATCATAAACGAAAAATTTCGTTGTGCTTTTCGTTCTGTGGTACGCTGGTCGACCAGCGAAATTAATGATTATACCAGATTGTTTTGACAAGTCTCCACTCTCTTTTCGCACAAAATTAATTGCCCAGACCATTAATTGTGTGCGGAAAAATGACATTTGGGTTTGTTGGTGTTTTTATTTGTTGTTACTTTTTTTACAGCATGTCTTTTGATTGATTTGTTCGTTAAAATGTATTTTATTTATTTGGAATTTGTGAAACTCTCCATGAAAACTTTTTCGCTGTGTTTTCGTAAGCATTTCGTTGCCTTTTTGGAAACCAGAGGAAAATTTCGTTTCGCATCAGCAGCGTACTAAGCTTGAAGGTAAAATTTGAATATCTTAAAGATGTTTGCCTCAAATTCTTATTATTTTCAATATTCACTCATTCAAATCAAAATACCTTCGAGTAAGAGTGCTTTGACTGTTTCATACATTGTTCAGCGAAACAAGAAAAATTA
This sequence comes from Melangyna quadrimaculata, assembly GCA_949320155.1. Taxonomy (NCBI): domain Eukaryota; kingdom Metazoa; phylum Arthropoda; class Insecta; order Diptera; family Syrphidae; genus Melangyna; species Melangyna quadrimaculata. Next base: position 466,403,704 of record OX439483.1, on the reverse strand, counting down.
CAATACTTATCACCTTAGATATAGAGACCACTACGACAAAATGTTCAGTGGTTTCTTGTTGAAATCGAATTTGGAATTGGGAGAGTGATTTGATTCATGGGCGGCAGAAAAAAAAAATTGTTTCTCAATATTCTTTACACATTGTTGCTTATAATGATTGTTGCTTTCATGATGTTGTAGGCCCAGCTTCTTAGGCTACTTTATAATGCCAAAGCAACACCATGTTAAGAGTAATGTTTTTTTTTTTTTTTAATTTCATGGAGACATATCTAACGTGGGTTGCAAAATGCTTACCGAATGTCAGGTGTTGTTTTAATTTAAAAAAAAAAAAATAAAATAAAATAAAATTATTATCAATTTCAAATAATCTTTATTGGTGCAGATGTGTAGGCAACACTCATATAAAATAACTTAAATGCATTTTTTCATTGCATCATCAGTTTGAAACTAACTTTTATGTATTTTTGTTTTGTTTTTTATTTTATAAGATACACTTCTAGAGCAAGCATATGGTTGTGGACAAATGTTTTTATTTAATTAAGTTAAAATGAAGAAATTGAAAGTTGGTGGTAGCATATTTAACAATGGCTGAAGTAGAGCGTGAAATAGGTAGGATTTCAACAGGCTTGCACTGTCACATTGGAAAGGTTTTATTTTATTTTGTATCATTTGGATACCGACATTGACATATGTATATGTCATTTCAGGGATTATCGGTAATTTTTCATGGATTGATTTCTCCAAAAATTAGTAGGCTATATGGAATATCCTCCGAGATATATTTTCATCGAAAAAAAATATTTTTAAAAAAATTCATTTTTCTTGGGGAGATTTTTGTTCATCTGTCAAAACTGCCCCCAGATTATAGCCAATAGTAAAATGCGCTATTTATCAGTTTAAGTTGTGAACAATCGAACGAAGATTTAATTTTTATTAATAAATTTTGAAATCATCTTAGAATAAGAGTTTTAAACTCTTTTGTCGTTAGTTAGTTAGAATAAAAGAGCTTTGGACCAAAATCACAGCCTTGTGGTATTTTTATTATTTTAGAAAACATCCCCTTTTACAGAATTACATCAATTTGTTAAAAACTTTTAATAAAATTGAAATTTTTAACATTCAAACACTTTAAGTTTTATCACTTGTTATCAATTATAGTGATAAGAAAAATATCACATGGAATTGTTTCATTAAATTATTATTGTTAAATATTTTCATATCAGAAAAGGTTCTTTATTTTATTCTTTAGTAAAGATAATAACCACTGTTAAAGGTTTTTTACAAAAAAAAAAAAAAAAAAAAAAAAAAAAAAAATAGGAAAGACTGCACATTTTGTGACATGTCGGCTTTTCTGGGATTATGAACGTGTCCATGTCTATATAGCTACATTTACTCAAATTTTACTGGATTTTTTTCATTTACGTATTTAAAAAAAATTGCGATCTTAAATCGAAATATAATAAAGACATTCGGAAGAAGCAATCCCGAGTTGATCTACACTGCCGGCATCTGTAACAACTATACTGTTCAAGACTTAACTGTTTGTTGAGTAGCTTAGGTTAAGATCGGATGTGATTATGTTAAGTGTGTGCTACCGAGTGCAATGCTTGAAAGCACTTTCCATGGTCGTTAAAAATAAAAAGTCTGATTGTAACTTCGATTTGGCTAATACTGGAGTGGACAGTGACCTACAAAATAAACAATTTTTTAATTTTTCTTCTTCGACACTTTGAAGAATTTCAAATACTGTGCCACCATTTAAAAAAATAAATAAATATAATTAATTAGGTATTCATAATGTTCTTCCATCAACAACGTGTATCGATTTCGACGCATTTCTTAGAAATTTTTAAGTCTATTCCAATTCGAATTGTATATTTTCTTTTCTGCATTATTATTTGTATTCATCATAATTCAAACTTAATACAAATAATAACACATTCCAATGAAAGTGTTTGTTTAGCCAAATCGATGTAGTATTCAACAATTATTATAAACACCCCATCTTCGTATTTCCAAAGAAAACATTTGAAATTGAAAAATGTACCAGGAAAAAATAAACAAAACGTGCCCATTCGTCAACAATACACACTACTGATTCACTTTATTTAAACAAAAAAAAAAAATACGAATACCAGCTAAGTGGTATTGGAAATGTTGTTTGTTTTGGTTTTGCCTTTGCTCTTTTAAACTATTGAATTGTAATTATAGGAAACTATGACCTTGGAAAACTGTCTAGTTTGAAGAATTAAGTGATTTGCAAAAAGACAAGGTCACATGTTTGTGCTTAGAAGAGGAAAAAAAAAAACTAAATCCATCTTATCTTTTCTAATCGTTACTTTTGTTTTTCGGTTACGAAAAAAACATTGAATCATTACCTCGTTATAGGGGGAAATCGAAACTATCCACAATCGTCATTAATGCCTTCAATGCTTAAATTGGAGACAACTCTTCAGTAGTAAGCCATTAGCGAGACACTTTATTTAAATTGGAAAAGTAGTTACGAAATTTCATCACGAGCCATCATCATCAGTGTGCGCACGAGAGAGGCTTGACACTTATTTCTCTTGAGATTCCCGACACATTTTAAAAATATTGTCTTTGACATCTCATCGATCAATAAATCAGTATTCTAACTCTATTATACATTTATCGAGGTGTGTAAGTTTCATTTGTAATCATCACAGCAAAATAAAAGTATAGGTAATGAATATTTGACAATTTTAAGCTTTGCCACCGCGGCGCGCCGCCGGTGGTGGGTGAGTAGAAAAGCAAACTGATGATGAATTAAAATTTAAATAATATGTCAAAGTTGTTCGATTTGACTTGAAATGTTGTTTGTCATAAAATTTATTTTTAAATCTTTCTTCATAGGTGTACATAATGTATAATAACAAGAGTATTCGAACCGATTTACGTTTGACACTTAAAAATCTTTACAAATGGCGTTTACCATTGATTATATCCAGAAGCCGACCGAACCCCACTAAATGACAGTTCTCCTTTGGAAAAGGAAAAAAAAAAACCAATGGAACAACAAATGGAAAACGACATATAATTTTCAAAAATGCAAGTCAGCAAATGTAAATAAAACGAAACTCTTTTTATTTTTGTTCGTTCGTTCACCTTTGTTTTTTTTTTGACTATCCTTGACGTATGGGATGAAATACAAATACAGACTCAAACACACCTAGTGCTACACGTGGATGACAGTTGAATGACCGTTGAAATTTAAATTCGATTTCGTGAAATTCGAACCTAATTTTAAAATAAATCTAAATGAGTAACATGTTAGAATGTTATAAGCAAGGTTTACAAGCACCCGCATGACCTCAAAGAACCACCTTTTTCTCATAATACCTATTAATATTAAAACCCTAACATCCTCTTTGTTTAACGTTTATGATTCATACAGTTTGATAGTGTAAACATGGAATTAAAGTTCATATTTATTATTATTGTTATTAAATTGCGAACCAACAACTTGTTCTTTCTATTTAAACTCATACTCAGCTCTCTCTCTTAAGTAACCTTATCCTAACTGATCTTACATATATCGGGGTTGTTGGCATTACTAAGCTTCCGATGATTTCAGAGACAAGGTCGTCATCACCATCATCATCATCATCATCGTTTAAAAACCGTTTTCACTTGCTGCTTTTGTTTCTCCCTTTTTGCAAAACAATGAACAGAGGCAACGAAAAAAAAAAAAAAAAACAGTGGTGTACGAGTATAAAGCTATTGGGGTCGTTTGCCCGCCGCAATATAATTGTCTAAGATGCGTTAATCATAATCAAGAGAGCAGAAAAAAAATAAATAAAACAACACTATACGTCCCAGAGGTCCAGTCAGTGAACGGAATCGAACTCAAAACTGAAACTAATTTGTATTTGTGTTCTTGCGTATAAGTCACCGCCACCGCGCACTCAACTCCTCTTTGTCAAAAGAACAAGAAATAAAAGTAGAGCGCAAATGGAATGAAATCTTACTTGTACATGATTCTTCTGCTAATAAAGCGGCGGCATAATAATGATGGCAGTGGCAGAGAAGGGAAACGGGTTAAAGTTCTCGCAAACAGCGCACAGTCATTTAAAAAATGTGCGATAACTATTCAGACATATTTCCCTGTTTATTTCCAGCGTATTTTGACTTGTTTTTTTTTGTTTAATGATGTTTAAAGATCTATAACGGAATCTTGATCACTTTTTGAACAATTTCGTAATAGTTAAATGGTGCACCTACTAATGGTTATGTGCAAAACCACTGAGAGCAAGTGTAATGAACACGTTCAGAGACAAACGCTGATGATTATATTTTTTATTATTTTCATTGTGAGTTCACACTTTTTTTTAAACTTAATTGTCAACTTAGACATAAGCTTAAGATAAAAATACTCAAAGAAACTTAACGAACTTCAAAATATTTTGTCTCTATAAGACCCCGATTACACGATTCGTTTTTTTCGGTTGTTTCGTCTTTCACCTTTTTGACAGATTGGGTGAGGGGTGTTAGAAATGTAGAAGGAAGGAATTAACGAAAACAGAAATGGAAATTTCAAGACTTTTTCTGGTTGAACTTTGACGTTTGACGATTTGGCAACCACAATACTCCTCGATGTTAACAAGAACAATTTGAACGAAAATGCAAAAAATATTTTTATTTATTACTATTGTTCCTACTTCCATGACCTTTTTAAATTAATACACGTCCGAAAAGTCGCAAGTGAACTAAGAAATTTAAACAAAAATAAAGACCTATAGCTGTAGCCCACTTCGGAATCAAATTGTATTTATTACTACTGATTATTTTCTTACAAAACAACCACAAATTCCATGAAAGTCAAAGTAACGAAAGGAAGAACGTACGTATTGAAAGTTCGTGGCTTTCAAAAAGACGAAACGAACGAAAAAACGAACCGTATAACCAGGCTCTAAGTGTGTTGACGCGATGACTTTCGAAGCATAACGAGGAGTCGAAGAAGAACGAATGAGGCAAATGATGTGCTCGCTGAGTCAAGGATTAAATGGCCTGACCTTACGATGTTTGAAAAAAGTCACAAGTAAAATATTTTCACAACTCAAAAGTCATTGAGTACCTTATAGAAGACAAGAGAGAGTTTGTTAAGTTTCGTTGAGTGTGCGACTTTTCCTATAAACTAAGCATTCAAATTTGTTTTTATTGTTTTTAATTACAAATTTTACATGACTTTTTCCTTAATTTTGTCTTTCTTATTTTTAAAAGCTAATTCAACTTTATAATGAAATCCAACTGAACACGCCTAAAACAGCGCAGTGACTGACAACTTGTGCTATAAAAACTAGGCAGACATTCCATTTTAAAATTAACAAATTTCGAAGTTTTTATGACGTTTTTCTATAATGTCTTTTTCCATTGGTTTTTCCGTAATGTTTCACTAATTTTCGATCCCAATAGAACATTAAAACTCATCTGTCATCATACATTCACTACTGAACGTGACTATTTAACAAGATCATTTTCATTAAAGTCGATTTCGATTCAACAATTACGGATTTGGTGGTCAGACTTCAGATTAATAGTGGTAAAAAGAACTCAAAACGTGATTTGATTTATGTTTGCAATTGTGTGAATGTCATTTTCTTTTGATTTGGATAAAAAGTGTCACTTTAATTTGGTGTATGTGCAAGTGCGTGTGAAAATATGTGTAGATATTTGCCTGCAAAATTGCTCTAAGATCAGATTTGTTGAATCGAAATCGACTTGAGCATCGCTTTGACAATTAATCCGACAAAAAAATTCAAGGTACGTGTGTGTTCGGAGTAAACACTCCTAAATGAAATCAAATTGCGGAAAATACTACCAAAATATCACTCCCAACAGGTAATGTAAGGCTTCTGGTCTCTATATTCAAAGAAAACAAAAAGTTATTTTTATTGTTTTTGATTTCAGAAGTTTTTCGGAGTGCCTTTTCAATCAAAATGAAATACACCACAAATTCTTCCCAACACACACATTTTCAAAAGTCGGCATTAACAAAATTGTTTTCTTCAAGCATTTATCACTTTGACATGTAAACTCGACGTAAAAGAATGTTGTATGTGTGTGTTCGGAAACTTAGGAAGCGAATAATACTCCCAAGACATCACTCGTAACATCTAATGAAAGGAATTTGAGGTGTTGGAAATGCAAATGTAGTGCTGAACGTTACCTATGAAATAATACGACTTTAATCTTTTCGAACAACTACCTAGATTTATTTAATATATTTTCTCATAAAACTAAGTTATGTTGTGGTGGCAAAAAGAAATTAAATAATGACACCTTATACAATTTAGAAAGATTAACGAGGGAAATTTATTGTTTTATTTTTTCTTTTACTGTGTTTTGTTTCGTTCCAGTTAATACCCAATGACATCGTTTAACGGCGAATAAATAACTTTTTGACATTTACTAATGATCGAAAATGACAAACGCTATCAAAAAATAGAACGCATATTTTTTTTAGTCTAAGAAGTCATGTGCATGACTAATAAGGGTGAATATTATATTTTTTTTCTTAACACAACATGTGGGCTAATCAAATAATTTAAATTAAGAAAAATTTCCAGAAAATATATTTTGATCTTCATTTTATTCCCACTTGCCTAATACACAAAAAAAAAACTCATTTAATATATTCCCTTTAATCGACAGATGCTCACCAAGGTACAATAACTTATTCCTTTCTCCGAAAAAAAAAACAAAAATAAATAAACAAAACGATAAACTAAAAATAAAACTTAAAAACTCTCTCCATTTACAAAAAAAAAACATCTTTTAAAATAATGAATAAAATGCAATTCAACTTACTTATACTCACTGTTCGTGGGCTCCAAAATGTCTCGGCGGCTGTTTTGCTGTAAATAATTATTATTGTTGCGATCGCTATAAGACGAATAAGTCGTCTTTGTTGTTGTTGTCGTTGTATGATGTTGTGGACATTTTGGAACCCACGATGCTACCGCTCGATAAACATCCGTCTTCCGTCTATTGCCGCCATCTTTACCAAATTGAGGTTGTTGTTGATGATGATCATCATCAAAGACAATGTCGTGTACATCATCATCATTGAAATAATTGCTGGCACAGTCATTGTTATTGATATTGTCATGCATGCTGAAGCCCGTTCCTCGGACTACTCTTCTCGTTGTTGCCGTCGTTGTCCTAAAACTACAACTTTCGTTTTTGCCATTGTATAGATAACCACTGGTACGATATTGTTGAGTCTGCTGAGGCTGTGCTTGTTGCCTCTGATGAGTATAATGCAAATGACTAGATGCTTGTGATGCTTGGCCACGAGCTGATTCGAAACAATGTTGATGTTGTCGCTGATAGTAACTGCTACTAATGCTACTGGTGTCGCTGTCATTCTTTCGTCGTTGTTGTTGTATGATCGTTTTGGAAAAGTCCACATAGAGTGGTTCGTTCGATGGTTTTCGAGTGAACTCATCATCATCATCGCTGCCGTCGTTGTCGTCGTCGATATCCTCATCGCCGCCATTGAACTTGGTTCGTGCCACATTACCATCATCTCTGACATTGGTGCGTGGCGCACCACTATACGGACTGTAGTTGCTGGACGATTGCGAAAACGACCGCCGTCGATAGAATTCATCTTCGAATGGCAAACCATTGGGAAACTTTGTGGAGAAGGCTTTTTTTGTTCGCGGGGAGCCCTGGCTTCCGCCACTTAAACTTCCACTAGCACTACTGCCATTGAGAGTACTTCCAGTGCTGCCAGCTCCATCACCACCACCCACTAGCACCGTCGTCGGGTACTGTCGCCGGTTAAGGCAGCCATTGAGCTGTGGCGATGACGAGATGGAGAGTTTGTTGTCCTCTTTGTATTTCTTTTTGTGTTGCAGCGGAGGCGGAGGGATCTTGTTTCCTGGTCCTGATGCTGGTTTGGTTATGTCTTTGGTCACTGGTGGAGCAACTTTTGCTGCCATCGTCGTCGACGTCGAGAACCTGTTGAAGTAACCACCATTGTTGGAACGACTACTATTCGAGTTCATAGGAACATTTTCTTTTGGCAATTTGACTGTGTTGTAGGCTCGTTTCTGGGAGCCACAATTGAGGAGCGTAGAAGTGGGACGCCCACCGTTGCTGTTGTTGTTGTTGCTGTACAAGGCAGCACCGTATTTCGGGACAATTGACTCGTCTGAAGCACCACTACTGCTAACCGCAGGTGACTTGGCGTGCTGGGGTTGGAGGTTATTCCGGCTTCGGAAGCTGATGTTACTCTGGTTGCCACGATCGAAGTTTTGTGATCTTGCTATGTTGTTGTTGTTGGATCGACTCCGTAGGAATTGTTGTTTGCTCGTGCTATTTGTGTTATTGTTGTTGATGTTGTTGTTGTTATTCACAGACAGTGTTGTTGGTTTTGTCGGTGTTAGGTTTTTTGTTTTGCCACCATTAACAGCATCGGCATAGGATTCAATGCGCCTGCATGTCTTTGGGGTGAGGGGTTTTATGACAGTTGGTACGGTTGATCCTGTCACCCTGCGGTAGTCGTCTCTAGCTGCTAATCCAGCTGTTGACTTCGTGCCATACAAACTACTACGAAATGGTTGTAGTCTTTGATTGGTGAACGATGAGGATGATACTGATTGGACTGATGATGATGAGGAGGATGCTGTCGGTGATAAATAATTGTATTGTGGTTTTGTTGTGGTAGATGATGCCGTTGATAAAGAGTTGAGTTTCCCAGCTCGGAATGAGCTATAGGGGCGACTTGTGTATTGTCCCACAGGCATTTTGTTTAAATTTTTGTTTGGTTATTACAATTTTTGTTTATATAAGATATTTATTTTATTTGTTTAGTATAACTTATCACAATTTAATTATTTTTTTTTTTTTTAACTTACGATTTATAAATTCGATAGACAAATTAAAAATTTAATTTTAAATTAAAAACAATAACAAAAATATATCACACTTTTATTTTTCTTTCTTTCTTTTGTTAATTTTTTAAAAGAATATGAAATTATGATTTTTTGTATTTTCTTTTTAAAAGAAACTTTTATAGATTTTCTATTTTATTGTAGAACAAGTTGTGTTAATTTTTTTTTTCTTTTTTGTATTAGTTTGAGTTTAATAAATTAATTATTATAATGTTGTTAGTTTTGTTGCTGATGTTGTTGGTGTTGTTTTTATCACTTTGATTTTGTTTGTTTTAAGTCTATGATGGCGGTGGTTGCTAGGATCCGCCGTCATTTGTTGTTGATAATTATTACGTTGCAACTTGCTTTCCGAATTAAGTTTTAATTTAATAGAAACAAGCCGATGCATTATTAACTAAAAATTAAATTAAAATTAAATCAATGGTTAATTTGAAACGTTTGTGTTTGTTGTTACAATACGGCGTTTTTCCTTGAGAAGTCTTATGAGTTTTGTTGTTTCTTTTCGTTTGACTTAAACTAGACCCGTGTTATTTTGTGCAAAGTTGTTAGTTTAATTTTAAATTTTACTTCGTTTTTTGTTTAACTTTTTGTCAGTGCAGAAGTATCTGTCCATAGGGACAGTAACTCTGATAAACCTACCTAAGATTTACGAGAAAAACTATATAGTACTGTATTTAGAAAACAACTCCCTTTTGCTTCAATATAACCCCAAATTTTTGTACAGGCAAAAAAGTAAAGAAAAAAATATCCTAAAACCGCTTCTTCAAAATATCAAATATTACCTATAAAAACTTTTTTTTTATTAAATCCCACAAGTGGTTTCTAAGATTATGTGGAACAAACTTTTGAAAGCCATGGAGATCCGTGCAAGTTTGGTATAAATAACGTCAGCCAAAAAATAACTTGGTTGTTGTTGTTTCATTCAAAATTCAACAAAATAAAATTAGGCTGTATTTACATAGATCAAATTTTTGCTCGTTGAAGCTTTGTTAGAGACTTTATTGAAAAAAACGAAGGCTTTGCCTTTAACTCAGTAGCTGGTATGCAAAACAAAACTTAATTTCAGGCTCAAATAATATTTTTGTATGATAAAAAAAATCTGATTTGAGACTGAGATAAATTTTTTTGAATACAAGTCAGTGTATTCACTTAAAGTTACCGGAAGATAACTTTTTTTTTAAGCTTGCTGCAATTGGGTTATCGAAAAATAATAATTAGATTATTATAATTATTTTTTTTATAATTATTAGAGTATCTAACATGTCTTGAATATGAAAGTCAAACCAATCTACATAAGTCGAACTAGGTATTCCACAAGATTCCATTTTGAGTCCTCTACTGCTTTCTATTCTAATCATATAATGCGGGAATTTTATCTACAAGAACGAATCATTGTATTTAGCAAACGATCGAATTATTGCCTAGAATCTCTGCTATGATAAACAAATCAAAATTGTATGCACTTGAGCGGGAATTAAATTAGGGTTGCCATGTATTTATTGTCAAAAAAGTTGAGCTTTAAGTAGATTTTATTATTAAATAAATGGATTGGCACGTACCAGCACCCGGTAAAGCGCTACCAACACTGGCGTTAAATTTTAAACAGCCTAATAGTATGAAACTACATTATATTTTTATAATTTTGAAATATTTTAATAAAATGTTCCAAATTTTTAATACTTTTAAGCTAGTATGTAAAATACTAAACCAATTTTCTTCATAAGCTCTAACTGAACACGTCTAAAAAGTGACAACCCGTCTAAAACTTCACAAACATACCTTATTTTGACATTTATAAACGTCAAAGTGTTATATGGATTTATATAGTACGTTGCTAAAAAGATAAAATAGCAATTTGGTGATTTAAGTTTCAGTAAAATGTGAGGAGTACAATGCAAGCAAAATGTAAGCTGGATTGCTTTATACATTTGCTACTAACCTATATATATTTATTTTAACAAAAACAATGCTAACGTAGCTTAACCGCTTTCAACCGATACAATATGAAACCAAATTAAGAAATTATATTTAAAAAAGTACATGTCTACATAATAATAATATAACCTTAAAATAAACACCCCTTTTATTTTTAGGTAAATAGTACACAGACTTTTTTTCCCATACAAAGACACACTAATATGATGGGACCATACGAAGGTGTTGAGTGTGTTTTTATTTTGTTTGTAAAATTTATTATAATACAAGGGTGTAATTCCGATTTCACCCTCGTTAGTGTTTTCCGGATGTGCATTTGTATGCTTCAAAAATCAATATAAATAAAAACTGACAATTTGTTTTTATATTGAGCAATTAATGAAGTTGTCAATTATTGTATGAAGGAAGTATGGATAAGGTACCAACTGGTGAAGGGACATAAGAAAGTTGATAAATTGACAAATACGAATACATTCACCCCTATTCCGATTGTGTGGGTGATTATTTACGCTTAAAAATGAAATTAAAAATATATAAAGTTGACTTTTGTAAGAAAAGTGGAGGGCACAAATTTTCATCTTTAAACCAAACCAAACAAACAAAGGTTTTAGATTCCCTAAATTCGAATCCAACCTTAGAACTGCTTCTTTTGCCTTCAGGTTTTCAACGTAATCATATCTTAAAGCGAAGATTTTTTTGCTTAGATATGTTAAACAATTAAAAACAAACTGTTAACACCACCTCAAATCACTAGCTTGGCCTACACCAAATAAAACGAAAACAGAAACTTCTGTTCCAAGCCCACATCAAATACCTAAAGCAAAAAACCATTTCTTTGCTAGCTCTATTTGGTGAGAGTTATAAATATGCAGAAATGTTTTATCGCACATGATTTTTGTTTAATGCGGGCTTCTAAGGGTAAATTGAGATTTCAATCTAAAAATTGTTTTTTTTTTCTTGATTGATTTATTTTAGTCATTGTATTCGTGTAATTGTATTTCTGTGTAATAACTTAAAAAACTCTTCATCACTTCATGCACTTTCAAAAAGCGAAAAATTAGATGGATGAATTTACAAATTTATTCAATTTAAACTGTTTTTTTTGTGAACACAATTTTCGCCTTCGAAATAAATTAAAAAAATTAAAAAAAACACACATTTGCAAACTGACAGCTCAACATTTTATTGGTGTCAGTGCAGAGAAATTTAAATCTGAGAAAAAATTTAGTTTTATAATTGAGTTTAAATCAAAAAACTAAATCAATTAATTTACCAAATGGAACATACAAATTGACATCTGGTACTTTGAAAGCTTCAAGTCAAAAATAAATTGATTTGTTACCAATGGAAAACACAACTAATTGCATGATGTGATTTGTCCTTCACATGCATTAAACCTTTTTGTTCATAGTGTTGCTTTTCTCAGTGTGGGCGTTTCCACTTAACACAATACACTAATGAGTATTGTTTGACGTTAGACAATAAAGCAAAATAATGCTTTATTTCGAAGACAGGTGTAAAGCCAATAGAGAAGCAAGTGGCCTCGTCCAGACTTAAAGCGATGTAAGTTTTTGGCGAATTTTTTTTGAATTAAATATTCTTTCTGCCACAACTTTAAAGGGGAGGAGGGGCAAGGTAATTTAAAAAGTTCTAAAATAAGCAAATTTCAAATTCATTCATTTGTAATATCATTCTTGTTGTGATGGACTAAAAAATCTCTGGAAAATCCGATTTTTTTTTATTTAATTGTTTGCTCGGCAAAAAGGCGATTCTGGACTTTCGGGTGACATTTGGAACAAAATATTATGGTTACCGATTTGTCAAGCCAAATAAATGTCAAACTAAATGAAAGATTCCGTGCGTTTATCACATCAAAATTTGTAAGTACTTAATTTTCAGATTGACCAGTGATTGGCCAGCATTCATAAAAAGTAAGATGACAATCAGTTGTTTAGTGGAGTTTAGTTACGTTTTAACTGAGTTTTCAGCAACAAATTCCCGAATGAAAATTAAACTGACAGCTTTTCTATGTATCTAGGCGTTCAACGACATAAATTAAGTACCGACTTAATTTTTAGATGTTTTCATATTTTTGCATTATACGAACCCATTCCTACGAAGATGATTTATTGAAAAACCACTCTTTGAAATGTGAATTTTTAAGATTAATTTTTTTTTGCTCAGGAAAGGTGAGTTTAGGGCGACATTTGCAATGAAATATTCCGTGTACGGTATAATTTAGTTTGTTACTTCTGTCAAGTTATGAACTGTCAAATTCAATTTCAGGATAGGATCAACGATGATGGTTAAAAAACTGTCTTTGTGACGGCAGGAAAGTCTGTCAAAACAGCTGTCAACGTATTAAGAGTGTTGACGTTTGCACGACTTGACAGATTTGAGCCAGAATTTGAATCATTAAGTTGACGTAGAAACAAGATTGCGACCTACAATATTTAAAAATATTTTTTTAAGTCAAAACGAGTTATTTTAATGTATCAAGTTTATTTCAGTTTAAAGAACTATCATATCGGTTCGGAAAAACATCTAGGGAAAATATTTTCGAAATGAAACACCAAGCTACATTATTCCACAAAATGTTTTAATTTCCATAACACAAAGTTTCATGCCATTTTTGTTGCAGTCATTTAAGGTGGTTCTTCACCAAGAACTGATGTCCAGACTGAAAATAAGTTGGCATTATCACGACTAATTTGTTAAATTTTGACAATGATAAAATTATCACGATCAGTTTTTTTAAAATCTGACAGTGACAAGTTTGTCGTTATCTGAAAATAACCCACTTAACGTTTTTACTTCTTACTGAGATCTCATTGAAAAAGTGAATTTAGAATAAATCAGGATCAACTTTTTGACAAAAAAGATTGCCGAGATATCAGTGAATTCTAGAAATATGAAATTATCATGACAATATTGTTGTTGAATTTAATTGACAATAATTATGTCACCTGTCAATATTTGATGGACTTAAATTTTTTGCAGAAAAGTACGATAAGTTTCTGGAATTGTCACTTGTCCATTCTTATAACAATGGCCCTCGTTAAGCAAACAAAATTTTGAACTAGGTTGAACTTCAATTTAAAATGAATCAAAAATCATAAATTCAATAATGATTCTTGGATTGAAGAAATTAGCTTGCAATAATTGATAATTATTAAAATCTTTGAAAGTGAATCGTGTATCGAGTAAGCCTGTCTAAAAACACAAAAGATATCACATCTTTCTTTTGTCATTACCGAGGATGAACTTCAATACCTATGATTAGGTATAGTTTGTCACGACTATCAATTAAATTAAAAAAGAAGCTACCCATACTTATCTAATAGTTATATAAATAAGTTTATGCTTCATTCGTTATAAGAGCTTCTTCATAACAATGCCAAAGATAATAATCTCGAAATATAATAATGATAATATAATTTACAATGTCCGTTTTAACAGTCAATTTTCTATTTTTATTAAAATTAAAAACAAAAAGAAACAAAATAATAAAATTTAATTAAATTTGATTGACTGAACAAACGACCACTTTGAACATTCAAACTTATGTATACGAGTATAAACAACAAAAGTCCATTGTAAATTAACATTGGGTGATGTACTTGACCTTCAATGGACATAGATTCTTTAATAATAATTAAAAATAATCTCTGATGTGATTATTTTTTTTTAATCAAAAGAAAACTATACAGATGTTCAAGTTAGCGTAATTGAATATTCCCAACAAAACGCATACAAATCCACTTGATGGCATGCCTGGAACAAAACATTATCATGTCACCATAGCAGACATCAAAGTTAAATTTAAAAAAATCTCAGATTGGTACTTAATACGCGGTCAGCAGCAATAGCATCGGACACAAATATAAACGAATTGTTAAACTGCCTGATATATTGTTTGACAGTTTTAATTGAAACACTCAGTTTTACAATTATATTTTATTATTTGTAGAGCTAATGGCTTTGATTGTGTAAATGCGTTGTTAATTCAATCAGTGAGAAAGAGGGACTGTGGGAAATAAAATCACTTCTTGCCATAAAAGAACACTGCGACAAGTTGGTCAATAAATTGAACAAATCAACCAAGGTCTTGAGAGTATATCCACCTTTCTGCAACATTCAATCAGAGTCATAGCAATTAACAATGTTTTATCGAATGAAGTTCAGCACTTTATCATCCAACCCAATACTTTCCCCCTCCTCCTATATAATATAAATACATCATCGATCATAGCGACAGAGGTCACTACTTGTTGATGGTGGCACTGTTGTGAAGTGTTCAAAATATTTGTTTTCTTTCAGATCTTTTGTTAATTTAAATGGTTCATGCTATTTTATTGCTTGATCAGATGTCTTTAGCGTGTCTTGGAACAAAACAAAAAAAAAAAACAATAAAAAGTAACTATTTTACAACCAAATTTATTTTTTGCTGGCGACGCACCTTAAAAAGCGAACTTGAAAGTTTATTTCTTTTACAAGATTTTCAATATCAAAAAAATATAAAGTTGATTTAGTCGACAAGTTCAAGGCCGATCAAGGTAAGTTAAGAGCAAGTGTACTTAAAACAAAATAAATAAAAACATTTTGCTGTTGATTGCAGTAATAAGGAACTTAAAAACGAAATACTCTTGAAGGTGATAAAACGGGAAAGGGTATCGTATTTAATTGGAGAGAAATTCAAGCTCATTTTACAAAAACAAATTTAGTACAATGTTCAAAAATGTTCTTCTTTACATTACACCTTGATATGATATTAATTTTAATAAAAATTATAGAAAATTATTATTCTTATAAAATATTCTAATAACAACGATGTGCTTGCCTTTCAAGCTAAATATTAAAACTTAACAGTGACGAACATAAAACGCATAGAAGAATCAGAAGAATTGATCGTTAGGACTAATGACTGATTTGTTCACAGCTAAAACACCTTTAATCAATGAATTATTGTAGTATAATAGAATTTGTACATTGACCAACATTTTAATTTTGTTGTCCTAAATAATGGAAGTTGGCTAAAATAGGCGACTTTGCAAATTCGATTAAACATAGACGAATTGTTTTATATTTTGTAATAAACAGCTTAAACCCCATGGTTTATAGCTTTGTGGCCACACAAAAAATTGATGTACTAGGGCTAAGCTCTCCAACGATATATATAATATATACCTAATTCATGGGCAAGGTAGACTAAAATGTACATTCTCCTTTAAGTGGGATTTTACTTTTTTTTTATAAATAGGGCTGTAAGCGTTAAAAATTTAGGGGCATATTTTCGAAGACTTTACTTTTAGTCTAAGCTTGCGACTTTTGTAGCCCTCTTTAGGCCTTCCAAAAATGCTGAAAAAAGTACTGTATTAAATCTGTAGAGTTTCCGACCCTTGCTTTTAATAGCAAATATTGAACAAAAATTGTTGAAAATATTGCAATACAATTTTAACACTTTTGTTTACCGAGATAATTGACTTGATCTCTAAAATTGAGAAAATACCAAGAATGTTAACATATTTTGGGAGAGATGGACATGAAATTAGGGTTGCCAGGTTGTATCTACATAAATAATAGAAAAATGTCAAATGTAAAAATTTTACAATGTTAAAATTGCTGTTGCCAATTTAGGGAAATATAGTCCATTTTCTGATAAACTTTTAGCTCATTATGGCACGCCTGCACGAAATAAGGAAAATTCGTATTCCTGCTTCATTGTCTCCGCTAAAAAAAACTGAAAGTTGCGAGGGACAAAATCTCCTCGACTGAAAAGGATCTAAAGTATTTAAAGATATCGATTCACTGTAGATTTAAAGAGTTAAATACTTATTTGGTATCACTTGTATTACGCTAACTTTGTAGGTTTTTCAAAATAAGGACTGCACACAGATTTGAAGTCCAGGAAAATTAGACTTTTACTTCAGAAAAAATCGGAGAAAGCTGAATTTTGGTATACACGTTCTGTGAACCTTCCTTAATAAGCCCAGAAAGTTCCGCCAAGATATTTTGGGTGCTAGCTTTTTTATAACGGTTCAAAGACGAAAAAATTTACCAAAAAGTCAGTATATCTCCATTTCTAACGGCTTTTCGTCCAAAAAACTTAAGTTTAAAATTACAGAGCATAAAATTTACAATAAAAAAGTTCGTAAAACTTTACTTATATCTATAAGCTATATCTATATTAAGCGTTCAAAAATTAGTTTTTAGATAGTGTGAACTGCCAAAAAAAAAAAGTTTTTTGCATTTATTTTTAAAACTGTAAGCTTAATCGAAAAATTACATTGACAAAAAGTGTACATTATGAACCTTTATAAAAGCATGCATTAACGTTTTTTTTCTAGAAGCCATAATGTTTACATCATTATTTAAAAAAAATCACTAAAAGTCGAAAATACTGGTTTTCGTCTCTTTACCGTTATAAAAAAGCTAGCACCCAACATATCTTGGCGGAACTTTCTGGGCTAAGGAAGGTTCACAGAACGTGCATAGCAAAATTCAGCTTTCTCCGATTTTTTTCGAAATGTGTCCTTATTTTGACTAATTTTCCTAGACTATGATATAAGCGAGTAGCAAAAAAATAAATAAATAGAGACAAGTTTTGTTTGCGTATGATTATTGCTTAAAAACAAAATTATATATTTACTCATAAAAATAAGTAAAAGATTGCAAAGTCAAGAACAATCTACTTTATGAGAAGCTTTTAGGTGCTTTAAACATGCATCACAATTTTCCACCAAGTTCATAATTTATTACTTCTTAAAACAACATTTGAAAATATGCATTATGACATACATTTATAAATTTGTCTAAAATTTACTTTAAAAGGTAATTTTAAATACGCTTTAATTTTGTTCGCTGTTCATTGTTCATTGCTAATTGCGAAATGGCAGAAATCTTTGTTTCTATTTTTTTTTTTAATTTTATTTTATGTACATTCAAGATCACGCATTAAAATGATCTTTAAATCTATTCAAATGTGTAGAAACGTTGCAATCTATTTATAATTTTTGTTCATTCATTCACGCCCGTTTAAAATATTTTCACAATTTGAACCTTTCAAGAACATTTTTTCTACACTCTTTAGGATTAAATTAAAGAAAAAAAAAGAGGAATTTTGTTGTTCTTAAAATATATATGCATACTCGTACATCATCGATTAAGAATTAAATGTTTGTGAAAGTTTTTTTTCATTATTTAATTCATGATGAATCCAGTATACAACTTCGAGTGTAGGCAACACCTGAGTGATCTATTTTGTAAGACAAAATACAGATAATTTTTCAATCTAATACATTTTCTTTGATGTTTCATTAAGAAATATTTTACATAGTCATTGAAATTCATAAATGTACAAATTTGAAATAAAACTGATGTTTATCAGATCACTATACGTATGTTTTGTATAGGTACTCGTAAGTTTACTTAAAAAATGTAAATTTTGCAGTTTTAAATATCAAGGATAAAGCACTTGAATAAATGAACCTTAATAATCTTATCTTTGATTGACGAATTTTTAGGTAGACAAGGAGTTTTTTATTTTAATGCATTTCATTTTTGGTAGGTATTAGTCCTCCTGGTCAAAATGCATCTTACAAATACGAGTGGAAATACACAGAAGATGTCTTCGTAAAGTCACGATATTCCTTACATTATCAGTATACCAAAATTGTAAAGTTTACTCGCCATCACCCATATGGTCGCGGAATAAAAGGCTACTATTTGCTTAACTGACCCTGAATTTCATTTTCAATGTATCTTTGAACAGTTCCATTTTGAGAACATGAATAAAACGTATTCTTGAATAATTGTAAATTGACAAGTCAAGACGTGTCCAACGCTACATGCAAAATAAACCTATTAAAATAGAAACAATTAAAAAAGTCTATTACAGATCAGAAGTGGGATTCGAAAGCAATTTATAAAAAAAACAATACGTTGTTTAATGAAGGTTTTGCTGATGCAATGAAATTGCATCTATACATTTTTTGACTCTACTTTGACGAGACTTGTTTATTTGATGAACGCATTTATAGTTTTACTATCAAAAATATCGTTACATACAAAAATATGTTGTTATTGAAATTTGACTCACTAACAAAATGAATTTGAAAATCAAAAATGTTCGTTGTTTGACAAAAAATAAACCAACAAAAAGAATCGAGTTAAGTATTTGTTGAATTTAGTTAAAGACAAAAAGTCTTTAAATGAACGGAACAAACATGTAAACTGCGTGTTGAAAACGTGTCTCACAAGTCAATCAAAAGGTCGAAAAGCTTTGTGACACGCCTTTTTAAAACCCAGTTTTATTTTTGTTTCCTTCATTTACAAAATATGGGTAACAGACGAATGATCGACAAAATAATTTTTGAAAAAATCTCAGGAGATTTCGACTGTTTTGAAAAAAAGTCGAGCAAAATATCGACTTATCGATAATTTTTCACAATAAAATTTAGAACGGTACGATGTCAATTTTTAAATTGCCGACCTTATAATCCCGACATAAAATTGTCGACTGGTTAGAATATCACATAATAAGTGCTTTAATGGTAATTGAAGACGATGCGAAAACAGTAAGTCGACTATCAAAAATCTTGACTGTTGAAATGTTAATTGCTAAAATATCAACATTTTTGAAAAATCGACATTTTAAAAAAATTCATTCACGTTTCTTCAATATTTTGATAAGTCGGCCTTTTAACCAGTCAATATTTTTTTATCGTGTTTTTGAAGATCGATCTTAAAAAGTCGATTTATTAAAAGTCGACATATCGTACCTACCCAATCCAAAAAATCTTTGACAGGAAACAAGCGTGAATTGCCTGCAAAAAATTAACAAGAGCAACCCCCACGCAAAAAAAAAATTATTATTATTGATACATACTTCTTAGGCTCAACAAATATTCTTTCGGCTTTTATTAATTTTTTTATTAAAACGAAAATCACGCCAACGAAATTCTTATTTGTCTCCACACGTAAGTGTTTGGTTCGTCGAGCATAACTCAAAATCGTAATTTTTTTTTATTAAATGCTCTAAATTGATTAAATAAGAGACATTTTAAGAAGGTCTATCATCGATATTTAAAGCATTTCACAACAGTAGTGGATTTCGAAAGATGTGGACGTTAAAACTTTTCATTTTTATAGCTTTTGGGATGCTTTTTCCGAATTTTCATTTTGCCACCTCGCACCTTTGCCGCTAACGCCGCCATTTTGGCGACCAAAAACAGTTTGGCGAGAAACTTTTAAAATGGCGGCCTTAGCGGCAAAGGTGTGAAGAGGCAAAATGAAAATGGGGAAAGAGCATCCCAAAATCTACAAAAATGAAAAGTTTTCAAAACTGCTTCAAAACTTTCCAGGCAAAACAATATTTTTTTTAAATTTTTTGTATTCAAAAAACCTATGTTTTCGAAATATGACCATTTTTGAAGTCGCAATATTTTGCAACTGATGTGTTATATGTAATAAAGTGTCTTAATATTTCTTCTAGAGATAATTAAAATCTAACAAATAGGTTCAAAATATTTTCCGTCAATTTCGTCATTTAAGAGTAAAAATAATTTCTTGAAATAATGATATAGTGTAAAAATTATGGCTGCTAGAAAAAAATGTTAATGCAAGCTTATAAAGGGTTTTATTATGTATAAATTTTGCATAGATAATTTTTCGATAAATGGTGCCGTTTAAAAGATATATGCAAAAAACCTATTTCTTCGACATTTGACGCTATTTAAGTACCAATATCTTGCGACTTATGACTTGCATGGAAAAAAGTGACAACACTATTTTCTAGAGAATATTATGGTCTACAAATTGA
Source organism: Melangyna quadrimaculata (assembly GCA_949320155.1). Classification (NCBI taxonomy): domain Eukaryota; kingdom Metazoa; phylum Arthropoda; class Insecta; order Diptera; family Syrphidae; genus Melangyna; species Melangyna quadrimaculata. The sequence continues at coordinate 466,383,028 of OX439483.1, read as the reverse complement.
GTCTAAGTTTTTTTTCGACAACTTCGTCATTTAAGAGTAAAAAGCGAAAAACTGGAAATTTAGGATTTTTGTCAAACTTTTAAGATAATTATATCTTTAAAACGGTTGTTTTTAAGAAAAAAATAGTTTTTTTCCAGTAGGGGGTTACAGAATGTACAAACCTTGCATTCAGATGTTTTCAAAAATATGAACCGTTTAGGAATTATACGTGAACAAATGAAGTTTTCGACAATTAACGTTTTTTGAAATGCCGATATCTTCTTAACGGTGAGTCGTAGGAAAAAAATTGTCAAGACTTTTTTTCTTCGGGATCACAAAATCTTCAAGTTTTGCATGAAATACTTTTCGATAGCATTTACCGTTTCGGAGTTATATGCGAAAACCTGATATTTTCGACATTTAACCTCGAATGGTGGCGTTAGCGGCAAAGGTGCGAGGTGGCAAAATGAAAATTCGGAAAGAGCACCCCAAAAACTATAAAAATGAAATGTTTTCAAAAACTACTTCAAAACTTTCCAGGCAAAACTACCAAATGACTGGACTATAAATGCCCCACAAACTTAACTGTTCAAAAAATCTTATACAATTATCTACCAAATAACCAATTTTCAATTATATTCATTATGCACCACAAGTTTGGGGATGGATGAGTCTGAGGAAATCGAGAAACTTCAGGGAAGCTTTATCAAAAATTATTCAGACTACCTATGAAAACCCAAAATTATTTGATCGATTCATTTGGAAACGGTCTTACCCACGTTATTTACTAGCACACTGAAAATAGATGCTGATTATTTAATTAAGGTTCTAGGATTTCGAGAAGCTCAGTTGATCAAAAAGATGCTTCTGTGCGGATCATCTAAGGAACAAAGACTGTTGGTTTGAAAAATGGTAAACGTATTGGCAGTTCTTATGGAGTAGTAATACATATATTGATTCAAACAACATTCAAATTATCCACCTAAACGAGGATGTGGTTTTTAACTGTCTAATAGAAACAGCCACTATATCAGAAAGGCGTATAATATAATTGCCCCATTTGAAATATAATATGGATCATATTATTTTGATATTGTTTAAGCTTTAAAGAAATTTCTTTAAAATTCAAAGTCAGATGTGAACTATTACGTCTTAATGGAAAACCATAATGGCAGTTTCAAAATTCAAATTATTAATACAACTGCCAGTTGTAATTCCCAACGGCCTGCATCATTCTTACTCAATTTTCCGAATTTGTTTGTTAAATATCAAATATTAATATTTATTAATTATCGATTGATTAATTAACGTAAGAAAATTATATGATTGATCGTATGAAAATAAGGGTAAACAGAATTCAAAAAGATCAATTCTTGTTTTGTAGGAAAGTTTTTGAAATAACAAACTAGTTTTCTTGAAAAGTGTAGCAATCGCGGCTTAACCGGCCTTGACTTGAAACCACTAATCTCTTTTTTTTTTTTTTATTAGAAAAATCTGAATCAATTAATTTAGTTCTTTACGAACAACAATTTTAATGAGCTTCTATAAAAAGGTATTCATGTTAAAAATCAGAAAAAAAATCTACCTGTCTATCAAATTATCAGAAATAATACCATCAAAATGAAACACAATTTTAAAGCTTTACTAAGTCTTAATAATCTGCCCTTTAATTACAAAACCTTAATAATTTATCCTTCTTATGTCAACAAATCAACTAATAAAAATAAAAACTCATTCTTCCTTTCAACTTAAACAAAGTTCATGTTTTGAACTGTCACTTTTGTATAAATCACTTTATTTGGTATTTAAAAAAGATACTTTCTACCATACAGATAAATTATTATAAAAAAAAAACTTGTATCTCAGGTCTAAGCTGCAGCCTGCACCTGCAATACTAAACAAATTAAAAAAAAATACGAATTTAAAATAAACAAAGTGACATTCTCTCTCGCATAATATTCCGTAAACGTATTTTACATACATACAAAATAAAAAAAATGGGAAAAAAAAATACTACCAACAACTTTGCACAAAACTTTATTTTTTTTATTGAATTGATTAATCGATAGGAAGACAGAGTCTACCAATTCAAGACACAGGCAGACCGACCGACCGACAGACATGAGGGCCAGACCGATCCATCCAACAAAATTACTCATTCTCTTCACGTGGGTCATCTTATTGAGAAGAGCTTTAGTTGTTTTTTTTGTAACGTCTTTTAAGTTTTTTACTTTGTTTTTAATTTTAAATCCCACCTTCTTCTTTGTTTAGCACAAAAAACGATCATTCAAACAAAAAGAAGTGAACTGAAGAAAAAAAAAAAAAATTCAAACAGGTAAAACAAACCGTGATCACGATCATCTGGTTCAATACGTGTAATACGTCACTTTTTCTTTATTTTTTTTTTCTTATTCGTGTCATCTAATTTTAAATAAATTTAAACAAATAGTGATAACAATATCGTCACTGATAACTAAATGCTCTCTATTTAAAGAAACAAACAAAACAGCTGATAACACAAGCTTCTATAACACTCTTATCACCCACTGAAGTAGACAAGAAAAAACACACACATTTTAGGACTTCTCAAGGAAAAACAACTATCGTTCATAGAGACTAGAAAGAATATTGATTGTAGATCAATTTTTGAATCACATACTTTTCAATTTACATTATCACTAGCATAACACTTGTATTATTATTTTTTTTTTTTAATTTTGTTTTGTTTTTAGTTTGAGAGAGAGAGAGACTAAAAAACAAACTGAAGATCATCAATACACCGGAAACACACGATCATAAACTTCGGTTAATCCTTTATGTTTTGAATTTTTGTTTTTGAAAAAAAAACGTGCGCCGCGTTGATGGTGGATTTTTTTTTTTTGAAAACAACAAATTCCGCAAAGTGGAAGAAAATTCAATAATATTCACTTTTCTTCTTTATTAACAAAAAAATAAAATAATTAATTGATAATTCTTTCGGAATTATATTTGTCAAAAAAATTTAAAAACACTTCATACAACACATTTATTAATTTATTATAAATTATTTATATTTTTTTGTATTTTGTCTTAAATATATTTCGCAGTGGTAGGTACCTCCATCCGCTATAAAGTAATCGCATCGACTGAATTTAATTCCAACAGACAGACAACTTCCAGCCCCAAAAAGGGGCGCTCGCATAGAAATCGCTCTTTGTGTGATGGCAGTCCGTGCAGCGGCTATACAGCACCAGCAGCGGGCCCCTCGCTCGCTTGCTCGCTAGCGTAGGTTACACTTTATTTACTCACCAAGTGGGTTTTTGTGTATTTCTTATGGGGTTTCTTTTCTTTTTGTTTATTTTGTTTTTATTTTTATTTTATTTCTACTTTAGCAGCTTCTAGTAGTTTACGGTTTATCCTAAGTAGTTCTTCGGGTTTTCATAAATGTATATTTTTTAAAAAGCAACTTGTCTTTTAGATATTGACAAGTCTACGATATAAGATGGAGAGAAACTTACGATCTTAGTTATACGATCACTTAATATTTTCTTAGCAATGTTATTCAGCTTAGGAGAACACTAAGAAATTATTTAATTTAATTTTTTTTTTTATAGATATGATTGCTCATTGCTCTTGCTGACAAAGCTTAATAGCTGGAGAACTTAGTCTTAGAGGTTCTCTCTCTCTCTATAGGACAACATATAAGAAGCAAAACAAAATGTTTTGGAGAATTTCATGGTTTTAGTTTGGTTTATAAGGTGGTTGTCGCTAAAAGATTAACCTACATTGGCTAGGGTGTACTGTGGATCTTTTTGATAAAAGTAGTTGTCAAATTGTTTTTATTTTTTTGTTGATAATCATCCCTATTGCGATTGTTGATTGATAGTTAACAAATATTGATATTTTGATTTTTTAAACTCAATTTACTGAAAATGTGATCAACTATTCATTGATATTTGTCAATTTCTTTTATAATTCACAATGGTTTGCATTATTCCCAATGACCAAAACTTTTTTCGGTTGGGTGGTTTAATATCGAATTTCAATATTTATCAACTATCAATCAACAATCTCAAATCGCAATAGGCAAGAAACTTGAACATGAGAGAGCTAGTTCTTAAATGTATTTAATTGAATTATTCGGCCGAGTTTACCAAGCTTTTATATGTTATTTCAATATGAACCCGATATTTGCAGAAAAAATGCATGCGGCACTGCAATTTGAATTTGAAAAACGAAATTTTATAATAGGTTAAATCATTTCAAAGAGTAGGTATATAAACGTATTAAGAAGTACTGCATGCAGCAACGCTTGCAGTTTTTCTGCATATCGGGCTGATGTATTCATTTCATTTAAAACTTTGATAGAATCCATTGTATTCATCGCTTAACTTGTATGACGCCCTCTCTTTCTAACAACCAGGCGGGAAAACTTTTTGAAGCGTTATGCATAAGTTATAACTTGTATAAGGATGCACTAGTCTAGACCAAGGCGCCTAGGGGTAAAGAACTGAATAAAATCCTATCTGAATAGGTGCATATATTTAGATTGAGTCCACTATTTGATAGTGGCTGTAGATCAGATTATCATTGTGTTGATGATATTTATGATGAAACAAACAGTTTTAGGGCATGTTATTCTGCAAGAGCACTTACCATACAATACCTACTAATTACCTACATTTTAACTAGACAAGTACAAGTTTTGAGAGCGGGATAATCCCAGTTTCAGAGTAACAACGCAAGATAACTTCTGAATTTTTGTTCATTCAATGTGAGTGTATTAACTAGTGTACCTTATTGCACGTGTATTCGTGTAATAAAATTATTTGTGTAAGTATTAAGTATTAAGAAATACACGCGCACTTAAAAATACATGTGTGATAAGAAATACACCTGTATTAAGAAATAAACGTGAATTTTGAAATACACGTGTACTTAGAACTACAAGTGTACTTAGAACTACACGTGTACCTAGAAATACACGTGTACTAAGAAACACACGTGTACTTAAGGAACACGTGTGAATTAAGAAATACACGTGTAGTTATTTGCAATTGTTTAAATAATTTCTTGTGACGGTCTCAAAATAGATACAATTCGAATTTAAATTTTGAAACAAAAAATTTCAATATAACCTTGTTTTTGATGTCTCCAATGCAATGGTCGAGTTTATATATAGACTCCGGTTAACAATTAAACAATTAAAAAGGAATTCCATTTTTATAATTACACGTGTATTTCTAGTTACACATGAATTTAAAACAAACACGTGTAATTATTATTTTACTAGAAGTTATTTTATTGTAGATGTTATTAAATGTACTACAATATTTTTGACAAATGGATGTCAAAAAAATGTCCTTATAGTGATGGCAACCCTTTCTAAATTTAAGTTTCCATAGTGCCACTGACGCCCTCTGTTTCGGTCGTGAAAGAACATCTGTCACAATTTGATTTCCATAGATTTTTGACAGCTAAAAGTGGAAATAAACCCTAGACTGAAAAACTGCTTTTAAGATAGCTCGGCTTCAATTAATTTGCAGGATTAACAAACTCTGGTCTGGCTTAAAACTAAAAGTCCTTTAGTCAAGACAATATCGCTTTAATGGGACTTTATTATTTATAAAAGCAAAAAATAATAACATTATGCAAAGATAGTTAAGTTTTGGAAGTAAAATGTAGGTATACTTCTTTTTTTTTAAGCAAATTTATCTATGACATAGAATATTTCTTTGTCTCGAGATCATTTCGCTTTAATTGCACACTCACGAAATCCTCAACTTTAAATTCTTAAAGGAAACGCCACGCACCTTCTGATGAATAAACATTTGCATGTTGACAATACGATTTGCACACACACATACAAAAAAATACAACACAAGTGTTATTATAAACTTTTCTACACATTTGACAATGAAACTGAACTCATTTACAGTCAGAAAAAGAAAACAACTCATATCTCTCCCTACCTGCTCTCCTTTTGTTTTTACAAATTTTCATAATGAATTCACTCAATTCATTCTTTACTTTTTATGTGAACGGCAAGAAATTAAAAAAATTTACTTCCAATGATATGGAGTGAGAGTTGAGAATAGGCGATATACAAGAATGCCTAGCTGGTATCAGAGTTGGGAAAGAATGCAATCATTTTAGTATTGCAATCAATTGAATAAAAAGACTTATTTTAAAGTATTTTAACTTCACCCTAGTATTTTAACTTCACAATGTAATTCGCAGTCAATTTTAAAGTCTTTTACATTGCAATCATTTTAAGCAGTTAAAAGACTTTAAGTTAAACGAATGCAATACTAAAGACTTATTGAATTCTTTGAAGTCTTTTGTATTGATTGCATTCTTGAAGTCTTTTGATTGCAATCAAAGTACTGCAGTCTTTTGACTACTTTGAAGTCTTTTCTCTTGGAGTCTTTTTATTTCTTGGAGTTTTTTTTCTGATTTAAAGTTTAAAAATACATACAAAAGACTTCAAAGTAGTCAAACGACTGCAGTACTTTAATTGCAATTAAAAGACTTCAAGAATGCAATCAATGCAAAAGACTTATGAAAGACTTGAAAGAATTCAATAAGTCTTTAGTATTACATTCTTTTAACTTAAAGTCTTTTAACTGCTCAAAATTATTGCAATATTCATAATATTCAAAATTGACTGCGAATTAATCTTTGGAGTAAAAATAACGGGTGATTTTTTTGAGGTTAGGATTTTCATGCATTAGTATTTGACAGATCACGCGGGATTTCAGACATGGTGTCAAAGAGAAAGATGCTCAGTATGCTTTGACATTTCATCATGAATAGACTTACTAACGAGCAACGCTTGCAAATCATTGAATTTTATTACCAAAATCAGTGTTCGGTTCGAAATGTGTTTCGCGCTTTACGTCCGATTTATGGTCTACATAATCGACCAAGTGAGCAAACAATTAATGCGATTGTGACCAAGTTTCGCACTCAGTTTACTTTATTGGACATTAAACCAACCACACGAATGCGTACAGTGCGTACAGAAGAGAATATTGCGTCTGTTTCTGAGAGTGTTGCTGAAGACCGTGAAATGTCGATTCGTCGCCGTTCGCAGCAATTGGGTTTGTGTTATTCGACCACATGGAAGATTTTACGCAAAGATCTTGGTGTAAAACCGTATAAAATACAGCTCGTGCAAGAACTGAAGCCGAACGATCTGCCACAACGTCGAATTTTCAGTGAATGGGCCCTAGAAAAGTTGGCAGAAAATCCGCTTTTTTATCGACAAATTTTGTTCAGCGATGAGGCTCATTTCTGGTTGAATGGCTACGTAAATAAACAAAATTGCCGCATTTGGAGTGAAGAGCAACCAGAAGCCGTTCAAGAACTGCCCATGCATCCCGAAAAATGCACTGTTTGGTGTGGTTTGTACGCTGGTGGAATCATTGGACCGTATTTTTTCAAAGATGCTGTTGGACGCAACGTTACGGTGAATGGCGATCGCTATCGTTCAATGCTAACAAACTTTTTGTTGCCAAAAATGGAAGAACTGAACTTGGTTGACATGTGGTTTCAACAAGATGGCGCTACATGCCACACAGCTCGCGATTCTATGGCCATTTTGAGGGAAAACTTCGGAGAACAATTCATCTCAAGGAATGGACCGGTAAGTTGGCCACCAAGATCATGCGATTTGACGCCTTTAGATTTTTTTTTGTGGGGCTACGTCAAGTCTAAAGTCTACACAAATAAGCCAGCAAGTATTCCAGCTTTGGAAGACAACATTTCCGAAGAAATTCGGGCTATTCCGGCCGAAATGCTCGAAAAAGTTACCCAAAATTGGACTTTCCGAATGGACCACCTAAGACGCAGCCGCGGTCAACATTTAAATGAAATTATCTTCAAAAAGTAAATGTCATGAACCAATCTAACGTTTCAAATAAAGAATCGATGAGATTTTGCAAATTTTATGCGTTTTTTTTTTAAAAAAAAGTTCTCAAGCTCTTTAAAAATCACCCTTTACTTAGAAAAAGTATTTAACTGCATTCGCAGAGATAAGTCAATTGACTGGGACTTCAAAGAGTGAAATACAAAAGTATTGTATTCTTTCCCAACTCTGGCTGGTATGCATTCCAAATATTGTGTGTGTGTATCTATAATGGAGTGATATTGTGCATTCCCAGTGCTTGGAATTGAAGGGATATTATGAGCTTTTGTAGTTGTAGTTAAGATTTTTTCTGAATGACTTATAATGAGAATTCATTAAAATTACAGAAGAGATTAAATGAAATTCGATTAGGCCAGTTTCGAATTAATAATTCTTTGCTAAAATCGTATATTTTTTTGAATTGCTTAACGGAAGCACTCATTCCACTCAATATATGGACGCTTCGTCCCTTCTACCTACATATAGTTATCTACAAGAATAACACTTTGGTTTCAAAAATATTTATGGCCAACAAATACAAAAAGACAAGGGCCTCATCATTAGAAACAAAAACGGGCGATATCGTTTTCAATATTTCTATCCCTTTCACTTCTGTAGAGAAAAATAAAGACACCTGTATTCAAAACGATATGATTCAATCGCTTTTGTTTTACGTGATGAGACCCCAGTAGTACACTCCGATTCAGTCGGTTGTTTTAATTTTAATATTTTGAAATAAATAATAATATAATCGACTGAAACGGAGTGTAGTTCATGGGCATAACTCAATCTGTGCCCATTTTCAACAAATTTTCAACTTAGATATTAACAAAATTAAGATGTTCTAAGTTTTCAGTGCAGGATTATTTAAGTTAAGCCCGAGTTAACTCAAAAAATATGGTGAGTTAACTCTGAATCAACCCACAATATATGCTTTTGATATTTTACTCTCTGAGGTTTTTAAGTCTTTCTGCATCACTTTCCACTGAAAAACTGCTTCTTGACTTAACTGTAGGAAAATCTATTTTTAGAGTTAACTAACTCTGGTTAAACTTAGGTTTGCTAAACTGGGTTAAGTAAAACAATTAAGCTTTTTATTTTTTGTGATAAAATATTAGCGCAGAATTTTAAATACGATTCTAAGATTTACGTCAAATTTAGTATGCTACTTGACGCATTTTCTAAGCCAAATTAATTATTAACTTTAAATTAGTTCAGAAACAAACTTTGAAATTTTTTGTGGAAAAATTAAGTTTATCTCAAATATGTTTTAAAAAACCTACAAACAGATCCACTGTTAATCTAAGGCGGTGGTGGCGGTAAAATATATCAACATATATCATTTTCACTATGTTTTGTACGACCGTCACGAAGGGGCTTCTTTTTATATACATTTCTACAGATGATTGGATTTTTATGCCAAGTTTTGTTGTATTTGTGCACATCGTACATACATACGTACGTATTATTGTGTCGTACGTTTTCATTGCCTATTCTTGTGATTTTGTTTTATTGATTTTTATTAATTTTTTGCACTAATTGCCGGTGTGATATTGAATTAAATCCATAACACATTTAGGTATAATAGCTTATCAATATTGAACTTTATTATAGTTGTTCTTGTATTACCTATTATTCTTTCAGGTTGATCTATTCAGCTGGTTTTGATATGGGAGGTAAGTCGTCAATCTTCGTAGTCGTCAGTTTGTTTAGAGGCGCTAAATCAAATTTGTATTCTTGACATTATTATTGAAAGATAATGATGGCGCGATAGCACGCGAATTGCGAATTTTAAGGAATTATCTATTAAGCTTCTGTTAAGGCTATGTACGTGTGATAACGGTTGTAACATGATTTTTAAAAGGTGTTATCTTTGTTTAGGCGGTGGGTATACTTGCGAAACTTTGCCAATTTAGCATTAGTAGGTAACGAAATTTAAATAAAGATTTAAATTTTTGAACAAAAAACAGCACCTGACATAAATGAGGCTCAAGTTCAATCCTTTTTCTCATCGCTGCTCTCTTAAGTATAAGAACAAGTTTGTGAGACCCAGTTTTGCATTTAATTTGTATGAGATATTTTTATAGAGATGGGATTTTTTATAGCAGACATGTGCGTGGTAGCTTAACCTCTAAAATCTAAATAGAGAAAAAAAAAACAAAAACATTTTACGTCAACATTTAAATTAATTTATTAGTTTGTGTTTTTTTGATTATTTATTTACACACAAAGAATCGTATCTTGTGACAAAAGCAGTGTTGGGATTCTATTTGGCCTTTAATTTTATATGATGTCAAACTGTAGTGTTTCAAAGTAACACTAGAAAAAGAGGGTACGTTACTACACAGAAAATCCACTTTCAAAAATAATTCTTAAGAATCAACATTTAAAATAATTGAGTTTGATTGATTTTTTGTTTTTTGATATTTGAGTCATCAAACCAAATAATTTTATTTTTAATTTCAATAACAGTAGGTTACTCATTTATCATTAGTTTGTGATTGAGTCAAAAATCACCCCAAATCAAGTAATATATACGAAATTACTTTAATTAAACAGAATTTGAAAATGCGTTGTTGATACTTAATTTATAATGATGATATTTACATTATAAATGTATGTACTGTTATCAAAATACACACAATACTCTCATCATCTACTATACTACGTGACATAGTATAATTAAGCTAAAGGAAACAAATTGCACCACAATGGATGATGCAAAAGAGCACGATTGTGTATGGGTTCATTTTAAATTAAAGATAAATGAATATTTTGACTTAATTAAATTGAAATCTGTACTTTAATTTAAACTTCCTGACATTGACCGTTCAAAATCAAAACAATATATCATTTATTGCACGTAGAAGCAACTTATTGGTAGAAATAGATAAAGATAAAGTATGATGTTGTTTGCCATATTAGCAATCATATTTTAATCTAATTATTTTTCTGCTCCTTAGTTGTTTTGTTTGTCATATAGCCACCGCCGTACACACCATTGGATTCATGAGTCCGTTTCAAGGGGAAAAACTTAAAAGGTAATTTTCTCGTGTTTGCTTCGTTTTAGAATTACAACGATTTTTTTTTGTTTTCTATAACAAAATAAAATTTGGAAAGTAGGTAAACATCGACAAAACAAATTTGAGTCTTAAAAGGGTACGACATTATCTTACTGATGAGTCCACTGTATTACCTAGGCGCAACCTATCTTAGAGTTGAGGCCACTTAAGCTTTTAATTGAGTTTTATGGTTTTCGGTTTAAATTTTGTTGTCAAAAAAATAATTATTACTTTCGATTTTGTCAAAATGATTTTGATCAGTTGTCTTATGCAAAAGTTTTAAATTTAATAGAGATTAAATCAATTTGGGGTTAAATATTATACTTTCCTCCAAGGAGAATAATGGCTATTATGGTCTACCTTTTGCCCACGAATAATATACATATATATACACGGTTGACAACCCTCTAATCTTTTAGTGAAAATGCAAATAACTCGGGACTCTGAATATGTTTGCATGCCCAATCTTTTTTTTTGTTTCTCCTGCATTAACTCTCACTCTAAAAAATAGCTTGACTTCTGCAAAATAACCGTTATTTTGTTTTGCTTTTTTCTTTAAAATGTGACAAAAATTAACGCATTTTTTTACGACAGCCGGAGCGCCTCTACGCTTTGCTATTAATATTTGCGTGTCATAGTCGTATTTAAAGTTGTTCGGGCTGGCCACGAAACAAGAAAAGTCTCGGTCGCGGTCTCGCGTGACGAGATAGAGACGAGACGAGACTGTCTTTTAAGCATCCGAGACGAGACTGTATATTTGGACCGAAATTTACAGTCTAATAAATTAAAAAATTCAATTTCAGTTAAATATTTGTTTTCTTCATCACATATTCAAACTATAATCGAAGATTTTTTATTTCAAATAATCAACAGGTTATCCGGGAATCGTATTTTTCAGAGACGAGATCGGGACGAGACTTAATTATATGAGACCGAGGCGAGACTGAAAATGTTCGATTTTAACGAGACCGATACGAGACTTACAAAAGACTCGCAGAGTGTCGTCTCGTGGCCAGCCTTATTCAATTCCTTGTTCTTCGAATGTGGAATTGCAACGCGAATTTTGTTGAGCTCATTAGATTCTGCTCTAAATAGCATCGTTTAATGGTTAATTAATAATCATGTTGAATTTAATGCTTCTAAATCGCAGGGCTGTTTTTTGTCCTTAAAGCGGAATATTACCCCTAAGCCACTGTTCACATGCTGTCAATTCTTGGTATGTGTATTACTGACCACCTTTTGTGGAATGATCACATATTGGATATTGCTCAAAATGCGGCCAAATGCTTCGGTTTCCTGAGACGATGTTAAAACTCCCCCCCCTCCTGCTGATCTGTTCAAAATTTATAAGGCCTACATACGTCCTAAACTAGAACACAATTCTCATATCTGGTCTGGTGCATCAAAAACATCTTTGCAACTACTAGACAGAGTAGAGCTTTAAAGCTGATAGGTGACAGACCACCAAAACAATTGTTTCGTTGGAACATCCTCGAAATGTCTCTTCTCTATCACTGTTTTATCGTTACTTCTGTAAACAATTTTCTAGAGAAATATCGAGTTGCATTCCCCCTAAAACAATTTCACCGTCATACTCGTGCCGCTGGGAATGCCAAAGTTTGGACGTACAATTAAGAACAGAGATTCTTTCTTTAGCCGTACGACACGAATGTGGAATTCCTCAACCGACTCTATTTTTCCTCCCCATTCCAATATTCAGACATTTAAGAGGAATGTACATCGGTTTATCCTACTCGCACTGTGTTAAACCAACGTAAAAGGCAGTCATAATCCCTTGAGTGCGCGTTAAATATAAAAAAAAGTAGAACAGGTCCCATAAATTGTTTCCCATTCTCCTTTTTGTTTGAAAATATCATGATTTTTGAAGTGCAATGACAAACAAAACCTTCTTCACTATAAAAATAGTCACCTTTTCATACAAGCGACTGTAACCTTTTTAGAGTGGTCGAATCGCGTTGGTGCTGGTCTTATTAGATTTATCTTTAAAAATACCACAAATCCAAGTGTCATATCTTTTATGATAGTGCCAAAATTAATATATCCGTTTGACAAGTTTCCATCACTCTTCCTTTTCGTTCACTTCGAAAACGACTATGCAAATACCCAATGGCAGGGACTTACACAGAATTTAGATATGCCGTAGGGGGTACAAATTCTAGGTTGATTTCAATCTCAACAAAATTTTCTAAATACTGTGATCCTAGAATATAATTTTTCTGGGCTATCTGTAGTCATATAATTAGTTTTAAAACGCTTCTAAAGCATTAAATTTGCGTTTTTTTTTTGTATTTTTTTGGTTCGGCAGTCAAAACCGCTTGATTTGATAGTTCTACTTCAAAATCCGAAAAACCAGGATACCGGCTATTTTTTCAACATGGCGCCTGGCGGTCAAACCCCACCTCACGATTTTGGAGAACTTTGGGATAAGAATAGGGGACTTTTTTCAACAATATCCAACACATTTCAACATCTACAAAAATGTATCTGAGTGAGGGATCAGGCCTTTGAATCACCCTGTAAAATATTGAAAGCATAAATTAATTACCAGTAGCAAGAGTAAATAACTCGTAAGTCACCCAGATTTCTATAGTAACCCGAGCATGAGCTCCTACTACACTACTTGTCTTTCAGTTTAACCATTAAGCATTTTCTAATGAACTCGAAATGGTATCCTCTTCTCAACTTGTGTGGTTGGTTTGGTTCATTAAAACCATTCACCGGCCATGTTATTCCAATGAAATAAACTAAATAAGTTATGAGTCCTTGCATATATAAAGCGAGTTAATAGCTTTGTCTATAATGATTTTTCTTTTCTTTTTTATTAATAATTCAATAATGATTCTGACCTTTTGAGAGATTTTATTTCCTCGATCCATTTATATACAAAGATCGCGGCGCATCATCATCAGTATGAAGCTATTAATTTGGAAAATTTATTTTCATCCAAACAATAGATAGATATACGACATACGAGTATAGATGCAGGTATACAGACTATAACTATACCATATAGTAACGCCATTGCCAGTGCAGGTCTTTGGCTCTCTAATAAAATGTTGCGCTAAGTGCAATATGACATCAGCCAGCTGCATTCTCCGGATCTATAAGGATTTTATTACCCGAAAGTGTCTGGTAGGCGTTTATTCGTATACACAAAAAAAAAAAAAAAACAATACAAAAAATAAGCTTTGTTTGTTAAAAAGATACTTTTTTGCATGCGTGAAAAGAAATCAAAGAAACAAAAAAAAAAATACTAGGAACGGGTATGGACACTTTCATAGGTACATTTCGAATTGTAACTTATGCCGGCGGACAACCACAGCAAGAAAGTTAGGGCAAATTGGGGTCGGTCGGCTGGCCCAGTTGTATAAGACGCAATTGAAAGCCAAACTGATTATTATTAAGTACGGCTTCGTCTTGTTTAAAACAAATACATAGACAATTTAATACTACGGGCTTTATATAATTTTTGTAGTGGTTTTAAGGTACATTCATTTGTATCCAACCATTTTATAGTGAAGTAAGGGTAATTTTTTTAAATAAATTAAGTTATTTAGCGCCAATTTCTTTTAAATCTACAATTTATATTTTTTTTTTAAATCAACTTTTTTACTGACGACCTTAATGAAGAGTGAATAAATTGGGCCTTAGAATCAAAATGATATCAAGATGAAAAAGGTAAAAGACTTGTCAATTATGTAATTATATAAGGGAAGTCGGCTTAATTCCAACGATTGAAGTGAGAATTTATAATCCTCATCCACAACTTGCCCAGGGCCCCAACAAACCCCATTCCACCCTAATTTGTTCATACTTTTGATAGGGAATTGACTAAATGTGATTTTTTATATTAAATACGTTTGATAATAAAACTTAAAAAAGTTTCATAGTGTTTATATGTTTTTTTTTTTCAAGTTAGCTCGAGTACAACAGTAGTTGAATGAACTTTAGCTACTTTATAAGGCAAAAGGAAAAAAAGAAGAGAAAAATACTAAGCAGTAATGCGTAGAGAAACATACACCAGTAAGTATAAGTATCAGATTGTGTTTCCATTTTAATTATGAAATTCTCCTGGGGGAGGAAGAAAATTTCTTTAAGGAATGTGTGTCAGAATATCCGCCAAAAATAAATCAACTTATTTTTTGGACTTCATTAGCATATTCTATTGTTTTGATGGTAGAAGTCTACTTAACTTAAGCCGTCATAAGCTGTTAGGTGATTTGAGGAGGTACCTTAAGGGGAATACGGTGTATTTATTGATTGGTTTTAAGAATGGATTATCTACATAAATGTTGACACGTCTGGGCATACCAGTAAGAGTAAGCCTTATTGATTTGCTTCTATTTCTTGTTCTTTGAGGGTCATGTTATAACAAATAAAACAAACAAAACACTGAACACAACTAGGTTCTCATATTATTAACAATTACATTGTGAATTGATTTTTGTACCTTCAATATTTTAAATCATCAAATCAATCGTATTGTTGGCTGGTATTGAATGTGATGGTCCAGTTAGCAAATTTTAGTTTTTAAATGTGGCTGTTTTGTTTAAGTTTACTATTTGATAGTATTTCTTAGATAGAATTAAGAGATTTAATTTTTTGGGCGTACTTTCATAACGGTAAGTTAAGTCGTCGTCGTTACTTATAACTGATTACTAGTAGAAGAAATACATAAATATCAAGTGGACATGGTTATGAAAATACTCTCATGAAATTAAGGCTAATAGGTTTCGAGTAATTAGACTGAAATTAATAGGTATCTTAGGAGTTCAGCAATCTCAGATAAATATAGTCTTCTAAATTCTTCAGTTTTGCTAATAATAAGTTCAGACGAAATTCTACAAGAGAGCTCCATGATATTAAAATCTCAAAACTATTACTATCAAATGTCATTTTACTCACACAAGTAATTTTTAGAGTAAACTCCCAAATAAGAAGCTCAGCAGTCTGCATCTGTAGGCTAACTAAATTCCTCAATTTTGCTGCCAAAAAATTAATATTGAACCTGAACAAGAGTTGTCATGATATCAAAGTCTCTAAAATGTTGCTCTCAAATGGAAGTTCATCCGAGAGTAATTTTTGAGAATTTACTCTCAAATGGATTGGTATTTTATGATCTCAGCAAAAAAAGATAATCAGATAGTAGACAAACTATAAATTCTTTAGCTTTGATAGCAATATGTTGCGAGTGAAATTCTACAAGACGTTATGACTTTAAAATACACAAAAATATTACTCTCTAAAGTAATTTTATGGGAACGAGAATAATTTTTTTCGAGTTTACTTTCAATATTTAGGTACATTAGCATTTCAGGAATAATTGAATAGCAAATTTATAATTATCAAATGTAATTTTACTCCTAGGCGTCATTTTTAGAGTTTACTTTCAAATAAATTGATACCAAATGATCTTAGAAATCTCAAATAACTGTTGTTTACTAGATTCTTCAGTTTTGCTCTTTTAAATCTGAGACTGAAATTCTATAAAATGTCATGACATTTAAAGCTCAGAAATATCAATTTAAAAAGTTTACTCTCAAATGAATAGTTCAACCTTAGCAGTTTGCATGAACTTAATTTGTCACTTTTCAGTAACAAATGATGCTGAAACTTTACTACTAAAATAACTGATGATATTCTCCAAAATTTTACTTTCAAAGGATTTTAGTCACTCGAGAGTATTTTTTGAGAGTTTACTCTCAAATTGATAAAATACTCCGGTGCGACGAAGCTGGCAACGGATTTTTTTGACCTCATCGGCACATGAATGAAACTTTATGCACAGAAGAATAAAGAGCCATTTAATACAAAAAACGTCTGGTTTACACTCCGGTTCGGAGGCTTAGGTCCTATTTTTTTTTTTTTTTTAAACGGAGTGGCAGACTATTTTTTATGTATTTGATAGTCGTTAATTAATGACAATGTTGTTAAATGGATAACTCGACACACACAAAAAAATATTTTAAAGACAAAAAATCATCCCTTGCTCTATTAATACATTGTCTTAAAATAAAAAATTATTGAATTCTTTCATGCCACAAGGAAATTTCCGTGGAAAGAAAGCAAATTATGTTCATCTCACTCAACAAATGGAACTTGAAAAAAACTTGAAGAAACGACCGACGCGTCGACGGTTTTCCATCAGACTAAAAATTTAAAAGTTGATGAATGCTTCAGAAGAAAATATTTCTTTACTAATTTTTGGATACAATTTTTATAACAGAAATATGTATGACCATTAAATGTAAAAAGAAATAGAACAGTTTTACACATCGAATAATTCGATTAAGTATTTATGTTAAGGGTGCAAATAAATAAAGACCTATATGCAGATTCGGAGTGTAGGACATGTGTTTTCGTATATGATGGCCAGACGTATTTCTATGAGACAAAAGTTTCATCCTTGTTGAAATGAGATAAAAGAATATCTTTGCTAGTTCTTTAACAGAGAAGATAGGACGTCTTTCATTTTTGTATCCGTTCTAACATTTTGCTCCCACTGTGTGGCGCCTAATTTAATAAGGTTCAGAGGGTAACACACTTTATAATGTGTTAGGTCATATCAAACGGCAGCGGATTAAAAATCACTTAACATCAATAAATTAATTAAAAAAATTATAAAAATAAACTTTAACAAAAAAAAAAAAAAAAAAACATTCAATAAAAAACCTGTCCTACGAAAGCAATGATTATATTATTATTTGTAAAAAAATTAATTAATTTATGAACGTTCAGGTAGCGTTCTCAATTGGCGCCAATTCAAACCTGTTTGTCATCAGAACAACAGAACTTTTCCAGATAATAATCTTTCTCACTTGTTTTATTTTGTTGTTGTTGTTTTAAATGAATATGATTTTGCCTTTGGTAAACATTTTAGTCTGAGAAGGGTTTTTTAAGACTTTATAGGATCCAATTTCATTCCTACTAATAATAAATGACGACTCATTTACTTTCCTTCTCTCGGGGATATTATGAAATGCAGTGTTATTACATTCCAATGAATACAAAAATCTGGACGAATTAAATTATTGTATGTCTATCTAATCATTGAATCAAAAATTAAAAAATTGTAAATACTTTTCTTATCTTTTGAACAAATTCCAGCGTTGCAATTTGCAGATTTCATTCAACAGGAATTTATTGGTCGTCTGTTTATTTTATTTTGATTTTCTTATATATAAATATTTGAAAGTATGTTATAAAAGTAATAATCCTTTATCTTGTGAGTTGCCTGAGTATGGAATTCTACGCTCAATTATCCAATTCAATATAAGTAATTCAGTACATGTAACATTAAAGAAAACCCTACAAAAGGAAAAAAAAAAAAAAAAAACTAACAGCGTCAAATTATTTCGAGAGCCAAGGATTTCTGATGATTTTAAAAATTAAAAAAAAAAAAAAACAGTTTAACACAGAAAACGTGGTAGAACAAAATTATGAAATTCTAAGATCAAGGATATCAACAGATTAAGGGTTACTTATTTACTTTTAAAAACACACTACTCCTGTGCATTAATAAACTTGACTATAATTTAGTACTTACATGGAACTATCTTTATTATTTACTGCCACCTTCACTTCTTTTCTGAAATTAAATAAAAGAAAATCAAAAACATTAAGAATATTTTTTTTTATTCACATCAAGTCAAAGAAAAAAGAAATTACAAATGATAAATTACATAAATCCTATTTTATTTAACACCATAACTTAGTATTCACATCATTTTGTTTTTATTAACCAGAAGTGTAAGTGTAAGTGCAAACAAAAAAAATTAAAAGTAATAAAAATTAAATAAATCATCACAACAGTTTAATTTGATGTCCGTGTGTTGCATGTATATGTATTTAATGTTTTGTTGCGGATGCAGACTTATTTTATTTCATTTTAATTGATATGTCACTCAAAGTGACGCACTCAACACACAAATGAATTCAAATACAATTGCTGCACAACAACTATCTACCTACCTACATACCTAACTAATGTGTTAGTTATAAAGAAAATTTCCAACAAAATGATAATTTAGAGGAAGATAACCTCAAAATCGTTTAACTGAGCACACATTCGTTTGGTTTTTATTAAGAAGATGATTTCCTGATATGAATATACAATTTGATTTGTAGCTCTTCGTGCGGATGTTTCAGTATTTAAGTATAATTTCTTATTTTAGGGTTTTATCTTTTGAGATATTAAGTCGTTGCACATCGTCGTTTAAAACAAATTCATTACTGTAAAGGTTTTTTTTTTTTTTTTCAATGACAATTTTACCAACCAAACTTCTATTTTAGTATCAATTTACGGTTATGGGAATTTGATTCATCCTTTGTTTTAAAATAAAGTTTTTTTTTAGTGAAGTTTTTAACAAATTAATTTTCAAACATAGAGTTTTGCAGACAAAAATTTCAAATTAATTTTTTTTTAACTTTTACGTGTTTAGTACTATTTTTCCTTTATTTTTTAATATTTCAAATAGTAAAAATTTCGACTGAGAATTGATAAGATAATTGAATTTTAAAACCAAAAACCACGCAGAAAAACAATCTAGTTTTCGAGATATAGATTATGACAAGGGGCTAGCAAGGTTTAGCAAAGTCTAGAAGAAGGGCCTTGGCAATTTTGAACCCTTTTGCCTCGTCAGTCAAAGAAAAAAAGAGATTAAATGTGAGCTTATGTGGGACTTGATGCCGCGATCTTCGGCTTGTCAGTCCAATGTCGAAAGTGAATAAGAATGTTTCATATCATATTACATAACAAATATCTACAGAACAGAACAAGATTTTCTAACTCTACTTGCTTTTTTGGTTTTCTGTTCTAACTTGTCTGACAAATTCGTGCTGTTCTGATATGAAAAAGAAGACAAAATAAAGCAAGAAAAGAGTGTCGTGTGATACTGAAATTGCATGGTGCTTATAAAATGTTTGTTTTGTTTTGGGTGTACAAGAGACATTCCTGATGGGGTATCGAAACATGTCCAACAAGTTTTTACTAGCGAGGCCTCACGAATGTTTTAAAAGTTTCCCTCGTCTAATTTTTTGGTACTGAAATCCAGCAAGGGCTTGCCAAGTTTCTGACAAGCTTTCCTCGTCTAGATTTTTCCTACTGAAAACTTTTTAGGGCCTTGCCCAAACTAGACAAAAATTTGGAACTTTTCCAGTCGGGGTAAAATTGTGAGTCATTTGTTTTAATATTTTGATTTTGAAAATTAATGTTTCAAAAAACTGTTCGATAAAACAACTAAAGCATAGTATGCAGCTGAAGCAAAACCAAAGTATTCATATAAAAATTGACACAAAGAAATTATAAACGAAAAATTTAATTCTCACAGTTCGATAGCGAAATTGGGAGGTCGTAGCCGATTTTTAGAGTCAAGTCTCCGCTTTTTTCCGCTCACAATTTGCCATACGTAACACTATCGGCGGGCGGTGACATTTCATTTTTTTTTTTTTTGTTGCCGTTGAGGAACAAACAATGGATACTAATATAATTAATTTTGAATTAAATTTTATTAAATTTGTATAAGAATTAGAAAACGAACCACACACTTATATTTACACCCGTATTCATAAAGAAAAAATAGTTATTTTAGCTCCCCTGTTTAGGAAAAGTACACCATAGACTGCAAATTTTCTGGGCACAAACTAAAGGCAATTGCTTAGTGCTCCATTTAAATCCGGAACATATTACATGGTGTAGTTTTCCTAAACACGGCAGCTAAAATAACTATTTTTTCTTTATGAATAAGGGTGTAAATCTTTAAAAATCCCTATCACTAGAAATTAAAGGTCGAAACACAAAAAATTAAAATGTTTTTGTATGGAAAAACTAATAAATGTCTTTCAATTTTTTTGATATGCTTCCGATCTCCTTAAATGTTTTTTTCGTAGCCTTTTCGTTTGTTGTCCGTTTGGAGACACAAACAATTTTCATTCCATTTCAACTGCGTACCAAGCTTAACCGTTGATTTTTTTTTTTATAAAACTGACCTTCCGGTCGAAACGAAGGGAATATATCCTTTAATCTCAAATTGATGAATAAGCAAACCACAAACCAGTACCTACTCTTCTTGCTTGCAGTCATAGGAGTTCGAGGAAGAAAATGGTGCAAAAAAAACTGAAGACAATCCTAGATCTATTTCGTTGCGTTAAAGAAAGAAATTAAATATTTAATCTTCATTAATGAAAGTTAGTTAAGCTCGTCAGGAAATGCCTTACCAAAAGATTGTAGTTAGGGCGTTAAGGGCATACTTTAGGGCAAGGCAAACCTTGCCATTCATTACGAAGGGATGAACTTTAATACTAATAGTCTACATCGTAAATTTACTTTTAAGAAGTGTTGTCAAGGTAACAACACAGGCAGACCGAAGATATAAGGTGTGCCTCCTTACCAGGTTATAACAACGAAATTCCACATAAATTCCTATAAATCGGTACAAAATTGTATTTTATATTTTATTTTATAATTTTAATTGTTCGCATGTACAGTGGTGGTGGCCTAATAAAGAACGATATTTTAAAAAAAATTTAAAATGTACGAGTATAAGTATTGTTTGGGAAATCTGTTGAGGTTGAGAAGTGCGTCAAATTTCTTGTTATGAGGATTTCTTATTTTGTAGGTCAGAAAGTAAATTTGACGTTAGAAGCCCTTACAACAAGCAATTGAACCAAAAATACATTCTTAGGACAGTACAGAGTACAGTATAAAACTTAATTTTATTTGGGGTGCATCGACTTGGCATAGTATGGTCGATAAGTTAGAAAAAAATGCTATGGAGTCTTATTTATTTGAAATCACGCCCATAAAATTTGTTTTTCAGGACGATAATGATCCAAAAAGTACTCAACGGATTGCTAAGAAGGTGTTTGCGTAGTCAAGAAGTCATTTTTTTGATTAGACCGCCCAAAGCTCAGGCCTACATTCTATAGAGAAAGTGGGGAGACATCAAGGAATGGTAAAGTAAAAAAAAAAAAAAAAAAACATTTTGATCAGAATGTTCTAAATATTGAGGAAATCTGTTAGAGTACACCACTATCAAGATGCCATGCCTTACTCGAAAATACGCAAGGAATTTTGTCTGAAATTATAAAGAATTAAGGTTTTCCTACAATAAATTCACATTAACATATTGAAATTTCAAAGATTTTTAATGTTAAGACAACCTTTTGTTTCTGTTCTTAATTATATTGCCAGACGAAATAAGAGTTAAATTAATGTTTATTTTTTTCCTACCAATATCCTCATGCTTGTATTTTTTAAACATTACTCAAAGTGTGCCGTAGTTCATGGGCTTTTATTAAAACCGTTTCTCAACCTCAACATATTTCCCAAACAAAAGTTATGCATCTTAATTTTTTTAAATATATCGTTCTTAATTAGGCCGCCACCACTGTATGTATGTACACTCTCATGTGTGTTTTTTTTAACCAATAACGAAATTTTGTGTCTTAAGAGAATTCGTGTGTTGTGTCTTCGTTGCAGAATGTCAGTTTAGTTCGATGGCCAAAACCACCCACAAGCCTCCATCATGCAATTTTGCAATATTTTCTTCTTCGAAATTGTTTCTGCTTCACCGCAGAAAACAAACATCAACTTTGTCAATGGGTATAGTTGCCGCAATTAAAAATGTCGCATGATAGCCTTTCATGATTGAGGAATAACAAAACAGACAACAAAAACTAAAAAAAAATTACCCTTTTTATCAAAAGAACCGCCCGCTGTCATTGCATAATGCTCTTTGCAATAATTATTGCGAAGCACCGCCGCGCACGCACAATATCAACAAAAAGTGTTTCTTTGTCAATTAAAATGAATTGCACCCATTTAAAAATATATTTAAAGAAAAAAAGCACATACATATGTACATAAGTACATTTTAAACAACAAAAAAAAAGAGATGTTTTTTCTTGTATGATGCATCTGATGGATGAGCAAGTTAATTTATGACATACCATGGTTAATTAAATTTTCTCGCAAAAAGTGTTGATTTACATTATTAGCATGAAAAAGACATATGGAGGAGAGGGTTTCTTTGTAAGGACAATGTTGACAATGTGTTTTTTTTTTTAGTTGGTAGGTTTCACATTTTGTGTCACTAGGTCGCAGCTATATGGATGAAAAGGAGGTTAAATAAATAAACGTATGGTTTTTAATAAATACAAATTATAAACACACTAAAACATAATGTGGGAAATGAAATGAAGTAATTTATTTGTTCACAGAATTAATATGCACGACTGAGCTGTCGAATATATTATTATAGTTTTTGGCATACAAATATGTATGTATTTAGAATTTTAGGGCCAAGTTTATAAGTGGCTAAATTAAAGTTAAAATCCCTCCCGACCGGAAAAAATTCCATGTTTCTCTTAGTTCGGACAAGGCCCTAGTAAGTTTTCAGTAGGGAAAATCTAGGCGTGGAAAACTTGTCAGATACTTGGCAAGCCCTTGCTGGATTTCAGTACCAAAAGCTTAGACGAGGGAAACTTTTCAAACACTCGCGAGGCTCTTCCTAGTACAAACTTGTTGCACATTTTTGGTACCCCATCAGGAATGTCTTTTGTACACCAAAAACAAAATTTTTATAAGCACCATGCAATTTCAGTATTATATACGAAACTTTTTCCTCGCTTTCTTTTGTCCTCTTTTTTACATCACACTTTTTACATCTGTATATTACAGTTAGAACAAAAAACCTGTTCTAAGTTGTTCTAACTAAAAAGCAAGTACATAAAATCCTGGGCTCTCAATACGTAACTCTGACGTTATCGTTATCGATAGCTATGCTTCACGTAAGAAAACAAAACGTCTATCGTTCAAACGATATCGAATTGACGGTTTGAGTTTTGCTTCATGTAATTAAAAAAGCTGTCATTTGCTATCGTCTCGACGATATCGATTGCTCGATACCTATTTAGCTATCGTCATTGTATATGAAAACTATAGTATTCTCATGGAGTCGGTTTTATTTTCGCTGGATTTGTACGGCTGGTGGCGCATGTGTTTGCAACATGTTCTATGATTTTGACAGCGTAGACATTAATTTGTAGAAAGAGTAAGTCTTGTTATATTGTAAGGGAGTAAGGGAGTTAGATCTCGACTTTCAAATTTGTTTCCTCAACAAAAAGTGTTGAGAGAAGTTGGTGGATTTCGACACTACGTGACTCAGTAGTCGGCGCTTCTCATGATATTACTATAGTTTTCATATACAATGCTATCGTCTTGGTGTATTTTGTTAGTTTTAGATATAATTTCTTATATTTTAATTCGTTCAAAAGGTTATTGGTGTTTTGAAGCGGAGTTATCTATCAACCAGCTTAACGGCTTTATAAAAAAAAAAAGTACTCGCAGTAATCTTTTCAGCGATTATGGGAAATTACTGTTGCGTAGGTAGACCGCTTTGTCCATTCTCATTCACTGTCGGCTCTTGAAGTATGAGTACAAATATAAATACATGTGTACATACATACATACATACATATTTACATTTGTGTGTATTGTCAACGCAACATTTTAACTATCTAATAAACCCACGACACGACGATATTGAAAAAACTGTCATTATATGCCTAAGGCCTTATAAAAATTAATTTCCACTAAAACAAAAGCCCAACAGCAAACGAAACGAATTTTCTCACGATGACAGTACAATATTTCTGATGTTTTATATTTCAAACGTGTTTTTCAGAGACTCTCAAACTATCAAAAACGAGAACGATAGACGATACGAGAGTAGAAGTGTAACGTGAAGCAAATTATTGTCGATATCGTTTCTAGCTATCGTCTGGACGATAGTCGTCAAAAAAGTTACGTGATGAGAGCCCTGTTCTATTCTGTATGTATTTGTTATGCAATATGGTATGAAGCGTTAGAGTATGAAAATTATTCAGCCCAGCGGACTGGCACGCAGAAGATTGCTGGATCAAGTCCCACATAAGCCAGCTTTTTTTTTTTTGCTTGACGAGTCAAAAGCGCTCATATTCGCCAAGGCCCTTGTTCTTGCCTTTGCTAGCCCTTGATAGCCCCTTGCCAGAATCTATGTAAAACTCTCTAGTAACTTGTCGGAAACTAGATTGATTTCGGCTGTTTGCGGGCTTTTACTCACCAAACTGGAAGGGTTTACTCAAGTTTAACTCCTTTGAGGAGTTTGATATTTTTTTCGACTTAACAATATTACTTTTCAGCCAAAATCGTAGATCGTTTTTTATTATTAGGTACTTATATTTTTACTTGCATTGTATGTACAGTAGGGTGTCCGTTATTTCCCAAACTCATTTTTTGGATAGCACACCCCGTTAATCGAAAGTTTATGCCGAAAAAAAATTTTTTCCGAGGTCATTAACCCGTGCCTCTAACTTCATACTTTTCCCATACAAATTTTTATGAGAACTTTACACTTCTCACATTTTATTTTTTTTCTCTAGAACTATAACAGTAATTCAATTTTTTTTGGGAATTCTGATTGATTTATCGGTCCTTTAAAAAACTGCATTTAAAAATGTATTAAAAAAGTTTAAAGTATAATTTATTTCGGTTTTTTAGGTTAAAAAATACTTTAATATTATATATTTTTCTCTCTCGATCCTCAGCAGCTTTTGTTGTATTTTTTATTGATTATCATAAAGTTATAAGTTTTTTTAAAAAATTGCATTAAAAAAAATAATGAAAACAAATTAGAAATAATTTTCGATTTTTCAAAATATTAAATATTTTTATTTTTTTAAGTATTTATTTTTTGTTTTTTCTTATCAACAAAAGTTTTTTAAATGATTTTTTTTGACCAATATCTTGTTTAAAAACCACATTCAAAAATTGATAAAAAAAAAACTATATTTTATAAGAAAAACAAATTTAGTACATACAAAATTAAAAAATATTTAACATTTTGAAAAATCGAAATAAATTATTTCTAAATTGTTTTCATTACTTTCTTTAATGCAATTTTTTTAAAAACTTATTACTTTATGATAATCAATAAAAAAAACAACAAAAACTGCTGAGTATCGAGAGAGAAAAATATATAATATTAAAGTATTTTTAACTTAAAAAATCGAAATAAATTATACTTTAAACTTTTTTAATACATTTTTAAATGCAGTTTTTTAAAGGACCGATAAGTCAATCAGAATTAAGAATTAGAATAACTGTTATAGTTCCAGAGAAAAAAAATAAAATGTGAAAAGTGTAAAGTTCCCATACAAATTTGTATGGGAAAAGTATGACCTTAGAGGCACAGGTTAATGACCTCGGAAAAAAAAATTTTTTTGTCAATAATTTTTTCTTTATGCATAAACTTTCGATCGACGGCGTGTGTTATCCAAAAAAAATGAGTTTGGGAAATAACGGACACTCTAATGTACAGGTACTATATGTGGCTTGTTATGGATTCGTAAGAAAAATTTAAATCAATATTTTGATCAAACTTGATATACCGATGATAGCGAACACGAATCTTTTAATTCTGTCTGTCCGGAACCCTACCAGACAATTTTTGAACATTAAACCTTAAATACCTCAATTTCAAATGAAGCTAAGATTTTAAATAACAAGCGTGTTAATTTT
Organism: Melangyna quadrimaculata; assembly: GCA_949320155.1. Classification (NCBI taxonomy): domain Eukaryota; kingdom Metazoa; phylum Arthropoda; class Insecta; order Diptera; family Syrphidae; genus Melangyna; species Melangyna quadrimaculata. The sequence continues at coordinate 466,356,519 of OX439483.1, read as the reverse complement.
ATGTGACAAGTTTCTAATAAAATTCCACCCTCTATATATTCAAGGAAGTCGTCTTAATTTCAATTAAAATATTTAAGTATTATAATTATGGCTATTTTTTCGGTTGTTCTCTAAATATGGCCGCTACCATAAAAACACCTTTTGTGATGCTAATGCCGCATTTTTTTTAATTAGTTCTTAATGAAAATTCAAATTAAGTTAATCACCAACAAAAATAGAGAGACATCTAACACCATTTTTACAACAACAACACAAGAGATAAAAATGTTTGTGAATTCACGAGACCGCTTGTTAATGCCAAAAGAATTCGACAAATTTTCAATATAAAAATAAATCGAATCGAAGAAGCTATGCAAACGCAAAGACTGTCTGAGATCTTCTTCCAGCTACAGCAATACCAAAGACATACATACATCGACATTATAAGCATTTGAAAAAAAAAAGTATCTAATCTTTCGTAGACATTGTTTCTTCATTTACATTCATCGCTTTAGCACTCTTAAGTAGGCATCTATAGTAAGAGTATATCTAGGGGTGCACACAGTTCAACAAGAAAATTTATTGCGTTTATTAAAATGACTCAATTATGTCAAATAATACGAGATAAAAAAAGTCATCAACAAGCCATGAGTGCAAGTGAAGAAATATAGAAAAAGAAAGTCCAGTCAATCTGTTAGATAATAATTTAAACTTTGAACTCAATCATGAGGTTGTTGCTTTATACGAATCAAGAGGTTAAGACTTATAGAAATGAGAGATCATTGTTATGATTTGCACACTCGTACTCGCATGTAGGTATCTATTTATCAATAATGTTTCTTTAGATATTTTAATGCAACAACGTGCAGTTTTCATTAAACGTGCATCAAAATGCATCAAGATAACATAATTTTAATCGCTTTTTAATTGGCACATGAGACTGATTGATTTGAAATGAGGTGTTGATAATAAGAATCGAAGTGTTTAATTGAAACAATTTATAAATAATTTATGAGTTTTTAAAAAAGTACGAATTCAATAGAAGGGTCTTTTTTTATGATTTAGTAGTGCAAATCAATTCAAATGTATTTTTTAAGTTTCTGTAACAGATTTGCTACAATTTATAAATTAAAATAGTTTTGCAAAATAATAAGATTATACAAAGATTGGAAAGGTGCAGTCATGTCAAGAATGCAAAATATTTTAATTAATTAATCATGACAAATACAGTTTTTGTATCGTATAATGGACTTTAAGTAGGTATGAAAGTGCTGATAGATCAGGTAACCTAAATTCATCTAAGCTTAGTACCTATTGATATTTTTGTCAAATTATCAAGATTTCAAGTTTTTAAAATAATATTTATTTGGTATACGTATCTCGACTTACCGTCTTTGCCACAGATTCATATTGCAGGTTATTAAGAATTAGATTTCTTTGTGAATACGCTCCTCTCTCGAAAAATGGGAACGTGCATTCAAAAGAAATCAGATAAATTGTTTGACTTAAAACACACTTTCTCTACACTAAATATGCGAAAACTCAGAAATAAAATTAATTAGCAGTGTATTAATGCTGCAAATTGTACTTATTTCGGTAGCCATCAACTTAATTATTAAAAAGTACCAATATGCTAAAGTTAAGTACAACTTATTCCGGTTATCACTGTGAAACTGGCTCTAAAGGTCGGATAAAAACTATTAATTTAATTTTATTCAATAATATGCTCCAATATACACAGCGGTTCACTTGAATAAAGACAATTTTTTTTTGTGTACAAAACAGAGTGTAAAGTATCTTCAATTGTTGCATCATTAAAATTCTTAAACGGAAGTCAAGCTTCAGAATTTCTGAAGAGAATACCTTTCAAAAAAACACTTTTCTGTACCAAGAAACGCGATTTTTCCAAAGTTTTCAAAAAGAGTTGGAAAAGTAACCAATGAAATATGGTTCATTTGAATGAAGGCAGTTGTGAAATGAATTGATTATTGTTTCTTGAGAAAACAAGTGCAAAATTATAATTTGGTGATTTTAAGGTTAAATAGACAAATTGTGACCAAAAATGGGAAGAAAAAAAATTTAAAATACAGCCGAGAAAGCAAAAACAGACGTTTACCAAGCGGAAGGTTATTCAAACCGACGCGAAATCGCAAACAAAAAATTGGGCGTAGTGCAACTTCTGTTTACAATTATTTAAAGGATACTCTTTCCTATGCATACCAATACAAAGGAAGAACATACACAAAGTGGAACGATTTCTAACTAGCCATCATAGCCGAGAGGCCGGAGTAATGGTCTGGGATGAGATCACCTATTACGCAGCACTGGAGCTGAATGTTTAAAGCACAAAAATTAAGGGAATAACCTGCAAGGCCTAAGCTTAATGATTTGTTTGGACCACTGCCATGGAGGTTCGTGTTTACTTCTAAGAACATTGAGCGCAAAATGTGAACAAATCAAAAATTTCTAAATTTTGAAACTCACACTATTCGGCAACTTTTCTAATGGAAAAATCATTATATTAGTCAAGTGAAAAATTCTGACATGCCATCAAATAGTGTCTAAGTGTAGTGTACTGTAGAACTTTGTATTGTAGGAAAAAACTTTAAATTTCAAGTTTTGAAAGCGTTAAAACAAGTTCAGATATTATTTTGTTCTATTCACAGAAAAATTTAAATAAAAAAACATTTTTTTTAAAGTTAATTTAAAATATTACTCATACGCCATAGTGAACTCAGTTTTAATTTTATAATATGAGATTTTTGAAGATTTTGTAGACAAATTTTTAAGCTCCTCATTTAATTCATCGTATACATACGAATTTTCTAAATTATTATTTGCATAAACAGAAGAAATTATTATTAGAATAGAAATACTTGTTCACCAGTTAACTTTTGTTTACAAATTGTGAGTATGAAAATTAATTAACAACTTGATTTAAAAAAACAAAACATCAAAAAACGGACTCCTGTTTTTACAAAAAGAGCTATAACCTGATTTTGTAGGGGTGTTGAAGTTGTTCTTTTTTTATAATTTTATTTCCATTTTAAAACAGTTTTTAGAAAACTAGCCCACTGTCCTAACACAAGCCTCCACAAGCTATAATTCATTCCAGAAAATCGGACATGAAATTGAAATTTCCACCGCATGCCACAAGTTTTATTAAATACATTATTTTATTTATTTATTTTTTTATACTAAAAGGGTTGACTTGGAATTCCAACTGGATCGTCTTTGAGTAGATCGAAAAATTGGCGCGGCTGTAAGTGGTGCGCTTCAGTAGCGATTTTGAAAAAAACGCGTTTTAACCAATATCAAAAAGAGCGATGGTCCGAGTTAAAGAACCCCAATGTTATGCTTTTTCAGTTTTTGTGTCATGAAACCCTAACGGTCGAGGTGCGTCAAGCTGGGAACACCACAACGGAATTTTTAAAATCTAATGATGCAGGAATTAGGGCCCATTGAGCACTAAAATCCCTTCACCCTCAAACTTTTGGTGTTACCAGCTTGACGTCAAGCTGGAAACACCACAGCTCTCAATGCAAAATTTCACAAAAGTAATGAGGCAGGAATTCGGTGCTAATTTAGTGCTCCAATATAAAATTTAGGGCTCCATGATTTGACCTTGAAATTTAATGTCAAAGTTGCAAAAAGTGGAGACTTTCTACACTAAGCATTTAAAAAAAAAGATAAAATTCTAATAAGACGTAGAATAAAGTTATTTGAAAAAATAACAAGTTTTGTTTTTCTACTTCCGCAGGTTCTGTTTTCTGTCAAAACCAGATTTTACTCAAGTCACTTCTTTAAAAGCTTTGTCTACCCCAACCCAAATTTAAAAGTCTAACCGTGCAGAAACCTTGTGGTATTTATAATTTTAAAATCTTAAATAGCTGCATTTTATATTTTCGACCCAATCACCACCCTTTCGAATTCTATCCGTCCAGTTCAATAAGTTGTTGAAATTAAGAAAGATGGCACTGTATTCTATTCAATACTTCAACCAGAAATCTAGATTAAACAAAGACATTTTTAAGAAAGTTTCGACTTTTTGCAAATTTGACATTGAATTTCAAGGTCGATTCATGGAGCCCTAAATTAAATATCAAAGCACTAAATTAACCCCAAAACCTTCGTTATTGCATCATTTCCGTTGTGGTGTTCCGAGTTTGAGTTAAGCTGGAAACAAAACAAGTTTGGGGGTGAATGGATTTTGGTGCTCACTAGGGATTGGAGCACTAAATCAGCCCCAAATTAGCCTCTTATTCCTGCACCGTTACTTTTTTTAAATTTTGCATTGGGAGATGGCATTCCCAGTTTGACGTCAAGCTGGGAACAACACTTAACTGAAATTTTATCACTTCTTAACGCGCCTGACACAAATACACTTTATACAAATTTTCCTCATACGTTTAGTCATGACAATGTTATTTTATTCAATTTTATTTGCATTGTCGACCTTCGACAACAACAGAATATTTCTGATAACATTTCCTAAATAAATTAAATTCATCCAGAGAGTAGGTTAGTATAGTAGGTTTTATTGATCAGATATGTACCTACATAACTCATATGCACGAGTACTAATATTTTATTACAATATTTTATTTGTATAATCCAGTTGTCATGATTGTTGTGGTCATAAAGTAGTCATGCTGATTGTCTGTCGTTTTGTCAAATAAACAAGACAGATTTCTTCGATCTGGAAAAAAATATGTTTGAAGAAAAAATCTATCTACCTACTCACTTTAAACTGGAACACTTAAGACAAGGGTTGACTTTTTTTTCATAAAATATTAGCTTAGACTTTGTTCTGTTGTTTGTTTTTTTTTTGTTGTTCTTCCATCGTGTGCTGTCGTAGTCTGCTCTCACAAACACACACACACCCTTTCTCTCATGTTAATCAACTCATTTTAAATTTTTCAATTGACCGTGGTTCGAGTCAATTGTTTTATCCGGAGATTAGCTGATTGTGTTTACAACAAATTCTACTTCTCTGAATGCTTTTTCAGAATGTTGATGTACCTACATAATGTTGGTATGTATTAATCCCGCATTCTGTGATACAACAGTACCTTTTTGCTACTAAATATTTTGTTGCCGGTCAATCAGTCAGTCTGTCAGTTTGTGTGGTCTCTGAGTCTGTTGTGGCAAGTCTGTTGTGGCAAGTCTGTTGTGGCAAGTCTGTTGTGGCAAGTCTGTCAGTCATCAAAACGATATTTTAGCTTGTTAAATATAAGAAGCTTAAATTCTGATTCTGAGGGTGAGGTTTGCATTGCCGGTCGGCCACTCATGTTTTTGCAAATATGCTCGATGATTGACAATTTAAATGATAATGTGTCACATAGAATATTATATTGTGTTATAATTATTTAAGTTTCATTACAAACAAAATTTAAAGAATCAAATTTCGAGGCGTGAATCATTATATAAATTACACAGACCTTAAATTAAATTTATATACGATATTTACTAGCTAATTTTCTTAATAAACAGCTAATAATCATCGATTGTTGTAGTTTACTTAAATTTTAACCCGAGAACCTGATTACGTCAACATGGGATATTAATATCTGCCAATTTTGATCGTCAATTTAACCAAACTTTTTATAAAATTTCATCTTTCTGAGGTAGATCTTGGTCTAGTCTGGGCGGAGAATTAGTGACAGATTTCCTTATCTACAAACCTCATTTCTTATAAAGAAAAAACTTTGGTAATAGAAATCAATTATAAAAACACGAAAGTCTTACGCGTCGGTTTGACCGATTTGATCTTTATTTTTTAGTTGTCTTAATACCTAATCGAACGAGCCGGAATGTTGAATTGGAGATTTTTGGAATTTGATGACCATAAATCTTTCTGGAAAGTAAATCTTTCGTAACGTTACGAAATACCTCAGATTGAATAAGTTTTCGTTGATTCAACGAAAAAGTCATTTGCACAACAAAACAATACATTGGGTGATGAAGGTTTAATTGTCTCAAAGAAAGTGCATTCATACTTTTCCCCTTTACTCTTTATTCACTCTTTTTAATTTAATGAAAGCTTTCATAAATTTTATTTTTTTATTTTTTTTTTATAACAATTAGATCAATAGTCTAGGAATGAATATTACTTTAAATAATAAAATCAATTCATTGACTTAACGTAAAATATCATTGATTAATGAAATAAGTTCATTGACTTCATTTTGTAAATGAACGTTTATGTTAACTTAGAAAAATATTTGATTGCTTCAACGAAACTTCATTGATTCAACTAAATTCAGCATCAGCTTAATTTTAATAAAAAAAAATCGTTGAAAAAAATAAAGTTTTTCGTAGTAAGGATTTGATTTAGTAAAGTTTAATCCCTGCTGAAATGAAGAAGGTAAATATCGTTGCTAGCTTTTCACGTATAATTTCTTTAAATTTTATAATTTAGTTATTCGTTAACTTTATTTTATTTTCATAAAAGACTTCAATATGTTTGTGCTGATAATGCTTCTTTAAGCCACGCATTAAGGTACATCACATTTATGTAAAACGTGTGCAGTGTAGTCGCATATCAAAATTAAAGCACCTAACAATAGAAATTTACTTAAGAGAATAAATGAGTTTAAACTGTATCTTCATCTTCATCTTCAAATCAAAAATCTTATTGTCACTAATTTATTTGGGATAAACCCTCCAAACAAAATGAAACACGCAGAAGTTTGCATAACAACATCAGAAATAACATCACTTGACACGACGACGACCAACGACGCTGCCTTTGCTATATAAAATTCTCGTTCTTCTCTTTGTGAAAATTTCACAACAACTGTAATTTTTTGTAATCTTTGTGCGCAAGGAAAAGACTAAACTCTACCCGATCAAGTTCAGAAGCTAATAACGGAAAATCGTTCAATAAGAGAACTGCCCTCAAGCAATTTCCCATCAAATATTACTACTCGTAAAACGTAATATCCCAAGAAGCAGCTTTTGTTGGACTAACGATATTTAAAAGAAAAAAAAAAAAACGAAATTTCCACGATGATGGTGTAAATTATGAAATAAAAATTTACAAGTGATTTTCTTTGTGTTCTGTTATGTCTCATTGAAGTTGTGACTATTGTGAGTTTACAAAATTCAACGAAAACGGGGTCATCACCCAGAGCCAGGTGCTTTTGTTTATGAACCAACACTAGCTCTACTCTACTCAGTCGTGATTTAAGATCAAGTGAATCATCATCATCTGGTTCGGACTTAGTTACAATCCAGATAATAAACTTGAAGACCAATTTAAAAAAAATAAAAAAGAATTCTAGTACTTAAACCAGCTGTGATAAATAATAATTATAAGAAATTCAAAACAAGTTATGATTACTGCCAATCCCAGTTTGAAACGCGTGAAACTGAAAATGACACATTACAAGATCCAGCAGTTGATACAGATTAAACAAATAGGAAAAAAAAAAGAAGTTGAGAAATATAGACAACAATAAATGTCTACATCTGTCAGGTAATCCGATATTCAAATTGCAACAATTATTACAATTGGAAATGTCAGAAGTAAAAAAAAAAACTGACAACTAAACAACAACTAAATGTATAACTGTCTCAATTTCTACTGAAACAAGTAAATAGTTGCTAAACGATCGATTATGGTACCCAATGAACAGCAACTAAACTATTACAGTCGAGTTCCTATAATTCTACGAAGCCTACATTAAAGACAAAAAATTGATATAATACTAGGTAAATTAAGTAAAATAAATTTGAAGCATTTATGAGTTCATCGTAAAACTGCAATTTGAAAAATTGAGATAACACACCTATTCGTTCTAGGTAGTGATGTAAGGTATGTAGTAAAGAATATTCATTTATACAATAGTAAGAGCTTCGATTCATGTGCGTTACTGATAAAAATTCTACAGTGCTTCTTAAACAGAGTCCACATTATGTTGACTTGTGTATATCAACAGTGCTGATCAACAATGTTGAGTTGATGTGGACGTGTAAATAAAAAGAGTCTATCAAAGTCGATCAACTTTTGTTGACCCAAACGTAACCCGACTCAAATGGATAGAAATCAACAATGTTGATCAACGCAACTGTCTTTTGTTGTTTATTTTGTTTTATATTTTGATTTGTGTAGTTAAATACTGTTTTCTTTTTTTCGTTCGTGGTCTTATTTGTATTGTTATTTAAAATTAAATGGACGTGGGAAATTAAGTACCTAGGTAAATGAGTATTTCCATGGACACATGACAATAAACAATTCAACACTACCATGTTGAGCGATATTGTATATGATATTGATCGGCATAATGTGGACGCTGATTTATAGATGAATGAATATACCAGAATAGAAGAAAGAAACGATTGCATTCAAGGGTTTTATTACTGAATGTGCATCCAAAATATACATAAGTATAAATAAATATAAATATAAATTATTCACTAGTTCATTAAGGCATTTCATGTGATTTTTAGTCTAGGTAAAAGCGATAGACGCCTTCAAGCCCAAAAAAAAAAACAGAGGTAGAGATAGATATATAGATAGATAAATTCTTTATTTCATCAACAAGCTCCACAACGTTTTCTTAGGAATAAGGACATGTTATTCCTGCCGTCTGCCTGATATGACATTTCATATAAACTGCATATATAAATAAATTTAGTAAAAGAAAGTGTTCTAGTCGATTTTTAATTTTTTTTTTTTGAATATAAGAAAATTAAATAAAATTTCAATTTTAAATGATTTGGAACATACCAATTTTAAGTAATTTGAAACACAAAAGAAAACGAGCAATTATGAATGAAACAGAGGTCCTCCACGTTGAGGTCGGACTTTAAACCTTTTTCCTTTGAAAATTTAAAGTGATTCAGAATGTGTGTAGTAGCCCGTAGCGTAATGGTTAGGGCGTTCGACTGTCACGCTGGAGGTCTGGGATCGCTTCCCAGCCTCGTCTACCTAAAAAACTAAAAAGTTTTTTTCAGGGCTACTGCCTCTTGCGAGGAATTGACAAATCCTCCAAAACTATCACTCGTCACGAACAAGTGCTTCTCGTCAGCCGTTCGGATTCGGCATAAAATTGTAGGTCGCTTCCATTCTTGTCAAAAAAGCGCACACAGGAATGGTTGCGAGTTGTTAGTCACAAGGCCCTGGTTCTTCATGAGCCGTTGTGCCACCCGATTTATTTTAAATTATTTTTCAGAATGTGTTGCAGATAAAAAAAAGATTTAAATAAACTAAAAAATTAATGTAGAAACATGATGTTGTCTTAAAACTAATTTGAGCGAAACTGTGGGGAAAAAAGTAAACCAACCAATTGATAAAAGTTTTCTTTTTTGTGTATCAATTGCTGTATTTTTGTATCATATCAGGATACAAAATAAACTGTTGTTGTAAAATATTTCAGATCAATCAGTGGTGACAAAAGTAAACGGATCAAAAACTCAAATGAAAAACTATATGGGTGTTTTCAGCTCTGACATCGCTTTGACCAATTAGACTGCAAGCACGTTAAAAAAATCATTTTACCAAAATTCTTTAAATCAAGAATAGGCCTGAAAGACGTAAAATAAATATCACTCATGATTCACATTTGAACTTATATTTTGAACAATATCATGATGAAAAAGTGTTCCAAAAAAAGTCTTCAATCACTTTATAAAATTTGTATACCCATCTCTAAAAAAGAACAAGAAAATCCTTTTTTCGTTTATTTTTAATTGATGCTATTTTGAAGGACTGGCCATAATCTTTACTATATTATGTTCAATTCTTTGAGCTTAAAACATTTATTATTTCAGGAAAAAACAAGCAACAAAAAAAAAAGGAAGGCGTCGACCAGAAGTATCCATTCACGGCTTTTTATTAAAATTATTCAGCAGACATGTCGCTAACAACCATGCATTTAAAAAATTTCGAAAATTTCAAAATGGTTGACTTTTGTTTGACATTTTTTGTTGGGCTAATGAAGCCTTGGCATTGCCGAAGTCCTTCTTAAGCCATTTTAATTTATCCACTGTTAGTTAAACGATTAAAGAAAAATTCCGAAACATGATTTTGGTTTCAAAAAAATTAAATTGATTTGCATACATTCCATTTCTCCCACCAAACTTCATTTCAATGAAACGTAGTTCATGGAACTAATGGCCTTCGATATAGAGGGTTTCGACTGTATATATATTTCGTATCTGTGGAATGCATATATTTCTGTCAATGCTAGAACAGAATCATAATACACATCAAAGGATTGCGCTCTAGTTCTAGCCGCATCAGCGCAAGTTGTAATGATGGAGGTGGAACAAAAAAAATATAGAATTACCCACCATCCAACCACAGCTGTTCTAATAGCTACATAGATGAGCTGTGTTCAGCTACCGAGTTTTAAACTGGAATAAATTATTTAAATTAAAAATACAAATCGCCAACTTCGTAAGATATGTAAATTCTAAATTAATTTGCTTCATTTAGTTCTCGTCGATTGACAACATCGTTGTCGACATTGTCATGAAAATTATGCACTTTAATACAAAAATCAACAATAATAGTTTTTTCCAGACTAATCGAATAATATTAAAAAAATAGTTTGGGTGCTGGAAGAGATGATTGTTACTCCCCAATGGCTATTATTTGATCTTTCGATCAAAACACTATGCCCCTTACAATCTCTTTTCTTTTGTTTTTTGCACAGGGTCTAGGGGGTGACAACTTATAAATGTATAGTAGTTGAGTAATAAAAAAAACTTGTTTTCCTTTTAGAGAAGGAAGTCGAATAGACATCGTGCATGCATACTGGAAACCAACTTAAAGTACCTTTTGTGTGCCATTTATGGAAACTGGCTGAATATATCTCTGTTGTATGTCGGTACATACCTACCGGCAAATAACTTTTTTCCAATCTGGTTTTGTGAGCTGTACAGGAGTGCTTCAGACAGAATCAACAATCAATATACATATAAAAAGGATCTTTCTTCAAGTACACACGCATATCTTAATTTAGTTTTTGACATAAAAATGAAAGGAAAAACTTGTACTAAAGTTAAGTGATGTTTGTTTGTACCTATCTAATCGAATGCAAATCAGGAGTTGGCCAAAAACGAACATGGGCGATGATGTTGACGAAGTTGTGCTACAAATTGTACCTACACTATATATCACTTAAATTAGAGTATGTATGTGTTAAGCAATATGGATTAAGAAATCGTAACAATTTTTATTGATTGAACAAAATGAACACAGAAGTAGCGTGTTAAATATTTTGTTAGAGTGCGGTTTGAAAGGATTATTTGCAATTTCGGTGGGCGTTACATGGTAAATTACACATACATAAATATAAACAATACAATAAATGGATTTTTTTTCGCAAATATGACTCTTGCTTATGATTTAAGACTCTCTTCTCTTGCTACTTAATTTTTGTATCTAACATTTAACATTACATTGAGTAACGTCTGGAATTTTGTTGGAAGTCTGTGTGCAGAAACTGTTTTTTTTTTAAAAATAGGTGAAAACATAGTCAAATTTCAAAATATCTTAATTAACGAACGAATAATTGAATAAATCAATTATTATTAATTAAACGAATGAATGCATGTATGAATGAACGAAATTAATGAAATTAATGAAATTAATGAAATGAATACAATTAATGAAATGAATGATTTGAATAAAATTAATAATATGAATTGAAATGAATGAATGGAAATTAATGTATGGATGAATGAATATTGAATAACTGAATTAAAAATGAATGATTGAATGAAGGAATGATTTAATGAAGGAATGATTTAATGAATTAATCAACGATTGAAAGTACAAATTAATGAACGTATAAATGAATGAATACATAAATGTATGAATGAATGAACGAGTGAATAAATGGATGGATGAATGAACGAATAAATGAAATATTATGAGTGAATTAATGAATAAATGAATGAATTAATAAATGCTTATAGGCATAAATGAATGGATGAATTAATGAAAACATAAATGAATGGATGAATTACTGAAAACATAAATGAATGAATTAATGAATGAATGAAAGAATCAAGGAGTGGATGAATGTATAACTGAGGGATCGTGACCATTGATGTCTGGCTGCGCCTAAAACAACGTTTTAGGTCCCAAATCCACAAGCGTGCATGATTTTCCGTGAACACTCCCTTTTCACTATCAACAAATTTGTGGATCAATTTTCTATGTTATCTGTTATGAGTTAACAAAATTTAATCATCTTTGTTCAATATGGCGCCTTTTATTTATTATTACAAATCGGAACAAAATATCTATTACAGAAACAGAAAACAACACAAACGAGCAAAACAATATAACACATGACATAACTTCTTTCCGACTTTAAATCAATGTAAGGGTGCAACATGTAATTGTGTATCTTCATTGAACATTTTAATTTCTGATTTGATGTCTGGAGAGAATTTGTGTATAGTGTGGATCCATTTTTGACAGGATTTATCATTTAGTACATTTTAGAACACACTTTGGCAGATAAAATAAATAAATAAATCGGGTGGCACAACGGCTCATGAAGAACCAGGGCCTAGTGACTAACAACTCGCAACCATTCCTGTGTGCGCCTTTCGACAGGAATGGAAGGGACCTACAATTTTATGCCGAATCCGAACGGCTAGACGAGAAGCACTTATTCGTGACAAGTGATACTCTTGGAGGATTTGTCAATTCCTCGCCAGAGGCAGTAGCCCTGAAAAAAAAACTTTTTTAGTTTTTAGGTGGACGAGGCTGGGAAGCGATCCCAGACCTCCAGCGTGACAGTCGAACGCACTAACCATTACGCTACGGGCTACTACACACTTTGGCAGATATTTATCATAATTAGTTCCAGAATCGCGTAAGGCATTCCAGTGAAGTGATAAAATGAAAAATTGCTGTGAAAACAGAAATGATATATTTTTTGTCACTTTACAGCTTCGCAGATCGGGAATTGACCCCCTGATGGTTTGCTTTTTATTTAGCACAGAACAATTGCCCTTTCGGTGTATTTAAAAAAAAATAAGTTTGGGAATAATCAAAAGTAACGATAGTTTAACTTAAGTTTAACTTCATCAAATTCAACTCGAAATGGGTCAATCCGGTATGTGGTGGAATTGTCATTCATATCCTTAGTAGAACACGATATTACATATATGTAAATATAATGATAATTATCTCCAAAACATGTTATTACCCGAAGTAATAAACCAGAAGTTAAAATTTTACAATTTATCATGTAAATGCAAGTAAAGCTCTTGAAAATAAGAAAAACAAAGTCATTAACCCATATTTTGTTGACTGAGGACTGACCAAAAACCATTTAACTTTATATCGATGACTAAACACATCGTTAAAAAAAATACGCATCCAGTCAGGCAAAAATAAAATAAAACTGGTAATAAAATAAACAATATGACGATCTTCCACAAAATGATGAAGAGCCTCCTCTTCAAAATGACCAAACAAACCTAAATTTAAGTACCCATAAATGTACGCAAACACACGTTCAAACATATACTTTAATATTGCACTCTGGTCATATTTTTTGTTGATCTGTTTTTAGCATTCACTTCACTATGAACCAAAGAAGACGATCCCAAAAATGTATACATACATACTTCCGGTTTCAATAAACGAATGAGGTTTACAAGAATCCTCGGCAACCAAATCCAAATCTACTTTTAAAACAACTGTATTTCTTCTGATTCATTGGACTCGATAGAATTGAAGAAAGGAAGAGAAAGCTGTGTGCACGTCAGAACAGCACAACCGGCAACTTCCTCAAACCCAAACAAGCCTTTGTGTGTAAACATTAACCTTATTTTATACCGTGTTGTCGCAGTTTGCCGGCAACAACACTGACAACGCAAATCCCCAATGTCCTTTCGAGCACCACTTGCACTTGCCATATTTGGGTTGCAAACACACGTCACCCCCAAAACACCAAACAGCGTGATGGGGATTTTAAAAATAAAATCAGATAAATTTCCAGAAATTCGTTTTGAGAGTTGTATGCTGAGTGGCGCATTTAATAAACGCGTGAGTGCTCCCAAAATGGCTAGTCTGACACTTAATGCAAATAACAGTTAGTTTATTTGTTTTCAATTATTGTTTTTTTTGTGTGTTTGTCTTGGCTTACACCATCTGACAAGCAGTGCTGGATTTGGGCGATTATGGTGATCTCAGTGTTTTATTCTATTAAGGGCCCCAATGCATTCATTAAAATGGATTCAGGAGCTTTGAAGTCGAAAACCTTCAAGATGCTTTTCGAGTCAAGAAGTCTGAAATTATATAAATGAAATATTAGCCTCATTCGAAAAAAATAAGTAAAAGAGCCTCCAGTTTGGGGAGGGAGTTTAATCCGCTCCTGTTTAAGTCAAGAAAGAAGCTCCAATGAGCAAATTGTCATTTTCTTGGAACGCAATTACCTACTATTTAAAACAAAAACCGTTGTTTCATCTTTTGTGACGTAAATACATACATATATGGTTAAAGGGGAATTTCATCGTGTGGGTGGACACATTTTCACGGAAGTTGGAACACTTCGTTTTTCTACATGAAAAGAAGAAAGGTTTTCAATAAACACAAAACACACACTCATCACTCCAGCAGCAGCAGATGAAGGTCTTAAAACGATATCGAGTATGAAATTCAGAAGAAAAAAACAAAACAACAAAAAAAGGATGTTAGACCAGAAAAAAAAAATGTCATGATGCATTTTTAACAGTTAAATGCACACACATGCACGATTGGTTGAGTTAAGTAAATGTTACATGTTGCATTGAACCAAATGAAATTGCTAGTTAACAGTAAAAATAGATTTAACAAAAAATTTAAAAAAACGAACATAGTAATCTATAAAGCATAATGAAGGTGAAAGGCATCGTTGTAGTAATTGTCGTCATCGATAGAAAGTAATCGTGTTTCCTTCCTCTTGCTTTTTGTTTCTGTTCGACTAGTTGTTACTGTTTACTTCTATGGTTTATGATACAATTATTATGTGCAAGATTTTTTCAGAGCACCAATTGCAACACTTGCAAACGGGGATTTGAGCTCGGGAGAGATGATGTGTTGAGTCATTAATTTCTATCTAATTATATCGACATGGAAGGATTGTACATAAGGCAACCTTAAAATTAAATCGACATAAATTGATGAAATGGAAAATGGATTTATTAGATAAGTTTTGCTGTAAATGGAATACGGTAATGGTAACGGTACGTGCAAGCGAGACCCTTTAAACTTAAAGAAAAAGACATCGATTAAATTCTTAGATTTGATGTATCGGAAGATAGAAGGAAGTATAAACCTGTTACATAAGGGTAATGGTATCTACTCAAGCCATTGACTTTACGGTATTCTCTTATTGTTATTTATTAAAAGTGATATCGTTTTTACTTACGAAGAAGTGAGCCTTTAATATGCACTCCACTGCGATTCACTCAGTATTAAAGCCCCAAATAAAAAGAAGAATAAAATAACTAGACTTTTGTCAATACGATGAGAGTTGATAACATGTACAAACGTTTTAGGAACACATCCTTTATTTTGCACTTGATATAATGTTATGCCGGATTTATACCCGTTGAGTGATAAAATGGGATAATTTAGATATTTAATGAGCAAAAATTAACAAAATTGTAGAAAATATACATATCGAGCGTAAGAAGTGTCCCGTCTAGAAACATCGACGTGGATTTTAACTCTCTTTTCAAAAAAAAAAAAAAAAATTTGAGTCCTCCGATTAAAGTCAGAGCCTAGGTGCACTCTAAACTCAGATAGACATCTCACGGACCACATTTTTAGGAGTGCAACCATTTTTCTGTACATTCTTAGGGAATGTACTCATTACAAATACTAAACCTTCCAAAATCCCAAAAATTTAAATCTGTTTTCAAGAAAATATTAACAAAGTGATCTATCTGGAGGTAAATTTAGTCCTGTGAATAATTTTTGTGCAGAAGCTTAATCTTTTATTTGTTCGCCAAAAGTGGAACAACACTATCTTTTTACCAGACGAGAGTAGATATTGGTATACATATGACTACATGTAAACTTACTCTGAATTAAGACGCTACAAGGAGGAAAAAACTTAGGTGGAACAACATCGCCACTTCCTTGGCGACCAAACAGATCGGGCCAACGCTTGATCTGAAGCGCTTTAAGTGTCAACTGGGCACACAATTCGGATTGGAATACTTGTAAACGGTTTCTGCAGAAGCTGTATAGACGAGAAAAAATCGATTCATCATCTTCTACGGACATGCACTGCCATATACCAAAGACACTGGCTCCAGCGGAGACTTATTCTTCAATGAACCAAGTGATCTAATAAACATAGACATAAGAGGTCTCGCGCGCCTTATAAGATGATTCAACTGTTTTTTTTAGAGTTGGGTGAAATTATCTAGATTCACATGGTACCCCAATGTACCAACTTCTCTAAGTTTGTCAGTTATTCCGCTTGCAGCCACTTCAACCTAACCTAACCTAAGGGGCGAATAATTCTAATGAAAAATTTAAATGGCAAACCGTAAAATAAAGTTACAATTATTCTTTGCCTTAAATCAATAAGATAAAATACCTTAAAAAACACATTAATAGAATAACAATCGTGATATACAATTGACTGTCCGAAAAAAAAATTTGTTCCAATACTTTTTCCCTCTCAATATTGCTCTGAAACTAACAAGCATTACAAAAAAAAACATTACATCTTACAGGTTTATAGTTATAACTTATTATTACCAAAAATTGCTTGTTATCAGAATGTTAAGTAACATTTTTTGTAAAAAACAAATACCAATACTAGAGAATATCCCCAAATCTAGAGCAGATAGATTTCTCTAAAGTTCTTTCTTAAGACAGTAGAATTATATTCACTAAAAAAATAGCTCAAGAAGCTCTCTCGTATACAGTTAGATGCACAGAACTCTTCAATATAAAAACAAGATAAAAATGTAGAGCTACTTTCTTTCATTTTAATAACCACCAACAACCATCATCTCCGCCCATAAGTGCAGCATCCATCCCAAAAACATGAAGTTGTAATAATTTCTTTTTTGTTGTTGTTGCTTTTCATCCTAATAAATCACTTTCTTTTCATCAACTTGACTAATATGTACAATGATTTTTGATAAGAAATGCATTTCAATCAAAGTCAATCTTACAAACCTCAAAACGCGTTTTCCATGTTGTAAAACCAATAACGAGTCATACCTAACGGTGGTGTATCAAAGCCTTTATTGACAAATTTCGCTATTGGCATGAAGAAAACCAAATAATCAAAGAAACTTTAAAATGAGTTGTCGCTTTTGGCCATTCATTGAAGTCAAGCGATTAAAATGTTTGCTTGAAGTAAAGGTTTATCGATATATGCGCGCAATGAATGAAAACAATTCATGGTATAATGTTAATCCAAGTCAATGTCAAATAGATCGAAGAAGAAAAAAAAAACAAGAGCGATAAACGACACAGAAAACCCCAAGTCGAGACTTTTCCCTAACATCATGTGGTGTTGAATCACAAACCAAGTCAATAGAGAGATGAAGTTTCTTTTTTTTTTGTTCACTTGAATTTCCAAAAATAAAATCTACGCAGCCTGCAAGTACCACTTTCGCTATTGCGTGATGTGGTGGACTAACTATACCAAGGTCAAACGACCTCTAATGCAACAACAACAACAAACAAAAAAGGAAACGCCCACGTGATACCCCTGCAGCCATAATGGATGATGGATGAATGGATTCAATCAAGACATCGCTGCTGCTGCCGCGTTTCACATTTTTCATGAAATACATAAAATAAAAATTAATTAAACGTTTTTTTTTTTATTTTTGGGTCAGAGAACTGAGTCGTCTCTGGTGCGATCACAAAACTGGGGAAAATCCAAAGTTGACATTTTTAGATCGATATCAATCTGGAAGCCTGAGGTGATTAATTCAATTAGAATTAACTGCCTTCAGGCCAAAATGATTTTCTTCAAATCCCCAAAGAATATCAGTGAAACTGATTAACACAGTTCCATATAATCCTTTTACAACGAAGCAACAAAAAAAAAAAAAAAACAGCTCAATTTTAGCAATTATTTCCCAATCTTTATCATTAGATCGTGAGTAGGAGGAGATGAATTGGGCAGAATTATTTGTAAATCTTAGGTGCGGTGAGATGGAAAGAAATACAAAATACGTTTGGAGGGAAGCGTGTCCCAATAAGTCATTGTTCCCTCCAGGTGTTGACATAACAATAATTTCACTTTTTTTTCTTCTATTTCATATTTTTTTCCCCCCATTTTTAACGCACCATTAAATTTGTAATGATGGATGCTTGTGTACGACATGTGGAAAGGTAAATAATTGCTTGTCATGCGAGTATCGACTTTTCATAAAAAGTTCGATACCTACACTGTTTTTCAGATGTGCGAGTGGGCGACAACAACGAACCACCGAAAGGTTCTTCTGAAAAAAAAAACAGACTCCGAATGGTTGTTGCTGGTTGTATAAGATAAGACTGACGCCCTTTTTAGGATAACAATGTAGGTTTGGTGATTTTGTTTGCATTGTAAGTCTAAGGATAGATATGTTTTTATTCATTCCTTGTTGAAGGAATAATAAATTGGGAGGGATAAAGAAGGAATTTGTAATGTGCAACAAGTTGGCAAGATTTACTGGATTTGCTGTTAAGAACTTTTAAGAGTAAGTTTACATTTTATCGTTGGCAGTGATTTGTCTTCTTTTGTTTGACATAATAGTGTAACCAAAATGTACACTGATATGAAAACATGTTTGATTTACCAAGTCTTCCAAAATTGTATATCTATTAATGGTTTTTGTCGCCGTTTTCTGGGTCTATTGTTCATGCAAAAAAAAAAAAATAATTCAAAATAAGAGTCTCAATGTCCTACGTTTCCCAGTAACAATTTTTTGATTTATTTATTAAATAGAGAATAAACTGAAGTGTGCATTGTGTAACGCAATTTTCCTTTTAATAAGGTCCTTGATATTGTTAAAGTCAAACAGTTTGGCGAATGGAGTCCAATTTCTCATTAGGGTTGACAAATTAATTAATTAATTATCATAATCACTTTCCTTGTGACAAGTTTCAGAATGAAAAATAAAATAAAACGCTATAGCAACGATGTCATCAAGTTAGAAAATCCGGCGGATCTGCACGGGACTTTATTTTAACCAATAGCGACGAAATCATTTCAGCAACAAACGACTTTACGAATCTTCCGGAATAACATTCCTGACAAAAAAAAAAAAAAAAAAAAAAATGATGAATGATGCCGTTGGACTGTCACGCTGGAGGTCTGAGTTCACTTCCCAGCCTCGTCCAGCTAAAGTTTTTTTTCAGGGCTACTGCCTCTTGCGAGCAATTGACAAATCCTCCAAGTGTATCCCTTGTCATGAATAAGTGCTTCTTGTCTAGCCGTTCGGATTCGGCATTACATTGTAGGTCCCTTCCATTCCTGTCGACACGCGAACACAGGAATGGTTGCGAGTTGTTAGTCACTAAACTCAATTTATTTATAATGATGCCAAAATACTGACGGGCAACCTTAGCAATCATCCGAACCTCAGGCCATCACCAGCGAGGAGTGATGCTCCCAAACACAAAAACTTGAAGTAAGTACCAACATCTTCCCGTGTACATACAGAACCTGTACGTACACAGACAACGACTGCGAAAACAACCCCACTACTGCTATCTGGAGGAGGTAGCCGATATGATCGGAAATTTAAAGCCAGCCGGACCAGACGAGTCTCAAACTATATCCTGAAAAGGCTGCCACATTTAGTGATGTTTTTTTTTATTTTAACAATCCTCACGGACAACTGCATCAACTGCTACTTCCCATAAAGGTGGAAAACAGCACCATTCTGGAGAAAGGTTCTTGCAACTTGGTGTCCAATTATAGACCAATTTCGATTCTGACCAACTTAAGAAAAATACTGGAAGAAGTATTACTTTGTAGGCTAAAGATGTTCTTCAGCGAACACGCCATCGTACCGGACATTCAGTTTGGCTTAAGGGAAAAGCACTCAACTTTGCAACCGCTCCTGAAGTTCCAGCATGACATCACCATAGCGCTCAACACCCATCGTTTCACCATTGGATGCTATCTGGATGTCGAGAAAGCATTCGACAGCGTATGGATTGAAACTCTTATCCATAGCTTCACCAATTACATTTACCTCCGTCACTTATAAAAATTCTTTTTTCTTTCTTCCGGAAAATTCTTAGTTTAACTACAAGACAACTGCAAATAACAAATGAAGAACATGAGAACGAGTTGCTCAAGGTTTGAAGCTTGACCGCTTCACAAGCCAGGGGACAATTGGATTTGAAAATCTTCTGTGCGCTGATGACGATGAGTCCCTTACATCCTGATTAACACCTCCCAATTGGAGCTTGTGTGCTTCAAAGTGAATCAATTATTCTTTGCTGACGATGGAGCCATAATTAGTGAAGATACTGTGTCCTTGCAACGAGCACTTGATGTATGGGTGGATGTTCTGGAGGAAAATGGATACCGCATTAGCGCGAAAAAGACCGAATACCTATGCTGTCCATTTTCTGATCCACACAGGCCTATTCCGGATATCTATTTGAATGGAACAGTGCGAAAAGTTTAAATACCTTGGATCAATGATGAAGTGGCGGGAAAACTCTGCCATTTTCGAGAAAAATGCCCCCTAAGCTGAAAGGAAAGCTCTACACGGCAGCTCTTCGTCCAGCGCTTACATACGATTCACAGTGTTGGACAATGTACAAGAAGTATGAGAGTAAATTGACGGCAGCTGAAATGAAGATGCTTCGCATGACAGCAGGAGTGACAAAGCGCGATCAAATAAGAAGCAATAGAATCCGAGGAAGCCTACACGTCAAAAATGCCATCTTGGACAAAATACAGCATGAACAACTTAGCTGGAAGATGCCATGAGAACCCAGTTCAAAAGGCAATAGCACAAGACGTTCCAACACTATCGCCGAGGAAAGGCAGGCGCAAAAACTCCTGGATGAAACAAATGCAACGACACCTGCATTTAGTGGGCCTCAGATATGGAACAATCTTAAAACCGGGACGCCTGTCAACGTTTTCTGAGGTCAACCCGGCGAACCCCACAAGTGGAACCATAGGTAAAGCAGTTGAGTGGGAGAGTTGTGGTCCCCCTCGAGATCATGACAATCGCCGGTTAATGAAGAAGAAGTGCTTCAGGAGACCCAGTAGAGGTAGTCGCAGCCAACTGCAGAAGCTTGGTTCTGAAACATCCAGTTTGATCTACGATAGCAGCCAAAAAGAATATGAAGTACCTATGCATCCACGTGCTCCAAAAAGCAAAGCAAAAAATGTCCGAGACAAAGCTACTAAGGGTTTTGTGGACTATATTTCGAGCGGCGTCGAATGTGACATCACAGGAACGAGCGTTTTTACACGGAGGCGAACGTCAACCCTTAGACAGGTACCTATTGCTTTTAGCAATAAAGCTAGTAGGTCAGACCAACAGTAACCCAAATCAACTGATGAGAATAATGTTCGAGTAACGATATACATCCTGGACGACAACATCGTGGCCACGGACGGGTTCTGACACAGGGCAAACATATAACCGCGGCTGAACGCCAAAACATCCCCCAGCAAACCCACAACTAGACAGCCGGGACGAAACACCTCGTGTATGATAAAGTCAACCGAATTTAAGATTAAATTTTTTTGACAAGTATTTTATATTTTATAATCCTTTAAGAAAAGGCCGCCTTTGTGGCAATAAATGTGTAATATGATCAGCGTATCTAACAAGTT
This sequence comes from Melangyna quadrimaculata, assembly GCA_949320155.1. NCBI lineage: Eukaryota > Metazoa > Arthropoda > Insecta > Diptera > Syrphidae > Melangyna > Melangyna quadrimaculata. The sequence goes on along the minus strand of OX439483.1, from coordinate 466,334,749 downwards.
ATAAGACAAATCGTAAATATTATTGTTCAATAAATATCCTTAAATGATAATAAATAATCAAAAATGATGAGGCAATTATTATAGAAAATGAGAGTTCATATTGTATGTTATATGTTTTTGTAACCCTCGGAAAAATCATCTAAACATATATGTAGTTAAATGTCTAGCATCTGTTTGCAATCTCCTATATTTTTGTTATTTTTGTACATAATGTATGCATGTATGTATGTTCTTTTAGTGACATTTGCCAAAAATACATTGATTTATTAAAAAAAAACAATTTTTCTATAACCTCAGAAAGTACTTATTTTTCAGATAAAGCAAAATTTTGGTAACTGTTGGTTGAAAAATCTGCTCTAAATCAATTTTTACATTTATCTGTTCAACTCTTTCATGACATTTGATAATTATTAAGGAAAAAACACAACATTTTGGGAAAACGATTTGCAAAATATGGAATATCAATGATTATGATATGAGATAATACTGTGGTATACAAAATATGAAATTAGAGTCGCCTAAAAAACTTTTTATAATACATATGTACATAAATATGTATGAGGGATCAATTATAATGTCGAATATGTTAAATATTATTATTTTTGTTTTGTTTATTTGTTCACCTTCAAAGACAACAAAAACTTAAATTGACGAGAAACATTTAAATAAATGCAAGACGATACGTTAATAGCTTTTGTTTATTTTGTCTTCACTTGAAGATATTGTTTTACAGATTTTTAGTCAAATGACCCACATTTTTGAATCATTGCAATGATAGATCGAAAAATGGAAACAACCAACTATCAATATCTTTTTTGATAATTCAAATTGTTACGTAAAGAACCTATTCATATTGGAACTACGATAAACAAATTCAGCGGCGAGGGGCAAAGCCGGAAATATGAAGAATTGTTTTCTATTTATTTTTGCGCTGTGAGAAAATACTTGACGAACGAAGATCATCGAAACAAGTCATTACTTGTGTCAAGAAATTCTTTTTGAGGATAGATGTTGATTATAATATTATAATAGTGGAATTCTCCTATAGTTATATAGACCTCTAAATAATTATTTAATTTGGGAAAAAACAGCGTATACTGAAGCTCTGAACCACCCATTGGAATCAGCCCCTTTTTGCAGCTTTAACATAACCGAACCCTTATCTGAAGTTTCCTCTTGATATGCAAAATAATAGTTTTCTAAATTTATTACCATCAAAATTATAGTAATGGGCTATGTTTTCTTAGTTTTTTTTGTTTGTTTATTTCATTTGTATTAAGTAAATTATAAATCCCTATTCCCTCTGTAGACTTGAGCTACTTTTGAGGCGTTAATCAACTTTTCTTAACTAGTCTCAATTATATTTTGACACAAACAATTATGGGCGGCTATTTTAACTGAATTATTTATTATTATTATTATTATTTTTTAAAATCAAAAATCAACAATATCTTACAAAAATATAAACATATATGTACACATAATATAATAAGGGAATTCAACAATACTACTTACGGTGATCCATTGGAAACTTTCGAACTTTCATCTGACTCACGACGTCGACGCTTAACTTCATTGCGCTTCGGGCGCGGAACACTGTAATAACATAAAATCGAAAAAAAAAACATTCAATAACTATAATAATACATAATTTTAATATTATAAATGTTTACTTAGCCCATTTATGTATAGGACTGAAGTAAGCAAATAAGTACTTACGGCGATGTTGCTTCAACTGTTGCTGAAGTATCATCAGAATCAACACGCCTACGCTTATCTCTATGTCCTCCGGACGATCTATCACGGGAATGGTGACGTCTACGTGTTCTAGGCATCTAAAAAAAAAATATATTAAATGTGACCGGTTTTTTTTATTAAATTGTAAGTGTGGGTTGAAAATTTTCTAATTTCCTGAAAAAAAAATTATTTAATATGGATTGTGTCTCTCTTTACTAAGGTGGGCGTTTGTAAAATCCCAAGGAAACTATGCCTGCGAGGGAAATTGCAAACTAGAAAAAATGGTATTTGTTTAGCATAGATCCTAAGATTGTGAGGAAGACAAACTTTCTATCGATTGAAGATCATATAAGTTAGGCAATGAAAAAGGAGTCAAGACGCTTTTTGGACACTTAACTTGTATTTCAATTAGAAGTGGGTTTTGTATAATAATATTCTCGCAGAAGACCTCTTCGCACCATATGAACACATAAGGCTTGAGTGTGATATCACAAAGTTATTTAAGTTAAGTTATAGATATTTCAAGAGAGCCAACCATATTCTGCTTTGTATGTGGTGTTTAGTTTAAGTTGTCAGAACATCAGTCCTACCGAGCGTCGTATCCGATCGAAAGAATTTCTAATCAATTAACGGATCAGACACAGTTTACGAACAAATAAAGCGCTAGGTCTAATAAACTTAGTTGAAGATAATTTTTTTTTTTTTAAATAGGATACACCGCACTTTAATTTCGGAATTAATTCCTAAATTTATCTATATAATTATGATATGATGGATCGTGTTGGCCTATGGCAGAAAATCCCTGGAAATGCCGGAAAGATCTGGTTTAACTGATTTTGGCAACGATTCTGGGATAGGGGTCACGTTGTTGGAAGGCACTCGAACAGCTCATTCTTCATTGAATATTCAATGGCAAATTCAGTGAAGAATGAGCTGTTCGACCACAACGGATGGACATTTTAAAGAACTATGCTATGGCGAAAGTATTGCAGCAATGTAAGATTATCATCTGGAACCAGTGCACAATGGCTCAGAAAAGCGCATTGCAAGCCTTGAATCGCATGTTCAAAGATTTGCGAAATGATGAACGACGTTTGGGTGGAGCAATGATTTTGCTGTCAGGTCATTTCAAGATCAAATCCGGAAGATGAAATGAACTCTTGCCTGAAATCGTCGGCTTTATTGCGATACGTCAAGAAATTGCAATTGAAAACGAACATGAGAGTTGCTTTATTCTTGGCGATGGGCAATGGCTCGATTCCAATCGACTTAGTCACCGGCCTGATTGAATTTCAACAGAATGTTTGCCACTTAACAACAACGCCAAAAGAGCTCATCACGAATTTTGGCTGCGAAAAACAATGAGGTCGATCATTTGAATTTCGTCATTCAAAATCGAATCGCCGCTGAGTAACATGTATTCATACAAATACGTCGACCCCGTGGACAACCAACTATTCCACGGAATTTTTAAATTCTTTGGATGTTCCGGGCCTGCCGCCACACAATTGAAATTGAAATTCAGTTATAATTTTATTACCTCAATGCACCGAGATGTGTGACAGATTGCGTTTGATTGTGAATAATCTCAAATCAAATGTCATTCAACCGACGATTTTGGGTAGAAAATTCAAAGGCGAAGATGTTTTCATTCCGCGGATTTCTCTTATTCCGAAGGATTTGCCATTTGTATTTAAACATTTCAATTTCCCGTGCGTTACGCTTTCGCTATGACAAATAATAAGTCACAAGAACAATCTTTGCATGTTTGTGTCATCGATCTTGAATTCCCATGTTTCTCACATGGTCATTTGTAGGTGACGTGCTCACGTGTCGTCAAAACTCCCGCTTTGTACGTGTAGCCGCCCAAGAATGGAACGAAGAATGTTGTGTACCATAATGCACTTGAGTGAAAAAGCGTGAGATCGACACGTCCAGTTTGATTGAAACACATCGAAATTGTAACTTCAGTTATTTCCATTGTATTTAATAGAATTTTTGAATAAATTACATTTTTTCATTATTACAGCCATCATAAATATTAACAACGCTAATTGTTTATCTATTCACTACGGTTCGTTTAGCATTGATTTTATTATGAATTTTATGAATCTAAAGTACACTCTTATCTGATTTCGGAAAGCGATCAAAAAAAAAAAAAACGGGTGGAGTAAGTAATTTAAATTTCAACTCATATATTTTTGAGAACCGGCTTTGTTCATAAAGAAACAAATCACAGGTTAATAAACTGCAAATTTTAAAATGCACGTTATTTAAGTAAACAAAGAGTTCAATAGCAACGAGCAGAATTAGTTATTTTTGTTTTCTTTATTTGAAATAATTAGAAATAGGAACTCGCTTCAACATTAAGGAAACTTAATTTAAAATTGATTTGCGTTTGTATTTTATTATAATCTAAAACTATACACCGCGAACTGAACAACAATATTTTGTTGTGACAAAAAAAAAATAAAAACTATTTGTGCGCCGACACATTATTAATTTATATTTTCAAACTGTGTATGTACAAGTACATAAATGTAGGTATTTTTGTGCTTTTGACACCTAGAAATGTTGTGTATTAAAAAAAAAGATGCTCCGTGGGAAATAAGTTTTTGCCCCGCCAACTCGGCCCACCCAACACAGTCATTTTGTCTACGATCACTGAATGGTACAATGACATTTAGAAATTTCGCAAAATGATAAAAATAATACTAATTTGCGGAAAAAACAACATAAATGTATATCAAATCAGTTCATAAATATACCACCAAAACAGTATAAGATTAACAATTATTCTTTAGTATTTTAGAACCGTTTCGGAGCTAATGCATTATTACACTTGAATGCAACGCGAAAATAATATTTTATTTTTTTTTTGTTGCTTATTGTTGTTCTTGTTGTGAGAAATAAAATTAACCAAATAAAAATTATCAAATTCCAATTTCAAGATTATTTTCTGCAAACGTGTTTTGTATAATTGTTGTTTTTTTTTTGGTTTTGTTCAAGTGCTGTGAAAAGTTGTGAATAAGAAACTCTTGTGGGAGATATTTGCACAGCGTGAGGTAAATTAACGTAGACACAAAATGTGTTGCTACAAATAAGTCATATAAGCATTATATGTATATGAACTGTAGGCCAATTAAATGAAAATAATAGATAAAATATGGGAAGATGATTATAACACATGCGTTTACCTCAGACTACTGAACGAAATTAAAAAATAATAGCGATTAAAACAAAAAAGGGTCAATTTTATGTTTTAAAACAGTTGCTTAGCATGTCGAGGGATATTATTGTGCTGCGCAGTTTCAAATGATGGTTTTGCGTGTATGAATTTATGATACATGAATATGATCGCTAATGCGATAACAATGGTTAAATCATTCAAAATTCATCACTCGTAATTAAATTAATTTTGAAATAAATAAAAACTATTGGTTTGTTTAAATTATTATAGCAATTTAATTATGAATAACCTTGCAATCGGTTTTAGCAGGTCTTAAGAATTCAAACAAATTTGTCCAACTTTTCTCAAATACCTTAAGGACTATGACTACTGCTTTTTTTATAATATTGTAGAACAACCATGGTAATAGATAAGTGCAACAATTTAATACCAGTTGTTGCCTTTTTATAATAATTTTTTTATTTGATTTTTTAATACAAAATTCGTATTTTATTTTTTAATACAAAATCGTAAAATTTGTATTATAACAAAAGTTCGACCACCTATAAAACTAAAAAAAAAATGTATGAGAACGTAAGTGGCCAATAAGACCACATGTCTGTGTACAAGAAATAGAGCTTTTCGCCACTTTCTCAAATGAAAACAAAAATTTAAGTACATAGTAATAAAGTAAATAGTCATTTGTTTGACCTAAGCCGACTATCTGCGCAAAGAATTGTAAAAGAATACAATCTTCGCTTTGAGACTCAAACTTCAAAAATATCACCATTCATTTGTCATGAAAAGATTGCTTGATTACCGTTGAATGTAATTTTTAGGGTAATCATGCTTTTCTTACAAACAAAAATGTGATAACTTTTCTTGGTCTATAAATAGCGCGCACGAAAAGGGTTTTTATTTTTAACACACTTAAAATGATTAAACATAGTGCGAACGTTAGGAAAACAGGGAAGGAATTAAGTGGAGATACAGTTGAAGAACATCTCTTCAGAACAATGGAAAGAATACTATACGGGCAAGCGAATTTGTGTATATCAAGATCTTTCAGAACTCTAGCAATAGCAACTGCACGAGCACGAAAGAAGATTTGTCCGATAAAATCGTTCACGCTCTCAAGTACAGGAAGATTCATAACACTTACTGGCAGCTCGAATTAACAGCGAACTGGGCTGCAATGAAATCGGTTTAATCTTGTGAGATGACGGCGATGTTTCGTTGAAGACAAACGCTGGAACAAAAGTCGAAGATGTGTTTCGAATGTTCTTTACAAATGAGCAATTAGTTTTACAACTATTGGGATGTTATAGTATTTTTAATCTCAGAACCGACTATCCAATTCAGTAGGCCTATTCTATTAAGCTCGACGGATTTTATTGAGAGCGATAGCCACCATCAAGAACCGATAACGTGCGCAAACTTTAATCTGTTTCCAATATTTTCAAATTGAACTCCGCTTTAGCATTGTGTCGAAATCAGTTGCTAGTGCATTTGCCCATGTTGGTATTAGTTATAAAAGTTTTTTGAATGCCAACACTTTACCATCGAACATTTTTTTCTAAAGAAATTTTTGTTAATGCCATAACTTTACAATCTATCAGTTGTTGAGTAATTTGACATTTGGGCCTTCAACTCACCTTAATTTTTTTTAACTTAAGAGTACTATAGGCAAAAATGAATATGTTTGGAAAAATTAATCCAAAACACAGGGTCAACACATTTTTTAAACCAAACTATCTATATATGTTTGAAGTAATAGCCCGTAGCGTAATGGTTAGTGCTTTGGTCTGGGTTCACTTCACAGCCTCGTCCACCTAAAAACTAAAAAGTTTGTTTTGCAGGGCTATTGCCGCTTGTGAGCAATTGACAAATTCTCCAAGAGTATCACTTGTCATGAATAAGTGCTTATCTTCTAGCATATCGGATATGGCATACAATTGTAGGTCCCTTCCAGTCCTGTCGACACGCGCACACAGGAATGGATGCGAGTGGTTAAGTCACTAGCCCTAGTTCTTCACGAGCCGTTGCGCTACCGAATTTATTTATTTTTTTTTTCTATTATATTTTGAAGATTTGTTATACCCGAACCGATCTATCGATTTTTAGGTGTTTTTAGGTGTTGTAGCATGTTTGCGTCTGGTTTGTTTTGTTGTCCAGTTGATTTTATTAAATCATGAAGCCTATATAAGGACTGCTAAGATCGTCGTTGAAAAATGACTGTATTTATACGAAATGTACTAATACGTTTTAGGCGCCGATGGAAGGGTGAACTTATAGACGAGAGCACGGGGCTGCCAGGCATATGTTATCATAGCTAATATTTTATCAATGAGCACCCATATACTGTGGTAGGGTAAGATAAGAACAGGTTGATTCTTGAAGAATCTTTTATCCGGGAGACCAAGGTAGCTGGTGTTAAAGTTGCATACAAGTGTTGCAGCATTTGGTTAATTTATCAAATTTTGTATGTTTTAGAAGCTGAACGAATTAATGAAAAGTAATTTGATGTGATTGCATTGTGATCTTGAGATAAATAGTGGCCCCCACCCAGAGCTGGATGAGCAGAAGCTCTTTCTCCAAATTTATTCCCTCAAAAATTTGAGTATTTAGATTATATACAAAGAAGGAAAATCGATCTCTTCTACCTGGTAGCATTCCCTATCCTTTTTTCTTTGATGCATGAGTGCATTAAAACTGCCTAGATCATGGTCCAGCGTTTTCTAATCTGTATCACAGAATCTGCGTATGACACTATTTGCTAGGCCAATACTTAGGTGTCTTTTAAGAGATCCCCTTAGTATTCTTAGGTTGTTCCTACCTAAGCTGATACAGCATGTGAACCGTTGTTGGTTATTAATCCCCAGTAATAGTTGAACCTCTCACTTTGGGAAGTTACTTTCTGGTTTTGGATCTTATTGCTTTCTTTTAGGGGGTGGCGTTATTAACTTTAATTTACACTTGCCAGCTTCCTACAGTGGAGCCCAATGTCAGGCAGACACCTAATACCGCAATTTACGTTGTAATATCAAAGCTAATTTTAATATATGCTGCGCAACTGGGTACCTACAAATATTTTGTAATCGGCTTTAGTTGCCCCATCTAAAATCATAATAAAGTTGTCACAGTAATCGTTTTGATACTATAACGTGATTGTTATACTTATTTTGACAATTTGTAGGTATCTGACTAATAAATAAGCTCTAATGTAGATGTCTGAATGCTGCGGAATTTTTGTTTCTGTTTTTATATCCCATGGTCTCGCAAAAGGGGTTATGGCTACCCTTAAAATGTTTTTAACACAGCACGAGCGATTAGGTAAGTAGGAGAGGATTTAGAAGTAGATACCGATGCACATTGGTTTTGAACGTTAGCACATCGAATTGGGAGGGGAAAGTCGAGTCAGGTAAGGCATTCCACATTCGTGTGGTGCGACTGAAGAAAGAATCTCTGTACATTACAGTACGTCCGAAGTTGGGCTCGAGGGTGAACTGATGGGCATTCCTAGAAGCGCCAGTATTACGGTTGAATTTTTTAAGGGTAGGAATGCAACTGACTATTTCAATAGAACACTTATTATAATAAAAGCGATAAAATAGAGAAAGACACGAAACATTACGGCGGTGTTCGAGAGATGTAATTGTTTCTGTTATAGATCTTTCGCCTATCATTTTTAAAGCTCTCTTTTGAATTCTGTCCAACAAGCTCAAGTGAGTTTTTGGAGCTCCTGCCCAAACATGAGAATTGTACTCAAGTTTTGGACAAATAAAGGCTTTGTAGATCACAGCCAGATCAGTAGGGGAAAAAAACTTCTTGCATCTACGGATAAAACCCAAACACTTAGCAGCGTTTTTGACGACATCAAATATGTGGTCATTCCACAAAAGGTGGTCTGTGACACACATACCGAGAACTGAGAGCTGTTCGGTTTCCTCGATGAGGTAATTTCGTTGCAAATTTCCAAATGAGATCCGAAATTACAAACGGAACTTGTGCTGAGCTATGCAACCGATCAAATCCTTGTCGTTGAGTTATCATTCGATTGTTCTGCTGCTCACTGCTATGCCATGGACTTAATTCACTTCATCCTAAATTTCAGCTGATGTCAAAAACGGACTTTTCTTTGCATAAGCAGCGATTATACGAGCATCAGTAGAACTTATCTTTTTTGAAGCCGGGTTTCTTTGGATGGCGTTGGTCGTATTATGAGTTTCATAAAATTTGATTGCATTATAAAATAATTTCTCTTGCTTCTCCCACATTATCTGCGGTTTCGTGAACTGTGTTCCCGTTATTTTCTATCATGATGATGTCTTTTTAAACTCAGGGGTACAAAATTGTTGCCAGCCCATCTAGTCAAAAAATATTCAAATATTTTGCAAAAAAAATCCTTTAGAACAACTTGCTTTGAATTGTCGATTACTTCTTTCCTAAAATCTGACCAAAAATACAGCTTTTTTTATACAATAAACACAATTTCAACCCCATGTGCTAATTTTCTGGCCACGCAAAATTTTGCAATCGCACACTTCTTATGTGGAAGTAATACACAAACATAACGGTAAATTTCTAGGGATAATAGGGTGATGCAGTCTAGATTGCAATTATGTGAAAAGTTTTTAAGAAGGAGATATGTGAACTGAAAAAAGCATATAATGTGCTAATTCTCTGTCCAACACTGTACCTATTTCAAGTAAAAGCTCTCATAGGGTTTCCGTACTTTGCATTATATCTCACATTAATTAATTCTGCTCTCAAAAGCTTGAAAACAGAAAGCTATTTTATAAAAACCACTGAAAAACTCTTTTGTATTGCTTTCAATGGGTAAGGTAACTCTGTTGGAATATATATTTTTTTAGCTCACTCACACAGACAGATGCCAGAGTAGAAACGATTATATGATCAGTGTTCTTTGGGCATGCAATGAGGACGGTCATGGTGGAGTGTACGATATTTTGCAGGGCATTACAACAACAATTCCTGTACGTTGTTCAGTGGCTTAGAATCTTTTTTATGGGAGTTTTCTCAATTCAGTGTCGTGAGACGCGCCACTGTTTTGAAAAAAGCTCGCCCATAAGCCCTGTACTGACATTTTTTTTGAATAGAGTATAGTTAAGCTTTCAGATAAACTTATATTTATAATAAACTAGCCGACCCGTGCTCGCGTTGCTTCGCAAACTTTAAAAAATAATATTTTCTTTGCTATAAGTATATAATATTAAAGGAGATTGTTGACATTCGTATACCTTGCCACCTATGTATTTTTTTTATTTTAAAGCTTCCGGATACACAATGTTTTTGCAGTGTAGCCATTTTGTGAATATGTGGAGCCTTTTTTAAGACTGAATTCATTTGAATTCATTCATAACAATTTCCTTTTAAAACATTCGCCAAATACCATTCAATTGCTTTACTATTTATTGTATCCCTTTTTTTTAATACACACGACTTTTTTTCCGTCATTTTAAGATATCAATCTTGAAGATCCGACTTCTAGAAGTCAAGTTATACGCTTTTTACTCGAACCAAATCATTTTTGTCCACCCGTCACATGATCACACGTGACTCTTTTCTTCCTACATAAATACCTACCTAGTTCACACACACGCACACACTTTCTTGCAATGGTAGCTTTACATTGTGGCGCTAAATATACTATTTTTTTTTATCTTTCTTCAACTACACCATTGTGCTCAGCCAGCAGGTATGAATTCAGTTTGCGGAAGAAAAGCACAAACCAAAAATACAAAAAAAAAAACAAAGCAGTTACCCGTTGATTGCTCTTGAATAGCATTCCTGGAGAGACATAATTTTAAAAAATTGACAACTTTCAAAAGTTTTATTATATTTATTACTCAGCTTCTATATATAATTAAGAAAAGAGATAAGTTTTAAAATTTTCGTATGAATGTTGAGTTTATAAAAAAATTGTTATTATTTTAAAATATCAAACCGTTTTGAGTATATGAGTGAATATTTGGGAAAAACTCTTAGAAAAAAGGTGACACAAAATTAAAAAACAATAATATTCTGAAAACTTAAACAAATAAAGAAATAAAAAATAGCCAAAAACCGTCTCATAGACATAAAGAATATTATTAAATTTGTTTCACGTAAATCAGTTAATTATTTTAAGAGTTATGCGCGAAGGAACAAAATAATTCTTTCGTCTTTATATAAAAGTTAAGATTAAGAAAAGATTAAGATAAAAACTAAAGCGCTTAACTAAAACTGATGGACTTTACCATTAGTTTTTAGACTGACAACGTTCTGAGAGCAAATGGTTATGCTAAAAAGCAAATAACGTGGACAACAGTGGTGTCACGGAAAAGAACAAGGGCAACCTAGAAAAAAAATACGTTTAACGGACAGAGTTGGCAAAGTGCTAAAAAGATATGGAGTAAAGTTCATATTTAAACCACCAAAAAAGGTACAAAACTAGCACCGGTCACTAGCAATCCAGACCAACAGCACTAGATTCATTTCGACCAAGCCAAGGGTTTAGCGCAAGAAACCCACTACATCCCACGTTTGGTACACAAGGCGATTGAAATTAAGCGCCAACAAAATTTCAATAGGGACGACAGTTTCAAGCTTGCTTGTTCATGGGGCCCGCTCATTAACACCTCACGGGCATCCCAAATTAAACTTAAAAACCCTGCGATGTAGTGAGTATTGTTTTCTCCCAACAACGTGCACCTCAAGATAGAACCGTCTACGCTCCGCTACATCCTGTGTAGCCAACCTAATGTATACATTTCAACAGCAGTTTCCCGGTGATCATGCTCAATGTAATTTGATGCAAAACGTTCGTGGTGAGTACAAAATCGCACTCTGATCCTTAATAACGCGAGTAATTCGAAAATTTATTAACTTTGACCTGAATTGCATCACAAACAGAAAAATAAATAATCTATATATGTACTATTTGATTTATTTCATAAACATGTTTTTAAGGTAAGTTCATTTAAATTTGCATTCAAATGCTGGAAAATCTCTTTCAAAAATAAGGAATTATTTTCAGTTCAGTGCATATTTGTACAAAATTTGAAGAAAATCGATCAACTCGTTTAGGCTCTAGCTCGATGTTATGAGGACGTCAAAATGTTTATATGGAGTTATCATGATTATAACAAAGATCACAGCTATATAGGTATGTTTATACATGTTTATACGTGGTGCCCAAACTTTGCCCTGCGTGTTTCTCCGTAAATTCTCAATGAAACTAGGTAGGTACATGAATTATGTAGTCGGAAAGGTTTTGTCCCATGAAAAAATATGTGCGTATGAAACCGTTAAGGGAAAAACTGATTTACTAGTAATAGGTTAATCTGTTGCTGGACAAAATGAAAGTTGAAATGATACCTCAAACCAAAATTCTTATTATATTTTAGTATACTTCGACACGCACACGGCTGAAAAAATATCATAGGTACCAAACTGTAGTGTTGGCTCAGCGACGATTAACCTTTTAAAACCACGTATTCATATTTTGGTTATACATATACCCAAAATGTATTGTTAGCTCTAAACAGTCATATTTGCGAGTAAATACTTGCCCTTTAGAACCTATACACATTCATCTCAAAACCAACCCATCTTCTACGCAGGTAAAATATTCAATCTATGATAAGCGCAATAACGTCATTATAATGCAAAATACGTCCAATAATTGAAAATTCATATTGTGAAACGTTTAAAATAAATAATGTGAAAAACCCGGATTGCAAATTAGAATTTTAGCAGTTTCAGCTGAAGAATTACTTGGATTGTCAGGCAACTTGTATGATAAATACTAAACGTAATTAGTATTTTACCAAAGGGCTTTGCAAGGAGGATTGCACTAAAACTGAATTGGCATTTTTCATAACAGGCTTTTGCATTTGTTCCTCACAATTTGAACACTTTTGCCAAGAAGCTTATAGAACAAATTGTTATTTTTTTTTCACTTCAAATTGCAAAAAGCATACTCATTATCACTGCCAATTTGGCTATCAGAAGTGTAAAATCGAGAGGTGCCTATAAACCTTACAACAAAAACGCCCTTGGCATAATTTACTACCTCCCAGTGTGCCGCGCGCCGATCCTGATTATTATTCGCAAGGATTTTTCCTTTGTGCAAGGTTATGCAGGAACAGCGGCGACAGTGTGGCGAAGGATTAACCCTTAGACCAAAATCCATTTCAACAGCATTCCTTCAGAAAACCCCCCTTAAATGGATACAATTGGTGGTTCACATAAAGGTGCATTCATTCGTGACTGCCATGTAGTCACCCAACACAAGCAATGCAAAACAGCTGGTTTGAGTAATTTCTCTGCTACACTACTATTTTCAATAATTTAACCTAAAAAATCTATTTTCCCATTAATTTTAAATGGAATTTTTCACATTTTCCGTACCAAAATTAACATCATCAACATTTTCTCATGCATTTACACAAATCAAAGTGAAATTTTGTAAAAATAAACTTTTTTGACAGCTCTCAGCTTCATGGCAGCCATTTTTGCACAACAGCAACACGAAGAACGAAAAAAAAACCAAAACAAAGCCCGCGACGAAGTAGTCGATAACGACGTAGCCATGCATTTTTAAAAACACTTTTCCATTAAAGGTGCGTTTTTCACTAAAAAACAATAATTAATAAATAAGATTAATGTATTATGTTTACCTCAATTGCTGGATATAAGGATGGTTGATATAATTTGCTCCACAAAGTGTTTAAAATATTCGAAACACGCTTCCAAGTTTTTATGGCTGGATCTTGTATGCGAATGAACATCGATTGATTTTTGCTGGTGTGGTGAAAATGTTGATGGAATAGGTTAGCCGTGGTGTTGGTTGAATAGAGACAGTATTATATGTATACAAATAATATGGTAAGGTGCGCGTTGAACAGTCGAGTTATCTCACTCGCACGCCATTAACTTTACGTAAAATCATTTGTATACGAATGAAACCAATAGATAAATATTCTTTGCTTATTCAGCAAAAAAAATAACTCAAGAGCGAGATAGTTAGTTTTATTTCAGCAGGTCAGCATTACTTGTCACACAAACACGTGAAAATGTAAAATGCACCTGAGAAAAAAGCGGCAGCCAAGTCTAGATTTTTCTCTTTCTAAAAACCTTGCTCTTTCAATGTAAATCTTTTTTTTCCAGTTCTCTGCTAATAGTTTGTTATTAATTTGATTAAGTTTTCACTTTGAAATCGATGCACTCACTGAATATTTGGCACTTTTATTGGTAGATCTGGTATTGAACTTTTATTTCAGTTTATTTTTATTGTTTTTAAAACACGTTTGATATAAAAATTAATTTATTTTCAAAAACTTCTGCAGAATAGCGGCAGTGGTTGCAGGATTTTTGAATTATCAATGAAGTTGGCTGTTGTTTGGGGGTGGAAATTGCATTCAGCATAGAACTGAACCATTTTCTTTAGCTGAATTGATTTTTTTATTCAGTGTGTTAACAGTGTCCGTATGGTAGAATAGGAGCTGTGTTCAAAGACATATCTTAAGGCTCTGTCATACAGAATTTTGCGCTGCGGGCAAAATTTAACCGCTTTCATACAAGGAAACCGAGTTGCCAGCAATTTTTAGTTTGTTGGTGAGAAGGGCGTAAGGGGAAAACAAAAATCTCCCCCCTCACAACCTTATCGCCAACAAACTTGCTAGTTTCTGGCAACTCAGTTTCCATGTGTGAAAGCGGTCTCTGTTAAATATATACAACTTAAATTTGCCCATCACGTGCTTTCCTAGCCTAATGCAATAATATTTCATGTAATGGCAATTTCAGGCAATGCCAGGCATTTTTAGTGAACAACTGTATTTGATAATATAAACCATAATTTCACTACATTTTTTAACGGTTTCTCATATTTTCACATTTAATTTCAAAATGACGGAGAAGCTATTCAAAATCGGAAAGAAACCGTCTTGAATAACACTAAACGTCAAAATGTAGTGATTCTTTTTTTTATAATGTGCACGCACTAAAGGGATTTTGACTAAACACAGTGCGAGCCTTAAGGCCTAACTATAATAGCTTTCGCACACTTAAGCTAATGTCAAAAATCCAACGATAATTTGCTTATGTTTGCGAAAGTATTCCGCGAGCAATTTTGTTTGCGTACCTCCCTGTCTCTTTCTCTATTTTGCTTTTTAAAGGCCCAACTATAATAGAATTTGGGTCACTTATGCACGCATAAGCAACGAGCAAATACACACAATCGCTACTGTTCATAAGCCATAATGCAATGCAGGTGCGATTCGTTAAGTTTCGTTAAAATTTTGCAAGAGTGATTCTAGTCGTTCGACAGTTAATTGAATTTGACAGCTCAAAGAAAAAAAAAAAACAAAACGTTTTAAAAAGTAGTAAAAGGAGTACTTTCGCAATCATAAGCAAATTTTCGTTGGATTTTTGACATAAGCTTAAGTGTGCGAAAGCTATTATAGTTAGGCCTTAAAACGTTTTGCTTTTTTTCTTTGAGCTGTCAAATTCAATTAAGTACCGAGCGACTGGAATCGCTCTTGCAAAATTTTAACGAAACTTTACGAATCGCACCTGAATTGCATTATGTTTTATGAACAGGGAGTGTGTGTATTCGCTCGTTGCTTATGCGTGCATAAGTGAGCCAAATTCTATTATAGTTGGGCCTTTAGAATTTAGAAAAATAGTGAAGAGTTAAAGAGGAGAAACCGATGTACATTGTTTTTGAAATTCTGAATATCAAAATGGAAGGGAGAGATACAGCTGGGTAAATTATTTCACATACGTGTGGTGCGGCTAAAGAAAGAATCCCTGTACTTCAGAATTTCACAATACGTCCAAATATTTGCTCGAGGGTAAATAGATGCGCATTCAGAAGTACGACTATTACAGTTGAATTGCTTTAAGGGGAGGAATTTAACTAGCTATTTATCTAGAACACTGTAAAAATAGAGGAAAAATGTTGATGAATGAACTATCAGCAATATTGCGATTGCAACTGTCAAAGCATCTCTATTGGCATTTTTCAAGGCAATTGCAATAGCTGCATTTTATTATGCCCCAGATCTGGTTTGGATATGATCAAGAAAATAAAACAAACAGAATCACAATGACAAAACAGCGACTATATACCCACCTCTTCCTTCCTTATTATCCATGTCATGGACCTATTATATCTAGAATGGTAGGAGCCAACTTCACGATGGTTCCATTTATTAAAAAACAAAATTGATACACTAGCGACAATTGGCGCAAAGCGGAAAACATGGTGAAACTTTTGACGTTGACATGTGTTTGAAGCTGCATTTAGACTTTCGGTGCTATGCAGCGTTAACATTAGTCGTTTTTAGTAGTACATATAACAACAAAAGTGTAAATGATAAAACAGAATGAACTAAGGACGAATTGACTTTGTCTTAAACGATTCTATTGATATTTTTAATTTTTACTTGCGATATAGGTATAGGTAAAATGGCAAATTATAGATTCGTAAAAAAAAATCGAACTGGAGATATTAATTTTACTTTTTATATTTTTAAAAGGAGAGAGCCTACTTTTTGGTAATTTAGTCCCCTTTCACACAGCGAAACCAGTTGCTGGCATTTTGTTGACGTTTTCCTTTAATTGCCTTATGTAGCTTTCACACAAAGAAACAAAACTGCCGGATATTTTTGTTTTTACACACATTTTCTCATTATTTATATAAACCGATCAAAATAATTTTTTTTTTAATGCCGATGCTCTTTAAAATTACAAGTAATTTAGCATATAAAAATTATTTTTAAATAAGTTTTTTTATTAAAACAATACCAATTAAAATTTTATCTGTAGCCGTGTTTTTTGAGAGATTGACTAGCAACTCAGCAAAATGTTTACTCGAAAAACAATAACAAAACAAATTATTATAGAGAATTTTGTTTGTGTTTTCCGTGTAAAACTTTTACTGAGTTGCTAGTCACTCTCTCAAAAAACACGGCTTGTATATAAATAATTACTTTAAATTCGTGTTCCAATTTTTTTTTTCTTATGTCGTTTTCGGTTGGAGGTTCGGAGTTACTCCTTTTTGACTCCATTTACTCCAAAATAATTCGATTGGCTGTTCCAAGTAATGTTTTCGGAGTTATTTTCTGTTCCGGATTTTAGAAAGGTGTAGACCCGGATCACACATATACATAATAAGCTCTTTCATCGGATAACTTGTTAGATTAATTTAACTCGACTGAAAATGCAAAATATACATAAATATCAGACAATTTACTCACACACACATAATTTTTCGCAAATTAGTCATGGAACTACAGAAAATAATTCGATTGGAATCAAAAAGGAGTAGTACGGTTCCGAAATCCAATCGAAAACGATATTATAAAATATGTTATCGGTTTTATCCTTAAAATTTTTTTATTCCGCGTACGACCAACAGAAAACAATGTAAACAAAGCATAACACGGCGAGTCTAAATGCAGCTTAAGACACAAACGTCAAAGATTCGAATAAAAACAGATGACTGCGTTTTTTATAATAATAGATGGCTTTAGTTTCAATGTTCGACTCTATCGTGTGTGGAGAATCAGCAAGCCGAGCAGTTCTGTTTGCTGCCAACTTTCCAATCGCTCTACCGTCACTTAATAACAAAATCCCACTTTCTCACTCTATCTCATTAAATTTTAGAACACAATTTTCACCAAAAACATCTAACTGTCGCACTCTCTTTTTTGTCAAGTTTGGTCAAACACAAAATTCAGATTTTAAGAATTTTCTTGGTTTCTGATTGGGCAACTGTATAAGAAGTTCAGTTCAGTCGACTTGCATTGAACGGACCACTGACGTTTTTCGATTAAACAAAAACCAAACTGCCAAAATTAGTTCGGTTCGGCCGTGTATGGCACCCGTGGCCAAATGGACCGGAGCCAAAATGGCTTCGAGCTGTTCGGCTCGGTCGTGTATGGCCAGCTTAAGGAATATTTCTTTTGTTTGCCAATCTGAGCCAATAGGCGCTGCTGTCGCTTTTAATCGGCAGAACCATATTTAATGCACCTTTTGTATGGGGATGCCGACCGGCTAGTGGTCCATATCTTCTAGGTCCATGATTCATGTATTACTTTCTTTTTTCTTACTTCAAATAAAAGGAAAAGCTAAAGATGTGTGATAAGAATGTATTTGAAAATCCAAATCCAAAAACAAAGCTGGATCTTGAGTTGTTTTTGTAACACATGTATTTTTGAATGTTAATCCAAACCGAATCGGATCTGGGGAAAAATAAAATACAGCTAATGAGTGAGGCCGTAGTAGCCCGTAGCGTTATGGTTAGTGCGTTCGACTGTCACGCTGGAGGTCTGGGATCGCTTCCCAGCCTTGTCCACCTAAAAACTAAAAAGTTTTTTTTCAGGGGTACTGCCTCTTGCGAGGAATTGACAAATCCTCCAAGAGTATCACTTGTCACGAATAAGTGCTTCTCGTCTAGCAGTTCGGATTCGGCATAAAATTGTAGGTCCTTTCCATTCTTGTTGAAAGGCGCACACAGGAATGGTTGCGAGTTGTTAGTCACTAGGCCCTGGTTCTTCATGAGCCGTTGTGCCACCCGATTTATTTATTTTATAATGAGTGAGGCAATTTACTGCCTGGGTAAGTCCCCTTTCAAACAAGGCAACCATGTCGCTGGAGATTTTGTATACGTTTTCCTTAAATTGCCTTACAATCTTTCACACTAAGAAACAAAATTGTCAGAGATTATGTTTGTTTCCTAAAAGTCTATTTGTTGAACGCACATTTTGGACAATGTGAGAAGGGCAGAAGGTTGACCGGGCAGAAGGTTGACCGGGCAGATTGCTCTCCATCTCCTTACTTTTTGCCCTTCGCGTCAACAAACTACCAGTTGCTGGCAACTCAGTTTCCTCCTTCTGTGCGAGGGAACTTAACATAAAAGCACTCTTGTCTTTTGTCATGACTGCTTTCACACAAGGAAATGCAGTTGCCAGAAACTAGCTAGCAAACTAAAAATTGCTGGCAACTCAGTTTATTTGTGTAAAAGCGGTCCATTTCAACGATTGAACTACCTTATCATTGATCATTGAAATAATAACACCCGACTCCACAGGCCATGAACGATGTCCATAATCCAATCTACAATCCAATCCACAATCTGATTTGTTTGTATATGTCACTACTTGGACATGGATTTTTGCGACTCCATACGATTTTTTTAGACATGTGTAGACGCATGTCATGGCCTGTGCAGTCAGGGTGTTAAGGACTGGTTCAAACAGATCGTATATGGCGGTGCGGTCAACTCTCCATCGGCAAAGAAAAATCGCGACGGCCGAATTTGTACAAAGAAGTTTAGACTGCCCTGTCTTTGACCCGGCCTTAAGCCCAGGATACACAGAACGCGGTCCGGCGTTCTTTGTAAAAATTTACAAACTTAAATGCCTCTCACCAAGCATGCATTTGTGATTTTTTTCATTGAGAACTAAATAATCTTTCTCATTATTGCAATGGTGTGATAATTAATACATATACGAAAGAAAAAATAAACTTTAAAAATGTGTTGCTATTCATTTTGAGTCTGATTTTACGGTTCGTTTTTTCGTTCGTTTCGTCTTTCGTCTTTTTAGGCGTTTTTCTTTTTTAGTTCAGAGCAGAGCCTGAACTGTCAAATAAAAAATTGTGTTTCTTTTTTACCTCTGAACGTTCAGAGCTTCAAATTTGTGTTTCTTTTTTCGTTCTGAACGTGCTTGTTCAGAGCACGCTCTATGAGCTCAGAATAAAATAACTGAGCAGACCGAGTTGAATGCTGAGCACAAGCATTTGATAGGTGAAATTGAAAAAAAAGTGACAGCTTAGTGTTCAGGTGTGTTTCAAAAATAATTCTGAGCGCTCAGAACCAGAAGACGCTTTGTTCAGAGGATGGTCAGAGCATGCTCGATATGCTGGGACTCTGTTCAAAACTCTTTTCTGAGCTAAAAAAGAAAAACGCCTTTTGACACGCACGAACGTTCATGATTACATGGTTCGCGAAAATAAAGTACGTACTTCCATTCGTTATTTTGACGTTCATGGAATTTGGGGTTGTTTTGTAAGAAAATAATCAGTACAGTAGATGACGGATATAAGAAAGTCTCATATAAGAAAAACACGCTTATAAGACGGACATTCCAAAACACCATGCACATTCCCATAAAGATACGTGTTAAATAAGATTTATATAAGAAAAACGTTTATAAGAAAAACACTGATATAAAAAACTTATTCTGATACAAATTGCATTCACTACATAGAAAATTAAACTTTTATAAGAAATTTTCCCGTGCAAACTTTCAAATGATGTGCCGTTTAATTTTCACAACATTTCTGAACCCACAATCATTGAATGGCCAAAGAAATGACAGACTACATTTTTACTCCCCTCACCTTTTCTGTCAATAAGACGAAACAACCGAAAAACGAATCGTGTAATCGGGCACTTTGTTGTTAAGCACGAACTGAATAAAAACCGAATGAATGTAAATGCTTTCTTCGTTGTTCGTTGATGAGAGAAGAATAAACACCGAATGAAGAACGAAAGTCTAAAGCCAGCTTTAGGGCCAGCAAACGCTTTCCGGAATAAGTTGCACTTAAGTCTTGCACTGTGATCCCAAGTAACATTGTTGGAGCTAGTTGAAGCAAAACTGCTCTTCTGCAGCTCTAATATAATATATTCTAAGGCTATAGCTCTGTAAGAGTTTATAATACAGCTCTCTCTATTTCTTTTAAAAATTGTGCTCTATAACAGAGGTCCTGGAATGGTTTCAGCTCTAACATTATATAATAAATTAGAGCATTGTTTTAATATCAGCTCTCAACGAGTTATTATTCATATATTTATTCGTATAGATTTATACAATAAGATACAATATCTTCTTAGACAGTATAAACTTAATTATTTAATTAATTCAACAACACATGGACAAAATATTAACGCATGCGCCTACCAAAACGTCGAAACATAGCTCTAATAGAACCACAGAAAAAGTGCGTACAGAGCTGAATACTAATACTTTCACACAAATGGTACGTAATAAAAATATTACTCATGCGTATTGTAAAATGTCCAAAAAAAAGCATTTATAGAGCTATTGTAAAACTACCACTGATTTTGTAGGGTGTTACAAACTTATATAAATTCAACAAAATGTATTCAACAAAAAAAATCAAAAAGAAAAAATAATCATGAGTCGAAAATAAATAAAGCCGTGGTTTTTGAGAGAGTGACTAGCAACTCAGTAAAAGTTTTACACGGAAACCACAAACAAAATTCTCTATAATATTTTGTTTTGTTATTGTTTTGCGTGTAAACATTTTGCTGAGTTGCTAATCACTCTCTCAAAAAACACGGCTTAAATTAATTATAATTATTTATTATTTTTTTCTAAACCCTAAGAAAGCTTTAGAACTAATCGAAATTTAACTAAAGCTGAATCACAAAAAAAAACTTGCTCGTTAGGTTCAAAGTGCATCTCAGGGACACCTACTCTTTAAATAAAAATATACTATAGGTATTTGCTGTGCAGAATATTCACTCTTTCTTTTATTTTCTAAAACACCCTATTTTATATAAAGCACTGAAAGCAAATATGTCACCTTGTGGCTATTCGCTCTGAAATAACGCTATTACAGCTCTGAAGCGCTATTACAGCTCTATGGAAAAGAAACTTTTACCCTAATAAAAATATGGCGATGAAAAGCGAAATGATTCGAATAACCAATTTTTTTTTTTTTTTCATTTTTTAAAGAGAAAAGGTTTCTGTTTTCGATTAAAAAACACAACACATATTGTTATTTAAAAAAAAAGTATTTTATTAATAATTGACAATAGTTCTTAAGATTTTTTTGTTTTGTTCATATTAAAATTTTTCAAAATCTCAGCGAAATATTTATAATTTCGGAGGCGCGTTGTAATTTCGCGAAGTACCTTCAATACATTTGTGATTAAACAAAACGCGCACTTAAAATTCACAATTATTGTAACGAAAAATATAATAATTCCCTTATTCTGTTCGAATATAAAAAATAACTTATCTTGTTGACAATTCGCACATAATGAAGTTTTACAATACTTATAAATACTTCAAATAAATAAATCCATCACACAAACATAAAATATGTTGTGCAACTATTATATATTATTCTTCGATTGTGTTATGCACACTTATACCAACAAAAAGCTGTCAAAGGTGCTCCTTAGAAGATACAAAATGCAGAATTAAAGAGCTTAAAATCTACTAAGTCCCTGATAACGAGCTGACTGCGAACAGAAATTTGCTCTAAATGTCAAAGAATTCCCTGTATGAGAGCTCTAAAATTACTCTAAATGGGCAACTGGAGCTAATTCTCGAAGTGACAAGCTTTTAGACTTGCTCTGGAAGTGCTGTTAGAGTATTTGAACATCTAAATTTGTTTCTTGGGATACTTTTTGGTAATTCTGAATTAGTGACACTTGGCAAAGTGACAGCTGACAAATTGAACGCGTATAGTGAAATGCAGGAGTAGATCTATCGATGGATATTGATCTGCAAAATCGATACGTCATAATCAAGAAAAATATCAATATTTGTCATACATATTATGTAGGTTTGTATCAAAAAATGTTGATATTTGTTACCAATAGAAAACTACAAGAATGTGATTTCAATACTAGTGCAAAAGTAAAATTAATTTATTTTTTATGAGTTCATTTATTTTTGAATTAGGTATACAAACAAATATTTACATAAGGTACATTATGTACATGATGTACATACATAGGTCAATTGAGGATTTGTTGAAAACTTTGTTAAAAATAAAAATCTGTAACTGCAACCTCATCATCATATCCATTTGCCAAAAAATAAGTATCACTCTGGTCCTGATAGCTTTCAATATAAATTTCTGGAGTCTCATAAACCTGTTAAATGTAAATATAAGTAGGAACCTTTATAAGATTTTAAGTGTTTGATTGAAAATAACTTACCAAAATATGAGGATGCCATATTTTTCGACATTCGTCCAAGTTTCGTACAAAAATCATCCGGTGAGCTATAATTGGAAATAATTCTCTTATTTCAGCAGCACCAAGTTGCAACATCGACATGTAAGTTATGGAATTTGCTGCAATGAAAAAGAATAAAAGATTATCTCAGCATATGTATATTTGAATTTTTAGATATGGTTTATTACAAAATAATTTAATTAAATAAACATAAGATACCTACACCAAAATCGACAAATTTCGATCAACAATATCAATCAAAATATGCATAAATCGATAATAAATCGAACAAATTCTTTTATTGATCAGTAAATGTACAACTGCAGTGAAGTCCTACCAAAGAAATCAACTAACTTACCTCTAAAAATATTAATATAGCTTTCTAGGCCCCACACTCGCAATAAATTGCACACTTCTTCGTCCATTTTTGTATATCAGTAGGAAATCTAAAGTTAAATATAAAACAAACAACAATTTATTAATAAGAAAATAAAAATAAATAAATAAATAAACAAAATATTAACACAGGTTTATTACTGTCTTCTTTTTTGAAGCGATTATAACTAGGTTAAATTTAAACAACTTTACTTTGCTAATTTAAATGAGTAACTCAAAGGTAAGACATAACAGTTTATTGCGTTGTTTATATGAAAAGGATATAACCGGTCTGTTCCTTTACTTTGAATTTCTGTAATTTTTTTTGGATTTTTAGTCCGAAGTCCTGTCAAGTTTTTATAAAAAAAATGGAATTGACAGAACTTGGGACCAAAATGCACAGAGAATCACAGAAATTCAGAGTAAAGACATAATATTGAAAAGAAATTAAGAAATAGATCAGTAATAAGTCTACAAAATTGCAAGTCGTTTAAGTAATATTTAATTTTATAACAGAAATAAATCATTTAATCAAAAAGTGTTAACCTTATCATCAATTTTGCTTTATATGGAAACAAGAGCAAGTTCCGTATGTTTCGACGCCAAATAAACAAAACAAACAAATTCCGCGTGTAGAAAAAATGCACAACATCAAAATGCAAGCAATAGGTTTAAACGAATACAGGATTACCTTGGATATTCTTTTAGATCTCAATACAATTTTACTTCCGTTGCACTTTGGCAAATAAATGAAATTATATGAAAAATACACAAAAAAGTGAGTGATCTATAATACCTAACCTCACTTGACAAATACCAGATTGAAACTGAATGCTTAGAGTAAAACAGAACTCTATTTCTATCAACATGGCACACAGAGCTTAGCTGCACTATATGTATGTATGTACAAGTACATATATTTAAATTACATTATTATCTGTTTTTTTTTTTGTGATAAGTTGAATTCAAACAAATACGTAAACTGTAGAAAAAAACAGAGTTTATTCGGTTTTTACCTCACCTGATTATTAACAACAAACATTTTGCAATATAATTCAATTGGAAAATAATATTAGGCAAGGGAAAATTCTCTGTACAAATTAAAGAAATATTCTTAATATCCTATTTTCTCAAAACTACTCGTAAATAATATGAAGTAAGAGCTGTAGTTGTTACCTTTGTAAGCAGCGCCGTTCCTAGCCTTTAGAGCACCTGAGGCAAGCTAAGAAAACCCGCCTTTTCATTTACAAATGAAGCGCTTAGAAGATGAAGGACGTAAGCGACATTTTTAAACATTTGAGTTATAAGCATTTAAAGTTTATTGCCTATAAATTTTTTTTATGAAAATAATAAAAATACTGTATGGATAATAAAACTCAGGTGAATTTAATTTTAGGAATATTTTTTATTTAACGCAAATAGTTGTTGATATATTTACACTTTTGTGCATTTGACACCTTTATCTAGGAACTTTTTTGTATTTAATTTAATTTTGTTTTTATAAATGTGTTAAGTGACTTTTTGATATGTTGTAATTAACTTATTTTTTGTTTGTTTTTTCTTTTTCCCTTCTCCAGGATTTGCTGAAATTGAATTTAAATAAAACCATTGATGTTCTACACGAACGAAACTCATCTGTTCTTTTAAATTTTTAATTTTGTCTGCAGAAAGTTGTTTCAATTTGTTCTCTCGTGATCTTGTAAGATCTTGATTATAATCAGGACGTTTGTTACTTTTGGCTATAATAACCTTACTATAAGGAACATATTCATCATAGCATTCTTTATAAGGATAAGAACCATACTCCCTGCGAATCCATTTTGTTGAGTCCCTAAATTGAACCTTGCAATAAAGTAAAAATAAAATTAGTCTGCTGAGATATTCGTGAAAGAATTTTCTGCTGCTTTTTTGCAGAGTCACTTCCGGTTAGGTTTTGAAGCAAAAACGTTACACCAAGAACTAGATTTCATTCAAAAACTTTGAATTGCCCGTTATTATTCTAAGGCTGTTCCTGGTGAGATTTATGAAGGTTTTTTAGCGTTCTTGGTTGTAGTTCCCAAGTAGTAGTTTGGCCTGCCTCAGTTTTGGGAGTTCATTCCAAATGTTTGATCTTTTTGTCTCCTTTTCTAATTTGATCTTGTTTTTGATCACATTTTTACCTAATCCGCAATAGGGCTCAGGTAGTAGCCCGTAGCGTAATGGTTAGTGCGTTCGACCGTCACGCTGGAGGTCTGGGATCGCTTCCCAGCCTCGTCCACCTAAAAACTAAAAAGTTTTTTTTCAGGGCTACTACCTCTTGCGATGAATTGACAAATCCTCCAAGAGTATCACTTGTCACGAATAAGTGCTTCTCGTCTAGCCGTTCGGATTCGGCATAAAATTGTAGGTCCCTTCCATTCCTGTCGAAAGGCGCACACAGGAATGGTTGCGAGTTGTTAGTCACTAGGCCCTGGTTCTTCATGAGCCGTTGTGCCACCCGATTTATTTTTTTTCAATAAGGCTCAGGCCCTGTAAGAGGGGATGTTGCTCCTATTTTGGCTACGGAGTCTGCCTCCTCTTTACCATCGATACCCGCGTGACCCGGTACCCAATAGAGTTAGACATTATTATTTTTGCCCAGTTCATTTAACCTCCGCAAGCATTCCCATACCAGTTTTGAGCTAATGGCATATGAGCTTAACGCTTTAAGCAGCAATGTCACGATTTCGGCAGCTTCTTTCAAGGTTACGTTCTGCACATTTACCTATGGCGTTTACTTCCGCCCTGAAAATGCTTGTGGACTGTCGCATCGGTACAGATAGTTTGGTTCTTGGCCCAACTATACCCGCCCCAGTCAGACGTTCTCGATCCATCCGTATACCATTTGACTATAAAAGTTTTTTGCTGGGGTGTTCTTCACGGAATTTCGGTCTGCGTTTTTGAATTTAAGCCTGTGAGAGTGTCGTGAAGCAAATAGCATTGGGCCAAATATTAAGCAAATGACTTGACTTCTGTCATTTTTGTCACGCCTATAAGGTCAATTTAACACCCATTCGTCAAGGGTATCGGCTATGTTTTGGCATGGGTTACAAAATTACGCAAATGACTTGACTTTTAATGTTGTTGGCTCTTGGACTAATAGATGCGTGTGAAAAATAACGCTTTCAAATTGTGCGTAAGACTATACAAAATTTAGCCATCATGTTAAGCCACCTGCATAGGAACATTCAAATTTGTGTGTTGGCTGGTGCCTCTTGCCTGCACATGCACTGATTTTTGTGGTGTTCACCTATAATGTCTTATCTTAAAGTGCCCACTTAACACCTTTATGCACGAAATGAAAAGTTCAGATAAAATTATTTTTGTATAAAGGACTTAATATAAAGGACTTAAGCGCATTTAACACATTCATCCACAAAGTTTATTATTAAAGTGATTGCATATAACACCTTCATCTTTGGCTAAATATGAATCTAGAGACGTTAGAAGAGTACAGACGTGTCAGAAATTTAAGTTTTCATATAACACTTTCATCTGTAGGTAAAAAGCCAAATTTCAAAAAATCTCGCTTAACAACTTCATGTTCTAAGCGCTTCAAATATTTAAGTACAAATTGTTTTCTTTTTCGGCGGAAATTTCAAAATAACACTATTAGGTAGAACCGAACCAAGTACTGTTGGACTCGCAAAGAGAACACCGGTAAATCAGTACCAATCTATGAAAGATCGACAAATGATTTGTCTTCTTAGTTTAAAATCATATTTTAAAGTTTTGATACTTTTCCATAGCTGTTAGAGGTTAGATCATCAGCTTGGTCCTTCTTAGTCTCAAAACTTTATTTCATACAAAACAAAAAAAAAAAAAAAAAAAATAATAAATCGTGGGTCACTTCTACTCTTAGAAGAAGAAATAGAGGAAGAGGTTTTTGTCACATAATACAGTGTACGTGAGTGAAGCAAATTTTTGTCTCTCAGAATTGTCAAATCGTAAGCGTGTGATTAGAAAAAAAAAAAAACAAAAAAAATTGATACAAGCTTATACACAATTTAATTTACCAATTACTTATTGAATTAATAAGACATTCTTAATATGAAATAAATAAATAAATCGGGTGGCACAACGGCTCATGAAGAACCAGGGCCTAGTGACTAACAACTCGCATCCATTCCTGTGTGCGCCTTTCGACAGGAATGGAAGTGACCTACAATTTTATGCCGAATCCGAACGGCTAGACGAGAAGCACTTATTCGTGACAAGTGATACTCTTGGAGGATTTGTCAATTCCTCGCAAGAGGCAGTAGCCCTGAAAAAAAAACTTTTTAGTTTTTTAGGTGGACGAGGCTGGGAAGCGATCCCAGACCTCCAGCGTGACAGTCGAACGCACTAACCATTACGCTACGGGTTACTACATGTCATAAGACATTCTGATGATATTCCAATAAATTAAAAAAAAAAACATGAAGTGCGTTGTTCAGGGGTGTGAAAATCGACAAAAGAAGTCAGCTAAAAGTATTTCCTTTCACAACTGAGTTTTATTATAATTTTCTCAAGGAAAGTGCTGTAAAGTGTTAGTATTTAGATTGGTAAACTATTAAACAACATATTAAAAATGGATTAAGCTTTAATTTGAGTCAAGAATATTAATATTAAGTTGAAAATATGCACAAAATTGTTTCTTTCGAATTTAATTGAGGTATATGTCAAACTGCATTCCGTGCAAACAGTAGCGTATGTGGATATATTGGAGCTTGTAAGGCGCAAGTATCTGTTAAGCGCTCTTCTCATGAGGAAATTATTTTTTGTTATTAAATTGATTTTTTACGTTTTAAGTTAGTCATAAAAGTGTAATCCATCATAAATAATATGTTGTTCGATAGTTAATAAATCTACGTAAATACAAACAGTTAATGCTTATTTTTGTCTTAATTTGTAACACTATTTTATTGTTCTTTTTTAAAATTACACTAGCGATTTGACATTTCACATTGACAAAAATTGCTTCACGCACGTACTCTTTCTTTTTCTAAGAACATACCCCCAAAACAAATTTGTCAAAGAGCAATCCGTCCCTGCTGTAATGCATTTGTGTTTGTGAGATCTCACACCATTTTAAAAACTGCTTCACTTTTTTCCAACAAGGGCAGTTCCTCTATTTCTTCTTCTAAGCTTCCACCGTATTTTTTGACTCCAAGCCACTTATAAAAATCAACCCAAATTAAAAAATAAAACTGAAATCAAATACCAACTAAGACCAACAGTTGATACAAATATTTTATAAAGAACTTATTTTCCTTGCTTTAACTTAAGCAAAGTATGGAATTATTTTTTTATTGTCAATTTGATTACATAATTCACTCTCTATGGATACTGTTTCCAATCCTACCAAGCGTTCCTGATGGCTCATTGTCGATCGCAGATAATTTTTTTTTTAATCTTTAGTGTCGAGAAACTTCGCTCTCTTGACGCCACTGAAACAGGGAATGTTAATCATATCTGCAAGGCAATGTCCAAGTTAGGTAAAAGTGACAGCATATCATTTTTAGCAACAACATTCAAAGCTTGAAGTGGGGGATTGATCAGCAGGTAAGATCGCAGGCAGATTAAATACTTTGTCATATAGATTAATTCCATCAGAATTAGTAACTAAGCTCTCTCCACCTTTTAATATTAAGTCCAAATCTTTGCAGCTCTTCATTGTTTCCTGTTTCGTTGAATATCTGAGAGCATGAATATCATATAGAAAATTGAAGATATTGCTGTGCGCTTTTAGTTGTTGAAATCTTTCTTCAATTGAAACCACTGCTGTACCAACAACATGATAAAAAAAATTCCATTCTGAATTGGTCTTTGCATTTGTTAAAAGTTCATCGCGAGCCTCGTAATCGAAATTACACTTCTTGCGTCGAACTTGGACCGTGATGTAAGGGGGAAATATCGGATCTATTTCTACCTAAGATGCTAAATTTTTTGCTTCATGCAGTATTCGTGAAAAGTGTTCATCTTATCTATACAGTTTCAGGAAATCTGAAGTCCCATATAGAATCTTACAGCATTCAACTATAATCAAAGCAGGACTTTGAAATAACTGTGATACGACATTAGCTTTGTTTAGGATATCGAACAAAATTATAATGCTACAAATGAATCCTACTTTCCCAACGCGTATCACTGACAGCTTTAAGGGTCAGTATTGGGATATATTTTTTTTTAGGTACATCCCATCTACTACCATCTGAATGAGATCGAAAAAAACAATAGTTTGTCCAGTAGCAGAAGCAGCATCACCAACAACGAGATTAAGAGTATGAGCAAGGTAGGTACTAAAACGGCGAGAAGGTTCATTTGCAGAATTCTTTGTTGCACCCGAGAAAATTTACCTTTCATATTTCCCCATACTGTCATAGCCTAGACCACGCATAACGGAAAGAAGTATGCCCAGCTTCTGTAGCTCAGCAAGGATAACATCTATTAGCCCCTTTCCTGTGGTATCAGAAATAGGAAGAAATCCAAAAAAATGTTAATAATAGAATAGCACTTTGCTTTTGGTATCATTTTTAATAAAGCATCACGAATTTTTTTCGCCATTAATAATTTCCTCTTGAATTCTGTTCCTCAAGTAATGACATAATCGTGTCTCTTCGTTTCTGATACGTGATACATGCTCTGCCATTATCGGATTTTGCGAATAGTTCAATGAGTTTCAGGAAGTTGCCGTTATTATGCACGTACAATTCGTACGAGTCACCCACGCAATGCGTAGGTTTTGCAAATGGAAGACAGAAAAAACAATATATACTATTCTTTTTTGCTCTTTTGATTAAATGCTCCAGGTTCGAGTTACTGTTTCGCCATTATTGAGCCCTATATAGGTTCTTACAGCCAGCACCATATATGGCACATCGTCTGTCATGACACGTCGCCGTCGGCGCCTTTCATAGCACGGCGCCTGGGACAGCTGCCCCACCCCTAGACATGGTCCCGTTTGTAAGACGCAAAATTCTTACAGCTCTAACTGATGAGGTCCACTGTAGTTGTTATTAGGACCGGAACGCATTTGGAGTAAAAAAGTCGCTTACAACTTCAAATTCGAATTTCATTCATTACAGTCCACTTAAATGAAATCAAAAATAATATAATTTCTATACTGTTAGGGTTTTGTCTTCTTAAAAAAAAAAACTATAAACACATTCTTGAACTTGCAAAAAAAAAATATTTTTGAAAAATCCAAAATATATTGTTTTGAAATGTGTGTATGCAGAATTGATGAAACTGTAATGGAGGAGTTCCAAATACAAAATTTGATCGAAATCCGTGAAGCCGTTAAAGAGATATTTTAAAATAAAAAAATAGGTTCTATAACAAAGTACCATTATTAACGGTTATTGATAATTTTTTTTAGCAAAATATTAACCACATTCTTATTAGTAATTTAATTTTTTTTATTAAAATCGTATTATTTTTTGAGTTAAAAAATTTTAATTTATCTTGTAGGGAATCAACTGAAAACGTGAAGGATATCATTTCAGCGACTTAGGCTAAGAAAAATTAAAATTTTCAAGAATTACGAAGCATACACAAATATCAAAATTTCTTCAATTCTTCTTCATTTAACCGGCGATTGTCATGATCTCGAGGAAACCACAACTCTCCCACTCAACTGCTTCACCTAAGGTTCCACTTGTGGGGTTCGCTGTCTGAGGCCAACTAAATGCAGATGTCGTTGGATTTGTTTCATCCAGGAGTTTTTGCGCCTGTCTTATTTCCACGATAGTGTTGGAACGTCTTGTGCTATTGCCTTTTGAACTGGGTTCTCATGGCATTTTCTTTGTACCAGCTAAGTTGGTCATGCTGTATTTAGCCCAAAATAGTATTTTTGACGCGTAGGCTTCCTCGGATTCTCTTGCTTCTTATTTGATCACGCTTTGTCACTCCATCGGTCATGCAAAGCATCTTCATTTCAGCTGCCGTCAATTTACTCTCTTACTTCTTGTACATTGTCCAACAATGTAAACCGTATGTAAGCGCTGGACGAACAACTGTCGTGTAGAGCTTTCCTTTCAGCTTTTCACTTTTCTATCACAGAAGATGGATGGAGTTTTCCCGCTCCTTCATCCACCCTACGCTTACGCGATGTTTAATGTCGTCAATCGTCATCACAAGATCCAATGCTATTGATCATTGATCAATTTTCGCACTTAGTAAGCCCTGTTCCATTCAAACAGATGTCCGGAATGGGTCTGTGTGGATCAAAAAATGGACAGCATAAGTATTCGGTCTTTTTCGCGCTAATGTGGTATCCATTTCCCTCCAGAACATCCACCCATACATCAAGTGCTCGTTGCAAGGACACAGGATCTTCACTTATGATGGTTCCATCGTCAGCAAAGAATAACTCATTCACTTTGGGGTCCGTCACCTTATCCTCAAGCAGAAAGTCAAGGACAGTAATAAAGAACAAAAGACTCAAGACACTTCCCTGGCGCACACCTACTCTAATTGGGAACTCTTCGGTGATTCCTGCGGGCCATCTTACCTTTGTTTCAACTTGCTCGTACATGTCCATGACCATCCGCACGTAGACTTCCGGAACTCCTCGTTGCCTAAGTGCAACCCATATCAGATGTCTAGATTGTCTGTCGAATGCTTTTTCAAATTCAACCAATACAATATACAAATCTTTTGAGGAATCCCGATAGTTTTCCATTCTGATTCTTATACTCTGAATAGCATCTGTGGTTGATTTACCCGAAACTAACCCGCACTGGTCGTCAGACAGCCGTATTATTTTTCGTAGACGGCCATCCAATATCCGCTCAACGATCTTCATGGTGTGTGACATCAGCTTCATCGAACGGTAGCTGTCGCAATCTCGTGTATTTCGTGTATCACCCTTCCCCGCTTGTAGATTGATTGACTTACCCTCCACTGATTAGGCATTCGGTTGCCGCAGATGAGTTTTGAGATGAGAATCATGAGCCATCTAGACTCGATATCTTCCATCTTTTTCTAGAACTCAGAGGGTATCTCGTCTGGCCCAATCGCTTTTCCCTTTTTGAAATTTGACACCGCATAACTAACTTCTACGACTGTGATGTCGGCGACTTCTTCATTGTTAGGTGCAGCTATTGGAAAGTATATCCTTGGAAACTGTTCATTTAAAAGTCCTTCACAATACTCTTGCCATATGTGAAGAATTTTGTCGTCATCCACAAAGAATTGGCCTTAAGCGTTGTTAATGAATTTTGGTGAACGAATCTCCTGAGCATTTTTCCTTCTCTGTGCGGTGATTTTGAAAATAGTTGCGCCCTTGTTCATGTTGGCATTTCGCAGTTCCTGAATAGCTTGGTTTGCTTCAGCAGGCGGTGCAGATATTTCCTCCAGCTCCCGATACATGCTCTTCGTACTCCCTGCTTGAAGTTGGGCACACTTTTTCTTTGCTTCTTTCTTGCAACGTCTGTAAACCACTCCAAGTCATGCTCTTTTATCTATTTTATGAGAGGGGCAAGTTGACCAATCTTTAAAAGCAGTTTTTTCCTAGTCATTACTGCTTCGGCTTTATCATTCCACCACCATGATTCCTTGTCGTGTTGGTAGTGTCCTCTGACAATTCCTAGCAGTGATTTCGCTTCCGGCAGGCAGGTTTCATGCAGAGAGTCCCACATTTTTTGTTCTCCACACCCTCCAATTGCATGTCTGCCGATGTTTTTATACAGATGATCTTTCATAAAAGAGACAAACGCTTCGCCTTTTATTTTATCCAGATTGTACCACTTGATTCCTCTAGAACCCTCTGTTTGTTTGTTCGTCTTCCTCGTCTCCACACAAAATTGTTTCAGCAGAAGACGGTGTTGTGAGGCGATCGGATCACCCAAAATCACTTTACAATCTTTGACTTGCGGCTTCATGAAACTGGGAACCATAGATGGTAATCGATCTGAGTTTCATTTCCACCTCTACTGTAAGTGATAAGGTGCTTTTGTTGTTTGATGAACGTGGTATTTAACACGATAAGAACATATGATCTGCACATGTTTAGGATGTCTTCACCAGGAGGGTTTTCCTAGTTCCGTACCCCAAACCACCATGACAGTCGTCATAGTCCTCGTTAGATTTCCCAACATGTCCATTCAAATCTCCGCTCACAAACAGAAGCTCATCTTTCGGGATGTTTCTAAGGTGATTGTGAAAGTCTAGCCAAAACGCATCTTTTTCGGGTTGTTCCCATCCAATTTGGGGAGCATAAGCGCTGACAACATTCCACACATTTCCTTGCATCACCAATTTTAGAGACATCAAACGGTCACTGGACTTGGAAATAGCCAAGACGTTGCCAAGCAATTCCTCCGCAAGGATGATACCGATTCCATTTTTGTTCTTTTCTTCTCCGTAGTAGAACATCTTGTATGCCTTTGTCTTAACGTCCAAGAAACGAGCCCTGTTTCCAGTGTTTTGCCATTTTGTTTCTTGGACGCACAAGATGTGTATTCGCCTTCTTTTCATCATCTTTTCCAACTCACAGCTTATACCGGTCATAGCCCCAACCTTCCAACTCGCCACTCTTAAATTCCCTCCAATTTGTTGCATTACTTTGCTAGCCCCCGGAATCCGTTTAGCTCTGACCAGACCATTTCTGATTGGCCCACGATCAGTACCATGCATAGCAATGGAACTGCCTGGCGGGGTATATGCTCTAAGTTTTTTGAAATATTTTAAAACTGCTCCTGTTTTTCGTGGTTTGATCTTCTTCTTTTACAATACCGGTGATCTCCAGACGCATTAACCCAAGGACTTGCATACACGCTTTATGGTAAGCTCTAAGGATTTATTGTGTGTCGCTAGGCTCACTTTGGTGTTATTTGCCTAGATGTGATTTATCTCTTAATCGCCTCTTACGACAGATTCACTGCTGAGATATTCTTAATCTGTCCCAGCACGGAAGATAATATAATTTATAATATCATTTTTAATATAATTGTATAATATAATTTTAACTATATGCCTGTAAGACCTCAGGTCTTTTAAATGCAATGCACCGCACTAGTTAGAAGGAATAGAAGGAAAGGTAAGGTTTTGTTGCTACAGTGGATTGAGAATTAGATGTATAATTATCTCATGAAATTCCACCGGTGGCATCCAGTTGAAACTGGTGAATATAGAAAAGAATGCTATCTAGACTGGTTAGCAGTTAAACACTATATCCACTATGCCATTTACTTTTAACTTTTTTTTCCAAATTTGTTTTGTATTAAATTGAACAATATCAAAACTGCTTTTTTTAAAAATGTTTTTATTATTGTATCGCCAATGGTATACATATATTATCAAACCATTACTAAATCCACACAGTCAACGTCTTACGAGGGTTCGTGCGATCGAGTCGTACGCATATTTTTTCTCTAAATTATTCAATTATTATCAAATTTTGAATAGGTATTTAACTACGTAGGGGAAAGGTGCGAACAGTGAGACACTTTTGTTTTAAATTGGTATGTCTCTGAATGTTTTCAAGCAATCTTATTCAAATTTGGAGTGTGTTTTAAGGCAGATTTTAGCTTAATGTTCCTAAAGAAATTTTAGTGAACGATCTATAAGAGCATCACAACAAACTGAAACTTAGAAAAAGTCAAACTGTCTCACTGTTCGCTTTTTGTCATTTCATAAAAAAAAATTAAAAGTATTACAAAAATGAAAAGAGTTAAATGTTATATGTAAAAAATCTGTGTATTTACCTGTGTATTTTCCGTTAAAATAAATAAATCGGGTGGCACAACGGCTCATGAAGAACCAGGGCCTAGTGACTAACAACTCGCAACCATTCCTGTGTGCGGAATGGAAGGGACCTACAATTTTATGCCGAATCCGAACGGCTAGACGAGAAGCACTTATTCGTGACATATCACGATACTCTTGGAGGATCTGTCAATTCCTCGCAAGAGGCAGTAGCCCTGAAAAAAAACTTTTTGGTTTTTTAGGTGGACGAGGCTGGGAAGCGATCCCAGACCTCCAGCGTGACAGTCGAACGCACTAACCATTACGCTACGGGCTAATATTTTACGTTGCTATGTGAAATTTAAACACACTCAGAAAAATACTTCGAAGGAATTTTTTGAATGTTTATCCGGTGCGCAACAGAATCAAAACACATGGAGGGGGAAATAAACATTTTTACCAATACTGGCATGTCTGTGCATGCTTTCACAAAAGAGAAAAATGAGTTGTCTCACTGTTTGGACTGTCTCACTGTTAGCACTTTTCCCGTATGTATATCAAACATAAAATTGATGGGTTACTTACTAACCTCTCTAATATGCAATTTTCGCCTCTCCCAAATAATTTGTAAGCACAAAGGTTGGCACCTTTTGGCCTTTCTCAAAAATCTTAACTTCTTCTATAAGCACACAAGAAGATAAAAATCAACGAAATCAATAATCATAAACATTACATTTAAATTAATATGTATTGTAAATGTTTTCAAGTAACGATAGAAGTTACTTATCCAAAATGTGTTGCGAGAGGTACACCATGGCGTATACGTAATGTAATTACCATGTGCAAATTGAATGTTTGAAGATTTTTGTGTGTATTTTCAAAAGGGGTTTTCTAAGTTCTGTATGTGTAAACTCTAAAAAGATTGATAAACACTGTAGGTATCTACTAGGAGATATATATGTAGATATTATAGAATTATAAATGATAACAAATATTCCCTAAATAAGTGTTTATTATTAAGTTAAATCATTGCAGGCATTTTATAAAAATTCTATCACAAACTTTCAAGCCTTAAACATTAAATCAAATAAATCTCAGTCTGCAAAACGATCATGCATTGAATTTGTTAAAGAAGCGTGTGGGTATATGTATAAATTTTCCTCTCAGCTAACAATCTGAATATAATTTCAACCTTGACCATTTTCTTAGAACTATTTACTTTGAATGCAAATAAAAGACCCCAACAAAAAACAAAAACCAGCACAAATAACCTGACTTCGCTTTAATCTCCTTCGACAAGAACTGAGAATCCTTTTTTTCTCAACCGCATAGAAAAGCTAACTGTACCTACCTGCTATACCTACCCTAACTATATAAGAAATCTTTAAACCCTTAAGCAAAGCCAGATTAAAAATTCGACTCACACTTTGAATTCATAATATTTCTTCAGTTTGATTTTCACCCAATTTCACATGCATGTTATAAGGTATAATATATATTCTCCGAGTGTTATCTATACACTCCTCCTCCGCGCCACATCCTTTAAGCGATTAAAGATATACAACCAGTATCTTTGCCACTTTTATCGGTCATCAGAGACAAATTCTGTAGGGGCCCGCGCCGCCGCCACCGCTCCCACAATCTAGATTCTCTGTCAATGAAATGTTTAAGTGAAATGCACAAAAAAAAACAACAAATCTGATATATCTACCACCCACTAGTACAAACCACAACCGTAGACTTCCATCGAAAAAGACATCTTTCAAAGCATTTTGAATTGAAAGTCACATGGTACGCACGCACATGCTTTAACTACAAATGCCAGCACATACATAAAACATATAATTACCTTTACGTATAAGTATACACAACTGTTCTCTATGTATGTATGCATAGAATCATTTATATGTATATTGCGAAAATGTATTGAACGAATTCAATTCGTTTCCCTTGAACAAATTTTCACCTCAAACATGCGGGTACGGGTAGAGGTACCTACTATAGATACCCCTCGCTATGAAACAAACATCCGGAAATCCCATTCCATCAAACTTTTCGTATAGCTCGCTCTCCGTGTTGACCCTGTTCTCATAAGCCGTCCGCATGAGTTACCGTCATGCGCGCCGTTTTACAAATGCCGCAATTACTTCTATACTTTCTCTGAACAGGGTTGGTCGGAGGGTGGCGCTCTTCAGTGGTGAATTCGGTAAAACATTTCCCCCAAATACACCCCCCTTTCAAAGAATAGAAAACGCCACCCGTTTTACGTGTCTACATCACAACGCCATCAGAATTGAGAACCTGAACCTGACATCAGGACGGAGCTCGCAAGGTAGTCAGAGTAGGATTTTCCTCTCCCAATTCAGTTAGAACTTACTCGTCAACGATTTCGGTGGAAACCTTTAGCTTTCCAAAATCACTGCGGA
This sequence comes from Melangyna quadrimaculata, assembly GCA_949320155.1. Taxonomy (NCBI): domain Eukaryota; kingdom Metazoa; phylum Arthropoda; class Insecta; order Diptera; family Syrphidae; genus Melangyna; species Melangyna quadrimaculata. The sequence continues at coordinate 466,297,344 of OX439483.1, read as the reverse complement.
TCCGTGATTTATTATTGTCCTACAAAAAACACACATACCTACATACAGTATATTCCTTTTAAAAAATGCACAACTTGCACTGATTCTCTGGAGGATATAAATACCGTTACGTATATATTACAACTGCTGGCATCGGTTCTTGGTCCTTTTCGTCCTTTTCGTCCTATTTTTACTGTTTTTTTCGGTGTCAATAAAAACGAATCCGGATTTTTTCGCACGCTCTATTGAAAAGGCTTATACCTTCGACCCACAAAAAATTAAAAAAAAAAAAAAATTAAATCGAATCCATTTTTCGACTTGGCTTCTTTGTGTTTGTGTGTTCATGTGTGATTGTGTATGTTTACCGTTAGTGTGAAGCAAAATATATTTTGTTCGTTGAAGATACAAACGCGCGCTTTCCGTTAAAAAAAAATATGCCTTCAAACCTCTGAAGGTGATGAAAAGTGTGTAATTTGTTAAAGTAGAACTTTAAAAATTTAAATAAATTTATTAAATGAAAACACATTTTCAATATCACCCTGTGTGCTGCTTTGAAAACCTAATTTTTGATATCCTGAGAAAATAAGGACGAATTCGGGTACGTACCTACATAATATGTAATTTTGTTGGCGGTTTTAAGGATCTTTTTTCTTCTATTGTATGTTATAATTTTGTGTAAGTGTGTGACACACTCCTACAGATATGAGCGAAAGTGCGAAAACGTGGGGCTGGGGCAGGGTGGTAAAGGTGGTCTTATTAAAGTGCTTTGTTTCGTTATGGTGTTCATAAGCACGTGCTTGCAGCAGTGAAGAGAAAGAGTTACATAAACATCACCACACATTCAATTGCATTTTCTAAATGTTTATTTTGTTTTTAATTTTAGTTTGTTTTTTTTTTTAGTTTTATATCGTGGCTTACTATTCTCTAACGCGCACTGCTAAGTAGGGCGAAGGGAGGAAAAAAAATAATGCAGGTTATGTCATGGATGTAGATGTAGGGTTCATATTGTGTTCCTACATATAAGTATTGTGAAAAAAACCCTTTTGTTCAATAGTGTGCTGTTTGAGGCATTTGAGAGAAGATAAAAAATATATTGGTGCCTTTAATTTTATTAGAAATAATTTTTTTTTTTAAATTAATTTTTAAAATTTAAAGCTTAAATTTATATTTTGTTTGGTATTTTTTTATCAACTTTCTGATGTTTCTGATTTTAAATTATTAAACATATACAGGGTGTCGAGTAAATAATGGATAACCTTGCAACCGGTTATAGCTGGCCTTAAGACCTTTCAGAAAAAAAATAAAAAAAACTTGATTTTTCTATAAAAAAAAAATAAATTAAAAAAAATATTATAAGAAAACTGCAACAGAAAGTGTTTAATTTGGTATAACATCTATTAGTACAGTTATTCAAGAATATTTTCAAAATAAAAAAACAATAATAATCATTCAACCGTGGAAGTAATGTTTAAGTATTTGAGGCATGTCGTACTTTGTTTTTTAATCATAACCTAAAAACTACAAGATAAATATTTTTTTTCTGAAAGGTCTTAAGGCCAGCTATAACCGGTTGCAATGTTATCCATTATTTACTGGACACCCTGTATATATTTAAAATTAAACATCTACAACCTTCAAGAGTAGTTGACAGTTTGTAGAAATTTAAAGGTTGACTTCATAACGAGTGGCACGTGTATTAAGTTAAAAGGTGAAAGGTTAACCATGTCTATAATAATAAATTCGTGCTTTTTAGTAGAGTGTCTATACCTTCATTGATATGTTTTAATTTTGTTTTAAAAACTTAAGTTCGTAAGAAGTTCGAAAATTAAAACTAAATAAGTCCTTTGTGATATAAAGATAGCTTCTTCCCATAGTAGGTACCTAAATTAAAAACAAAATTGTTGTTGCTTTTGTAGGAAGAACTTGAACTTAATCCTTTATTCGTTATTCATTCATTTTTACTTGCTCTATAGGGTGAGTATTGGTTTCGTGTCACAAAAATATTCCAGATTTTACTCAAAACTAGCATTAACGGTGACGCGAGTAGTCAAAAAAAGTCAAGACATCCGTCGGTCTGTTTGTCTGTGCGCTCTGATGTCCATCAAGCTAGAGCCTAAACGGTTCGGCGGATTTGCTTCAAATTGGGTGTGAAATTTTGGTGACACTTTTAAAGGTGATTTAAATATTGTGCCTACATCGAAATTTCTTTGACAGGGTTCTTATTTGACTGACTCCACCGAATGTACAAAAGAAAACGTCAAAAAAATCCACAAATTTTAATGTTTTCAAAAATTTACTACTTTACTCTCCTTCTAACCATTAAGCGAGAGTGAGATAAATTTTAGAGAAGTCAAAAAAAGTCAGAAGAGTCAGTCCAATGTCAACACCGTTTTTAGTTTTCATTTTTTGTCACTGAATTTGATTTGTCGTTTTTGTCAAGCTAAACATTTTAGTTCAGAACTCACTCATAGCGAAAAAAAATTCTTGCATTATATACCGTTGTCATTTAACTCAGAACACTTTTTTTTGATGAATTATTCAATGGTTTGAGTTCGGATAATTTTTTTGAAACGCGTCCATTCAAGAATTTTTTTTAAGAATATTCGAGCATTATGTTACTCTGATTTTGCTATGGTTAGGTGCAGTAATTATGAAGTTCACTACAGCGTATGTGGAACATTTTTTATTCTGAAATTTGTATGTTTAAGCTCTTTCTATTATGTTATAAACTGCCACTTCAATGCAAGAACTATAGGTTTCTCAATTTTGAGTCCGTTAATAACGTAAAGCCAAATATAAGTAGAATACTAAGGTTCTTGTGAAGAAAATAAAATGCACAACTGGATCACATTAACTTGCTCTTGTAGCTATAACAACTAAAATGTAGCTTAACCAAACAAATGTTGAAAAGAGACAAAATTATTATTATTCATATTCATACAAATTTTAAATGCAATATTTGTTGACTAACTACGAGCTACCGAACTGCAAAATAATGTCAAAGTCGACCATGCCAATGACGAGATATTCGGGAATATCCCAAAAAGGCAATATGCTTAAAAAAAACACAACTATATCCGTTATTTGACAAAAAATATGAATTTCTTTTCTATAGCGAATCGTATAAATAATGCTTCACTCTAAATTTGAAGTAAATCCTTCCATTCTCTTAGGTTCTAGCTCGATATACATCAGGACGCACAGACGCGACGCACGGACACACAGACAAACAGACGTCTCGTCGCAAATCTCAATATAATTTGCTCTATATAGTACGGGAGGCGACCGTAGGTTTACCTATCTCATCGCGGCTTCAGAAAAGAATAATGCTTATTGATATCTTTAGTCGTAAAATTAACAAAACGGCTAGTCGGACAATGTTTTTTAGGTGCCAATGGGTAGAAAATTGCACTTTTTAGGTCGGATTTTTGGCTTAGGATACCATTATGAATTTTTTTAAATGGGGTATCAAATGAAAGCTTAGACTCTTTACAAAACCAGTGGTCGGATAGACTTTTGTTGCTTGTTGTGGCCAGTCCGAACACTTTTCTAAAATCAGCTATTTTTGTATCCATTGCGTTTAACACGTGGACAACTATGCAAAACTATTTCATATAGCCTAGAAAAACGCTTTTACCACTTAAATGCATTTTAAATGCAAAGGTTACAAAAATAGCTCTTTTTACAAAAGTGGTATGACTCGCCGCGCCGCAACAACCAACAAAAGTTTGTCCGACCACTGGTTTTGTAAAGAGGGCAGTCTAAGCTTTCATTTGATACCCCATTTATAAAAATCCATCATGGTTTAGGTACCCTAAGCCAAAAATGCAACCGAAAAAGTGCGTTTTCTACCCACTGGCACCTGAAAACCCTTGTCCGACCAGCGGTTTTGTTAATTTTAAGACTAAAGCTATGAATTGGCATCATTCTTTTCTCAAGCTGCGATGAGATAGGTAAACCTACTGTCGCCTCCCGTCCTAACAGAGCAAGTAAGAATCTGGGGTAGAATCGTCTAAGCTGATAGTTGAATATCAAACTTTTGATTTTCTTTTTTCCGATTGCTTTCTCTATCTTTACCTATAGAAGTCATAGATACAGCTATCTTCGACTTGAGAAGGGAATCAAATATCAGATTAGCCGATTCCACCCCTGATTAAGAGGTAATTTTTTAATTGTCAGTTAAGCCTTAGATAATTCCTACATTTTTCAGATGAAACAAATATTTGTTTCTGCTGCAATAGTATTTTTTTATATACAGGGTGATTCACCTAAGATGTGACAAAAAGATAGAGCGTTTAGGACAAGAGAAAAATCGTATGAGAGAGGGGGGCTATTTCCACCGTTTAGGCGGGAGGGGCAATTTTCTAGAAAATTGACTTAAAGCAGAAAAAAAATTAAAAGCAACGGTAAAACTTACAATGCCGTGTTATATCTTTTTGTAAAGCCAGAAATACCTTCTCTTATTTGCTTTTTAAATAAAGTTATTTTTGTCAACAGTTTTTGAATAAATTAATTTTCAAACTAAGATTTTGAAAAAAAAAACTAAGTGATCATTTAGGCAACCATTTGATTATCATATCAACATCGTTATTTCTTGTTTTAACTAAGATGTTGGTTTCATAATGTTTTGAATATCTTGAAAAGTAAAAGTCGTTGAACTATCCATATTCAGTGTTTGACTAAAAATTGAACAAGGCATTAAAAATTGACTATAAAAAAGCACTTCATTGCATTCAATTTTGAAAACAAATTAGTTTAAAAATTTTAATTTAATTTTTTTTTTCAAAAGTTTGAGTTTGAAAATTAATTTTTCAAAAACTGTTGACACAAATAAATCAAGAGTAGAGTAGATAAATCCAGTCACTGTTATTGTCTTAAGTTCAATCCCTATGACCTATGAACATAATGAAGACTCAGCACCACACAAAGAAGTCTTATGATCAGGGTTGCCGTTCTAGCGACTTTGTCGCTAGGTCTAGCGACATTTCAATATTTACCGCGACAAAACATATTTTTATGTCGCTAGATTATTTCTAGCGACTTTTGAAGGTAAGCATTCGTGAGTTTCGACACACAAATACAATTTTTGTATGTGATTTTACATTCCTAGTATTTAAATTAATTTGACATTTTCTATTTCCAATAATTGGATACTCAAATTCACTACACACATGAAAACATATATGCAAAATGTAAGCGTGAGAGAGCGCAGTAATTGAATTTAAGCAAACCATCTGTTTCAAAATTACAATAGTCCTAAGTTATTTGTTAATTTAAGGCTTAACTTCTTAGACCCACTTTTTGCAAAAAGTACAAAAGTGAGGAATTTAAATGTTTGCTAAATAAACATGCTTACAAGAAACATAGGAAAATGTTCTGACACATAAATTAAGCCACTGTACAAAATTTTTAACTGTTGTTCGCAAGCAGGTGTCTTCAGCATAGATATTTATGGCTCCCGGAAATTATGCCAGAAGAAATTACCTTTTGCTAAAAGTAGGCATATGTAGTAAGGCCTTTATTTTAAATTTTTGAGCTAAAATAAAAAGTTATTCAAAGAGAAATTTTTTGTTTGACACTTATTTAATAATTTTTGTCTAGCGACTTTTTGTCCCCCAAATTTCAGCAAATCTAGCGACTTTTGGAGGTTGGTCTAGCGACTTCTCATTTCAGCTTGCGGCAACACTGGTTGGCACTCGTGAAATAGATAACTTCAGCCAAACAAATAACTTAGTGGTAGAACACCTGAGTTGTTGTTGTTTCATTCAAAAATGTTCAATGTTAATTGTTGTTTTCGCAGCGTGACTGCATTGTATGAAAGTTCATACAAAAATCCTACTAAATTAAAAATAAATCTGTTTTAGAAAAAAATAGAATAGAATAAAATAAAATAAAATAAGGTATTTCTGGCCTTACAAAAAAGTACAACATGGCGTTTTAAGTGTTACCGTTATTTTTTAATATTTTTTTTCTGTCGAAAGTCAATCCCTTAGAAAACTGCCCCTCTCGCCTCAACGGGTGAAATATACTTCCGCTCCCTAAATCTAAAAAATCTTAATCTACCTGAATCACTCTGTATGTATATTTGTTTTAAAATTCGAATTTTCAAAAACAAGTTATCAGAATACTAATATAAATGCTTTTAATTGCAGTTCGCATTTGCATGACGATCCAGCCGATAGTGAGTAACCGAAGATTGTTGATCCTACTATTAAAAATTAGTGATAGCACATATACCCGCTTAATATAATTCAAGGCAGATATTTAGTTCCATGTATGTGTGAATACCACCAGTTGTACTTGTACGACCTAACGTAATCCTTAGAAGCCAGGGGAAGGCCCACTGAGCACAAGATTATTGAATCCGGATTACGGACATCATGTAACTGGATGATCTCTTTGATAGTCTTTAGCTCTCGTACTCTTAAAAAAAGGACGCTCCATCACCTAATGGTTCACCGATCCAGGCTGCTCGAAGTAGTGTTCCTAAATACCCCTACCATCCTCTCTACTTACGTATGCCAAAAAACGAGATTGGCTGGGGTTGGTTGATGGGGTTGAAAGAAGAAACAAGTCTTTTTTAAAGCGGGATGGGCTTTTCAAAAAAAATAATTGAAAACAGAATCAAAAATATTTAGAAAAAAACAGTAACACTTAAAGTACATAGATTTTGACATTTGTGAGCACTTTGTGAAATTTAAACAAAATTGTCACAGTCCTTTACGATATAACCGAAAAGAGGCAATTTTCTGAAAAACATCAAAAACCCTAAAAACAAAAGTTGGTTCTAGTTCATCTAGATCGGGAAGTTACCGGTTCTCTTGAGTTAGAACAAAAAATTAAATTTTTGTTCTAGGAAATCACATATAAATAATAGCTGTGTTTTATTTTCCCCCCAGATCCGATTCGGTTTGGATTTAAATTCAAAAATACATGTGTTACAAAAACAACTCAAGATCCAGCTTTGTTTTCGGATTTGGATTTTCAAATTCATTATTATCACACACCATTAGCTTTTCCTTTTAAAATTTAGTTTTTCCTCTGGCCAATAGATGGCTTTTTGAAGAAAGAAAAAAGAAAGGAATACATGAAAAATAAGGAAGAAAGAGGTGGGTATATAGAGCCACTTTTGTCATTGATATTCTGTTTGTTTTATTTTCATGATCATAGCCAAACCAGATCTGGGCTCTGGGACATAATAAAATGCAGCTAATAATTAGCACAATTGTAAATGACTATTTCTAGGTAAATGGTTTAACTTTCCCTCTTCCCTCTTGCTCTAAACGAAAAATTCCCGACAAATTGTTCCTATCGGCATTCTAAATGTCTAAAAAAAGAAAAGTGCAAATTCATTTGGTGTGAAGATGAAGAGCATTTTGCTTTTGGGAGAAGAAATTTCCCGGTGAGTTACTTATTTCTTTTTTATTTAGAATCGGGCTCTAATAAATTTGAAGCAAATCGGTTTACATGCTTAGGCTCAAATTACACAGACAGTCCATGACAAAAACCGCTATTTTGGACCTCTCCATAATCGTTATTTCAGATTTGATTAAGAACTTGAATTTCAAACATTTGCATGTACGAATTAAATCAAAATATTTGAAAAAATTTAATTCTCTTATGCTGACAAACGTTTTTTGTAATTTGTGATTTTCTGCCCTTATTTTCAACAATCCTTTTTTTTAATTTTGTCGTTGTTTAATTTAAAACGTGCACACTTGGTCACTTGAGTCCGTTTATTTTCTATGAATTTGTGTCCATTTATGTCAATTAATGCAGAGTTCCAATACAAAAATAAAATTGACAGAATTTTGGAATAAAATGCAAACAAAAGGAAAAAATTGTAGAAATTCAAAGTGAAGGAACAGGTAAGAAATTTTTTCAATTTTTGCCTTGAACGGACAACTCCCTTAAACGGACAAAAAAGTTTTCCCCATTGCTCTCCACCTAAAAGAGGTTTCACTGTATACCACTCACAATTTTCTTCACTACAAATTTATCTGTCCAAACTGAATTTCAACAACATGGTAGCAAAATGTAATGCGAATTGCTGAAATCTTCATTATTCTGGTTTTAAAGTGCAGTTGCCCGCATGTACCTAGCTTACAGAATTACCAAAGTTAGTGAACAAAATTTGGAGCAGTAAGAAACTTTTTGGTAATTGTTCACTAGGTCTCCACTACAAGCTAGTTTTAGTTTAATAAAAATTCGACCATGTAGATCACAAATAAAAATTTTTTTGTGGTGCAAATAATTTCCAATAATTACGTTATAATTTATCGCCGTCCACTTATTTGTATGTATTAATGTTAATGATAAATGATGCTCAGTTCAAAATTACAAAAAAATCTGCACATCTGTGTAGGCTGTTACTTAATATAAGACAATAATAAAATTAAAATTAGTAAAATAAATTCCAATAAAATACATAAATGACGGACAGCCGCAAAGAGGTTAATACAGCCTGAAGAAAAAATATTTTCTTTTGAATTTACAATGAGCGTAATGTTATGTTTGATTAATTTTTTGTCCACCTTACTCGAAGGACAAGTGCAATTTTCAATGTTTGTCAACTTCATATCCATGAACTAAATCAACTTTCTCCAGAAATTAATTTGAAATAACACCATTATTGTCTTATTTTATTTTTCTTTTAGAATTTTCGTTCTGGTGCCACATTATAACATTTTGAATAGTGAGTTTTCTTATTAAACTGAAATTATTTTCTGTTATTCAAAACCTAAATTGTATTTCGTCCCACGAAAACAACAATAATATTTTTCAAAAAATATTCCACATACGCCATAGTGACCATAAAATTTACTTAGCAAAAATATGTTATGCACCTACCAATAAAATTATTCCTCCACAGACCGACACCACACACAAGTTCTTCTCTTGTCTCTTCCTACAGCAGATAATTCAAGGAAAAATATAATTTTAGATAAACAAAGTTTTTCATTTAATTTTTTACGAAAAACATACATAATGGAACTTTCTTTTGATGAAAAACTCTCGTATCCAAGGTTAAACATAGAAATACAATCTATGAAAATTGTCTTCGTTTGCTTTTATTTTTTTTTTATTTTTATTTTTTTTTTCCCACAACCTATTTTCCATATCAGAAAATGGCTTTTATCATTCCCTCGTGTCGCTTTATTCTTCCGTTTCTTCTTCAATTTGCATTATAACAAAGGCAAAGTACAATACTATTTCAAATGTGAACTATCTGTAGGATTCAGTGATGTGCTTTTGGGCATATAGTAGATACATATAGTTCTTCTTCCCTGTCCTTTTTATTTGGTATTCTCTTCAGGCTGCTGGAGAAATAGGCAAAAAAAAAAAACATATCATTGGTGCAAATCGACTAAAAGGAAACGATAAAATGATGGATACGACTGGGTCGCATTAGGTTGTGTTTACTGCAGGAGCTTGCCATTTTTATGAATAAGTTTTAGAATTTTAAGAATAAGGTTTTTGTTTTCATAATAATATTTGTACAGAAGAGTACCCACATTATATTAGGATAGATTCTACTTTTTAGAACAGTCAAATGAATGAGTCAAATTTTTTGTAAGACCTCAGGTCTTTTAAATACAATGCACGGCACTCATTAGAAGGAATAGAATAGAAGGAAAGATTTTTGTTGGTACAGTGGATTGAAAATTAGATGTTTATTATCTCATGAAATTCCACGGATGGCATCCAGTTGAAACTTGGGAATATAGAAAAGAATGCTACCTAGACTGGGGCTCGAAGCCACACGTCCAGGTAAGCAGTCAAACACTATACACACTATGCCATTGCCACCCGCTTTAAAAATTCTGTTTTCCAGAAACTTAATAATTTGGTCTTGCAAAGTTCTGAAAAAAAGTAGTTAAGAAAATACATAAAAATGCGTGTTGTTTTTATTTGCAGAATTCTTTAAAAGTCATTTTTTTTGTGAAAGAATATAATTTTAATGAACTTTAGTACGTTTTAACATATAGCCCAGTCGAATTCGACAATAAATTCGCAAAGTGCGATGTAGTTCTGCATTTTTGATATGTTATTGGGACATGTTAGAGTAGTCTGTAGCTAAGTTTGCAAATTCGAAAAACCTGTGCTTGCTGCAGGAAAAATGCAACAGTGAAAAAAACGCTGAAATCACCCCATTTTTTCCGACATTTTCCTTTATAACTTTGGAAATATGCAACTTACGAAAAAACCATCACTTATATTCTTGTTTGTTATAAAATTTTCTACAAGACCACATTAGTTTAAAATTCATGTATGTGATATTTGATTTGCTATCTAACCATGAGTAGAAAAAAAAAAACAGTCTAAAAATCTAGGTAATTTTGAAGCGCTCAAAAAATAAGTCAAAAATTGTCCAATTCTGCTCAAAATTTGCAGTCAAATAGCCCAGAGCATTATTAGACAAAATTTGAAAATTCGATCCAAATCGGTCAAATAGTTTTGGCAAAAAATATGATGTTAAGTGACTGCAACAAGCAATGTTTGCATCATTGCTGTGGTCAAAGTAGGACACTTAAGTTGGCACTGGTTTTTGTACACGTACTTGGAACCTTAACTATCATAAAATATCGTTATATTATTTATGTCTTTTTTAGTAGATACCTCGGTAGCGATTTTAAAAGTTGCGAAAATTTTGCACTGTATAAATAAAAAATGATTTCGTGAAGCATTTTTGCGAATTTAAAATCGCTACCAAAGTTACAACAAAAAAGAAATAAATACTATAATGATATTTTATGATAGTTAAGGGTTCCAAGTACGTGTTCAAAAGTCAGTGCCAACTTAAGTGTCCTACTTTGACCACAGCACTGATGCAGACATTGCTTTGTTGCAGTCACTTAACATCATGTTTCTTGCCAAAACTATTTGACCGATTTGGATCGAATTTTCAAATTTTGTCTTATAATGCTCTGGGCTATTTGACTGCAAATTTTGAGCAGAATTGGACAATTTTTGACCTATTTTTTCAGCGCTTCAAAATTACTTAGTTTTTCAGATTGTTTTTTTTTTATTCATGGTTAGATAGCAACTCAAATATAACATACACGAATTTTAAACTAATGTGGTATTTTAGAAAATTGTATAACAAACAAGAATATAGTGGATGGTTTTTTCCTAAGTTGCATATGTCCAAAGTTATTAAGGAAAATGTCGGAAAAAATGGGGTGATTTTAGCGTTTTTTTTTCACTGTTGCATTTCTCCTGCAGCGAGCACAGCTTTTTTGAAGTTGCAAACTTAGCTACAGACTACTCTAACATGCCCCAACAACATATCAAAAATGCAGAACTACATCGCGCTTTGCGAATTTAGCCCTTTTTTTGTAATTATTGACTGGGCTTATATTTTTAATTGAACTTATATATTTTTTTTAGTAAAATCTAAATAAGTATTTGACATATGAACTTATGGTACTGTTAAGTTTCTTAACTAATAAATCAAAAGACATCAAGACAAGGCTTACCTACAAAAAGTAAAAGGTAGTCCTTTTAGTGAAACTATTACTTTATTTTTAATGACAAAAGATACCGAAAACTCTTTGAAAATAATGGTCTATACTGAATCATTTAATTAAATCCCAAAAACACGATGGCCGATAAAAATGCGTGAATGTATGTTGCAAAAAGGATATTTTTTGAAAGGGAGTGGTAGGTGTTGGTTTATTACTATACCCATGAAAAATTGCAAATATATTTAATTTATCCTAACAATCAATTATCCAAAAAGTCAATCAATATAACTTTGGTGTTAGGTTGTTTGTGTTTTTAAACAAAATTTTATATCCATTTAATCGCGACATAAATGAAATATGGTATATCTACGCACATGTTTTAATCGTATTTTTTAATTCCAGTCGCACCACACGAATGTGGATTGCTTTACCTGGCCCAATTTTTCCCTCTCATTTTAATATTCAGACATTCAAACCAATGTGCATCGGTATCTCCTTCTTAAACCTCTCCTACTAACCACCTAATCGCTGGTGCTGTGTTAAGAACATTTTAAGGGTAGTCATATCCCCTTTTGCGCGCGTGGAATAAAAGAATATCTTATAAAATCAAAACAAAGACGGTAGAAGTATGTTGGTGTGGCTGTTTTTTATTTTTTTGATTTTCGTGTTTGGATGCGACTAAATAAGCTCCATATGAAGAGAAACAATAATTCTACGACTTTCAATTTTAAATTGTGTGATAGAAAACCCAGAACATTGAAGGAATTCAAAAATTCTGTGGGATAATTAGTGACATAATTTTCATTCACTATATGGATTTTTATGAATGTTACCGGTGATTTGATTTTAAATGACGAAAGGAAATGATCGACATCCTTGTTTTTAGCCACCACTCGTACACTCAGCCAATAATGGTTATACCATAATTCTGGGCAATATTCGGCGCAGACCGTTCTAAAGTGGGAAACATTCGGTGGTTAAGTGAATAAAAAGAAAAATAAGTTGACTGCATTAGGAGCTCTGCAGCGGACTGGTCATTTCGTAAGACAACTCGCATGTTAATTTTCAATTGGAATTTCTTCACGAATCGACGCGACATTTATCATTTTGTTAATCATTGTTTTGAGCCAGTGTACACTCGTTCTTGATGATAATTTTACATTCCCGCAATACTTCCACCATCGCGCATCCACGTCTATCGGTCTGTTTGTTTTGACGTTTGTCCACAGTTTGACGGGTTTGCTTCAAATTGGGTGTGAAGCGTGATTCTCTAGAAGTGAAATTCAAATTTTAGTTCATCTAGAACTGGTAGCATCGTTTTATTATTATGCCCATAAGCTCTAGGACATGGGGTTCAAAAGATATTCGGATTCAAAGCACCAACAACAACAATAATGCATTTCCTCATTGTGTACTCTTCTGTAACCTACTCAACAGCAATAAGTCATATATTGTTGAAAAGCTTATTGCGTGATCTTTATTTTGATATATAGTTATTAAGTTGTAAGCCCTGGGGTTCAAAAGATACTTGGAAAAAACACGGAAAATGCATTTTTGCTCTATTCTGCAATATCATCCCAGCGGGAAAAATTCAAAAATTCATTGAGGAAAAATCAGCTTTTTCCTAAAGGAATGGCAGCTGCACCGTCCACTTTTCAGCTGATTCCTTTGATGAAATTAACATAGAAATGAACATGCTGAAAATCCGATGCAAATTCGCCAACGAAATCACTACTTCGTTGGAAGTTGTTTATTCACCGACCCAGATGATGAAAAACATGGTGGTTGCATAATCTATGAATTCACTGCATAAATGTATGTGGCTTATTCATCAGTTCAATATTTTCGATGAAAATGGTAATGAAAATTCAATTATCAAATCACAAGATATAGAAGTAGGTAGTTGTTTATTCAACAATTAGTTAATTCAATATGAAAAATGTGAAGAAAATTAAATAAATAGTAAATTCATTAACTCTGTATAAAAATATAAAATTAAAACTTTAAATTAAAGTTAAATCAATAGGTCAGTGGTTGTTGGTTAATCTCCACTTCATATGCGAAGTGGTGATTAACCAAAAAACTGAAATACTTTGAGAAAATCTGAGATTGCCTCTTTTTAAAGGAAATTCATAAGTCCTCTTATAATATTTGCTGTCAGTAGACAATGTCAACATAGAGAACACAAACACAAACTTCTATCAAAACACACAATGGCGGTGCACACTTTACAAAGCATATGAAAGGATATAGACGATGAACTGATGAACTTCTACATGACTTTTCAACAGTTTTTTCATCTTTTAATTTTCCATATCAAAAGCAATTCTTAATTCAACGACAGAAAGGGTTGTTTTCTAAACACAAAGCAGAAAGTGTGTTTAAATCTATGAATTGAGGAAACCTTGCATGACTCTTCACTTATTAAATCATTACATGTCATTTCCTTGTATGATCTGGCTAGTGAATTGATTGAAGAATTCAGCTATAAAATTCATTGGGGACGATATTTCCCGCTGGGATTATACCTTTTCAATGATATACATAACTTTGCCCATTCTTCTTTGTATTTATTCTAAATAAGAAAGAATACTAACCAAATTACAAGAGTTCATTCTTAAATTATGCAGGGAGTATCTTTTTAATGAATGATATCCCCTTCTAATAAAAAATATTTTAAGAACTTTGAAGTAGTAAAGATGATTCAGTGGAAGAACTTTTAACTCCTGAAATAAAATAAAGCTATTAGGAAACCGAATTTTATAAATAATGCGTACAACATGTTTTTGAAGAATAAGCAGTAGATAAACCTATTGAAACAGAAGAGATTTTATTTTCCGAATTTCTTCATCTTTATTATTTCCTTTTGCCCTCAAATTATGGACTATAGGTTTCTGTGTGACCTTTTTTCTTGGGTTATGGTCATGACCCCTATACCCCCCTTTCTTGGATCCCCTAAACACCTTGAGTGATTTTAAATAATGAATATAGAGTTCTTTTTTCTATTTGCAGAAAGATATAACAAACCATTTTTGTCAGTTTTTGTGCAAAACCATGAATTTCCCTTAAACGTTCCTTTGTCGCTGGTAAGGAAGTACCATATTATTCCTTTCCAGTTGGTACATGAACATTGTTATGCCCAGGTCTTATCTGGTTTGCCTTGATATTCCATTTTAAATCTCTCTAAGGCCAGCAGTTAAACTGAATGAATAGCAATTTAATTTGTCCTATTACGTCATTTGAAAAAAAAAGAAAGAATGTGGATCAGTAGCAAAGTAGTGGTCACCTAATCATGATTCTGTGCAATTAATTCTTTTCAGTTAAGTATTTTATCACTTTTAGGTTAATGAACAACTTTTCGCGTTTCAAGAGAATTCTTTTTTTTATACCCAAATAAAATTAGTCAGGATGAGTGTTCAGATTAAGAGGTTCTTTTTTGTTGAACGAGCCGTACTCAATCAGTTTTTATTCAAGAATGATTATTGAAATGTTCAGAACTTAGTACTTGTCAGAATAATAACAGCAACGTTTTTAGTAATAAATAAGAGTGTTTTTTTAATAAATGAGAAGTGAATGAAAAGAGGTTTTAAAATGTAGGTCATGCTTTAAAATTGTATCCCAGAGTCTAACTAATGCTGTTGGAGTTTAACGATGTAATGGTTACAATGCATATAAAAGAAAAACCTGATGTAAAGACTTTTATTCGCCACAGAAAAAAAAACAACCGTCTTTTTTTTGTAAAAATACAAACAAAGAATATTTTTGAATGTATGAATGGGTATTTAAAGTGCGGTAACAAAAATTGAATAGTGTTTTTAGAAGGAAATTTTCTGACGTAACCCAACAACATTAAGGATATTAAGTCAATCAGAGAGACCCATGACAACAAAAAAAAAAAATATAATAAATTCATGAGCTGCACAAACAAAAATAGAGGGTATTACCATTTCTACTGTTTGAGTTATAAAGTGGTTGAATTCATATTTAGGTTGTTTAAATTAAATGTTTTTTATATTTTATATTGAATAGAATTTTTTAGAGCAGACCAAGGTACATATACAACCTGCCAGTTTTTAAAGGTTACGTTTTACTTGGGTACAGTTTTAGATGTTTTACAGCGTGTACCCACCCACTCGTATTTACATTAATGTAGGATGTGGCTTAGCTTTATGTTATTATTCCTATTACCCCATTAGATACTTATACAAAATGTCTGTATTAGTTTTTTTTAGATTAATAGATTGCTTTTTTTCTTTAAGAGTAATGTTGATTACAATTTTTACATTAGTTTGTTAGTGTACAAACTTATTAAGGTATGGCCTTGGCCGGCACCTTAGATGGCAAGTAAAATAATATTATCTAAAACAATTTATAATATTAATACGTTTTTTTAAAGAAATAATTTTAGTTTTTAAATAAATATTTAATGCATGGGTTGGGTATGTTTTGTTTAGTAAACTATTTTAAAATGCTTCTGCTATTATTCGGCCTCCATCCTTCACATCCATTTAAAATATTCGTTGTTCTCTATAATGTTATTTTCGAGCTGTTGAAAAATACCCTTCTTATCTCATTGAGCACCGGGCATATTGCTATAAAATGGAATACATTCTCTCTTGATCCAAGGTTACATTAAGTGCAAAACAAAGGAAGATCGTCCCTTTGTGGCTGGAAATTCAGGCTAAGCAGTTCCCCTCTTGCTTTAACAATGGTTGATACATCGAAGGTACTATTTTCATTCTGAAAATAATTGGATTCAGCTAAGTCGTAATTAAGTGTGCAGTAATACTTGAGACTCCTTATGAAAATATACAAATTTTCTCTCCAAGCATCAATATTACCAAACGAAATCCAGATTCTATCATCTTGCCAAAAGTTGTCACTTTTTGTAGAACAAAGATTTGGAAGAAATAGCATGCGTTACAATAAGCCTAGTCAGACGGTTCGATGGCTGCGACATTGCTTTCATTACATAATCAAAGTGAAGCTTCAAGGTTGCAGTAAATAGCATATAGTTTGGGGTGTTCGAAGGGAGTTTGAACAATCTTTTGAGAAAAAATCTAAGTAATTTTACAACTTCCTCACTTTGTTCGTAACCCCAAACCTGAGCAGCGTAAAACAAGACTGATTTAGAAGTCGCATCAAAAAGCTTAAACTTTGCACTTGAACTGAGTGTACTCAAATTAATGCAGGATTTCCATGTAGAGTTCAGTGCAGTTTTAGCTAGTTGAAGCTTGTTGGAAAGATGAATTTTCAAAGATAAGTTTGATGATATTTTCATGCCGAGATATTCGTACTCCTTGACGATTTCAATATCTTCGCCAGCCAAATCTCCACTTTTCATTTGGTGCACGAATTTAAACAAATTCCCCTGGAATAACAAAATTCACAGTATCTTCTTGCTGTGATTTTTATAAGAGTCGGTAAACATCGACCAAAATTTGTGTCTTAGTAGGGTATAACAGACTGGCTGAAGAGCCCACTGTTATACCTTGGGCGAAACACAATAATTTCTGGAGTTAAGGTCAGTACTTTTTATTTGAATTATATTCATTCACTCCACTTAAAACCAAAGTAATTTCAATATTTTAATATTTAAATTTCTTCATCTTCTTATTCCAAAGTAATTTTAATATTTTAATATTTAAATTTCTTTTTCTTCAGTAAATTTAATTATTCATCATGTTGTTCAAAATATCCTTTAAATCAAGGTTTTTACAAAATCTGGGAACAAAAACTTAAAATATAAATCCAAAAGCGAACATTTTAATATGGTAGTTGAAGTCTGGTCATTTTCTAAAATTAAAACAAAAGAATATTTTATATTTTGCCTCTGGGTTCTTCAGTTAACTCTCATTTTAATGTTAAAACTACATAATTTCCCCCAAATAATATATTTATATGTAACTGCAGCTCATTATGTTAAAAACTACTATTCTTAATTCCCAAAATTAAATGAATATGATGGCATATGGTCAAAGACCGATCTGGTGGCAAACCTAAAGTTCACCTTAATGCAATATTCTTGTTAAAAAAAACATTCGTCCAAAAGTTTTTTTATTTCATTTTAGATACAAATAATGCTTGACATTCAACGATTTAGGGCCAGTTTGTTCACAGCTGATTATCCTAAATCCATGATAAGTGGAACTGGGAAATCCTCAAATGTGTTTGTTGATTAAATTTTGTTTAAAAAATTCAAAGTATGAGTTGCTAATCATGGATTTCACTAATCAGCCAATTTTGGTTGATTAGCGTTAGTTAATTAAAGCCTATAAAAGTCACGTACTAAATTTAAACCACTGTGAACAAACTGGCCCTTAATTTGATAAAGATAATCATACAGTAACGCATAGTACAATGGAGATATACCTTAATGGATGTTTTAAAGAATTTATTTTTTTAATTTAACAAAAATGTTATGTCATTTTATTAAGATCAAATCGACTTTTCCTATTTCTTATACAAATTAATACCTACTGAATTATATATATTTGCCTAAGATATGGTTTCCAACCTCCTAAGCAGCACTTTAACTTCGTCTGGAGCAACACAATCCTTCCATCTGTCCCAATTTGAAGCAAAGAGGCCTTAACTATGACAACGTTTGAATATTTTGAGACCTAGCTTCCACCAATAAAATTGACATCCATGTTATTCTCGGTCTTCCAAGTTGCCTTGCACCCTGCGGATTCCATTCAAAAGTCTTCAATGCAATGTAATTGTCTGGTTCACTTAGGCCCAGTTTTTCAGTTCTGAGTTAAACCAGACTTAGTTAACTCTCGAAATAGATCTGTCTCCAGTTCTGTCAAGAAGCAGTTCTTAAGTGGGGGATGAATGCAGAAAGACTTAAAAAACGGGAATGATAAAATATCAAAAGCATTCTTTGAGTTAATTCAGAGTTAAATCACCAAATTTGGTGAGTTAACTCGCGTTTAACTTTAACTCCACATTAAAAAACTGGTCCATAGTGTATGGCCTGCCGTGTTCGTTGATGAATGTCTTGATCAAGTTTTTTTCTCAAGTTTAGTTCAACGTTGGAAATGGTTTGTGGCCAACAGATGTACCACAGACATTTATTAACGAAACCATGTAACCTCTGCTTGAGCTGATGGCAGGACATTTCCATGTTTCGCAGGCTTATAATACCACGGATTTTACTTTGGATTCGAAGAGTTTCAACTTGGTGCGTAGATATATTTTATTGAAGTTCCATCAGAGAGGAAAAATAATTCCAAATTTACAACGGGCTTTGTTTATTCTACTTCTACTGCTTCTTTCACGGTTCCCTGCGTTATAATAATCTGCTGCGGTATGTTTTGGCCTGTCTGCATTATTTTGGTTTTATTGACAATGACCCCTAAACTAGCCACCTCTCCATTGACGTGCAGCGACTGAATAATTGAAGGTTCTACATGGCAACTTATGGGTTCCTAGAACATAAAGAAGGAATTCGAGATTCTAATCAAACTTGCTATTACGATGATAGGGAGGCGAAAATAGTGGGTTTCGTTATTCTGTCTGTCTTGTATGCCCGCGCTGTTATACAATCTGTACGGAATCTTACTCAAAATTTGTATGTTCATACGTTTTAACTGGGCCAAATGAGTTAATTTCGTCCAAATGAGATCCGAAATTACCTCATTTCCTATACAAATTGACCTTTCCGAATGAGCTTATTTCGAAATTACCTCATTTCGGCTCCAATGAAAACGTGGTATATGTCTAGCAACTAAAAACATTATCAGATCCAATCCGGATTTATTTGGTCAATTTATAAACCTTTGCACTAGGTACCTATTCCTCGACGGAGCCCAAAACGTTTTTTCCTATATATTTAACAGAAAACTATGATATATAATTATCTTTTGTATTGCGTTTCACGTCTTCTTTTCTTTGAATAAGCTAGAAAATAGATATTTTTTTTTGCAAAAGAAATGACTTCCAGGAACGATGATGCGGAGTTTTAATTGCGAAATAATGACGTGTATCCCATAAAATTGGGTTTAAATAAACTTCGTTTATTAATTTTTCCTTAAACTCCATTTCTAGGTGCGATTAAAAACAGACTTGTTTAATTGTCAGCGATCAAACTACTTACCGTCGCGTCGGTCGCACAAACTCCATTTCTAATTAGGACACTCCCCTACACTTATTGGGTTTATTGGAAGTTTGTGTGATGTATAGCTTGAGCGATTTGAAAACAAACATGTGTGACCGTACTACTTCATCGCGCGACCGCGTTTATATTGTAATAAGGACACATTGTTGATTTGTTAACGTTTGATATTTTGATCGTCTGATGCAGCGATCGTCGTTCGTTGCTCGATCGCGCGATGAGTGCCAATTAGGACATAGCCATAAATGTTATGGTAATAATGACGCGCTTACATCTCGCCCTCAAAAAACACCCTTTCACCACAGATATTTTTATGGACTCTATTGATTCTTGGTAAACATACCAAATGAAACATTTTAACCAAATTTCATTAATATCCTATTTTTTGAAAATGGTTTTGGGTAATATTTTACTTAATTTACTTTTACTAAAAGTCATCATTCCATAAAAAGTACTTTAACTTTCTACAGGATACATGTATCTTTTCAGTTTTTGTCTTTTTAGAATCAGCGTTGAAAAGCACCCTTAAAACATGTGTCACATGATTAGATTGTATTATAACAAAATTTTCAGCTTGATAAACTTCCACCTTCCCCCCCTCTCCACCTCTTAAAATGCGTCTATACAAATAGCCAATGTATACGTCGATGCGATAACAAACTCACAATTTCAACTGACAAGGCAAATTTTATAAAACAGATTTACAGTGCACTTTGAAGGATTGGATTAAAACTATTAAGAATCGTTACAAATTTTGTTGGAAAAATACAACCGCGCTATCTAACAATTTTAATTCAAACGAATTGTTTCTTTGTAATTTTTTTAAGTAATGTGGAAAGATTGGTATGCGTACCTACTAATACTGATCATATGCCTTTGGAAAAATATAGTGTAAACACATTCTACAATTTTTATGAGCAATGGTATTTGACTGCAGGTGAATCTTTGACTATGACATATACCATCAGAGCACCAGAAACAGAACACATCCTTCAGACATTTTAATTAGAAACTTCTGAATGTTTTTATTTGTTTTTATTTTTTTATTACAAATGCTTTACTTATTGGAGAGCCTCTTTTGCCGTCCATCGAGGACTCTTTTAATGATATACACCACCTCTATACATTTCCACATGCAATTACACTACACCAAATTTAAATCCATGCATAGAGCAGAGGGAAAGTTTTTGTTTAGTGAAATGTTTTCATGTTTGCGTAAAGTTTATATTCCATTGAAAATAAAACAGGGGGTAGATGACTCTTGACAATAGAAACAGAAAGGCAACTTTTGTGTGTACCAATCCAGATCTAGAGAGAAGCTGGATGCGTTTCAAGTTTCGTCCTTTTTGCCGCACAAAAACTTTTCCATTTACTTTGGTTGGGTTTTGGAATTCTTATGCAAAGTGGGAAACATACATAAATGTATATGTATATCTCTGTATGCTATGCATGGTATGATAAGAACGTATATGTTAAGAAACAGACCATCAGAACCCAGCCCGGGTGAGTAAGAAACCATCTGAAATTATACTTTACGATAGAAAATTATTTGCAATGGAGATTTTTCAACAAAAAAAAACTTATCATCTTCCTACTTTCTGGATATTATGCACAGCAGTGAAATGTGTATTTTCTACACAAACACAAAATGAGAATGTTACTTCTCTCTAAGGATATAAAATGTCACTGTGTAAGAAGGAAAAAAATTTAATTAATTGGACGTTTCAAATGTTGAAGTAATCTACATTGCTCTGTGTGTTACTGCAAATTATTATGATGTGTCCTTTGAGCAAAATGGAATATCAAAAAAAACTATCTTACCACGTGTTTGTGACCCAAGAAGTAGGTTACCATCACCAACCGCATCTAAATGTCAAAGCATTTCATTTCGTGCAATTAGTTAGAGATGACAAGACAAATAATTCTCATACACAACACAAAAATAAATAAGAACGCGAAAGGTTAAGGATATATTGTGCATTGTGCTCGTGTGCTCGTATGTAAGGATTGGGGTATGATGGTTGAGAAAAAAAATATAAAAAAAATATTAACCAAGGCTAGTTAGATGGATAAATAAAATCATGGAACGTGAGCTAAACAAATAATATTCTTGGAGTTTTGTGGTGTTTCATCTGCAGAAGAATGTGAAGTATTTACTCGAGTTCCATGGATGAAGTCCTTTTGTTTAAAATTACTATAATTCTAAAATGCGCAAAATATTTTTTTTAATTATATGATTATGTAGACAAGTTAAGTAAATATTAGCCATTTTTTTTGAAAGAGTGTATACAATGAAAATAATATTCTTCGTGATGTTATGAAATTCTTTACGTTGTTGGCTGAGTTTTCGTTGACTCCCGGCAAAATTCTTTGGGCCAAAAAAAAACAATTATTTTAAAAAGTATTGGTACGCATTTCTGAACTCATCAACGCCATCCATTAACTTCACTGATGAACTCAGCTCGGAAGTGCCAGCTGACGTTTGTGACAGTTGACAGATAATTACCAACCAATAAAGTTCTAATAAAAGTTAACCTCGTTTTTCATTCTAATAAATCTTTAATTTATTCTGCAATCCTTTCATTGAGGCCCTTAAAATCCGCGAATCTGCAACAATATGTTGTTTTATGATGGCTTTATTGTCTCAATGAAAGTGTTTTCATACATTTTTTGCCTTTACTCTGAAGCCACTAGTTTATTTTGATTATAGCTTCCATAATACAACGAAAAACAGTCGCGAAAATATGTTATTACCTTACGATAAACCAACGAAAAACTACTTTCAATAATGTAAAATAACTAAACCTTCAAAAAAATATTTTAATGAAAATAGAATTTTATTCGGTTTTGTTTTAGTTCACACTTTATTCTTGTCGAAGAATCTATGAGTGAACAAAACAGAAATGAAAATTGCGTGTTGGCAAGCACCGTACAAGTCTTATAATTCCTAATGCCTTATTTGGAATCATTACTTGGCTTGTCAGGCACTTTGTCAAGAAGCTATTTTATTTTTGATTCGTTCATTATAAGTTTTTTTTGAAAATAATGATGTGTGAACTATATAAAATGAACAAGAACAATCTATGAATGAAAATAATAAACCTTATAATACCACCACGAATAAATTCGTTGACTCAACGAATAAATCATTAACCAACGAGAACATTTACGTTAATCAATTACATAAATACATTCATTGACTCAACGAAAAATATCGTTTATTAATGAAAAAAAAAAAATATATTCTGAAAGGAATCTGATGATTGGTGTGGCAGCCATGAAATTGCAATAATTCCTGCCAAATACAATGGTGGTAGCCCACTCAAGTGGTTGTTGAAAATTCAAACATTCAAAAATAAATTCACTCAAATAAAGATATTGGTAATTTATGAAATAAATTCATTGCCTCAACGAAAAATTTTGTTAATGGGCTTTTACGTTGTCTAATGAAAATATTTCATTGACGCAACAAAAATGTATTGCTTAATGAACGGCTTCATCGAGGAATGAATGACTAATCATTGAGTCAACGAAGTCCAACATCGACCTAATTGTAATTATAAAATCATTGAATAAATGATATTTTTCGTCGTATTTACGTAAGGATTTGGTTCAGTGTAGCAACTCAGCTAAATTCTTACACAGTTTTGTTATTGTTTTGACCTGAGAGCCCAGGTCCGCCAGACATACGTCATTTTATCAAAGCTTAGATTTTTTCTGCAAACAGATACTATGGCAGCTAAGAACAAATGGATACTAAGAATCTTCAATCCGGGTGCAATTAAGAGGTAGCGAGTGTTAAAGTTGCATATTTTATCAAAGCTGAATTTTTGATATGGCTTAGGGGATGGTGTCATTTAATTTATTTGGTACTTGCCAGACATCTACGGTGGGACCTAACGTGAGCCAGACACTTAAAATCTGTCAAACTAATCGTGCCATTTACATAACAGAATCAAATTAAGATTTTATGTTTTCTTTGGGCAAATAATCTACAGTATTATCTTATCAGCAAGACACCTATAATAAATAATAATTCATTGTTACTAAAACGTGATTTTTTCGCTTATTTTACCTGTTTTTAAATGTCTGGCTGATGAATACACCCACTGTAGATGTATAGCTGATGGGGAATTATTTTTAAACAGTTGCCCAAAAAACATATAAATATTAGCTTTAAAACTACAACGTAAATGGCACGATTAGTTTGACATATTTAAAGTGTCTGGCTTACGTTAGGCCGTGAGCCGGCTATTGCAACCATATTTGGCTGGTCACTTGGCGGCGTCGACTGTATTTCAAAAACGGCTCTAATATATAAATAACGGATATTAACAGTACCTCTCATTCTTTTCAGAAGGTTTTTTGTGCTCTGAATTCGAATCTGAACTCAGAACTGCTGGATTGGCTACACCGATTTGAACCAAAATTTGTATACAAGAGCTCCTTTACAATTAAAACAATTTTGAATACACAAATTTTCGAAAAAATAATTTTTGGATTTAAAAAAAAATATTGTTTTTTTTTGAAAATTCAGTATCTTTAAAACGGGGTACGGATTTTGTTTTAACTTTGTGCAAAATTGTAGTAAATTAAATACTTAAAGTTGGCATACCAAATTTAATTTTAAAAAATGTTCAAGAATTTGTATAAAAGAAAACCGCTCTAACGATCTCAATTCTTTTTTTCATAAATTCATATTTATCAAATCAATCAGATGGCATACTTTTCTCCGAGCTCTAGCTGTTTTAGCTATTAAAATAACAAATCTATAGTAACTAGTATCGCCTACCGGCCGAAATTCGACTACCTGAAACTCACATTGACAGAATATAGAGTCAAATAACTTGTTTGAAAATTTTTAGTTTTTAATTTTTTGTTTAAGTATGCACAGTGATCGGCAGTGTAAAAACAAAAACGACCCACAGTGTGTAAGTGCGTGTCACAGGTATAATCTGCGCATCTCCTCACCTATGGCTTTCCAACCATAATCTATCAAAACCGGTTGCATACTCTTTGAGAAAATGGTACCACATAATTTTAGTATGGCTATTTATATATATGTAGATTAATAGAAATAATATATTTTTAATTTTTTTGTCAACTTTTTTTTAATGATATCATAATTTTATGGAACATTATGCACATGCACATCATCAATTTCTAGCTTCGTTATAGTTGTAAGCTACGAGAGCAAGTTTGTGCGATCCAGTCATGGCCATTTTTACTTGCGATATACATACGTAGTATATGGCAAGTTTACGATTTTGAAAAAAAAAATAACGAGCTACTAAAATTACGACAGTTAATATTTTGGTAGAAAAATTTTTTATTGATAACGGTTTTTAACGGTACCTGTCAAAGAAACGATTTTTTGGTTTTCAAATTTCTCGTTAACGGCTACACTGATTTCAACCACATTTTTTGTGTAAGAGGTCCTTTACAATTTTAACAATTTTGCGTATAAAATTTTTGAAAAAAATAATTTTTGAATTTTTAAAAAAAATATTGAAATTTTTTTTGAAAATTAAATATCTTGAAAATGGGTTGATGATTTTTATTCAAATTTTGTGAAAAATAGTATTTTTTTAAACACTAAAAGTTGAAACACCAAATTTATTTTTTTTTAATATTCAAGAATTACAAAATTCTAACTCTAACGATTTTTGAATTTTTTTTTTTATAAATTCATATTTATCAAACAAATCAGATAGCATACTTTTTTTTGAGCTCTATCCGTTTTAGCTATTAAAAACAAAATTATATTAATTTATAGTAATAATTTATATTTTAAATTGTTTTTAAAACTTTTTTTAATGATATAGATCCACTATATATGCACATTGTCAATTTTAAGCTACATTTAAGTTGTTAGCTACGAGAGCAAGTTTGTGCGATCCAGTCGTGCCCATTTTTTTTTAAATAAATGTTTGATGTTCTATTCTTACAATTTGAGAATCAATAAAACTAAAGCTTACGTCTAAATTAAGAGAACGACAACAAAAACCTTTTTTGTTCGTTGAGCAATTTATGGTTTTGATAATCATGTATGTTATGTATGTAGTATGTAGTTTACTTCCAACTGAGTTCCTTTTTAGATATTACATGTATACGAATGTACCTACATACATATATACATATGCTCGTTCACTGCAGGAACAATGTTATCCAATTATTCTACATTTTCTAGCTTTAACCATGACCTAAATGATTCTGCCATAGGTCCTACCTTATAAACAAGACAATAGCACAATATGTGCATAAGAATGTCCTTGTGATGCATCGATCATGTTTTTGTTTTAAATGGACGCGATGCGATGGTTGACTTAGTTGTGGATGTTGTTTCTTGGCAAAAATGTTCCTAAATCATCGTTATCGTAATATACATATGTATGTATGATACTTTTCGTAAATGATTTTTTCGTAGTGACTTTGATGAACTCAATTTAAATTAAAAGTAACTAACAGGAAAGTAGTAGCCCATAGCGTAATGGTTAGTGCGTTCGACTGTCACGCTGGAGGTCTGGGATCGCTTCCCAGCCTTGTCCACCTAAAAACTAAAAAGTTTTTTTCAGGGCTACTGCCTCTTGCGATGAATTGACAAATCCTCCAAGAGTATCACTTGTCACGAATAAGTGCTTCTCTTCTAGCCGATCGGATTCGGCATAAAATTGTAGGTCCCTTCCATTCCTGTCGAAAGGCGCACACAGGAATGGTTGCGAGTTGTTAGTCACTAGGCCCTGGTTCTTCATGAGCCGTTGTGCCACCCAATTTATTTATTTTTTTAACAGGAAAAAATTAGTTTGAAGATGTTTAAATATCTTTTAATTTATTAATGGTTTAGGTTTTTTAATAACTGTTGAAAAAGTTTTTGAGACAAAATATATTTTTCCTTGCGATGGATATTGCAATTTGTTTGCATTCCTCTTTTGAAGAAAGCAATAGGTGACAAATATGGAATTGAACGCTTCCTAAAAAACATTTATCCATTTAACTTATTGGCAGTACTTGGTAAGACTTAAGTTAAAAATTTAAGAACGTAATTTCAGGAAATAAAAAGAAAAAAAACAAATCAATAAATAAAATACTTCGAACATTGAATTTTTAAAGAGTAAGCCATTGGCAGCATCCCAAAAACGTATAAAAGGAGAATGGGCATTTTTGGGTGTGAGCGGCCACGAATGAAATTAGTATCAAATGAAAGGTCTGCTACAAGGGAATAACTTTCAATATGGGCGTTTCGTTGCAGTGCATTTAGGAAAAGAGATATGAAGACATTTTCAAATGCATTTTTGGGGCATGTGGCGTTTTCAAAAACTATCTGATACTTATCCTGATTTCAAAATGTGTACGGACAAAATAAGTACCAGGTCAAGATATAGCCTGCGGTAATTTTACTAAGCTCCTTATACGAGTTCAGAAGGCAACAGTATAAGATTATCTAATTCATCACAGCTTTTTAAATAGAGGATACCAACCGATACTTTTGGTAAAATCATTAACAAAACCGGGGCGGTGCTCAGATAAGCTTATTCAGGCTGTTTCGGTAGGAAAATGCACTTTTCCTTTTGCGTTTTGGTCTAAGTATACCTCCTTAACTAGGTATTTCCAAGAATGGAGTATCAAATGACAAAGCGAATGTAAGGCTCAAACAGGCTCCGGTCTAAGAAGGTTAGGCCTTTTTTGAATTCTCTAAGAACACATGTTTCTCGTACTAATGTGAATAGGCAAAGACCAACTTTCCGAAGCATCACTGGTGTCCATCCCAATTTTGACGATTTTCCAAATCTATCAGAAGATGATTTTGTTCTATTTGCTATGGGTACGTACCAAGTGAAGAGAGCCCGCGGTTATTTTGCTTAGCACCAGGTACATGGCTTGTTTAACATTGAATTGTACTGAGAACAACAAGTAAGACATCTTCCGCAATATACCGAAGAGCAAGGCATTTGGTTGCAGCGCGCAACCACAGTGGGATGCTGAGCGCATATTATGTGCGTAGTTTGGTATTAAGGCTGTGCAAGAAACCTAACCAATGATATTCGCTTTGCAGCAGCGGAATTAAGTACGATTATAGAGGATGAGTAGTGCCTACTAATTTTTAAAAAACATTTTTTAATATAGAATATTATATTATAGTATGGTAATTGTAGTATTGTACTTATATTTAATGTTTTATGTGCTTTGTTTATAATAAAAATCTTTGAGACTGATGTCTATAATTGTTATTCCACTTTCCTTTTCTATTTTTCCATTCACATTAGCGATAATACTGACTAAAACTCTATTAAAGTGTTGAACACAAAAATGCATTGTATCCTAGTTTGAAGTACACCACAACGAAAAAACTTTTACACTGTACTTTAACGACCAAACCACATCCAAAAATAATAAAACCATTCTTGGCCGCTGGCACCCACTTTTCATACAAATTTGCCCATTCTCCTTTATGTAATCAATTTGTTTTTTAGTTTAAACACCTGAAAAAAGTTAAACGAGAGGAAACCACAGAGAAAACAATGTAAAAGTATAAAGGAAGTTGAAATAAATAATACGATATTGTGAATGTCTTCATTTTTAATACGTCTGCCTCATAAATATATACCTCAATAATAAATAAATAAATACCTCAATCGAAATAAATGAACGTCATAGATACCACAAACATGGTTTCATATAACAGAACGATATGTGTGTTAGTCTATACAAAGGTATTCAGTGAACAAACACGTCATATAACGTTTTGTATTGTGTCTCAGATTTAATATTGGTGCGAACAAACTCGACCGTGAAACTTATGGCACGTGGCAATGTAGACACATCTAGGTAATAATTTGACGTCAATAAAATAAAGTGCGGAAAAATGCACATAAGTGCTTAGGTGGCACGAATTTAAGGGGTTTATTTTTACTTCAAATATATGCAGGTAAAACACACGGGCAAGCTTTGGATTCGTTAAAAAAAAATCGAACTCGAGATAATAATTTTCCCTACCATTACGATGATAGAGAATGCGAAAAAAGTGGGTCCCACAATTCTGTCTGTCTATCTGGCAGTCTGTCTGTCTGTACCTCGACCTGGAGCCTAAACCACTGAAGCAATTTCCTTCCGACTTTGGACTTAAGGTTTTAAGGGCATTCCCTAGTAAATTTGGCGTACCAAATTTTATTTTTAAAGATGTTCAACAAATTTTAAACCTACACCTACATGTACGTATGTATTTATAAAAAAAAAAAAAAAATGGGCACGACTGGAACGCACAAACTTGCTCTCGTAGCTAACAACTTGAACGTAGCTTAAAATTGTCAATGTACATATGTGGTTCTATAACATTATGATATCATCAAAAAAGTTTTAAAAACAATCTATATGTATATATAAAAGAGAAATGTCGTCCGTGTGTGCGCGCATAACTCGAGAACGGATCGTTTGATTTTCTCGATTTTTGGCTAAATGAATTCGTATTGGCCAAAGGAAGGACAAAGGATACTGGAAGAAAATCCAGAAAAAATTTCAGGAAAATTTGAAATCCGGGAAGATCCTGTTTTTAGCGCATAACGGATACTTAGATTTTCACGATTCTGGCCTTGGTGAATTTGTATTGGTCCAAGTAAAGACATAGGTTTCCAGAAAAACTGGAACGGGAAGATCTGGAATTTCAGAATTTTGGAGTTGATTAGAAAATTAGGTGTCCTGTTCATTTCGTCATTAAAATTTGAATTGGACTTGCTACTGCGTTCGGTCAGATAAAATAGAATGTAGTAATTTTTTTTTTTTATTTTCATTGTGTTCAAAGTTTGTATTTGGAATAGCGGCTAGGTTGTTGAAGGCCGTCGAACGCTCATTCTGCATTGCAATTGCCTGCAAATGGATGAAAAACCTACATGCAACATTTTAAAGAACTCTGCGATGGCGAAACTATTGCAGCACTGTAAGATTGTCATCTGACACGAGTGCTCAATGGCTGACAAACGTACATTCGAAGCCCTAATTTGCACGTTGAAAGATTTACGAAGTGATAAACGACGTTTCGGTGGTGCAATGATTTAGCTGTGAGGCGATTTCCGTCAAACGCTACGTGTCATTCCAAGATCAACTTCAGCAGATGAATTGAACGATTGACTGTAGGCACAGCTTTTTGGCATTACGTACAAATTGCAATTGAAAACAAACACGTGAGTGGCTTTACGAAATGATCAGTGCGTTGCAGAGTTCTCTAGGCAATTTTTAGGCGATGGGTGATTCCAGTGGGCTAAGTCGCCAGCCGGATTGATTTTCCACCGAATTTTTTACACTTTTTGAAGAAAAATTTCATGTATTTTTCGTTTTCAAACTTCTTAAATTTGGATGCTGTCATTGCAAAGTATTGGTCTCTATGACGATCACAAAATAACAAAAAAAAAATATGTAAATTAACAATGTTGAGGTGTTTTCAAACCAAAATGATGTTGCGTGTCGGCCAACATTCTGCTTTTTTTACTGAAGTGGTTTAAATTACACACCTTTTTTGTGTTTTATTCTCGGGCACGTACACGTACAAAGTGGTAGGTTTGACGACACGTGAGCACGCCACATACAATGGAACTTGTGAGAAATATGGGAATTTAATATTGATGTCATAAACATCTAGCAGAAATCAATGGATATTCGGAACCCTTCTTAATATTCAACTAACTGCTGGATGCAAATCAAAAACTCTTCAAATTGAATTCACTGATTCGGCATTCTCTTAGTCCAAAATGACTATACTGAGAAACAATCTCATTACAATTGGTGGAAATCAGATGATGATCAGCATGTTAAAATCGTCCTAAATAAGCTTTGGGAACATATCCTCAATTGCCAAACCCAAGAATCTTCACGTATCTCTGGAATCTCTCCCAATATTGCAACAGTCATCTAGAACGATTAAACCATCTCCAGATTCAACTCTCTGCCTTACAACATCAAGGTTTCTCCAAGCTGAACGCGACATTCTATTCTCCAAAAGCATTCATCACCACTTCGTGAGTTATTTCACTCTTCTTCTATCAATGAGCTTTGGAATTATTAGCATGCTCGAAATTATTAATTTCATTACATTTACGAAATTTAGGCGGAACAAAAATCGCCGGTCAGCTAGTTTAAATTTTTTTTTAATAGCTTAAACAGATAGAGCTCAAAAAAATGTGTGCCATCTGATTTGTTTGATAATTGTGAATTTACGAAAAAAAAATTTCAAAAATCGTTAGAGCGGTTTTCTTAAAAATTAATTTTTTATATTTAAAAATTCTTGAACATTTTTAAAAATAAAATTTGGTATGCCAACTTTTAGAGTTAAATAATTTACAATTTCACACAAAATTTAAAAAATATTCATTGACCCGTTTTCAAGATATTGAATTTTCAAAAAAAAAATTTCAATATTTTGATAAAAATCCAAAAATAATTTTTTCAAAAATTTTATATGCGAAATTGTTAAAATTGAAAAGGACCACTAACATAAAAAATTTGGTTAAAATAAGTGCAGCCGTTAACGAGAAATTTGAAAACCGAAAAATCGGTTCTATTACAGGAACCGTTAATAACCGTTAAATTTTTTTTTTCTACCAAAATATTTATTTTAGTGGTTGTAGTAGCTCGTAATTTTTTTTTCTAAATCGTTGGAGCCGTTTTTGAAATACATAAATTAATTTTTGTATGTTGGTTCTATGGCAGGTACCGTTATTTTTTGAGCTAAAAAAAAATTTCAATTTCCTCTCTAGGGAATCCCAGTAAAACCTTTAGTCCAAAGTTTGAAGAAAATCGCTTCAGCCGTTCAGGCTGCAGGTCGAGGTACAGAGAGACAAACGGACGGACGGACAGACAGACAGAATCGTATTGTTAGGAAAATTATTATCTCGAAAATTTTTTTTTGCACGAATCCTAAACTTGATATACTGCACGAATCCTAAACTTGATACACTGCGTATATCGCAAGTAAAATGATTGATAAGAAAAATGTCGACTGGTCAAAATGTCAACGTTTTCGAATTTTTTGAATTTTCCAATTTCGTCAATTTTAAGTCACCGTTATGAATGAATTGACAAAATGTCGAATGCCTTGAAAAAAAGTATATATTTTTTTTAGTTTTTACTTTGGTACCTCTAGTACTAAAGTTAAAAAGTTATTTGTTTTCTCGAAAACGGTACAGTTTAATTTTTTATTTCAAGAACTCAATATTTTGAAAATGAAATAATAATTTTTTTTTAAAACTTAGTTTAAAGTAATTTTTTATTTTTTTCTAGAATATTCGAAAAAAATTCATGTTTCTAAGTTTAAAAATAATGGTACTTACCATACAAGTGTTGGCAAAGTGTTAAAAAATTGTTGTTGTATTTTTGTCTCCAGTTTTGGGCGTTTTTTCCGGTTTTTGCTCTATTTGTCTAGATGAAACAACGCCCAAAATTTTATGTTTAAACAGACAAATTGGAAATAAGACCCAAAAAATGAAAATATTGGGCAATATTTCCATTTTTTAATTTATTCTTTGGCGATACATTTTTTTTGGGCTATAATTCCAAATCGATTTGGGCGCTTTTGCTTGGGCGTTATAGCCTAACGCCATTAAATTTTACTACAAGAATAATTTACATTTTTTTTTTAGAAGTAAAGGTTTGACCACTGAAAAAAGACCAAAATGTCGTCCTTTTTGGAAAACACAGTTCTCACTCTAGAAATTTGCTTGTAACTCAAAAACCATGCCTCTAATTGTAAAAATTCTAAGGTTTTGCGTAAACAACATTAAATTTTCTACAAGTTTGTCACCTACATCACTTAACACTTAAATTGGCAACCAAATGCATCGGCTAAAGCGTGATCAAATAATATGTCATATTACAGGAAGTACCCATGTAATTCTTACAAAACATAGAACACGTTAGTCCTTATTTTCTACAGCCACAGCTTCCGTGACAACAAGTTGTACCGTGAAGGAGATTGATTTATGGTTTTAGGTATCAACCCATATTTAGATATTTTCCACCCCGCTCGAGGGAATTCAAATTTTTTCACTCAACTTCTTTATTTAGAAATGAGTCCATTGGAAATAAGTCCTTATCCGCTCGGGTCTCGGTATCAATCAGCCCTATCAGGAGTTTCACGCGAACAACCTTGCATCCGAAATGTTTTTGTTCCCCCGGATTCTAAAAAGCGTTTCGCCCGAATAAGATTTCACTTCGAATTTAGAACTGACAGTTCGAAAAATAGGTATGTTCAGAAAACATCCTCAATAAATTTTCCCATCTCTGTTATGGAATCAGAGAATAAAAACTGACTTACTTACTTTACTTTACTTTTGATGGCGCTCACAGCCCAGGATGGGCTACGGCCTCAACTAACAAGCCCCTCCAGCCAGCTCTGTCCCTAACTAGCCGCTTCCAGTTGCGCATACCGAGTGCTTTGATGTCGTCATTCACTTGATTGCGCCACCTGTTACGGGTTCTTCCTCTGCTGCGTACCCCATCGGGGTTGGATTCGAAGACTCGTCGGGCTGGTGCGTTGCTGTCCATACGCTCCACGTGCCCCAGCCATCTCAGCCGCTGTATTTTTAGCTTTTTGACCAGGTCAACGTCGCTGTATAGCCCGTATAGCTCGTCGTTGAATCTTCTCCAAAAAAAATCAAAAAAATTGTCGTCGCAACTTTCAATTTTCTCAACAACTAGGTGACATAGAACCATTTGGTTTTCAGTTCTCAATAAAGAGTTATTAGAGGTAGTGAACCATAAAAGTCAATTCAGCATCTTATTTCCCAATTAAAAAAAAAAAAATCAAAAACTAAATTTTCAATTTTTTTAATTTTGAGTTTGAAAGTTATTTAAAAAAAAACTATAGATATCAGTAACTTGATTTAAAAATAAAATGAAAGAACGGAGTTCTGTTTGAAGTGTTGCCGTTGTTTTTTAATATTATAATAGAAATAACCCCCTTTTATGGCAAACAAATAATGTGTTGTGTTCCGTTGAAAAAAACATCATCACTTTTTGGCGTCATATGAAAACAACTCTTGCTTATTAAATTTTGACTAATTTAGTATTCATCAACTTTCTCGTATAGTTTCGGATATATAGAAAACAAAGGAAATTATAACTCCACTCTCAGCCTCATGGCATGATGAAATAACAGTGAATGAATCTGTATTTACCATTCTTGTGTATTCCAAGTACATTGGTCAGAAAACATTCAATATCTTAGACAATAACAGTTTTGTTCAGATTTTGTTGACTTTTCAACCCCCCGCATCTTCCTTATTATTGACCCTAGCAAAAATATGAATATAACTTTTTTTATAGACAGTTTATTTTTCTCTAATTTTGTTGCAGAGACTTTTCCGCTAACATGCTAGATTTTGAAAATATTTACGAAAATCTAAAAAGGGGTTCCATTAACCACCCTCTCCTGAGCTTAGCTCGCGGCCCTGGGCTGGGGACTTTGGGTATGTTATACCTGGGGGTATCCCCTACCATATAAAAAAATAATCTAGAGAGCACTATTTTATTTTATCATTTTGAGTCTTCGTTGACTGGGCTATGGTATTAATAATCAATTTCGTCGAAAAACTAACATTTTAACGTTGTTACCGTCCTCTTCACCTCCAAAATTTAAGTGAAAATTTTGCTGAAAAATGTGTGACATTTCGTCCGAATTGAATGCTCATGATAATGGGAATCTTTCGAACTTGAATTTTTTTTGGGTGAAACTCAAAATAAGGGAAAAGAAAAGGGGGATATTTTCGGGTGGAATGATATTCGGGCGAAACTCCTGATAGGGCTGAATATAAATACGGATTGATAACCTAAAACCATGGATCAAGATCCTTCACCACATATTTTAAATTTTATTTCAATTCTTTTTTAACACTACGATGAACCATCAATCCTTCTTTGTCTTATTACATTATAACTGTTAACTACAAAAGCAAGTCAGTGCGATCCAGCGAGTATTTTATTTCATACAGCCAACAGCGTAGAGCCCAAAATGCAGAGTATGATGTATTATACTTAAATTAAAAAAACGTCTTCTTGGATTTGAAACAATATTGAAAAGAAATTATGCTTTATATTTATATTTATATGAAGGTATACTCTTGTAGCTCCTATAATACCTCAGGGATTTTTTGTACATCCTTACAGCTTTTATTTCAATTTGTAAACAGCTTGGATTTAAATCTTAATAATAACTACTTATGTTCTATGTACATATGTATATTGTATATTTATACACATAAACGGAATAACAAGCGGGTGGTTTATTGCTCTGTTCTTGGAAAATATATAGTTTCCTTGTTGTTTTCATCATCACTTTTATTGTCCTATTGTTTAAGGACTAAAATGATTTTTCCTTGTTAACTGCAAGAATTAAATCTGTTTTTTTTTTTGTTTTGTGTTGGTTATAAAATGTAAGCTGGTTTTATGAGATAAGAAAGTCATAATACAAAAGTAAAAAAAAAGTAATTAGAGATTTTTTCTGGGAAATTAAAAATTTAAATAAATTTGTCTATAGAAATGATAATAAATCTGAAGTAAGAGCTGCATTTCACAGGTATCGCTGATAAGTAGAAAGTTTTATGAGCTGACAAAGGCCTTTATACAAGAGTGATGCCATCGTGAATAATAAGTATTTCTTTTGTAAGTCCATTCTCTTATTAGTTCGATTAGAGCTTCACTCAACATCTGTCGAGCTAGATTTGGAGATGTTTTAAGAAAAGTAACTTACCAATATTCAAATTTAATTGAAATGTTCACTGTGGCGTATGCGTACTTTTTATATGTAGGTACATTTCTTAGTACTGTAAGGTACATTTTATAATTGGCATTTTTCGTTTACAGGTTGTTCCCAAATAAAAGAGGTATTATGCCATTATAACTAATATCTTTATTTTTATTAAGAGCAGTATAAAAAGGAAACAAGTGAAACCCAATGCCAAAACTATTAATTTTTTATACAATCATTTCGAAGTGAAATTTCAAAATGAAATTAAATAAACCACGGGATGGCACGATTTTACTCTTGTAAAGGGTTTTTCAACTAGGACGCTACAAAAGTAGAGCAACAGGGACAGCAAACGACGCCATATTTCTTGCCGCTCTTTTGACATTTCTCTTCAGTAAGATTTGCCATTTCATGATGGAAAGATATACGAGCCAACAATGAGTCAAAATTTTTAAAATTTACTACCGAAATTCGGAGTCAGTGGCCTCAACGTTAAGAGCGCTAAGTCTATTTTATGGTCGTCATAATCGTCCTAGCAGATCAACAATTGAGCGTCTAGTGGACAAATTTGAATCCACAGGCACAGTACAAAATGTTTCCGCCGTTCTAGTGAGACAAATTAGTGCCCGTAGTGTCGAGAATATTGCTGCCGCTGAGGCTTCAGTTGCAGAAAGCCCAAATGTGTCTCTCACACGTCTTTCTCAAGTGTTGGGCATGTCTGTGACGTCGTTGTGGCGAATTTCGCAAAAAGATCTTGGCCTACATCCTTACAAGATTAAAATGACGCAAGAACTGAAGCCGCTTGACCACCAGAAGCGTCGTATGTTCGTGAATTGGGCTGAGCAACAACTTGAAAATGATTCGGATTTTCATCGAAAAATCATCTTCAGCGATGAGGCTCATTTCTGGCTGAATGGCTTCGTCAATAAATAAAATATGCGATATTGGTCAGGCAGCAATCCACACGTACTCCATGAGTCATCATTGCATCCCGAAAAAATTACGGTTTGGTGTGGTTTATGGGGCGGCGGCGTCATTGGGCCGTACTTCTTCCGTGATGATCAAGACCGGCACGTTACTGTGAATGGGGATCGCTACCGTTCAATGATAACCGAATATTTTTGGCCCCAATTGGATGATATAGACTTGGAGGTTATGTGGTTCCAACAGGACGCCACCACAAGCCACACAGCGAATGTCACAATCAAGTTTGGAGAACGTGTTATCTCACGAAATGGTCCAGTCGCTTGGCCGCCGCGGTCGTGCGATTTGACGCTGTTAGACTATTTCCTGTGGGGCTACGTCAAGTCTATGGTCTATGCCAACAAGCCAGCGACGATTGATGAACTTCGTACGAATATCGAACGTGAAATTGCAGCAGTATCGGCCGATTTATACTTGAAAACCGTCGAAATAATAATAAAAATTATTATATTGTTGTTTGACACTGAAGATTTATGTTAACGAGACCATTTTAAACACAAGTTAAAATAATAATTCGATATTTTCAAATTTGTTTTCCGTTTATCTCTTTCCCAAAACACTCAGAATGTATTTGACGTATATCCACCAAAATCATCAAGTTCAATTGTTGATTTTTTTTTCATTATTTTCACATTCTTCCGTATCTACCGGTGTGAATGGACTCATTTTATTTTCAAAATTCAATGTACGGTTTTCTGATTAATGTTTTGATGACATATGTACCAGTAAATGTATGTGTACCGTTAATAAAAAATTGTATCCTAATATGAACTACCTGTACCCTCAGTAGTAGGTAAAGGATTTTTAAATTGGCGCGGGTAGATTTTGGCGGCCATGTTGCTTTGGTGACTTCTGTCAAATATGTTGTTTATTATTCCGTTAGTGCTGGGATACATGAGCGCAAAAAAGAATTTTTTTTTGTGCTCGTGTATCCTACCACTTTTTGATGCAAAATCACTATGGCAAGTTACAAATAATAACAATTTTGTAAGGCATCGTGTTTTATTTCTGCTAAACCCAAGACACCTAAGGTGTGACAAAAGGCTTGAGTCTGTAGGTTTAGTCGATACAAGAAAAAAATCGTATGGCGGTGGGTCTATTCCCCCTCATTTAGGTGGAAGGGGCAATTTTCTAAAAAAAAATACTTTAAACAGAAAACAAATTGTTAAAAAACAACGGCAACACTTAGAATGACGCGATTTACTTTTTTGCAAGGCCAGAAATCTCTTCTTTTATTATCTTTTAAAATAAATTTGTTATAATGAACAGTTTTTGAAAAATTAATTTTCAAACCCAAAAATTTGAAAAAAAGATAAAAAAATGTCCAAACTATTTCTTAGTCCAAAATCTTACGATGTTAATAACTATTTTTGGTTTCAAAATTAAATGCTCTAATCAATATTTAGTCAAACATTAAGAACCGGATGGATATAGGATTTTTACTATTCAAGATATTAAAAAATAAATAAACCAGCAACGTAGTCAAAACAAGAAAAAAAAAAAGGTTGATGGATATCAAGTGGTTGCTGAAATTAAATATTTAGTCGGATTCTTCTTAGTTTTATAAGAAAGTTGGTTCATTTATTTTTTAATATCTTGAAAAGAAAAAGTCCTAGAACCATCCGGTTTTCAGTGATTGACTCAAAAATTGAAATTTTGAAAATCAAAATAGCACTTAATAACGTAAAATTTTGAAAAAAAAAAAATAAATATATCTTTTTTATATTTTTTTTTTCAAAATTTTGAGTTTGAAATAACTGTTCATTAAAACAAATTTATTTAAAAAGATAATAAAGAAGGTGCGGAAGTATGGGGATGGGAGAAGATACAAGAAATGGAAATGATGCAAGAAAGGTACCTTAAATGGACGCTAGGGTTAGAATGGCAAACTCCAGGATACTTGGTGAGAGAGGGAACGAAAAGGGATAAAATTATGATAAGAGCAGGGAAAAGGGCATGGAATTATGAAGCAGGTGGAAAAGGAAGTGAAATAGCAAGGGAATGTTTAAAGGAGATGAAGGAAAGATAGAGAGATGGACATGGGAGAAGATCAAGATGGGAAGAAGAGAGAGAAAAATTGAAGGGAAGGGAGGGAAGAGAGTATGAATGGATATGAGGGACCAGAAATAGAAATCAGAAAAGAGCAGGAGAAACAAAGACGGTAACTAATCAAAGAATCAAGGTATAACAGGTGGTATAAAAAAGGGATGACCGAGGGGATACCCCAATATTTGAAAGAGGGATGGAAAACAGAAAGTATAAGGAGAATAGCAAGAGTCAGACCAGGAAATTAGGTGAGAGAAAGGTGGTACTGGAGGAGAGAAGAAGAGAGAGTGTGCAGAGTATGTGCGGGTGAACAAGGAAAGGTGATGAAGGAAAATCAATAGGCGAAAAAATGAGGGAAATAATGGACGAAACAGGGAGGGGCGAAGAATGGATAAAGGAACTAGAGGAGGTGAGAAAAGATAAGTCGAGAGAGAGCGGAGAAGAGGAGGGAAAGTAAGAAGAGTAAGGAGAAGGACAACTTGTAACCCCTAGGGGAAATCAATATAATTTAATACAATACAATAAAGAAGGAATTGTTGGCCTTGCAAAAAAGTAAATCAGAGCATTAAAGGTGTTGCCGTTGTTTTCTAATAATTTATTCTCTGTTTTAAGTCAATTTGTTAGAAAATAGTTCCTCCGAGGGGGAATACCCCCCTTCAAACTATTTTTTTCTTGTCTCGACTAAACCTACACGCCCAAGCTTTAATACACACCTTAGGTGAATCACCCTGTATATCTTTTTTACTTGCGATATAAGTAGTATAGGGCAAGTTTAGGATTTGTGCAAAAAAAATTTCGATATAATAATTTTCCCTTACATTACGATGATAGAGAAAGCGAAAAAAGTGGGTCTCGCAATTCTGTCTTTCTGTCTGTATGTCCGTCTGTCCATCTGTCCGTCTGTCCGTCTGTCCGTCTGTCCGTCTGTCCGTCTGTCCGTCTGTCCGTCTGTCCGTCTGTCTGTATGTACCTCGACCTGCAGCCTAAATGGCTGAAGCGATTTTCTTCAAACGTTGGACTTAAGGTTGTTATGGGATTCCCTAGAGGGGAAATTGAATTTTTTTGTTTTCAATTTTTTTTTTCAAAACAAAACGGTACCTGTCGTACAACCAATATACAAAAATTGATTTATTTCAAAAACGGCTCTAAAAATTTTGAAAAAAAAAAATTACGAGCTACTTCTAACGGTTATTAACGGTACCTACCTGTCATATAAGTAGTAGCCCGTAGCGTAATGGTTAGTGCGTTCGACTGTCACGCTTGAGGTCCGGGATCGCTTCCAAGCCTCGTCCACCTAAAAACTAAAAAAGTTTTTTTTCAGGGCTACTGCCTCTTGCGAGGAATTGACAAATCCTCCAAGTGCTAAGTGCTTCTCGTCTAGCCGTTCGGATTCGGCATAAAATTGTAGGTCCCTTCCATTCCTGTGGAAAGGCGCACACAGGAATGGTTGCGAGTTGTTAGTCACTAGGCCCTGGTTCTTCATGAGCCGTTGTGCCACCCGATTTATTTATTTTTATTTATTTTTTTACCTGTCATATAACCGATTTTTTGGTTTTCAAATTTCTTGTTAAAGGCTAGACCGATTTCAACCAAATTTTGTATGTAAGTGGTCCTTTACAATTTTAACAATTTTGCATATAAAACTTAAAAAAAAAAACAATTTTTGTATTTTTAAAAAAATATTGAAATTTTTTTTTGAAAATTCAATAGCTTGAAAACGGTTCAATGAATATTTTTTTAAATTTGGTGTAAAATTGTAAATTATTTAGTTCTAAAAGTTGGCATAAAAAAAATTTTATTTTTAAAAATGTTCAAGAATTTTTATATATAAAAAATTAATTTTTAAGAAAAACGCTGTAACGATTTTTGAAATTTTTTTTTCGTAAATTCACATTTATGAAACAAATCAGATGGCACACTTTTTTTTGAGCCCTATCTGTTTAGGCTATTAATAAAAAAACAAATCTATAGTAAATTATAGTAATAATTTTTATTTTAAATTGTTTTTAATACTTTAATAAAATTATAATAATTTCATTATGTTATAGAACCACATATGCACATTAACAACTTTAAGCTACGTTCAATTTGAAAGCTACGAGAGCAAGGTTGTGCGATCCAGTCATGCCCATCTTTTTTAATATGTTTGAAAATAAAGTTTGGTACGTCAATTTTTAGTATTTAATAAAATACAATTTTCCAAAAAATTAAAAAAAGTCATAAAGCCGTTTTTAAAATATTGAATTGAATTTTTAAAAATAAAAATTTATTTCGTAGAAAATTTGTATATGTAAAATGGTGAAAAAATTGGTCAAAATCTGTACAGTCGATATCAACAAATTTCAAAATCAACAACTAGCATGATAATTTTGCTTACCTTAAAAAGTAATTGAAATTTCGTTTATCGAAACCGTTAGAGCCACTCAGAGAAAAACGTTGGAAATTTCAACAATTTTATACTTTGTCTCAAGAAAATATGTGGGTTAAAAAATTCCCAACAACTTAATTTAAGAACGCAAATTGTTCTTAATTTAATAAAAACAGATATTCTTACCTAAAAAAAAAAAATTGTTAACATACCAAGAACTAAAGTTGTTTCCCCAAAAACTTTTGTTGTTGAGTATACATACATTTTTTCAAGAACATTTTTGTTGACACAAGAATCATTTTCTTAGCGAAATGAAGTATGTGAGTTCTAAAACTGAGAACCCAAATATTTGAAATACGATAAGAACGTACATTCTTATACCAAAAAAGACAGTTTTTAATATTTTAAGAATGCTAGTTGTTAAAATAAAAATCAATTTTATCAATTTTTGTATTGGTATGATATTAAACTTACCTCACTGATTTTAGATAGTTCATATTTGATTTGCGTGTACCAGTATTTGAATAGAAAATATCTGGGTTCTCATTCTGAGAAGATATACGAAAATACTTCCAGACGTAACGCAAATACATATGAACTATCTTAAACCCGTGAGGTAAATGCAAAATCATATCAATAAATCAATAGATATTTTATTTACATTAACCAATTAACACCAATAATTTAAGAAGTTTGGTCATTTGTGGCTTTTGTCTTTTAAGATTTGGTTGGTGAATTAGCTTTTGCATAATTTGTTAATTTTACCTGAAAATAATCTAAAAAAAAAGTACACTTGGTTTTTTCAAAAAAAGTAAATATCTTCACTTTATTTTACATATTTTTTTTCATTTTTAAGTTATGATAATAAAAATAATAATAAAATTAATATTGATGACTATAACAGTTTTAAAAGCGAATAACAGTTTCCATATTGTTTAAAACAATTGATTTTACAGACATTGAACATTTTTCGATTTTTTCCATTCTATTACAGTTCAACTTTTTCAAAATTTTATAAGATTGAAATTTTTCTGAAAACAAACAAAATAAAATAATAAAACAATGATGATAATTTTCAATTTGTATAAACATGTAAATAATTCCACTCTACATGTGAATATTATCAAATACACTAAGAGCCCACAGCAAATTTTGGATGTGAACGATAGCTAGAATTCTTTTTGTTTGCAGATAGGTCCATACTATTCATATGCAAATATGAAAGTCTGGCATGTCGGAGCTGGGTTCTTTGTATGCAATAATGCATTGAAAATGTAGTACATTGAAAATGCATTGTAAGAGCTTCAAAATCATATATTTAATAAAAGAGCTGAGTGCTCTTTGGCTATGGAGTCCAAAATATTTTCTGAAGAGCCAAATGGCTGCAAGACGCACTCAAAGCTTCAATCTTTGAGTGCGCCTTGCAGACATTTGGACCGACAGTAAAGGTCTTGAACCATATATATATATTTAGGGCGCTCCGATCTTTAATCAAATACAATTTTGAAGATCATACCCCTGGTACCTGGGCTTTAAGAAAAAAATGCAAAAACTGCTGGGCTCTCGGACTAATACCTTGTAACTCATGCGTATGGGGATACATTTATTGTACTCTTTCTAATATGAATTGTTAAATGTAAAACCAAATATAAAAGATAAAAACAAAGCAATTTTACCCGTTTTGAAGTTATTGTTTAAGAGTTTTATTAATTAATTCACCATAGCACAACACTTGATCTTGTCTTTACACGAAACTAATGGAAATGCCATCCAGAACCAATTTTACAGTTACCTTTTATCAGGACAAGAACTTACGTTCTCATCTTAAGAATAAAATGTTGAACCAACAATTTATTTCTTAAGAGCTTGGGACTTGAGAACGTATTTGTTGACTGAAGAAATATAGTTCTTAAATATAATATCCTGTTCTTAACATAACAAGAAAATAGTTCTCTTGTTGAAAATGTCATTCTTAAAACTTTTTTTCCTTGAGTAAGAATTTTTGGGATTGGTGTTTTGTGCTGAGTGAGCGTTTTTCCCATACTGTGTGTGTGTTATATACTTTTGGCTTACTTTTCTCTGTTGATTCTTTTCAACAATGAAGTCGTTGGAATGAGAACGTTTTTCTTATTTCAACAATTTATATCAGTCGAACATTTTTGAGACTAAGAAGTTCTTGAATCAAATTTTAGATGCTTGATTTTTAAATTTTAAACCAAAAGTATTAACAATAGAATTGTTCAAAGAACAAAATATTTTTGTAGGAAGAATTTAAGTCTTAATGGTTACTCAAGAATGGATTGTTAAGCTGACAACAATGTTTTTTTCTCTGAGTGGCCGTTCTTGAGATAAGTAACTTTTTGTATTTTGGTTGTATGGCAGGTAGTTAGGTACAGTTATTTGTTGAGCTTAAACGTTTTTCAATTTCGCCTCTCGGAAATCTCCTAAAAACCTTAAGTCCAAAGTTTGAATGAATCCCTTCAACCGTTTAGGCTGCAGGTCGAGGTACAGACAGACAGACGAGCAGACTGACATACAGAATTGCAGGACCCACTTTTTTCGCGTTCTCTACCATTCTTAATGTTAGGGAAAATTATTACCTCAGGTTCGAGTATTTTTAAGAATCCAAAACTTGCCCTTTATATTACATACAATCTCAAATAAAATGATTGGCTATACGAAATATTAATTAAATTAAAAAAGTTTTTGTAAATTGGACTATTCAATGTTTGTTTTCTTATTATAAATTATAAATCAACCTGGTTATTTCTTTTTAAATATTAAATTACAATCACAAAAGCTTAAAAGTGTTAACAAAAAAAAAAAAACAGATACAAACATAACAATAATTCAATATAAATTCTCAAAACTTTTACTTTTGAAATACATTTTAAAACATAGAATCAATAAATGTACATATATACATCCGGCTGTGTATTGAAAGATTAATTGCCAACCTAAATGAAACAGAAATCGCATTAAAACTTTACCCTGATCTAATAAATCAATACAAAGCACCAGCAGACCAGTAGGTATGCTCAGCACTCAGCGCAGTCATTAAAGGAATGCTATACAAATGCATACATATATTCGCGTAGGTATTGTACATTTATAATTCTCATAACATCTGGCCACAAATTATTGGTTTAAGCGGGATTTCATTATTATTATTATTTTCTCTTATACGCCATTAAATTTATATAATTTCCTACAAATAATATAAAACCCAGATATTTCGCAGGACCCCGGAGAATATATACAGCCAGAGATTATAAGGGCGGCGATATACGAGTACAATTAAAACTTTGTGGGTTTTGTTCTAAAATAATTGTTAGTAAAATTTGTATCAAGGTTTTTTTGAATAATTAGTTTAAAGGTCAATTTTACGAACTTAGATAAATATTTATATTCACTTTAGTACCGCAGGGAATTTTCTACAAATATTTGTTCTACTTTATTAAGAACCAAAACTCTGTTTCGAAGGAATCTTCTTTCTATAATCATATAAGAATAAAAAACATAGAAATAGCTTTTCGCGTTAATATTACAGTTAGGGCGTTAAGGTCATATTTTAGGTCAAACCTTGCACTTTATTCTGACGGGATGAGCTTTGGTACACTAATAGTCCACATC
This sequence comes from Melangyna quadrimaculata, assembly GCA_949320155.1. Classification (NCBI taxonomy): domain Eukaryota; kingdom Metazoa; phylum Arthropoda; class Insecta; order Diptera; family Syrphidae; genus Melangyna; species Melangyna quadrimaculata. Next base: position 466,253,017 of record OX439483.1, on the reverse strand, counting down.
CTAAGTTTACTTTAAAGAAGTGTCTGCACGGTGGCAACACTGACAGACCGGACATATAAGTGCTGCCTTCTTACCATGTTTTAACACCAAATTTCACATAAATTGCCCTATAAATCGGGAACCAGACATCGGTTGATATCGTGGAATATCTCATTGGATTTAGAATACTTGAAGCCATAGGAATATGTTAATTTTTGACACCTCCCCCACCCTTGTATGCTGGGAGAGCAAAATACCCTCGGCGGATAAGGGTTTTTATTTGTCAGAAAATAATGTTAATAAAATAAAGAATCAATAAATTTTAAGATGAGTGTCGACGTAGAATTTCAAAATCGATAGTATAGTATAGTTTTTTGTATAATCGCTTTCAAAATGGAGGGAGGGGAAGGTGGAAGTATATCAAACCAATATATATTTGTCTTGGTATAATCTAAGCATGTGACACATGACCTTAGGGTAATTTTTAATGCCTAATCTTATGCAATTAAAATAATTTAAATATAATTTCCCTAGAAAAAGTTATAACCTTTTTATAAAATGACGACTAAATTTTTAGTGAAACGAGTTACAAAATTTCAATGGTATTGTGATAAAACTTGACACATATGTCTCATTTGTCGTAAGAAATAAGAATTAAAAGAGTCCATAAAAATATATGGGGTGAAAGGTTGTTTTTTTGAGTGAAAGGGAAAAGTGAATTACTATAACCAGTAAACCCCTCCCAAAACTGGTATGTTGATGAAAGTTAGTAGAAATGTTTTATTTCTTGTTAGAACCAAGACCCAAAAGGATTCGTGGAAATATATTGGTTCCTGAGAGAAAATATGGGTTATAAACCCAATGTTTTATTTTTATGTAATCGGGGTACAAATATTTAATATGGTACATGTTTTAAAGTATTTTTTTAACGCTGAATCCAATTTTAGTAAAATTAAGATGATACAATCACCATTAAGAAAGGAATCGTCGTTTTAATGGAAAATTTAATTTTTATTTTTAGTAGAGCAGATAAAACATTTTCCCCCAAAAACCACCTTTGACAATAGATATTTGATTTATCTTTTTTTTATTCTTGGTAACAAAAAAAAAAAAAACAAAACATTCCTACCAGCTTTCATCAACATACTAGTTCTGGGGGTGTATACGGGGCAAAGTTTTACACTTTTCTGTTTCGCTCAAAAAGAAACACGCTTTGGTCCCAGATATTTGTATGCACTCTTTTGACTCTTATTTCTTATGACAAATAAGATATGTAATGTAATGTAATGTTATGCTCGTTTAACTGAAAATTTAGTCATTATTTTAGGAAAAGGTTATAACTTCTTCTAGGGAATTTATATTGAAATTATTTTTATTGCATAAGATTGGGCATTACAAATTACCTTAAGGTCATGTGCCATATGCTTAGATTATACCAAGATAAATATGTATATAGTAGTTTGATATACTTCCACCTTCCCCTCCCCCCATTTTTAAAGTGATTATGCAAAACACTAATACATGGATAAAAATGGACTTCGGATATGCTGTAGAGTATGAAATTCTACGTCGACACTCATCTGCTAATTTATGTGAAATTTCGGGTTAAAATATGGTCAGAAGGCAACCCTTATATCTCTGTTCTGCCAGTGTTGCCCCCGTGGCAACACTTCTTAAAAGTAAAATTAGGATGTGGACTATTAGTGTACCAAAGCTCATCCCGTCAGAATGAAGTGCAAGGTTGACTCCCCTAACGCCCTAACTATTAAGCGAACAAGGGAAAATTATATTTATCAATTTATCAATAAGTACACAAATTGTAAGAAGTGTTTGTTTCTTAAAAAACCCATTCGACAGGTATGTCGCTCAAAAATTAAGTTCTTAAAATTCTTGATTCTTACGATTTTCATTTTTATCAAAACCAGCCCAAAACCATCACGTTATACCTACATAATATAGCTATTGTTTATTTAACTATGTATTCGCATGAATACAATTTCCTTCCCACTTCTGATGTATTGTAGGTATAGAATGAGGTTTTCTGCCATAAACGTCTTTATCTAATTTATTTACATAAAATAACCTCATACCTTCGTACAGCCATTTTGCGGGATCGATAGAAGGTATTAAATAATTCGGCTTCTATTCTGAGGACCACCCTTAATTGAATTGAATTACAATAGAATAGTGCATTTGCGATGGACGATAAGTTTCAATCAATGCGCTCCAAGCATTCAGGAAAGAGTTAAATAAGGCGTGAAATTAACAATAGAGTTAATATCGATGGGAAAATCGTCTTTCATTTTTCAGTTGGTAACTAAACGACCAACGACGACGCCCAACAATACACGGAATGGTATATGTAAAGGGTGTTTTCTTAATAGCTTGAGAACTTTAAATAATAATACAAGACAGACATATTGTTGGAATGAATTTTTTATTACTATAATCTGGTAGATAATTTCATGGCATTTATTTTGTAAATATGATTTCCGGCATATGTTTGCTGCGGCTACGAGTTATATAGTCCATTCGACCAGTCCATTTTTCACTACTTTTTTCAATAAGTCTGGCCGAATGGCGCTAATGGTGGCTTAAATATTGGCTTGCAATGCTTCAAGAGTTGCTTGTTTATCGGCATAAACCAATGGCTTAAAATAGCCTCATAAAAAGTAATCGAGAAGCGTTAAGTCGCCCAAACGAGGGGGCCAGTTAACAGGACCACTTCTGGAAACGAAGTTGTCACCAAACTGAGTTTGTAATAAACTGATGGTTAAGTACGCTATATTGCAAGTTTCACCGTCTTGTTGGAACCAAATGAAGTCGATGTTTAGCTGATTAATTTTTGTAAACTAATGGCTCGATAGCGATCGCCATTCACCGTATCGGCGCAGCTCCTTCCTCATTTCGGACCGATGATGCAACCAGCGTGTAAACCGCACCAAACAGTCAATTTTTTGATTCGTTAATGGCTTGAGGATTGTCTTTGTTCCATATGCGGCAATTTTGCTTATTGGCGGAGCCATTTAACCAGAACAAAATGGACAAATTGCTCTTTAACTTCGCAAACAGATTTTTTTTTTTTTTAAAGTAAATTTCCACAATTTTGAAGTTCCGGCGTTAAACGATTCATGATGACTTGCCAAACCTGAACAGATATATCAGCACAGTTTGACATTTTCAACTGTCAAACCATAGACAACAACCATCAAAACTTCTTATGCAACTTAAAAAACACCCGTTATGTGCACCAAAAAAAAAGGACTTTCATTTTGGCATAAAATCGATTTATTCATTTTCGCGTGCAATAAAAAAATTGGCAGCATAAATACATTTATAGAAGCTAGGAAGGTATCTATCTATCTATATCTTACTCAGCAGCACGAAGGATCAAAAACTCAAACCATCTGACGTATATTTTTTTTTTAAGTGCTCGTATGAAGTATGAAAATTAAGATTTGGTGGGTTTTTTATGGCGCAATGTTTAGGACACATCGGTTAAAAATAATGTCGTCATAGACTTAACTTTATTTGGGTTGTCTTTTTTTTTTATTCGAATTCCAATAAATCCTGAACAAAAAAATGTCTAAGGTTTGTAGAAGAGATTTTTTATTTATAAACACATATATCTGCATGATCAAGGTAGCAGGTGGTGTTGCATTATTCAAACGTGCTGATATAAATTTTTAATTCTATTTTATTTAAGTATTGGTGTCAGGGTATATGAAATAAAAATATAATTATTATTTGGAACAGTAAACGCTTTTCTAAGATCTAAAGGTTAAGGTTCAAGTTCATTCTAGGCAGCATATATATATGTATACACAGCTTATATTGCAGGAAAATGAGTCAAAAAACAATCGATTTATGGAACGAAAAATAGGACGGCTGAATTTTGTATAGCTGAAAGAGGGCTGTTGGAAAAGCTTAAGACCTGTTTTTCGGGACGCCCGCCATAGCACTGGGGAGTGGGGAATCTGCCATTTTGGCAAACGCCAGTTGATCTATATCTCCAAAACCATCCGTTTGAGGTGAAAAGTGGTCACAACTAAAGTTGGAAACAAAATTATTTGTTCATCAAAAATTTTCTGCGTTGACAATGTTTTTGAGTTTATGTAGTTTTATTCTTTTTATTATTTTTTTTTAATTTTTCTCATTTCCTAAGAAACTTATGTAAATTGTTTTTATGATACAAACTGTAGAGCTCGCACTGTCTTTAAACATTTTAAGGGCAGCCAAAATCCCTTTAGTGCGCGCTCAACTAAAAAAAAATCGAAGTCCAAAGTTAGAGCTTTCGGAAATTTGGCTGATAAATCAATTGAGCCGAGAAAATGCATTCAACTGTTTTGCTGACGACAGTACCCTCAGCTTTTCATAGTCGTTTTCACATTCACATCCATGCCCTTCGGATGTGGAACTTGAACGGCAGCGTATGATAAGCTCATTAAATTCTGATCTTGACAGCATTATCCAATGGGGAAACAAAAATCGCGTAGAATTTAATGCTTCAAAAACTCAATGCTGTCTAGTGTCGTCAAAACGAAACCCACCCCATGCCACTATCCATGAGTGGCTCTTGCATTGAGGAAACCGAAAAGCTTTCAGTCCTCAGTATGATGTGTATCACAGACCACCTTTTGTGGAACGATCACATATTTGATGTTGCCAAAAATGCTGCTAAGTGCTTAGGTTTTCTTCGGCGATGCAAGACATTTTTCACCCCTTCTGATCTGGCTGCTGTACAATTCTCATGTTTGGGCAGGTGCTCCAATAACTCACTTGAGTTTATTGGATAGAATTTAAAGAAGAGCTATGAAAATGATAGGTGATAAAAATATAACGGAAGCATTGTCACCTCTCGAACACCGCCGCAATGTTTCATGTCTTTCGTTATTTTACCGTTATTTTCATAAACAGTGCTCTAGTGAAATAGCCAGTGGCATTCCCCCCCTAAAACAATTCAACCGTAATACTCGTATTTCTAGGAATGCACATCAGTTTACCGTCGATCCAAACTTCGGCCGTACTCTTAAGTACAGAGATTCTTTCCTTAGTCGCACTACAAGAATGTGGAATGATTTACCCGGCACTATTTTTCCCTGCCATTTTGATATTCAAAGGTTCAAAACCAATGTGCACCGGCATCACCTCTTTAATCCTTCCCTATTTTCCTAACGCTCGCACTGTGTTCAAACATTTTAAGGGTAGTAAGAACCCCTTTAGTGCGCGCTTAGTTAAAAAAAAAAAAAAGATGGACTTTTTCGTGGAACGCTGATTTTTTTACACATGAAAGAGGCCTGTTAGAAAAGGTTATTTCCGGGTTTTCGAGGTGCAATGACCCTGGTGAAATCGGCCATTTTGGAAAATGTGAATTGAACTTTGTTTATCTCCTAAACTATTGATCGTGGAGAAAAAACTGTAAGGCCAAGGTTGTAGGCAATTAAACCATCTTTCATTTATGTATAAATTTTTTTTAGAAGCGAGCAATATTTTCAAGGTTATATTGTTTTATTTTTTGCTTTTTTTCCATTTACACATTTTTGTCGTTCCCGAGGACTACTGAATTACTTTCCAAAACGAATCTTAGAACACCCATTTTTTTTAAATACTGATATATTTTTGAAAATGATGATGCTATCAAAAGTTACAGCCATTTTGGTATTTGTATTAATTTTAATAATAATTTATTAATTGTAGACACGCGCAACTAAAATGGCTGAACTTTTGACTGCGGTATTGCATCATCTTCAAAAATATATGAAAGTGTTTAAAATTTAGTTTTATAAAATTCTTATTTAGAAAGTAAATCACGTAAGTTTCCTCGGGAATGACAAAAATGTGTAAATGTAAAAAAAAAAATAAAACGATATAACCTTAAAAATATTGTCGGCATCGAAAAAAAATGTACATATGTATGAACAAAAGGTAGTTTAGTTACCTACAAGCTTGCCCTTACAATTTTTTCTCTGAGATCCAAAATGGCGGATTTCCCCAGGGGTATGGCATCCCGAAAAACTGGACTTAATCTTTTCTAATAGTCCTCTTTCGTGTATACAAAATTCAGCCGCCCTATATTTCGTTCCACAAAAAAAATCTATATTTCCTGTGTTATTATCCGCTTCCGCACATTATACACAGATGCCACCCATGAAGTTTTATTTTCTACTTAAACTCACTTTATTTTCGATTCACTCTTTCAACGGAAAAGAAAATTCTATCCTTCTACTAGCTAGTGCCATCATGCAATCCATAAATTGCATTTAAAAAGACCTTAGGTCATGCAATCATAAAAGGACTAAGGCCATCTGCTGGTTTCTTTTTAAATTAAATATTATTTTGACAGTGAATTTGTGTTGAAAATGTTTATATAGGAGCACAGAGTGAATCGATTAACGCTTAATCAACCTTGGAAAATATTAACTAGGTACTTTCTAACTTAGAAATTGCTGTGTGACCGAAGCAGCGCAATTTAAAAATGAAATTATTATGCACCAATCAAATTTCTATTGTTTTTTATGTTTATGTGTGCCTGATTGAGAATATGCTGCTATAACCAGAAAAACATAGTTAAGCTGATGCGCACTAATCTGACACGTTTTCGCCATAAAGACCTTAATTTATCCCTTTTTTTAGTTTACAATGCCACATACCCCTATAATATGCATTCCACTCGTGAACATTAAGGACTTTGACTTGACAGCTTCAATTCAGACTTAGCAAGTTTTCCTCCCAATTGGCTTCCGTTTTGCTTTCAGATACCATTTGCTAAGAGATAATACGTATTTTTTGATGCTCTGAGACTGTACATGTACCAGTGAACACTCTCTACTTCACTCTGAACCATATGGTTTATATGTTGGCTATTTGGACGAAGTAGCTCTCCTCTAGTTTTAAAGAATTAAGAGATTGTTTGAAAAGAATACCGGTCATTCAAATAATTGTTTACACAAAAGGTTATGCTGCAGTCTTTTGTACAAGGATCGTGAATTTATTCAATCTTTGCTAGCAACACCTCAAAGGTTCTACACTAATCTTCCAACCCTCTCTCCATCAGTTGGACGTTATATTGAAGTTTCAGCCATGACCATTTTGCCAAATTTGGAAAATTTCGCTGCAGAAGATTCCTTGAAATTGTGTTTGGTAGACGATAATTTGGCATTACTAATATTTTTCTTATACGTCAACATGTTTATTTTTTCAATGACTCTTTTCCTGTTGTAATTGATAGCCTTTTTCGGGTATATGAGTTTACCTCGTAGCTGTTTTTTGAAAGAAACTTGTGACGCTATGAGTACGCCGATATATTTATATTCCTTAACGATTTCATTTTCAAGTGGCTGTTTAGTTTCAGAAAATCGTTATTTTCAATTTGTAGCAGTTAACCACTAGGCTCCACAGGCGACAGTGTAGACTTGCACATTGGTTTAACATTATTCGTGGGGACACAGCTAGGATGGCGATATTTAAGACATACCATAGTGCTTTGATGAAAACCCTTGCTCCTCTCATTAAAACCGATGAGTGGTCTTCCAAAAAAATAAACAAAGAAGCGGATTAAGTAAACAGCCGTGATTAACTCCTGTATAGTCCTATGAAACCAAGCGAACTCTTTGTCGCCATTCCAAATTGCCGTTGTATTATATTGTATTGATTTGAAAGCACATTTTGACTCAATCCATAGAATGCCCTCTTTAAAATGCTAAGCTCCCTCGGAATGTCCATAAAAATGCTTACGGTAATACAATACAATGAAGTCGGTGGAAGGCCCAGTTGGCTTTTTTGAGCACGTTTTGTGAGTGCAAGTTGAACCTTAACAACTCTTTGAAGTGAAGGCTTAAGTGCCTCACGTTCTTTTTGGCTGCTATCGTAGATCTATCCGGAGCAGTTGGCTGCTCTGCGACTACCTCTACTGATGGGTCTTCTGAAGCACACATGTTCCGGTTTGGAGGTGTATAATCGGATGCCCCATTTCTTGTAGAAAGCATAGAGCCTGTTGATGTGGTGCTCAACTTTCCTACAGCTACCAGAGGAGACATCGATGTGGCATATTTAAGGGATTCATCAGCATACGGGAGGTGTTGGCATCCAGTTGGCACAGGCTGGTTAAATGTCATTAAACTTAAGAGGAAAGGACCAAGCTTCGAACTTTGTGTAACTCTTGCTTCTTTACTAATGATTCGCAGTTGTCCAGTTGAATGTAAAATTTTCTGGAAGAATAAAAAGAAAAACGGAAGTAAATGTAATAAGTGAAGCTTATGGATAAGAGCTTCAATCTATACGCTGTCCAATGCTTTCTCGACTTCCAGAAAGCAGTAAACAATGGTGACATAATGCTTTTTGATAACTTCAGGAGCGCATGCAAAGACGAGTGATTTTTCCTAAAGCCAAACTGCATGCTCGAGATAGTAGCATTTTCGCTGCAGAACCTCTTTAGTCTATGAACTAATTTTTTTTCCAGTATTTTACTTAAATTTTTCAGAAGCAAAATTGACCCGTAATCAGACATCAAGTTCCAAGCGCCTTTCTTCGGGATGGGGACGATTTTTTTCTGTTTTCCACATTTTTAGAAAGTACCAGTAAGTTTTAATAATGATGGTTAAAAATATTATCACTGCTTGTGGCAGCTTTTCAGGATGCAGTTTGAGACTCCTTCTTTTCCGGCTGACTTTTTCGATTTTGAATTTCCGATGATATCTGCTACCTCCTCATGGATAGCAGAGATGTGTGTCCTATTACCTGCTGGGTTGGAGTCACAAAAAACAACTCTTTCCGAATTTGCCTGCAGGATTTTCTGAATGGATGTCTTGAATTCGTTAAGAAACGCTGGATAATTAGGTGGGTGGGATTCAGGCTTTGATGTTAACTCTTTCTAAACTAATTTCTCCAGTCAAAACCAATGAGAGGTCATCCAAAAAGATCGAAAACAGTAGTGGACTAGGCGAAAAGGCTTGATTAATTCCTGTAGTTATAATATTTCTGCGAAATCTTTCTGGAACTTCTCTTATACACATGAAAAGGGTGGGCCATCTTTTGGTTTGTTTTTAAATCAAAGGTTATAGTGACACTGTTTCCCGCTCAAAATCTTGACGGAAAGTCAGTATCATACCTCCGCGGAATGCAATAAGGCGCCTTACGCTTGAAAAACGTTTGGAAATATTGAAAACTTATTTCCAAAGTGATTGAGGCGAAAAATCATCTTTTCTGACGAGGCGCATTTGCATCTCGGCGGCTACGTTTACAAACAAAAAAGATACGGATCTAGGGCTTGGAACACCCGCACGTTAATGTCGATGTCGAGAAGCCAAAGCATCCACAAAGAGTGACAGTTTGGTGCGAATTGTGGAGTGGTGGCATCATTGGACCATTTTACTTCGAAAATGAGGCCGGGAACAAAGTTTGAGTCACAAGTGGGCTTTACAGAGCCATGTCCACCAACTTTTTTGTTCTACTGAAATTGAAGAAATGGGTTTTAACGACCCCTGCTTCATGCAGGATGTCACGCCCCATGCCACGCAGCCCATGCCACTATCGATCTTTTGCGCACCAAATTCCCAAATCATGTCTTGGCGATGTAAATTGGCCGCTTCGGAGATGCGGTTTGACCCCTTTGGACTTTTTTTTTGTGGGTTACCTTGAAGGACCGATTTTTTGCCAACAATTCGGAAAAAATTCAAGCACGTTATGCAAATATCATCAAGCAATCCGTGAGCTAAAGCCCGAAACCATCAACAAGGCTTGGAAAATTGGAGTGAAGGAATGCGCTACTGCAAAGCCATCCGAGGCAGCCACTTGAACGACGTTGTGTTCCATAATTAATGGGAATGTTTGCTCTAACAAATAAAGTAATAGTACACGGACAAAAATGAATTTTGTTCATTTTATTGCATTTTTAAAAAGGAACTTGTATTTGGCCCACCCTGTATATGTATAACATTAAACTTCCACAAAACGTACACAATGAGTAAGTTGATGTAAGATTATAAAATATTAGACAAATGCGCCATATTGAAATCGGTCGTGCCTTTGCGTCATGTCACGAAAAATTTGACCTGTCAAAAAAATACATAGAGACGTGCACAATCGGTAACAGTGCTGTGGGATAGTTTTCTGCTTTAAATTGTATGTAGGTACTTATTCTATTATATTCTATTACACATCTTTAACTAGTTAGATACTATTTTATCAAAATTATGCGCTTGATTAAACGATTTTTTCACACACCACTGTATGCGACCTATTCTTAGAAAATCTTTTGATATCACTGTTGAAAAATAATTGTGAAATGGAAAATGCTTATGAATCCTTAAATCTAGAAGGGAATTGAAATGAACCAAAGTCGGTCGTTTCAATATTATCTCTCGTACAGAACTAGTTCTCTATGCGGCTAAATTGCACCAGAAGCACCATAAGGAGCACAGCTTTGCATTGCACATCTGGGCGTTTACAGATATGTGGTTTGCATTTTAAATGAAGATGGGTCTTCTTGATTTTTTCCCAAGGCTAATGTTTTTGGTATTTTTTGTTGCTGTTTTGCTTTTTTTGCGACGAGATATATACATATGTATTGTATAAGTCTGAAAAAAAAACTTGTAAAAAATGAATCTGCTCATGCTAAGCGCGAGTCATTTTGAGTTTTGTGTAATTTAAATTGAATTATACTGGCAAAACAGAGGAAAATCAGACATTTTTTGTATTCATGAGGTTGGGAAGTGGTTGAAAAATACATAGTACGAACATACGCAATATGTACTTGTTTAATTAATTGAATTAATGTTTAAACAAATAAATAAATGTTGAATTACATTTACATCACCAAGGTTGAATTTTAAATTAATTTTCATTTTTTTCTGTTGGAAACATAGCGACATGGGCCGAACATCCACTCCACAGGCACTGCCACACATATTATGACAATTCATACGATCTTACATTGTTTGGCATTGAAATAAGTTTCATAAGTTATATAACTGGATTTAAGTTAGTAGGTTTTACTTTATAAATAAATTAAATTGAATTATTTCGGTCACCATATTGATTTTTTTTGTTGTTGTATTATTGTACCGACAAATATTTTCCGTGTCTTCCTTAAAACTTCCGGACTCGTCGAAAGTTGCAGAATAATGTTTCCTTGCACAAAAAAATTCACAACAAAATAGCAATATACCTAACACTCCACAATAACCGGATCGGATGGTGTGAGTGGAAAAGTGGAAATGGATGTGTGTGTGGGGAGACTTTTGAGTTTGATGAATGGATTCCGGAAGTGAGGTTTTGTTTCGTTTGGTTTGACTGCTGTGATAGCGAATTTTCTGTAAAATTGAAAAAAATGTGAACCACAAACTGTGAAAAGAAGGTCTTTTTGGCTGTCGAAAAAAAAAACTTAATTTCCTGTTATTTACTTAAGTGCTAGCGCTACTGGCGATATTAGAAGTTTAATCGATATGGATTTCATTTCATTGTGAGAATGCTTTGCTCATGCAAGTTTTTTAACAGCAGCATATGAATTTTAAGAAAACACGCTATGCAGGGTGTCCAATTATCCATGACCCAAACTGAAACTGGCTTAAGGCCACGATACCTTTCAGAATTTGATAACTTGTCCATACCAGATCATAAAGGTTTTCAATTAACATATATTTTTTAAGTTA